>OU342742.1:366640685-369040685 GCA_910589775.1 Avena eriantha
AAAGAACACACATGCAATGAATCTAGTTGATCCATGTGTGGTTTGTGGAAAGAACACACATGCAATGACTCTAGTGCTAGTTTTAGTATAAGAACACACATACAATGACTCTAGTGGGTCCATAAGTGGTTTTTTGGAAAAGAACACAATGCAATGACCACTAGGTTATCCATATGTGGTTTGTGGAAAAGAACACACTGCAATGAATACTGGTGGATCCATAAGTGGTTTGTGGAAAAGAACACACAGCAATGAATCTGGTTGATCCATATGTGGTTTGTGGAAAGAACACACATGCAATGACTCTAGTGCTAGTTTTAGTATAAGAACACACATACAATGACTCTAGTGGGTCCCTAAGTGGTTTGTGGAAAACAACACACATGCAATGACCACTGGTTTACCCATAGGTGGTTTGTGGAAAAGAACACACTTGCAATGAACAGTGGTGGGATCCATAAGTGGTTTTTGGAAAAGAACACACATGCAATGACCACTGGTTGATCCATGTGTGGTTTGTGAAAAGAACACACATGCAATAAATCTGGTCGATCCAGTGTTGGTTTGTGGGAAAGAACACACATGCAATGAGTCTAGTGCTAGTTTTAGTATAAGACACCACATACAATGACTCTAGTGGGTCCCTAAGTGGTTTGTGGAAAAGAACACACATACAATGACCACTGGTTGACCCATATGTGGTTTGTGGAAAATAACACACTTGCAAAGAACACTGGTGGATACATAAGTGGTTTGTGGAAAAGAACACACATGCAATGACCACTAGTTGATCCATATGTGGTTTGTGGAAAGAACACACATGCAATGACACTGGTTGATCCATGTGGTGTTGTGAAAAGAACACACATGCAATGCCACTAGTTGATCCATGTGTGGTTTGTGGAAAGAACACACATGCAATGACTCTAGTGCTGGTTCAGTATAAGAACACACAAGCAATGACTCTAATGGCTCTACATGTGATTTGTGGAAAGAACACACATGCAATGACACTAGTGGATCCATAAGTGGTTTGTGGAAAGAACACACATGCGATGACTCTAGTGCTAGTTTTAGTATAAGAACACACAAGCAATGACTCTAGTGGGTCCATGTGTGATTTGTGGAAAGAACACACATGCAATGACACTGGTTGATCCATGTTTGGTTTATGAAAGAACACACATGCAATGACTCTAGTGGTTGATCCATGTGTGGTTTGTGGAAAGAACACACATGCAATGACTCTAGTGGTTGATCCATGTGTGGTTTGTGGAAAGAACACACATGCAATGACTCTAGTGGTTGATCCATGTGTGGTTTGTGGAAATAACACAGATGCAATGACTAATGGATCCATAAGTGGTTTGTGGAAAAGGACACACATGCAATGACCACTGGTTGATCCATATGTGGTTTGTGGAAAATAACACACATGCAATGAGTCTAGTGCTGGTTTTAGTATAAGAACACACATGCAATGACTCTAGTGGGTCCACATGTGGTTTGTGAAAAGAACACACATGCAATGACCACTGGTTGATCCAAAGGTCGTTTTTGGAAAAGAACACACATGCAATGACTCTAATGGATCCATATGTGGTTTGTGAAAAGAAGACACATACAATGACCACTTGTCGATCCATGTATGATTTGTGGAAAGAACACACATGCAATGACAGTGGTGGATCCATATGTGGTTTGTGAAAAGAACACACATGCGATGAGTCTAGTGTCGGTTTTAGTATAAGAACACACATGCAATGACTCTAGTGGGTCCACATGTGGTTTGTGAAAAGAACGCACATGCAATGACACTGGTTGATCCATATGTGGTTTCTACAAAAGAACACACATGCAATGACCACTGGTTGATCCATAAGTGGTTTGTGGAAAGAACATACATGCAATGACTCTAGTGCTAGTTTTAGTATAAGAACACACAAGCAATGACTCTAGTGGGTCCATATGTGATTTGTGGAAAGAACACACATGCAATGACACTGGTTGATCCATGTGTGGTTTGTGGAAAGAACACACATGCAATGACTCTAATGGATCCATATGTGGTTTGTGGAAAAGAACACCCATCCAATGCCACTGGTTGATCCATGTGTGGTTTGTGGAAAGAACACACATGCAATGACACTAGTTGATCCATGTGTGGTTTGTGAAAAGAACACACATGCAATGAATCTGGTTGAGCCATGTGTGGTTTGTGGAAAGAAACACACATGCAATGACTCTAGTGCTAGTTTTAGTATAAGAACACACATACAATGACTCTAGTGGGTCACTAAGTGGTTTGTGGAAAATAACACACATGCAATGACCACTGGTTGACCCATATGTGGTTTGTGGAAAAGAACACACTTGCAATGAACACTGGTAGATCCATAAGTGGTTTGTGGAAAAGAACACACATGCAATGACCTGGTTGATCCATATGTGGTTTGTGAAAAGAACACACATGCAATGACACTGGTGGATCCATGTGTGGTTTGTGAAAAGAACACACATGCAATGCCATTGGTTGATCCATGTGTGGTTTGTGGAAAGAGCACACATGCAATGACTCTAGTGTTGGTTTTAGTATAAGAACACACAAGCAATGACTCTAGTGGGTCCATATGTGGTTTGTGGAAAGAATACACATGCAATGACACTAGTGGATCCATAAGTGGTTTCTGGAAAGAAGACACATGCAATGACTCTAATGGATCCATATGTGGTTTGTGGAAAAGAACACCCATGCAATGCCACTGGTTGATCCATGTGTGGTTTGTGGAAAGAACACACATGCAATGACACCGGTTGATCCATGTGTGGTTTGTGAAAAGAACACACATGCAATGAATCTGGTTGATCCATGTGTGGTTTGTGGAAAGAACACACATGTAATGACTCTAGTGCTAGTTTTAGTATAAGAACACACATACAATGACTCTAGTGGGTCCATAAGTGGTTTTTTGGAAAAGAACACACATGCAATGACCACTGGTTGATCCATATGTGTTTTGTGGAAAAGAACACACTTGCAATGAATACTGGTGGATCCATAAGTGGTTTGTGGAAAAGAACACACATGCAATGACCACTGGTTGATGCATATGTGGTTTGTGGAAAGAACACACATGCAATGACACTAGTTGATCCATGTGTGGTTTGTGAAAAGAACACACAGACAATGCCACTTGTTGATCCATGTGTGGTTTGTGGAAAGAACACACATGAAATGACTCGAGTGCTGGTTTTAGTATAAGAACACACAAACAATGACTCTAGTGGGTCCATATGTGATTTGTGGAAAGAACACACATGCCATTGACACTAGTGGATCCATAAGTGGTTTGTGGAAAGAACACACATGCAATGACTCTAGTGCTGGTTTTAGTATAAGAACACACAAGCAATGACTCTAGTGGGTCCACATGTGATTTGTGGAAAGAACACACATGCAATGACACTGGTTGATCCATGTGTGGTTTATGGAAAGAACACACATGCAATGACTCTAGTGCTAGTTTTAGTATAAGAACACACATACAATGACTCTAGTGGGTCCCTAAGTGGTTTGTGGAAAAGAACACACATGCAATGACCACTGGTTGACCCATATGTGGTTTGTGGAAAAGAACACACTTGCAATAAACACTGGTGGATCGATAAGTGGTTTGTGGAAAAGAACACACATGCAATGACCTGGTTGATCCATATGTGGTTTGTGAAAAGAATACACATGCAATGACACTAGTTGATCCATGTGTGGTTTATGGAAAGAACACACATGCAATGACTCTAGTGGTTGATCCACGTGTGGTTTGTGGAAGTAACACACATGCAATGACTCTAGTGGTTGAATAAGTGGTTTGTGGAAAATAACACACATGCAATAAGTCTAGTGCGGGTTTTAGTATCAGAACACACATGCAATGACTCTAGTGGGTCCACATGTGGTTTGTGACAAGAACACACATGCAATGACCACTGGTTGATCCATACGTGGTTTGTGGAAAAGAACACACATGCAATGAACACTGGTGGATCCATAAGTGGTTTGTGGAAAGAACACACATGCAATGAACACTAGTTGATCCATATGTAGTTTGTTGAAAAGAACACACATGCAATGAACACTGGTGGATCCATAAGTGGTTTGTGGAAAGAACACACATGCAATGAACACTGGTTGATCCATAAGTGGTTTGTGGAAACAACACACATGCAGTGACTCTAATGCTGGTTTTAGTATAAGAACACATATGGATCCATAAGTGGTTTGTGGAAAAGAACACACATGCAATGACCACTGATTGATCCATAAGTGGTTTGTGGAAAGAACACACTTGCAGTGAACACTGGTTGATCCATGTTTGGTTTGTGATAATAACACACATGCAATGCCATTGGTTGATCCATATGTGGTTTGTGAAAAGAACACACATGCAATGACACTGGTTGATCCAAATGTGGTTCATGACAGGAACACACATGCAATGACTCTTGTCGATACATATGTGGTTTGTGGAAGGAACACGCATGCAATGAAATCTAGTGGATCTATCTTGGCATAATTTGATGTATGCCACGATGCATTTCATTATAAAAGACACCCACTTTATATTTTTATACTACTCAGGTTTGCCCTTGGTTTTTTTGATAGTACCCAATTTTGCCTCCCCCTCTCTCTTTCGTAGAAGCCCAAACCTATGCCCACTCTGTCTGCTATGCCCTGATTGGTTCTCACAGTTGTCACGCGGATCGCGCGCACCAACCGTTGATCCTGTGTGATCCAACGAGGCTCGTTGCACACGTCGTGCCCTTCACAGGACAGCGCGAGACAGCACAGACGTCTCCCTCAACGAGACTTCTACAAGGAACACGATGCCGTCCATGGAAAAAGTCGTCGAGTGGTCATGTCATGTTTAATCTAGTCTGCAAAGGCTACAAGTCTACTTCACGGCAACTGGTCATCCACGGACGATCGGCTATACCATTTTTACTATGCAGCGCGCCTGCACTCACACTTCCGACAGGCCCCCACCACGCGAACCTTCCACGCGGCAGCTGCAGCCGGAAGAGCTGCCAACCGGGGCCCTTGAGGAGGCCTAAACGTCCCTGCATTAAAAACCCAGCCTATCGGGTCCTTCATTCGCACTCATCCACTACTCTCTCTTCCCTATCCAGCAAAACCCCACAATCTTGAACGTACTTGCACGAACCTTCTCCATGAAACCAGTGCGTGGGGGTGAGTGTCCGGGAATCGTCGCCGGGGTGGTCCTTCACACAGCAGATCTGGAAGAGCATCACGCAGCACAAGCCGAGGAGGACGTGGAGTTCAACTCCTTGGGGGACCATGTGCTCGCTGGTGCTGACGACTTCGGAGGCGCCGATGAGGGCGTGGAGTTCGACGAACATGCTCCGCTCGTGTACCCGGAGGTACATCTATTTCTACATGTTTCATATTTTCTGCTCGATCTTAATCTAACCTAGTGTCATAAAAAAGTCTAGTCCTAATGATTAGATGCAACGTACAAACCGGTACATGGAGAGATCTAGTCTGTTCTGAATGAATCCACATTATTTATTTATTAATAAGTTACCAAGAACACAAACCACATTAATTTAGGAGCGAGCTGGGGAGACGGCCGTAATGAACTGCTGCACCTGTATAGACATGTTATTGCATCGAAAGTAACTTGGAATGGTGGAGGAATATATATTTATTATTTTGCTCATTTCGGTTTGTATTCCATACATTACAGGTGTATTCAAGTGAGATGGACTCTGATAAGGAGACCAGGGACAACAAGAGCCGCCATGTCATGAAGAAGCTCAAGAGCGGGATAATCCCTTTCTGCACTTGACTTGGGGAGATCAAGTGCCCTTTCTGTAAGAAAGGAGTCAACCCGAGGATTGCCAGCTTGATTCCGCATGCAGTTGGCATCGGTAAAAGCCCGGCTAGTAAACACAAGTCGGCGACCAAGGCTAAGCACGCTACTTATGGCAAGTTCCTGAGGGAGTATGTCAAGACTGGCCTAGTGTCCCCTTACTTAGGAATCAGCAACTCCTAGCCGACCAACCCCATCACTGTGCTGGCCGGGCCACTAATAATATTTGTAGTTCTCTTACCGTATCTAGACCCTTATAATATGGGGATTTCTATTTTCATGCCCTTCAAAATATATTCAAGTTCATCTGTTTATAGAGTTAAAGTTCCGGTGGCATACTCGTTATTTTGCATGGATAGAAGGGTGCCCCCGACATATATAAGGGTTATCATGTCCGCTAGATCACAGAGGATCAATGGTTGGTGGGCAAAACTGAGTACAACTGAATTGCCATGGTTAGACACGAGGGAAAAAACGTGACTCACGGTACGCGTGTGCGGTGCACGGGGCGGTAGCGGACACGTGTGGCCGTGCATGGTGCATTAGCGTATGCGGTGCACGGTAGTGCAATGAAACGTCGCTTCCCTTCTCCTTTAATAGAGGCCTCCCCACACCCACTCATCACGCACTCGCTCACTCAACCGTCTCCATTGTCCCATAACCTTCTACAAACGCCCAACAAAACCCTATCCACGACGGAGATGGAGAAGATCGGTGCGGTGGCCATCGGCGCCTCCAAGGCCACCGGTGAGGAGCCCCCCGTCCCCGTCCCCGCATCCGCCGTGGCCGCCGGCGAGGAGGCACCCGCCGGTCTCGGACAGATCCCGCTCGGCTAGGACCCCTACGAGGAGGTTGTCTACATAAGGACGGATAACCCCTATGACACCAGCATCGCCGACCCATGGTCTGAGGTAACCAGGGTTTTCACCTCCGCAACCTCCAGAAGGGATCAATATTCGATTTGGTTTGAGATTTGGGGAATAATCGGGAGGTCTCATTCGGTTAATTTATGAAAAAAATCAATCCTGATAATCAAAGTATCTCAATCATGTCCTTATTTCACTCTACTATTTTTTCCAACAGGAGGATAGCAGCGACATCCGCAGCGACGACGAGTCCAAGGACACCAAGACTCGTCTAAAGGTGCTGAGGAGGCCGAAGTCCGGCTAGTACGACAACTTCTTTGCCGGTGACGTCTAAAGGTGCCCCTTCTACGCCACCAAGAGGCTCCGTGCCACGGACTTCAACTCCCTTGTGAAGCATGCCGAGGACGGGAGGACCTGCGGCGAGTCCGTAAATGTCTACGGTTTCAGGGCTAAGCACCAGGCGCTCGGTCTTCACATCCGCAACCTCCAAAAGGTGGCTATAGAGGAGGGTCGCATGCCCTCGATCAGACCCAAGGCACCCAAGGTCAAGGGGCTGGGCAGCAAGAAGTGGAGGAGGCACTAGAGGGAGGCGGCGGATGCCCTCCTGGCAGAGGCCACGAGGGGCCACACATCAGCTGTTGCTTCTACTGTTGCTGTAAAGCAGCTTCTTTTGTCTTGTCTGTGTTGAAGTAGTCTGTTGCTACTGCTGCTGAGCAGCGTAATTGTCGAACCTCGTTAAGTAACGTACTATATAACCTATATTAGCTGCTTTATCTACATCTGCTCTGTTTACTGAATTTATTTATGGTGCTAATTTGTTTTGCTGCTCTAGATTTGCTACCAGATTGGGGAAAACGATCGCAAAAGGAACAATGAATAAAGAGAGAAGCTGCTCTAGATTCCCTACCTTTTTGGGCAAAAAAACACAAATGTTAGAGAGAGAGGGGAAAAGGCACTCTTAAAAAGGCTAAATAACAAAAAAAACGTCATGGCGCACGTAACGGCCAAGCCTCTGACCAGACGACACCCCCCTCCGAGCGCATGTGAGGGCTTCGGAATATCGGGAGGGCAAAAGTGAGGACAAACAAGACACAATGTTGCTATAGCTAAATCTGACAAAAAGCCGAATTTGGCTTTACCATGCAATTTGGCTAGAGCTCCAAAATGTAGCTATTCTAAATCCCTAAACTATGTGGTGCATTGAAACCTAATGCTTTTCCACCGACACGTGTGTTGCAAAGTTGCTTGATCGTGCATGCTTACACAAGTGGCCTACAGAGAAACTTATAGAAGCATCGGCAAACGAGCTTCATTTTGGCAAATTCGGGATAAGCTTTGCGCAATCGGCGGGCCTAATCGGATGGGCGGCTGCCCCGGGGTGCAAGGATGCTAGGTCCACGTCTATGCTTACACTTCTTAAACTTGTTAGGAATTAATAATAACTGTACACTTCCTTCTGTCCTGTCACGTTACGTCGTGTCAGCACCGCGCACCCACAGTGGATCGGAAACGGGATGGTGGTCTACGTGACCGGTCTCTGCCACACCAAAGCCACATCGCACACCCGTCCCATCACCTACCGGGACGGACGCCGAATTTAATAGCTAGTATTGGAAACCATCGGTGCTCGCCTGGTCAAACTTGCTTCCGCATGGGTATGACCGGAATATTGGTAAACAGAATTTAAGCATCGCCTTCCGTCTCCTCAGCACATCACTGTGCAAAAATCCCCAACTCATTCCTTCCGCCGGCGCCGCCACCGCAAGAACCATCGATGCTGCCGCAGGCACCGCCTCCGCCTGGCCATACCACCGCAACAGATCACTCCACCTCCATGCCCAGTCCCAGCCACCGCTACCGACCCTAGGACATCGCCGCTGCATTAGCTGCTGCCATGGACGCAGAGTATGGCGTGTTCGGCGACGGGAGCGACTTCACCGACGAGTACACCATCACCGCCCATGGCACCACCAAGCTGACGGTCGTCCACACAAATGCGTCAGCGGAGGTCGCCAAGGTCATTGCAATGTACGAGCGGTGGCTAAAGGAGCCGATGGACAGGTACAAGATCGTCGGCCTTGACCTCGAGTATACCGGAGATAGGAAGAGGACGGCGCTTTTGCAGCTGTCCATGCACAACCACTGCCTCCTATATCACGTATGTAGGGCCAAATCTGTATGCCCGGAGCTTCGCGAGTTCCTACATAGGAGGGAGATCTACTTTGCCAGCGTCGACATCAAGAACGACACTCCGAAGCTAGAATGGGATCTCCTTGTTTATGTCGTCAATCACGTCGATCTCCAACGTTTGTGGAGGTACCAGGATGGCGGTACGGGGAAAGCCGACATGGCTAGACTCGCTGCCGACATCATCGACCGCGAGTACGCCGGCATGAAAGTCGAGTTCCCGAAGCACCTGCACGAGTGATGGGAGTGGAGGCACCTGGATTATGATGCGATCAAGTACGCAACCAGGGACACGTATGTCTGCTACGAGATGCTCAACAGGATCTGGCGGGTGGGTGAGTGTGTTTTTTACCAGTACCAGTTTCGCATTTCATTCCTAGTTTTATCTCGCCTGTATTTTATCTCGCATGTATTTTCTAAGCATTTTGTGTGTAAGAACCAAGCTCGTATGATCCCTATGCTATTAGCTACTTAACCTGTATGAATTACATTCCCCCTTTTGCATGATCAACATTCATTCTTACAAATTCTGTCTGTGCCATTTGCATGCGGCAGAATCCAGGACTGACATGCATAAGGTGTGATACAGTCATAAGTCATAACCAAACCCAGATTATAGCGAAGGATACAGTCATAACCAAACCCAGATTATAGTTTGACAAAGGTAATACACAACAGTTCTTAATTGCTCACATAGTGTACTTCTGAAATAACATGTTTTCATAAACACAACAATCATGCACTAATAGTCTACATCCCAGCCTATTGGAGAAGGCAACCGATCCCAGGATGCCTTCGGTCGCTTGCCCCAGTTTGTAGATTCATCTACACTCTGACATCTGGGGCACACAACCTGCCTTGGTGGTGGTTCAATGATGTGATGCCTGGAACGAGATTTTACAATCTGGCGGTACAGCTCGTGGCTAACATACCCCTCAATTGCAGCGTACTTCAGATTAGGTTCAGAAAGTGGCTTATCCTCCCAGTAATCATGCCCTAAACGCCTCCACGAACAACTCGGCAATCTGTCCTTCATGTCAGCGTACCACGGGTCGATGAGTTCGGAGGCAAGAGCGGCCATCCCGGTCCTGCCGCCCTTCGTCCCTAGGACACATGCAATTTGCTGGATGTCCACTCTACACTCCTTTGGGATTCTAATGTTGATAGTCGGGCTTTCAAGCAGTTTACTGTCATTCGTGATGTCAACACTAGTAAATGTTATGTGCTGGTTCACGAGAAAGTCATGAAACAGATCCCTAATGCTTTCGCCCCACCTGCATGAAAATAAATTCAGACAAATAATATAGCAATAACTTTTGCAAACAGACGGTTCAGGAACAAAAAGACAGCAAAGTCTACCAGATCCCGTCAGCCCCCTTCTCGCAAAAAGGCTAGTATATGAGGACGTGCCCCTTCATGGAGAGTTGCACCACGGCGATCCTACGGTGATCACGGCTGTACTCGAGGTCGAGGCCTACGAACCTGTTTTCTTCGAACTGCAGCCAAATTGTGTAATTATTCAGAGTGTTCCTCACCGTCCGAGGGTCGTTGGTGTAGACGACATCGATCTTCTTCCTGCCATGTACTTCGATGTCGAAGTGCGCAGTTTCTTGCCTGTTGTCGTTTCGGACGTCCGGAGCGTCCATGACTACAGGAAAGAGGGAAAGGATACGGAGGAAGAGGGTGATGCGGTGGTGGAGGAAATGGATGAGGCCGTGGAGGAGAAAGACGATGAGGCCGTGGAGGAGGAAATGAGACAGAGAAGTGAAAGATTGGAACCGCCCTTACCAATATCTGGAATGGTGCACGACCGTTCGTAGTAGGGTGAAGGTGGAGAAAAATGGCGGTTTTACACGTCTACGCTAGCGCTTCCTAAAATTTGTTCTGCGCCACTTGCATGCGGTGGAATCAATTCAAACGTAGGCATGTTTGCGCGTGCCGACCTTCACTCACTGACAGGCGGGTCGCACATTTCTCTTTTATGATTTATTTTTTCACTTCCTCTAGACGGTTCCGGTGCCCACCTTCAATAATTACGCCCCCTTCTTGTCTTCCACGCGGACGAGAACGAGCGGTGGCGGTTCCTTTCATATTCACTCCCCACTCAAACAACTGCCTCCATCCCTGATTCCACTCCCTCTCGGATCCATCCGCCTCCTTATCACAATGCCTCCATTAATCTACTGGATTCAGACTCCATTTGCCGCTATGGATAGAGCTTGGGGTAGCAGCAGGCTGAAGCGGAAGGCATGCGACGATGACGCGGATGGCCAGGGTGACCGCTACCGCGAGGATTGGGGATGGCCGAACCTTAGTGTCGCCAACATGCACATCATCGCCTCGGGGTTGGACATCATCTCAGCCGGTCGCCTCGCTCGCTGCATCCCTGGCTACCGCGTGACGATGCGGAACATGGACGAATAACCGTTCGGCACGCCAGGCCTTCTTTACCCCGATAACAGCAAATGGCCAGACGACCGCGATGGCCACGTAAGTTCAGTATCTAGCTTATTCGTTCAGTCATATCATTGATTTATATGTGCTGAACTCTCATCGGAATCCTATGTTCCTTTCTTCGAACGTGTTGTGTGCACGCGCGGTTTGTACAAATCGAACCATTTAAGACTATTCTGTACATCGGAAGCTCTGCTCGTACCTGATATTCTGTTATTTTCATAGTGACACAGTCTTACTTTAGGTGATAGATGAGTTGTCAATTTCGATTTTGCAATGGAATGCCTGCTAGGTGATATTCTATTTCCTAAAATAAAAACAAACAGATTAGACGATTTAAGGCTGTTATGCCCTGAGCTGTTTATGATCATCGTCAGGAGTTTGTTCTAGGGGCTCTGCTACTACTCCATATATTGAGTATCTTCATAGTGACACAGGCACAATTTAGGCGATATCTGTGGAGACACTCGTATTTAGGCGATATTTTGTGTACTTTAATTGATCTGAAGGCCCAGTTGTCAAATTGTATTTGCAATGGAATTCGTGCTAGTTTATTGTACCAACTGACAACAAACGCTACAGAATATTCATGCAAAACTGATGTTGCTGGATAAGTGGTCCGAATCAGTAGTGGTGAATATCAAGGAAGAAGAAGATACGAAAATGGAAGATGACCAGAACTGGGTGGGTGGAAACGGCGAGTGGCTGGTCCTTTTATCACAGGATGGCAGTACTTGGACTCTAAAAAATGGCTACAGATCGAAGAGACTTGCAGTGCCATCTTTGAAGGGTGTCGGCATTACTACATTCAATAGCGGGTGGCCGCCGCCCACTTCCGAATTCGCTTACAGGTTCAACATGGCAAAACTTGACCTCATGAAGGTACAACTCCCACATAGACCGCGGGAGGGGGCATGGAAGAACTGGGAGTACGACCTCTTAGCGGTGTTCGACAAGGCAATCACATTCATTAGATGCCCAGAAGACAAGGAATGGATAGTCTTGCGCGACGGCTTCCTACGACCAGAGAAGTATGTCGACGCCGTCTTCACGTATGGCTACTCTTCGTATAGACCGCAACCCATTTATGCGGTCACTGAACCTAGCGGTGACGTGCATGTTTGGGAGCCGTTCATTTGGGGTGAGTCATGGTGTCATATAGCATGTAAAATCCCATTCAAAATTCTGCTTACTGACTGTTAGTAACACGCAGGTACCCACGCAGCCTCGCGCATCATTCCAGCTCTGGTCATCAAAGATGTAGTAGCAGATGCTGAACTTGGGACACGATGCTGGTTCCTGGCACCTCTCGGAGACAACACGGAACAGGATGATGAACTCTTGTGGATTCATATCAGGGGAGCACTAAACAGCGTTGGTGATACAATGTAACATATGGGGACACAACTTTCTTCATACCCATCGCTGCGGTGTCACGTTTTCTCGAGGTCCGCATGCCCATCCAAAGACCCAGTAGAGCAAGTCTAGAGCAGAGTCAACAATCTGAACGGAAAATCTGTGTTTCTTGGGATCAACTACCCTTTTTTGTCAAAGCCCTGGAGCTGTTGAACCTGTAATTGCTCAGGCAGCCCTGGCCCCTGATGATGCTGTTGCTGCTGGTGGTGGTGGTGGTGCTGACGAAGAACTAGTTGTTGCTGCTCCTGGTGAAGCTGACGAAATACTTGGTGATGCTGCTGCTGGTGAAGCTGACGAAATACTTGCTAATGCTGCTGCTGGTGAAGCTGACGAAATACTTGCTAATGCTGCTGCTGGTGAAGCTGACGAAATACCTGCTGAGGCTGTTGCCAGAGTCTAGGAAGAACATGCTGGTGTTGTTGCTGAGGTGCCAGCACTTCTAGTGTTGATAGCAGATTGTGTGTTTGCTGCACACTCACGCGCCTATCATGTTGACACTCCAGATCCGACCTGGAGCCGAATCCACGTCGGGGGGAGGGGGCCTACAATTGGCTCATCAGTGGGGTCGTACTATTTGAAGGAGAATGAAAGATGGCCAAACAGAGCATTCTGGTTCATTCCGACGGTACCACCAGCTCCAGGGACCCAGTGCTCACATTGGCAGATCCAATGAACCATTTGTCTTTATCATTATCATTAGTTACGCTTATGTGTGTAAAGACTAAGCTGTGCTTATTTGTGTAAGACTAAGTTAGACCTAATTGCGTAATATTCAGTGAAGCCAAGCTTTTCTTTCCACCCCCATAACAATAGAATTGCAGCATATAACATACAAATGTAATGTGCATACCAGGCATTTTTGCTCAGGATAACAACCACTTCAAGCCAATGATACATCATGTACGCATTTGAACGCATCACTAGAGGGTTCCACCTATTGATGATTGATGACATGGATCTAGCTTTTCTGAGCGTATTTGCATTGAATCGCTCATTGATCTGTTCACATATTTTTCGGCAATGGCCGATGAACTCCACTCTCTTGGTAACTTGCTTCGTCAGCGAGCACTTGTTGATGCAATGCAAAGTATAGAACAGGGTCGTCATCGTCATTCCATTTAGGTTCTCTATGTTTCGTCATCACGGAGCTACTAATTTCAAATGAAATCTAGTAAAAAATATATGTGTACATTGTTAGAGTATGCTACGGCCACGGTACATACATGTTTTTCTACAATCACAAGAAGAAAACTTGATGAATTTTCACCTTTTTGGCATTGTGCCGAACTGGGTGGATGTGGCTTTGGGGTTCGGAGAGGAAGGCATCATGGCTGGTGCGTGTGTGACCACGACGACGGCGAGCTCGGATTCTAGAGGAGGCCAACATGACCAAGCATGGTCGACATGGTGACAGAACTCACCCGGGAATGAATTCCCGTCCCTGCGCCGTGCCAATGGTGCGGTCATGGTGAGGGCGAGCTCCGATCCGGGATGGGGAGGAGAACGGGCCGAGTAGGTTCGTCCAAGTCCTAGCTCCACGCCATGGCCATGACCACAGATTGCGGCCCCGGAGGAAGAAGAAGACGCGTAAAGGATGCATGCGCCAACGCTGCAAGCCTACATGGCAGCGACGACGGCAGCGACATAACGGCAAAAGCTGACAGGGGGCCCAACTTGACGGCCGTTAGCCTGATTTTTTGTATTGAAACGTAAAGTTGAATTCGTGCCGAAAAAGACCCTCGGAGTATTTGGCACACAAATTATAGTCATCCCGGCTGATATCAGGCAACTTGGGTACCACGTTGCCTGGCCACCCCAACTTTCGGACCGCAAAATGATATTCTCCATATGGATCCATAGCTAGAGTCATTGGATGTGTGTTCTTTTCACAAACCACATATTCATCCACAGTGCCATTACATGTGTGTTGTTTTCATGAACCACAACTAGAGTCAGTGAATGTCAGTTCCTTCACAAACCACACATGGATCCATCAGAGTCATTGTATGGCATGTTCTTTTCACAAACCACAGTTAGAGTCATTGCATGTCTATTCTTTTGACACACCACATAAGGATCCACTAGAGTCATTGGATGTGTGTTCTTTTCACAAACCACATATTGATCCACCAGTGTCATTGCATGTGTGTTCTTTTCACAAACCGCATAAGGATCCACCAGTGTCATTGGATGTGTGTTCTTTTTGTTGGGATATACTTCTTGGGTATCCTCACAGTTCCTCACTAACAAGGGTGGCCCACTTCGGGTTAGATCTTTGCTTCACGGGTAGCCCAGTCAGAGAGAAGAGGCGGAGTCCAGTCCGGCTACGGGAAGGCCCAGAAGACTTACCGACTTAGGCCCATAGTGTTACTTGTAGTTCAAGATGTACTTTGTAACCGACTCTTAGTCGTAGCCGGATAGATCTCTCATGTAAACACTAGGCCGGATATCTATATAAGCCGTCCTAGGGAGAGCCTTTATGGCACCCCTTACAATCACAATCTCAACTCGCACAACCGAACCCTTGTAACCCATATTCTGGCTCTGCCGTATTACTGGATTGCTAGCAGGAGTAGGATCCATCCAAAGCCGGCGGATTCGAACCTGGGTAAACTTGTGTGCTCACCATCCCAGAACACCGTACGTCTCACACCCCTCTCTTCCGCACGCCTCGAGGACCCCCTCATGGCGTACTTGTCATCAATCTGACGACTGTTGGCGCCCACCATGGGGCAAGTGAGCTTCGAATCTGCGTTCCAAGCGGAATCTGCAAGAATCGGAATCGGCGAGACCATCGCCGTCGGTCGCATCCTCTACGCCAGCGACGTTCCTCTCATCGTTCTCAACGAGACCTGGATTCCGGCTAGGGAGGCTATGACTGCCTACACCATCATGTATTTTGGCGAGATGGATGTTTACATCGGTTTTGCTGAACTTGTCCCACCCACCCCAGCGGTGATGATAGAGGCAGAAGAAATTTCTGGGTCCCCTTTGTCCGTGGAGGCGGCAGAGTTTCGGATCTCAGAAAACCCTAATCCCACCCAGCCCGCACCAATTGCGGAGATAGTGGAGAAATCTGAGCCTGAAGCAGACCCAGCGGTCCAAGTTGAATCTGGAGTGGATCTCCCTGAGAGACCGAATCCCAGATCTGCCCACCTGCTGAAGGCGAAATCCAGGAGGAGAAAAACAACAACGACGGTTCCGGCTCTAACGACGCCGGGACGGACATGCCTTTCCTGAGATACACACTAAGGCGTATGATCAGGCAGAACTCAGGCGTAGATGAAATCCTCGAGACCATCAAACGTTTCGACGAAGCCTACTATGAAGACCGCAGTTATCTTAGGAGGGGCGCATCACACTTTGTCGTATATGTGGGATCCGGATCCAGCACTGCCGATGCTGGAGACAACATCAACTCTATACAGGAGGCGATGGGAACAAACGTCGACGTACCCGCATCCTCGGATGAATCGATGATGTCAACAGATTTCCGAAAGTTCTCCACGAAATATGAAGAGGAGTATAACTCCAAAGCTGCAGAGGAAGAAGAAGCCATGGATGAAGGATCCGGGGAAAACTCTCCCAAAGCACAGGACGACATGGAAATCGGAGATAATCCCGAGGTCCAGATGTCCGAAAGTACCGATCAGAGCTTGACTCCGGGAAACGGACCCAAAGCCGTCTTTGCTACCGGCGCTGCCAAGAATTCAAAGAAGAAGAACAAGACCCTGACAAAAGATCCTCCGGCAGAGGAGGTGATTGCCGAGGAATACGAAGAAGACTCAGATGGAGCACTTATCCCAGACGAGCCCAAAAAAGAAGAATCGGTGGATGGACACGTGATCACTGAAGGTGCGCGTAAATTCATTGATGTTGCATTAACCACACCTATCTCTACAGCTGCAGAACTTACTACCGAAGAGCTAGATGAAAGGTCCTAGGCCCTAGAAGCGCATCGTCAACAACTCCTGGATGAAGCCAAAAACATTGAGGAGGAGAAGAGACGCATGGCAACTGCGGAGAAGTACATCTCTTGGCAGCATCAGAAGACCCGGAAACATCACACACATGATGATCAATTCCCGGAAGTAAACAAGGTTCTCTTCGAAGGAGACCCAGCGATGCCTCGTCGTGACAGCAAAGGAGATCTGGTGTATCCAACACCGGTACAAAACACTATTGCGGCACGGGATATCCTGTCAAGTAATCCAGGCCCAGAGCAGGTTCGCTTGGGAATTAAGATACTCACGAAGGGCCTGGAACAACAAAGGACTGCGAAATCCGGAAGCGGAAAATTGGTCTCCAAATCCGACCAATGTCGCACAGACTCAGCCTGGAATGATATAAGTCCCCAGCATGTTCCGGAACAGCATCACCATTCCGACAAACGGGAAGACACCTACTCTAGAACCGGATCATCAGGACAACACCACAGAGCTGCACGTGACTGGCGCAATGTCGCTCCAGCCGCCGATTAAGAAGTAATTGCTGCACTGTATCCGAGAAACCCTCCCCAGCGAGAGTCGACCGATCGTAGGGGAGAAGACAAAGAAAAACGTCAAGAGGAAGACCGTTAAAGGATGCCACCTCCTAGACCTACAAACCGTCTGGCTGAGCCCCACCATGGTGGGAGTAACGGACAAAGGAACGATGGAAACCATGCCGAGTCAAGCCGACAGGGGGCTCATCACAATGAATACCCTCCCCGGAACCGGAATAATGACGCTCCGGATGGAGGCCGGCGATCAGCCGGAAATAACCCAGCTGCTCCACCCTCTCCGCCAAGTATCCATCACAACGACTCCCAAGGAGGGCATCGTGGTGGAGGAGGTGGTGGCAGAAGCCGAAGTCCGGATCGAATGCACCGCAGCCATAGCCATCACTCGGGACGATCTTTATCCCCAAATGATGCAAGGCACAAGATCAACTCCAATATAGAGGAGCGACGCTATGAAAATGATGACATATACGTGGGCCCAAAGTTCTTTGGACCATGCATAAGAGCTACAAGATTCCCAGAAGGATTTGCTATCTCAAGACATATCCAAGCCTACGACGGTATAGCTCGGCCAGATACTTGGCTGCAGGATTTCTTCCAAGCTTGTTGCATCGCCAAAGGTGGAAATAGCCTGGTCACAACCCGATATCTCCCACTCATGTTGCGGAAGACGGCACGATCATGGCTCAATGAAGTTCCGGAGAACACCATCCACAACTGGTATGACATGCAAAGTGCGTTCTTTCGGAATTTCGAAGGCACATACCAGAGGCCCTGTACGGTCGGAGACCTACAGTGTTGCACCCAGAAAGCTGGATAAACTTGCCTGGATTACCTCGGATGATGGATCAACACCAAGAACTCCTGCGAAGGAGTAAATGACCAAACTGCGATTGAAGCTTTCATTGCAGGTCTCCCAATTGTTTTACTACGTCATCGCTTAAAGTGTGACAAGGTCACTGATTTGGGAGAAATGATAGAAACAGCGAGCAAGTATGCAGATGCTGACGGCGACGCAAAAGGGTTACTCAATGCCTTAGTTGTGCCATAGTCGGAAAAACAACCAAAGCAACAAGCTCAGAAGCGCAAGAATACCTCGGAAGAAAAACCCAACGCGGAAACGGCAGTGGTCACTGCTACTTTCGGGTCTAAAGGAAGAGGAGGACGTGGCAGAGGCCGCGGGCGTGATCGTCGGACTTCGAGAGTTCAAGGTAGAGGAGACCAACAACCAGAAAAAACCTACTCTTGGGCCGACATTGCCAATAACCCATGTGTCATCACTTAGACACCAATGGGGGCTCGTCCCACACAAACACCCAGTGTCGTTTCAACGACGACATTAAGAGAGATGATACCGCAGGCTACAAAGCTAAGTGGAAGAAGGGAAAGGAGAATCTCAAAAAGGATAAAGAGACCAAGGAAGATTCCAACATGGAGGAAGCCGATGCTTCAAATCCCAAGCTGGAAGAGAAGAAAAAATTTCCGACCAAGAAAGACACTTATGTCACCTTCCTCGGATCTCAGCCAGCAAAGGTCAAAAAGGCAGTGCTACATGAGCTCAATGCAACAGTTCCGGCTGTCCCTCAATTCTTGGACTGGTCGGAAGTGGCAATCATATTTGACCGCGCTGATCATCCGCCTAAGCTACACAGGCGAGGAAAATACGCCTTAATCATTAATCCACTTATTGACGGTTATGGTTTCTCCAAGACTCTCATGGACGGTGGTAGCAGTATTAATATTCTGTATGTTGAAACGCTACGCCGGATGAAGATCTCGGAGACCCAGCTGAACCACAGCTATGTGATCTTTCACGGGGTTGTCCCAGGAAGACAAGCAAATTCCCTAGGATAAATCACTTTGGATGTTACTTTTGGAACTCCAAAGAACTATCGGACGGAGGCACTTTCCTTCGAAGTGGTCCCGTTCAAGAGCGCGTACCACGCTATATTCGGACGTCCGGCTTACTGGGCTTTTATGGCTTGTTCGTGTTACATTTACAATATGATGAAAATTCTAGGTCCCAATAGCGTGATCACTATCAGGGGAGACCCGAAGAAAGCGCGAGAGTGTGAGGATGGAAATGTCGCCTTTGCTGAAGGCGTGATGCACGCCCAGGAGTACCAGGAGATCAAGAAGAGCATAGATCTTTCCGAGATGCCAGCAACGAAGAAGGAGGTGACAAAGCCAAATCCGGAGTTCAAGGCTTCGGAGGAGACGAAGAAGATGCTATTGAAGGATGATGACCCCTCCAAGGTGACCCAGATAGGCGTAGGCCTAGATAGCGCATAGGAAAGCGTGCTCGTTAAGTTCCTCCAAGCAAATCAAGGTATCTTCGCATGGCAGCCATCTGACATGACCGGAGTACCTAGGGAACTTGCCGAGCACTCTTTAAATGTAAACCCGAACGCTAAACCCGTCAAACAGTCCTTATGATGTTTAGGTGATGAAAATCATAAGGCAATAGCTAAGGAACTAGCACGGCTCGAGCTAGCCAGATTCATAGAAGAGGTCATCCACACTGAGTGGTCAGCCAATCCTATAATGGTCCCTAAAAAGGACACCACTGATTTAAGGATGTGTGTTGATTATACTTCCTTGAATAAGGCTTGCCCCAAAGATCCGTTCGCTCTGCCTAGGATTGATCAAGTTATCGATTCTACGGCAGGCTCGGAACTCTTCTGTTTTCTCGACGCATATTCCGGTTATCACCAAATTCGGATGAAAGAATATGACAGTCAAAACTTCATTCATATCCCTCTTCGGAACCTTCTGTTTTGTTACGATGCCTTTTGGGCTGAAGAATGCAGGAGCTACGTACCAATGCAGAATGCAGCGTTGCCTCCACAATCAAATCGGATGCAATGTACAATAGTTTCGAAGAAATGTTTCTTTGGAATCCCAGCCAGAAAATTGTTAGGTTTCATTGTGTCTCAAAGAGGCATAGAGGTGAACCGGGAGAAAATCAAGGCTATACTCAATATTTCCAGGCCAACTCGCCTAAGGACGTACAAAGACTAACTGGTTGCATTGCTGCAGTCAGTCGGTTCATAAGCCGGATCGGCGAAAGAGCCGTGATACATGCAAATGTATCTATAATTTTTGATGTTCCATACTTGGTTTTATCTACTTTCTTATGTTTTGTGCACACTTTGGAGTACATTTCATATGACTTCTTGGACTAACCTATTAACAAGAGCCACAGTGCCAGTTGCCTGTTTTCTGCTGTTTTTGGTTCCAGGAAAGTCAGAAAATGAATATTCCCGGAATTGGACGGGACAAAAGCCAAAGTTCCTATTTTCCAAGAAGTCTCATGGAGCCAGAAGGAGAGTCGGAGAGGGGCCACTGGATGTCCACACCCCCCAGGTGCGGGTTACCCCCAGGACGCACCAGGGCATGGTGTGGGCCACCTTGCTGGCCACCGACTTTGCCTCCTTCGCCTATATATTCCTCCCGAGGCAAAAACCCTAGATCGTTAATCATAAATCCACGAAAGGTTCCGCAGCGCCGCCGCCACTGAAGGGGAGATTCGGGGGACATAAAGTCTCTGTTCCGGCACCCTGCCGGGATAGGGAAGTGCCGCCGGAGCCATCTTCATCGAGCTCCACCACCATCTCCATCACCATTGCTGATTCCAATGATGAGGAGGGAGTAGTTCTCTCTCAAGGCTAAGGGTTCTACCGGTAGCTATGTGTTCATCTCTCTATCTATGCATGATCTTGTTGTGGTCATGATCTTTGTAATCAAGTAGATCTACCTTGCTACTCAAGTGCTTTAATAGATATCTGCTCTCCCCATGTGTGTGAAAGTGACAGCGTGCACACCATGGTGACACTTAGGCTAGAGATTACAAATACTTGTTATGAGTTATATTTGGAGTTGGATGTCTCTATGAAATTGTGGTGTTTGTTGGAACCATCTAGTACTCAAGGTGATAGTGTGAGGTTTTCTAGATGGGAAAGGCTTACTTTGAGGTGTGTTGTTATAGCCCTACCATCGATTAGAGTGTCCAACCGGAGAGTAATTAAGAGTAGTATCATAAAGAGAAGATATTTATATGAGAGTGTTCACTACTGAAAGTATGATTCCTAGGCCTTGTTTCTAAGCATTGATACACCATTTGTAATTAGATTTGTTACATGTTTGCTTGCTTCCATCTTTATTTCAGTTTGCCTTTAGTCTCTTCCACGCCATCAAGCTATTTTCTGGTACCGTTACCACTTATAATTATCCATACCACTTGTATTTCACAATCTCTTCACCGAACTAGTGCACCTATACACCTGACAAGTGTATTGGGTGTGTTGGGGACACAAGAGACTTCTTGTAGCTTGATTGCAGGGTTGCTTGAGGGGGGATACCTTTGACCACTTCCTCCCTGAGTTCGATAAACCTTGGGTGATCCACTTAAGGGAAAACTTGCTGCTGTTCTACAAACCTCTGCACTTGGAGGCCCAACAACTGTCTACAAGAATAGAAGTGCGTAGACATCAAGCTATTTTCTAGCGCTGTTGCCGGGGAGGTAAGGTAAAAGGTATTCACACCGGAGGATTAAAGAAGAAGAATCTCCCATGGCAAACGCCTATTTTCTGGCACCGTTGCCAGGGAGGTAAGGTAAAAGGTACTCACATCCTCCAGTGTGAGTGCTCGAAGTTATTTCCTTTAGATTCTGCAATTTTGTCTTTTTGTTTGTTGTTTTCACTAGTTAGTCTTAATGGAAAACAACAACAAAATTAGAGAGCTTTATAGTATTTATCTTGAGTTAGGACATGAAGAGTTCAAAGAGAAAATTAAAAAACCTATGGAACTTTATTTGCATGCTATAGCAATGTTATTAGTATGGATTATTTGAATACCATTATTGCTAATGCTATGAAAAAGTCTAAGCTTGGGGAAGCTGGTTTTGATGAGCATGATATTTTTAGTCCCCCAAGCATGGAGGAGAAAATTTACTTTGATGATACTATGCCTCCAATATATGATGATTACAATGATGAATATCATATTTTCAGTCCACCTACTATTGAGGAGAAAATTAATTATGATTACAATATGCCTCCTATATTTGATGATTATGGTGATGAGAATAATAATGATAGCTATTTTGTTGAATTTGCTCCCACTATGATTAATAAGAATGACTATTCTTATAGGGAGAGTAATAATTGTTTTATGCATGTGGCTCATGATAAGAATGTTTTATGTGATAGTTATATTTTTAATTTTATTCATGATGCTACTGAAAGTTATTATGAGAGAGGGAAACATGGTCATATGTATCTCAACCATATTAAGTTTCCCCTCTTTTTGTTGAAAGTCTTGAAGTTGCACTTGTTTTGCTTTCCTCTGCTTGTTCCTTTGTGCTTTAATGACTTGTTTCTTTACAAGATTCCTATGAATAGGAAGTGGGTTAGACTTAAATATTCTTTGAATTTGCTTCTTGATGCTCTCTTTTACTTCAATTCATATTTCTTATGTGAGCATCTTCTCAAACTATCATGCCTATCTTAAAGGCGTTAAAAAAGTACTTATTGGGAGATAACCCAAAAGTTTTAGATGAGTCTTGGAAGTTATTATCACTGTAATAACCGCTCCTTATCCTTTTTATTTGCTTTTTGTGCCAAGAGTAACCTCTAATGAGAGAGAAGTAATAATTGGGAAAGTTGCTGTCCTGAAACAGATTTTTGTGCTTCACCATAAATATTCGTCTAAAATCTCTGTATGTCCTTTTGAGGCGTGAATTTTTGTGCTACTTCCCCAAGTTGTTATCTAACTTTTTTTATTTCAAAACTTTTTGATTTGAGCAACAGAAGGCTTCGAAAAAATTCGTCTTTACCTGCTGGTCTATTTTGACAGATTTCTACCATTATTTGCATTTGCTTCTTGTTGGTTCCGTTTTGAGTTCTTTTGGGGAATTGAGATTTTTGAGGGAAGTGCTACAGTAGCTAGTGTTTTAATGGAAGTTTTATTGGTGTTAGAACTGAACCTAAAGACTTATTATCTTGAGTGCACTAATGTTGCTAATAAAGATTGTGTGAAGTTTTGTATGAACGAAGGATTTCAGGTGTATGGAATGAAGGAGTAATGAGATGAAGGATAGACTAAAGCTCAAGCTTGGGGATGCCACGCGTGTCACCCCAAGAAATATCCAAGAAGTACAAGCATCAAAGCTTGGGGATGCCCAAGGCATCCCCTTCTTCATCAATAAAAATCCCAGGTTTTTCCAAACACTTCATTCTTATTGTTTCATGCACAGTTGTGTTGTTCTTGGAGCGTCTTCTTTTTCGTTTTCGTTTTGGTTTTTCGTTTGCTTTGTTTGCTTAGTTTCCTGAATAAATTGGTTGGACCCCCTATTTCATATATTTGTATTCAAATAGTTTGGTTTGGATTGGAAAAGAGTAGGAAAGTTCATACTTAAGTGGTAAAGAGAGCTTGTTCTTGACTGTGGCCTATGCTTTGTCATGCCATGCTTGATATTGTTTTGGCTTTATGCTTAGTATTCTTTGCTGTAGCATGACGTGTTATAAACAATTGAGATTGCTTAATGTGCCTTGGAAGGATCATGCGTTGTTTTAGCATATTAAAGCATAGTATTGTGGTATTCTCCTTTGATGCTTTATTCGGGTTGACTTGGCGCATGCTCACACCATGATATGACTATCCCAAGTCACCATAGCCTTTATGATCCTTTAGTTTTCAACTTGTAGTATCACTTTTTGCTTTGATCAATGATGTTTTGTCGCTCTGCATGATTATGGCCATTATTGCTCTCTTAGTTTGTCGCTCCCAATCTTTTGCTAGCCTCTGCAACCAAGTATGAGTTCCACTCATGCATCCAACTCCCTAAACCAAGTTATTCCAAAGAGTCCACCATACCTACCTACTAGCTTATGCTATTCCAAGTATATTCATGCTTTTGTTTACCTTCCAAATTAAACTTGTTATGATAAAACTAGTGATTAAAGCTCTCACGAACTTGATGGCACACTTTACTTTTCTTGCCCTTAATAAACCTAAACCATTGTGTCGTCTATGTTGTATATACTTGCACTTATTTGTTGGGAATTAGCAGAACCATGCTGTCATGGGGAACGCTTTCAACATTGCACTTGGTACTTGTACCTAGTTGATATCATGCTCTTTTGTATATGGATGTCGTCGGTGTGAAATGAAAGAGGAGCTTGTAAGTCCATGGAGTTATGTATATGTGTTAGAGAAACGCCTGGGCCGCTAGTCTAATCCATGCTGACATGGTGGAAACCTGCAGCGTAACCATAATGAGCTGTCTATGAAGCATTCTTCTTATAAAAAAGAGTCATGTATTGAGAAAAAAGAGAAAAAGGAAAAAAAGAGATATCATGAAAAGAGGAAAGGGAGAAAAAAGCACCATATTCCCATGGTAAATAAGAAGATTGCTGAGATGCTCGTTGTCTGCTTGCCTTGTCATTTTGATATGGGGATTCTTCCGTATCATCAGGGAAGGGGAACCCCGTTGGAGATCTCTATGATACACATGTACTTACGATAACAAGAACATACCGGTGACTAAACTTGAGTAGCATGAGGAGCGACACTCGTATACAAGGGACATGAGATTCTAACTTATACTTTGTCAAGCATGTACACCATAGTTTGTTCACTTTAACCTTAATCACTTCAAGATGCTTATGATAGGGGCGATGAGAGCTGAAAGCTATAAGTACCATAATTTTTGGAAGCTCTTTATGAAACTTGAATCTCTACTTCCTTCTATGAAGGCCTTTCTTCCACCATTATATTGAGCCTCCACCTTCTATCTTTATGCACCTACTTTGAGAGCATAGTGGCCATTCTTAGTTCTATGTGCATTGTCCCAAGACTTGTTGATTGATGCATAGCTTTGATATTGATTCTTTTAAACTATTTGTATCTAGTCACTCTTATGAACTTTGAAGTTGTCCTATGCATTTATATTTGCTACTCTATGAGGAACAAGCTGAATGCCACTATGCTATGTTTTCTTTATGTGAAACAAACAAACATCTTGCAAAGCATTGTTATTCATGATTCTTTTGTTTGTGCCTTTTCATGTTGCAACATAGTTGCTATGTTTTATTGCTAGAACTTTGTCTTTCATGTTATGATTGAAGTACTATGATCCGAGCTATCAATGTTTTACAAATACTTTGATCAAGTTTATGATGGTGCATGTCACCTCAAAAATTATTCTTTCTTTTTATCACTTACCTACTCGAGGACGAGCAGGAGTTAAGCTTGGGGATGTTGATACATTGCAAATGTATCTATAATTTTTGATGTTCCATGCTTGGTTTTATCTACTTTCTTATGTTTTGTCCACACTTTGGAGTACTTTTCATATGATTTCTTGGACTAACCTATTAACAAGAGCCACAGTGCCAGTTGCCTGTTTTCTACTATTTTTGGTTCCAGGAAAGTCAGAAAATGAATAATCTCGGAATTGGACGGGACAAAAGCCAAAGTTCCTATTTTTCCGGAAGACTCACGGAGCCAAAAGGAGAGTCAGAGAGGGACCACAGGGTGGCCACACCCCCCAGGCACGGGTAGCCCCAGGCCGCGCCAGGGCATGGTGTGGGACCCCTGGCTGGCCACCGACCTTGCCTCCTTCGCCTATATATTCCTCCCGAGGCAAAAACCCTAGATCATCAATCAGAAATCCACGAAAAGTTCTGCAGCGCCGCCGCTGCCGAAGGGGAGATTCGGGGGACAGAAAGTCTCTGTTCCGGCACCCTGCTAGGACGGGGAAGTGCCCCCGGAGCCATCTCCATCGATCTCCACCACCATCTCCATCGCCATTGCTGATTCCAATGATGAGGAGGGAGTAGTTCTCTCTCGAGGCTAAGGGTTCTACCGGTAGCTATGTGTTCATCTCTCTATCTATGCATGATCTTGTTGTGGTCATGAGCTTTGTAATCAAGTAGATCTACCTTGCTACTCATGTGCTTTAATAGATCTCTGCTCTCCCAATGTGTATGAAAGTGACAGCGTGCACACCATGGTGGCACTTAGGCTAGAGATTACAAATACTTGTTATGAGTTATATTTGGAGTTGGATGTCTCTATGAAATTGTGGTGTTTGTTGGAACCATCTAGTACTCAAGGTGACAGTGTGGGGTTTTCTAGATGGGAAAGGATTACTTTGAGGTGTGCTGTTATAGCCCTACCATCGATTAGAGTGTCCAACCGGAGAGTAATTAAGAGTAGTATCATAAAGAGAAGATATTTATATGAGAGTGTTCACTAGTGAAAGTATGATCCCTAGGCCTTGTTTCTAAGCATTGATACACCATTTGCAATTAGATTTGTTACATGTTTGCTTGCTTCCATCTTTATTTCAGTTTGCCTTTAGTCTCTTCCACGCCATCAAGCTATTTTTTGGCACCATTACCACTTATAATTATCCATACCACTTGTATTTCACTATCTCTTCGCCAAACTAGTGCACCTATACACCTGACAAGTGTATTGGGTGTGTTGGGGACACAAGAGACTTCTTGTATCTTGATTACAGGGTTGCTTGAGAGGGGATACCTTTGACCACTTCCTCCATGAGTTCGATAAACCTTGGGTGATCCACTTAAGGGAAAACTTGCTGCTATTCTACAAACCTCTACACTTGGAGGCCCAACAACTGTCTACAAGAATAGAAGTGCGTAGACATCAAGCCGCACCATTATACAAAAATCCTGAAAAAGACTTAAGGATTTTGTGTGGACCGACAAAGCTGAAGCCGCACTACAAGACCTAAAGAAAGTACTCTCATCTGCTCCTATCCTTGCTGCGCCAGAGCCACATGAACCGATGTTGCTCTATCTTGCTGTGACAAACAAAGTCGTCAGTATTGTTATGGTAGTGGAGAGACCGAAGGAAAATCAGGAACACTTGGTGCAGCGTTCGACTTACTTTGTCAGCGAGGTCCTTACAGAATCGAAACAGTGGTATCCGCACTATCAAAAGCTGGCTTATGGTGTGTTCTTAGCATCTCGTCAGCTACGGCATTATTTTCAGGAGCATCCAATTACCATGGTGAGCACAACTCCCATGAGAGATATAATCAACAACAGTGGTGCGATAGGACGCGTCGCCAAATGGGGCATAGAGCTCTCAGCTTTCGATATTGAGTACAAACCTCGGACAGCAATCAAATCCCAAATCCTTGCCGACTTTGTTGCTGACTGGACAAAGACGAAGGAAAATATGACCCTCCCTGAGTCGTAATATTGGACCCTATATTTTGATGGGTCTAAGGCTCGCGGGGGCTCGGGGGCTGGCATGGTGCTCAAATCACCCCAAGGAGATAAACTCTTATACGTGTTGCAGATTCACTTCAGATCGACAAATAATATTGCCGAGTATGAAGCACTGCTGCATGGAATCCGGATTGCTAAGGATATCGGCATCCGACGTTTGATGTGTTACGGACATTCGGATCTTGTTCCTCAGCAAGTGTCGGATATTTGTAATGCAAATAAACGCATGGCAGCATATAAAGCTATCGTGGATGATTTATCTAAATCGCTCGAAGGGTTTGAGGTTCAACACATCCCTCGAGCAGAAAATGAGGAAGCAGATGCACTATCTGGAATAGGCTCTGCACGGAAAGAGGTCCCGGATGTCGCTTTTTTAGAGCACCTCCCTCAATAAAGGGAGTAGACGAGGAATATCCGACCAAATCCGACTCACCTTTGATAGCAGTTCTGGCTATAATTCCCAGCTAGACTCAACCCTACCTTGATTATTTGGTAGACGGCAAATTACCCAAAGACAAAGTTCTGAGCTGGCAGATCGTTCGACGAGAAAAAACCTACACTGTGGTTAGTGGTGAGCTCTATAAGCGGAGTGTGTCTGGGGTCTTTCAGCGCTGCATATCTCTGGAAGAAGGAGTGGAAATCTTAAGAGAAATCCATGAAGGCGAGTGTGGTCACCATGCTGCAGCCAAATCTTTAGTGGCAAAAGCTTTCAGACATGGTTTTTTCTGGCTTACAGCCAAGGCAGAGCCGAACGGTTGGTCAAGACGTGCACGGGCTGCCAAAAATACACCAAACAAGCTCATGTTCTGGCTGAGCAGCTGCGAACAATACCTATAACATGACCTTTCGCGGTCTGGGGGTTGACATGGTAGGACCGTTTAAACAGGCTCCAAGTAGATTTACTCACCTCTTAGTGATGGTGGATAAATTCACCAAATGGATTGAGGCTAAACCCATCACTAGTTGTGATGGCGCAATGGCCAAAAGATTTGTCGAGGATGTTATAATCCGGTATGGTTATCCGCATAGTATTATCACGGACAATGGGAGTAATTTCTCTATGGGAGAACTGGCGAACAAAATATCCGGCTTGACATTGCATCAGTCGCACATCCACAAGCTAATGGACAAGTCTAAAGAGCAAATGGTTTAATCCTGCAAGGCCTAAAACCGAGACTCGAAGCACCACTACGACATGCTGCAGGGGCTTGGGCGGAGGATTACCCTCTGAAATATGGAGTTTACGAACAACTCTGAACAGGTCAACCGGATACACACCTTTCTTCTTGGTCTATCGCGCGGAAGCAGTTCTTCCTAGTGATTTGATTCACACTTCTCCTAGAGTGGCCATGTATATTGAAGAGGATGCCGAGATTTCTTGACAAAATGATCTCGACTTAGTCGAAGAAGTTCGCGGCGTTGCTGAAATGAGATCAACAACCTATCAGTAGAAGTTACACAAGTATCATAGCCAGAGAGTATGAAACAGATCTTTCAATAAAGGCGATTTGGTTCTCCGGCTTGTGCAACAAATAAATCACAAACTTTCCCCAGTATGGGAAGGGCCCCTTTTAGTTAGTCGAGTATTGCACAATGGTTCGTACTACTTAACTGATATGAGGCTAGTCAAAGAGAGGCCTGCTACTAAGAAGAGAAAGAGAGATGGAGGCAGTACAAATCCAGATGAGTTAGACAGACTATGGAATATTTCTCAGCTATGTCACTTTTATTCTTAGTTTATCCTTCTTTGTAATCATATATATGTACATGTTCTATGAGAAATACAAGTTTTGGTTGCCTCAAGTTTTTTCTGAGAAGTTTTTACCATCTTATTTCCGAATGATCATGCCATAGTCGAAAATCGCAGAATACTTGAAAGTACCTTATGCTCATGTTTGTTCTGGTTTAGATTTCCGATTCTAAAAATGCTACCTTCGGGTATAACTCTAAAGTTTCTAGTCTATACTTTGGTTATTTGTATGATTGTCGGATGCGGGCATTTTCTGAGTAGTGAATTGTTGGTATTGGAAGCCGGCTTTGTTTCCGAGTTTAAACTGGTTTAGCAATTGAGCTCCGTTGCTCGGCAAAGTTTCTGTGCTGAAGGTTTAGCCGGCTCACGAAAGGGACGAGGTGGAAAGCCAGATAAACAATAAGTACAGACAAAAAAGTTTAAGTGCTTATGCAAACATTTCAGGCACAGAAAAATTTAAAGTCAAAAGTGTTGAATAGAAAACTTGAAACTAGCAAAAGTATCATACTGCATATTTACAGACCCATAATGTTTCTCAGAATAATACATTTGTTTCTGGTAATCTATGATGCAGGAGGAGAGGAAGGAGCTGCCGACTCGCTGGATACATCGCCTTGATATCGTTCTGAGATATCCACATCTGACATGGTGTGGTCATCACCGGAAACTTCGGTTTCTTCTTCGGGAGGCGGTGGCGGCGTGTCCACGCGGGTGAAGAAGGGAGTTTTGTAGCTGGTTAAGTCCGCTACATGTCACCCATATTCGGCGCAGGAGTCCATGATGGCCTTAATGTCTTGCTCATGTCCGTCTTCGTCCACCTTGCAGTACCCTCTGGTCACTTGCCTGATTTCCATGCTTCCATGGTGGCTCATGACCATGGTGAGAGTGTTTTGCGCTATGGTTCGCGCATAGGACATGTTCCAGTCTCGGACAAGCTGCGGCATCTCCTTTGCCTTGTCCCGCACCTGAAAGTCAGACATGCGATGCATGTCCGGAACCTTGAGAGCTTCGCCAATGTCCTTAATGGATTGGTAGAAGTCATGAAGAAGATCACCGACTTGGGTAAGCCGGTGGGTGCGGGGCTCAACAGAGTTGGAGTCCGTCAAGTTCAGAGGACCTATGCATACAATGAAGAACAGTTAAAATAAATCCGACATCGAAAGAATCGAAGAATGTAGATAAGTCAGAAAGATGGAAAAATACCAAAGATGACGTCATCAACTTTGGTCTTCTCTTCCCGAAGACTCCGGAGTTCAGCCTGGAGTGCCTCGAAAAGGTCCCTCTCTCTGCAAAGCTCGTCATTGAGATCCAAGATTTTCTTCTCGTGGAGTGCAATCTTGCGATCACGCTCCACGGTGGCCATGGAGGAGGATTCGAGAACTTGAGCAATACTCTTCTCATGATCCGCCTTGAGCTGGTCTAGCTCTTTGCGAAGATCCTTGTTCACCACCACCAAGGTCTTCAAATTCTCGGCCTCTTCGATCATAGCACAGGACTGCTTTACCAGTGTTGTAAGGCAAAAAGAACAACAGTTCAGCAAAAATTATTCGACTATGAAAACACAAGACAAGATTTGAGTCTCGGAATGTTTACCTTCGGCCTCATCCTTGGAAACCTTCAGCTCAGCATTTTCAAGTCGGAGAGCCTTGATCTCTCTCCGCTTGTTGCAGATATTCTTCAACAAATCCTGGTTATATGAATTAACTTTTTGTAAGTTAGAATACCCAGAGTCAGAAGATTACTGAAGACTCGGGCTAATACTGTTACTAATATCAGCACGAGCCTTGGGGGCTACACTAATTCGTTCTTTAGCATCCTAAGGAAGAACACACCCGGATTGTATATCCAACTTCATGCTTGGGGGCTAGAGGATATGATATAAAGTATAATAAAGAAAAACATGAGTTGGAATTCCGACTTACATGATGTTCATGTGTGAGCTTGCTCAGGCACATGTTCACCTCGGTGGTAACCTTCTCGATGAGGGTGGGTGGAATAACCGGAGGTGGTGGAAGCACACCAGCTCTTAGTCCCTCATTGCGAAGGCGGACTTGTTCAAGAAGGTCAGAGTACTTGACGTCGTCGGCTTCTTGTGCTACTTCTTCGACAGAAAGATTTTGGCTTTCCAGGCACTGCCGGGCTAACCGCTAGATTTCCTCTGCATGTTTCGAAGACAAGACAAATTTGGCAAGTCCCGGGTTATTCAGGAGGTTCCCGGTGAAGGTCTCTGTCAAGGGATCATTACCCGAAGAGGGTTCACCCTTATCTAAATCTGAGCCACCTATGGTGGCGTCAGTCTGTGAATCAAGGGTCGCTGGCCCTGTTGAAGGAGCCGGATCTTCTGCGACAACCAGCAATGGAGTAATTACCGGCGTTGCCGAAGGTCGAGGGGTAGGAGTCGGAGGAGCCACAATAGGAGAAGCCATAGTCAGCTTCATGTGCCGCAGAGGTTTCGAAGAACTTCCCTTCCCCTTGCCCTTGATGAGCTGTTTAGCTCTGAGAATGTGAGAGAGTAGAAAACATTACATCTCAGAAGAAAATACGAATAAAGTACAAAGGCGGAAGTTATGTTGAAATTACCTCTTCAGAACTGGCACTTCCTTTGTGGCGACAGCCACTGTCGGAGCTTTGCGCTTTTTGGGCACAACGTCCGGCAGTGGGACCAGTTCCACCTCCTGAGAATACTCCAGAGGATATCCCTCAATAGGAGCCAGTTCTGACTCGGGGAGGTCGGCAAGCTGAAAAGAACATAATATCTGAGTGTTGCAAAATATCTTAAAGGTGAAATACATAAAAAGGGTTTACTACTCAAAGCTTACTAGCACTAAAGGGTCTTCCGCTGTGTGCATGTCTAGAGACAAGTTCGAAATCTTTCTCTAATCCGCTCCTTAATCAGCCATTTAATCTGGCTTATGTAGTCCTGTGGCTTTAGGGCCTTGGGGCTGATGCGGAGGGAGTCTTGTTTCGACGCCGTGATGGAATGCATCAGTCGGTCGCCGTGGTGCTGGAGTGGCTGGATCCGGCGTGCCACCCAGCACTGGACCATGTCGGATCCACTCAAGCCCTTGTGCTTCATCAGGTATTCGATCCGCCTCTTGGCGAGGATCAGATCGTCACTGAGAGCCGGAGGAGCCTCGTCCCAAGATGCTAAGGCCGTGGCGGCTCCATCAACGAAAGCCGGCAAAGCAGTAGCTTTGCCGGGGGTAGGAATATCCTTATGGTAAAAGAAGGTAGTCGGCCACTGTTTGACCGACTCAGTAGCTAAAATGCGAGGATAAACACGCTCGCGTCTAACTGAAAGGCTAATCATGTTGGTAATATAAGGATTACCGGCAGTGATGGAATTTCTCTGGACATGAAAGTAAAACCGGAACAAAGTGAGACTCGGCCTAATGCCGAGGTATACCTCACACAAAGCTGCATAAGAGCTCATCTCTAATATGGAGTTGGGAGGAAGATGGTGAAGCTGAACACCGTAGTGATCTATCACCTCGGAAAAGAATTCCGAGGGAGGGAAAGACAAACCTCTATCGAGGTGGGTGCCGAAGTGTACCTGCACGTCGGCGTGCGGGTTGGGGATGGTTTCGCCGAAACCGCTCCGCTAGTCGCCGGCGCGGAGGAGCCCTTCATTCTCCACACCGCAGAGCTTCCTGTTGTCAAGGAGACACGAGATCCAAACCCCACGGTTGCTTTCTTTCTCCGCCACCGCCTCCGCTGTCGCTGCCGCTAGGAAGCCAGCCAAGCCGGACGATGAAGATGAAGCCATTTCTCTGGTGCGCCGGTGACCTTGGATGGGCGGCGCTTGGAATCTGGGAAGAAGAGGAGCTCTGTGCGCGGGGGAGAAGTGGAGGAGAGGAAACGGCAAGGGAATAGGTGAAGATGAGGAACAAGAAATCCTCACCCCTTATAACTGTAGCATCCCATCTGTCTAACATCTATAATGCTACATGGTCTAATAATAAAATGCTACCTTCCTACATATAATTGTTGCATCATAATTATATCATGCTCATGTCATCATGCCACATAGCATTTGAGCATCATATAAAACCCTTTTTCATTTGGATCTTATCTCATATGCACTATTAATTGTATTTGCCTCTTGATACATTGTATTTGGTTCTTGATAAATGCTTGATGCCCAAGTTGAGTTGGGGGCATATCAATTCTAATTCCACCACCTTTCTTTTGGCTCCATCTAAACTCCACCATCCCAAATAATTGAGCACTTGTATTTTCTTGAGTATTTAACTCTAGCTCCTATGTTTGGGGTGGTTCCACTTTTTTATCTACATGCTTCCATATATGACTCCTCCTTGTTTTCACAAGATGGATATGGGGGCCACATAGACACTTCTGCATGCTATGTAGAAGTAGAGTCCATTCTATTCCATTCTATGGTTTAATCTAATTGTGGCTCTATTGGTTTGATGGGGTCATATTCACACATAGTGGAACATACACACTAATTTTGGCCTTTCATTCCAATAAACCATTATTATATTCAATCATGTTATGGCTTGAATGTTTTCATTTGGACATCTTGGGTAATGCTTGAAAGTGTAGTGGGTTTTACCACTACATCATGCACACATGCCTCTCTATTTAAATCTCCATCTTGTTTCTTTGAATTTATTTGATTCTTGTCTATATGTTTAGAAACCCATCTTCATCTTCTTTTGGCCTTGTGAAAACCACATACCTCTCTCCTTATCTTACCTGTCTACACAAAGCTTGGCTTCTTTGTCGTTTTTTTTAAAGAAAACTGGAAGGGTTCTACCCAAAATTTTAAACAGTAGCTCAGTAGTCTTCCTTTGTTTTTTTTCTCTGGGCTTTTAGCTAGCAGCAATCGTTGCCAACAGCCTGGGCTTCCCTGGCGCAGCAGCCAACCCGGGACCTGGCGCTCTTCTCCACTTCGTCCCGGCCCAACCAGCCTTCCTCTGTTTCTCTTCCCCTTGCGCCTGACGCCGTGCCGACTGCTGTCTTGCCAGAAACGGAAAGCAGCCATAGCAGCGAGCAGGTCGCCGTCTCCGTCTGCCAAGTCACCACCGAGCCGTGCCTCCTTTTTATCCCCCGGGTGCCCTCTGAACCATATCCCATCCCCTCTTTCGCCCTTGCTCGCAGCCACTAGGGAGTCCACCGTAGCTGGGGAAGCACCAGGTCGAGGTGCGGAAGCAACACAGTAGCGGGAGCGAGGAGGAGAAGGTCTCGAACGACGTTGTCGCCCGCGCTCGCCAAGGTCGCCGTCGTGCCTAGGGTTGTCACTGCCGTCCTCGAGTGCTTCGTCTTTTCCTGGTCGACATCTCCAACGTCGTCGGTGAGCACCTCTCCCCTTTTTCTTTCCCTTTCCTACCTCTGCTCCGCCTCACCGCTCGCCGCGCCGCAAGCAGCAGCAGCCGTTAACCTGCGAAGCCACCAAGACGCGCGCCGTGTGCACAACAGCAGCCGCAACATCCCCGCGCCCTCTATTCCATGCTTGTTTCCGCCCTCCACAGTCCTCCTCCGGCGAGACCCTCAACACCAAATTTGTGCTCCGTGGATCCACCGTCTCGTAGCTTCAAACCTCGACCAAATCCGTGGAGTATCGGGCTCGCAATCGACGATGGAAGGGAGCTCAAACCGCAGCCGCAGCTGTCAGAGGTTCAGGCCTACGACAGATGTTTTCCGTCCCTCGGTTCTACGCGTTTTAACCAGAGCTACAAACCTTTTCGGCGTAAGTTCCTTCACGAAAGTTGGAGCTCGCACTTCCCTCTACATCTTTGCTTTTTTGTTTCGTCGCGAGATATGCAGCCAATCTCTCGCCATCTTCATTCAAAGTCGAGCGCAGCTGCTGTTTTTCCCAGATTCAATTTTCAGTTTCGTCAGGCCGCCGCGGATGGTTTTGCTAAAAAGCCCCTGCATCTTTTCCCACCTCCCCCGCGGTCCTCAGCTGTGCCATGTGTCACCCACCGGTTCCCCCGCACGCGCATGGCCCCGCGAAGGTGTGCGGCCCACCTGTCAGCCACGTGGGTAGCCATCTCCCGAGTAACAAAAGTGCCGCAACCTTTTCCAAAATAACACAGTTATCCATCAAATGAATATATGTTTTAATATTCAGAAATTAAATAACTTTTTATTGGCTTTTCAAATAATACAAATAATATATGTTTTTGAATCAGAAAAATGTGAGGATTTCAAATATGCCATCCAAAATAATGTTTGACTAATTTAAATTTTCGAAATTGTTTAACTACAATAAAAATTCCTTTTCTTAATTAATTAATAACTTTAAGTCTATAACTCCATATTTTCCAAATAATATGTCTAAAACGATCAGCTAAACGAGCCCGTTCTGGTTATGCATTCTATGATATGAACTGAAGAATGCATCATATAAATATTAAGTATACAACAAGGTGTATGGGAGCAAAACATGACTAAAACTTAATAAAATGCTTTATTCTTGTACCCCACACCTCACCCATGCCATGCTAGGTTATGCCATGTAAATTGTGCATCATTCATCATGGCATGCTTGGTTGCTTGTCGCATTTTATTTATATGTTTGCGCATTATATTTATGTTGGCCCTTGTTTGTTTGGTTCTTCTTGAATAGACGCCGAGCAGGGGAATTATCAGGAATCCCAGGAGTACTACCCAGATCAATCTCTTGCTTCAACTGAGCTGCCAGGCAAGCACTACCACATGCTTGCATACATATAGTACCTATTTCTTCTATCTTATTCTTGCATCATGGAGTTGCGAATGCATTAAATTGAATCCCAAGTACTGCATAGCCTTTACTTTTAAACCCCACCGAGCTTGTTCCTCCATCCCATGAGACATTACTACAGGAGTTGTTTGATCCATGCGAGTCGGAGAACAACATGTGTAGGGTATGTGAGTGTTTGATGGATAATGAGGTACCTAAACAACTTAACCTAAGTAGTAATGGGATAACTAATGAAAGAGGCACCGGTGGGCAATATCTGTCATTTGTTTTTTATGTCCACTTGTGTCCCGTAGGATCCCGAGTACTTGATTCCTATTCCTTGACTATTCGCACTATCCACATCCGGGAGGACTTGTGGACCCCCTTGAGCCAGAGCTTGATTCATTTCTATTTCTTGGGGCCACAAACTAGTTTGGGGTTTTATTTACTATCCTCTACTTATGCCATGTTACTGTTTTATTAAGATTGTGCGTGGAGCACCTGTACTATTTTGGATGCGGAGTGTTTTCGCGGTATCGACAAGCCCAGTCACATTTTCGGGTTCCCAGTCGTTTACAGCCATTGACGCAAACCTTGGGTCCGTCTCGGAGTCGGCCAACTTCGTTGCGGGTAGCTTAATGGGGTGGCCCCCTGAAATATTTTATGAATCATGTGATCACTTTGTCGTGAATGCCTCGTTGGGTTTTGAGTTGGTTTTTTGCGAGGTTGATCGAGTGTGTGTTGCTATTTGTGCACCCCTGCAGGGTAAATCTTTCTGAAAGCCATGTCCACGGTTATGGACGACTTAGAGCACAGTTTCTCGATCATAGACAAGCATAACTAAAGTACCTATTTTAATTTGACAGAATATCTGACTAGTAATTAGTGCAATACTCATGGAATGGTTAATAAAACTGCCAACGGATGGGTTGTTCGTCCGCTTTCTCGTCGGTAAGCGAGAAGGAGGATGGATCTGTTACTTTATACTGTTATAACTGTTGTTTCTAATTAACGGACATCCGCCTATCTTTGGTTAGGCGGATGGTTAGCGAGTATCTATAGACTTGTTAGTTATTATCTTTTTCTGCAATTGCATCACCCCAGGTTTATGTCCCCTTTAGAGGCATAAAGACTTGCTGAGTACCCCTAGGGTCTCACACGATAAATTGTTTGATTCAGATGAACAGGTGTATTCGTAAGATGGATACTGGGTGAAGGAGACAGATGATGTTGGCAACGATCACTCGGTGTAGAGATTCCGGGGATGGGGATCCGTGAGATATGTGGGCGGGATGTGCTTATTTATGTGGCATCTGATGCCGATTTACTTCTTATCCGTACTCGGATCTTGTTTCCCGCATCCGCTTCATACTCTGTTGTTTGATGTATGAGGAGCTATCCTACACTATTATCTCTATCTAGGATATTTGGATCTTGCCGTATGGCGTTGCAATATTTCTATTTCTTTTAGATGGTATGGCTCTGAGAACTGTTGTAAGGTAGCTTGCATACATACTAACTTGTGTATGTATTTGATCTCTTCGCCTGTTGCCTACGCCGCTCGCTCTTGTCCCGATGTTCTTGGAAGTGGTTAGGGCGGCCGACGGGCCTACACCTGGGTGGCCCTAGGCCCCCGCTATAAATTCCTTAACCACTTTTGGTTCATCCAGGCTTGAACTTAGAGCGTAGGGTCCGAGGTTGTTACAATTGGTATCAGAGCCATCCCGCCCTTCAGGGTCTCAGCCAAAATGGTCGTTGTTAGTCTAGCAAATATTTTGGTACCTATGTATACTAGGGAAAAACAAAACGTGAGAGTAAGACTGCTTCCACTTTTCTTCTTACCTACCCACCCACCCTTTTCTGGTAAGGAAGTGTAACGTTTTCAATCCTCTTCTAAAAATTCAAACTAGGATTCACGTGTTTTGGGTTCCATAGTACCATAGGTTGTGTGAGTGTGTGTGTGTGTGTGATTCCTTGTCTATCTGTTGCATCCAACTTGTTATTGCTATATGCCTTTTGGTTATCAACTGTTGGTACATTCCATACCGACAAGCTTTTGTAAACCGACGTGATCTATCTGATTCATTGTAAACCGACGCGATATGTCTTACTCTTTTTTTTCCGATGCTATCTTGTTAGGGGTGTTTGTTTTCCATAGTTGCTAATCTTTAGGTTCATCTTAAGAAGGAAGAGAGTCGAGATATGTGTTTTACATATTCATGTGCGGAGTAATGCTTTGAGTGCGGGATGGAGTCGCGACCATACCACTACTTTTATCATTCGCTCTTGAATAATTAATTGGTAGAGTTGCTAATCTTGATTCGTTAAGTGGTTTTGCGCATATAGTGGTATTTTAATGCCGAAATTTGCGGATTTTTTTTCTTTGATAGCTTTGTGTACCACACTCCTTGTTCAGTCGTGTGCGATATGCTTACTATCTTCTAGGTGCTTTGAACTTTGTTGATATTTTAATATCATCTTAGTAATTTGTATCCTTAATCTTGGTTAATTCCATTTTGGTACTATTTTGGATTATTATTATTCTCCATTATGGTACTGACTTGAGTTTTATATCAATCCCAGGATGGCACCACCACGCTGCACTGAGGAGGACATACCACCTGAACTGGGGGCTGTGTTGGCAAGTATTGCTAATTCCTTGGGAACAATGCAACAGAACCAGCAACGCTTTGAAGAAAGTGTCAGGAGGAATGAGTTTGTCCCGCTACCTCCACCTCCCAAGTGAGGAGACATCAAGGGCTTTCTGAAGTTTAACCCGCGCCACTTTGAGGTGTCTGGTCAGCCACTTGATGCCCATGATTGGCTTCGTGAGATGTCAAGGTTGCTGATGACTGTTGATATTCCTGAACAAGAATGGGTAAAATGCACCACTCACCTTCTGAAGGGAGACGCAGCTCTATGGTGGGAGAATTACCTGAAGGCAAACCACTCTGGTTTTCAGCCTACTTGGGAGCAGTTTGCTAGGGCTTTCAAAGAGCAATACCTGTCAGAAATTGTCATGGAAAGGATGAAGGAGGTATTTCTCAACCTCAAGCAGGGCAATAACAATGTCAACACCTATATCAGAAACTTCATGAATCTTTCTCGGTATGGTGGTGATGAGATCTCTGATGACAAGAAGAAACAAAAGAGGTTCAGGCAAGTTCTCAATGCATCTATCAAATATGCAATCACTCATGCAAGGCCGGGATCTTTTCTGGAACTCCAACATATAGCTCTACAGGAAGAAGCCAGTAGGCAAGTGTTCGAGGAGTCCAAGAAACACAGTCGTGACGCAGCAAGCTCTTCAGCTATGACAGCTCCTTCTAAGCGCCGCGTGTGGGTTCCTAATACCGCACCGCCGCTCCCGGCTCCACCAAGACCTTCAAGCTATGCAGCAAGGCCACCAAACTCCTTCAACGCTGCTTCTAGGGGCTACAACCACAACTACCCTAGAGCGCCTGGTGGAGTCCCTGGCTACGCTACTCCACGTCCACCTGGTGCTTGTTACACTTGTGGGAACACTGGGCATCAACACTGGAGTTGTCCCATGAATAACAAAGCTCTTCCTCCTCCACCTCCAAGACCTGCAACAAGTTCTTCTATGGTTCATGCACCTCCACCTCGGGCTCTCAACATCAACACCAAGCCTGGGTCCACTATTGCTCGTGCCAACTGTGTCAACGTCGCTCAAGCTGAACATGCAACTGGAGTTGTGATGGGTACGCTTTCCGTTAACTCAGTCCCTACACGAGTTTTGTTCGATTCTGGTGCATCGCATTCTTTTATTTCTCACAAGTTTGCAAATGAGAATGAGTTAGCAATGGTTCCGCTTCCTAAGCGCTTGATGGTCCTTTCTCCTGGGGCAACAATGGCATCTTCCAAAATCATCCATGGCAATCAAATTGAGATTGGTGGCTCTTCGTTCCCGGCTTCCTTAATCATTCTGGGAAATTCTGACATTGATGTTATCTTGGGCATGGATTGGTTAACAGCAAATGCAGCTTTGATTGATTGTGCTGAACGCTCGGTTTCTCTGAAAATTCCTGGAGGCCATATAGTCTATTCTCCAAGTCTGACTCCTGCAATTCAGCTTTTCTCTTTGGCAGCTCTGAATGATGATGCTATGGATGCTATTCAGAGTGTTCCGCTGGTCTGTGAGTTCCCAGATGTTTTTCCCGAAGAGTTACCAGGTATGCCTCCTGATCGAGAGGTCGAGTTTGTGATTGAGCTTGAACCTGGAACCGCTCCTATCTCCAAGCGGCCTTATAAAATGGGTCCTGCTAAGTTGGCTGAACTCAAATGTCAGCTTGATGAACAAGAGAAGTTGGGTTTCATTCAGCATAGTACTTCTTCTTGGGGTAGCCCAACCATATTTGTGAAGAAGCGAGACCGGACTGATAGACTTTGTGTTGACTATCGGGATCTCAATGCAAAAAACCATCAAGAATAAATATCCCCTTCCGCGGATTAATGATCTCTTCAATCAGCTAGTTGGAGCTGTGGTATTCTCTAAGCTTGACTTGAGAAGTGGATATCATCAAATCAAGATTCTCAAGGAAGATGTTCCCAAAACAGCTTACGAGTACACGGTGATGTCCTTCGGTCTCACCAACGCACCTGCCACCTTCTCGAGGCTTATGAACTCTGTTTTCATGGAGTATCTTGATAAGTTCGTCGTGGTCTATCTGGATGACATTCTAGTCTATTCTAAGTCAAAGGAAGAACATGAACAACACCTTCGGTGTGTCCTAAACAAGATTTGTGAGAACCGCCTGTATGCAAAGTTCTGCAAGTGTGAATTTTGGCTTCCTAAAGTCACCTATCTTGGTCACATCATCTCTGCTAAGGGCATTGCCATCAACCCAGAAACTATTCGGACAATTGTTGAGTGGCTTCCACCCAAAAATGTCAAAGAAGTCCGGAGTTTCCTTGGTTTGGCTAGTTATTGCCGTCGCTTCGTTCAGAACTTCTCGAAGATTGCGAAGCCTCTTACCGGTCTACTCAAGAAAGGAAAGAAATACCTTTGGTCTCCTGCATGTCAAGCTAGCTTTGAAACACTCAAAGAGAAGGTCACTTCCACACTAGTCTTGATTCCTCTAGATACATCAAAGCCTTTCCAGATATTCTGTGACGCCTCCTTGCAAGTATTGGGTGCGGTCCTTATGCAAGAAAAACAAGTTGTTGCTTATGCCTCTCGTTAGTTGAAGACGCATGAGATCAACTATCCTACACATGACCTCGAACTCGCAGCAGTTGTCTTTGCTTTGAAAGTATGGAGGTACTACTTGCTTGGCAACCGTTGTGAGATCTTTTCTGATCACAAGAGTCTGAAGTATATCTTCACACAACCTGATCTCAACCTTCGTCAGAGGAGATGGATTGAAGCAATTAATGATTTCGATCTGACCATCAACTACACTCCTGGCAAAGCTAATGTCATGGCCGATGCTCTCAGCCAAAAAGCTTATGTCAACAACCTCATGGTGGAAGAACAACAACCTCTATTGTGCGAGGAATTCCGCCAGCTCAACCTTGAAATTGTGGATCAAGGGTATCTTCTGAATCTTCTGGCAACCCCTCTCTTGGAAGAAAAGATTCGTGCTAGTCAACGAGGTGATGCTTACACCAAAAACATCATCTCCAACATTCAGCTGCCGAAGTATGAGTCCTTCCATGTCGATGACGAAGGAGCTCTATTCTTTGAACACCGGATGTTTGTTCCGAACTACCCGGGTTTGAGAGAGCAAGTTCTTAATGAGGCGCATGATTCAGTTCTTTCTATCCATCCTGGCAGCACAAAGATGTACATGGACTTGAAAACACAATATTGGTGGCCTGGATTGAAACAATGCTCTGCCAAGTATGTCTCCGAGTGCGATGTCTGCCGCAGAGTTAAAGCTGTCCATCAGAAACCTTCTGGTCTTCTACAGCCATTGAAGCCTCCGGAATGGAAATGGGAGAAAGTAGAGATGGACTTCATAACTAGTTTTCCAAGGTCGCAGAAGGGCAACAATGCAATCTTTGTTGTCATCGACAGGCTTTCTAAAGTGGCTCACTTCTTTCTCGTCAAGGAAACAATTTCTGCAATTTAGTTGGCTGAGCTCTATATCAACAGAATTGTCTCTCTGTATGGGGTTCCTCTTGAGATCAGCTCAGACCGTGGAAGCATCTTCACTTCCAAGTTCTGGGGAAGTTTCCAAAATGCTTTGGGAACAAAGTTGAACTTCAGCACAGCTTACCACCCTCGGTCACAAGGGCAAGTTGAAAGGATCAATCAGATTCTGGAAGATATGCTCCGTGCTTGCGTCATCTCTTTCAGCATGAAGTGGGAAGAATGCCTTCCTTATGCTGAATTCTCTTACAACAACAGCTATCAGAAGAGTATCTAGATGGCACCCTTTGAGGTCCTCTATGGTCGCAAATACCGAACTCCGATTGGTTGGTCAGGGGCAGGTGAAAGAACATTGTTTGGCCCCGACATTGTAACTCAAGCAGGGGAGAAGGTTCACATCATTCTCGAAAACCTGAAGGTTTCTCAAAGTCGCCAGAAGAGCAACTACGACAGAAAGCACACTGACATGGAGTATGTCCCTAGTGATCTCGTTTACCTTCGTGTCAGTCCCATGAGAGGCACGCACCGGTTTGGTATCAAAGGGAAGCTGGCTCCTAGATACATCGGTCCTTTCAAAGTTCATGGAAGAAGAGGAGAAGTCGCTTATGCTCTTGAGCTCCCTGAAAAACTCAAGGTTCATGATGTTTTCCATATCTCTCAACTCAAGAAGTGCTTCAACGATCCCGGCAGGACCGTGGACCATGAGCTTATCAATCTCCAAGAAGACCTGTCTTATCAAGAAGACCCCACAAAAATCCTAGAAGTCGCAGAAAGAAAGACTCGTAACAAGTCTATCAAGTTTTGCAAGGTGCAGTGGTCGCACCATTCCGTTGATGAAGCCACTTGGGAATGCGAGGATGAGCTCCGTGCCAAGTATCCTACCATGTTCGTGTCTTCTTCTTCTTCCTAGAATCTTGGGGGGAGATTCCTGTTTAGTGGGGGAGAGTTGTAGCATCCCATCTGTCTAACATCTATAATGCTACATGGTCTAATAATAAAATGCTACCTTCCTACATATAATTGTTGCATCATAATTATATCATGCTCATGTCATCATGCCACATAGCATTTGAGCATCATATAAAACCCTTTTTCATTTGGATCTTATCTCATATGCACTATTAATTGTATTTGCCTCTTGATACATTGTATTTGGTTCTTGATAAATGCTTGATGCCCAAGTTGAGTTGGGGGCATATCAATTCTAATTCCACCACCTTTCTTTTGGCTCCATCTAAACTCCACCATCCCAAATAATTGAGCACTTGTATTTTCTTGAGTATTTAACTCTAGCTCTTATGTTTGGGGTGGTTCCACTTTTTTTATCTACATGCTTCCATATATGACTCCTCCTTGTTTTCACAAGATGGATATGGGGGCCACATAGACACTTCTGCATGCTATGTAGAAGTAGAGTCCATTCTATTCCATTCTATGGTTTAATCTAATTGTGGCTCTATTGGTTTGATGGGGTCATATTCACACATAGTGGAACATACACACTAATTTTGGCCTTTCATTCCAATAAACCATTATTATATTCAATCATGTTATGGCTTGAATGTTTTCATTTGGACATCTTGGGTAATGCTTGAAAGTGTAGTGGGTTTTACCACTACATCATGCACACATGCCTCTCTATTTAAATCTCCATCTTGTTTCTTTGAATTTATTTGATTCTTGTCTATATGTTTAGAAACCCATCTTCATCTTCTTTTGGCCTTGTGAAAACCACATACCTCTCTCCTTATCTTACCTGTCTACACAAAGCTTGGCTTCTTTGTCGTTTTTTTTAAAGAAAACTGGAAGGGTTCTACCCAAAATTTTAAACAGCAGCTCAGTAGTCTTCCTTTGTTTTTTTCTCTGGGCTTTTAGCTAGCAGCAATCGTTGCCAGCAGCCTGGGCTAACCTGGCGCAGCAGCCAACCAGGGACCTGGCCCTCTTCTCCACTTCGTCCCGGCCCAACCAGCCCTCCTATGTTTCTCTTCCCCTTGCGCCTGACACCGTTCCGACTGTTATCTCTGCCAGAATTGGAAAGCAGCCACAGCAACGAGCAGGTCGCCGTCTCCGTCTGCCGAGTCACCACCGAGCCGTGCCTCCTTTTTATCCCCCGGGCGCCCTCTGAACCCTATCCCATCCCCTCTTATGCCCTTGCTCGCCGCCAGTAGGGAGTCGACCGGAGAAGGTCTCGAACGACGTTGCCGCCCGCGCTCACCAAGGCCGCCGTCGTGCCCAGGGTCATCACCACCATCCTCGAGTTCTTCGTCTTGTCCTGGTCGACATCTCCAACATCGTCGGTGAGCACCTCTCACCTTTTTCTTTCCCTTTCCCGCCTCTGCTCCGCCTCGCCGCGCGCCGCGCCGCAAGCAGCAGCAGCCGCTAACCTGCGAAGCCACCAAGACGTGGGCCGCGCGCACAACAGCAGCCGCAGCAGCCCCGCGCCCTCTGTTCCGTGCTTGTTTCCGACCTCCACAGTCCTCCTCCGGCGAGACCCTCAACACCAAATCTGTGCTCCGTGGATCCACCGTCCCGTAGCTTCAAACCCCGACCAAATCTATGGAGTATCGGGCTCGCAATCGATGCTGGAAGGGAGCTCAAACCGCAGCCGCAGTTGTCAGAGGTTCAGGCCTACGACAGATGTTTTCTGTCCCTCGGTTCTATGCGTTTTAACCGGAGCTACAAACCTTTTCCAGCGTAAGTTCCTTCATGAAAGTTGGAGCTCGCACTTCCCTCTACATCTTTGCTTTTTGTTTCGTCGTGAGATCTGCAGCCAATCTCTCGCCATCTTCATTCAAAGTCGAGCGCAGCTGCTGTTTTTCCCAGATTCAATTTTTCAGTTTCATCAGGCCACCGCGGATGGTTTTGCTGAAAATCCCCTCCATCTTTTCCCACCTCCCCCGCGGTCCTCAGCCGTGCCATGTGTCACCCACCGGTTCCCCCCGCATGCGCGTGGTCCCGTGAAGGCGTGCGGCCCACCTGTCAGCCGCGTGGGTAGCCGTCTCCCGAGTAACAAAAGTGTCGCAACCTTTTCCAAAATAACACAATTATCCAGAAAATGAATATATGTTTTAATATTGAGAAATTAAATAACTTTTTATTGGCTTTTCCAAATAATACAAATAATATATGTTTTTGAATCAGAAAAATGTGAGGATTTCAAATATACCATCCAAAATAATGTTTGACTAATTTAAATTTTCGAAATTGTTTAACTACAATAAAAATGTCTTTTCTTAATTAATTAGTAACTTTAATTCTATAACTCCATATTTGACAAATAATATGTCTAAAACGATCAGCTCGACGAGCCTGTTATGGTTATGCATTCTATGATATGAATTGAAGCATGCATCATATAAATATTAAGTATACAGCAAGGTCTATGGGAGCAAAACATGACTAAAACTTAATAAAATGCTTTATTCTTGTACCCCACACCTCACCCATGCCATGCTAGGTTATGCCACGTAAATTGTGCATCATTCATCATGGCATGCTTGGTTGCTTGTCGTATTTTATTTATATGTTTATGCATTATATTTATGTTGTCCCTTGTTTGTTTGGTTCTTCTCGAATAGACGTCGAGCAGGGGAATTATCAGGAATCCCAGGAGTACTACCCAGATCCATCTCTCGCTTCAACTAAGCTGCCAGGCAAGCACTACCACATGCTTGCATACATATAGTACCTATTGCTTCTATCTTATTCTTGCATCATGGAGTCGCGAATGCATTGAATTGAATCCCAAATACTGCATAGCCTTTACTTTTAAACCCCACCGAGCTTGGTCCTCCATCCCATGAGCCATTACTACAGGAGTTGTTTGAGCCATGCGAGTCGGAGAACAGCATGTGTAGGGTATGTGAGTGTTTGATGGATAACGAGGTACCTAAACAACTTAACCTGAGTAGTAATGCGATAACTAATGAAAGAGGCACCGGTGGGCAATATCTGTCATTTTTTTATGTCCACTTGTGTCCCGTAGGACTCCGAGTACTTGATTCCTGTTCCTTGACTATTCGCACTATCCACATCCGGGAGGACTTGTGGACCCCCTGAGCCAGATCTTGATTCATTTCTATTTCTTGGGGCCACAAACTAGTTTGGGGTTTTATTTACTATCCTGTACTTATGCCATGTTACTGTTTTATTAAGATTGTGCGTGGAGCACCTGTACTATTTTGGATGCGGAGTGTTTTCGCGGTATCGACAAGCCCAGTCACATTTTCAGGTTCACAGTCGTTTACAGCCATTGACGCAAACCTTGGGTGCGTCTCGGAGTCGGCCAACTTCGTTGCGGGTAGCTTAATGTGGTGGCCCCCTGAAATATTTTATGAATCCTGTGATCGCTTTGTCCTGAATGCCTCGTTGGGTTTTGAGTTGGTTTTTTTCGAGGTTGATCGAGTGTGTGTTGCTATTTGTGCACCCCTGCTGGGTAAATCTTTCTGAAAACCGTGTCCACGGTTATGGACGACTTGGAGCACAATTTCTCGATCATAGACAAGCATAACTAAAGTACCTCTTTTAATTTGACAGAATATCTGACTAGTAATTAGTGCAATACTCATGGAATGGTTAATAAAACTGCCAACAGATGGGTTTACGTTGCCAACATCATCTGTCTCCTCCACCCAGTATCCATCTTGCGAATACACATGTTCATCTGAATCAAACAATTTATCGTGTGAGACCCTAGGGGTAGTCAGCAAGTCTTTATGCCTCTAAAGGGGACATAACCTGGGGTGACGCAATTGCAGCAAAAGATAATAACTAACAAGTCTATAGATACTCGCTAACCATCCGCCCAACCAATGATAGACGGATGTCCGTTAATTAGAAACAACAGTTATAATAGTATAAAGTAACAGATCCATCCTCCTAACGAGAAAGCGGACGAACAACCCATCTGTTGGCTGTTTTATTAACCATTCCATGAGTATTGCACTACTTACTAGCCAGATATTTAGTCAAATTAAAAGCGGTACTTTAGGTATAATTGTCTATGATCGAGAAATTGTGCTCCAAGTCGTCCATAACCGTGGACACGGCTTTTAGAAAGATTTACCCTGCAGGGGTGCACAAATAGCAACACACACACGATCGACCTCGGAAAAACCAAATCAAAACCCAACGAGGCTTTCACGACAAAGCAATCACAAGATTCATAAATTATTTCAGGGGGCCACCCCATTAAGCTACCCGCAACAAAGTTGGCCGGCTCCGAGACGGACCCAAGGTTTGTGTCAATGGCTGTAAATGACTGGGATCCTGAAAGTGTGACTGGGCTTGTCGATAGCGCGAAAACCTTCCACGATCCAAAACAGTACTGGTGCTCCACGCACAATCTTAAATAAAGTAGTAAAGCATGGCATATGTACATGATAGTAATAAAGCCCTAAACTACTTTGTGGCCCCAAGAAATAAAGTGCAAATCAAGCTCATGCAAAGGGGGATTCATAGAGTCTCCCATATGTGGATAGTGCGAATAGTCCAGGAACAGGTATCAAGTACTCGGGCCTACGGGACACAAGTGGACATGAAAAACCAAATAGCATATATTGCCCACCGGTGCCTCTTTCATTAGTTGTCCCAGCAATTTAATAGTTGTATTTAAAGTCATGATCAACTCCACCGTAAAGCATATGACAACATTCCAAGAACTGTGTGGTACTTCACGACACAAGATCGCACCTGAGCAAGCGACTACGACTCGAAAGGCTATCTATCTACCAAACAACAGGTAATAGGATGTGTCCAAGGCAATATAGAGGCTACAAGGAATATAAATGGTGCACGAAAACTAAAGCATCGTAACACGGATAGCAATAGATCAATAGGAGGAAATAAAGACCATAAATGCAAAATAGGTAGAAAGGGGGAGAATGCTCGCCTGGAAACACTACCGAAGAGACATTATCCGAAGAACTTGTCGATACTCGCATCAACTCAACGGCCTAATCCGCGAAGAACCAAAAGCACTAGAAGAAACACTGGTTGCACTATTTAACACTATGGCAGAAGATCCGACATGTTCATGATATGATGCATGGCATGGCAAAGATGTGATGCAACTAGGCAATATTAAGCGGAACCGGGGTCCCGACAATTAATTATATGGTTTATGTTGTTTAGATACCCCGCAATTTTAAATGTTGTATGAACAAGTCAAAATATGGCACGGGTTCGCTACTCAAATTTAAATGGGGGCCAATATAAGACTAGAATAGCCCGTATATGGCTTCCATATTTAATTTAGGTGAATCATCCATATACCCCAACACCGCAATATGTATGCAAGCATATTCAATTCATATGCAACAAGATATATGTCATATTATAAAAAGTAGGGGTCTCGGATAAAGGGGTTACACATCGGAGGTCGAAGATCTTGGTGTTCCGACGGTTCGACGGGGTTCGGTCTCCAGGTTCGGATCCAGGGTCTTGATGTTCCATGACGATGACCTTTGATTTCCGCTGTGTTGGTGGCGATCTTGTTTAGGGCCAGTGGTCTTCGAAAGATCTTGGCGAAACCCCGAGATCAAAGAACTCGCGGACTTTGTCTCCATGGCTACAACACCAAACCATCACATCCAACCGTCATTGCTACTTCACATCCACCATAACCACAAATGTACCTCATCTGGCCACACCACTAGTAGGACCATCCGTCAGGAGCAAAAGGTACCGGGGGTACAGGCGGGGCCCTGAGAGGCGACAGAGGGTAGCGAGGGGAAAACGACGGCTGAAGCAGAGAGGTGGCAAGGCGGTTCCTGGTGGCGAAGGAGCAATGGGCTCCTGGGCAGCGCTCACGCGGGGCCCGGCGAGGACGGCGTCCAGCGGGGCGAGGTCGACGCGAAGGGGCCGAGGGGCAGCAACGCTCGAGGCGACGAGCATGGCGGTGTTGCGGCCCGTGGTGAGGCCGACACGGAGGCAAACGACGAGGCAGGGAGGCCTAGGTAGGCGAGCGTGCGTGGGCACGCTGGCGACGTGGGTTCGGGGAGGAACCCCTGTGGGCGGAGGCGCGACGAGGTGGTGGCATTCGGCGATGCATCTCGACAGAGAGGCGGGCTCAGGCGGAGCAGAGCTCGAGCTTAGTCCGGAGGGAGGCACTGGTGGCTGCTCGAAGGGGAGCCCACGAGGCGGCAGTGCGGCGACGGTTCGGGGCCAGGCGGCCCGACACTAGGCAGAGGCGGGTTCATTGGCACGTACTCTGGCGGCTGCTGCTGGGAACAAGGGGAGCGGCACGGCTGGCTGGACGCGAGGGAAGCGAGGTAGAATGGTGGAGCACCACTACGGCTGCGGACTTGGTCGCTGCTGGCGGCGGATGAGCGAGGGACACGAGGAGAGAGAGCGAGCGAGGGGAATTGGGTAGGTGGGGGACGCGCGGTCGACACGGGGTTGGGGTCGCGAGACCGATGGGAGGATCGTGCGGGGTAGGGCGCGCGGTGGGCTCAGCGTACGCGGGGTGGACGTGGTGAGGGCGCACGAGGTGGGGCTAGCTAGCGAGCAGGGCGTGTCGGTGTGTTGCGGGCGTCGCGGCAGGGGTGCGTGCGTCGCCACGTGTGGGTCAAGGCAGGGAGTAGTTGCAGCCGGGTTGGAGCATGTAGTGCGACGCAGCGGTACATGGTGTGGTCGCTGCGCGGGTAGGGTGTGGCGGCGGGTGTAGCTGATAGGTGGGGAGGTTGGGGGTAATATTAGGGTTAGGTCTAGGGTTTTGTTGGAGGTGGCCGGCTAGGCTTTTGGGCCTGGCTGGCTGCCTCCCAAAAATAACATAAATTTTATTTATTTATTTAAAAGGATTTTGTAATCTGTTTTTAGACAAATAAAATATCTGGAAGAAACCGGGGTTTTCGATTTGAATAAAGACAGGGTATTTAGAAAACAAAGATAGACTTTTTGGAAAATAGTTTTAGGCAAACAAATGCAGGATGACATGACGATGCTCAAATGCAATGTGGCATGACGACATGAGCATGCGGTCATGATGATGCACAAAATGAAAACAACACGCGGTTTTCTAGTAGTGGTTTTACCGGGGTGCTGCATTTTCACAAACCACAACCAGGGTCATTGCATGTTTGTTCTTTTCATAAACCACCACCTGGATCCACCAGAGTCTTTGCATGTGTGTTCTTTTCATAAACTACCACTAGAGTCATTACATGTGTGTCCTTTTCATAAACAACCACCTAGATCCACCAGAGTCCCTACATTGTATCCTTTTCATAAACCACCACTAGAGTCATTGCATGTGTGTGTGCATGTGTATCAGTGTGCATTACTGTGGTTTTTGAAAAGAACAAACATGCAATGATGGCACTCGAGCATGTGGTGTCCTTTTCATAAACCACATTGATCCACCTAGTGTCATTGTATGTGTGTCCTTCTCATAAACCACATGGATCCACCAGTGTCATTGCATGCCTTTGCATGTGTGTTCTTTTCATAAACCACCACTAGTGTCATTGCAATGTGTGTCCTTCTCATAAACCACAACCAGATTCATTGCATGTTTGTTTTTTTCACAAACCATCACCTGGATCCACTGCATGCCATTTCATGTATGTTCTTTTCACAAACCACAACCAGAGTCATTGCATCTTTGTTCTTTTAATAAACCACCACCTGGATCCACAAGAGTCACTTCATGTGTGTTCTTCCCATAAACCACAACCAGAGTCACTACATGTGTGTGTGTCACTATGCATCACAGTGGTTTTTGAAAAGAACAAACATGCAATGATACCACTCCAGCATGTGGTGTTCTTTTTCATAAACTACTTGGATCCACTAGTTGTCATTGCATGTGTGTCCTTCTCATAAACCACATGGATCCACCAATGTCATTGCATGCCTTTGCATTTGTGTTCTTTTCATAAACCACCACTAGTGTCATTGCAACGTGTGTCCTTTTCCTAAACCACAACCTGAGTCATTGCATGTTTGTTCTTTTCATAAACTACCACATGGATCCACTCCATGTCATTTCATGTGTGTCCTTTTCATAAACCACAACCTGAGTCATTGCGTGTTTGCTCTTTTCAAAAACACCACATGGATCCACTGCATGTGATTTCATGTGTGTCCTTTTCATAATCCACAACCAGAGTCATTGCATGTTTGTTCTTTTCAGAAACCACCACCTGGATCCACCAGAGTCACTCCATGTGTGTCCTTTTCATAAACCACCACTAGTGTCATTGTAATGTGTGTCCTTTTCCTAAACCACAACCGGAGTCATTGCATATTTGTTCTTTTCATAAACCACCACTTGGATCCACTACATGCCATTTCATGTGTGTCCTTTTGATAAACCACCACTAGTGTCGTTGCAGTGTGTGTACTTTTTCTAAACCTTAACCAGAGTCATTGCATGTTTGTTCTTTTCATAAACCACCACTTGGATCCACTACATGTCATTTCATGTGTGTCCTTTTCATAAACCACATGGATCCACCAGAGTCAGTCCATGTGTTTCCTTCTTATAAACCACATGGATCCACCAGTTGTCATTGCATGTGCGTGTCCTCATAAACCACATGGATCCACCAGTGTCATTGCATGTCTTTGCATGTGTGTTCTTTTCATAAACCACCACTAGTGTCATTGCAATGCGTGTCCTTTTTCTAAACCACAACCAGAGTCATTGCATGTTTGTTCTTTTCATAAACCACCACTTGGATCCACTACATGTCATTTCTTGTATGTCCTGTTCATAAACCACAACCAGAGTCATTGCATGTTTGTTCTGTTCATAAACCAGCACCTAGATCCACTACATGTCATTGCATGTGTGTCCTTTCCATAAACCACATGGATCCACCAGACTCATTTGCACGTGTGTTCTTTTCAATGACATCCGTTGGCCACAAACAATCGGGACGCAGAGCTAACCTACAACCGCTCTGGGCTTCTAGAAGACCTGAACCTCGATTTTTAGGCGTCGTTGGATCAGGGTGCGTGGACGATAAGGATGTCCTCCGTGAGGGCGATCCACGAGAAGTATGTTTTGCGAACTGATTAGATGTGGCATCCATGAATGGGCCTACGTCCTTGCCCATATCCCCTTAACCTCGGGGCCGACACTCAGATCATGTTCCTTCATCGCCATGGAGAGGGAGAGGCCCAAATTCAGCTTGCACGAGGCTCAGATGTTTACCCACTTCGATATACTCGCGCTGCCGTTCACGAGGCCTTCGGCCGACTTCGAGCTCAGCTACGCCGGGATTCCTGTCACGCCGCTCTTGTGCGATAGCGCGTTGGCGAGGCAGATCAAGGAGCACCGCTGTCATCTGCCAGAGCGGAAGAGGGCAATGGCACGGTACTCGCGCATGACTGCTTACTCGCGAAAGTTGTTCAAGAAGGAGCGGATGGTGTTGATTGAGCTCTGCAGAACCTACCGGCAGGAGATCCACCCGGAGGGAGACAACACTTCTAGGCAGTGCCTAGGCGTACGACCTCCACTGTTATCGATACGTCATGCCATGAAGAATCCAAGAGGACGAGGAACACTGCCGCGAACATCGGCATCGATTCCGACGCAGAGGACGCTAACGGTGACATGGACAACATCGTCGATGATGGAGACTGCGGGAGCATCATAGTCAATTAGGGCCACTTAAGCCTAAATTAAATCTATGTACGATATCTTAATGCCCTCTTTGGATCCGGGTCACTTGAGTCATAGTCGACTAGCGCCATAAGATCTATATATGTTGGCCATGTTTTAGGTGTCTTTGTCTTCGAAACTAGTTGAAACTCGTCCGATCCTGAAAATAAAGTTCGCGCATGACTGGCATATTCGATGGGACAGTATGCTGACTCTACTCCTAGCACTTGATGGCACAGCCATAATTTGGGGTGCGCCAGAGGAGAAGGGCTTGACCGTGTTGTAACAAATAGTATACTACTTATGTCCAGATATAACTGACTTAGATTTTTTTAGATATTTAAATGTATCTATACCCAAAACATGTCTAGATACATACGAATCTACACAAATTCAAGTCACTTAGTTCTAGACGGAGGAGGGAGTAATAATATTTTTTGAGGAATAGCTTATGATGGGATATATTGGCCATATTTTAGTTTTCTTTGTCTTTCAAACTAATCAAAAGTTGTTAAATTCTAAACAAACAAAGTCATTGCGGTCACATCTGATGGGATAATACACTGACTCTACTACCAGCACTTGATGGAACAACCATAATTCTGGAGTGTAGTAGAGGAGATGGGAATCCAAGGGAGATGGGAACTAGTAGCTGTGTCCATACGCATGTAAAAAATTAATGTAAAAATATTTAAAAAATTATAATCTGGTCCACATGATCCCATCACAGACACGTTGCACGTGCTAGATATAAATAAAGAAGACATTACTAGTTTAGTTTCAATGATAATTCAACATACGACGTTACTGTGCCCGCATCTTTCTACTCCTCTTATTAGTCTGCTAGCCCACGCTGCATTAAGCAACAGTTGATGAGGATAAAAAAATGATAAAATGGCAAATAAAACAATTTTGAATTTTATCTTTCATCTGGAGTATCGTACAAACATGAAATTGGCAGGGATTTAATATTTCTCCTATAGTTAGCCGAAAGATCCTCAAGAACATCCTCAATCACCCCCTGCAACTTCTTCATATTATAATACACCTCCATTATTTTCCTTTTCCTCCCTGTTCTGCTTCCCCTTTTGTTTATTTTCACACCCTTTTCTCGCCGGCACCTCCACTTCTTCATAAATTTGCTGCTTACCTACGTTTTCCTCCAAGTGATCATCGTTGTTTTCCTCCACCTGCTGCACTTGCTCAAGTTCTTCGTCTTCGCGATGCTCTTCCTCTAGTTCTGACTAAGAAGCCTCATTTTCTGCCACCGGGGTGTGAACAGGGACAAGATCATGTGTAACTGGGTTTTTGCACAACCTCTTGATATGACCGAATCCTCCACAACGTTTGCATTTCCTTTTCCTACCTCCTAGCCTTGAACTTTTATCGATGGAGGCTTCTATCCTTAGCTTTCAAGGCCTCCTAGGTGGCATCCTAAGAACTGGTGGTTGAAATTTGAACCCTGGATCAACAATCTCCCAATCATTTTCATCAACCATAGGTGGTACGTTTTCTGCATAAGTTGCAGCAAACTTGTCCACGGAGAAATAGTTGCCAAAATAGTTCTCTATTTCAGTTCTGCTACCTCTAAGCATTAAGATGAAGTACAGTGCATCATGACATGGCAGACCAGTAATCTGCCACTGCCTACATGAACAAGTCTTGTTTCGAATGTCTATAGTGTACCTCTGTTTAGTTCCACGCTTGTATTCTGCATAAACCTCAGCCAATGTTCTGGAACATCTGACCATCCTCATCTTTATCATTCTCATTGCCCTGGTTCTTGCATTCAGTAACATAACCACCTTTGGAACTATTTTATGGCTTAAATTTTTTCTTGCGCAAATTCTTTGCCTTAAATCTATCTTCACCATTATGCACTGTCTTATTGCATCCAAAAAATAGCAATTCCAAGTGTCTTCATGCCCGGAATCTTAGCATTGAAACTCTCTACAAATTATTGCAAACAAAATCCACCTTGCTTAACTCACCAAACTTGCTTCTGGGCCATAGCTTGGTGTGATGTTCGTCAAGGTATTTTTTCACCTTTGGCACTACAGACATGTTCTTCAAGTAAGTAGCATGCGTGCTTGGGTTGTATATGTATGCTGATCGCCATGAGTCCTCTTCAAAGATCTTTCCTTTGAACTTCTTCGCGAAGTTAGTAGCGAGGTGCCGCATGCATTCCCTATGCTCAAACCTAGGAAACACATCACCAACAGCATTATCAAGACCCTTGCATGCACCAGTGTGTATCACCAAGCCTTCAAGGTTACCAATTACTGCCCGTAGTCTCTGCATGAACCATGTCCAGCTTTCATTTGATTCACCCTCAAGAATAGCATAAGCTACTGGTAGAAGCCAATTATGCATGTCCAAAGCACAAGCAGAAGCAACATGTCCCCTAAACTTCCCTGTTAAAGAAGTTGCGCCTATTGCTAAGTATGGCCTACAGCCGTCTAGGAACCCCTTCCAGCATGCCTTCAGGCAGACAAAACATCTCCTGAAGCATTTCTTATCTGCCTGCTTATACTTGACCCCCCTTGAGACCTTTTCTCTTCCTTTCTCAACCTCATAATCGATGTCAACAAAACTACCAGGTGATGTTTTCTCTACCTGAGATTTGAAACTATACAACATGTGAAAACTATCATTCCACTTGACTTGAATGAAGTCTAGAGGCATCTCCTTCCCATCAAAGACTCCGTGGTAAGGAATCAAAACGTTAATTTTTTTCCTAATCTTTGCTCTGAGTTCAGCAGGTCCAATGTTATGATCATGCCTCACCCAGTCAAGTATAGTAGCGGCAATCCACTTGGTAGTCGCTGGTCTAATTTTATGACTTCAAGATGTATTAGGGTAGCTGTGTTTCTTCGTTTTTACTTTGATCTGCATTCGATAAGAATCCAAATAAATCAGAGCTAATTATCAGCAGAATAAATTTGAGAAAGACTGAAACTAAATGTAGCTATTGCAACCTGAAATGGGTGTCCACCCCACATTGGAGATGCATGTGATCTCCATTTACACACATTACTTTCCCTACAATGCACCCTAAAGCTCTTTTGGTCGCTCTTTTCAATGATAAATTCGAACCCAACTCTAATTGCATAGGTGCAACTGCATATCTGCAGTCCTCCACATTCTCAAGGACAGTCCCCTCATCAATTGTAGGATTGTCCCTGTAAAAGTGTATCACTGGACTATTCTTGTCTTCGTCGTCGTATCTACATCCCATTTCCACATCTTCACATTCATCTTCCTCATCAGTCCCATAGTCAGGCTCAAAGTTTGAATCAACCAAATATTCCCTACTCTCCATCCTATCAGGGTCAGCAGCCAGGTCTGGATATGATTTCTCATCATCATCCGCACCGCCACACATTTCAGTGTCTTCATGCTCGCTCGAAAAAGCATCATGCTCAAGGACAAGATGTACAGACGTCCTGCGGTTACCAACACATATCCTTGCCATCACCACGGGACTAGAAACGCTGATTAGGGTATGCAGAAAAGGAATCATAGTTCTTACCCTTCAATGGGGACGTACAACACCTTCTCCGGGCTCCATACCTCCAAAGCTCTACACCCTGCTTCCTCTTCCCCTATTTTGTTCTCCTCTGTGCTCTCCAGACTTGAAGGAGAGTACGTGCTCTCCAGCCACACATGACCCATCTCCGTGTTCTCAATCCTCATACTATCCATCTCCGAGTGGGATCTGGATCTGGATCACCAGCATCGTTAGGCACCTAACCCAACAGCAAACTTTCGGTTTTCATTTCCAGACGCGCCTGGGCGGTGGACGGCATCAAGGAGATAGGGCAGGGAGCGGAAGGGAGGGGACATGAGGGGATGGCAGGGAGGGGAGGGCGGGAGGACGACGGGCCAAGGGGAGGATGAGAGCGGTGCACGACTGAACGGAGTGGCGGCGGCAGGAGCAGAGGAGCGGAGCTGGTTGCGACGGAACATGGAAAATTGCATAATAATATGTTGGTGGGCGGCACTAGCCCTCAAACCTAGGATGCGTGCCGTCAAAGATGGAGGAGGCAAGCCCACCAATAAGAAAACATGCCACATCATCATCCCTTGTTTCTGATGCCTTTAAAAAAAGGAAAACATGCCACGTCGTCATCCCCTGTTTCTAATGGTGTTGCTACAATTCAACGGTTCATAGTGTCCTAGAAATAATATCGTATAAACATAAGGGCATAGTCGTCAACATTTCTAAAATGGAACCCGGTCTCCTACCTATCCTGGTACATTGCCTGATGAGGTGGATAGCCACGACCGATCTTTTTAATATGTTCGCACTCTTATGCTGAGAAGGGAAATAAAGATTGAGCAGTTAATGCAACGAGTGTCTAATTATTACCCTTTCAAGAAATGGGAGATGATTATTTTCACGCATACCCGTAGTCCAAACCTACTATCAGTCTGTTACTCCCCTTATTCGACAAACCACAGTTCACCTTGCGCATCTCTGCCATGCCGCACCACCTAGGGTAACATGGCACCGCCTAAGCAGCCGTCGCTGCTATCGTGACAGTCGCCGAAACTGGGGTATTTAGCCCCTCTAAAGTAGGCCATAAAGTTCTAATTCAAGGTCGGTCTCCCATTGCCCTACCAGGCGGATGATTTCGCCGAATGTGCCTAATCGGCTGCGGCGGCATTGCCGGCGTTGTCGGCGCCGGATGCGGCGAGCAGGGCCAAGAGAGCAATATGGAGAAATCGCGCGGCGGCACTACGGCGTGCTCTAGGCAGGGGAACAAGGTACATATCAAATCGTTCATGAGAGCATGCCGCCGAGGGTACACACCCTTGATATGTTGCAAACGTATCTATAACTTTTGATGTTCCATGCTTGGTTTTTATCTACTTTTTATGTTCTGTTCCAACTTTGGAGTACTTTTTCTACACTTTCTCGGACTAACCTATTAACAAGATGCCACGTTGCCAGCTGCCTGTTTTCTGCTGTTTTTGGTTCCAGGAAAGTCTGAAAATGGATATTCTCGAAATTGGACAGGACAAAAGCCAAAGGCAGTTTTTCACCGAGGGGGACAGAGCCAGAATACGAGATGGAGACGGGCCAGAGGGCCGTCACACCTCCTGGCCGCGTGGCCAAGCTTGGCCCGCACCAGGGGGTGGTGTGGCCGCCTAGGGCACCCCCTCGGCCTTCCCTTTCACCTATAAGATGCCTCTGATACAGAAACCCTAAGTACCCAATCAAAATTCCACGAAATAGTCTATAGCCGCCATCATCTCCATCCCTAGGTTGGGAGGTATCTGAATCTCTTCCTGGCACCCTGCTGGAGGGGAGAATTCACCCTGGAGGCCTTCTTCATCACTATGCAAGCCTCCGGTGTGATGCGTGAGTACTTCATCCTTGGACTATGGGTCCATGTAGTAGCTAGATGGCTGGTTCTTCTCCTTTGTGCTATCATGTTTAGATCTTGTGAGCTCCGTTCATGATCAAGATCATCTATTTGTAATCCTACATGTTGTGTTTGCGGGGATCCGATGGATATTGAGATGCTATTTCAAATTGATTATTGATTCTATCGTGTCTTTTTTATTTGTGATCTTGCATTCTTTTCATTGTTAGTAGCTATCTTGGCCAAGTAGATGCTAGCAACTCCAAGAGTTAGTATTTATGCTCGATAGTGGGTTCATGACTCTAGTAATCTGGGGAAGTGACAGAAATCTCTAAGGTACTAGATGTGTTGTTGCTACTAGGGAGAAAACAGCAATCCTTTGTTCATAGAACAATTGTATTGTTTAATTTACACGCAATGCATAATGCAATTATATGTTGCTTGCAACTTAATACTGGAGGGAGTTCGGATGATAACCTGAAGGTGGATTATTAGTCATAGATGCAGTTGGATTACGGTCTATGTATAATGTTGTAATGCCCAATCAAATCTCAAAGAGTCAAGATGATTAGTATATGCATGTATGCTTTCTCGATGTTTGTCAATTGCCCCACTGTAATTTGTTCACCCAACATGTTATCTATCACTAGTGAACTATGGACCCCGGTCCTTTCTTTTACCATCAATCTACAACTATTTACTGTTTTCTGTTTACTTTCTGCAAGCTTTTACTTTCTTCCACACAATACGTTTAATACTTTGTTTTCAGCAAAACCGGTGAGATTGAAAACCTCACTGTAAGTTGGGGGCAAAGTTCTATAGTTGTGTTGTGCAGGTTTCCACGTCGCTATTGGCACCGGTAGTGCGCCCTGCCAAAGTCCAGCTAGCAACACCTTGGAGGTGTTTCCTTGCTCCTACTGGTTCGATTACCTTGGTTTCATAACTAAGGGAAAACTTGCTGCTATGCTCATCATACCTTCCTCTTGGGGTTCCCCAACGAGCAAGATATATTTTGGGCCATCAACCCTCGAATAGGGTAGCACCAAGGTCTAGGAACTCTCATGTCCATCTTTGGCGCGGACTACCTTACCAAAGTGGGGGAGGCTGGGAACACACTGTCTGCGGCAAAGATGCTCCATCCAACGCACCGTCGGAGGCCATACCGTGGCGGAGACCAAGTGTCTACACTCAGCATGTTGGATTGTTCGACAGCTGGAGCCGGCGGTGGGCATCAACTCGGCGTTGTAATTCAGGTTCCAGTTCACACAGACCTACAATCCCAAAAATAAGATGCCGAATTTCAGTTTTGAAGAAATCGTTGCGGCCGTGCGGATGGTCGAACTGAACCGGGACTAGCGCATGCAAAGCGGTCGTGCATGAACGATGCATATTTCTTGAAGTTTGGCAGGAAGGCAATAGATCAGTTTGGGTTAAATGATCAAAGAACTTACGTCCTCTCAAGGCAATTGGTCAGCCAACTTTTCTGGTGGAGATCTGCAGTTTCTTCAGTGTAGAAAATTAAGTTCAGACTAAAGAATAGCTTTTGTAGATGAAATGGTGACGCATTTTTCTATAAACTAGTAGGAAGTTTAGCCCACTTTTGTGCAGATATAAGACCCTTTTGTATGGAAGTACTACTGTTGTAAACAAATACTATCAAGTATCTATTTCCTTCAATTACTACTCATGGTTAAATCCAGTTAACTGCCATTTTTTATCCCTGACAGATAAAATTCAGACGGCAGTTTATGTACAGATTTTGTAACTGTTGTCTGTGATGTAAACCATTTTTCATTTGTCTTGTGCTGTCTGCAAAATGGTCCTGCAGTTCAACGTGTTACAAATCTAGCTACCTTGTACTTGAAGAGGAGATGGACTACATTTTCATGGCATCCACAGAATTGACATTGCTCATTGCCAGTCCACCCTCTTTTCATGAGGTTGTCCTTGGTTATTCATATAAATTATAAAGCACGGTGTTCAAGTACATCGATTCAAACTATTACACACACATACTACATCAAATTCATTACCCACACATACTACATCGATTCAAACTATTACACACACATACTATTTCAAATTCATTACCCACACATACTACATCGATTCAAACTATTACACATTTTTAGTCGATGCTAACTTCCTGCTATGCTCTCCATACTACAAATTCATTAGCCACACATACTGCAGCAATTCACTAGAGCTCTGTCTTCACTCGAGGGAAATCAGAACCACCATCTTGTCCAAGCCCAGTTCCCCCACCAAAACTGTGTTCGCCGTCGCAAAACGGTGGTGGTCCTGTGTCATCGATCCTTCAAGGCCAACACTACAGGCGAAAAGGACACTTTCTAGTCGCCTCTTCGGGGCCTTGAATTCCATGTACCGATTCCAGAACCTCCTCCAGGTGGATGATGCCCGGGTTCTTCTAGCAAAGTTGTTGCCCTACGCTGCTTGGAATCTGCACCTCGTACATCTTAGGAACGGCGTTAGGATCTTTCAGCCATTCCTTTACCTCCATGACCCATCTATCGCTTGGTGGCACGATTTCCACTAGCTCGCCGGCAAGGCTACTAATGACCTGCTTGAGGGCCTCCGAAACCCAAGCATCCAATGGCAGGTCGTCAAAGCCGAGTTTGGAGAAGAAATGAAGCTACTGCAAGGGATCGTCCCACCCACAGGCGCGATGCCAATGCATGAAGCCAATTTTCTCCCTGTAGCACTCGAAAGAACGGGAAGAATGCAGAACACGCTCGGTGTCTGAGCTGTGGTTGAACCGGAAAAAAAAATCGAATGGCGGCGTGCATACCTCAATCGTAACCTCATTTTGTCTGATCCCAAAACGAGACCAGAAAGTTGACAGCAACTCTGCCGGCAACACGACGGGACGGATGCCCAGCACGGTGGCCATGAGAGCGTGGTCGTCGAACTGTTGTGCCAGGGCTACCATGCCTGGGGTGCGCGGCAGCACGCAACTTCCCGAGGCCGGTCGCCAGCTAGGATCGCCCGCCGGGACGCGCTTTGTGGTGCGAGAAGGACTAGCTAGAGGTGAGATATTAGTTCGGGGACACGAAGCTCCGATACGGCAGACGATGTGACGACGACGGTTGTGAGCTTCGATTAGAGGCGTGGGAGGTTGACCGGACATGGTGGGGACAGAAATTAGAGCAAGTGCGAGATCCGATCTGAGACAAGCAGCTGGAGCTGAGCAAAGGTTATGGGGGAGGGGAGCAGGGGAGAAGAGTAGAGCAGAGCAAAGAAATAGATCTGGTCCATGCAGGGGTAAACTAGTCCACAACCGCAGAATATAACAGGGAATACTGACAGGGCGGGCCAAGAAGAGTTGACCTAACAGCGGTATTTGAGTTCAACCTTTTTCGTCTGGTTCAAACGACTGTTTGGCCGTTAGATTTGTATTCACCCCCATTTGGCCCTTCTAGACAATTGGCGATTCTACTACTGCCCCTCCACGAGATTGATGACAACTCGGGTACCGGGATGCACTCGCCCAGGAACGTTGGTATCGCAAACCAACAATCCCCATTCCTAAGACCTCCATCATGGAGACATATATCAATCCAATCTTTGATGTCTCAGATTCTACCGGCATGGACGTGGCTCCCAGTGGACATGCGACACAGGAGAGTACTTCCTCCAAAGTGGCTGAAGCTCCGGCTAAGGATGCCACCGAGAAAGGGAAAGAGATGACGAGGGAGGAAGAGACAGCAGCAACAGCGACAACTGACAAGGCAGGAGCTTTTGCGCCTTCAACTGCCATAGCAACACAGCAGTCGGCTAGAGCTTCATTTACACCTCCGGCTTCTACTATGCCACTTCCTATGGTGCCTCTGACTTTGAGCCTGGACGATCTTATCCAGAAGGCGGATGCCGTGTATAACAATGTCGGCATCTTACACACTGCATATGCCAATCTGGCCAACAATCTCAAAGTTATTGCCATTGTAAGTCTTTAAACTTTATATTTTATCATATAACATATCCCTTTGTAACCCTCGAGCTCTTAGGTACATAAACAATAGTTATTGGCCTTGGTTCTCCAAAGAACTAAGAGTAGAACTTGATAGCGTAGCCCCCGAGCGTCTAGGTGAAACTGAAAAAAGTTCCGTCTAGATGCTCTAAGAGTAGCATACTTATCTTTGAAATTTAATCATGTAGCCCCCGAGCTTCTAGATGAACCTAAAATAGTTCTGGCTAGAAGCTTCTAAGAGAGACTAAACACTTTTGATTACACAGAATGAGAATTCTTGGAGGAACAAAGCCAATGAGAAAGATGACAAGTTGCAGGCGGACCTAGATGCTAAAAATGGTAAAACAGCTTTCCTGAAGGAACAAATCACGAATAGCAAGTGTATGTTTCTTTCCAACTTTTTCCTGGCTATTGCTCATAGTCATTTTTTTTGGTGTTCACATAATTTTCTTGTTTTGTCGTCTGACAGAACTTATTGCCAGGGCCAAAGGCTTTGTCGAGCAATTGAAGCATATTCAAAAGCTTGATAGTGAAAACAAGATCTTGAAGGAAGACATGGCCGAGGTAGTTAAAGGACACAAGGAGACGATGAAGGTCTTGCAATAGTCTGCGGACGCTGAGATGTAGCGTCTGAAGGATGAAATTGAATGCCTCAAGGAGCAAAACCAAGATGCCAAAGAGAAAAACTCTCGAAGCCTTGAGGCGTACAAGAAACTTTAGGACGAACATGACATCTTGGCGGAGACATGCAAGCAAGACGAACCTAGCATCTTCGGTATATTTCCTCCATCTTGATCAATTATGTACCTTGGACAAATATTTGATGTACTTATACTCATGATCCTTGTATCTTATGCAAACCACACCTCCCATTCGCTTGACCAACTTGGGTGAAGGTTCTCTGAATCCCAAGGAATGCATGATTCTTGCCAGCAACTTCGTCAACACTGCCATTGCCTAGGCCAAGGAGATAGCCTAGCCTTTGGGGATAAACATCAAGGCGGCAGACTTAGCGGCCAGGTATTCGGAAATCCTGCACCAAGCCCCCGAGAAAGTCAAGGACTAGAAAGACTCTTGCGTCCGGGCTGGTGCAAGTATGACCCTATCCTTGGTCAAAGCACACTACGACAACACTGACATCGACCTGGTGACTTCCGACATGCCCAAGCTGGATGAGGAAGGAAAAGAGATCGATAGTGATGCTATTTGGAACTCCCTTGTCAGCTACGACACCCGAGTTTCCAAGATGGTCAAGGCGGACGTCTTCGTGCCTACCAAGATACTAAATAATGACATGGCGTCTTCTGAGTCTAGCCCATCTCCTTCTGAGTTTGATGAGCTTTCCCGGCCTGGCTCTCCTGTTGCTGATGATGCCACCACAAAGTCCCCTGTAGCAGATCCATAAAAACAATGTTTGTATTAAATGTGTCTTTGTAGTGTGCATGCTGAAAAACTGATGAATTTGTAGGGCGGAAAAAACTTGTACTCAAGTTTCCTGCTACTTATCTGTTTCCAGCATGTATATATTTTTTAAGCAAGTGCTGGCTTATCCATTATTCTGGTTCGTATGCTTAACCTTTCATGAGACAGAAGACTCGCAGCACAGAACTATGCTCTCAGGTAATGATGCTTAATAGCACCGTCAAGAATAGTTCTTGACGGTGCTATTAAGCATCATTCCGGAGCAGTGACTTCTCGGCACTCAAAGTCACCGAGAAGTCACTGCTCTGGAATCCACATAAAAACTTCAGAAAACGTGTAGACCAGAAAAGTTAAGCTAACACCCGTAGGTGAAATTTTCACAACTTCAAATGCAAACTTGCGCATAAAGGGTTTATATGATCCAAAAATGAACAACTAAAGGAGGTAAAAGACTCAGAGAGTATGAGTGAACCAAATGCTTTATTTCATTGATCATATAAGAAACTTATTATATAATATAAAATATGCTAAGTGTAAAAGGGACGTAGTTGTGCTATGTTCCATGGCCGATCTGTCTCTAGGTAGTCATCATCAGAGTCATGTTGATTGTGCTTGCGATTTTTAGGCCTATCTTTCAACTCGTGACTATCGATGAGTTAATAGGAACCATTTAGCAATGCTTTGCTTATGACGAATGGTCCTTCCCAAGGCGGGGATAGTTATAGTTAGGGATCGCATCCCGATCACCGTTCGAGAGTGGAATAGGAAAAAAGTGGTGGAAGAGGGTGGGTATGTCGCTGACAGGTACAAAGAGGGTCTTTGGAATGACCTCATGACACATTTCACCCTACCAGAATTTGAGGATGATACCGACACAGCTGCATTGAGGAAGAAAGTCAAGCAGTGGACTCTTACGAAGATGGCCGAACTATTCAAGAACTGGAAGAAATCATTATGGCAAAAGTATTAGGAGAAGAAGACTCCTCCTAAATTCGAAGCCTATCTAACGAAGCAGCAGGCTAACTAGGATGCATTTGTGAAGTACAAGGAGTCAGAAGCTGCTCAGGAAATGTCCGAAAAAAACAAGTTAAATGCCACGGAGAATAAATATCACCATCACCTAGGGCCAGCAGGCTACACGACTGCCATGCTGAAGTGGGATGCTAAAGAGAATGAGTTGCTTGCTAAAGGCATCACTCCAGAACCAATATGCAAAGAATGGGATTTGAGGGCAAGAAATTTGTTCCTTGGGCATGGGAGTGAGTATGACGAAAATACAGGGGACTTATTTGCAGTGAGGGGATTAGGATACCCCGGGACAAATGGCAGAGAGTGGTGAAGGAAATTAAAGAGGGGACAACAAAGTTCTGTCCCGGTAAGGAGAAAGACTTGCTGACAAAGGTCCTCGGGAATGATGAACGCGGAGGACGAGTATGAGGCCTTGGCCCTAGTTATACATGGGAGATGGGGTTTCCCAAAGACAGAGATACTTATAGGAGCCAAGAGAGATCAAAGAGACGACGACAGCAGGAGGAGGGAGACAGGTTCAACAAGTTGCTAGGAACACTTCAAAAGCATCAACAACAGATTGACAAACTTCGAGGAGTAGCGCGCCTGCAAGATCCTGCACTTGATATTACCGCCGTCCCATCTCAGCGGAGAAGCAGCGTGGATGAATTGGAGGTCCTGTCTGATGATGCACGGATGGTAGATGGTGGTCTCAGCTACCCCGTGTATGGAATCAAGGAGAAAACATCTTGTGAGCTCCATCAGAAGGTGAAGAACCTATCCATCAAGGTGGCGGTCGGATGTGCTTTACCTTGTTCACGTGACGCATGCTAGCATGGCCATGAGATTCCATATGGCTATGCTAAAGTCAAGGTAGATGAAATCGCAACGGGGTGGGACTCAATGGAGCTTGACATTCCTAGACTTGAAGGTGAGAGGACACTCAAAGAAGTATTGGGTGGTATCATTCTATGGGACAAGAAAAACATCAAGCTTCTAGGCTCAGCGCCAAGGCCAACACCGCCTCTGAGTCGTCGCATGTCACCTTCACCTCCATCACCTCCAAGAATCCCACCCCATGACTACGCCCACCACAACATGAGTCCATCTCGATCTCCGCCGCAGGGTCCGCCGTCTTCGCCGCCCACTAAGGATAGTAAGTGGAAGTGTGCTCCGTCGATGAGTAATAAACGACACAGCAGCCCAAAATGACAAATGTCGCCCCTCCCAAGAGTACCTCATAAGAATCTTCCCATCAGACCTTACGATTGTACTGAAGAGGAAAGCGCAGCGATCGCAAAGGCCGAATGAGTTGCACAGCTTCAAAAGAAGAAACCTGAGCCCACTCCGGTATACGCTGAGAAGCAAAAATCATATGCACTTGCTTTTCTAAACACAAAATCGCAATATGACTTGAACCATAAGCCATATGACTATGTACGCACATTTCAAAAGGAAGTGAAGAAGAGCAAATCAAGTAAAAGTGAAAGCGATAGAAAATCATCGAGTCAAAGTGCAACCAGGAAAAGAAAGGACATCCCCCAGCTTGGGAAATAGGCCAAAAAATCAATCCCACCCCTCAGGGTGGCATCCTATGACATTCCCCAGCTGGATATGGAAGAAGCTGCGAAGCGTGCGGCCGCTATGAATGTGACTATTGAGGAATTGCTAGGTTCGAAGGACGACAAGTTACCCAAGGATGATGTAGTCCCTCAATATGTCACAGGGATGCCATTGGTCACCCCAGAGAGGTTGCAACAACTGCCAACACAAATGCGGAGTTTACATAACTGGTATTTGAAAGCCACAGAGGAGGAGAGAATAATGAGTGTGGCAAAAGTACCACATGACTAGTACTTCCGAGTCGAAGAGGTCCATGTTGAGTTTCCAGAACTCTTCCACTTATACAATTTCGACGCCCTCGACAAATCTATCATGAGTTGATATTGTCTGTAACTTGTTGAATTCATTGTCTAGATATACGTTGTTCAGTTCATTGCATGTAATTATCCTCATTATATCCTTTTGTACTCTATTCTTATGCAGAATGAAGATCCAGGAATGTAAAAGAAGGTGACTCTTTAGTGTTGGGTTCATTGACCTAGAAAAAATACGTATAAATATGCTAACGGATAAACCTAAGGAGGCAGAGGAAAACCTTCTAAGGTTTCTAACGGAGCAAACTTTTTGTGACCACATACTGTTTCCTTACAATTTCAAGTCAGGGTCTTACTCTGGTGTACACATTCACTTTTGCTTACTCGATATTAAGTGTAATTGATGAGTTACTGATGTACATATAAACATGTGCAGATTCCACTAGATTCTGCTAAACATTCAACTTGATAAGGGAAGAGTTGAAGTCATGGACCCATTAAAAAGACCCCTGGAATAGTTTACGGACATACAGGACACGCTCTAGAGGTAATTTCTGCGCTACATCGGTCTCTTTCATTGATTTCCTGAGATATCACGTAATAAATAACTCATTCATTTTATTTACTTGGCAGGGTTTGGAACTAGTTCAAGAGTGCGGTTACGTGTCACTTTAGTCAGAAGATGACGTTTAAGCCGGTCTCGGTAAGTAGTACACACATCTCTTTACTTCTAGTTTCGATACGCATACAATTATGATGCTAGATTATTATTTTGATTGAATTCTATTCTCGTAAATTGTGCTAGGGAGCCACCCAAGATGAATCTGTGCGGATTCTATGTTATCAAGTTCATTCGCATGTTTACCACTGAGCACAAAATTTTTAAAGTCGATGTAAGCAATGCATTCACAACATTGTTTTTATTACCATCACTTTTTGTTATCATGATTGGTATTGATATTGATCTCCTTTTCTTATATAGTTCGACAGAATGCGGGATCAGCTCCTACCAAAGGAACGCGTACTAGGAATTGCTGGAGAACTGGCAGGATTCTTGATGAACGAGATGATAGATGACACCAGAGAATTTAGTGTGAAAAGGTGCTACCGATGATCCCCCGACCGTGTAATTAAATAGACGGGTTCTAATCTCGGTAACTATGATGTCTCCATGTAACTATCATTTATATTTTTTTATGCTCGATCCTAAAACAAGTTATCTTATATATACATGAACGTGTACGGTATGTGATAGCGTAGAAAACTATTTTGAAATGAAAAAATAAATAACTAGAAACAAAATGAATTATCTATCGAGGCAGATAACCATTAGTCCTAGTTTGTAATAGGAACTGGGACTAATGGGGGGAACTAGCGCGCGCATGGGTGGCCACGAGGACGCCCATTGGTCCCTGCTACAAAGCGGGCTGGGACTAGAGGGTGGGCCTTTAGTCTCGCCTCTCTAGTCCCGGTGCCACAAATGAGACTGAATGCCCGTGCTCCACTAGTGCATGCAATCACACTAGAGGTGGTTTATCAAAAGAACACACATGCAATGACTCTAGTTGTGCTTCCATGTGGTTTATGAAAAGAACCAACATGCAATGACTATAGTTATGGTTTATGAAAAGAACACACATGCAATGACACTAGTGGTTGTTTAGGAAAGGAACACACATGCAATGACACTAGTGGTGGTTTAGTAAAAGAACACACATGCAAAGACATGCAATAACACTGGTGGATCCATGTGGTTTAGGAAAGGAACACACATGCAATGACAATGGTGGTTAATGAAAAGAACACACATGCAAATGATTCTGGTGGATCCATGTGGTTTATGGAAAGAACACACATGCAATGAATCTAGTGGTGGTTTAGGAAAATAACACACATGCAATCACACTGGTGGATCCATGTGGTTTATGAACAGAACAAACATGCAATGACTCTTGTTGTGGTTTATGAAAAGTGCACACATGTAATGACTCTAGTGGTGATTTAGGAAAAGAACACACATGCAATGACACTGGTGGATCCATGTGGTTTAGTAAAATAACACACATGCAATGACACTAGTGGTGGCTTAGGAAAAGAACACACATGCAATGTCTCTAGATATGGCTTAGGAAAAGAACAACATGCAATGACTCTAGTAGTGGTTTATGAAAAGGACACACATGCATTGACACTGGTGGATCCATGTGGTTTAGTAAAATAACACCCATGCAATAACACTAGTGGTGGTTTAGGAAAAGAACACACATTCAAACACATGCAATGACACTGGTGGATCCATGTGGTTTAGGAAAGAAACATACATGCAATAACACTGGTGGTTAATGAAAATAACACAGATCCAAATGACTCTGGTGGATCCATGTGGTTTATGCAAAGAACACACATGCAATGAATCTAGTGGTGGTTTATGAAAATAACACACATGCAATGACACTGGTGGTTCCAATGAAAAGAACAAACATGCAATAACTCTAGTTGTGGTTTAGGAAAGGAACACACATGCAATGCTACTGGTGGTGGTTTATGAAAAGAACACACATGCAAATGACACTGGTGGATCCATGTGGTTTAGTACAATAACACACATGTAATGACACTAGTGGTCATTTAGGAAAAGAACACACATGCAATGTCTCTAGTTGTGATTTAGGAAAAGAACAAACATGAAATGACTCTAGTGGTGGTTTATGAAAAGGACACACATGCATTGGCACTTGTGGATCCATGTGGTTTAGTAAAATAACACACATGCAGTGACACTAGTGGTGGTTTAGGAAAAGAACACACATGCAAAGACATGCAATGACACTGGTGGATCCATGTGATTTAGGAAAGCAACATACATGCAATGACACTAGTGGTGGTCATTGAAAAGAACACATATGGAAATGAATCTGGTGGATCCATGTGGTTATGGAAAGAACACACATGCAATGACACAGGTGGTGGTTTATGAAAAGAACACACATGTAGTGACTCTAGTTATGGTTCCATGTGGTTAGTGAAAAGAACAAAAAGGCAATTACTATATTTGTGGTTTATGAAAAGAACACACATGCAATGACTCTAGTGGTGTTTTAGGAAAAGAACACACATGCAAATGACACTGGTGGATCCATGTGGTTTAGTAAAATAACACACATGCAATGACACTAGTGGTGGTTTAGGAAAAGAGCAAACATGCAATGACTCTAGTGGTGGTTTATGAAAAGGACACACAATCATTGACACTGGTGGATCCATGTGGTTTAGTAAAATAACACACATGCAATGACACTAGTGGTGGTTTAGGAAAAGAACACACATGCAAAGACATGCAATGACACTGGTGGATCCATGTGGTTTAGGAAAGGAACACACATGCGATGACACTAGTGGTGGTCATTGAAAAGAACACACATACAAATGACTCTGGTGGATCCATGTGGTTTATGGAAAGAACACACATGCAATGACACTAGTGGTTGTTTATGAAAAGGCCACACATGCAATGACTCTAGTTGTGGTTCCATGTGGTTTATAAAAATAACAAACATGCAATGACTATAGTTTTGGTTTATAAAAATAACACACATGCAATGACAGTATTGGTGGTTTAGGAAAAGAACACACATGCAATGACATTGGCGGTGGTTATTGAAAATAACACACACGCAAATGACTCTGGTGGATCCATGTGGTTTATGCAAAGAACACACATGCAATGAATCTAGTGGTGGTTTATGAAAAGAACACACATGCAATGACACTGGTGGATCCAAGTGGTTTATGAAACGGACAAACAGTTGTGGTTTAGGAAAGGAACACACATGCAATGACACTGGTGGTTTATGAAAAGAACACACATGCAAATGACACTGGTGGATCCATGTGGTTTAGTAAAATAAGACACATGCAATGACACATCTTGGTTTAGGAAAAGAACACACATGCAATGTCTCTAGTTGTGGTTTAGGAAAAGAACAAACATGAAATGACTGTTGTGGTGGTTTATGAAAAGGACACACATGCATTGACACTTGTGGATCCATGTAGTTTAGTAAAATAACACACATGCAATGACACTAGTGGTGGATTAGGAAAAGAACACACATGCACATACATGCAATGACACTAGTGGATCCATGTGGTTTAGGAAAGCAACACACATGCAATGACACTAGTGGTGGTCATTGAAAAGAACACACATGCAAATGAATCTGGTGGATCCATTTGGTTATGGAAAGAACACACATGCAATGACACTGGTGGTGGTTTATTAAAAGAACACACATGCAGTGAATCTAGTTATGGTTCCATGTGGTTTGTGAAAAGAACAAAAATGCGATTACTATTGTTGTGGTTTATGAAAAAGAACACACATGCATTGACTCTAGTGGTGTTTTAGGAAAAGAACACACATCAAATGACACTGGTGGATCCATGTGGTTTAGTAAAATAACGCACATGCAATGACACTAGTGGTGGTTTAGGAAAAGAACAAACATGCAATGACTCTAGTGGTGGTTTATGAAAAGGACACACATCCATTGACACTGGTGGATCCATGTGGTTTAGTAAAATAACACACATGCAATGACACTAGTGGTGGTTTAGGAAAAGAACACAGATGCAAAGACATGCAATGACACTAGTGGATCCATGTGGATTAGGAAAGGAACACACATGCAATGACACTTGTGGTGGTCATTGAAAAGAACACACATACAAATGACTCCGGTGGATCCATGTGGTTTATGGAAGGAACACACATGCAATGACACTAGTGGTGGTTTAGGAAAAGAACACAGATGCAAAGACATGCAATGACACTAGTGGATCCATGTGGATTAGGAAAGGAACACACATGCAATGACACTTGTGGTGGTCATTGAAAAGAACACACATACAAATGACTCCGGTGGATCCATGTGGTTTATGGAAGGAACACACATGCAATGACACTGGTGGTGGTTTATGAAAAGAACACACATGCAAATGACACTGGTGGATCCATGTGGTTTAGTAAAATAACACATATGTAATGACACTAGTGTTGGTTTAGGAAAAGAAGACACATGCAATGTATCTAGCTGTGGTTTAGGAAAAGAACAAACATGCAATGACTCTAGTGGTGGTTTATGAAAAGGAAACACATGCATTGACACTCATGGATCCATGTGGTTTAGTAAAATAATACACATGTAATGACACTAGTTGTGGTTTAGGAAAACAACACACATGCAAAGACATGCAATGACACTGGTGGATCCATGTGGTTTAGGAAAGGAACACACATGCAATGACACTGGTGGTGGTCATTGAAAAGAAGACACATGCAAATGACTCTGGTGGATCCATGTGGTTTATGGAAAGCACACACACACAATGACACTGGTGGTGGGTTATGAAAATAACACACATGTAATGACACTGGTGGATCCATGTGGTTTTTGAAAAGAACAAACATGCAATAACTCTCGTTGTGGTTTCTAAAAAGTACACACATGCAATGACTCTAGTGGTGGTTTAGGAAAAGAACATAAATGCAATGACGCTAGTGGATCCATGTGCTTTAGTAAAGTAACACACATGTAATGACACTAGTGTTGGTTTATGAATAGAACACATATGCACTGTCTCTAGTTGTGGTTTAGGAAAAGAACAAACATGTAATGACTCTGGTGGTGGTTTATGAAGACACACATGCATTGACACTGGTGGATCCATGTGGTTTATTAAAATAACACACATGAAATGACACTAGTGGTGGTTTAGGAAAAGAACACACATGCAAATACATGCAATGACACTGGTTGATCCATGTGGTTTAGGAAAGGAACATACATGCAATGACACTGGTGGTGGTTAATGAAAAGAACACACATGCAAATGACTCAAGTGGATCCATGTGGTTTATGGAAAGAAAACACATGCAATGAATCTAGTGGTGGGTTATGAAAAGAACACACATGTAATGACACTGGTGGATACATTTTGTTTTTGAAAAGAACAAACATGCAATAACTCTAGTTGTGGTTTATGAAAAGTACACACATGCAATGGCACTGGTGGTGGTTTATGAAAAGAACACACATGCAAATGATACTAGTGGATCCATGTGGTTTAGTAAAATAACACACATGCAATGACACTAGTGGTGGCTTAGGAAAATAACACACATGCAATGTCTCTAGTTATGGTTTAGGAAACGAACAAACATGCAATGACTCTAGTGGTGGTCTAGGAAAAGGACACACATGCATTGACACTGGTGGATCCATGTGGTTTAGTAAAATAACACACATGCAATAACAGTAGTGGTGGTTTAGGAAAAGAACACACATGCAAATACATGCAATCACACTGGTGGATCCATGTGGTTTAGGAAAGGAACATACATGCAATGCCACTGGTGGTGGTAATGAAAATCACACAGATACAAGTGACTCTAGTGGATCCATGTGGTTTATGGAAAGAACACACATGCAATGAATCTACTGGTGGTTTATGAAAAGAACACACATGCAATGACACTGGCGGTTCCAAGTTGTTTATGAAATAACAAACATGCAATGACTCTAGTTGTGGTTTAGGAAAGGATCACACATGCAATGATTCTAGTGGTGTTTTAGGAAAAGAACACACATGCAAATGACACTGGTGGATCCATGTGGATTAGTAATATAACACACATGCAATGACACTAGTGGTGGTTTAGGAAAAGAACAAACATGCAATGACTCTAGTGGTGGTTTATGAAAAGGACACACATGCATTGAAACTGGTGGATCCATGTGGTTTAGTAAAATAACACACATGCAAAGACACTAGTGGTGGTTTAGGAAAAGAACACACATGCAAAGACATGCCATGACACTGGTGGATCCATGTGGATTAGGAAAGGAACACACATGGAATGACACTAGTGGTGGTCATTGAAAATAACACACATTCAAATGACTCTGATGGATCCATGTGGTTTATGGAAAGAACACACATGCAATGACACTGGTGGTGGTTTATGAAAAGAACACACATGCAATGACTCTAGTTGTGGTTCCATGTGGTTTATAAAAAGAACAAACATGAAATGACTATAGTTGTTGATTATGAAAAGAACACACATGTGTGACACTATTGGTGGTTTAGGAAAAAAACACACAGGCAATGACACTAGTGGTGGTTAATGAAAAGAACACACATCCAAATGACTCTGGTGGATCCATATGGTTTATGGAAAGAACACACATGCAATGAATCTAGTGGTGGTTTATCAAAAGAACACACATGCAATGACACTGGTGGTTCCAAGTCATTTATGAAAAGAACAAACATGCAGTGACTCTAGGTGTGGTTTAGGAAAGAAACACAGATGCAATGACACTGGTGGTGGTTTATTAAAAGAACACACATGCAAATGACATGGGTGGATCCATGTGGTTTAGTACAATAACACACATGCAATGACACTAGTGGTCATTTACGAAAAGAACACACCTGCAATATCTCTAGTTGTGGTTTAGGAAAAGAACAAGAATGCAATGACTCTAGTGGTGGTTTATGAAAAAGACACACATGCATTGACACTTGTGGATCCATGTGGTTTAGTAAAATAACACACATGGAATGACACTAGTGGTGGTTTAGGAAAAGAACACACATGCAAAGACATGCAATGACAGTGGTGGATCCATGTGGTTTAGGAAAGGAACACACATGCAATGACACTGGTGGTGGTCATTGAAAAGAACACACATGCAAATGACTCTGGTGGATCCATGTGGTTTATGGAAAGAACACACGTGCAATGAATCTAGTGGTGGTTTATGAAAAGAACACACATGCAATGACCCTAGTTGTGGTTCCATGTGGTTTATGAAAAGAACAAACATGCAATAACTCTAGTTGTGGTTTATGAAAAGTACACACATGCAATGACTCTAGTGGTGGTTTAGGAAAAGAACACAAATGCAATGACACTGGTGGATCCATGTGGTTTAGTAAAATAACACACATGCAATGACACTAGTTGTGGTTTAGGAAAAGAACACATATCCAATGTCTCTAGTTGTGGTTTAGGAAAAGAACAAACATGCAATGACTCTGGTGGTGGTTTATGAAAAGGACACACATGCATTGACACTGGTGGATCCATGTGGTTTAGTAAAATAACACACATGCAATGACACCAGTGGTGGTTTAGGAAAAGAACGCACATGCAAATACATGCAATGACACTGGTGGATCCATGTGGTTTAGGAAAGGACCATACAGGTGGTGGTTAATGAAAATAACACACATGCAAATGACTCTGGTGGATCCATGTGGTTTATGCAAAGAACATACATGCAATGTATCTAGTGGTGGTTTATGAAAAGGACACACATTCAATGACACTGGTGGATCCAAGTGGTTTATGAAAAGAACAAACATAAATGACCCTAGTTGTGGTTTAAGAAAGGAACACACATGCAATGACACTAGTTGTCGTTTAGGAAAAGAACACATATCCAATGTCTCTAGTTGTGGTTTAGGAAAAGAACAAACATGCAATGACTCTGGTGGTGGTTTATGAAAAGAACACACATGCAAAGACATACAATGACACTAGTGGATCCCTGTGGTGTAGGAAAGGAACACACATGCAATGACACTGGTGGTGGTTAATGAAAAGAACACACATGCAAATGACTCTGGTGGATCCATGTGATTTATGGAAAGAACAAACATGCAATGTCTCTAGTTGTGGTTTATGAATAGTACACATATGCAATGAGTCTAGTGGTGATCTCGGAAAAGAACACTCATGCGACGAAACTGGTGGATCCATGTAGTTTAGTAAAATAACACACATGCAATGACACTAGTGGTGGTTTAGGAAAAGAACACACATGCAAAGACATGCAATGACAATTGTGGATCCATGTGGATTAGGATAGGAACACACAGGCAATGACACTGGTGGTCGTCATTGAAAAGAACACACATCTAAATGACTCTGGTGGATCCATGTGGTTTACGGAAAGAACACACATGCAATGAATCTAGTGGTGGTTTATCAAAAGAACACACATGCAATGACACTGGTGGTTCCAAGTCGTTTATGAAAAGAACAAACATGCAATGACTCTAGGTGTGGTTTAGGAAAGAAACACAGATGCAATGACACTGGTGGTGGTTTATTAAAAGAACACACATGCAAATGACACGGGTGGATCCATGTGGTTTAGTACAATAACACACATGCAATGACACTAGTGGTCATTTACGAAAAGAACACACCTGCAATATCTCTAGTTGTGGTTTAGGAAAAGAACAAGAATGCAATGACTCTAGTGGTGGTTTATGAAAAAGACACACATGCATTGACACTTGTGGATCCATGTGGTTTAGTAAAATAACACTCATCGAATGACACTAGTGGTCGTTTAGGAAAAGAACACACATGCAAAGACATGCAATGACAGTGGTGGATCCATGTGGTTTAGGAAAGGAACACACATGCAATCACACTGGTGGTGGTCATTGAAAAGAACACACATGCAAATGACTCTGGTGGATCCATGTGGTTTATGGAAAGAACACACGTGCAATGAATCTAGTGGTGGTTTATGAAAAGAACACACATGCAATGACCCTAGTTGTGGTTCCATGTGGTTTATGAAAAGAACAAACATGCAATAACTCTAGTTGTGGTTTATGAAAAGTACACACATGCAATGACTCTAGTGGTGGTTTAGGAAAAGAACACAAATGCAATGACACTGGTGGATCCATGTGGTTTAGTAAAATAACACACATGCAATGACACTAGTTGTGGTTTAGGAAAAGAACACATATCCAATGTCTCTAGTTGTGGTTTAGGAAAAGAACAAACATGCAATGACTTTGGTGGTGGTTTATGAAAAGGACACACATGCATTGACACTGGTGGATCCATGTGGTTTAGTAAAATAACACACATGCAATGACACCAGTGGTGGTTTAGGAAAAGAACGCACATGCAAATACATGCAATGACACTGGTGGATCCATGTGGTTTAGGAAAGGACCATACAGGTGGTGGTTAATGAAAATAACACACATGCAAATGACTCTGGTGGATCCATGTGGTTTATGCAAAGAACATACATGCAATGTATCTAGTGGTGGTTTATGAAAAGGACACACATTCAATGACACTGGTGGATCCAAGTGGTTTATGAAAAGAACAAACATAAATGACCCTAGTTGTGGTTTAGGAAAGGAACACACATGCAATGACACTAGTTGTCGTTTAGGAAAAGAACACATATCCAATGTCTCTAGTTGTGGTTTAGGAAAAGAACAAACATGCAATGACTCTGGTGGTGGTTTATGAAAAGAACACACATGCAAAGACATACAATGACACTAGTGGATCCCTGTGGTGTAGGAAAGGAACACACATGCAATGACACTGGTGGTGGTTAATGAAAAGAACACACATGCAAATGACTCTGGTGGATCCATGTGATTTATGGAAAGAACAAACATGCAATGTCTCTAGTTGTGGTTGATGAATAGTACACACATGCAATGAGTCTAGTGGTGATCTAGGAAAAGAACACTCATGCGACGAAACTGGTGGATCCATGTGGTTTAGTAAAATAACACACATGCAATGACACTAGTGGTGGTTTAGGAAAAGAACACACATGCAAAGACATGCAATGACAATTGTGGATCCATGTGGTTTAGGATAGGAACACACATGCAATGACACTGGTGGTCGTCATTGAAAAGAACACACATCTAAATGACTCTGGTGGATCCATGTGGTTTATGGAAAGAACACACATGCAATGAATCTAGTGGTGGTTTATCAAAAGAACACACATGCAATGACACTGGTGGTTCCAAGTCGTTTATGAAAAGAACAAACATGCAATGACTCTAGGTGTGGTTTAGGAAAGAAACACACATGCAATGACACTGGTGGTGGTTTATTAAAAGAACACACATGCAAATGACACGGGTGGATCCATGTGGTTTAGTAAAATAACACACATGCAATGACACTAGTGGTCATTTACGAAAAGAACACACCTGCAATATCTCTAGTTGTGGTTTAGGAAAAGAACAAGAACGCAATGACTCTAGTGGTGGTTTATGAAAAAGACACACATGCATTGACACTTGTGGATCCATGTGGTTTAGTAAAATAACACACATGGAATGACACTAGTGGTGGTTTAGGAAAAGAACACACATGCAAAGACATGCAATGACAGTGGTGGATCCATGTGGTTTAGGAAAGGAACACACATGCAATGACACTGGTGGTGGTCATTGAAAAGAACACACATGCAAATGACTCTGGTGGATCCATGTGGTTTATGGAAAGAACACACGTGCAATGAATCTAGTGGTGGTTTATGAAAAGAACACACATGCAATGACCCTAGTTGTGGTTCCATGTGGTTTATGAAAAGAACAAACATGCAATAACTCTAGTTGTGGTTTATGAAAAGTACACACATGCAATGACTCTAGTGGTGGTTTAGGAAAAGAACACAAATGCAATGACACTGGTGGATCCATGTGGTTTAGTAAAATAACACACATGCAATGACACTAGTTGTGGTTTAGGAAAAGAAAACATATCCAATGTCTCTAGTTGTGGTTTAGGAAAAGAACAAACATGCAATGACTCTGGTGGTGGTTTATGAAAAGGACACACATGCATTGACACTGGTGGATCCATGTGGTTTAGTAAAATAACACACATGCAATGACACCAGTGGTGGTTTAGGAAAAGAACGCACATGCAAATACATGCAATGACATTGGTGGATCCATGTGGTTTAGGAAAGGAACATACAGGTGGTGGTTAATGAAAATAACACACATGCAAATGACTCTGGTGGATCCATGTGGTTTATGCAAAGAACATACATGCAATGTATCTAGTGGTGGTTTATGAAAAGGACACACATTCAATGACACTGGTGGATCCAAGTGGTTTATGAAAAGAACAAACATAAATGACCCTAGTTGTGGTTTAGGAAAGGAACACACATGCAATGACACTGGTGGTGGTTTAGGAAAAGAAAACACATGCAAATGACACTGGTGGATCCATGTGGTTTAGTAAAATAACACACAAGCTATGACACTAGTGGTGATTTAGGAAAATAACAAACATGCAATCACTCTCATTGTGGTTTATGAAAAGTACACACATGCAATGACTCAAGTGGCGGTTTAGGAAAAGACCACACATGCAATGACACTGGTGGATCCATGTGGTTTAGTAAAATAACACACATGCAAAGACACTAGTGGTGGTTTAGGAAAATAACACACATGCAATGTCTCTAGTTGTGGTTTAGGAAAAGAACAAACATGCAATGACTCTAGTGGTGGTTTGTGAAAAGGACACACATGCATTGACACTGGTGGATCAATGTGATTTAGTAAAATAACACACATGCAATGACACTATTGGTGCTTTAGGGAAAGAACACTCATGCAAAGACATGCAATGACACTGGTGGATCCATGTGGTTTAGGAAAGGAACACACATGCAATGACACTGGTGGTGGTTAATGAAAAGAAAACACAAGCAAATGACTCTAGTGGATCCATGTGGTTAATGGAAGTACACTCATGCAATGAATCTAGTGGTGGTTTAGGAAAAGAAAACACATGCAATGACACTGATAGATCCATGTTGTTTATGAAAAGATCAAACACGCAATGACTATAGTTGTGGTTTATGAAAAGAACACACATGAAATGACTCTAGTGGTGGTTTAGGAAAAGAACACACATGCAATGACACTAGTGGATCCATGTGGTTTAGGAAAATAACACACATGAAGTGACACTTGTGGTGGTTTAAGAAAAAAACACATGCAAATGACACTGGTGGATCCATGTGGTTTATTAAAAATAACACACATGCAATGACACTTGTGGTGGTTTAGGAAACAAACACACATGCAATGTCTCTAGTTGTGGTTTAGGAAAATAACAAACATGCATTGACTCTAGTGGTGGTTTATGAAAGAACACACATGCATTGACACTGGTGAATCCATGTGGTTTAGTAAAATAACACGCATGCAATGACACTAGTGGTGGTTTAGGAAAAGAACACACATGCAAAGGCATGCAATGACACAGGTGGATCCATATGGTTTAGGAAAGGAACACACATGCAATGACACTGGTGTTGGTCATTGAATAGAACAGACATGCAAATGACTCTGGTGGATCCATGTGGTTTATGGAAAGAACACACATGCAATAAATCTAGTGGTGGTTCATGAAAAGAACACACATGAAATGACTCTAGTTGTGGTTCCATGTGGTTTCTGAAAAGAACAAACATGCAATGACTATAGTTTTGGTTATTGAAAGATCACACATGCAATGACTCTAGTGGATCTAAGTGGTTTATGAAAAGAACACAAATGCAATGATATTAGTGGTGGTTTACGAAAAAACACATGCAATGACATGCAATGACACTGGTGGATCCATGTGGTTTAGGGAAGGAACACACATGCAATGACACTGGTGGTGGTCATTGAAAAGAACACACATGCAAATGACTCTAGTGGATCCATGTGTCTTATGGAAAGAACACACATGCAATGACACTTTTGGTGGTTTATGAAAAGAACACTAATGCAATAACTCTAGTTATGGTTCCGTGTGGTTTATGAAATGAACAAAAACGCAATGACTATAGTTGTGGTTTATGAAAAAAAACACATGTAATGACTCTAGTGGTGGTTTAGGAAAATAACACACATGCAATGACACTGGTGGATCCATGTGGTTTCGGAAAATAACACACATGTAATGACACTAGTGGAGGTTTATGAAAAGAACACACATACAAATGAAACTGGTGGATCCATGTGGTTTTGTAAAATAATACACATGCAATGAAACTAGTGGTGGTTTAGGAAGAGAACACACATGCAATGTCTCTAGTTGTGGTTTAGGAAAAGAACAAACATGCAATGACTCAAGTGGTGGTTTATGAAAAGGACACACATGCATTGACATTGGTGAATCCATGTGGTTTAGTAAAATAACACATATGCAATGACACTAGTGGTGGTTTAGGAAAAGAACACACATGCAAAGTGATGCAATGACACTGGTAGATCCATGTGGTTTAGGAAAGGAACACACATGTAATGACACTGGTGGTAGTCATTGAAAAGAACACACATGCAAATGACTCTGTTGGATCCATGTGGTTTATGGAAAGAACACACATGCAATGAATCTAGTGGTGGTTTATGAAAATAACGCACATGCAATGACTCTAGTTGTGGTTCAATGTGGTTTATGAAAAGAACAAACATGCAATGACTATAGTTGTGGTTTATGAAAAGAACACACATGTAATTACTCTGGTGGATCCAAGTGGTTTATGAAAAGAACACACATGCAATGACACTGGTGGTGGTTTAGGAAAAGAACACACATGGAATGACACTAGTGGTGGTTGAGGAAAAGAACACGCATGCAAAGACATGCAATGACATTGGTGGATCCATGTGGTGTAAGAAAGGAACACACATGCAATGACACTGGTGGTGGTTAATGAAAAGAACACACATGCAATGACACTAGTGGTGGTTTAGGAAAACAACACAAATGCAATGACACTAGTGGTGGTTGATGAAAAGAACACACATGCAAAGACATACAATGACACTAGTGGATCCATGTGGTGTAGAAAAGGAACACACATGCAATGACACTGGTGGTGGTTAATGAAAAGAACACACATGCAAATGACTCTGGTGGATCCATGTGATTTATCGAAAGAACAAACATGCAATGTCTCTAGTTGTGGTTTATGAATAGTACACACATGCAATGAGTCTAGTGGTGGTCTAGGAAAAGAACACTCATGCGACGAAACTGGTGGATCCATGTGGTTTAGTAAAATAACACACATGCAATGACACTAGTGGTGGTTTAGGAAAAGAACACACATGCAAAGACATGCAATGACAATTGTGGATCCATGTGGTTTAGGATAGGAACACACATGCAATGACACTGGTGGTCGTCATTGAAAAGAACACACATCTAAATGACTCTGGTGGATCCATGTGGTTTATGGAAAGAACACACATGCAATGACACTGGTGGTGGTTTATGAAAAGAACACACATGCAATGACTCTAGTTATGGTTCCATGTGGTTTATGAAAAGAACAAACATGCAATGACTATAGTTGTGGTTTATGAAAAGAACACACATGCAATGACTCTAGTGGTGGTTTAGGAAAAGAGCACACATGCAATGACACTGGTGGATCCATTTTGTATAGGAAAATAACACACATGCAATGACACTAGTGGTGGTTTATGAAAAGAACACACATGCAAATTACACTGGTGGATCCATGTGGTTTAGTAAAATAACACACATGCAATGACACTAGTGGTGGTTTAGGAAGAGAACACACATGCAATGTCTCTAGTTTTGGTTTAGGAAAAGAACAAACATCCAATGACTCTAGTGGTGGTTTATCAAAAGGACACACATGCATTGGCACCGGTGAATCCATGTGGTTTAGTAAAATAACACACATGCAATGACACTTGTAACACCCCAGCATTAGGATCCAACGAAGGGTAGAAATAGGAATCTAAGTTTGTGCTTGCATGCATTTGTAAAAATTAGGGAATTTTTTTTTCCAAACAAAAACCTAAAGAGATCAGAGTTCTTTTCACTAACTAGAGGTAGAAATAGCTCTTTATAGTGACTGCTATGAATTTTGACATGATCTTTAGGAATTTTCAAGTCTTTGGGGAAGTTATTTTGATTTCAAGTTTGAAATTTAAATCTATTAGAAAATTAGAAGTTAGTAATATTAAATTGTTTTCCAAAATACTTTATTAGCATTGTTTGATTATATTATAGATATATTAAACAACATCTGGATTATAGACAAGGAAAATTAAATAAGAAATGAATCCTTATTTCTTTATTCCATAATAAGATTACAACTGGTGATAAATACACCAAAAGTAGAAGATTACAGACAATAGAAATAAAACTCTATTAACATATAATAATCTCTTTACAAGATTCTTTACAAAAGAATAAAAGAAGGTTACAATTAAAACCTATACTACTTATCTACTCCTATACTAAATCTTGTATGTACAGATCTTGTTCCTGCAAATAATATAAAACAACAAAAAGGAAAAAAAAGGGTTAGTTAGTTAGTTTTACTCTTAGTGGTGAATACTGAAATGCACTATTCATGTTACATCACAGAGTAATAAAAAGAGGTGCAAGTTTCACCAGGGTAGTAACTAGTAAAAGGGTAACAAGTGAAGATTATTTCACTTGATCTGATTCACATCCAGTCCACACAACCAGACCACACAGCTAGCCAGCTTAGTCACCAAAATGCATGGAGTGTGCTGTCAAGATAGGTGCAACAGTACAAGCACTCAAATAGAGCACCCAGTCGAAGCATAGTTACAGGAACTCATTTCTCCTTCTCGAGCACACACTCAAAGCTCATTGAGCTTTCCAAAGCCTTAACAAAACCACCAGCCAGTCTACCAAATCAACCACCAGTTCACCACAAGATGGTACATAAGAAGGGATGGAGCAGGTGGATAGCAAGGCCAAGTACAAGATCACAGGAGTAGCACTAGGAGGTGCAGAGTCAGATCAAGCCAGCAAGCAGAAGTTAACAAGATCAAGCTAGCAAGCAACACCACATCCTCACCAGCCATCAAGTAGTATGGTGAGTACACATAAAACCCTCACATGATCAAATCATCATCTATTAAATACAACAAGTGTTGTTTTATATGATCTTCTCAGAAAAACACCCAAGTGAGGTGTATATCCATCCTCGAAGAAAGATAAAAGCCAATGATAAATCTTTACAAGTTACTACCAAGATCTCAGCCTTTGCATTACTGATCTTGGATAGAAATCTCTAGTTTCATAACTAGATACATAGGCATCCTTAAATAAACATTTCTGGGCACATCCTATGGATGGTAGCACCTCAGAAATGATCTATCTTTAAACTTCATCTTAAACACTAAGGATCCACTCTATTATTCTTACAACAGCCTATCAAATCATTTTCCTAAACACTGTAGGAATCATACTTAGGGATTATCTATCATAGGATATGTGAGATAGGAAGCAACAGGTGGAAATAGCTATTTTTCCATAGCTTTGCCTCAGACCAACATCACATGCTAATTTATCCAATAGAAGGTTCTGCAAGTCTCAGGAACAATAGAACACAAATAGAAAATAGTCCAATATCTGGATGAAGCTGTGTACCACTCAAATGAGGGTGTCACAAGAGCTCATCATAACCAAGAAGTTCTATCAAGGATTCTATAATTCAATGTTTTCAATAGAACACTTAATCATTTTCCTAACATGACAATTAGGAATCATATTTGACATATCTTTATTCTATCATCTGCAAGTATCAGGAAGTAACCGGATTAGATATCCAACTCCAATTCTTTCATACCTAACCATATCAATAATAACTAGAGAATTAATCTCAACCCAGATCATAGCCATAATACAGGACAGTAAGTAAAAGTTTAGTTAATAGCTTACTGAAAGAATTAACTATCAACGCCAAGAACCACTGCATAACAGTGAACCCTACACAACTAGATTTAGTAGGAACCCATCTCAGATAAACATGGCATACAGGAATGAATCCTAGCACAGAGGGATGAACCCTACTGCCATAGACAGAAAGAATTAGGGTTCATACATTGCAACCACTCAGAGAGTAGCAAGGTAAGCTAGAGAATAAGAGAGGGAGAAGAAGAGGAACTCACCCGTGGTCCTCGCTGAAGTTAGAAGAGGAAGCAGAATCACCGGCAAGCGCACACGGCAACATGGGGAGCACCCGAGGGCGCTGCAAACCGCGCCAAGCCATGGCACGACGGTCGCAGCTACACGAGCAGCAGCGGCGGCACCACAGGACCACCAGAAGCCTAGCACAGCACCACTGGGGCGGCGAAACTCCAAATCACTAGCAACCCCCAAACCCTAGGGTTCTGGGTGGAGTCAGCCTGGACGGGAGGGGCGCCTACAGATGAATCGAACAGGACCAGATGGTGGAGCAGCATTGGCTACCTCGCCACACACCAAGACAACTGCTAGAGTAGCCCAGCGAGGCAGGAATTGAGCAGCGACAGCGTCGGCATCGCGGTGGCTCTGCGGGGACGAGCCAGAGGGTGAACAAGAGAGAGAGAAGGGGATAAATCGAGTGGTACTGGGCGGCTCATGACAGATGGGTTTGACCAGCCGAGATGAGCTGAGTCAGGGCTGGGCTAGCCCAATGGGATAGGTCCAGTTTAAAAAAGAAAAAGCCTAATTAAATTGTCAAATCACTAAAATACCCCTAGGACTTAAATAGTTCTAAGAAATAAAAAAATCCTAAAAATATAAATAAAATATCAATGGACTCGTAAAAATGTCCTCTGTTGAAGAAAAATAACATATGGAATTTTAGGTAATTAAAATTTAAAATTATTATTACTAAGGTATATATTCCTTTGGAATTTTATAAGAATATACCAAACACATAAAAATTGAATAAATCTCATTTTTACAATTCTTAAAGGGAGTGCTATTATATAAAAATGCTAGTTTGTATTGTTGGAAAGTAAATTAAGTGTGATAAAAATAAAGTATTATTTCTTCAAAGGAATTTTAGTTAAATATTTAAAAGAGTTAAAAACTAATAAATTCAATTTTAAACTCTTAAAATAATAGTAATCATTATAAAAATACTAAATATAATATTTATGAAGATTTTAAAGACTTTAAGTAGTACTTTTATTTTAGTTAAAGAAAATAGCAAATTTTTACTAAGAGGGTAAAACACCCAAATAAGCAAATAATAAACCATTGCATGACATTACTATGCATTGCATATTGCTTCTTTAAATATTATCCTTACCGGGAAATAATGGTTCTCTGTAGAAACTGGAGCTCAAGGTCAGGTGGAAGCATCCGACTTCACTACCTTGCAGTCACAAGGCAAGGTCATAACATGCTCATGTCCTTTGAAGAGTCTTTATGAAAATATTTGAAAATTGTGTGTTATCACCTATGTTCTAAAGGAGACAGAAAATAAGTATTTTCTCAAACAAATGAAATGCTATTATCATCCTAAGTGATGATAAATACTAAGAATTGCAGAGGAATCTAAGATTCCAATTGCAAAACAACTAGGACTTAATAACCCATGACATCAGTGATTCTAGCGCCATATATTACGCTTTAACCATAAGATTTGGAATGGGATGGAGAAGTCAGATGTATCTTCTTCCTATCGCATGCATCTGGATGGTCAGGTCGTGGCTGTTATCCTCGTAGTGTGCGTTTATTGGTAATTCATAGAGGATATGCAGCATATGGGTGGGAGCCCTCAACGTCCCACGATAGTTCTGGCATCTGACGTTCTGTACTAACCATTGTCGTAATTAAAGATGTGGGCATGGCGTACACCAAGGGGACATGCGGGATCGCGAAGGGGGCAGTGATTGTCTTGGATCATCTACTGGGCCCCACATCACGGAATTGTGGATAGGAAAGTACGCCCGGTTGTGCAGAAGGAGTTGGTCTCTTATGGGTAAAGCAACGCACCTTTGCAGAGTGTAAGAATTGTGACATGTTACTCCCTGTTCCGGGAAGGAGCTACGAATGCGGCAGCAAAGGAACTCCATGAAGTTCTAGTCAACCTGTGAAGGCTGATGGGCATAGTTTTGATAATTAAAATCAATCTTTGAAGAAAATGTTTACCAAAACTACATAGTACAAAGGACGTATCATCCGAGGTTGTAGATAGAGCATCAAACTTCCCACCTTGCATATAGTGAACTTGTTGGGTAACGCGGTTACTCACCCTTTCCTTTGAACCCCTTGCTAGACTTTGAGGGCCAGAAGGATGACCACGTGTATGCTATGGAGGTCTAGAATGACATCTACTATGAAGTGCCAGACCTATCCGATGGAATTGAAGTAGTGGACTATGGGATACAATATGGAGCTGAAGACAACGAGTCAGAGTAGTTTTCAGGCCGTACTCTAGTTACCTAGGTTGAGCCGAGCACCCCGAACTCTATAGAATAAGCTATTGAGCTCACGTCTTATTTACCATTGTGTTTTTTCATTCTTCCACTGAACTTATGAGATAAGTTATTTGGTTTGTAAGTTTGAACCCTTTGAAGTCTCGAACTTCTGGTATTGTAATAATAATGAAGTGTGTATGTTTGTAATTTGGACCCGCAATGTTTCTATTGTACCACTCTGAGGGATGTGATATTTATGGAACGTTGTTCTGTGGCTATCATGTCAACGACTATAGTGTACTACATATGCAGTGGTATGTTGGGTCACCGCAGCTGGTATCAGAGCAATTGCTTTGACCTTAGGTTGGAAACCTAGTAACGGGAACTACCTGTAGGAGTCTAGGAGCAACAGTAAAGAGTTCTCTAGATTATATGAAGAATATTCAATCAGGAATATTTTGTTGTATTTTTTAGTGCGATAATTCTTTATTATGATGCATCATTATGACTAATGTATACTAATTATGAATATTTTCTATACAGTGGAAATGGCATCAAAGTTTCCAAAACAGACCTTGGCAAGGAAAGAAGAGACTCTCAATGATTATCAAGGGCTTTAACTGAATAGCTTCGAGAACTTCTGAGTGTTTTTGGTTGTAGAACAAGTATTCCAGTCAATACCATGACATACCATGACGGGAGAATGTTAGCCAAATATCATGTTAGCATCCAACTACCAAAGAAGCTTGGTTTATATCATAATTTACCTATGGGTGAAGGTAGAAGTCACCTAGGAGCATACCATGTTGCTATTGTGGAGGCGATAGCCAATGTTCGAGAGCACAAAGAAGAAGAGTTAGCTGGGAGCACATATTATGTGATTCCTCATGACACTATAGATGAGGAACCAGAACCGGATCATCTTACTTTAGTAAAGAGGCATCCAAAACTAGCTTCTAAGTTTATGGATCTGTATCGACTGATGGTTGGGTCTTTGTACAAGACACATCAGGTTATTGTAGAAGATCAGATTGATATGTTAGAGGATTTAGCTAATCCTGAACGAAGGGAGAAGTTAGCATCTAAACTGGAGAATGAAGCAGGGGATAGGGGTAACCCAATTTTTAAGAATATACCTATAGATCCAGCATCTTTTACACCATATCCTTATTCACCTATGCCAGAAACCACTAGATATCCTGATGAGGGCACTAGTCCTCCTGTACCCTAGAGTTCTTGGGGAACTGAGGACTCGGAACTACCTATTGGAAATTCCAAAGGATGGAGGTACGGATCGATGGATGGATTTGCTGGGAATCCTATTCCTGTGGAAGATTTAGTTGGAGATATCGGGCAAACTAGTCGCATGGGAGTGAGATCTTATTCCATTGATGGAAGAGATGTCCCTGTGGAGGATGTAGAGTCTAATGAGGAAGATCCTGAAGAAAGGGTGTTTGAGTCTCCAGAACATTATCCTACTCCAGATAACATGGACTATCCAATCATAGCTGAGGACTATCGTACCCAGCAGAGTACTTGGGGAGCACCGAAAGGGGAATATTTTGTGATTCCTCTGGAGTCGGGATGCAGGAGATGGATGAAGAATACAGTGAGGAGGATGATTCTGAAGATACTTCAGGTGAGTTGGAAGGTTTGGACGCACTTTAGATGGATGATGTGTCAAGTCCAGAGACTTCTGTTACTGAGTATCGTCCATCGAAGAGGCAAGTCGTTCCACAGACGGTACGTCGTACTACATGTCGGCACGGTTGTATTCCAGGTATGTATGATGAACGCCACAACTTCTGGAGAGCGTGACCTTGAGGAGGAGTATCCTAGTGGTGATACGGGAGTTAGAGTCTGAGTACTGGATGTAAATAAATAAGTGGGATAGTATCTACACAAGTTATAATACCTAAATGGTATGGGCTTGTAATGTCGTCATACTAAACTATGTTGTTTGTAATGTATAATATGTGAAATGCATATTTGGTTCTTATTTGGATTTTTTTCCATTGTGTGACTAGTTCTGTGAATGAAGTTGAGCTCAGAACACATATGCATAATGTAATTATGAGTGTTCATTTTATGTTACAGGAGTAGGGGGGTATGGAAATGGGTGTAGAGAACGAGACTGAACAGTAGCGCATGGAGCACGAAACTAAGGATATGGCGGATGAAGACGCCAGAGTGCTGGCAAATTTACCACCACCAATGAGGCCATTGATGGAACATAACTTTATGCAGTACATGCAAATGATGCAAGAGTCCTAGAACCAATGGATGGAAATGATGCAAGAGTTCATGGAAGGATTAGTGGATCGAGTGGGACATTAGAGGGAACCTGAAGGACTGGGTGTGAGTCCTTGTGACTTTCAAAATGCAAGGCCATTACCTTTTGCATCAGCCCCTGAGCCAATGGATGTAGAGGATTGGCTAGCAGATACAGAGAGAAAGTTAAAGACTGTAGGATGCAATGATAAGGAAAAGTTGACGTATGCGACATATCTCTTAACTGGACCTGCAGCATCTTGGTGGGATAATCATCTAGCAATGCAACCTCCAGGTAGGGAGTATACCTGGGAGGAGTTTAAGCAGAGATTCCGTGAGTATCATGTTCCAGAAAGTGTGATGGAGTTGAAGCGTAGGGAGTTTGAAGAGCTTCAGTAGGGATATGTCAGTGTCATGAAGTACATCCGAGAGTTTAGTCAACTATCTTGTTATGTTGAGGATGAAGTGAGCACTTAGGAGAAGAGGAAAAAATGTTTCCTGCGTGGTTTAAATCCATTTGTGAAGATGCTGCTGAGGTTGGCCAATAAAGCAACTTTTCAGCAGTTACTAGATGCAGCAATCACATTTGAGGATGATTATAAGAATGTCCAAGAGGACCGACAAAAGAGAGCAAAGAAGGAAACCAAGAGGATTCAAGCAAGTAATCCTAAACCCAATTTGGAGTTCAGACCCAGGAATCGACCATTCAACAACAATAATCCTAACAAGAATAGTAGTGGAAGTCAGTCCAACCCTAGGAGGAATATTATATGCAACAATTGTGGTATTCCAGGGAATTTCCAAAGGGAATGTCAGAAGCCAGTAATAATATTTTATGGTTGCGGTCAGAAGGGGCACATTAAGCCTTATTGCCCAAGCAAACCACCAGGTGGTTGGCCTACAACCGGTGGTGGTCAAGCAAGAGGCGGAGGTGGACAGCCTAATAGAGGTGGAAGTTATGGCAAAAATGACAATGGCAAGAGAGGTAGGCCTACTAGAAAGCTGAATTGCGCAACCTTGGAGGAGGTGGATAACTCGAATCAGGCGGTGATAGGTACGCTCAATATTCTCACAAATCCTGGAAAAGTTTTATTTGACACGGGTGCAACTACTTCTTTCATATCTAAGAATTTTGTGATAAATTTGGGATTAGAAGGGCACCGTTAGAAAAACCTATGACCGTAGTTACTGCCGGAGGGATCATGGTAGTTAGAAACATTAAATTCAACCAAGTTATCTCAATTTGTGGTCAAACCTATTATGCGCATCTTTATGTGATTCCATTAAGGGGAATAGCATTAGTGTTGGGAATGGATTGGATGACGGACTATGGAGCTCAGATCAATTCTGAGGAGAATACCATTTCAATCAAATCTCCAAGTGGAGGCAGGATAGTATATCAGGCAGATAAACATAGTCATATCATGGTGGATCTGCAGTTGAAATCAATGAAGGAGGTTAACTTGGGAGATATTCCTGTAGTGAAGAAATTCCAAGATGTTTTTCTAGCATAATTACCAGGAATGCCACCAGATCGTGAAATAGAGTTCACTATTGACCTAATACCTGCTACAACACCAATAGCCCAAGCACCGTATAAGATGGGACCAAAAGAATTAAAAGAGCTTAAGGATCAAATTGATGAGTTAGACAAAAAAGATTTATTCGGGAAAGTATATCCCTGTGGGGAACTCTGGTAATTTTTGTGGATAAAAGAGATGGAGGACGAAGAATGTGTGTGGATTATAGAAATCTCAACAATGTCACCATAAAGAACAAGTACCCATTACCAAGAATTCAAGATCTATTTGACCAAGTCAAGGGAGCTGGAGTATTTTCCAAGATTGATCTAAGATTAGGATACCATCAGATAAAAATTAAACTAGAAGATGTTCCTAAAACAGCATTTGTGTCAAGGTATGGACATCATGAGTATCTCATCGTACCTTTTGGTTTGACCAATGCACCAACAATATTCATGAATTTGATGAACAAAATCTTCATGCCATACCTGGAAAAGTTTCTCATAGTATTCATTGACGATATTTTGATATACTCTAAGGATAAAAAAGAGCATGCAGAGCATTTGAGAATAGAATTGCAAACCCTAAGAGAACATAAGCTTTATGCTAAGTTCAGTAAGTGTGAATTCTGGTTGGACGAAGTAGAGTTTTGTAACACCCTCGAATCGGCCCTACACAAGTTTTAGCCCTTTCTGCCAAACCCGCATAGAGACGATTCAAGGACGCCCACCAGGCACTTTCGTGCGGGTGGAAAACGAAGTAATAACATTACACAACAGTCCTCGATGGGACCCACAGAACAGATATATATACAATAGCGACTCATCGAGTCAAGAATACAGATATACAATACAAAGATCCAAATCACCTTGAAAACGATAGAGCGTCCGACTACGGACAAGATGCAAATGGGGCTAAGAGCCCTGAAGAATAACCAATGGCGTCCATAACCCTGCCCAGGCCAAGCCGGAAGGGTAACCCTGCTAACGACGTCGATCTCAAACCTGCTAAAACAAAAGGGGTGCCGACAAAGGGCAAAAGAAAAGAGGAGCGTCAGTACTGAGGCCAGTACACGGCGAGGCTAGAATTCGGCGGCTCTCACCTACATAGGTTTGGTGGGCTGAAGCGACAGCGCAACGGCACTAAACAACCTATAGAGACTCGATACAACTTGTGGTTATCAGAGAGGGATAAGAAAGACCTACTCAGACCCAACCTAAAGCGAACACCAAACAAACCCATCCTGGTGTTTCCCCCTCGAGACCAAACGAGGAAGTCGGACCAAGGAACTCACACAGTTGGCAGCTTTACTCATTCCGTTATAGTTGTAGCAATTACTAATCAGATATAGATAGCATGAGTTATCCTGATAGCATAAGTAGTGGGCAGTTTTAATCACCATTCCGTTGTAGTTGGATCAATTACTAGTCGGATATAATTGTCCTAAGGAATCTCGAAACCCAGCAGTGGTTGGCACTTTTATCACATTCCATTGGAGTTGCAATACTTACTAGGCTTATATATCAAACAACCCAGATCCACCAGCTGTTGGCATTTTTAATATCCATTCTGTTATAGTTGCTTCTGATTACTAGTCACATATTAAGTCCCATTTATAGCACTACTTTAGGTATGCTTGTCTATGATCGAGATACTGTGCTCCAAGTCGTCCATAACCGCGGACACGGCTTTCAGAAAGTTTTACCCTGCAGGGGTGCACAAATAGCAACACACACTCGATCAACCTCGGAAAAACCAACTCAAAACCCAACGAGGCATTCACGACAAAGCGATCACAGGATTCATAAATATTTCAGGGGGCCACCCCACTAAGCTACCCGCAACGAAGTTGGCCGGCTCCAGAACGGACCCAGGGTTTGTGTGGATGGCTGTAAACGACTGGGAACCCGAAAGTGTGACTGGGCTAGTCGATACAGCGAAAACGTGTCACGATCCTAAACAGTACAGGTGCTCCACGCACAATCGTAATAAAGTAGTAACATGGCATAAGTACAGGATAGTAAGAAAACCCCAAACTACTTTGTGGCCCCAAGAAATAGAAATGAATCAAGCTCTGGCTCAGGGGGGTCCATAAGGCCTCCCGGATGTGGATAGTGCGAAAAATCAAGGAATATGTATCAAGTACTCGGGGTCCTACGGGACACAAGTGAGCGTGGAAGAACCAAATAACATCTATTGCCCACCGATGCCTCTGCATTAGTTATATCTAGCATTTTAATAGTTGTATTTAAAGTCATGATCAACTCCACCAATAAGCATCTCCACCAATAAACATCTGCCATCATTCCAACAACTGTGGTACTTGACAACACAAGATCGCACCTGAGCAAGCAACTACGACTCGCAAGGCCCGCTATCTACCAAACATAGGTAATAGGAGATGTCCAAGGCAATATAGAGGTTGCACGGTATATAACTGGGATACGGAAACTAAAGCATCGCGACACGGATAGCAATAGGTCAACAGGAGGAAATAAAGACTATAAATGCAAAATAGGTAGAAGGGGGAGAGATGCTCGCCTGGGAAACACTACTGACGGATCATAACCGGAGAACTTGTCGATACTCGCATCAACTCATCGGCCTAATCCGCGAAGAAGCAAACACTAGAAGAAACGCCGAATGCAATATTTAATACTACGGCAGAAGATCTGGCATGATTATGATATGATGCAGATGCGGTGCAATTAGGCAATATTAAGCGGTACCAGGGTCCCGAAAAATAATAATATGGTTCAAGTTATTGAGCTACCCCGCAATTTAAATGTTGTCTTAACAAGGCAGATCATGGCATCGGTTCGCTACGCAAATTTAAATGGAGTTCGGAATAAGACAACAATATTCTGCATATAGACTCCATATTAATTATGATGTGATTCGACTATACACCCGGGCCCGCGAAGATATGTATGCAAGCATGTATAATTGATATGCAACAATTATATAGATGTCAATTTATAAAATAGGGCTCGGAAAAGGGGTCACACATGTCAAATCGAAGATCTTGGGGGTTCCCAGGGTTCGACGGGGATCAGGCTTCGGATCTGAGAGGAAGAAGGCACCGGGTTCGGGATCATCGCCTTTGGATTCCGTGAGGAGGGACTCGAGGTCTTTGGTTCCGGTGGCATCGTCTTATGGTTCCATGTTGAAGCCCTTGGGGTTTTCTGTGACGGAGTACTTGCCGATGGACCTCGAGTGTAACACCAGATGCAGATATCCAGGTTCGGTTGGCAGTGAACTTGAGTCAACACCGGACAGTCTTTGGACAGAGCCATGACTATTCTCAACACAGATCAAATTAGCTGAGGTACACCGTATCCCCACAGGACACCACAGTTTCCACGCTTACACGGGTAGCAACGGCCACGTCTGGGGATGAACATGGCGATGTGGACGAGGACGGCGTCGAGGTTGCGGGGACGGCCAGTGTGGCGCCGGGCTCCGGCGAGGCAGGCCCACGGGCGGCAGGGCGGCGAACGTCAGGGTGGGCCCCATGACCCCGGCGAGGAAGCGGTGGCACGCGGTGGCGGTTAACGGCCGGAGCAGGCGGATCCGCGCAGGGCCGGGTCGAGCACAGGCGGGCGAGGCGGAGAGGCAGGGCCGGGCTCCGGGGAGGCGGAGGAAGGCCGACGGCGGAGGCGTGCTGTGCGGTTGCGAGGAAGTCCGAGGAGGCGGCGGGGATGCGGGATGAGGAAGGAGGTGGCGTGCGAGGGAAGTGGGGAGGAGAGACGGCGGCCGAGGTCGTCGCAGGCGGCGGCGGCCTTATGCGGGGAGGCGGGGGTCGACGGGGACGAGGACGGCCAGGCCGACGCGGAGAAGGGGGAGGGCACGTGGGCCGGGGCCACGCAGCGGCGGTGATGGACGCTCTCAGAGCGAGGCGGCAGGGTCGGCGACGTGGTGGAGGCGGGGCGGCCGTGGAGGAAGGAGGCGAGGCCGGGCAGATGCGATGGCGGGGCGAGCTCGAGCGACGGAGGGGACGCCGGTGGCAGGGTAAGGAGAGGCGGGGCCTCGAGGTCGGTGGAGAGGAGAACGAGGTCGGTCGCAGCGTTGGTGGAAGTAGAGGAGGTGGGCGCGGCCTCCGCGGTGGCGGAAACGGCCTGGAGCTCCTGGCGGCGGCAGAGGAGAGGCGAGGAGGGGCTCTGGCGAGGGACTCGCGGCAGGGCGGTGCCGAGCCGGGCGGGGCGGCGGCGAGGTTCGAGGAAGCCTGGGGAAACGCGTGCGGGGGATAGGGGTCGGGGTGGGGCCGGGCTGCGTGGCAGGGCGAGCGGGGAAATAGGGGCACGGGGCCTGGGGATCGGGGACGTGCTCTGTCCATCGCTGGGTGGAACCGGCTGACGACGCGGGCAGGCGGGGTGGGGCTAGGGTGGAGAGGCAGGTGGCGGGGCCGGTGCGGGGCGGAGAGCCCGAGGCGGAAAGGCGGCTCGCGTGCGCGGGCGTGGGCGGGAACAGAAGGTGTGGGGCCAGGCGGTTGCTCAGGTGTGTGTGGTGTGTGTTGTGTGGCGTGTTAAACAGGGATTGGCCGGAGTGATGTGGCAGGGGCTAGGTAGATTAGGTTTGGGTAGATTTAGGAATTTTGGAGGTGGCCGGTCAGACTTTCGGGTCTGGCGGGCTGCCTCCTAAAAATAAAAGAAAATATTTTATTATTTAAAACTGAGCTTTTGAAAACCGTTGGTAGACAAAAAAAATATTCTGGACAGACCCGGGTTTTAATTTGAATAGAGACAGGGCGTTTAGAAAACAAAACAGACCTTGCAAAAAGTAGTTTTATGCAAACAAATGCAAGATGACATGACGATGCTCAAATGCAAGGTGATATGATGACATGAGCATGCGGTCATGATGATGGAATGCACAAAATCAACGCGATTTTCTAGTAGTGGTTTTGCGGGATGCCACAAGTTTCTAGGTCATGTGATCAGTAAGGATGGAATTGTTGTAAATCCGTCCAATGTTCAATCAGTGCTGGAATGGAAGGCACTAACCAATGTGAAGCAAATCCGAGGTTTCTTAGGCATGGCCGGTTATTATCGGGGATTCATTGAAGCTTTTTCCAAGATAGCTGGACCAATGGTCAAATTGCTAAGAAAGAATACACCATTCATATGGGATGAGAACTGCAAAGCGGGTTTTCAGGAGTTGAAGACTAGATTAACTACCGCACCAAGCCTAGCAGTTCTGGAAACAGGAAAAGATTACACAGTATATTGTGACGCATCTAAGGAAGGATTAGGTTGTGTTCTTACACAAGATCATAAGGTAATTGCTTATGGATCTAGACAACTGAAACCACATGAAATGAATTATCCAACTCATGATTTAGAGTTAGTAGCAGTAGTCTTTGCTTTAAAAGGATGGAGGCATTTTCTCTATGGGGCTACGTGTGAGTTATACACTAACCATAAAAGTCTCAAATATTTCTTCACTCAAAAGGAATTGAATATGAGACAGAAGCATTGGATGGAGTTAATTAAAGATTATGATCTAGCAATCAATTATACCCCTGGAAAAGCAAATGTTGTGGCAGATGCTTTAAGTCGGAAAAGCATAGATACGCAACCTATTATCAGAGAACTACCAAAATAATTGCAGATGGATTTGGAAAGGTTGGAAATACAATTTATAAGTACAACAGTTCTTGGAGGATTAGCTACCATGAGAGTAGTTGAAGAGCGGAGTAGTGATCTTTGGCATGAAATTTTTAGACATCAATGTGAAGTCCCTTTCATTGCTAAAGAAGTTCAAAGAATCTCTCAAGGTCAAACATCAGTTCTTCACCTAGGAGATTATGGATAGTTATGGCTTCAAAACCGTCTTTGTGTACCAGAAATTCGAGAGGTGATACTTAGGGAAGCCCATGAAACACCATATTCTATACATCCTGGAAGTACAAAGATGTAAAAGAATTATTTTGGTGTAACAATATGAAAAGAGATATTGCAAAGTATGTATCTGAATGCCATACTTGCCAAAGGGTAAAAGCATAACATCAAAGTCCAGCAGGACCATTACAACATTTGGAAATTCCAGAATGGAAGTGGGAAGAAATTGGTGTGGATTTTATCACATGATTACCCATGACACCGAAGCGGAAGGATATGATATGGGTGATTGTGGACAGATTCACAAAAAGTGCGCATTTTATTCCAGTAAACCAAAAGGATAATGCTAAAAAAATTAGTGGAAATCTATGTCAAAGAGATTGTGAGTAAGCACGGGGTACCCAAGAAAATTGTATCAGACAGAGGATCTGTATTTATGTCAGCATTTTGGAAACAATTACATGAAGCACTTGGTTCAAAGTTGGATTTTAGCACAACCTATCATCCAGAAACTGGAGGCCAAACAGAAAGGACCAATCAAATCTTGGAGGACATGCTTAGAGCTTGTGCATTATGTTTTGGAGGTTCGGGGGAAGATCATCTACCGTTGGCAGAATTTTCCTACAACAATAGTTATTAGAGTAGTTTGAAGGAAGCACCATACCAAGTACTATACGGGAGAAAGTGTAGATCACCTATATGTTGGTATGAACCTAGTAGTAGCAAGGAATTTGCACCAGACTATATCAAGGAAAAGCAAGATATCATCAATATTATTAGAGATATTGAATATAGCTCAGAGTCGACAGAAGAGTTATGATGATCAAAGCCGAAGATCATGGCATCTAGAAGTGGGTGATAGGGTATATCTCAAAGTAAGTCCGATGAAGGGAGTGAAGAGATTCAGAGTCAAAGGAAAACTAAGCCCAAGATATATTGGACCATTCAAGATACTGAGTCAGAATAGAACAATAGCTTATGCTCTTGAATTACCAAAAAGGCTAGCCCAGATTCACAATGTTTTCCATGTATCACAACTCTAGAAATGTCTTCAAATTCCAGATGGTGCTATCACACATCAAGAGATTGAGTTACAAGAAGATTTGACTTATGTCGAGAAACCCTGTAAGATTCTAGAGGAGAACTGGAAAAGGTTGAGAAATACGGCAATCAAGTACCGCAAGGTACAATGGGAACATCACCCAGAGCGAGAAGCCACATGGGAGAAAGAGGATGACTTTAGAGAAGCATATCCAGAACTATTTAGGTACTCATCCACAAACTTCGGGACGAAGTTTAATTTAAGGGGGGAAGTCTGTAACACCCCAGCATTAGGATCCAACGAAGGGTAGAAATAGGAATCTAAGTTTGTGCATGAATGCATTAGTAAAAATCAGGGAATTTTTTTGCCAAAAAAATAAAGAGATCAAAGTTCTTTTCACTAACTAGAGTCAGAAAAAGCTCTTTTATAGTGACTGCTATGAATTTGACATGATCTTAGGAATTTTTAAGTCTTTGGGGAAGCTATTTTGAATTCAAGTTTGAAATTTAAATCAATTTGAAAATTAGAAGTTAGTAATATTAAATTGTTTTCCAAAATACTTTATTAACATTGTTTGATTATATTATAGATATATTAAACAACAATAAGGATTAAAGACAAGGAAAATTAAATAAGAAATGAATTCTAATTTCTTTATTCCATAATAAGATTACAACTGGTGATAAATACACCAAAAGCAGAAGATTACAGAGAATAGAAATAAAACTTTATTAACTTATAATAATCTCTTTACAAGATTCTTTACAAAAAGAATAAAAAGAAGCTTACAATTAAAACCTATACTACTTATCTACTCCTATACTAAATCTTGTATGTCGAGATCTTGTTCCTGCAAATAAGATAAAACAACAAAAAGAAAAAATAAAGGGTTAGTTAGTTAGTTTTACTCTCAGTGGTGAACAGTGAAATGCACTGTTCATGTTACATCACAGAGTAATAAAAAGAGGGGCAAGTTTCACCAGCGCAGTAACTAGTAAAAGGGTAACATGTGAAGATTATTTCACTAGATCTTATCCACAGCCAGGCCACACAACTAGACCACACATCTAGCCAGCTTAGTCACCAAAATGCATGGAGTGTGCTGTCAAGACAGCAGCAGCAGTACAAGCACTCAAACATAGCACACAATCGAAGCATAGTTACAGGAACTCATTTCTCCTTCTTGAGCACACACTCAAAGCTCATTGAGATTGCCAAAGCCTTAACAAAACCACCAGCCATTCTACCAAATCAACCACTAGTTCACCACAAGATGGTAACATAAGGAGGGGTGGAGCAGGTGGATAGCAAGGCCAAGTACAAGATCACAGGAGCAGCACTAGGAGGTGCTGAGTCAGATCAAGCCAGCAAGCACAAGTTAACAAGATCAAGCCAGCAAGCAAGACCACATCCTCACTAGCCATCAAGTAGTGTGGTGAGTACACATAAAACCCTCACATGATCAAATCATCATATATTAAATACAACAAGTGTTGTTTTATATGATCTTCTCAGAAAAACACCAAAGTGAGGTGTATATCCATCCTAGAAGAAAGATAAAAAGCCAATGATAAATCTTTACAAGTTACTACCAAGATCTCAGCCTTTGCATTACTGATCTTGGATAGAAATCTCTAGTTTCATAACTAGATATAGAGGCATCCTTGAATAAACATTTCTGGGCACATTCTATGGATGGTAGCACCTCAGAAATGATGTATCTTTAAACTTCATCTTAAACACTAAGGATACACTCTATTATTCTTACAACAGCCTATCAAATCATTTTCCTAAACACTGTAGGAATCATAATTAGGGATTATCTATCATAGGATATGTGAGATAGGAAGAAGCAGGTGGAAACAACTATTTTTCCATAGCTTTGCCTCAGACCAGCATCAAATGCTAATTTATCCAATAGAAGGTTCTGCAAGTCTCAGGCACAATAGAACACAAATAGAAAACAGTCCAGTATCTGGATGAACCTAGGTACCACTCAAATGAGGGTGTCAGAAGAGCTCATCATAACCAAGCAGTTCTAGCAGGGATTTTATAATTCAATGTTTTAAACAGAACACTTAATCATTTTCCTAACATGACAATTAGGAATCATATTTGACATATCTATATTCTATCATCTATAAGTATCATAAAGTAATTGGATTAGATATCCAACTCCAATTCTTTCATACCAAAGCATATCAATAATAACTAGAGAATTAATCTCAACCCAGATCATAGCCATAATACAGGACAGTAAGTAAAAGTTTAGTTAACAACTTACTGATAGAATTAACTATCAACAACAAGAACCACAGTATAGCAGTGAACCCTACACAACTAGATTTAGTAGGAACCCATCTCAGATAAACATGGCATCCATGGATGAATCATAGCACAGAGGGATGAACCCTAGTGCCATGGACATACATAATTAGGGTTCATACATTGCAAGCACTTAGAGAGTAGCAAGGTAAGCCAGAGAATAAGAGAGGGAGAAGAAGAGGAACTCACTCGTGGTCCTCGCTGAAGTTAGAAGAGGAAGCAGAATCACCGGCAAGCGCACACGGCGGCACGGGGAGCACCAAAGGGCGCTGCAACCCGCGCCAAGCCATGGCACGACGGTCATAGCTACACGGACAGCAGCGGCGGCACCACAGGATCGCCAGAAGCCTAGCACAGCACCACCGGAGCGGCGAAACTCCAAATCGTCGGCAACCCCCAAACCCTAGGGTTCAGGGTGGAGTCAGCCTAGACGAGAGGGGCGCCTACAGATGAATCGAACAGGACCAGATGGCGGAGCAGCGTCGGCTACCTCGCCACACACCAGGGCAGCTGCTAGAGTATCCCAGGGAGGCAGGAATCGAGCGGCGATAGTGTCGGCATCGCAGCGGCTCTACGGGGACGAGCCAGAGGGTGAACGAGAGAGAGAAGGGGAGAAATCGAGCGGTACTGGGTCGCTCGTGACAGAGGGGTTTGACCATCCTAGAAGGACCGAGTCAGGGCTGGGCTAGCCCAATGGGCTAGGTTCGGTTTAAAAAAGAAAAAGCCTAATTAAATTGTCAAATGACTAAAATACCCCTAGGGCTTAAATAGTTCTAAGAAATAAAATAAAAATCCTAAAAATATAAATAAAATATCAATGGACTCATAAAAATGTCCTCTATTGAAGAAAAATAACATATGGAATTTTAGGTAATTAAAAATTAAAATTATTATTGCTAAGGTATATATTCCTTTGCTATTTTATAAGAATATACCAAACACATAAAAATTGAATAAAATTCATTTTTACAATTTTTAAAGGGAGTGCTATTATAGAAAAATGCTAGTTTGTATTTTTGGAAAGTAAATTAAGTGTGATAAAAATAAAGTCTTATTTATTCAAAGGAATTTTAGTTAAATATTTAAAAGAGTTAAAAACTAAATAAATTCATTTTAAAACTCTTAAAATAATAGTAATCCTTATAAAAATATTAAATATAATATTTATGAAGATTTTAAAGACTTTAAGTAGTACTTTTCTTTTAATTAAAGAAAATAGCAAAATTTTACTAAGAGGATAAAACACCCAAATAAGAAAATAATAAACCATTCCATGACATTACTATGCATTGCATATTGCTTCTTTAAATATTATTCTTACCGGGCAATAATGGTTCTCTGTAGAAACCGGAGCTCAAGGTCAGGTGGAAGCATCCGACTTCACTACCTTGCAGTCACAAAGTAAGTTCATAACTTGCTCACGTCCTTTGAAGAGTCTTTATGAAAATATTTGAAAATTGTGTGTTATCACCTATGTTCTAAAGGAGACAGAAAATAAGTATTTTCTCAAACAAATGAAATGCTATTATCATCCTAAGTGATGATAAATACTAAGAATTGCAGAGGAATCTAAGATTCCAATTGCAAAACAACTAGGACTTAATAACCCATGACATCAGTGGTTCTAGCGCTATATTACGCGTTAACCATAAGATTTGGAATGGGACCGAGAAGTCATCTGTATCTTCTTCCTCTCGCATGCATCTGGATAGCCAGGTCGTGGCTGTTATCCTCGTAGCATGCATTTATTGGTAATTCGTAGAGGATATGCAGCATATGGGTGGGAGCCCTCAATGTCCCATGATAGTTCTGGCATCTGATGGTCTATACTAACCATTATCGTAATTCAAGATGTGGGCATGGAGTACACCAAGGGGACATGCGGGGTCGCAAAGGGGGCAATGATTGGCTTGGATCATCTACTGGGCCCTACATCATGGAATTGTGGACAAGAAAGTACGCCCGGTTGTGCAACAAGGAGTTGGTCTCTTATGGGTAAAGCAACACACCTTTGCAGAGTGTTAGAATTGTGACATGTTACTCCCTGTTCCGGGAAGGAGCTACGAACGCGGTAGGAAAGGAACTCCATGAAGTTCTGGTCAACCTGTGAAGGCTGATGGACATAGTTTTGATAATTAAAATCAATCTTTGAAGAAATGTTTACCAAAACTGCATAGTACCAAGGACGTATCGTCTGAGGTGGTAGATTGTAACATCCCAACATCAGAGCTTAGAATTAAGCTGAGATAAGGTGTGCGCATTGCATTCATGCATAGAAAATCCGGGGAATTTTCGCGCAAAACTAAAGAAGCTAGTGAGGGATCGGGATCTCTCTTGCTCTGATGGCAGCATCCGGGCAGGTGCGATAGATTTCGACATGACCTCCACTGTATCTTTGCTTTTGAGGGGGTAGCCATTCAAATTTGAACATTCAAAAGTTATATTTGAATTCAAATAGAATTTGAGATGAATATAGAAAATGAATTGCAAAAAATTGAATAAAGTACACCTTATATGAATAAATAATACATTACCCTTTATAATAAAGGTACTTCAAGACAAATGAAAGATTACATTAATAAATGAGAATACACAAAAATATAAGTATAAATAATAACAAGCCTTAAACTCCAAGAAAATCAAACTTTATTGTCTCAAACAAATAATAATACATTGTCTTTATAGTTACATAAAAGAATAAATGAATTACAAAAGAAACTAGAATAAAGATTACAATAAGGATCAATAAAAAGAAGGGTCCTAAGCTATTCCTTCATTATGTGCCTTCATTCCTCACTCTGATCCTGCAAAACAGATCACAAAATAATAAAGAAGTAACATTTTGGTAATGTTAACAATGTTTGCCTCACCAGGTGAGGCAATTAAATGTATGATCTAGCTTGGGGATTTTGGTAAGAATTGCCAAAATCCACTAATGCCTAAGAGGGTACCACCCAGTCTAGAAATGAGTAGTATTTTGATCTGGGAGCTATAGACTTGAGTATGAGAGGCAAATTTGAAGTCTAAGGAAACCAGCCCATATTTGATCATTTGTATTAAGGCAACAATTAGCATGGTATTGCACCCTCTTAAGCCTAGCAAGAATCAAGTAGAAATAATAAGGCAACAACAATAATAATAAAAAGATAATCTTGTTTAGCACTAAGTCAACTAAACAGATTATGTTAAGCCAATATGAATCTTAGCCAAGACCAAACGACAGACTAGATAGACATCACACTAGTCGTGGCTTGCATCAGGAGAAGAAGAAAGTTAACTTGGCCACATCCACAGATAAGGGGCCCACCTATAAGCAGCTCACAAGCACACACACAGCTGTTGTGATGTCATCACGATAGGGGAGAGCACTAACCGATAAGAAGAGGGAGTAGTTGCAGCAGTACTGCTAGCTGCTGTATTCCCCATTTACACCCCATGTTCATCTCCACCATTTCATCCAAAAGCTCAAGACCATATTGTTATTACTAATACATCAACCAACATCATATCTCCACCTTCACACCAGGACAGCCAACACTAATAAAATAGTAAGATCAAGGATAAAGGAGGAGTAGATTAGAAAGGAATAGGAGAGGTAGCTAAGAAGGGGAGAACAAGCTATAGCAGATCAACAAGCCACTTGTGTACTTACTACACCAGTTAGCCAACAGATCAAGAGTACTTGTTATTCTAGTATATCTATCTGCAAGATCAACTCACCATCAGATCATCCACTACATCAACATCTAGAGGTTTGTCCACTTTACATAAAAGGTTGACAACCAATATCATCACTAGTATCTGTTCTTATCATTTTTGACTTAGAAGGTAGGTTTGGTGAGAAAGAGAGCTCTCAGCTTGGTGTAGAAGTGCTACACTGGATTCATCCTAGAGCTAGTAAAAGGGACCCCCATATCTGATATTATTCTATAATGAAGTCAGCCTCAACCTATGCATCATCGGTAGCCAAATATGGATTCCTAGTTAGTCAACCAGGTAACATGTTCAATAGATGTGGTGTTAACCACTATGCACACTTCTGAGGAAGGCACCACTAGAATAGTATATTTAAGCAAAAGGCAATCACAAGGCATCACCATAATATCTGTTCTTATCAAGGCAGAGCCTCAACATGTGCATCCTTAGTAGGAACAGAAAGTTTAGCAACAGATCATACCATTTAAAATCTACTGTTGTGCACACTCCACATGGGATGCACCACAACAGCAGATTCAATAGCAGTAGTCACTAAGCTGTTAAACACCAAACATCAAACACCAAATCTGCTCTTATTTAAATTATGTGCCTCAGTCTTTGCATCATAGGCCAGGCTCATAAATCAAGCACATAAATCTATTCTTATGTAAATTTAAAGCCTCATCAAATTGCAGCATAGAAAACAAAAAATTTCCTACGATGAGAACTATACGCCAAGATCTATCTACTAGATACAGAGCGACGGGTGGACATACATCCATGGAGAACTTACCCTCGAAGACAACGAGTTTTATTAACGAGTAGGAACTCGTGGTTGATGTAGTCGTACGCTTGCCGATCTCAAGATCGTGTGGAAGTCCGAGCGCCGCAAATCAGCAGCGCATCCGTCCTCGCACACACGCTCAAGCCACCGGACAACCTCCACCTCCTCGCTACAGCGAATCAGCGGAAGCAGTAACTCCTTCCAGACGCAAGGCCACCGGGAACATGTATCTCGCTAATCCGAGACCATGGGGGAATATCTAGAGGGGGAGAGAGATCCTTCACGAGGAAGTGTGAGGATGAAGGAGGGAATGGGTGGCCTTTTATAGGAGGTGGGGGGTGCCCCCTCTCTCCATGGCCGGCGCATGGGCGGGTGACCCCTCACCTCCCCCATTCATGTGGTGGTAAACCCTCCACATTAAAATGCCCCTTAACATTCTCTTTTAAAGTCTCCACTTTAAATGCATTAAATTTCTCCAAATTTAATGCTCTCTCATTTAATAAAACTCTCTTATTTATTTTATTCAGAATTTTGTTAATTACTTTAATTAACAAACATTCACATAAAACCCCTTGCAACATTTCAATATTACATGCAGAACCACTTTCTGCAATTTCACCCGAAACAATTCCGGTTTCTATCGAAACAATTCCTGTTTCTATCGAAACATTTCCTGCGCTTCGCAAACCTTTTGTCTGGAACATATGTGCTCCTAAATGGTGTCCGGCAATCCTTAAGTGTGTCACCCTACGGTTCGCGAATAATGCATACATGATTGAGCCTCCTCTCAGATCAATAATCAGAAGCGGGACCTGGAGATCCATACTGACTCCTGCACATTCAACGATGACTTCTGTGATCGTGAGAACCTTTAACGTTAGCAATTTAATCCCTTTGTCTCATGATATAATACATGTCCGAGATTCAATCATCGGTATCCAAATACCTAGTTTGATCTCGTTACCGACATGCACTCTTTTCTCGTTCCCGTGATATAACATTCTAATGATCACATCACTTGCTTGCAAGCTATCTTAATGTGATATCACCGAGAGGGCCCAGAGTATATCTATCCGTCATCTGGATTGAAAAATTCCACTCTTGATCCATGAGCCTCAACATAACACCTTCGTAGTACTGAACCCATCTTTATAGTCACCCTGTTACGGTGTGACGTTTGATGTTATCAAGATACTCTTCCGATGTTAGCAATTAACATGATCTCATCGTCTAAGGACTAAGACTACTTTGTATGATGTTATAGCAATATAAACATAATGACTTGATAATAATGCTATACTTCGGATGAATGTTCATCACATCATTTCACAAATGATGTGACCTTGTTATTAACAACATCCAATGTCCATGATCAGGAAACTTTGATCATCTTGTTAATCAACAAGCTAGTATATAAGAGAGGCATAACTAGGAACCCTTTTTTTATTAAACACACATGTATTGATGTTTCCTATCAATACAATTATAGCATGCAAAATAAACATCTATCATATACAAGAAATATATAATAACAACTTTATTATTGCCTCTCAGGGCATATTTCCTTCAGTCTCCCACTTGCACTAGAGACAATAATCTAGTTTACACAGTGATAAATCTAACACCCATGGAGTTCTGGTGTTGATCATGTTTTTCCCTAGGAAGTACTTTAGTCAACGGATCTGCTACATTTAGGTCCGTGTGCACTTTACAAATCTTTATATCTCCATCCTTGACATGCTCGCGGATGGAGTGAAACCGGCGCTTAATATGTTTGGAATTCTTGTGAGACCTTGGTTCCTTTGCATTGGCTATGGCTCCATAGTTGTCACAATAGATCACCATCGGGTCCAACGCACTGGGAACCATACCCAGTTCTGTAATGAACTCTTTCATCCAACCTGCCTCCTGCGCCGCTTCTGAAGCAGCAACATATTCAGCCTCCGTTGTTGATCCAGCCACCACAGGTTGTTTGGAACTCCTCCAACTAACTGCTGCTCCGTTCAAGAGAAATACGTATCCGGATTGAGACTTAGAGTCATCCGGATCGGTGTCAAAGCTAGCATCGACATAACACTTAGCGACTAGCACTTCTTCACCTCCGTATATAAGAAACATATCCTTAGTTCTTCTCAAGTACTTGAGGATGTTCTTTACCGCTATCCAGTGTTCCGAACCTGGATCAGATTGGTACCTACTAGTCAAACTAATAGCATGTGCCACATCCGGTCTTGTACATAGCATGGCATACATAATAGAGCCTATGGCCGAGGCATAGGGGATCTTATCCATCATCTCTCTTTCTTCCGCCGTAGCCGGACTTTGAGTCTTACTCAATGTCTTGCCTTGCAACATAGGTAAGAACCCCTTCTTACTTTCGTCCATATTAAACATCTTTAATATCTTATCAAGGTATGTACTCTGTGATAGCCCAATTATGCGTCATGATCTATCTCTATAGATTTTAATGCCTAATATATATGAAGCTTCACCAAGGTCCTTCATCGAAATTTTGCTGTTTAGATAACTTTTAACACTGTTTAAAAGATCTATATCATTTCCAATCAATAATATGTCATCCACATATAATATCAGAAATGCCACATTGCTCCCACTCACTTTCTTGTAAATACAAGCCTCTCCATAAGTTTGGACAAATCCAAACTCTTTGATCACCTCATCAAAGCGGAGATTCCAACTCCGGGATGCTTGCTTCAGTCCATAGATGGATCGCTGAAGTTTGCACACCTTATTAGCATCCTTAGGATCGAAAAAACCCTTTGGTTGTATCATATACAACTCTTCTTCAATATTACCATTGAGGAACGCAGTTTTGACATCCATCTGCCATATTTCATAATCGAAATATGCAACAATTGCTAACATAATCCTAACCGACTTAAGCATTGCTACAGGAGAGAATGTCTCATCGTAGTCAACTCCTTGAATTTGTCGAAACCCCTTTGCGACAAGTCGAGCCTTATAAATGGTTACATTGCCATCAGCATTAGTTTTTCTTTTGAAAATCCATTTATTCTCAATAGCCTTTCAATCGTGAGGTAAGTCCACCAAGGTCCAAACCTGGTTTTCGTACATGGATTCCATCTCGGATTTCATGGCTTCTAGCCATTTGTTGGAATCAGGGCTCATCATCGCTTCTTCATACGTCGCAGGGTCATCTATTTCATCAATCATGAAATTCATAACAGGATTGCCGTACAGTTCAGGAGCTGCACATGTCCTGCTTGACCTGCGAGGTTCGGTAGTGTCCTCTTTCGGAGTTTTATGATCAATATCATTAGCTCTCTCTTCATTAGGTGAAGTCAACTCCGAAACAACTTCCGGTGCTGCGCTACTCGCCATTTCATGAAGAGAAGGTTCAATAAACTCTTCGAGTTCTACCTTCCGACTACTCACACCTTTCGCAAGAAACTCCTTCTCAAGAAAGGATCCATTCTTGGCAACAAAGACCTTGCCCTCAGATTTGTGATAGAAGGTATACCCAATCGTTTCCTTATGGTATCCTATGAAGACGCATTTTTCCGCTTTGGGTTCGAGTTTATCCGGTTGAAGATTCTTCACATAAACATCACATCCCCAAACTTTAAGAAATGACAGCTTAGGTTTGTTTCCAAACCATAATTCATACGGTGTCTTTTCAACGGATTTAGATGGTGCCCTATTTAAAGTGAATGTAGTGGTTTCAAGTGCATAACCCCAAAATGACAGTGGCAAGTCAGTCAGAGACATCATAGATCGAACCGTATCCAATAAAGTACGATTACGACGTTCTGACACACCATTACGTTGTGGTGTTCCGGCAGGCGTGAGTTGTGAAACTAATCCACACTCTTTCATGTGTTTGCTAAACTCGTAACTTAGATACTCTCCTCCACGGTCAGACCGTAGAAATTTGATCTTTCTATTACGATGATTTTCCACTTCATTCTGAAATTCCTTGAACTTTTCAAAAGTTTCAGACTTGTGTTTCATCAAATAGATATACCCGTATCTACTCAAATCATCCGTGAAAGTAACAAAATAACGATATCCACCTCGCGCCGGCACACTCATTGGTCCACACACATCAGTATGTATGATTTCCAATAAATCTGTCGCCCGTTCCATTGAACCGGAAAACGACGTTCTAGTCATCTTGCCCATAAGGCATGGCTCACATGTATCAAATGATTCAAAATCAAGTGATTCAAAAAGTCCATCAGAATGGAGTTTCTTCATGCGTTTAACGCCAATATGACCTAGACGGCAGTGCCACATATACGCAGATATATCATTATCAAGTTTAATCCTTTTAGCATCAACATTATGAATATGCGTAATACTACTATCGAGATCCAATAGAAATTAACCATTCAACATAGGTGTATGACCATAAAAGATATTATTCATATAAATCGAACAACCATTGTTTTTAGATTTAAACGAATAACCACTTTGCATCAAACATGATCCTGATACAATGTTCATGCTCAGTGCAGGCACCAAATAACAATTATTCAGCTTTATAACTAATCCCGACGGCATATGGAGAGGCAGCGTTTCGACGGCGATCACATCAACTCTTGATCCATTGCCGACCCGCATCGTGACCTCATCCCTTGCTAGTTGTCGCTTGTTCCGCAGCCCCTGAACCGAGTTACATATAATAGCAACCGATCCCGTATCAAATACCCAGGTGCTACTGCGAGTACTAGTCAAGTACACATCAATAACATGTATATCACATATACCTTTGTTTGCCTTGCCGGCCTTTTTGTCCGCCAAATACTTGGGGCAGTTGCGCTTCCAATGGCTAGTCCCCTTGGAATAGTAGCACTCGGTGTTAGACTTAGGGCCAGCTCGGGGTTTCTTTTCAGGCGTGGCAACAGATTTGCCGCCCTTCTTTCCCTTCTGCTTGCCTTTCTTGTCCTTCTTGAAACCGGTGGTCTTATTGATCATCAACACTTGATGTTCTTTCCTAATCTCCACTTCTGCATTCTTAAGCATTGACAGAAGCTCTGGAAGAGACTTCTTCATGCCCTGCATATTATAGTTCATCACGAAGCTCTTGTAGCTAGGTGGCAGAGATTGGAGAACACGATGTATGCCTAAGTCAATGGGAATCGTTATTCCCAAGGACACAAGCTTATCGGCGTACCCAGACATTTTGAGTACGTGCTCACTAATGGAGCTGTTCTCTTCCATCATGCAGCTAAAGAACTTTTCAGAAGCATTATAACTCTCTACGGCAGCATGGGTATCGAAAATCATTTTCAATTCTCCCATGGTATCAAAGGCATTGCCATTCTCGAAACGTTTTCGAAGTTCTGGTTCTAGCCCATACAGTATGCCGCAATGAACTAAGTTGTGGTCCTCCTGACGAGTTATATAGATGTTCTTTTCCTCGTCAGGGGCATCAGGAGCTGGTGGGGGGGCCTAGCGGCGCCTCTAGCACATATTGCTTTTGTGCAGCAGTGAGGAGAATCCTCAAATTCATAGCCCAGTTGGTGAAGTTGCTACCATTCGCAGCAAGCTTCTCTTTCTCCATGAACAAGTTGAAATTAAAAGAAGGTGGTGCCATCTACAACAGAATTTGTAAAGTTTATTTAGACTAAGTTTATGATAGATTGAGTTCAACTAATCCAAATTACTAATGAACTCCCACTCAAAAACGACATCCCTCGTGTCCTTTTGGTGATGACATGAACCAAATCCACTACACCAAGTCCGATCATCATGTGAGTCGGTGTAGCTTCAAAGGCGAGTATCTATATAGGCATCATATCAACTATATGACTCATGCTTAACCTTTTGGTCCGTGTTCCTAGGCCATGTCTGTACATGCTAGGCTCGTCAAGTAAGAACCTTAGTATTCGCGTGTGTAAAACTATCTTACACCCGTTGTATGAAAGCGTAGAGTCGAGAACACCCGATCATCACGTGATGCCTCAAAATGCGATCCACAAAACGGTGCATACTTAAGGAAGAACACATTTTATCTTGATATCTAAATGAGGGATCATCTTATAATGCTACCAAAAGCGCCAAACTAGCAATATAAGATGCTAACATCTAATGTGTGAACTGAGGTGATATGGTCCATGCATTTGATCTCTATCATTTGCATCGTGGTATGATCTCTATCATTCCTTTGTGTGTAAGGCCAAGGTCTATGGAACTTACATGTTAAGTGAGTTGTAAGAGTATCTATCATACATCTACTTACAACAATACCATATCAAGACACTAGCCCAGCAATGATCTAAACTAGATGCCTCTAATTTATCAATTGCAAGTTTTACGTGGCTTAGGGCTTTCAGAGATAGAACTGGTATTACCTACGAACATGAACCACAACGAGGATAACCAAGTTATTAGCAACTCGTTGTAAATCAGATATTGACTATAGTAGGAGAGACAGACACCCGCCAGCCACTTATGCAAAACAAGTTGCATGTCAGTCGTGGAACCGGTCTCGTGTACGATGACATGTAAGGTTGGTCCGGGCCGCTTCATCCTACTATGCCACCAATATCCAAAGTACATAGAAGATGCAATAACATGATCATCATCGCCCACATATAAACATATGTGTACTACCCGTGCAAAGCACCTACGCATAGACCTGGCTCTGATACCACTGTTGGGTCCACAGCATAGAAAACAAAAAATTTCCTACGATGAGAACTATACGCCAAGATCTATCTACTAGATACAGAGCAACGGGTGGACATACATCCATGTAGAACTTACCCTCGAAGACAACGAGTTTTGTTAACGAGTAGGAACTCGTGGTTGATGTAGTCGTACGCTTGCCGATCTCAAGATCATGTGGAAGTCCGAGCGCCGCAAATCAGCAGCGCATCCGTCCTCGCACACACGTTCAAGCCACCGGACAACCTCCACCTCCTCGCTCCAGCGAATCAGCGGAAGCAGCAACTCCTTCCAGACGCAAGGCCACCGGGAACATGTATCTCGCTAATCCGAGACCATGGGGGAATATCTAGAGGGGGAGAGAGATCCTTCACGAGGAGGTGTGAGGATGAATGAGGGAATGGGTGGCCTTTTATAGGAGGAGGGGGGTTCCCCCTCTCTCCATGGCCGGCGCATGGGGGGGTGACCCCTCACCTCCCCCATTCATGTGGTGGTAAACCCTCCACATTAAAATGCCCCTTAACATTCTCTTTTAATGTCTCCACTTTAAATGCATTAAATTTCTCCAAATTTAATGCTCTCTCATTTAATAAAACTCTTTTATTTATTTTATTCAGAATTTTGTTAATTACTTTAATTAACAAACATTCACATAAAACCCCTTGCAACATTTCAATATTACATGCAGAACCACTTTCTGCAATTTCACCCGAAACAATTCTGGTTTCTATCGAAACAATTCCTATTTCTATCGAAACATTTCCTGCGCTTTGCAAACCTTTTGTCTGGAACATATGTGCTCCTAAATGGTGTCCGGAAACCCTTAAGTGTGTCACCCTACGGTTCACGAATAATGCAGACATGATTGAGACTCCTCTCAGATCAATAATCAGAAGCGGGACCTGGAGATCCATACTGACTCCTGCACATTCAACGATGACTTCTGTGATCGTGAGAACCTTTAACGTTAGCAATTTAATCCCTTTGTCTCATGATATAATACATGTCCGAGATTCGATCATCGGTATCCAAATACCTAGTTTGATCTCGTTACCGACATGCACTCTTTTCTCGTTCCCGTGATATAACATTCTAGTGATCACATCACTTGCTTGCAAGCTATCTTAATGTGATATCACCGAGAGGGCCCAGAGTATATCTATCCTTCATCTGGATTGACAAATTCTACTCTTGATCCATGAGCCTCAACATAACACCTTCGTAGTACTGAACTCATCTTTATAGTCACCATGTTACGGTGTGACGTTTGATGTTATCAAGATACTCTTCTGGTGTTAGCAATTAACATGATCTCATGATCTCGTATGATGTTATAGCAATATAAACATAATGACTTGATCGTAATGCTATACTTCGGATGAATTTTCATCATATCATTTCACAAATGCTGTGACCTTGTTATTAACAACATCCAATGTCCATGATCAAGAAACTTTGATCATCTTGTTAATCAACAAGCTAGTCTATAAGAGAGGCATAACTAGGAACCCTTTTTGTTTATTAAACACACATGTATTGATGTTTCCTATCAATACAATTATAGCATGCAAAATAAACATCTATCATATACAAGAAATATATAATAACAACTTTATTATTGCCTCTCAGGGCATATTTCCTTCATGTGCTATATCCCATTTATACTATTGATATTAATCATCCAAGAAGGCAGTAAGTCATATACCAGAGGTTCACTATTGTGCACACTCAAGTGAGGCACCACAATAGGTAGTCCAAGTTACAGATTCCACTAGGGCAATGAACCACATCATCTGATCAACAGGTCAATAGCTCATTTACAAGCCAAAGAAAATCATCATTATTTTTCTAATCCATCTGCTAGTAAGAAAGGCATATTTCCAATCATTTCCAATATACTTTCTCATATATGCAATATAGATTAATTAACCAGTCACATTTGCAGATAATAGTTCTCATCATTTTCCTAGTCAATCATCTAGGAATCATTCCATATCTAGTATTACATTGTCGAGCACATGCTCTAGATCATCATTGAACCAAAGGTTCAATAAATCAAAGCATAGACTCTTATTTTCTTAGCCAGCTACCAATTTGATAACATGGTTCTAGCAAACCCATTTGTTGTCTTGTCTGCTAACAGCTCCAATAGTGCAAAAGCAAACCAGAAACCGACATGGTCATCAATTACTTCAGCAGCAAACAAAATTGAAGCATGACATTTAGAAGTAACTCATATATCCCAAGAAAATCCTTAGAATAGTAATGACAACATCAGTAAACCTCAGCACCACATGTAGAAAACCATACTTTGGATCGGAAGCAGCATCACATGCCACCAAGTAGAGTCATCGGCTCGAAGGCCGGTCACAAAGTAAAGTACCTGAACTGGAGGCGATGGCATCGTCATAGTCGATGCCGGGCTTGCAGCCCAAGCTACCGTCCCTCCGGCATTGGATGTGAAGTAGGAGACATAGAGAAGCAGAAGAAGGCCAGGACCACCTAGGCTACAGCAATAGGGCATGGTCAATGCAGCGGTTCAGTAGGGAGTCATTGGTGGGAGGCTCTGGATCTCGAGGAGGTGACACTAGAGGTCGTAAACATCAACGAGGGGGCCGTGATCGTCGTCTAGGAGCAGCCGGTAGCACGGAGGTGATGGTGGCGCACCAGCGACCATGGCGAACTACACGGCTAGGGTTAGCCGTGGGGGCGCGGATGGGAGCAGAGAAGCGTCGAGGCAGAAGGGATAGACGGAGAAGCACGATTCGGAGCCTCATCGGCAGGAAGCGGTGCCGGAGTTGGTCGGCAACCGGCCGGCGACCGGCCGGAGCGGCACTAGCGGCGTCACATCGTACAACCAGAAGGGGAACGAGAGGAGTGTGTGCGTGTAATTGAGGGGAGAGAGGAGAGGTGTTGGGATGGGGTGGGGTTTAACCTCAGGCCCAACTAGGTCAGGTTGGTGTTAACCAGTCCACGGGCGAGAGTTAGTTTTAAAGGAAAAGAAAAAAATGAATATTTCAAAATAACTAATAAACCAAATGCGAAATTCCAAAAATAACCCTAGAAGAATTTTAGCCTAGAAAAATCTTAAAAATACATATAACATATTGGAATGATCAGAAACATATATCTACCTAAGAAAGATATAACATTGTTTGTTTGAGGAAAATAAAATGCAGATAAATATTAACACCATTAAAACCTAAGTGAAATTTCACAAATTAAGAAAAATCCTAAAAATGAATAAAAATCATTTTTGCATATGAAAATAAATCTACTATTGTATAAAAATACTAAATTAATTTGTTTTCAAATAAATATTGAAGCAAATATTTAAAGATATATAATCCTTTATGGAATTTTGTAAAATAAGGATAACACTTAAAATTGAATAAAATTCACTTCTAAGATCTTAAGTAAGTATGTTTCCCTAGAAAAATACTAATTATGTTATTCCAAGACAGTTTAAGGTTATTAAGAAATAAATCCTTATTTATTATTTGGTTGGTAAATTCTTTAAGAACATTCTTAAATAAGAAATAATCATAATTTTATGTAAAACCCTAAATCTTGTACATTGAAATACTACTTCCAAAACCATAACTTTAGTCTATAATAATACTTAAAAGTAAAACTATTAACATTTAGAAAATTCACTTAAACTAAAAGTGAATGATCATATACCTTCAAACATGCTTGTTGTAAGATTTAAATTTATTAATACTTTTAAACACATCACACCCTCGATCTAATTATGTCTTATAGTTAACTTTTGTCTGTTCCAAATTAAGTCATAAGGAATCTCAAATCCAAACTTATCGAACAAACGCAAATGACATCGATCACATTCTACTAACCATAAAGATTGGTTAAACCTTATCAAATAAACGTTCTCTTAAAAAGTTATCAGTTTTGCCACTCCAAACAACAATCTCATAATAAGTTATTCAACTCTTATCAACGTAAAGCATGGACTTCCATAATACATACATAATACCAAATAACTCTAAGCATGTGTAGTTATATTTACTTTATATCATACATGTTAGTCTTAGGTTCTTTGTATATGTATATTGGCTTGTAAAGTAAACTTATAGACAAACTAAATCTTAAAGAAATCACTTAAGTTTAACTCGTTCACCATATTGGGGTATTACTTCGGGGTTTTCCAAACTGCATTACATTACTTATGCATAACTGCATCTTGCTTCTTTAAACATTAGTCCTTATCGGACGAATGATGTTGTTTACAGAATTTGGATCTTCTAGTGTCTCGAAGACCGTGATTACATAATCTTGCAATCACAAAAGGCAAGTTCACAACTTGCTCATGTCCTTTGATTATTTTCTATGCTTGTAACTCAACTTTGTCATCACCTGCAATTCAAAAAGGTCAAAAACACTATTTTCACAATTAACTGGAAATATCGGTTACTGATCCAGGGTGATCAGCTAATCTGTCATAACTGGCAATGGAAACGCCATTGTATAGTAATGTATCATCTAGGACTTAACAACCAATGTCGCGAGTGATTCTAGCGCCGTATATTACGCGTCAACCATGAGATTTGGAATGGGACGGAGAAGTCAGCTGGATCTTCTTCCTTTCACATGGACGGATGACCTTATCGTGAGGCTGTTGATTTCTCGTGGAGTTCTAGAGAATCCAGCACATGGGTGGGACCCCTTAGTTCCCCGCGAGCTAGGTGTCTAGATTATCTGTGCATCTCTATCTGGGTCTGAGTTTACCATAGCTAATGGTGACCGCCAGACAGAGCTGTGTACAGAGTCTCTGAGAGGCTACCCAAATAGTAACCATGGTAGTTGTCTCGGGGGATCGTGTCTTCATGCGGGGTCGTGGAGAAGGGTAGCGATTGGCTTGGATCTTAAGTTGGGACTCAAACCATGGAAGTTTGAACAGGGACATACTCCCGGCTGTGCAACAAAGCTTAAGGTCTCTTGTGGCAAAAGTGACACACCTCTGTAGAGTGTAAGAATTGTGACATGTTACTCCCTGTTCCGGGAAGGAGCTACGAACGCGGTAGGAAAGGAACCCCACGAAGGTTCTAGTCAACCTATGAAGGCTGTCGGACATAGTTTTCAGAATAAAAGCAACCTTTGAAGAAATGTTTACGAAAACCTGCATTGCCTACGACCTATGGTATGTGGTTGTAGAGATAGTGCATCATACACTCCTTTGTAGTGAACTTGCTGAGTACGCTCGTACTCAACCATACGTTCTTAACCCTTGCTAGGTTCTAAGTCATTGAAGACGACGTCGACATCAATTTCTGCTTAAGAAACCATCATCAACAACTCATGTTCTTCAATAAAGTCAATGAAGTTAACATATACATCAGCTGAAGTGAAGACAAAGTGTCGGTTTAGATAGGAGTAGATTCTCTATACATAAAACCTATTTATACAGTGCATTGAAATAGCAGCAATGGAAAGCCAAATAGTTTAGATGCTAGTCTTAGTTACGAGATAGTTCTAAGTTATTATTTCTAGTTCTTCTTTGTAAGAAGTTCTTTCTCTCTCTTTAAGCTAGAGTGTTCTCTGGATCTTTTGTAAAGAGTTGAGTTGTAATATATAGTCATGTATTGGACCTGCTATGTTTCTGTTGTACCACTCCGAGGGATGTAATACTCGTGAACGGTGTTTCATTGGTGTTATGTCAACGACTATAGTGTACTATATCATGCAGTGGTATGCTGGGTCTCAGCAGCTGGTATCAGAGCATATGCTTTGACCTTAGGATTAAAACCCTTTTAGGAAGATCTGTAGGTTTGATAGTAACTATAGGAAGCCATCTTATCTAAACCAAGACTTGTGATGAGTATCCACTTGAGGATAAATCTTATCACACTTAAGTTGGACGTTCCTATCATCTTTATTAAGGATTAGTTATATGTCTTCTCTAGAGAATTGCCATTTTAGTGTTGATCTAAATGGGTATAACACCACTAAGATATCTTAAGAAAGTTAAAATATCAAAAAAGATTATGACTAGGATTAGGATATCATGTGGAGTAGTATTAGTGAAGGAGTCTATAGTTAGAACCCCTGTGAAGTAGCAGAACCTTACCACTAGTTGATACCACTATACACCTTAAGTTAGACCATCAGAGTATGTATAGATACAATTGGAAGTAAATCATGTGGCATTCACTTGAGAATTCCATGTGATGGAGTAGAATTTTGTTAAGAATCATTAATAGTAAGCTAAGAAGAATAGTCGTCATGGTGAGATTAGCTCTTTAATCATGATGACTAGATAAATCTTAAGTTCATGGTGAGAATAGCTCCGAGGCCATGATAAGTCTGTAATTAGGAAGAGTACATAGTAAATAATCTGGTAATAACAGTAAGTAAAGAACAATGAAGGTCTATGATAGAAGTCATAGGTGTCATAATATTACAACAATTTTGGGATTAAGGTAGTAACTACAATTTTGTTAGTAGTTTGTGATGAGGACATCCCTACGGTTGATACAACCGTTGCACCTACAGCCACACTTCCTCACATTCCACAATTCCAAGGACCTCTCACAAGAGCTCATGCACGCCAACTAAATTATCAGGTATTTTTGTTTCTAGGAACTATTCCTAATATTCATGAGAATATGATGCTGCCTAAATCAGATGTGTGTATGTTATTTAGGAATGATAGGCCTAGCATGGATGAGAGGGACACGCATTGGAGCATGATCATGCATGGAGATGATGGTAGCAATCGTGTGAGGATCCAGGATGGCGCTGCAAGTGAAGATTTCAGAACTTTGAAGCCACCATAATGAAAAGATGAAGACATGGACGAACTAGAGAGCTACACACTTCAAATTTTCGTCCATGTGATTAGATGGTGCTACGTCACCTTTAAATATGGGCCAGGCCCATGTAATTTTCGACCAAATAAAGGGGCTGAACTTTTAGAGTCCGTATAGTGGAGGAAACCGGCCTGGAGATAGATTTCGACCTCCTCCCCAAGGCTGGCCAAAATTCCCTTATGTTCCTCCATATATACTCCCATTAGGTCATCGTTTAGACTCGGATTTTGTTTAGTAAAAGACTTAGCCACGAGCTACTCTTCACCCTAGGCATAAGTGTCAAACCGACCTTATGTACTACGCACAGACAGAATCCCACCTCTTCAATAAAGCTTTCATCTATATTTGCAATATCTTGATTGCATCATAATTCTTGCTTGTTCTTCGATTGCTTGTAGGGATTGATCCTCGTGATTAGGTTGATCTAGCTCTGGCATGATCAATAGCCTCGGAAGTTGGTGTATCGATTGCTCAGGTGAAATGTCTCGCACGTTTGTAGTCGGATCGTCAACGTCGACCTCCACCATAATCGACAAATATCGTCTCATCGAAAGATCGGGCACCTTTACCCTATCAAGTGGTATCAGATTTCGGGTTTCTTGGTGAGATCTTACAGTTTTCGTAGTTTAGATTGCATATGTTTTTCTTCCTATAAACCATAAAAAGCCAACAAATTAGGGTTAGATCCGTATCCTAGAAACACTTTCGGACCTATTGCATCGTTTCTCTTCAGTATTTTCTTTGTCGAGTTCTAGTCTGCATCGTCGTGTCTAGTGCTGGTTTTAGATCTAGATCTTCAGAGTTTCGAGTTCTGGTCACAGTCATCACCACCGCCACCACCGATTCCGCCATCACCACCGATTCCGCTATCACCACCGCCATACACTTGCTACAACCCTACGCCCACGTACCGCCTCCGCCACCACATATCCTTGTTCCAGTCCGGTTAGGTTGGTTATTCGTTTTCCTGCTCTTGCTTTCCATCATTGTAGATCCGATCCGTGTTGTAACTTGATCCAAGTTCCAGAAAGTTTCGGCCAGAAGGGAAGAGGAGGGGCGAGGAAAAAGAGCCTAGAAACTCCTCCGATTTTTTTTCGGCCTATACTGTTTTTAGGCTTCTGGGATCGTTTTGAGCTATATGCCATTATAGTGAAAAAAAATTGGTGTCTGCACGCTTTCTAGAGCAGTTTCGTGCAGTTTTCGGAAATTTCAAAAAAAAAACTTGAGCCTATCCTGATATTCCACTTTGCTGATCATTTTGAGACACTTTCCATACTAGTGATTTGCGCCTCATTTGCGCGCTGTTCAGAGCACTGGTGCCTGTTTCTTTTCGGTGTCACGACGTGCATCATAGTGTTCTAGGCTCGTGTCTCTAGCTTGGGATAGTCTAGGACCAGCATAGTACCGTTGTTGAGCTATTATTCAACCTTGCATTGCTGTTTTGAAATTGTGTCTATAGATATTGCAGCCACCCAGAACTCCACATATTCCTACACCATGCGTTGACACCACCTGGAAATCGCTCTATTCAATCTTCCTGAAGCTTGATCACGACGATTGCTGCTGACCACCTGCTGCAGGGTAAGAACGGGTAAGAATCTTGGTTTGCTTGACAGATAAAGCGCTTTCCACCAGTGTTCCTATTGGATCTCTATTATATACCTGTGTTTTTTGCATACTAATCATGCCACCAGAAAACACCGAGGTGCAGCCACTGGATGGGGAAGCCTTACAGGCTCACGTCACCACACTTTTGGCTGACCATATGCAGGATGTGGACAAGCGTTTTACTGACACAATGGAGCAACTCGAGGGACTCGAGACCGCCTTCACCACCAAACTCGACGCTAAATTCCAGGAGGTGCTAGCATGCTTACCTCCACCACCGACGGCTTGCGTGCCTCCTCCACAGCCGATTCGGGGCTCCTACACCACACTTGTTGGGATGTGCATAGCGCATTCTCAAACATCTGGCACAAACTTCGGCTGTGGGTGTTGCTGCCGCGGGCACTGCTGCTGCTGGCGTTGCAGGAGCTACGGGCGTCACACAGGCCCGTGATGCTCAGTTGGATGATTATTATGGGGAAGATGAGGATGAGGGCGAGTACACAGATGACTTCACAGTTGATCAGCCAGCTGGTCGTCCTAGGCAATACAATCCCCACATTCGTCGTCCACCTCCTTTTCCGTTGGTACATGATGATGACCATGTTGCTAAACTGAAATTAAATGTTCCTATATTTAGTGGTCGCTATAATCCTGATGCATACCTCTCTTGGGAATTAGAATTAGACCAGCGTTTTGCATGCTTAAATTATCCCGAGGATAGACATGTTAGTGCTGCTACTTGTAAGTTCACTAGTTTTGCTTCCATATGGTGGTATGAATATTGTCGTGCTAATCATGCTAATCCAATCACTACGTGGGATGCTTTAAAATATGCTATGCGTATTCGTTTTGTTTCACCATATTATCAGCGTTCCATGCTTACCAAATTAGCACGTCTAGATCAAGGAAAAAATTCTGTAGAGGATTACTATCAGGAGTTGAAAACTGGAATGCTGCGTTGTGGTATAGAGGAGGATAATGAACCATTAATGGCATGATTTGTAGGTGGGTTAAATAAGGAAAATCAGACCATTCTTCGATATAAATCTTATCACATTATTACCCGTTTGTTCCATCTTGCTTGCAATGCTGAATGTGAAGTGCAGGATCAACGCGAGGCAATACGAACTAATTATTCTACAGGGCGTTCTACTTGGAGATCACCGAATTCGGCGTGACGGGCTTTTGCATCTACACCTCCAGCGACCACATCCACGCGATCTGCAGCATCTACACCACCTCCGTTTGCTCCACGGAAGACTACTATGGGACCAGCCCCGAGTGCTACGTCCTCCATGGCATCTCCAGGCAAGTCCAGCCAAATTCAGTGTCGCAAATGTGGTGGACTTGGTCACTTTGCACGTGATTGTGCCTCCTCTCATGTGATGATTGCTCTTGAGGATGGTGGATACGATTCCGCCCGTGGTTATGATGAAGATACTTTGGCTCTTATTGCATATGATGAGCAATGTGCTGCAGCACCCACGGAGCAAGATTCTGAATATATGGCTGTGGAACATGCGGAGAAATACCCGAGTTTAATTGCACAGCGAGTCTTGAGTGCACAAATTACTAAGGCCGGGCCTGACCAACGCCATAATCTGTTCCATACCAAGGGTGTGGTTAAAGATCATTGTATTCGCATTATTATTGATGGAGGGAGCTGTAACAACTTGGCGAGCATGGAGATGGTTGAAAAGCTTTCTCTCACGACACGACCCCATCCACGTCCATATCACATTCAATGGTTTAATAACAGCGACAAGGTTAAGGTAACACGTACAGTTCGTGTGCATTTTTCTATTGCTTCATATGCTGATTATGTTGAGTGTGATGTTGTTCCTATGCAAGCGTGTGCTCTTTTACTTGGTAGACCATGGAAATTTGATATAAATTCTATACACTATGGTAACACAAATCAGTATTCTCTTGTTCATAATGATAAGAAAATTGTGTTACTTCCCATGTCTCCTGAAAGTATTTTAAAAGATGATCTTGCTAGAGCTAGTAGAGCACATAATGAAGGGAAAATCTGAGCGAAAATTAGATTGTTGCTAAGGAACTTATGCCTTCTCCAAGTACTTCTAAATCTGATCCAAAACATGGTAATGAAATTCGTTTGAAAAGTACTTGTTTGCTAGCTAGCAAATCTAATATTTCTGAAATTGATGTGAGTACTACTGCATGTTATGCTATCATTTGCAAAGAATTGTTGTTTTCGGCTGAGGAGATTCCTCCTTCGTTGCCACCTGCTATTGCTAACATTTTGCAGGAGTATGAGGACGTTTTCCCCCAAGATGTACCTCCAGGACTGCCACCTATTCGTGGAATTGAGCACCAAATTGATTTGATTCCTGGAGTATCTTTTCCCAACCGTGCACCATATCGTACCAATCCGGAGGAGACGAAAGAGATTCAGCGACAAATTGAAGAACTTGACAAGGGCCATATTCGTGAGTCTCTTAGTCCATGTGTTGTTCCTATTCTTTTGGTACCAAAGAAAGATGGTTCTTCGCGCATGTGTACTGATTGTAGAGCAATCAATAATATTACTATTCGATATTGCCATCCTATTCCTCGTTTAGATGACATGCTTGATGAATTGAGTGGCTCTACCATGTTCTCTAAGGTTGATTTGCGTAGTGGTTACCACCAGATTCGTATGAAGTTAGGAGATGAATGGAAAACTGCATTTAAAACTAAATTTGGCCTATATGAGTGGTTAGTGATGCCCTTTGGTTTAACTAATGCTCCCAGCACTTCCATGAGATTAATGAATGAAGTTTTTTACGTGCTTTTATTGGACATTTTGTGGTGGTCTATTTTGATGATATATTGATATATAGAAAATCTGTAGAAGAATATTTGGAACATTTACGTGTTCTTTTTGATGCTTTACGTGTTGCATGTTTGTTTGGTAACATTGCAAAGTGCACCTTTTGCACGGATAGAGTTGCTTTTCTTGGCTATGTTGTTACAACACAGGGTGTTGAAGTTGACCCCGCCAAGATTGAAGCAATTTCGAGTTGTCCACAACCCAAAATAGTCACACAAGTGAGGAGCTTCCTTGGCCTCGCTGGATTTTATAGGTGCTTTGTCAAAGATTTTGCTTCCATTGCAGCGCCGCTGAACGAGCTTACTAAAAAATATGTGCCCTTTGTTTGGGGCGATGCACAACAGGAAGCCTTCATGCTACTCAAAGATAAGCTTACACATGCTCCGTTACTCCAACTTCCTGATTTTAATAAGACCTTTGAGTTGGAATGTGATGCTAGTGGAATTGGTTTGGGAGGAGTGTTGTTACAAGAGGGAAAACATGTTGCATATTTCAGTGAGAAATTGAGTGGAGCTAGTTTGAACTATTCTACTTATGATAAGGAATTATATGCTCTTGTTCGAACATTACAAACTTGGCAACATTATTTATGGCCTAAAGAATTTGTTATACATTCTAATCATGAATCTTTGAAGCATATTCGTAGTCAAGCTAAGTTGAATAAACGTCATGCAAAGTGGGTTGAATTCATTGAATCTTTTCCTTATGTTATTAAACACAAAAAATGTAAAGATAATATTATTTCTAATGCTTTGTCACGTAGTTATACCATGTTATCTCAACTTGACTTCAAAATCTTTGGATTGGAAACTATTAAAGAACAATATATGAAAAATGCAGATTTTAAAGATGTTCTGCAGCATTGTCTAGAGGGTAGAACTTGGAACAAATTTGTCCTCAATGATGGGTTTGTGTTCCGTGCTAACAAACTATGGATTCCAGAAGGTTCCGTTCGTCTTTTGTTGTTGCAGGAGGCACATGGAGGAGGTTTGATGGGTCACTTTAGAGTAAAGAAGACAGAAGACGTACTTGCTACACACTTCTTTTGGCCACACATGCGAAGGGATGTTGAGAGGTTTATTGCTTGCTGCACAACATGTCAAAAAGCTAAGTCACGCCTTAATCCACATGGTTTATATATGCCTCTTCCTGTTCCTAGTGTACCTTGGGAGGATATTTCTATGGACTTTGTTTTAGGATTACCTCGAACACAGAAGGGGAGGGATAGTATTTTTGTGGTTGTGGATAGATTTTCTAAGATGGCACACTTTATTCCTTGTCATAAGCGTGATGATGCTACTCATGTTGCTGAATTATTCTTTCTCGATGTTGTTCGCTTGCATTACTGTTGTTTCAGATCGTGATACTAAATTTATTAGCCATTTTTGGAAATGTTTATGGGCTAAGTTGGGGACTAAGTCGTTGTTTACTACTACATGTCATCCCCAAACTGATGGACAAACTGAAGTAGTTAATATAACTTTGTCTACCATGTTACGGTCTGTTTTAAAGACGAACTTAAAAATGTGGGAAGATTGTTTACCTCATAATGAATTTTCTTACAATCGTTCCGTGCATTCTACAACTAAGTTATGCCCTTTTGAGATTGTGTATGGTTTTTTTCCTCGTGCACCTATTCATTTATTACCTATTCCATCTTAGGTGCAACATAATTTTAATGCTACACAACGTGCTGAACAGAATCTTACATTGCATAGGATTACTAAGGAAAATATAGAACGTATGAATGCTAAATATAAAGTTGCTGGTGATAAAGGACGCAAGCATATTGTGTTCGATGTAGGAGATTTAGTTTGGTTGCATTTGCGCAAAGATCATTTTCCTGATTTGCGCAAGTCTAAATTAATGCCATGTGTTGCTGGTCCTTTTAAAGTGTTAGAGAAAATGAATGATAATGCATATAAACTTGAGCTTCCTGTAGAGATGGGCACGGTAAGTCCCTCATTTAACATTGCAGATTTGAAACCATACTTTGGAGAAGAAGATGAGATTGCGTCGAGGACGACTTCAATTCAAGAAGGGGAGGATGATGAGGACATCCCTACGGTTGATACAATCGTTGCACCTACAGCCCCACTTCCTCGCGTTCCACAATTCCAAGGACCTCTCACAAGAGCTTGTGCACGCCAACTAAATTATCAGGTACTTTCGTTTCTAGGAACTATTCCTAATATTCATGAGAATATGATGTTGCCTAAATCAGATGTGCGTATGTTACTTAGGAATGATGGGCCTAGCATGGATGAGAGGGACAAGCATTGGAGCATGATCATGCATGGATATGATGGCAGCAATCGTGTGAGGATCCTGGATGACGCTGCAAGTGAAGATTTCAGAACTTTGAAGCCACCATAATGAAAAGATGAAGACATGGACGAAATAGAGAGCTACACACTTCAAATTTTTGTCCATGTGATTAGATGGTGCTGCGTCACCTTTAAATATGGGCCAGGCCCATGTAATTTTCGTCCAAATAAAGGGGCTGAACTTTTAGAGTCCGTATAGTGGAGGAAACCGGCCTGGAGATAGATTTCGACCTCCTCCACAAGGCTGGCCAAAATTCCCTTATGTTCCTCCATATATACTCCCATTAGGTCATCGTTTAGACTTGGATTTTGTTTAGTAAAAGACTTAGCCACGAGCTACTCTTCGCCATAGGCACAAGTGTCAAACCGACCTTTTGTACTATGCATAGACAGAATCCCGCCTCTTCAATAAAGCTTTCATCTATATTCGCAATATCTTGATTTCATCTATAATTCTTGCTAGTTCTTCGATTGCTTGCAGGGATTGATCCTCGTGATCAGGTTGATCTAGCTCCGGCGTGATCAATAGCCTCGGAAGTTGGTGTATCGATTGCTAAGGCGCAACGTCTTGCACATTTGTAGTCGGATCGTCAACGTCGACCTCCACCATAATCGACAGATATCGTCTCATCGAAAGATCAGGCACCTTTACCCTATCATTTTGAGAGATCATGGGAGGATAGTTTACAATAGAATGGATGATTGGTAGTCTTTAGTAGTCTTGAAAGAAAGGTAAGAGGTTAGTCAAGAACCAAAGTGAGACCACTTTGCTCAAAATTATCCATTTGCGATTGGGCTGTTTGGGTAAATAATGAGACAAAGAGTAGTTTAACCCCTATGTGCTAAGTATCATAAAGTAAACCTGTACTAGAAGGTGTCATATACTACACGACTAAGCCTGATTTCTAGAGGTATTATACTCAACTACTATATTCCGGGCTTAGAATGATGTGTGTTATATGTACCACATTTGGATTTTTCGGTTTTTCTTGCATCTTCTTGATTGACTAGATCTGTGCATGAAGTTTGACCTGATGTGCAAATGCATGTTGCATCATCTAGTTACTACTTGATGTTATAGACCTAGATAGAAAAGGGAATTCGTTTAAGGGAGTGACGAGTTCTGAAGATCAAGATGAAAAGTTACACGAAGAAGGAAGCTAAATATAAGGTGTGTTAACACTATTTTGAAGGATGGATCAATCCCAACTTATTATGAGCTGACAATAAGAGGGATTATTAGTGTAGAGAAAGGGGGAGCAACATGAAGGAATGGACTTATCTTCACTCAAGATAGGTGATGTTGCTCAGAAGCTAATAAAATAGTTGTCCCAAAATCATGGAAGTAACATGAAAGGGAGAAAAGAGGAAGTTTTGGAGAAAAAGTGGTATTCAAGCTCTGACAACTCAGAGAGAATGCTAGTAAGAAGTCGAAAACCGTAGGGAAATTCATACACCTAGAGGGATCCGCATCTGGTATCCGTAGTTGGTATCTTAGCGGTTTAGTTAATTAGGTCATCCTTGTATAATTTAAAAAGCATAAAACTTGGCCTAAGTTAAGAGAGTTATAACGAAGTATGAAATTAAGGATCATCTTTCGAGAACCTTCGTGAAATCGGGCTTACCAAAGAGAGAATGTCCAAAAGGTGAGGAGTAAGACAAATAGTGTCGGAAGATTCATTTGGGAAATCCACAAATGTGTGGATATACCGCAGATTCTTTCGTGAGACCTTCTAGAGGTAAAATATAAGCTAGACGGAGACCAATATCCTTACTATTGAGCTAATGGGTATTATATATGAAGTCTAAAGACCATTAGGAAAAACCAAGGGGGAGAGTAAACAATAAAACACTAAAGTGTTGTTGTTTAACTTTTTGACTAAAGATTTGAGAAGGTTTACTAGACGATGATGAGGTTAAGCCTTATTCTCATAAGGTTATAAGAAGACATCATTATAAAGTATTCCCGAGAGTATGTCCGGAAGAAAGATCGAAGGAGATATAATAGATCAAACCTAGTGGACTAGTTCTAAAAGAAACAACTCGTAAGTTGCTCTTAAGAAGGAGTAGCGCCTACTAAAATAGTTCATGGATAGTAGTGTAACAGGAAGACCTGATTGGAATGTAGAAACTGTGTCCACCACCAATTCAAAGTAGGACCGTAAGGATATAGCCAGAGAGATTATCGTAACAGGAATCATGGGATAACTTGGAAATACAATTGTATGTGGTCGAGAATGAAGAGGTTCAAGGAAAAAGGTATGGAGACATGATACCACAATTATCCCTAATTCTGATCACCATGGAGTTAAGAAATGCTGTGATCAATACAAGTCAACACCTCATTCCAAAACGTAAGAGAGTACGAACTTCGAGGACAGAGTTTATTTTAAGGGGGAGAGTCTGTAACATTCTAGCATTAGATCTTAGAATTAAGATGAGATAAGGTGTGTGCATTCCATTCATGCATAGAAAATCCAGGGAATTTTCGTGCAAAACTAAAGAAGCCAGTGAGGGATCGGGATCTCTCTTGCTCTGATGGCAGCATCCGGGCAGGTGCGATAGATTTCGACATGACCTCCACTAAATATTTGCTTTTGAGGGGGTAGCCATTCAAATTTGAACATTCAAAAGTTATGTTTGAATTCAAATAGCGTTTGAGATGAATATAGAAAATGAATTGCAAAAAATAGAATAAAGTACACCTTATATGAATAAATAATACATTACCCTTTATAATAAAGTTACTTCAAGACAAATGAAAGATTACATGAGAATACACAATAATATAAGTATAAATAATAACAAGCCTTCAACTCCAAAAGGGGAGAAAATCAAACTTTATTATCTCAAATAAATAATAATAAATTGTCTTTATAGCCACATAAAAGAATACATGAATTACAAAAGAATCTACAATAAAGATTACGATAAGGATCAATAAAAGAAGGGTCCTAAGCTATTCCTTCATTCTGTGCCTTCATTCCTCACTCTGATTCCTGCAAAACAGATCACAAAGTAATAAAGAAGTAACATTTTGGTAATGTTAACAATGTTTGCCTCACTAGGTGAGGCAATGAAATGTATGATCTAGCTTGGGGATTTTGGTAAGAATTGCCAAAATCCACTAATTCCTAAGAGGGTACCCCCAATCTAGAAATAAGTAGTGTTTTGATCTGGGAGCTATACACTTGAGTATGAGGGGCAAATTTGAAGTCTAAGGAAACCAGCCCATATTTGATCATTTGTATTAAGGCAACAATAAGCATGCTATTGGACCCTCTTAAGCCTAGCTAGAATCAAGTAGAAATAATAAGGCAACAATAATAATAATAATAAGATAAACTTGTTTAGCACTATGTCAACTAAACAGATTATGTTAAGCCAATATGAATCTTAGCCAAGAACAAATGACAGACTAGATCGACATCACACCAGTCGTGGCTTGCACCAGGAGAAGAAGAAAGTTAACTTGGCCACATCCATAGATAAGGGTCCCACCTGTAAGCAGCTCATAAGCACACACACAGCTATTGTGCTATCATCACTATAGGGGAGAGCACTACCAGATAAGAAGAGGGAGTAGTCGTAGTAGTACTGCTAGCTGCTGTATTCCCCATTTACACCCCATGTTCATCTCCACCATTTCAATTAAAAGCTCAAGAACATATTGTTCTTATTAATACATCAACCAACACCATATCTCCACCTTCACACCAGGACAACCAACACTAATAAAAGAGTAAGATCAAGGATAAAGGATAAAGGAGGAGCAGATTAGCAAGGAATAGGAGAGATAGCCAAGAAGGGGAGAGCAAGCTATAACAGATCAAGAAGCCACTGGTGTACTTACTACACCAGTTAGCCAACAGATCAAGAGTACTTGTTATTCCAGTATATCTATCTACAAGATCAAATCACCATCTGATCATCCACTTCATCAACATCTAGAGGTTTGTCCACTTTACATAAAAGGTTGACAACCAATATCATCAGTAGTATTTGTTCTTCTCATTTTTGTCTTAGTGGGTAGGTTTGGTGAGAAAGAGAGCTCTCATCTTGGTGTAGAAGTGCTACACCAGATTCATCCTTGAGCTATTAAAAGGGACCCCCATATCTGATCTTATTCTGTAAAGAAGTCAGCCCTAGCCTATGCATCATTGGCAGCCAAATATGGATCCCTAGTTAGTCAACCAGGCACCACCGTGGCATACACCACAACCACACCTACAAGACCAAGCTAAACCATAATAGTATATTTAAGCAAAAGCCAATCACAAGGCATCACCATAATATCTGTTCTTATCAAGGCAGAGCCTCAGCCTATGCATCCGTAGAAGGGACAAACAGTTTAGCAATAGATCATACCATTTAAAATCTACTATTGTGCACACTCCACCTGGGAGGCACCATAACAACAGATTCAATAGCAGTAGTCACTAAGTTGTTCAACACCAAACATCAAGCACCAAATCTGCTCTTATTTAAATTATGTGCCTCAGTCTTTGCATCATAGGCCAGGATAATAAATCAAGCACATAAATCTGTTCTTATGTAAATTTAAAGCCTCGTCAAATTGCATCTTAGGCATGTGCTATATCCCATTTATACTATTGATATTAATCATCCAAGAAGGCAGCAACATAGCTCATTTACAAGCCAAAGAAAATCATCATTATTTTTCTAATCCATCTGCTAGTAAGCAAGGCATATTTCCAATCATTTCCAATATACTTTCTCATATAGGCAATATAGATTAAGTAACCAGTCACATTTGCAGATAATAGTTCTCATCATTTTCCTAGTCAATCATCTAGGAATCATTCCATATCTAGTATTACATTGTCGAGCACATGCTCTAGATCATCATTGAACCAAAGGTTCAACAAATCAAAGCATAGACTCTTATTGTCTTATCCAGCTACCAATTTGATAACATGCTTCTAGCAAAACCATTTGTTGTCTTCTCTGCTAACAGCTCCAATAGTGCAAAAGCAAACCAGAAACCAACATGGTCATCAATTGCTTCACCAACAAACCAAATTGAAGCATGACATTTAGAAGTAACTCATATATCCCAATCAAATCCTTAGAATAGTAATGACAACATCAGTAAACCTCAGCACCACATGTAGAACACCAAACTTTGGATGGAAGCAGCATCACATGCCACCAAGTAGAGTCATAGGCTCGAAGGCCGGTCAGAAAGTGAAGTACCTGAACTAGAGGCGATGGTGTCGTCATAGTAGATGCCGGGGTTGCAGCCCAAGCTACCGTCCCTCCGCCATTGGATTTGAAGTAGGAGACATAGAGAAGCTTCAGAAGGCCACGGCCACCCAGGCGGCAGCAACAGGGCATGGTCGATGCAGGGGTTCAGGAGGGAGTCGTTGGTAGAAGGCTCTAGAGCTCGAGGAGGCGACACCAGAGGTCGTAGACATCGACGAGGGGGTCGTGATCGTCGTCTAGGAGCAGCCGGCAGCGCGTAGGCGATGGTGGCGCACCAGCGACCATGGCGAACTACATGGCTAGGGTTAGCCGTGGGGGCGCGGATGGGAGCAGAGAAGCGTCGAGGCAGAAGGGATAGACGGAGGAGCGCGATTTGGAGCCTCATCGGCAGGCAGCGGTACCGAGGTTGGCCGGTGACCGGCCGACAACCGGCCGGAGCGGCACTGGCGGCGTCGCATCGTACGACCAGAAGGGGAACGAGAGGAGTGTGTGCGTGTAAGTGAGGGGAGAGAGGAGAGGTGTTGGGCTGGGGTGAGGTTTGACCCTAGGACCAACTGGGCCGGGTTGTTCTTAACCAGTCCACGCGCCAGAGTTAGTTTAAAAGGAAAAGAAAAAAATGAATATTTCAAAATAACTAATAAACAATATGCGAAATTCCAAAAATTACCCTGGAAGAATTTTAGCCTAGAAAAGTATAGAAAAATCTTAAAAATACATATAACATATTGGAATGATCACAAAAATAATATCTACCTAAGAAAGATATAACATTGTTTGTTTGAGGAAAATAAAATGCAGATAAATATTAACACCATTAAAACCTAAGTGAAATTTCACAAAATAAGGAAAAGTCCAAAAAAATGAATAAAAATCATTTTTGCATATGAAAATAAATCTACTATTATATAAATATACTAACTTAATTTCTTTTCAAATAAATCGTGAAGCAAATATTTAAAGATATATAATCCTTTATGGAATTTTGTAAAAATAAGGATAACACTTAAAATTGAATAAAATTCACTTCTAAGATCTTAAGTAAGTATGTTTCCCTATAAAATACTAATTATGTTATTCCAGCACACTTTATGGTCATTAAGAAATAAATCCTTATTTATTATTTAGTTGGTAAATTCTTTAAGAACATTCTTATGTAAGAAATAATCACAATTTTATTTAAATCTTAAATCTTGTATATTGAAATACTACTTCCAAAACCATAACTTAAGTCTATAATAGTACTTAAAAGTAAAACTATTAACATTTAGAAAATTCACTTAAACTAAAAGTGAATAATCCTATACCTTCAAACATGCTTGTTATAAGATTTAAAGTTTATTAATACTTTTAAACACATCACACCCTAGATATAATTATGTCATATAGTTAACTTTTGTCAGTTCCAAATTAAGTGATAAGGCATCTCAAATCCAAACTTATCGAACAAGCGCAAATGACATCGATCAAATTCTACTAACCATAAAGATTGGTTAAACCTTATCAAAGAAGCGTTTTCTTAAAAAGTTATCCGTTTTGCCAATTCAAACAACAATATCATAATAAGTTCTTCAACTCTTATCAATGTAAAACATGGACTTCCATAATACATACATAATATCAAATAACTCTAAGCATGTGTTGTTATATTTACTTTATATCATACATGTTAGTCTTAAGTTCCTTGTATATGTATATTGGCTTGTAAAGTAAACTTATAGACAAACTAAATCTTAAAGAAATCACTTAAGTTTATCTCGTTCACCATATTGGGGTATTACTTCGGGGTTTTTCAAACTGCATTATATTACTTATGCATAACTGCATCTTGCTTCTGTAAACATTAGTCCTTACCAGACCAATGATGTTGTTTACAGAATTTGGATCTTCTAGTGTCTCCAAGACCGTGATTGCATAATCTTGCAATCACAAAAGGCAAGTTCACAACTTGCTCATGTCCTTTTATTATTTTCTATGCTGGTAACTCAACTGTGTCATCACCTGCATTTCAAAAAGGTCGAAAACACTATTTTCACAATTAACTGGAAATATCGGTTACTAATCCAGGGTGATCAGCTAATCTATCATAACTGACAATGGAAACGCCATTGTACAGTAATGTATCATCTAGGACTTACCAACCAATGTCGCCAATGATTCTAGCACCGTATATTACGCGTCAACCATGAGATTTGGAATGGGACGGAGAAGTTAGCTAGATTTTCTTCCTTTTAAATGAACGGATGACCTTCTCGTGAGGCTGTTTATTTCTCGTGGAGTCCCAGAGAATCCAGCACATGGGTGGGACCCCTTAGTTCCCCACGAGCTAGGTGTCTAAATTATCTGTGCATCTCTATCTGGGTCTGAGTTCACCATAGCTGATGGTGACCGCCAGACAGAGCTACATACAGAGTCTCCGAGAGGCTACCCAAAGAGAAATCGTGGTAGTTGTCTCGGGGGATCGTGTCTTCATGCGGAGTCGCGGAGAAGGGCAGCGATTTGCTTGGATCTTAAGTTGGGCCTCAAACCATGGAAGTTTGCATGGGGACATACTCCCGGCTGTGCAACAAAGCTTAAGGTCTCTTGTGGGAAAAGTGACGCACCTCTACAGAGTGTAAGAATTGTGACATGTTAATCCCTGTTCGGGGAAGGAGCTACGAACGCGGCAGGAAAGGAACCCCACGAAGGTTCTGGTCAACTTGTGAAGGTTGTCGGACATAGTTTTCAGAATAAAAGCAACCTTTAAAGAAATGTTTACGAAAACCTACATTGCTTACGACCTATGGTCTGTGGCTGTAGAGATATATAGTGCATCATACACTCCTTTTTAGTGAACTTGCTGAGTACGCTCGTACTAAACCGTACCTTCTTAACCCTTGCTGGGTTCTAAGCCATTGAAGACGACGTCAACATCAATTTCTGCTCAAGAAACCATCATCGATAACTCAAGTTCTTCAATAAAGTCAATGAAGTCAACATATACATCAGCTGAAGTGAAGAAAAAGTGTCGGTTTAGATAGGAGTAGATTCTCTAGCCGTAAACCTATTTATGTAGAGCATTGCAATAGCAGCAATGGCAAGCCAAATAGTTTAGATGCTAGTCTTAGTTACTAGATAGTTCTGATTTATTATTTCTGGTTCTTCTTTGTAAGAAGTTCTTTCTCTCTCTTTAAGCTAGAGTGTTCTCTGGATCTTTTATAAAGAGTTGAGTTCTAATCTATAGTCATGTCTTGGACCTGCTGTGTTTCTGTTGTACCACTCTAAGGGATGTAATACTCGTGAACGTTGTTTCATTGGTGTTATGTCAACGACTATAGTGTACTACATCATGAAGTGGTATGCTGGGTCGCAGCATAGATAGAGCATCAAACTTCCCACCTTGCATATAGTGAACTTGCTAGGTAACGTTGTTACTCACCCTTTCCTTTGAACCCCTTTCTAGACTTTGAGGGCCAGAAGAATGACCAGGTGTATGCTACGGAGGTCCAGAATGACGTCTACTATGAAGAGTCGGACCTATCCGGTGGAATCAAAGGAGTGGACTACGGGATACAATATGGAGCTGAAGACAACGAGTCAAAGTAGTTGTCAGGCCGTACTCTAGTTACCTAGGTTAAGCCAAGCACCCAAACTCTATAGAATAAGCTGTTGAGCTCACGTCTTATTTACCGTTGTGTTTTTTCGTTGTTCCGCTGAACTTATGAGCTAAGATATTTGGTTTGTAAGTTTGAACATTTTCAAGTCTCAAACTTCTGGTATTGTAATAATAATGAAGTGTGTATGTTTGTAATATGGACCCCCAATGATTCCGTTGTACCACTCTAAGGGATGTGATATTTATGGAACGGTGTTATGTGGGTGCCATGTCAACGACTATAGTGTACTACATATGCAGTGGTATGCCGGGTCACCGCAACACTAGTGGTGGTTTAGGAAAAGAACACACATGCAAAGGCATGCAATGACACTAGTGGATCCATGTGGTTTAGGAAAGGAACACACATGCAATGACATTAGTGGTGGTCATTGCAAATAACACACATGCAAATGACTCTGGTGGATCCATGTGGTTTCTGGAAAGAACAGACATGCAATCAATCTAGTGGTGGTTTATGAAAATAACACACATGCAATGACTCTAGTTGTGGTTCCATGTGGTTTATGAAAAGAACAAACATGCAATGACTATAGTTGTGGTTTATTAAAAGAACACACATGCAATGACTGGTGGATCCAAGTGGTTTATGAAAAGACCACACATGCAATGACACTAGTGGTTGTTTAGGAAACGAACACACATGTAATGACACTAGTGGTGGTTGAGGAAAACAACACTCATGGAAATACATGCAATGACACTGGTGGATCCATGTGGTGTAGGAAAGAAACACACATGCAATGACACTGGTGGTGGTTAATGAAAAGAACACACATGCAAATGACTCTGTTGAATCCATGTGCTTTATGGAAAGAACAAACATGCAATGACTCTAGTTGTGGTTTATGAAAAGTACAAGCATGCAATGACTCTAGTGGATGTTTAGGAAAAGAACACACATGCAATGACATTGGAGGATCCATGTGGTTTAGTTAACTAACACACATGATATGACACTAGTGGTGGTTTAGGAAAAGAACACACATGCAATGTCTCTAGTTGTGGTATAGGAAAAGAATAAAGATGCAATGACTCTAGTGGTGGTTTATGAAAAGGACACACATGCATTGACACTGGTGGATCCATGTGGTTTTGTAAAATAACACACATGCAATGACACTAGTGATGGTTTTAGAAAAGAACACACATGCAAAGACATGCAATGACACTGGTAGATCCATGTGGTTTAGGAAAGGAACACAGATGCAATGACACTTGTGGTGGTTATTGAAAATAACACACTTGCAATGACTCTAGTTGTGGTCCCATGTGGTTTATGAAAAAAGAAACATGCAATGACTATAGTTGTGGTTTATGGAAAGAAAACACATGCAATGATTCTGGTTGATCCAAGTAGTTTATGAAAAGAACACACATGCAATAACACTAGTGGTGGTTTAGCAAAAGAACACAAATGCAATGACACTAGTGGTGGTTTAGGAAAAGAACACACATGCAAAGACATGCAATTACACTGGTTGATCCACGTGGTGTAGGAAAGGAACACACATGCAATGACACTAGTGGGTCCATGTAGTTAATGAAAAGAACACACATGCAAATGACTCTAGTGGGTCCATGTAGTTTATGGAATGAACACACATGCAATGAATCTAGTGGTGGTTTAGGAAAAGAACACACATGCAATGACACTGGTAGATCCATGTGGTTTATGAAAAGAACAAACATGCAATGACTCTAGTTGTGGTTTATGAAAAGTACACACATGCAATGACTCTAGTCGTGGTTTACGAAAAGAACACACATGCAATGACACTAGTGGATCCATGTGGTTTAGTAAAATAACACACATGCAATGATACTAGTGGTGGTTTAGGAAAATAACACACATGCAATGTCTCTAGTTGTGGTTTAGGAAAAGAACAAATATGCAATGACTCTAGTGGTGGTTTATAAAAAGGACTCACATTCATTGACACTAGTGGGGCCATGTGGTTTACTAAAATAACACACATGCAATGACACTAGTGGTGGTTTAGAAAAAGAATACACATGCAAAGACATGCAATGACACTAGTGGATCCATGTGGTTTAGGAAAGGAACACACATGCAATGACACTGGTGGTGGTTAGTGAAAAGAACACACATGCAAATGACTCTGGTGGATCCATGTGGTTTATGGAAAGAACGCAAATGCAATGACACTGGTGGTGGTTTATGAAAAGAACACATATGCAATGACTCTAGTTCTGGTTCCATGCAGTTTATGAAAAGAACAAACACTACTAGGAAACACCTCTTTTGTGGCGCATGGAAATACCTCTTCTATGGCACATATGTGATGTGCCATTGTTACGACGCCATTGATATCTGCCTTTTGTGGTGCATATAGATATGCACCACAGAAATCTCATACTTCTGTGGCGCATTTCTGCATATGTGCCACAAGAATGTTTTTAGTGGCGCATAAACTCCCATGCACCACAGAATGTGTATGCACCGCAGAGACCTTTTATATACCACCACTCACTATATTACATGTATTCAAAGTAGAATACGTTCTTGGTGTATAATCAAGTATTTATATAGGATTTATACAGTATTTATCCATATCAGTATAAACAGTACATTGCACATATAGTAGATGAAAACTGACATATAATACAAACACAAGTATAATGTCATCACATTTAGAACCCGATCGAGATACATATATAGTTCATATCATCTCACATTACAAATATGCAGTGGTTACCGCCTACACTAGGATCAAATAGAATACAGGTGTGATGATGGTGAGCAAGAGCATCAGCCCGACCAATACCTTCATCCGGTTCTTCTTCCAAAGGTGGTTCCTCCACTTGGCTACCACCTCCTCTCTAGTCGCGTATCCTTTGTAGCTGTTGCCGCTGAACTTGTTCACTTGTTTGTGACATTTCTCCCACTCCTCATAGACTCCTGGAACCCGACCCATGTACACCACATACCACCTCATCGCCATCTCTATAGACGATAAGGCATATTAGTAAAACATGCAACGAAAAATAATAATAAAGGGTTCATATGCATATATATATATATGTTCGCAAAATATAAAAAAAGGATCCATAAACCTAAAAGATAGCATCGCGATCATCATAGAAGTAATAAGTTCAATGACAACACGACCACAACATAGTTAAGTCTAACAACAACGACCGTTTCGACCACAAGATAGTAAAGGTTATGACACACACACACTACAGGCGTCCATTGAGAATATACACACACTCAATCATGCTAGGCACACATCGATCATGAAGACTTCTTCTTCTCGCTCAGCTTCGGGAACGGTTGATAGCCCTCTTTCATCATCCACATCCTTGTGTCACCCTTCTTACGGAGGCGTTCTTCGATCTCCCTCTTACTCAACCCTTTGGCTTGTTGTAGGCCCCCCACTTGAGTTGACATCTTCAATGATGATTTGCGAGAACTTCATCTAAATGCGATGCAAGTCTTCTCTAAGATCATCATCGTCGCTTCGAGACAAAGTTTCAGCCCATCCTCAGAGACTAGATGGCAGCATTAGGTTCTGGCAATCCCGAACATAGCCTTTAAGGTGATGGAGCACGTAGAAGGCCTCCTTGGCACTACCAGTAGCCGGTTGCTTGACACAGGGGAACTCAAGCACATGCTTGAACACGTGTTTGCCATCCTTGATACATTCCCCTTATCTATGAAGGTGTATCCCTTCTTGGCGTAGCTCTTGAGAGCCTCATTAAGAACACCCCTTATTCTGGTGTAGTCTTTCTTCTTCGTCAAACTCCCCGAGTCGAAATACATGGCTAGCGTATACCTCAAGGCAAGGAAGATGAGTATGCAGTATTTGTCTCTGCGCAACACAATTGGAACGGAATGTTGGAAAAAGAGCAAAGGAAGAAATCTATAAGAAATACATAAGGTACAACGGCGAGCGAGTGTGTACTTACTCAGGAAAGAAAGGCAAAAGAAGTGTGTCCTTCCTCTTGTTGTCCACCATGAACTTCTCGAGGTACGCCGTCGCCTTGGTCCGTGTCTCTGATCCTTCGACCAACTGGGTGTCCCGCATGTAGTAGGGATCCACTATCTCGACTTCTGGGGTACTCTCTCTCTCTCTTGATCTTCATCGCTAGATTGACGCGTATAGGTGGACCAAGTTATAGTCTAGCCATTTCGAGAGAAACAGCTTGAAGATGTCCTCGTACGCTATGAAGAATAGATCCGCGGGGGCTTCATCGACGAGGCCCACGTCTGATGGCACCTTGGCCATGAAAATCGGGTAATTTGGATTTTTGTCTTTAGGAAGGATGCCCTCTAGTGTCTTGACACCCTCATGCAAATTAGCATGGGTCCAACCGCGATGTGGAGCAGATCCGGAGTCAATATCGGATCACCAGCTACATGCACTCGGGGCAAGCCATATTGTTTGGATGGTACGACGACAGCGTCCTGAGCCCGGATCCTCTTCGGAGGAGGCTGGCTCGTAGCCTTCTTCTTACTATTATTTCCTCTCTTCCTATGCTTCTTCTTCGCAATAGGGTCCTCCACTGCCATCTCCTCATCGACCGCCTTTCAGAGTGTGTTAGGGATGAAAACCAATCATGGTTTCTCCTATGGTGGATCAGTGGCCGGAGGTGTCTCTTGAGAAAAACCATGGAAGACCAGGCACTGCGTGCATGTATTAGGCCGACCAGCTTGATGGTCGTGAGCAGTGAAGGGTTCTTCATCCACATAAGGCATATACAATCCTTTGTCGGCGCCGGTGTTGGTGAAGTTGTCAATGTTGACCAATTCATCATCACCTTCATGGGTGCCATCATGTGGTGGTGTAGCGGGGGCAACAGCGGATGCGGCACAACATCTTTTCCATGGGGCGGTACACACGCTGCCAAGAGTTGCTGGTGATGGCTGGTGGTGGCGAAGACGACGGCTGCTGGCTTCCGAGGTGGTGGCCGAGCGATCGATTGAGAGGTCGCACCGGTGCAACCCCCGCAAGACGAATCTAGATCTTCGGCCATGTCAAGGGCCAGTTGTAGCATTCTCCAAGGGTCTTGTGTTCGTCGGCTCCCTAAGGTTGAAAGGGGGGTCCATGTCATCGCACCCTGGTAACACCCGAGCCAACCTGACCCTCATCACGTCATCATCCATTGGATTGTGGTGCACTGTGCGGCTCACCGATTGCCTTTAACTCACCGCCGACATATTTAAGCAGGAGTACGCAAGAAGTATCCTGGGGCAAAACATGTCGTTGGGCATCATGAGATGGCAGCAGTCAACAAAGGCATAAAGGAGATGACATCCACTAACTAATTAGTTAACTTGGTGATGGTGTTGAGCTCGGCTAATATAGAGACACAGACGATGCTGGCGGCCGGCCTATCATCATCTGCATTCTCCCGCTCGGATGCCTCACGAAGGACCACCGCCGTTGGCTGCGCCTTGGTATATTTGGCGGGAGGGGGCGTCGATTCGACCAAAACGAGCGGCTGCATCCCGGTGTTGACGGCCGGCCCGATCACCAGGTCTGGCAACACGTTAACGTTGATGCCCGAGTTGCTTCCGCTTAAGCTGGGCAAATGTATCTGCCCCTGTCGACCTCCCGCACTCCAAGCAGTTAGCCCCTTGAAAAACTGAGGGGGATCATCGCACGGAGCTTCTCTTCCACCAACTTGTCCACTGTTTTCTCGTCCACTGCTTTCTCCTCTAGTGTCTGCACCTTCATCTTCAGCTCTTCAACATCGGCTTTATCCTTAGCCGCCGACTGGTTCTTCCTCTCCCTTCTTTTCTTGGCGTCCTCTTTGTAGTACTCCTTGAACTTCATTCGCGTACCAAAGCCGGACACACGGCCAGCCGAGGATGGCGGCAACCCCTTGTCCCTCTTCTTGTAAGAATTTGTCGCCATGTTGAATACCGTGTCCCACGGCTCCGTCGAATCCTAGGACGACTCTTCGGTAGGAGCGTTCAGTTCATCCTCGTGCAGAGACAAGGAAAGGAGAACCCATTTAGATAATTGGCTTCATTATTTTAATTAGAACGCAATAGACTTGAGATCAGCGGTAAAGTCCTTACTAGCTTCTTCTCGAATTCCTTCACCTCCGGATCGTCGATGATGAACTCCCCTGTTTCCGGGTCCAGGTAGTAGCGGGCTTGGACAAAGTTCCTAAGATGCAAGTCCGTGATTTGAAGCCAAGGGTTGTCTTTACCTTGGCGATCAAGCTCGGCGTCCTCCTTGTCCCAAATGGCCTGTTTCCCTCTGTAACCGCCGCTTCCAAGCCGGTGGTTACCTATGTTCTGTTCCCGCATACTCTTGCCCCATTTAGTTCATTTTATGGCGTCATCGATAGCTATATCCGCCTTGAATATCTTAAACTCCTCTTCGTCGAGCATCCGATTTTTCTTACTAATAACCTCCCAGCTTTCACCTCTGTCAATGCTATTCTTTACCCGGTTCTTCCAGCTGCTCAAGGCATTGCTCATCTTCGTGAGGGTTAGTTTGTTCACCGGGTTCTTTCTCTCTAGGTTTCTGAACCGCTCTAGGAATTTGTATTACTTGTGAAGCTTCTTAAGGAGGTTATCGACCAAAGCTGCATTGTCAGCATGTCTGATGTACTTCGTGTTGATCAACATGCTTTCCCGGATGATGCACCCGAGTTGTAGGCCGTACCCTTTGTCAAATGCCTCTGGCACAATGGGTAGGCCACTTTTTGTGACTTCAGTGAACTCATCGCAAACGGTGGCAAGCACTGGCACCTTCGGATCCTTCCTTTCCTTCTTCTTCTTCTGAGAAGCGGTTGGGTTGTCACTACCAAGATCCGTGCGCTTGCCACCATCGGTGCGGGTGCCGCCATCGGTGGTGTCATCCTCTTCGCCGCCGCCTTCACTCGTTTCATCGTAGTTGTCTTCGTCCCCCTCGTAATCAGTATCTCCTCCCTCATTTCCCCCAACAGCTCTGGCGGCGGTCGCCTCCTCCTCCGGTGGTGGTGTCATCCTCATCTCCTCCTATTGTTGGGACCCCGCCAGAATGACTCGTTGGCTTGTCTAGCTTGTTCTTCGATGCTCTGCTTAGAAGTGTCGGCCTCCTTATTGCCTGACATGTTTGCACTCTATTGAAAAGAGGCATAAAGTTAGCACAAATCTCGGCCAAAAAATTCGGCATGACCTTTGCTAATTTTTTGACCTAGAAATGCCCATTTCTCAACCGAAACGGAAGTGAATCGACACTTCGAGAGAAACAGGCAACTCAATTGAAGAAATATATCCCTGCAAGCAGGGCGATTTTGCCGGTGAGGCTTCGTTAGGCTAGAGCCTCACCTCCGATTTTACCAAAAAATTATCAAGTATATAGGGTCTAGTTGTTTAGCAATTAATTGGAGCTTTTCCTGGGCTCGTACACGCGTTCTAGATAGCAAGGAAAGAAAATAAAAGAAAGCAAACCAAATAACCAACCGTTTCCAAGTCTAGGCCTTATTGTATGTCTATTTGGCCCATTAGTGCAGACCTGCCCAAGCGGGAGGGATTAGGAAGCGACAGGTCCAGCCTCAGCGTACGTACTACGATCAAATTTGATCGATCCGATCGTGTCTCTTCTGCTCTTCAGCCAGGTCACACGGAGCGGCGGCAGAGGGGCGCAGCAGAGGGGCAAAACTGCACTGAGCCGCAGGCGCTTCGGGCTTCAGGGTGATCAGCCGACTGCTGACCTCTTCCCAACTCTGTCAAGTTATTCAATTCCGGCCTTCACATCAGGTAGAAACTGTCCAACGCCTTCTTAGGTAATTCAGTAGGCTCAAATCGATCTCAATCTATGAATTCGCCAATGACCGTATTATTCTATGAACAGATCTACAATGAAGAAACGACCACTCTCATCGGTTGATAAAAATCCAGCTGATTTGCGTCATTATTATACACCGAAGTCTAGTAGGCCTTCGACGGATGCCAGCACAACTGTTCCAACTATGAGCACAATTCCAAATCCGCCAAACAGTGGGAACCCTCAAATTCCCCCAATCAACAAGAGCACTCCAACCGATGAGAGCACTCCAATTTCATCAACCGACGAGATTCCAAATCCAAAAACCAATGTGAGAATAAATCTCGCTCTTCGGTTAGAGTTTGATCCTAATGATATTATTGTCGATCCCGCTCTTCGGATACCCATAGAAGAATATGCTAATGAAATTCGAAGTGAAGTGAGGAGGAAATATTTGTTGAACGGTCCAACTCAAGCAACAGGGTTTGTATTTCCACAGACATTAGATGGTACAATCTCAAGATCTTTTCAAAGATCATGGTTCGATAAATATGATTGGTTAGAATATAGCATGGCAAAGGATGCCGCCTTTTGCTTCTACTGTTTTCTTTTCAAGAAACCAATAAGAACTAATACATTTGGAAATGATGTGTTCTCCAAAAGTGGATTTACCCGTTGGAAGATCGCTACTACTGCATTTAAAAAACATGTTGGTGGTCCAGGTAGTTTCCATAATATAGCAAGAGGTGAATGTGATGATTTCAAATATCAGCGGTCAAGTGTGTCTAGTAAAATGCGTACATACTCAAAGGCGTCCGAGATTGCATACAAAATCCATTTGACAGCATCACTAGATTGTGCAAGATATCTCATAGCACAGGGGGAAGCTTCCCGTGGACATGATGAATCATCTACTTCCACCAACAAGGGAAATTTTAGAGAGTTGTTGGATTGGTACAAACATAAGAATGATGAAGTAAAAGAGGCTTTTGAAAAAGGGCAAGGTAATGCACTTATGATTTCTGCAGGAATTCAAAAAGATCTTGCAAAATGTTGTGCTAAAAAGGTCACCGCTGTGATTAAGAGTGAGATTGGACATAGAAACTTTGCGGTCCTCATTGATGAGGCTAGAGATCCATCTATAACGGAACAAATGGCAGTCATCGTGAGGTTAGTTTTAGAGATGTTATCTTTTTTAAGTGCACTTTTTATGAACTATTATTATTATATTCCTACAACACTAAAATTATGTGCATGTAGATTCATAAATAATCAAGGAAAGGTCATGGAAAGGTTCCTTGCAATAAAACATATCTCAGACTGTACATCTGCTGCGTTAAAAGAAGCCCTGGTTCGTCTTCTTACTAAGCATGACTTACCTATTTCTCGGCTACGTGGACAAGGCTATGATGGAGCTTCAAATATGAGGGGGGAATTTAATGGTTTGCAGAAACTAATCAGAGATGAGAGTCCCCATGCTTTTTATGTTCATTGTTTTGCTCATCAACTACAGCTAGTGGTTGTAACTGTTGCCAAATGCAGTAAGTGTATTGCTGAATTCTTCAATCAGTTCCGTTGATAGTTAACCAAGTTAGTGCATCTTGTAAAAGAAAAGATGTGCTTATTGCTAAGCACCAAGATGTCTTACTAGAAAAGTTGGAAAATGGTAAGATATCATCTGGAAAAGGATTGCATCAAGAATCCGGCCTAGCCAGACCTGGGGATACTCGATGGGGCTCACACGTTAAAACCTTGCTTCGTATATACCAGATGTGGGAGGCAACGATCGATGTGCTAAAAGTTGTAAGTAGAGATGCTCGTGAACACATTGGTACTAGTGGAGCTGGTGGGTTTATAAAGAAAATGGAGTGTTATGAGTTTGTATTCATCTTGCATTTTTTTAATAGGCTTGTTAAGCATCACCGTTGAGCTATCTAAAGCTTTGCAAAGGAAAGATCAAGATATTGTTGAAGCTATGGGTTTGATCTATGATGTGAAAGTACATTTACAAGATGTGAGGGACAATGGTTAGGAGCCATTACTCAAACAAGTCAAATGCTTTTGTGAGGAGTATGAGATAAGTGTGCCAAATATGGATGATCTTACTATACCAATGGGAGAATCTGTCCACTCCAAGAATAAGGTGACTATGCATTATTATTACAAGGTTGATATTTTTTATGTTGCTATTGACGCAACTATGACAGAGATAAATCACCGCTTCAATGAAGTTTCCTCGGACTTCTTGGTATGCATGTCTTGTCCTAATCCAGGAAATTCATTCGCTATGTTTAACATTGATAAACTTGTTCGCCTTGCTGAGATTTATGAGGCGGATTTTACCATCGCTAAACGATTGTTGTTAAGAAGTCAGCTGCAAACCTTCATCCTTAATATTAGGAGAAGTACAGAATTTCATGGATGTTCTGATGTTTCTAGACTTGCTGAATTGATGGTTGAGACTAGAAAAGATAGAACTTTCCCACTGGTATATCGTCTTATTGAGCTGACATTGATCCTTCCGGTGGCAACGGCATCTGTAGAGCGAATATTTTCAGCAATGAGTATTATCAAGACAGATTTACGGAACAAGTTGTCAGATGGGTGGTTAAATGACTTGATGGTATGCTACAGAGAGCGAAAGATATTCAAAACTATCGAGGATTCTAAGATCATGAAGCGCTTCCAAGCTATGAAAGACCGTACTGGACATCTTCCTAAAGAATGATCCAGAGCACCTTAGTGGTACGTATAATTATTTATAACGTTGGTCATTTACTCATTTTTATCATAACGATGTTTCACTAATTTGTCTAAACACACGATGTAGGTCACTGGATACTTGATTGATATTTTTATTTTTAGGATAATTGTGCTTAATAGCGACCTAGCAAGTAGCAAGGTACCGTATTGTGTTCCGTATTTTGCTTGTTTTTTTACATTGTTCATCATTGTTATAAGAATTTGAGTGCACAAGACCGTATTGCTTCGTTTGAATCATTCTTGTTGAGTGATTTATTTCGAGCCCACCCTCCAATTTTGTTCTAGAATCGCCAGTGCCTGCAAGACAAAACACCCCATCCCCATATTGATAGCCCCATGCATTAACCCAGCATCCATCATCCATCATCCACATGCAGTATATATAACATATACATATGTATAAATACACTCTGGGTACACCATCAGCTGCAGTATTTTTGAAGAATGTAGATGCAGCAAGGTACAACAAACTTAAAAACTTAAATTGACTTATGTTATGTTACAACAAGATCTAGGTACATCAAGGTACATCAAGCTCAATGTACAACAAGGTACAGCAAGCTCCAAGAATGTACATCAAGGTACATCAAGCTCGAAGAATATAGATACATCAAGCTATAGCAAGCTCCAGGTACCATCATTTTTATAGTCATGGTATGTTACCCCTATCATGTTACTCCAGTAGCATCTAGTGTTTCCCTCCGTCATCCATCATCCACTAATGCATACAGACCTACTTTGCTTGTGTATAGGGTTGTTTCCCTCTGTAACATGCAAAAAATGAAAATAGAACACTCCTAGTACTACTGTAGATTAGTAGCCTGGTTGAATGCCATGATTGAACACTCCTAGTACTGCTGCAGATTTGTTGTACTAGGCAGTAGTCATATAGTCAGCCAAATAAAATAAAGAATATCCCAAATGCAAACACACTTAATTAGTCTACACTTATCTTCACTTGATACATTTATCTTCACTTAATTAGTCTACACTTTTTAGTTATGGATTTTGGTTTCAATATACAGGGGTTGTGTGTCAAAATACTTGTGGAGGAAGGTCCATACATTTCTCTCCTATATACATGCCAGTAAGTTTTTTGTAAGGAAACATGATGATATTTTTCTACTATTTGAACTTTACTTATATAATTTTTAAAAAGATTTTTCTCAATACTAGATAAACAACTATAGATAAAAGCATATGAATTTTGAAGCAAATGTGTGTGATCTAAAAAATTCTGAAGCATCTAAATGTGTGTGATCTAAAGCATTCTGAAGCAAATGTGTGTGATCTAAAAGCATATAAATAGCTAAATATTTGAATTCTAAAGCAAATGTGTGTGATCTAAAAAATTCCAGGATTTAAGCATATGAATTCTGCACACTAATAGATAAAAGCATCCTGTACTTCACAGCCACCTGCACACTACTTCACACTACTACCACTTGCACTTCACAGCCAAATGTGTGTGATCTAAAACCAGACTAGCCACCACTACCCATATAACAATGAGCAGTTTAAGAACAACCTATTAAGGATCCTACAATCAGTTTCCATCAAGTGAAATCACCATTTCAATGCATACACATGAACCCAAAAATAGGAAGTGTTGCACAAAACGGTCCTTGTGGAGCAAGTAAGAGAAGAATCAGTCTTGTTGCAGACATATTCCTAAAATCTATTCCTAAAATATATTCAGCCAATAGCACTAATTAATCATCTTATCATATTCTCATTTCATATCAGCACAAGAAAATCAAATTTGTACTTCTATTGGGGGCAGAGAGAGTCAATATCAGCACAAGAAAATATCAGCACAGAGAGAGTCACAAATTGAGGGCAGAGAGATCGATGTACCTGCTGCTGTGGTGGTCGTCGACGACAAGGGTGGTGGCAGTGCTCCTGCTGCGGGCGGTGCTCCTACAACAGGGCGGGCATCCTCCTCTACAGGCTCTAACGCGGCGATGGCGGGCCTCCTCCTAGGTCATTGGCAGGGCGGGGCTCTCCTCCAGGCACAGCAGCTCTCCTCCTCCTCCACGGGATCTCCTCCACGGTGGCTTCGGTGGCGAGGGCGAGGGTGAGGCTAGGGTTTGCGCACGGGCGATATGAGGGTAATTGAAGAAATGGAGAAGGGGGATTAGCAGGGGAGGCCGAACCGTTTATTTGGCTAAGTGTGAAACTTCTGTGGCGCATTTCTACAATATGCGCCACATAATTTCCAACTTCTGTGGTGCATATTGTCGAAATGCGCCAAAGAATCTTTGGACATAGTACAAAAACACTGCGGCATCGTAGATTGACAAGATCACACACATGTCCTAGTGAACTTGCCTGCCATTCTAAACCTGGGGCAGCCAGGTTTGAATCCTGGCTTTCTCAGACTTTCTTTCTTTTTTTAAAAATATTTTTAATTATATATATGTTTAAAATAAAGCAAGAACATATACAAACATGCATATTTATTCAAAAAACTCTCTCCCCGAACATGTACAATCAAGTTATATGTTTTAGTCTACCTCTAACAAATATATATTTTGTGAGAACAAATGTGAATTAATACACAAAAAAGTCACACAGTTGCTAGCATCTCTTCACAATCTTCTTGCCCTTTTTCGTCGCGGTTGAATACTTTAGCCCGTGCACTTTGAGATTTCTGATTGTGAATGGACAACCTTTAGTAGATAGTGTGGTCTCCCTTCTTACTTTGGTAGTAGTAGGCATGTTGAAGTACTTGTCGAATTCCTCTTTGATCTCTAGATCGTCGTTCTTGTCAAAGTTTTGCTCATTGGCGGCTTCTTCCATTCCGATGATGCTCCTCTTGCCCCTCCTAACTACAACACGATTGGGCTTTGACATGTCGGTAATAAAAATCATTGATCAACTTGGCTAGCGAGTACCTAAGGCTCATTTTTTGCGGAGGCGTTCTTCATCGATTTGGCATATGGTATAACCATTATGGTGAAATACCGGCCTTTTTTCCATGTTCTTGGCCCATCTAACACGGAACATCGGTACGATGTCTCCACAGTAGTCGAGCTCCCATATCTCCTCGATCCTTCCATAGAATCTTTCCATGACAATAGTCTCGTCATCAGCGAAGGATAACATAGTTACTCCTGAGTTCTGATATTCGCTATTCCTGTCCTTTTCCTTAGTGTAGAATCTGTAACCGTTTATGTCATATGACTGATAGGTCCTTAGGTTGTGCCCTAGGCCCTGCGACAAGGAGAATATGAGTTTTTGATCTTCCATAGAAGGCTTCTATGGGGGATTGTCTAGTATCCTTTTCTTGAACCAACCCATGAAGCTAGAGTTGTGCTCTCTGGTTACGTCTCCCTTCTTCCTCGGCCGGCCCTGGTCGATGTACTCCTGCTCGATTAAGCTTATGTGCTCTTCCACCCAAGGGCCGACTAATTCAATGTGTTGTAGCGTGACTCGGTGTGCCCTATCAGAGTTGGTGCATCGACCATCAATGCGGACATGCAGTGAGAGGTAGCCCTCGCAGTGACCATATCCAGCGAGCCTGTCGCGGTGCTTCTTGGTGGGTATTGCAACATCCTCATTCTCTGTGGTTAAATAATTCTGGTAGGGACGACAACAAGCAAGCAACAAAAAACTTTCTCCCAGTGCAAACATTCATGCACCACACAAGCATCATCTCGCCAGGCATCGCACACACAGTCCGCATGACAAGCTTCACCCACAAAACATGCATGTTCATGGCCAAGTACTCACCTAGTAGATTCAATAATAGCGAGACGAGACCGCGCAATGAGAGAGTGTGGACAAATAGATCTACAAGTTGGTGGAGAGAAAATTAGTAAACAAATAGAGATGTGGGAGAGAAAAGTAAGGAACTTTTAGATCTACAAGTTGTAGGGAGGCTTCCGCTTACCAATATATGAACTAAAGTAGGTTTAGTTACAATAAAATGGAGAAACTATGGACAAAATGGGGTGGGAGGGAGGAGGAAGACGGGCTAGGTGTGTAGAAGGGCAGAAGAGATCTAAAATGGGTGGTGGTGGATAGAGGGGGGTGAGCTTGCCACCTTTTTGCACATGGATCTGGAAGCCTTGTTTTGTGGCGCATATTGAAGTTATGCGCCACAGAAGTTCAAATTTCGGTGGCACATATTGCAATATGCGCAACAGAACAAGGCAATGCACTTTTCCACGGTGGGACCCAGGTTAAATTTATGTGGCACATGTGTGGATATGCGCCACAGAAACCAAACATTTCTATGGCGCATATTTACTTATGCGCCAAAGAAAGTGGGTCAAAAAGATTTTGTGGTGGGGCCCGCCTCTAGTTTCTATGGCATATAATGGAATATGCGCCACAGATCTTATCACTTTTGTGGCGCATATGTCATTATGCTCCATAGAAAGTGGGTCATCCTACCCCGATTGGCAGGTCCCACATAACTTCTATGGTGCATGGGTTCTGAAATGCGCCACATCATTGTGCAAGTTTCGATGGTGCATTTCCTCTAGTGTGCCACTGCCATTTCTCTATGGCGCATGGTTTTGCAAATGCGCCACAGAGTAGCTTGTCTGTGTACAGTTGTTTTCCTAGTAGTGAAACATGCAATGACTATAGTTGTGGTTTATGAAAATAACACACATGCAATGACTCTAGTGGTGGTTTAGGAATAGAACACACATGCAATGACATGCAATGACACTAGTGGATCCATGTGGTTTAGGAAAATAACACACATGCAATGACACTAGTGGTGTTTAGGAAAAGAACACACATCAATGTCTCAAGTTGTGGTTTAGGAAAAGAACAAACATGCAATGACTCTAGTGGGGGTTTATAAAAAGGACACACATGAATTGACACTAGTGTATCCATGTGGTTTTGTAAAATAATGCACATGCAATGACACTAGTGGTGGTTTAGGAAAAGAACACACATGCAAAGTGATGTCTACGCACGCTTCTATTCTTGTAGACAGTGTTGGGCCTCCAAGTGCAGAGGTTTGTAGAACAGCAGTAACTTTCCCTTAAGTGGATTACCCAAGGTTTATCAAACTCAGGGAGGAAGTGGTCAAAGGTATCCCTCTCAAGCAAGCCTGCAATCAAGATACAAGAAGTCTCTTGTGTCCCCAACACACCCAATACACTTGTCAGGTGTATGGGTGCACTAGTTCGGCGAAGAGATAGTGAAATACAAGTAATATGGATGATTATAAGTGGTAATTGCAATCTGAAATAAGAGTGGAAGGAAGCAAACATGTAACAGGACGATTGTAAATGGTGTTTCCGTGCTTAGAAACAAGTCCTAGGGATCATACTTTCACTAGTGGACACTCTCTTATCAATATCTTCTCTTCATTATGATACCCTGAACTACTCTCCGGTTGGACGATCTAGGGCTATAACAGCACAGCTTAAAGTTTGCATACCCCATCTAGATAACCCCTCAGTGTCACCTTGAGCACTAGATGGTTCCAACAAACACCACAATCTCATAGAGACATCCAACTCAAATCATACTCATGATAAGTATTTATGTAACCTTAGCCAAAGTGCCACACGGTGTGCACATTGTCAACTTCACACACGTGTGGATAAGCAGAGATTAATTAAAGCACTTGAGTAGCAGAATACATCTATAGATTACAAAACTCATGATCTCAATAAGATCACGCATAGAGAGAGAGATGAACACATAGCTACCGGTAGAGCCCTTAGCCTCGAGAGAGAACTACTCCCTCCTCATCAAGGGAGTCAGCAATGGCGATGGAGATGGCGGTGGAGTCGATGGAGATGGCTCCGAGGGTACTTCCCCGTCCTAGCAGGGTACCGAAACAGAGACTTCTGTCCCCAAAATCTCCTCTTCTGTGGTGGTGGCGCCGCGGAACTTTTCGTGGAATTCTGATCTTGTACTTAGGGTTCCTGCATCGGGGGGTTTATATAGGCAGAAGGAGAGGTCGTGGCGGAGACCGAGGTGGCCACACCACCCCTGGCGCGGCCTGGCCTAGCCCGCACCACCAAGTGGTGTGGGCCCCTCGTGGCCCCTCTCCGTCTCGTCTTCTAGCTCCGTGAGTCATCTGGTAAAATATGAACTTCGGCTTTTGTTTTGTCCAATTCCGAGAACATTTCTTTACTAGCTTTTCTGAAACCAAAAACAGCAGAAAACAGGCAACTGGTACTGCGACATCTTGTCAATAGGGTAGTTCCAGAAAATGTATAAAAATACCTCAAAGTGTAAACAAAACATAAGAAAGTTGATACAAAACAAGCATGGAGCATCAAAAATTATAGATACGTTTATGACGTATCAAGCATCCCCAAGATTAACTCCTACTCATCCTCGAGTAGGTAAGTGATAAAAACAATAATTTTTGAGGTGACATGCACCATCACAATCTTGATCAAGGTATTGTAAAACATTGATAGTTGGGATCATAGTACTCTAACATAAACATGAAAGATATAGTTCTAACAATAAGACAAAGAAACTAAGTTGCAACATAAAAAGGTACAAACAAAAGAGCATGAATAACAATGCATTGAAATCCATTTGTTTGTTACATATAGAAAACATAATAAGAGTGGTATTCATCTTGTCCCTCATGGTATAGCAAAACATAAATGCATAGGACACCTTCAAAGTTCATAAGGGTGACTAGATACAAATAATTTAAGAACAAGCAATATCAAAGTTATGAATCAATCAACAAGTTTTGGGACAATGCACATTAAACTAATAATGAAAACTATGCTCTCTCAATTGGTGCATAAAGATAGAAGATGGAGACTCAACATAAAAGGATAAAAAGAAAGGCCCTTCACAAAGGGGAGCAGGGATTTCAAGTTTCATAAAGAGCTTCCAAAAATTATGGTACTTATTAGCTTTCATCTCTCATTGCCCCTATCATAAGAATCTTGAGGTGATTAAGGATAAAGTGACACAAATATGAGGATATGCTTGACAAGTTATAAGTTTAAAATCTCATGCCCCTTGCTTATGAGTACCGAACCTCATGCTACTCAACTTTAGTCACAATTTAGTTCTTGTCATTGTAAGTACATGTGTATCATGGAGAACTGCCAACGGGGTACCCCTTGCCCCATGACATAGGAGCTATCCCATATTAAAAGGACAAGGCAACATACAATGAGCATCTCAGGGATCTTTTTAATTGCTATTTGCATAGGTTTTTATTGAGGATGCTTCACAAAATGCTCACTATGGTTAGGCTGCAAGTTTCCACCGTGATTAGACATGTCTTACGCTAGCTGCACAGGTGTTTCTCTAACACACATACAAACTCCATGCGCTTACAAGCTCCCCTTTTATTTCACACCACTGGGATCCATAAACAAAAGAACATGATATCAACTGAATAATAAGTGCAATGTTGAAAGCGTTCCCCATGGTACATGGTTCTGCTAATTCACAACATATAAAGTGCAAGCATATAAGCAACATAGATGAAACAATGGTTCAAGTTTATTAAGTGCGAGAAAATAAAGTGTGCCATCAAGTTTGTGAGAGCTTTAATCACTAATTTTCACATAACAAAAGGTTAATTTGGAAGGTAGATAAAAACATGAATATACTTGGAATGGTGTAACACACCATGCATAGGAATTTATAGTGGACTCTTTGGAATAACTTGGTTTTCTTGGGAGTTGGATGCATGAGTAGAACTGATACTCAGTACAGGTGGAGGCTAGCAAAAGACTTGGAGCGACCAACTAAGAGAGCAATAATTGACATAATCATGCAAAGCGACAAAACATCATTAATTAAAGCATAAAGTGATATTGCAAGTCAAAAATTAATGATCATAGAGGTTATGGTGACTGGTTCATAGTCTTAACATGGTGTAAGCATGTGCCAAGTCAACCCAAACAAAGCATCAAAGGAGAATACCACAATATTATGATTTTGTATGCTAAAACAACGCATGATTCTTTCAAGGCACATTAAGCAATCTCATTTGTTTGAAACAAGTCATGATACAACAATAATCACTAAGCATATGGTCAAAGCAACATTTAGCATGACATGATAAAGTCTAAATCACAGTCAGAACAAGCTTCCTTTTGTACCACTATCAGCATGAAACTTCCTACTATTTTCCAACACCAATCGACTTATTTGAAACAACTCTCAAAGATAATAATCAATAAAGACCAGAGAGCATGTCTCACCCATTTACAAAGAATAACTAAAAAGTTCTAATCCCAAAGAATAAGAAAACTAAAGCTAAACGAAGTGCTAGCAAAGGAGAACACTCACAGAACAATAAGAGTGAAAACTAGAGTGTTCTAGGGAATGAATAACGAGGTGTGTCTCTCTCTAGAAGAAGTGTATTGGGATCCAACCAACCTATCGAAGCAAGTAAAGCAAAAAAAACTAAAAACAAAGACGATCCAAGAACAACACATAGTGCATAAGGTAATAAAAATAAAGTGTCTTGAAAGAAGACCTGTGATTATGGATGAAGAAGGGGATACCTTGGGCATCCCCAAGATTTGACGCTTATACTTCTTGAGTATTTCTTGGAGTAGCTCGGGTGGCATCCCCAAGCTTGAGATTTTGTCCATAATTCATCTCATCACAGTATTCTTCCGTACACTTGAAAATTTCTTTCATGCAAAACTTCACACAATCTTCATTAGCAACATTAGTGTATTCAATATAATAAGTCTTTGGGTTTACTTTCAACACAAGTAAAACTTCCATTAAAACACAATATACTATAGCAATTCCTTCTAAAAGCTCAAGTGATCAAAGATAACTCAAAAAGAAACCGATTAAGAGGCAAATGCAAATAATGGAAAAAATCTGTCAAAACATACCAGTAGGTAAAGACTGATTTTTTAGAAAATCTTCTGTTGCTCAAATCGAAAAGTGTAAAACTAACGCAAGTTGGGTAATAACCTAGGGCATAAGCACAAAAATTTACAGCTCAATTTGACGTACTAGGATATTTCACAATGTTTTATAGTGACGCATAGAAATCTGTTTCGGGACAGCAACTTCCCATATCTTACTTCCCTCTCATTAAAGGTTATTCTTGGCACAAAAACCAAACAAAAAGGATAAGGAGAGGTTATTACAGAGGCAATAACTTCCAAGATTCAACAAAACAAATATAAACTGAAAGTAAAAATATAATGAGTTGTCTCCCAAAAGCTCTTTCTTTATAGCCATTAAGATAGGCATGATAATTTCCATGATGCTCACATAAGAAATATGAATTAAAGTAAAATAGAGCATCAAGAAGAAAATATGGAAAAAAACTAAGCCTAACCCACTTCCTATGAAAAATAATCTTGTAAAGGAACAAGTCATGAAAGCACAAAGCAACAAGCATTGGAAAGCAAAACAAGTGCAACTTCAAAATTTTCAACATAAAGAGGGGAAACTTAATGTTATTGAGATACATAAAACCATGTTTCCTTCTCTCATAATAACTTTCAGTAGCATCATGAATAAAATTAAACATATAAATATCACATAAAACATTCTTATCATGATCCACATGCATAAAATAATTATTACTCTCCCTATAAGCATAGTCATTCTTATTAATCATAGTGGGAGCAAATTCAACAAAATACCTATCATTATTATTCTCATCACCATAATCATCAAATATAGGAGGCGTATTGTAATCATAATTAATTTGCTCCTCAATAGTAGATGGACTGAAAATATCATATTCATCATTGTAATCATCATATATTGGAGGTATAGTATCATCAAAGTAAATTTTCTCCTCCGTGCTTGGCAGACTAAAAATATCATGCTCATCAAAACCAGCTTCCCCAAGCTTAGACTTTTCCATAGCATTAGCAATAATGGTGTTCAAAGAATTCATACTAATAACATTGCTATTAGCATGCAAATAAAGTTCCATAGGTTTTTAAATTTTCTCTTCAAACACTTCATGACCTAACTCAAGATAAATACTATAAAGCTCTCTAATTTTTTTGTTGTTTTTCATTAAGCCTAACTAGTGAAAATAAAAACAAGAAACAAAAAGATATAATTGCAGAATGTAAAGGAAATAACTTTGAGCACTCACACACTAGCAACAGTACTAGAAGATAGCTTAGTAGCAAGAGGATGTGAGTACCTTTTACCTTACCTCCCTGGCAACAGCGCCAGAAAATAACTTTGATGGCGCGTGGTTGACGTGGGAGCTTCTTCTTCAATCCCCGGCAACGGCGCCAAAAAATAGCTTGATGTCTATGCACGCTTCTATTCTTGTAGACAGTGTTGGGCCCCCAAGTGCAGAGGTTTGTAGAACAGCAGCAAGTTTCTCTTATGTGGCATCCCGCAAAAACCACTACTAGAAAATCGTGGTGTTTTTGTGCATTGCATCATCATGACCGCATGCTCATGTCATCATGCCACATTGCATTTGAGCATCGTCATCGTCATGCATATGTTTGTCTACAAACTATTTTCGTAAAGCCTAGTTTTGTTTTCTCAAATATTCCCCGTCTTTATTCAAAACAAAACTCCGGTCTCTTCTGGGTCTTTTATTTGTCTAAAAACTATTTACAAAAGTCTATTTTAAATTAAAAATAAAAGTTTACATTATTTTACGAGGCAGCCCGGCCGGCCACCTCCAAGCCCTAAACTAAAACCTAGTCTAATCCCTAACCTACCCCACCCTATCCTACCCAGCCCCCCTCCACCTCACCCTAACCTATAGAAGCGCGCCACCTCACCGCACCCCTCCACCTCACCACTCCCTACCCACCCCCCCACACACACAACACACACAGCAGCACGCCTCCACCCGCCTTGCACCCCTCCACCAATCTCCCCACGCCCCACCGACCGACCGCACCCATCCCCGCTTGGACACGCCCCCGCTACCACGCTCGCCACCTCACGTCCTGCCCACATGCACTCTTTCCACTCTCCCTGGACCCACCATGATCGCCCCGCTCCCTGCACGTCTCTCTCTCACGAGAGCCACGCACACCCCGCCCCGTCGCTCCCCTGGCCCACCCCGTGACCCCGCCTCTTGATCCCGCAACCCCCGACTCCCTCTCCCTCATCTTCGTCATTTTCCCTCGCCCGAGCGACCGCCGCGCTCTCCTTTGGCCCCGCCGTGGTCGCCCTCATCCCGTCCTGCGGCGTCCCCGCCACCAGCGAGCACCGTGCCACTTCCCACCTCGTCGCAAGCCCCATCTACCCCTCTCTCCCTTGCCAGGATCCTCGCCCCTATGCCCCGCTCCTCGCCCCGCCAACCTTCTTCCTACCGCCCGTACCCATGGCGTCGCTGTCCGAGCCTCCGCCTCCCTCGCTCACGGCCATGGCCCCAAGCGCCACCGGCCTCGGCCGTGTCGCCTCCGTCAGTGAGCCAGAGGATCTCGTCGGCCATCCCTGTCCTCCCGTCGCTCGCCCTCCTCCGGCCATGCGTGGCTGAGGTTCGCCACGCCGGCCGTTGTCCCTGCACCTCTTTGCCGCCACCTCAAGCCCCGCTCCTCGTCGTGGGCACGCAAACCCCGACGCCTCCTTCCGCGAGCCCGGCTCGGTTCCATGGAGCGCCGCCACCAGGTCCTGCCCCATCGCGCGCCTACGTCGCCGACCACCTCGCCGTGTGATCTTCTCCACCCCGCATCGAGCCCTGCATCACTCGGCCTCCCCAACGTCTTTCTCTACTCGGCTCGTCGCCACAGCAGGTGCAGCTGTGACCGCATCGGCCACTTCAGTAGCTCCATCATGTTGTTCCCTGTCTCACCTGTTTGTGTTTTGTGTTTTGTGCCTATGGCTCTCAGTAGGTGCTCGAGCAAGTGGATGTAAAGATGGTGTTGCTCGGCTCATCTAGTCGATGCCATTGTTTCCCTTTCCGAAGTCAAGTTTGTCTTGTTTCCGCCTTGGTCTGCCAAGTCGAGACCCTGAGACCATCCCACCAAAACCTTTAGTATCGGTGTTCCTGATGTTGGAAACCAAAGGACGCCAAGATCTCTGAGGCAAAGACTATCGTGGACCGGTACCGATGCGAGAACTCGGAACCCCAAGCACTCATTCACGGATCCTAAGCCCCGATCCCAAGTCCGAAGATCATACATGATGCTCTCTTCCTCCTCACGGACCCGGTGAACTAAGACCTCCTTCCCGCACCGATGCCCGAGGACCGGACACCAAGTTCACCGAAGGACGCCGAATGCCAAGGTCTTCTTCTCGGACCGAATGACCGCCAAGATCGCCACCGGAATGACAAGCGCTTCACTGCGGAATGCCAAGTCCTTCTTCCACGGATGCGATAAGATCTACTCCATGTCCGAGAACATTCCCGCCGAGACCGGTCCCTGTCGAACCCCGAATCCCCGGAACCCAAGATCTTCCAAACCTAGATGTGTGAACCTTTTCCGAGCCCCTATTTTATAAATGCTATATATAAAACTTGTTGCATAATAATTGTTCATCTCGCATGCATATCATCATCATACCGGATCTTCTGCCGTAGTATTAAATATTGCATCCGGTGTTTCTTCTAGTGTTTGATTCTTCGCGGACCAGGCCGATGAGTTGATGCGAGTATCGACAAGTTCTCCGGATATGATTCTCCGACAGTGTTTCCTAGGCGAGCATTCTCCCCCTTTCTACCTATTTTGCATTTATAGTCTTTATTTCCTCCTGTTGATCTATTGCTATCCGTGTCGTGATGCTTTAGTTTCCGAACACCAGCTATATCCCGTGCAGCCTCTATATTGCCTTGGACACCTCCTATTACCTGTGTTTGGTAGATAGCTGGCCTTGCGAGTCGTAGTTGCTTGCTCAGCTGCGATCTCGTGTTGTCAAGTACCACAGTTGTCGGAAGGTTGGCAGATGCTTAATGGTGGAGATGTTTATGGTGGAGATGATCATGACTTTAAATACAACTATTAAATGCTATATATAACTAATGTAGAGGCATCAGTGGGCAATATATGTTATTTGGTTCTTCCACGCTCACTTGTGTCCCGTAGGACCCGAGTACTTGATACCTGTTCCTTGATTTTTCGCACTATCCACATCCGGGAGGCCTTATGGACCCCCCTGAGCCAGAGCTTGATTCATTTCTATTTCTTAGGGCCACAAGTAGTTTGGGGCTTTATTACTATCCTGTACCTATGCCATGCTTTACTGCTTTATTTATGATTGTGCGTGGAGCACCTGTACTGTTTTGGATCGCGGCACGATTTCACGGTATCGACAAGCCTAGTCACACTTTCGGGTTCCCAGTCGTTTACAGCCGTTCTCGCAAACCCTGGGTCTATTCCGGAGCTGGCCAACTTCGTTGCGGGTAACTTAGTGGGGTGGCCCCCTGAAATATTTTTGAATCCTGTGATCGCTTTGTCGTGAATGCCTCGTTGGGTTTTGAGTTGGTTTTTCTGAGGTTGATCGAGTGTGTGTTGCTATTTGTGCACCCTTGCAGGGTAAAACTTTCTGAAAGCCGTGTCCACGGTTATGGACGACTTGGAGCACAGTATCTCGATCATAGACAAGCATAACTAAAGTAGTGCTATAAATTTGACTTAATATGTGATTAGTAATTCAACTTCAACTATAATGGAATGGATAATAAAAATGCCAACAACTGGTTGATCTGTGGTGATCTGTGTCATACTATACATGCCTAGTAAGTATTGCAACTCCAATGGAATGTGATAAAAGTGCCAACAATTGCTGGGTTTTGGGATTCCTCAGGACAATTATATCTGACTAGTAAATGATCCAACTACAACGGAATGGCGATTAAAACTGCCCACTACTTATGCTATCAGGATGACTCATGCTATCTATACCTGACTAGTAAGTGCTTCAACTATAACGGAATGAATAAAACTGCCAACTGTGTGAGTTCCTCGGTTTGACTTCCTCGTTGGTCTCGAGGGGAAATACCAGGATGGGTTTGTTTGGTGTTAGCTTCAGGTTGGATCCGAATAGGTCTTTCTTATCGCTCTCTGATAATTGCCAGTTGTATCGAGTCTCTATAGGTTGTTTAGTGCCGCTGCGCTGCCGCTTCAGCCCACCATACCTATGTAGGCGAGAGCCGCCGAATTCTAGCCTCGCCGTGTACTGGCCTCAGTACTGACGCTCCTCTTTTTCCTTTGCCCTTTGCCGGCACCCCTTTTTTTTAGCAGGTTTGAGATCGACTTCGTTAGCAGGGTTACCCTTCCGGCTTGGCCTGGGCAGGGTTATGGACGCCATTGGTTATTCTTCAGGGCTCTTAGCCCCATTTGCATCTTGTCCGTAGTTGGACGCTCTATCGTTTTCAAGGTGATTTGGATCTTTGTATATTATATCTGTATTCTTGACTCATGGAGTCGCTGATGTATATATATGTTCTGTGGGTCCCATCGAGGACTATTGTGTAATGGTATTACTTCGTTTTCCACCCACACGAAAGTGCCTGGTGGGCGTCCTTGAATCGTTTCTATGAGGGTTTGGCGGAAAGGGCTAAAACTTGCATAGGGCCGATTCGAGGGTGTTACATCTTAAGTGGATCACCCAAGGTTTATCGAACTAAGGGAGGAAGTGGTCAAAGCTATCCCTCTCAAGCAACCCTACAATCAATATACAAGAAGTCTCTAGTGTCCCCAACACACCGAATACACTTGTTAGGTGTATAGGTGGACTAGTTCAGCGAAGATATAGTGAAATACAAGTAATATGGATGATTATAAGTGGTAATTGCAATTTGAAATAAGAGTGGCAGCAAGCAAACATGTAACAAGGTTGATTGTAAATGGTGTCTCAATGCTTAGAAACAAGGCATAGGGATCATACTTTCACTAGTGGACACTCTCATATAAATATCTTCTCTTCATTATGCTACCCTGAACTACTCTCCGGTTGGACGATGTAGGGCTATAACAGCACACCTTAAAGTTCGCATTCCTCATCTAGATAACCCCTCACTGTCACCTTGAGCGCTAGATGGTTCCAACAAACACCACAATCTCATAGACACATCCAAATCAAATTATACTTATGACAAGTATTTCTGTAACCTTAGCCAAAGTGCCACACGGTGTGCACAGTGTCAAATTCACACACGTGGGGATAAGCAGAGATTAATTAAACCACTTGAGTAGCAAAAATAGATCTATAGATTACAAAACTCATGATCTCAATAAGATCACGCATAGATAGAGATGAACACATAGCTATCGATAGAGCCCTTATCCTCGAGAGAGAACTACTCCCTCCTCCTCATCATGGGAGTTAGCAACGGCAATGGATATGGTGGTGGAGTCGATGGAGATTGCTTCGGGGGCACTTCCCCATCCTAGCAGGGTGACGGAATAGAGACTTCTGTCTCCCGAATCTCCTCTTCGGTGGTGGAGGTGCTGCGGAACTTTTCATGGAACTCTGATCTTGTACTTAGGGTTTCTGCATTGGGGGGTTTATATAGGTGAAAGGAGAGGTCGATGCGGAGACCGAGGAGGCCACACCACCCCCTAGAGTGGCCTGGCCTGGCCTGCGCCACCAGGTGGTGTGGGCTCCTCGTGGCCCCTCTCCGTCTCATTGTATGGCTCCGTCACTTGTAAAATAGGAACTTCGGCTTTTGTTTTGTCCAATTCTGAGAATATTTCTTTACTAGATTTTCTGAAACCAAAAACAGCAGAAAACAGGCAACTGGCATTACGACATCTTGTCAATAGGTTAGTTTCAGAAAATGTATAAAAATACCTCAAAGTGTAAACAAAACATAAGAAAATTCATACAAAACAAGAATGGAGCATCAAAAATTATAGATACGTTTATGACGTATCACAAAGACATGCAATGACATTGGTGGATCCATGTGGTTTAGGAAAGGAACACACATGCAATGACACTAGTGGTGGTTAATGAAAATAACACACATGCAAATGACTCTGGTGGATCAATGTGGTTTATGAAAAGTACACACATGCAATGACACTAGTGGTGGTTTAGGAAAAGAACACACATGTAATGACATGCAATGACACTAGTCGATCCATGTGGTTTAGGAAAGGAACACACATGCAATGACACTGGTGGTGGTTTATGAAAAGAACACACATGCAAATGACACCGGTGGATCCATGTGGTTTAGTAAAATAACACACATGTAATGATACTAGGGGTGGTTTATCAAAAAACACATGCAATGTCTCTAGTTGTGGTTTAGGAAAAGAATAAACATGAATGACTCTAGTGGTGGTTTATGAAAAGGACACACATGCATTGACACTGGTGGATCCATGTGGTTTATGGAAAGAACACACATGCAATGACACAGGTGGTCGATTATGAAAAGAAGACACATGCAATGACTCTAGCTGTGGTTCCATGTGGTTTATGAAAAAAAACATGCAATGAAACTAGTGGTGGTTTATGAAAATAACACACATGCAATGACACTGGTGGATCCATGTGGTTCAGGAAAGGAACACACATGCAATGACACTGGTGGTGGTTAGTGAAAAAACATGCAAATGACTCTGGTGGATCCATGTAGTTTATGGAAAGAACACACGTGCAATGAATCTAGTTGTGGTTTATGGAAAGAACACACATTCCAATGATACTTGTGGATCCATGTGGTTTATGAAAAGAACAAACATGGAATAACTCTAGTGGTGGTTTAGGAAAAGAACACACATGTAATGACATTGGTGGATCCATGTGGTTTAGAAAACGAACACACATGCAATGACACTGGTGGTGGTTTATGAAAAGAACACACATGAAAATGACACTGGTGGATCCGTGTGGCTTAGTCAAATAACACACATGCAATGACACTAGTGGTGGTTTAGGAAAAGAACACACACGCAATATCTCTAGTTGTGGTTTAGGAAAAGAACAAACATGCAATGACTGTAATGGTTGTTTATGAAAAGTACACACATGCATTGACACTGGTGGATCCATGTGGTTTAGGAAAGGAACGCACATGCAATGACACTAGTGGTGGTTTATGAAAAGAACACACATGCAAAGACATTCAATGCACTGGTGGATCCATGGGTTTAGGAAAGGAACACACATGCAATGACACTGGTGGTGGTTAATGAAAAGAAAACACATGCAAATGACTAAGGCGGATACATGTGGTTTATGGAAAGAACACACATGCAATCAATCTGGTGGTGGTTTATGTAAAGAACATACATGCAATGACACTGGTGGATCTTAGTGGTTTATGAAAGGAACAAACATGCAAAGACTATAGTTGTGGTTTATGAAAAGTACACAAATGCAATGACTCTAGTGGTGGTTTAGAAAAAGAACACACATGCAATGACACTGGTGGATCCATGTCGTTTAGGAAAGGATCACACATGCAATGACACTAGTGGTGGTTGATGAAAAGAACACACATGCAAATTACACTAGTGGATCCATGTGGTTTAGTAAAATAACACACATGCAATGAGACTAGTGTTGGTTTAGGAAAAGAACACACATGCAATGACACTGATGGATCCATATGGTTTAGGAAAGGAACACGCATGCAATGACACTAGTTGTGGATTATGAAAATAACACACATCCAAATGACACTTGTGGATCCATGTGGTTTAGTAAAATAACACACATGCAATGGAACTAGTGGTGGTTTAGGAAAAGGATACACATGAAATGTTTCTAGTTATGGTTTAGGAAAAGAACAACCATGCGATGAATCTAGTGGTGGTTTATGAAAAGGACACAAATGCATTAACACTAGTGGATCCATGTGGTTTAGTAAAATAACACACATGCAATGACACTAGTGGTGGTTTAGGAAAAGAACACACATCCAAAGACATGCAATGACATTGGTTGATCCATGTGGTTTATTAAAAGAACACACATGCAATGACACAGGTGGTGGTCATTGAAAAGAACACATATGCAAATGACTCTAGTGGATTCATGTGGTTTATGGAAAGAACACACATGCAATGACACTGGTGGTGGTTTATGAAAAGAACACACATGCAAATGACTCTAGTTGTAGTTCCATGTGGTTTAGTAAAATAACACACATGCAATGACACTAGTGGTGGTTTAGGAAAAGAACACACATGCAATGTATCTGGTGGATCTATGTGGTTCAGTAAAATAACACACATGCAATGACACTAGTGGTGGTTTAGGAAAATAATATACATGCAATGTCTCTGGTGGATCCAAGTGGTTTATGAAAAGAATAAACATGCAATGACTCTGGTGGATCCATGTGGTTTATGGAAAGAACACACATGCAATGAATCTAGTGGTGGATTATGAAAAGAACACACATGCAATGACACTAGTGGATCCATGTGGTTTATGAAAAGAACAAACATGCAATGACTCTAGTTGTGGTTTGTGAAAAGAACACACATGCAATAACACTGGTGGATCCATGTGGTTTAGTAAAACAACACACATGCAATGACACTAGTGGTGGTTTAGGAAAAGAACACATAGGCAAATGACATTGGTGGATCCATGTTGTTTAGTAAAATGACATACATGCAATGACTCTAGTTGTGGTTTAGTAAAATAACAAACATGCAATGACACCGGTGGTAGTTTAGGAAAAGAACACACATGCAATGGACACCGGTGAGTCCATGTGGTTTAGTACGAAACATGCATTTTCCATTTTTTTATGGAACACACATGCCTACTCTTTGTATTGTCTATTTGAATCCCTTATTATGTCTTGCCCTTAGGTTTTTGATACTACTTAGTTTTGCCCTCTCTCTGGGTCACAAATCTCAAAAAAAGCCCAAACTTGTGCTCACTCTGGCTGCTACGCCCTGATTGGCTGACACAGATGTCATGCCTATTGTGCCCACCAACCATTGGTCATGTGTGATCCAACGGGAAGGATAACCCCTCCCTCCTCCACATTTTTTTGCAAGGTCTATCAGTGCTACCTCTCTATCCGTGCCACCGACACTTTACCTCCATAAACAAGTGAAACCCCATCTCAATAAATAAATAAAATAAATGATCATATTTCGAAGAAGCTTTCGTCTTCGTCTTCCAGATCATCGTTGTCTTTGTCAATGTCATGGTCCTTGCCATCGTCGCCGTCGGTGTCCTCCTCTGATGACTCGACACCACCACCTTATTTGTATAAGCGCGATATCTCCTCGTCGGAGTACTCCTCCTCCTCTTTGTAGTCCTACGGGTCCATGTCACTCTCCTCCACTTCTGCCTCCAACTGATCTATGAACGCCTCCTCATTGGCCGAGTCGGACTCATCCAAATAGCTGTCTCCTCTCTTCTTCCTGGTCTTCCTCTCGTTCCTCTTCTTGTCTGTACTCGCTGGTGCAACACGCGCCCCCGTCCTGGCTGCTGATTTGCGCTTGTCCGTCGCTACAGGTACCCCATGCTCCTCCTACGTGGCTGGTACGAGCTTCGATTTAGGGGTGTCCTCGAGTGCTGATGTTGATGGATCCTGGCACGGTCGGATACAACATGCTGCCTCGGTAGGCGACTCGCGAGTGCGAATGATGCCGTAAAGAGCAGGGGACGTAGGACAGTTAGTGTCCAGCTTGGATCTGCAATTGCCATGGCGAGGGGCCATCGTGCGCAATAGAGTTGGGTATCGATCTGATCAAGGGTACTAAACATAATTTGATCATTAAAAAATGTAATATCTCGCGTACTGAACATAATTTGATCACAACAAAAGTGGCACAGCGTATTCTAGACTCGTAAATATCTCGTGCGTGCCTATCGACGTGGAGTTCAACGTGTGTTCAATCGACATGTAGTTCGACGTGCCGACGTGATCGTGCAGCAGTTGCGTACGTCATTTCCCCATCAACACGTGACACACACACGCGGGACATGCATGCCGATGCCCATGATTACCACCCTGCCCCAATCATTTTTTAAAGGGTAAAATCGCACTCCTTTTATTATATACTGGATTTTAGGCGGCGCCGAAGACCATTGAACTGTCCGTCGCAATAAACACAAGTCTCATCGATTCCCTATCCCTGGCTTCTTTGAGAAAGTAGACCATACACGGTGGTCTTGTATAATAGTAGTAGTACTACTGGACCATGGCATGTACTCTTTGACTCTTCTCCCACACTAATCACTGTCTTCTTCCTTCTGCCGCCACCTCCGTCCCCCTGCAAGCCATGGCTCCCCTGAGGAGAGGCCGGTCGACCATCCTCGCGGAGAAAACTAAGAGAGCTCGCCACCAGGTAGTTCTTTCTCTACTAGCCCCTCAAGCATCCCCTCTCACTGAGGCCCAATCTCCCCCGACAATGGCGCTAAATGTTCTAGCAGGCGAGGGTTCCTACTGGTACGGTCTTCTTGTTCTACTTCTTCTCCATCTCCTTCTCCATCATGATCTTATTCTGCTTCTTATTTTTCTTCTTCTTTCTCTTCCTCTTCTACGTATTATAGGCCGGCCGTGGAACCAGAATCCACCACGACGGAGGCGTTGCAGGACCCATTCGGTCCTGTTCCATGTCTCAGCGAGGTAGACAATATCCACACTGTTATTTCTCTAAGTTGTAATGTGGATTTCTTAGATCACGTCCGCCCCAGATTGAGGTATTTTTTGCGAGTTGTATTAGTTTTCATGATTATGACTGGATCTCTTGGTCTTTCCTTAATATCGATATTCATAGATTCAATGGGGATTTTGTGGTTAGGATTAGTTTATCGTGATTATGAATGGATCTCTAGGTCCATTTTTAATACTGTGTCCATAGATTCAATGGTTTTTTTATTTGTATTAGTATTCACCTAGAACCTAGAGTGTAATTATAGAATTTCTATTTCAATTAACATGAACGATGTAGCGATCAAAGGCTGAGTACCGTGACAAGGTGGCTGCGATCAGTGCCAAGATTGAAAACCAACAAGAGCTTGCACGCTTCCTCACCCAAGCTAATAAGAGCCTACTTGAGCGATTATCTGTGCAGAAGGGGATCTCGCTAGATTTTGCACGTGACATCGTGAGGCTACAGAAAGTGCTCGACCATAACTTGAACAGGCAAGAACATGCCATCAAGATAATCAACAAGCTCATGAAGGAGAAGAAGAATGTCGAGAAAAGTTGCACCCTCCTGTAGGACGAAGTCACTGAGGCACTCAGAGGACGCGTTGAGGAAACCCAGGATGCCATCCGAGCCTACCATGATAGGAACCGTTGCCTGGATGCAGTGAAAGAGATGAAGGAGGACATGAGCAGAGAGATCACTGTACTCGAGGGTGTTCGGAAAGAGAACGGGGAGCTAAGGGCTTGTCTGGAGGCATATCGGAGCAATGCCCAAGTCTGATTCACGTCAGAGGGGGCACGAATATCAGTTCGTGCTCCACTCTTTTTGTAATATTTAGGGTTCAGGGAGCAATGCCCAAGTCTGATTCCCATTATAGGGTGCAAGAAGAGAGAATCCTATGGCAACTCCTTATCTATCTGGACATGTGTAGGTGTTCATGTTCATGAATGGACACCATGAGCTCTTTCCATTCTGTATCTAGACATGGGTTTCTGCATTATGAGTTTTCCACTACTATTTGGTGACATGGGAAAAAACCCACATCACACTAAACTGCAGATAAACCTTATTTGTCCTTGAAATTGAAATTATGACAGTGCCACTAGTCGATTCATAAAATGTTGATTAGTCCTAGATTCCTTCTTTCTTGAAATTATGTCAGTGCCACTAGTCGATTCAGTTAATTATGAAACTAACCACCTTGTCCTGGTGAACTGAGCATACCATACTATATATTTTTGTTGCAGGGAAAGAGGGGAAAGCTCAACCAGGACCTGGCGATCTAGCTAAATGACAAGATAGCCATCCAAAGGGAGAAGCAAAATTCCCAGAAGCTGGCCTTTGACCACCTATGTGTTGAAGTCGCGGTCCTTTTTGACAAGTGCTAGAAACTGAAGGAGGTAAACGCCAGCTGGGAGAAACTTCATAGGGATGGTTGCACCTCGGCTAGTAAGAAGACGGAGATCATGAAATGGATCATGAAGGAAAATCGTATGGTTACATACCAACTTCTCGAATCCCTGACGGAGCGATGGAACCTGCAGCAGGCGCACGACAAAGTACTAAAGGAGCTGGCCGATCTTATGAAAAGGACACACATGCAATGACTCTAGTGGTGGTTTGTGAAAAGCACACACATGCATTAACACTGGTGGATCCATGTGGTTTAGGAAAGGAACACACATGCAATGACACTGGTGATGGTTAATGAAAATAACACACTTGCAAATGAGTCTGGTGGATCCATGTGGTTTATGGAAAGAACACACATGCAATGAATCTAGTGGTGGTTTATGAAAATAACACACATACGATGACACTGGTGGATCCATGTGGTTTATGAAAAGAACAAACATGCAATGACTCTAGGTAAGGTTTAGGAAAGGAACACAAATGCAATGACACTGGTGGTGGATTATGAAAAGAACACACATGCAAATGACTCTAGTGGATCCATGTGGTTTAGTAAATAAACACACATGCAATGACACTTGTGGTGGTTTTGGAAAAGAACACACATGCAATGTCTGTAGTTGTGGTTTAGGAAAAGAACAAACATGCAATGACTCTAGTGGTTGTTTATGAAAAGGACACACATGCATTGACATTGGTGGATCCATGTTGTTTAGTAAAATAACACACATGCAATGACACTAGTGGTGGTTTATGAAAAGAACAAACATGCAATGAAATTAGTGGTGGTTTAGGAAAATAACACACATGCAAAGATATGCAATGACACTGGTGAATCCATGTGGTTTAGGAAAGGAACACACATGCAATGACACTGGTAGTGGTTAATTAAAAAACATGCAAATGACTCTGGTGGATCCATCTGGTTTATGGAAAGAACACACATGCAATGAATCTAGTGGATGTTTATGGAAAGAACACACATGCCAATGACACTAGTGGATCCATGTGGTTTATGAAAAGAACAAACATGCAATGACTATAGTTGTGGTTTATGAAAAGTACACACATGGAATAACTCTAGTGGTGGTTTAGGAAAATAACACACATGCAATGACACTAGTGGATCCATGTGGTTTAGAAAAGGAACACACATGCAATGACCCTGGTGGTGGTTTATGAAAAGAACACACATGAAAATGACACTGGTGGATCCATGTGGTTTAGTCAAATAACACACATGCAATGGCACTAGTGGTGGTTTAGGAAAAGAGCACACGCGCAATATCTCTAGTTCTGGTTTAGGAAAAGAACAAACATGCAATGACTCTAGTGGTGGTTTATGAAAAGGACACACATGCGCTGACACTTGTGGGTCCATGTGGTTTAGGAAAGGAACACACATGTAATGACACTAGTGATGGTTAATGAAAAGAACACACTTGCAAATTATTCTGGTGGATCCATGTGGTTTATGGAAAGAACACACATGCAATGAATCTAGTGGTGGTTTATGAAAAGAACACACATACGATGACACTGGTGGATCCATGTGGTTTATGACAAGAACAAACATGCAATGACTCTAGTTATGGCTTAGGAAAGGAACACAAATGCAATGACACTGGTGGTGGTTTATGAAAAGTACACACATGCAAATGACACTAGTGGATCCATGGGGTTTAGTAAAATAACACACATGCTATGACACTTGTGGTGGTTTAGGAAAAGAACACACATGCAATGTCTCTAGTTGTGGTTTAGGAAAAGAACAAACATGCAATGACTCTAGTGGTTGTTTATGAAAAGGACACATATGCATTGACACTGGTGGATCCATGTTGTTTAGTAAAATAACACACATGCAATGACACTAGTGGTGGTTTGTGAAAAGAACACACATGCAATGACATGCAATGACACTGGTGGATCCATGTGGTTTAGGAAAGGAACACACATGCAATGACACTGGTGGTGGTTAATGAAAAGAAAACACATGCAAATGACTCTGGTGGATACATGTGGTTTATGGAAAGAACACACATGCAATATATCTAGTGGTGGTTTACGAAAAGAACATACATGCAATGACACTGGTGGATCTAAGTGGTTTATGAAAAGAACAAACATGCAAAGACTATAGTTGTGGTTTATGAAAAGTACACACATGCGATGACTCTAGTGGTGGTTTAGGAAAAGAACACACATGCAATGTATCTAGTTGGTTCCATATCGTTTAGGAAAGGATCACACATGCAATGACACTAGTGGTGGTTAATGAAAAGAACACACATGCAAATGACACTAGTGGATCCATGTGGTTTAGTAAAATAACACACATGCAATGACACTAGTGGTGGTTCAGGAAAAGAACACACATGCAATGACACTGATGGATCCATGTGGTTTAGGAAAGGAACACGCATGCAAGGACACTGGTGGTGGTTTATGAAAAGAACACACATGCAAATGACACTAGTGGATCCATGTGGTTTAGTAAAATAACACACATGCAATGGCACTAGTGGTGGTTTAGGAAAATGATACACATGAAATGGTTCTAGTTATGGTGTAGTAAAAGAACAAACATGCAATGAATCTAGTGGTGCTTTATGAAAAGGACACACATGCATTAACACTAGTGGATCCATGTGGTTTAGTAAAATAACACACATGCAATGACACTAGTGGTGGTTTAGGAAAAGAACACACATGCAAAGACAGGCAATGACATTAGTTGATCCATGTGGTTTATGAAAAGAACACACATGCAATGACACAGGTGGTGGTCATTGAAAAGAACACATATGCAAATGACTCTAGTGGATCCATGTGGTTTATGGAAAGAACACACATGCAATGACACTGGTGGTGGTTTATGAAAAGAACACACATGCAAATGACTCTAGTTGTAGTTCCATGTGGTTTAGTAAAATAACACACATGCAATGACACTAGTGGTGGTTTAGGAAAAGAACAGAAATGCAATGTCTCTGGTGGATCTATGTGGTTCTGTAAAATAACACACATGCAATGACACTATTGGTGGTTTAGGAAAAGAACATACATGCAATGTATCTGGTGGATCCAAGTGGTTTATGAAAATAACAAACATGCAATGACTCTGGTGGATCCATGTGGTTTATGGAAAGAACACACATGCAATGAATCTAGTGGTGGATTATAAAAAGAACACACATGCAATGACACTAGTGGATCCATGTGGTTTATGAAAAGAACAAACATGCAATGACTCTAGTTGTGGTTTGTGAAAAGAACACACATGCAAAGACACTAGTGGATCCATGTGGTTTAGTAAAACAACACACTTGCAATGACACTAGTGGTGGTTTAGGAAAAGAACACATAGGCAAATGACATTGGTGGATCCATGTGGTTTAGTAAAATGACACACATGTAATTACTCTAGTTGTGGTTTAGTAAAATAACAAACATGCAATGACACCGGTGGTAGTTTAGGAAAAGAACACACATGCAATGGACACCGGTGGATCCATGTGGTTTAGTACGAAACATGCATTTTCCATTTTTTTATGGAACACACATGCCTACTCTTTCTATTGTCTATTTGAATCCCTTATTATGTCTTGCCCTTAGGTTTTCGATACTACTTAGTTTTGCCCTCTCTCTGGGTCACAAATCTCACAAAAGCCCAAACGTGTGCTCACTCTAGCTGCTACGCCCTAATTGGCTGACACAGATGTCACGCCTATCGTGACCACCAACCGTTGGTCCTGTGTGATCCAACGGGAAGGATAACCCCTCCCTCCTCCACACTGTTTTGTAGGGTCTATCTGTGCCTCCTCTCTATCCGTGCCACCGACACTTTACCTCCATAAACAAGTGAAAACCCATCTCAATAAATAAATAAAATAAATGATCATATTTTGAAGAAGCTCTCGTCTTCGTCTTCTGGATCGTCATCGTCGTCGTCTTTGTCAACGTCATGGTCCTTGCCATCGTTGTCGTCGGTGTCCTCCTCTGATGACTCGACACCGCCCCCTTCTTTGTATAAGTGCGCTATCTCCTCGTCGGAGTACTCCTCCTCCTCTTCGTAGTCCCACGGGTCCACGTCACTCTCCTCCACTTCTGCCTCCAACTGATCTATGAACGCCTCGTCGTTGGCCGAGTCGGACTCATCCAAATAGCTGTCTCCTCTCTTCTTCCTGTTCTTCCTCTCGTTACTCTTCTTGTCCATACCCGCCGGTGCAACACGCGCCCCCGTCCTGGCTGCTGATTTGCGCTCGTCCGTCGCTGCAGGTACCCCATGCTCCTCCTACGCGGCCGGTACGAGCTTCGACGTTGGGGTGTCCTCGAGTGCTGATGTTGCTGGATCCTGGCGCGGTCGAATACAATGTGCTGCCTCGGTAGGCGACTCGCGAGCGCGAATGATGCCGCGAGAGCACGGGACGTAGGACAGTTAGTGTCCAGCTTGGATCTGCCATTGCCATGGCGAGGGGCCATCGTGCACAATAGAGTTGGGTGTCGATCTGATCAAGGGTACTAAACATAATTTGATCATTAAAAAATGTAATTTCTTCCGGACTGAACATAATTTGATCACAACCAAAGTGGCACAGCGTATTCTAGACTCGTAAATATCTCGTGCGTGCCTATCGACGTGGAGTTCAACGTGTGTTCAATCAACATGTAGTTCGATGTGCCGACGTGATCATGCAGTAGTTGTGCACGTCATTGCCCCATCAACACGTGACACACACACGCGGGACATGCACGCCGATGCCCATGATTAGCACCCTGCCCCACTCATTTTTTAAAGGGTAAGATCACACTCCTTTTATTATATACTGAATTTTAGGCGGCGCCGAAGACCATTGAACTGTCCATCGCAATAAACACAAGTCCCATCGATTCCCTATCCCTGGCTTCTTTGAGAAAGTAGACCGTACACGGTGGTCTTGTATAATAGTAGTAGTACTACTGGACCATGGCCTATACTCTTTGACTCTTCTCCCACACTAATCACTGTCTTCTTCCTGCTGCCACCACCTCCCTCCCCCTGCAAGCCATGGCACCCCTAAGGAGAGGCCGGTCGACCATCCTCGTGGAGAAAAATGAGAGAGCTCACCACCAGGTAGTTCTTTCTCTACTAGCCCCTCAAGCATCCCCTCTCACTGAGGCCTAATCTCCTCCGACAATGGCGTCGAATGTTCTAGCAGGCGAGGGCTCCTACCGGTACGGTCTTCTTGTTGTACTTCTTCTCCACCTCCTTTTTCATCATGATCTTATGCTTCTTCTTATTTTTCTTGTTCTTTCTCTTCCTCTTCTACGTATTATAGGCCGGCCATGGATCCTGAATCCACCACGACGGAGGCGTTGCAGGACCCGTTCGGTCCAGTTCCACGTCTCAGCAAGGTAGAAAATCTCCACACTGTTATTTCTCTAAGTTGTAATGTGGATTTCTCAGATCACGTCCGCCCCAGATTGGGGTATTTTTTGCGAGTTGTATTAGTTTTCATGATTATGACTAGATCTCTTGGTATTTCCTTAATATCGATATTCATAGATTCAATGGGGATTTTGTGATTAGGATTAGTTTATCGTGATTATGAATGGATCTCTAGGTCCATTTTTTAATACTGTGTCCATAGATTCAATGGTGTTTTTATTTGTATTAGTATTCACCTGGAACCTTGAGTGTAATTATAGAATGTCTGTTTCAATTAACATGAACGATGCACCGATCAAAGGCCGAGTACCATGACAAGGTGGCCGCGATCAGTGCCAAGATTGACAACCAACAAGAGCTTGCACGCTTCCTCACCCAAGCTAACGAGAGCCTACTTGAGCGATTATCTCTGTAGAAGGAAATCTCGCTAGATTTTGCACGTGACATCGTGAGGCTACAGAAAGTGCTCGACCGTAACTTGAACAGGCAAGAACATGCCATCAAGATAATCAACAACTCATGAAGGAGAAGAAGAATCTCGAGAAAAGTTGCACCCTCCGGTTGGACGAAGTCACTGAGGCACTCAGAGGACGCGTTGAGGAAACCAAGGCTGCCATCCGAGCCTACCATGATAGGAACCGTTGCCTGGATGCAGTGAAAGAGATGAAGGAGGACATGAGCAGAGGGATCCTTCCTACCATACTCGAGGGTGTTTAGAAAGAGAACGGGGAGCTAAGGGCTTGTCTAGAGGCGTATCGGAGCAATGCCCAAGTCTGATTCCCGTTAGAGGGGGCACGAATATTAGTTCGTGCTCCACTCTTTTTGTAATATTTAGGGTTCAGGGAGCAATGCCCAAGTCTGATTCCCATTATAGGGTGCAAGAAGAGAGAATCCTAGGGCAACTCCTTATCTATCTGGACATGTGTAGGTGTTCATGTTCATGAATGGACACCATGAGCTCTTTCCATTCTGTATCTGGACATGGGTTTCTGCATTATGAGTTTGCCACTACTATTTAGTGACATGGGAAAAAACCCACAGCACACTAAACTGCAGATAAACCTTATTTGTCTTTGAAATTGAAATTATGACAGGCCACTAGTCGATTCATAAAATGTTGATTAGTCCTAGATTGCTTCTTTCTTGAAATTATGTCAGTGCCACTAGTCGATTTAGTTAATTATGAAAAATAACCACCTTATCTTGGTGAACTGAGCATACCATACTATATATTTTTGTTGAAGGGAAAGAGGTGAAAGCTCAACTAGGACCTGGCGATCTGGCTAAATGACAAGATAGCCATCCAAAGGGAGAAGCAGAATTCCCAGAAGCTGGCCTCTTACCACCTACGTGTTAAAGTCGTGGGTCCTTTTTGACAAGTGCTAGAAACTGAAGGAGGTAAACGCCAGCTGGGAGAAACTTCATAGGGATGGTCGCACCTCGGCTAGTAAGCAGACGGAGATCATGAAAGGGATCATGAAGGAAAATCGTATGGTTACATACCAACTTCTCGAATCCCTGACGGAGCGATGGAACCTGCAGCAGGCGCACGACAAAGTACTGGAGGAGCTGGCCGATCTTAGCGAGGAAAACAAGCAGCTCTGGGCAAGGCTCGCTTGAACCCAACATATGTCTATTTAGTACTGAACTGCCTGTTTTATCCTCTGCAGTGGTGATTTTGTAAACGTGAACTTAACTCTATGCACGATATGTGTGTTCGTCTGAAATTAATTTGCTCGAGGATTGAGTTTGGCTTAGTTAAAAAGGTGCATATGCAAGTCTTACAGTTAACTAGTTTTAGGTATTGGCACACCATAAATTATTCATCTCGAATTTCCTTTATCCTCTGTAGTCTGTCCTTGTTCACCCTTGCGTGCCTTTCAGTTCCTTCAACAGATCAACAAATGCAGTACTCTAGCTTCTTCTTGTCTTCCTTGAGCTGATCCCTCTCCAGTTCTGCATTATGAATCAGCAACATGTGACTATCCTAAATCTTCTTTGCAGTTCGAACAACCAAGCTCCCATTGATTATGTCACTTAGTTTTGACTGCAAATTCTCAATTTCTTGTTCTAGCTCCTTATTTCGTACCGATAGCTTGTAATTTTTTTAGCTACATCACAAGCATTAGTAAATCTCCCCGACATTTCCAACTCATACCTCTCCCATAACTGGGCCAAACATTTCTTAAGTGCATCTGGCCACTCAAGATCGACCCACTATACTGCTTTACACACCGGGTCAACTTGAAAAACACACACTATCATTTTATGGACACACAAGATACATTTTTCTTCATGTCACCGTTTCACATAATGTAAACAAACCTGATTTGTACAACCCAAAAACCTTCTCCCAGTGTTACTACATTCGAATGCAACATATCTCCTCAGTTTTAGCCTATGGTCATATGGTACTTCTCCATCGAGATCTAGCCCCTCCCATTCGGAGTCATAGATCGTCCGTGGTACCTATAAGTAAACGCAAAGCTGGAATTGAACACGATTGCATGCACATATGGAGCTCGGATCGAGGGATTTACCAATGCCTAACCCTAGCCCAAGAAAACAGAGGAACTCACATCGTGGAAGGAATACTCGATGTCGGAGAGATGGATGTCGTTGCTCGACTGGTCGTCCTCGTCGTTCCAGGACAGCATGGCAAATGCGTCATCATCGGTGACAAGATCGGCGTCGGTGAGGAGAGAGAAAGAGAGTTTGAGAGAGAGCGAAAGAGAGCAAAAGAGTGGCGAAAGTGAAGTGCGTCACTGCTGCAACAATGAATAAATTGGCATGTTACAATAGTTTAATGGATACCATGCCCTTTCCCTGGATTACTATCTCCTACCTAATAGGCTTTCTCTTCATACATTCTTATTTAAAATATTAAACATGTACTCCCTCCATCCCAATTTTTTTGCCTAAGGAAAACATATCAGTATATTACATCATCTAAAGAAGCAAAATCATGTCAACTACAAGGTACTTATGCATCACTTGTTCAGTCATGGTTTCACAAAAGATTACATTACAATCTCTCAACAAACATAATCACAGAAATAAGTATATTGCAACAACTCAAGAAACAAAATCATGTCGACTACAAGGTACTTACGCATTAGTTGTCTAGTCATGGTTTCAAAAAACATTACATTACAATCTCTCAACAAACAAAATAACAGAAACAAGTATAGTACATCATCTCAAGAAACATAAGCATGTCAGCTACAATGTATTTATGCATCACATGTCCAGTCATGGTTTCACAAAACATTACATTACAATGTCCCAACAAACATAATAATAGAAACAAGTACAATACGTCATCTCAAGAAACATAATCATGTCAACTACAATGTACTTATGTCTTATTACAACAATGATGGTTTCAGTGAGTGACATGTCCAAAAATCTCAACAACTCACACAATATTATATTGCAATCTCTCAACCAACATAATCATAGAAACACGGTCTAAATGCAACAACAGCCAATGTTACAAATACAGGCAGGGGAACCCCGCGGTCCATATGACAAGCGTAGGGTAGCAGCTCTCATCAGATCTCATCAACGCCGACCACCTCATTCTGTTCAGCCACTACAGGGCCTCTACATCCACTATAACCCGTTCAACAACATCAGAAATGGCACCAAGGAAGAACACCTTCCTAGTTTGCTTCTTTCATCGCATAATCTGCATAAGATCTTCAATATCCAAAACCTCTATGAATTCATGCTTCTTATGATGCCATCACCATATTTGTGCCATCTGCTTAGGACCAATATTGATTTCCTTACCGATCATCTCTCTCATTTCATCAAGAGTTATGTTTCTGGAATCGATAGTGATCTCCATAGTACATGATGAAACTGGCTTATTAACTCCCTCATCAAGTTTTGCCATGTATTAATCCACCTCTAAGTGTATACTGAACTTATGTAGATCAGCATCTATTGGTCCGTAGTCTCTAGGAGCCGAAGCTCTAGCATCAAGATCTCCAGCATCTTCATACATATCATCAATCATCATTTCAACTTTCACCTTATGATCAGCTGCACAACACTCCCAAACCATCTAAAGCTCATGGGAGTGCTCAATTTTCATATAGGTATCATTCATGTTGTGCCACACCAATTTTGTCCTCCGTCTAGAACCCCAAGGAATCCTAGCATGAAGCATATCTACCAGCTGCGAAACAGACACGACCTCTTTGCAATTCACAAGTAGATGCACATCTTACCCAAACACAACCCTCTCGCAACCAAAACCTAGTATTGCAGTGTACTGGCGAACATGAACTGTGAACTCATATAAGTCCCTTGTATCAAAGTTGTGCCTAATTTGATTAAAAAGGGGAACTTTTCAGTTCATTCGATTCTATTATGCCGTAACTAATCTACTTATAAGATAAGGCACAAATAAGAAAAATTCACCGCTGGCTCTTCTCCTGGGTTTTTTCTTCAAGATCTAGGTGCCGCATCCGCCCACCGGAGCCTAACAATCCACCGCCAGCCTTGCTTTTCTCTTAAACTCGCTGCTCGTAGGAACCTTGGGAGCATAATCCTTGCCGACCTCCTCGCTAACCAGGGCTGAAGACCTCGCCGCTGCTTTGTGTTGAGTGGCTCTGCGTTGAGCCCCAGACTCTGGCCCTGATGGACATGAATCAGTCAGTGACGTAGCTACATCCTTCGCCTTGCAAGACATGCTGGGCCTCCGCCGCCGGATTCAGTGTCGGGGGAGGGAGAAAACAGGACCTCCACCACCGGCAGATTCAGGGTCGGGGAAGGGAAGAAAAAGGACCACAGCCAGATTCAGTGTCGGGAGTTAGGAAAGTACAGTAATGGATTTGCCCCTACAACACGTGCAGGGTGGCTAAGAAGAGAGACTAGCGAAGAAAGAGCACATCAGGAACTAGTGTAACGGAATATCCTGACTTAACAGGCACGATTTGAAAATATTGGGCTTGGCCATCATTCACTCAAAACACCCCTCTCAGCAATTGGTGCCCCAACTTTTCGAATCGTGGTGATTAAAATCAACTCGGGTACCATGATTGAAAGATCGGTATAGGCGACTAGAGGGAGGGTGAATAGGAGCTACTCAAATTTTAACTTCTTTTCAAGTTATGGCTAAACACAAAGTAAGTTCTCTAGATGTGCACTAGGTGAGAGAACTTAAAGGAAGCTAGCAAGCAAGTAACAACATGCAAGGAGTAGAGGATAGAAGTAACCAAGAGTAGACAAGGAGATGTTTTCCCGAAGTTCGTTCCTTTTGAGGTGAAGTACGTCTCCGTTGGAGGGGTGGGTGGTAATAAGACCACCAGCGCCACAGAAGGCCTCACCCTATTCTCCCAAGCACCTGCCTCACGGTAAGCACCCGATCCACTATGCGGTGACCTTGAAGGTGGCAACCGAAACATTTACAAACTTGTTGAGAGGACCTCCACACACCAGAGTCTCCCAACACATTCCCGAAGCTTTACAACAAATGCCCGAGCTCCGAGATCGACCTCTTACGTCTAGGGTTCAAAGAACCCAAGAGTAACAAGATCCACAAAGGAAAACACGGGGGAATCAACTTTGCTTTGGTGGAAACCTAGATCTAGACCTCGTTCACCAAGCCTCAAAGTATCAAGGAGATTGGAGGGCTAGGGAGGGAGATCTAGTAGAAATGAAGCTCAAGAACAATGGAGGAGAGAGATAAAAGAGTCAAACTTCTCGTTGGAGAAGAAGGCTCTATTTATACCCTAGAGTGGGATCTGCCTGTTGCAGCCAGTCGCCAACCGGTAGTACCGGACCTATGAGCGGTAGTACCGGAAAGCTGCGGTACTACCGGACAGGTACTGGACAGGGTACCGGGTTGGCGCTGGCGAGGCTTCTACCCCCCGCGGTAGTAGAGGCTCTGCGAAGCGGTGCTACCACTAAGCGGTAGTACCGCTTAGCAGAGCGGTGGTACCGCACTGGAGTGGTGGTACCGCTTAGTGGTACCGGAGAGAACAGAGGGGAGGCGCAAATCGCCAACGCGCCTCAGACTCCTGCGGTACCGCCGCTTAGCAGAGCAGTGGTACCGGACGGGGGCGGTGGTACTGCTCAGTGGTACCGGGGAGAACAGAGGAGAGGCGCAAATTGCCACTGCACCTCAGACTCCTGCGGTACCGCTAAGCGGTACTACCGGGTGCTGAGCCGTAGTACCGGTTAGGAAGACCGGTACTACCGGAGAGCACAGAGCAGAAAGCCATACCGCAAGGGCAGACTCCTCCTGAAAACTCCACCAGAGGAAAAGCTTGAGGTTTTGCAAAACTGAGATGTTTCCACCCAAACTTTCCAATACAGACCCCCTCTTGATAGTACGGTGTTCCTACGACTCAAGCAAAAAGCCCTAGAAAAACTATATCCTGAGAGAACAGTTTAGAGGGTAACCGAAAGCCCTTTTCTATGTAAAAACCTGTGACTCACTTAGCAAACGGTTAGTCCAACACATGTGTTATCAACAAACATCAAAAAACACATAGGATAGGAAATGCCCTTTCAATCTCCCCCTTTTTGGTGTTTGATGACAACACACATTTGCATGAAAGATATTATGATGAGCACTTGGTTTGAAAAATAGAGCCGGTCTCCCCCTCTATAGAAGCCAACAATAAGAGCAAAGGCATGGAGATAGTCGAGGAGTTCATACCTTTGTACAATGTGAGAATAACACTAGAGCCATAATACAATAAATGGCATTCACACACGAGATGGATCCATATAACAATACCCATACGTCACATACGATAGATCCATAAGAAAGCCACATAGTCTTGACTTACAACACAAATAGGTAGCACACAGAGTTCACAAATAATAAGCGGTAATAAAAGGTTCACAAGCGACCAAATATCCAAGAAAGAACGAGCTTGTGACCTCCCATGCAAATCCCCCGTACCCTACGGCCCTTCTCCCTCTTTGGCATCAAGACACCAAAAAGGGAGAAAAGCAAGACTAGCGCCCCGAAGATCACTCCTCATCATCACCATGGGGGGGAGGAGAACGGAAGGAGGAAGAGGCATCATCAAACTCCCAATTGCTGTGCATGGAGATCCATTGCTCTTCCGAAGTGATGTTGTTCTGGGAGCCATCGGAGACAGTCAACTGTTGAGCTCCCATCAATACGAGCAGCAACTTTCTTGGCATAGACATGGGCCTCATACATGCGCTTTTGGTTGTCCACTTGGAAGCAAAACACCTTCTTGATCTTGGCTTCCATCCTCTTTGCCCATGAGGGCTACATATGCTCATGACGAGATACAACAAAGTCTGTGTCACGGCCACTATCTTCATGACCCGAGTCACCTTTAACCACATTACCTTCTTCATCCACTTCTTGACCGGCTGCATTGGTGGGCTTGGCGTGCTTCTTGATCAACAAGGCCTTGCTCCGATGCTTGACAAGGCAGAGAGAAGAGAAGTTTCGAGAAATACGCTCGCTCTTGGAGATGATAAGAGCCATGATGTATGGGGCAAAAGGAGGCACCCGCCTAGTGCAAGTAGCAACAACCATCTCATTCCAAATGCAGTCCATAACATCAAGGGGAACACTGGAGTCACGGTTGGAATGGACGTGGAACAAGATATCTACCAAGAAACCATGAATCTCATCTTGGTTGTCTGCACGAGGAGCAACAGTCTCACGAAGAATGTGGTACACAATGTCATAAGTGGGGAGGAGGTCCTTGATCTTGCCAGCAACACCGCGGCCACGAATATAGAGAGGAGCAAGGACGTCCTTCTTCATGGGGTGCTCATTATTGTGACACTGAAAACCGCACGGAGTGTCAAAACCACGATCCTCATAGCCAAGAATAGCACCAAACTCTGCCAAAGTGGCCTGCTTCACACTACCTTGAGTCATCCAAATGAAGGTCCTCTGATTCTTCTTGAAGTGGACAGTGGCAAAGAACTGAGAAATGATGGACGGATCATAATCCTGCTAGAACTACATGATGGGAAGCAAACCGACATTGTTGCAAATTTCCTTTGCTTCCCCCAAAGTAATCAAGATGCTTGTTCAGATGAGCCATGTCAATCCATTTCAGCGGCAGCACAATCTTGTCATTGTTCATGATTACCTCGTTGTACACACGCTCTTGAAACTCAGTGTAGAACAAGTTGTCCTCTCTATCACGGCCACGGTTCATACTATAAGGATTCTCAGATCGCATGGCAACAAAGTCAACATCAGACACATCACACAATAGCTGGGGCCCTGATGGCCCAGAACTCTGAAACTTGGTTCGACCGGAAGATGGAGGGGCGGAGGAGGAGGAGGCCCACCACGACCGGCAAACCATTTGGAACCGCCACCATGACCACCCTGAGTCCTCAACTTCATGCGAGCACTAGGCTGAGGCAAAACCTCCTGCTCGGACTCTGACCCTTCCTCCTCAATCTCATGGCGAGACTTGGAGCGCTTCCTACCACCCCCAGAACCACCTGCACCTGTGAAAGCAAAAGGAAGGATAGCAGGGAGATAAGGGCACAAGAACCCGGAAAAGGAACCACATAGAGCCATGGTTTGGGAAGTAGGTGTAGTCTGCCAGGTCCGGTAGTACCGGACTCGGCGGGCGGTAGTACCGCACGAGAGTAGTAGTAACGGAACCGCAAAGCAGTAGTACCACACGCGAGCGGTAGTATCGGAGAACCCTCCGGTACTACCGGTCGGTCGGAGCCCGCACGAATCTGGTACACGCGGACCAAGAAACAAGGAACCTAGTCCCCAAAACGCGATTCCGACATGGAGGGAGTGGAGATGACAGGAAAAATGCAGTACAAACCCCTAGATGCAAACTTCTAGCCATGAATCGACGGGATCTAGACGCATAGGGAGAAGCAAGAGAGAATGGGGAGGGAGGAGTTTGTACCGCTGTCCATGGAGGAGGACAGGAAGGAGGAGTCCGCAAGGAGACCGGATCCGGTGAGGATCCGGTGAAGGAGGTGTCGGCGGCGGACTCTGGGGCGACTTTTCCCTGGCGGCGGCGAGGAGAGAGAGTAGGGGGAGTTGGGGGGAAATGAGGCACAGGGGTGTCTCACCCCCCGATCCACCCTATAACTGACCGCCACCCGGTAGTACCGGTTACAGCAACCAGTAGTACTGGGGACCGGTACTACCGCTAGGCAACCCGGTAGTACCGCACCAGAACTAGTTTCTAGGAATTACCCTGGGAACGAGTTCGGTCCGATAGTACCGCGGTACGTCCGGTAGTACCGCTTCCACTAGAGAAAAACAACAGTTTTATGTGGAAGGTTCTTGTGAGGAAGGAGGAGGTTTGAGGAGAAAGAGGAAGGGGCTTCGGTTGAGATTCCAAACAGATAGGGGGTCAAATGCACTCTAAAATAGACAAAAAAATCACAAGAACCAAAAGGAAGTGCAAGTCACCAACAACGAGAAAGACAAACGGAACACAACTAAGATGAAAGCACGACCTCTTCAAGGAGAGGGTGGTGGCCTGCCTAGTCCACCATGTATGAGTATATTCGGCTTGGCACCGCGAAGATGTATCTTGGGTCCATTACCAAAACTCATCATTGAAGCTCACATATCACATAATGACATTAAGAGAATGATTTGGGTCACTTTGGGCATAATGGGGGGAGAGATGGCCCAATAAGTTAGGACCGCACTCCCCCTATGTCCATGCCTACATCAAGGTGGAATAACATATGAAGCATGGGTATGGGTGCATGATCTCAAGCCACGTTACTCGAATCAATGATATTTAGCTCATGCCTTAACTCCCAGAATCGCTTCTCATCAAGGGGCTTGGTGAATAAATCCGCTAGATTCTTCTCGGTGCTCACATAGGAGAGATCAATATCACCATTGTTCACATGCTCCCGGATGAAATGGTGATGAATATCAATGTGCTTCGTTCTTGTGTGTTTCACCGAATTGTGGGTGATCTTGATGGCACTTTCATTATCACAAAGAAGAGGCACTTTGTCACATGTGACACCGTAATCCTTTAAAGTTTGCCTCATCCACAATAGTTGAGCACAACAACTAGCGGCCGCAATATACTCGGCTTCGGTGGAGGACAAGGAGACACAATTTTGTTTCTTTGATGACGAACACACCAAGGACCTACCAAGGAATTGGCAAGCCCTGGAGGTTGATTTCCTTCCAACTTTGTCTCCCGCCCAATCCGAATCCATGATACCATGAAGAACAAAGCTTGAGCCCTTGGGGTACCATAAGCCAAAGTTTAGGGTATCAACTAAATATCTAAAGATTCGCTTGACCACCACAAGGTGGCTTTCTTTTGGGGCGGCTTGAAACCGTGCACAAATACCCACACTTAACATGATATCCGGTCTAGATGCACAAAGATAAAGCAAAGAACCGATCATAGATCGCTATACCTTTTGATCCACATCTTTACCCTTTATATCAAGAGTAAGATCACATTTGAGTGGCATGGGAGTCTTGGCTCCATTTAAGTCCGTCAACTCAAACCTCTTGAGCATATCTTGAATGTACTTGGCTTGATTAATGAAGATACCTCCAATCAATTGTTTCACTTCAAATCCAAGGAAGAATTGCAATTCACCCATCATAGACATTTCGAACTCATCGGTCATTAGCTTAGCAAAGACATCATTGAAGGCTTTGTTAGGAGACCCAAATATAATATCATCAAAATAAATTTGGCATATGAATAAGTTCCCTCCAACTCTCTTAGTAAAAAGAGTGGGGTCGATTAGCCCAACTTCGAAACCACGGTCTACCAACAACTTTCTAAGGTGCTCATACCATGCACGGGGAGCTTGCTTAAGCCCATAGAATGCCTTATCAAGTTTGTAGACGTGGTTCGAAAACTTGGGATGCTCAAAACCCGGAGGTTGCTTGACATACACCAACTCATTTAAGGGACCATTAAGAAATGCACTCTTAACATCCATTTGTTGTAACTTAAAGTTATGATGAGATGCATATGCAAGCAAGATACGAATGGATTCAAGACGGGCAACGGGGGTGAAAGTTTCACCATAGTCGACACCCTCGACTTGAGAGAAGCCTTGAGCCACCAATCTTGCCGTGTTGCGAATGACCATCCCATTTGCATCTTGCTTGTTCTTAAAGATCCACTTGGTCCCTATGACATTACGGCACTCCTTGGGTCTTTCCACCAATGACCACACTTTGTTGCGCTTGAAGTTGTGAAGTTCTTCATGCATGGCCTCAAGCTAATCCGGGTCTTCGAGCGCTTCATATACCTTTTGGGGCTCTACACAAGAGATAAAACTATTGTGGCCAACAAAGTTAGCCACTTGGTTATGGGTAGAAATGCCCCTTTCAAGGTTACCAACAACATTTTCAAGAGTAATTCCTTCACGGGGGAGCTTGGCGATTCTTCTTGCTTCACGACGAGCATGAGCTTCTTCAACGGATTCTTGAGAAGATACTTGGTCATCACCACTATTTTGATCCTCGTCTTGACCTTGAAAAGGAGCTTGCTCCTCTCTTTGAGCTTGCTCGACGTTTGGACCTTGATTACCTTCATGAGCTTGACCTTGATCAATAAGGGGTGAAGAACACCCCTCATTGGCTTGAGCAAGATCTTGATCACGTGATATCTTTTCAACAATGACATCTTGATGACTATAGGGTTGATGTAGATCTTGAGTAGGTGAGGGCTCCACTTGTGTAGAGCATTGTCCTTCTCCTTCCACCACAAGGGGTTCCTCAACGGGGCGGAAAAATCCCACACCCATTCTTCTTATGGCTTGAGGAGGAATTTCATCACCTACATCACCAAGATCTATTTGCCCCACTTGGGAGCCATTATGCTCATCGAACTTCACGTTAGAGGATACAATAACTTGTCCGGTGGACTTGTTATAGACCCTATAGGCATGAGAGTCCGGTGCATAGCCAACAAAGATACCTTCAATAGTGCGAGACTCGAACTTAGATAGCCGGTTACCTTTCTTGAGAATGTAGCACTTGCACCCAAGCACCCGAAGGTAGTGAATGCTTGGATTCTTGCTGGTGAGGATCTCATATGGAGTCATATCCAAATATTTGCAAAGATAAACCCAGTTGGCAATATGACAAGCAGTAGAGATAGCTTCGGCCCAAAAATTATAAGGAGACTTGAACTCCGCAATCATTGTCCTTGCCATATCCGTGAGAGCCCGGTTCTTCCTTTCCGCCACACCATTTTGTTGAGGGGTATAAGGAGCGGAATATTGATCCCCTCATCACCAAGAAACTCATCGAGGGTGTAGTTCTTGAACTTGGTCCCATTGTCACTTCTAATGGCCAATATCTTCTTATTATGTTGGAGTTGCACTTCATTGGCAAAATTGATGACGGTTTGTTGAGTCTCACTCTTCTTCTTGAAGAAATATACCCAAGTGTATGTTGAGTAGTCATCAACAATAACCAAACAATACTTCTTCCCCCCAAGACTATCAAAAGAAGGGGGACCAAAGAGGTCCATATGAAGAAGTTCCAAGATCCCATCGGAGTAAATGGTTGTAGTTGGGGGTGAGCCGACTCATGGAGCTTTCCTTCGATGCATGCCCTACATACACGATCTTTGACAAAACACACGTTATCTTTTAAACCAAGGATGTGGCCTCCCGTGTGGAGACTTTGCAAAGACCTCATGTTGACGTGGGCAAGACGGCGATGCCAAAGCCATCCCACGTCACCTTTAGCCATAAGGCATGTCGCGGATGGTGTGGGTTTCTTATCGAAATCTACCACATACAAACCGTTCTCGGCATACCCAACAAAGGCTATAGAGAGAGTCTTGCTCCACATAAGAACCACAACCTTCGGGGTAAAGTAGACATTAAAGCCCATAGGCGTGAGTTGATGTACGAAAAGTAAATTGTATGAAAGGGTCTTGATAAGCATAATGTCCACAATGGATATATCCGGAGTGACCACTGATACATTGCAAATGTATCTATAATTTTTGATGTTCCATGCTTAGTTTTATCCACTTTTTTGTGTTTTGTTCCAACTTTGGAGTACTTTTATTATGATTTCTTCGACTAACCTATTAACAAGTGCCAGCTTCCTGTTTTCTGCTGTTTTTGGTTCCAGGAAAGTCAGAAAATGAATATTCTTGGAATTGGACGGGACAAAAGCCAAAGTGCCTATTTTTCCAAAAGGGATCAAGTGCCAGAATACGAGACGAAGAGGGGCCAGGGGCCGGCCGCGCGGACAGGCTTGGCCCGCGCCAGGGGGTGGTCTGGCCTAACCCAGCACCCCCTCGGCCTCTCCTTCCGCCTATAAGTTGCCTTCGGGACAAAAACCCTAGGTACCCGATCAAAAATCCACGAAAGAGTCTATAGCCGCCGTCGTCTCTGTCCCTAGATCGGGGGGATCTGAAGCTCTTCCTGGCACCCTGCCGGAGAGGGGAATTCACCCTGGAGGCCTTCTTCATCACCATGCAAGCCCCCGGTGTGATGCGTGAGTAGTTCATCCTTGGACTACGGATCCATGTAGTAGCTAGATGGCTGGTCTCTCCTCCTTTGTGCTTTCATGTTTAGATCTTGTGAGCTCCGTTCATGATCAAGATCATCTATTTGTAATTCATACATGTTGTGTTTGCGGGGATCCGATGGATATTGAGATGCTATTTCAGATTGATTATTGATTCTATCATGTCTTTGTTATTTGAGATCTTGCATGCTTTCTGTTGTTAGTAGCTATCTTGGCCAAGTAGATGCTAGCAACTCCAAGAGTTAGTATTTATGCTCGATAGTGGGTTCATGCCTCTGGTAATCTGGGGAAGTAACAGAAATCTCTAAGGTACTAGATGTGTTGTTGCTACTAGGGAGGAAACAACAATCCTTTGTTCATAGAACAATCGTATTGTTTACTTTACACGCAGTTCGTAAAGCAATAATTTGTTGCTTGCAACTTAATACTGGACGGGGTTCGGATGATAACCTGAAGGTGGATTATTAGTCATAGATGCAGTTGGATGGCGGTCTATGTATAATGTTGTAATGCCCAATCAAGTCTCAAAGGAGTCAAGATTATTAGTATATGCATGTATTGCTTTCTCGGTGTTTGTCAATTGCCCCGCTGTAATTTGTTCACCCAGCATGTTATCTATCTTAAGGAGAGCCACCTCTAGTGAACTATGGATCCCGGTCCTTTTCTTTTACATACAATCTATAAACTGTTTACTGCTTTGTGTTTACTTTCTGCAAACTTTTACTTCTTTCCATTCGATACGTTTAATCCTTTGTTTTCCACAAAACACGGTGAGATTGACAACCTCATCGCAAGTTGAGGACAAATTTCTATGGTTGTGTTGTGCACGTCTCCACGTTGCTACTAGCACCGGTAGTGCGCCCTGCCAAAGCTCAGCTAGTAACACCTTTGGGGTGTTTCCTTGCTCCTACTGGTTCGATTAAACCTTGGTTTCATAACTGAGGGAAACTTGCTGTTGTGCTCATCATACCTTCCTCTTGGGGTTCCCAACGAGCTCTACATCAACACCGCCATCAAGCATTTTTCTGGGCGACGTGCCTTGAGCCATCAAGCATTTTTCTAGCTCCGTTGCCGGGGAACGAAGAAGAAGAAACTCCCATGTCAACCACGTGCCATCAAAGACATTTTTCTGGCGCCGTTGCCGGGGAGTCAAGGACATCTTCACAAGGGGAGTCCCTCATAACCAATCTCTTTACTTTGTTGTTTTTGTTTTGCTTAGTTTCTTTTTGCTTTGTTTGCTTGTTTTGTTCTTCAAAAAACACAAAAATATTAGTTTTACTAGTTTGCTTTCTTATTTCAAAAACACAAAAAAATTAGTTCCTTTCTTAAGTTGCCTTTATGACTAGCTCTGCTCCAATCACTATTTCATGATGGATAGCTCACTCAGTTTCCTATTTGGGAACAGTTTTATGAATGCTAAGGTAATAGATGAACCACCGCCTGCTAAAACCTCCATGGAAGAAGAAATTGCTGAACTTGAAAGCTCATTAGATGAAAAAGAGGAGGAGAGTGATGGACAAAAGGAGGAAGAATGGATCTACCCATGCCTACCTTCTAATGAGAGTAACTCTTTATCCCTTACATTATTTGATTGTCCCCCATGCTTATCAAAGGAGGGTGGATGTTATGTTCCCGAGGATTCTTTTGAAAATATTTATAATAAAGCTCTAGTGCTTGTAGATCATGAAAAGCATGCCTTATGTGATAGTTATATTGTTGAGTTTATTCATGAGGCTACTGAAAATTATTATGAGAGAGGAAAATATGGTTGTAGAAGTTTTTATGGTAATAAAACACCTCTCTATGTGCTGAAAGTTTTGAAGTTACTTTTGTTTTATCTTCCTATGCCTGTCACTTTGTTCTTTGTGCATTTATTTGCATACAAGATTCCTATGCATAGGAAATGGGTTAGACTTAAATGTGTTTTGAATTTGCTTCTTGATGCTACTTCAATTCATATTTCTTATGAGAGCATCTTCTCAAATTTTTATGCCTAACTTAAAGGCGTTAAAGAAAAGTACTTGTTGGGAGATAACCCAAGAGTTTTAGATGAGTCTTGGAAGTTATTACCTCTGTAATAACATCTCCTTATCCTTTTTATTTTCTTTTTGTGCCAAGAGTAACCTCTATTGAGAGTGAAGTAATGATTGGGAAAGTTGCTGCCGCGAAACAGATTTCTGTGCTTCACCATAAAAATTCCTGAGAGGGCTCTATACGTTGGATTGAGCTGTAATTTTTTGTGCTCTGCCCCAAGTTGTTATCTAACTTTCGTTAGTTCAACACTTTTTGATTTGAGCAACAAAAGGTCTTCGAAAAAATTCGTCTTTACCTGCTGGTCTGTTTTGACAGATTTCTGCCATTTTCTGCATTTGCTTCTTGTTAGTTCCTTCTTGAGTTACTTTGGGGAATTCAGATTTTTGAGGGAAGTGCTACAGTAGCTACTGTTCTAATGGAAGTTTATTTGGTGTTAGAACTGAACCTTGAGACTTATTTATCTTAAAATGCACTAATGTTGCTAATGAGATTGTGTGAAGTTTTGTATGAAGGAAAAATTTCAGGTGTATGGAAGGAATGAGTAATGAGATGAAGGATGGACTAAAGCTCAAGATTGGGGATGCCACGCATGTCACCCCAAGAAATATCCAAGAAGTACAAACGTCAAAGCTTGGGGATGCCCAAGGCATCCCCGTCTTTATCAATAAAAATTCCAGGTTTCTTCCAAACGCTTCATTTTTATTGTTTCATGCACAGTTGTGTTTTTCTTGGAGCGTCTTATTTTTCGTTTTCGTTTTGGTTTTTAGTTTGCTTGGTTTGCTTAGTTTTATGAATAAGTTGGTTGGACCCCCTCTTTCACACATTGGTTTCCAAATAGTTTGGTTTGGTTTTGGAAAAGAGTAGGAAAGTTCATGCTTATGTGGTAAAAAGAGCTTGTTTTTGACTGTGGCCTATGCTTTGTCATGCCATGCTTGATATTGTTTTGGCCTTATGCTTAGTATTCTTTGCTGTAGCATGACTTGTTATAAACAATTGAGATTGTTTAATGTGCCTTGGACGAATCATGCGTTGTTTTAGCATATTAAAGCATAGTATAGTGGTATTCTCCTTTGATGATTTATTTGGGTTGACTTGGCACATGCTCACACTATGTTATGACTATCTCCAGTCACCATAGCCTTTATGATCCTTTAGTTTTCAACTTGTAGTATCACTTTATGCTTTGATCAATGATGTTTTGTCGCTCTGCATGATTATGGCCATTATTGCTCTCTTAGTTTGTCGCTCCCAGTCTTTTGCTAGCCTCCATAACAAAGTATGAGTTCCACTCATGCATCCAACTCCCTAAACTAAGTTATTCCAAAGAGTCCACCATACCTACCTACTAGCTTATGCTATTCCAAGTATATTCATGCTTTTGTTTACCTTCCACTTGTTATGAGAAAACTAGTGATTGAAGCTCTCACGAACTTGATGGCACACTTTACTTTATTGCCTCTAATAAACTTGAACCATTGGGTCCTTCTTTGTTGTGTATATGCTTGCGCTTTATAAGTTGAAATTAGCAGAACCATGTTTCATGGGGAACACTTTCAACATTGCACTTGTACTTTGTACCCCGTTGATATTATGTTCTTTTGCTTATGGATCCCGGTGGTGTGAAATAAAAGTGGAACTTGTAAGATCATGGAGTTTGTATGTGTGTTAGAGAAACGCCTGGGCCGCTAACCTAAGCCATGCCTAATCATGGTGGAAACTTGCAGCATCACCATAATGAGCACTCTATGAAGCATCCTTAATAAAAACCTGTGCAAATAGCAAATAAAAAGATCGCTGAGATGCTCATTGTCTGCTTGCCTTGTCATTTTGATTATGGGAAAGCTCCCGTATCCTGTGCAAGGGGTACCCCGTTGGCGGTTCTTAATGATACACATATACTTACAATGACAAGAGCTTACTCGTGACTGAAGTTGAGTAGCATGAGGATCGGTCTTTGTAAGTAAGGGGCATGAGATTTCGGTTTATAACTTGTCAAGCATATCCTCTTAGTTGTGTCACTTTAACCTTAATCACCTTCAAGATGCTTATGATAGGGGCAATGAGAGCTAAAAACTACAAGTACCATAAATTTTGGAAGCTCTTTATGAGACTTGAATCCCTACTTCCTTCTACAAAAGGCTTTTCTTCCACCATTATATTGAGTCTCCACCTTCTAACTTTATGCACCTACTTTGAGAGCATAGTGGCCATTCTTAGTTCTATGTGCATTGTCCCAAGACTAGTTGATTGATGCATAACTTGTTATTGCTTGTTTGAAACTATTGTATCTAGTCACTCTTATGAACTTTGAAGGTGTCCTATGCATTTATATTTGCTACTCTATTGAGGGACAAGCTGAATACATTTATGCTATGTTTTCTTTATGTGAAACAAACAAATGTCTTGCAAAGCATTGCTATTCATGAATCTTGTGTTTGTGCTTTTTCATGTTGCATCTCAGTTTCTTTGCTTATTGCTAGAACTTTGTCTTTCATGCTATGATTGAAGTACTATGATCCCAGCTTTGAATGTTTTGCAAACATTTTGATCAAGTCTTTGATGGTGCATGTCACCTCAAAAATTCTTTCTTTTTATCACTTACCTACTCGAGGACGAGCAGGAGTTAAGCTTGGGGATGCTGATACATTGCAAATGTATCTATAATTTTTGATGTTCCATGCTTAGTTTTATCCACTTTCTTGTGTTTTGTTCCAACTTTGGAGTACTTTTATTATGATTTCTTGGACTAACCTATTAACAAGAGCCACAGTGTCAGCTGCCTGTTTTCTGCTATTTTTGGTTCTAGGAAAATCAGAAAATGAATATTCTCGGAATTGGACGGAACAAAAGCCGAAATGCCTATTTTTCGGAAGGGATCAAGTGCCAAAATACGGGACGGAGAGGGACCATGGGCCGGCCACACCACCTGGCCACGCGACTAGGCTTGGCCCACGCAAGGGGGTGGTCTGGCCGACCCCAGCACCCCCTTGGCCTCTCCTTCCGCCTATAAGTTGCCTTTGGGACGAAAACCCTAGGTACCCGATCAAAAATCCACGAAAGAGTCTATAGCCGCCGTCGTCTCTGTCCCTAGATTGGGGGGATCTGAAGCTCTTCCTGGCACCTTGCCGGAGAGGGGAATGCACCCTGGAGGCCTTCTTCATCACCATGCAAGCCTCCGGTGTGATGCGTGAGTAGTTCATCCTTGGACTACGGATCCATGTAGTAGCTAGATGGCTGGTCTCTCCTCCTTTGTGCTTTCATGTTTAGATCTTGTGAGCTCCTTTCATGATCAAGATCATCTATTTGTAATTCATACATGTTGTGTTTGCGGGGATCCGATGGATATTGAGATGCTATTTCAGATTGATTATTGATTCTATCATGTCTTTGTTATTTGAGATCTTGCATGCTTTCTGTTGTTAGTAGCTATCTTGGCCAAGTAGATGCTAGCAACTCCAAGAGTTAGTATTTATGCTCGATAGTGGGTTCATGCCTCTGGTAATCTGGGGAAGTAACAGAAATCTCTAAGGTACTAGATGTGTTGTTGCTACTAGGGAGGAAACAACAATCCTTTGTTCATAGAACAATCGTATTGTTTACTTTACACGCAGTTCGTAAAGCAATAATTTGTTGCTTGCAACTTAATACTGGACGGGGTTCGGATGATAACCTGAAGGTGGATTATTAGTCATAGATGCAGTTGGATGGCGGTCTATGTATAATGTTGTAATGCCCAATCAAGTCTCAAAGGAGTCAAGATTATTAGTATATGCATGTATTGCTTTCTCGGTGTTTGTCAATTGCCCCGCTGTAATTTGTTCACCCAGCATGTTATCTATCTTAAGGAGAGCCACCTCTAGTGAACTATGGATCCCGGTCCTTTTCTTTTACATACAATCTATAAACTGTTTACTGCTTTGTGTTTACTTTCTGCAAACTTTTACTTCTTTCCATTCGATACGTTTAATCCTTTGTTTTCCACAAAACACGGTGAGATTGACAACCTCATCGCAAGTTGAGGACAAATTTCTATGGTTGTGTTGTGCACGTCTCCACGTTGCTACTAGCACCGGTAGTGCGCCCTGCCAAAGCTCAGCTAGTAACACCTTTGGGGTGTTTCCTTGCTCCTACTGGTTCGATTAAACCTTGGTTTCATAACTGAGGGAAACTTGCTGTTGTGCTCATCATACCTTCCTCTTGGGGTTCCCAACGAGCTCTACATCAACACTGGCATCAAGCATTTTTCTGGGCGCCGTGCATTGAGCCATCAACCACTACCTTACCCAAATCCAATACCTTAGATGTTGAACCATCTCCATAAGTGACACACATATTGGAAGTATTAGCTCTTGTCTCATCAAGCATCTCATTGCTTCCGATCATATGAGTCGTGGCACCACTATCAACCACCTATTTTCTTCCACCGGAAGCATATCCCTACAAGAGATTAATTCTTTGTTTTAGGTACCCATCGTTGAATAGGTCCTCTTTTGTTAGTCCCAAGAATCTTAGGAACCCAAATGGCCCAACGATAATCATCACCATAAGTGGTGCCTACATATAGCATAGACATGAACATCATAGGATTTCATAAGAACATAGGAAGGATTATATTTTCCCGCAAAGTCATTGTGAGAGGGTTCAACACCACCCTTGTGGATACTTGGCTCCTTCTCTTTTGCCATCTCCCCATCCTTCACAAAAGTAATCATTTTGGAAGGGGGAGTGGACAAAGTCTTCTTCTTCTTCTTTCTCTTGTTCTTCTTCTTTGACTTAGAAGCAAATCCAAGTCCTTTAGCCACATTGTCCCTTTGATTGCTCAAAAGTTCATTGAGGCTTTTTTCTCCTTGTATGCATGGGACGAGGCCTTTCTCAATGGTAGCTTTCAACTTCTTGTTCTCCTTGAAAAGATCTCCATGCTCACAACAAGAGTTAGTAGAACATGAAACACTACTAGATGACAAGGTTGAAGCATTTTTTGTTACTTGAGTTTGAAGTTTCTCATGTGACTTTGAAAGGGTAGAGAATTTGCTCAACAAGGCCTCATGGTCCTTCTTGAGTCTCTCCATTCCTTCCTTTAGTCTATCATGACTAACCCCAAACTCAAGTTTTTCCTTTTTAATCACATTAGTTAGAGCAATAGCATGATCACGTTCTTTAACAAGTTTAGAGATATTCAAGTTAAAAGATTCTTCATGGGCAACATAGGTTTCCTCTAGAGCAACTCTTTTCTTTTGCTCTTCCTCAAGAGCATCGTTTAAAGCGGCAATCTCCATGGCGGCCTCCCGAGCATGGCCAAACATTTCCTAGATGGATTCATCCCTCTCGTCAATGATATCGCAGGCTTCACCTAATTGACTCATCAAAGACTCAACACATATTTTAGCTTCACCCTCTAGATAGTTCAAGCAACTAGTGGACTCCACTATCTCCTTCTTAATCTTAAGACTCATCTCATCATCAAGTGTAGATGCATCAATAATAGGGAGGATAGTGGATGGGGTGGTTACCATGGAGGCCTTAGCCATAAGACATGTGGTCTTGGTGACGAGCTTATCCTCATTGGAAGAGTCAAAGAGTGCTGAAGCCGTTGATGTAGTAGTAATAGCCATGAGACACGTAGACTTGGATGCCCGCTTGTTCTAATTGGGAGAATCGAAGAGGGACGTCGGTGAAGAGGTTGAGGTGGTGGTGGAGGAGGTGGTGGCAATTTTGGCAATGGCGGCCACTCCAACAATCTCTCCATTATCTTCCTCATCACTATCTTTATCATCGTTCTCTTCATATTCTTCACGGGCCACCAACACGTATTTTTGAGGTTCCTTCTTGTTGGGGAAATTCTTGTTTTGGACCTTCTTGACGAAGTTCTTGTTGGGGGTTGGCTTGAACTTAGATTTCAATATAAGTCTTCCACCATGGTCTTCTATCTTCTCATATGGTCATTCGGCAATGAAATGGTTGGTTTCTCCACAATTGTAACATGTTCTCAATTTGGGTCTTGAGGTAGTTGTGGTAGCCTTTGACACATTGCCCCTTCCTTGGTTCTTCCAAAACCTTCTAGAGACGAGAGTTAATTGCTCATGGAGAGCACACTTGATATCTTCGTCATCGCCTTCAATCTTCCCCAAGGAGTCAACATCCTCTTCATAGGCGTGAACCTTGGCCTTCAAAGCAAGAGTGGGAGAGTCCAATCTCCGAGCACGAGCAGGAGCATCATCGGCCGTCTTATTCATGATTCCAAGAGCCACAAACTCATTTAACACTTCATGGGATGACATGGCATAGAAGTTCGGTCTTGAGCGAATGTTGTTGGCCAACTCCCGTTGGAAGGGCAAGATGGCTTGCATGAACTTGCGCTTGATCCACTTGTCATCCACATCCCTACTACCATGATCGATCATCCTAATTGAAAGAGCCGTAACCCTTCGATAGAGATCCTCAGGAGTCTCATCCTCCTTCCCAACAAAGGCATCGGCTTCATAATGCATTTCTTCAAACTTGGAGTTTTGAATGCTTTGATTTCTGAGATAGACACGTTTAAGAGCACTCCAAGCTTCCTTGGCGGTGTCATAAGACCGAATGTGAGTCATTTTCTCATGAGTCAAGGCATCTTGGAGAAATTGCCATTGCAGTGGCATTGAGTTGATTGTTGATTTCCTCGGTAGGAGTCATGTTGTAGGGGTCGCGAGGATAGAAGCCGAACTCCACAACCTTCCAAAGATGCACACTAGAACTTTCGACGTGAGAGCGCATGAGATATTGCCAATTGGCGAAATTAGATGCATCAAGCTTAGGTGGCGGGCCACGATGATTGATATGTGGCATAGGAAGAGGAACATGATTATAACTAAGCGGTGGTGGCATGTTTCCCATGGGGTTGCCTTTTGCCTTAATGCCCTCCTCTCCGTTGGAAGAGTCCTTGAGAGGATCCTCCACCGGCTTTGAGCCACTTGATGGGTCATCAATGGTATTGGCAACAACCACTTCCTTTTTACCAAGATATAATTCAAGCAAGTCTTTCATTTCTTGGTGAAGTGTATCCATGGATGCGGATAGCTCACTCTTAGAGACAGGTGTTACTTCGGAGGTGGTTTCACTTCCCTTCAGATCACCCATACTTCTCTTAGGCGGTTAAGCCAACAAGAGCACCTTGCTCTGATACCAATTGAAATATCGGTATAGGCGACTAGAGGGGGGTGAATAGGAGCTACTCAAATTTTAACTTCTTTTTAAGTTATGGCTAAACACAAAGTAAGTTCTCTAGATGTGCACTAGGTGAGAGAACTTAAAGGAAGCTAGCAAGTAAGTAACAACATGCAAGGAGTAGAGGATAGAAGTAACCGAGAGTAGACATGGAGATGTTTTCCCGAAGTTCCTTCCTTTTGAGGGGAAGTACGTCTCCGTTGGAGGGGTGGGTCGTACTAAGACCACCAGTGCCACAGAAGGCCTCACCCTATTCTCCCAAGCACCCGCCTCACGGCAAACACCTGATCCACTATGCGGTGACCTTGAAGGTGGCAACCGAAACCTTTACAAACTTGTTGAGAGGACCTCCACACACCAGAGTCTCCCAACACAATCCCGAAGCTTTACAACAAATTCCCGAGCTCTGAGATCGACCTCTTCCGTCTAGGGTTCAAAGAACCCAAGAGTAACAAGATCTACAAAGGAAAACACGAGGGAATCAACTTTGCTTTGGTGGAAACCTAGATCTAGACCTCCTTCACCAAGCCTCAAAGTATCAAGGAGATTGGAGGGCTAGGGAGGGAGATCTAGTAGAAATGAAGCTCAAGAACAATGGAGGAGAGAGATAAAAGAGTCAACTTCTCGTTGGATAAGAAGGATCTATTTATACCCTCAAGAGGGATCTGCCTGTTGCAGCCAGTCGCCAACCGGTAGTACCGAACCTATGAGCGGTAGTACCGGAAAGCTGTGGTACTACCAGACAAGTACCAGACAGGGTACCAGGTTGGCGCTGGTGAGGCTTCTGCCCCCGCGGTGGTAGAGGCTCCGCGAAGAGCGGTAGCACCGCACTGGAGCGGTGGTACCGCTTAGTGGTACCGGAGAGAACAGAGGGGAGGCGCAAATCGCCAACGCGCCTCATACTACTGCGGTACCACTAAGCGGTACTACCTCTTAGCAGAGCGGTGGTACCGGACGGGGGCGGTGGTACCGCTCAGTGGTCCCAGGGAGAACAGAGGAGAGGCGCAAATCGCCACCGCGCCTCAGACTCCTGCGGTACCGCCAAGCGGTACTACCGGGTGCTGAGCGGTAGTACCGGTTAGGAAGACCGGTACTACCGGACAGCACAGAGCAAAAAGCCACACCGCAAGGGCAGACTCCTCCTGAAAACTCCACTAGAGGAAAATCTTGAGGTTTTGCAAAATAGAGATGATTCCACCCAAACTTTCCAACACGGACCCCCTCTTGATAGTACGGTGTTCCTACGACTCAAGCAAAAAGCCCTAGAAAAACTATATCCTGAGAGAACATTTTTGAGGGTAACCGAAAGCCCTTTTCTATGTAAAAACCTGTGACTCACTTATCAAATGGTTAGTCCGACATATGTGTTGACAACAAACATCAAAAAACACACAGGATAGGAAATGCCCTTTCAGCGATGCACTGGCCTCTCAAGTTTTGGGCTGCAAAATGATATTCTCTCCTTTTGGGAAGGTGGCCTTTGCAAGCTCCCCCTTCAACCTAGCATTTTCCTCAAAGATGTTTGTACTACTAGAAGGAATGAAAATACTAGGTGAAGCAAAATTAGATACTTGCGTTTGAAGTTGTTCACGAGACTTTGTGAGAGTCAAGAGTTCACTTTACAAGGCCTTGTGAGCCTTGTCAAACTTCTTGAAGTCCTCGGCAAGTTTGTCATGAACAACACCAAAGTCAATCTTATCATTTTTAGCCATTTTATACCTAGCAATGGCATGATCACATTCCTTAATGAGTTTAGAAATAATTAGATTATTTGCCTCATCGAGGCCTTCAATTTTTTCTTCAAGAGACTCTCTAGTCTCTTGCTCTTCTTCTACAGCATTAGTTAGAGCGTCCATTTCAAGAATGTGCTCTCTCCCAAGATTTCATCACTCATCTAGAAGCTCTTTTGTGTGAGAAAGTTGATTCCAGAGATTCACAAAATGCTTATTGTGCTCCCCTTGCAAGTTAGTTATATAAACATCGAAAGCAGTTAATTCCTCCTTCACCTCAAGATTTATATCATCATTTAATTCATAATTGATCATAGAGGTGGAGAGAGGATATGATAATACCTCTAATGCTCTTGCCATAAGGCAAGTGATGTTCTTGTTGGTCATATTGTCATTTGGAGAGTCGAAGAGTGAGAAGGTGGATGTAGACGTGGTGCTGATGGCTGCCACGCCATTTGATGTTTCTTCTTCTTCCTCCTCATATTCATTATTAGATGAGAACTCTTCGTGTGTTATCAATGCAATGTCAGCTGACTTCTTGTTGGTGGTATTCTTCTTAACGAAAGGCTTCTTGAAAGGAACCTTTGACTTTTTCTTCAATACAAGTACACCACCATGATCTTCTCTCTTCTCATATGGACATTCAACAAAAAAAGATAGCGGTCACCACAGTTGAATCAAGTTCTCAATCTTTAACCATTCTCTTTTCTACCCCTTGGGTTGCTTCTTTGTTGCATCTCCATCTTGGCCTTGGCGGGATTTTTCCAAAAGTTCCTTGCATAGAAGGACATGTATTTAGCATGAGAAACTTTGACATCTTCAGGGTGGCTCATAGCAAGGACTTCATCACTTCCTTCTTCTTCCTCATACTCCACAACCTTAGCCTTCAGGGCAAGATTAACACCATTGATCATTCCAAAAGCATGAGCACGACCATCTTTGGCATTCTTGGCAGCAACCTTGAAGACGGACATCTCTTGCATAACTTCATTGGAGGTCATGATATGCTAGTTGTATCTTCCTTGGAGACTCTTCAAGTCGGTGGGATTGAAGAGCATGAGTGAACTCACATACTTCCTCTTTATCCAAGCGTAATCCACATGAGAGGCACCAATATTTCTAAAGGCGGTGGCAGTGGATTTGAGTCTTCGATACATGTCTTCATGGTCCTCACCATCCTTCATATAGAAGACTTCGGCTTCATTAATCAAGGCATCATATCAATTTCTTCTCATGCTCTCATTTCCAACAACAAAATCAATGAGAGCATCCCAAGCTTCATTGGCAGTGTTGAGGTGTTCAATGTGAGGAAAATCTTTTGGCCCCAACCCAAGTTGCATCATGTGCAACACGGTGGCATTGAGTTGACTATTGACCACTTCTCTTCTTGTCAAGTTGGTTGGATCCTTAATTTTGAGTCCTTCAATAATATTCCACAAGTCAATGTAAGAGTTGCGCACATGAGATTTCATCAAAACTTGCCATTGAGCAAAAGAATGTGTAGATAGCATAGGTGGGTTACCTCTATTATTTATATGGGGATGAGGGATCGGAGAGTCGGGAGAGTACCAACTGGGAACTGAATGATGCTCTTCCTTCCCATCACCCTTTTTAGTTGAGGAGTTAGTGGTAATATGTTCATCCCCCACTACTTCAATCGTTGGTTTAGCCGATGCATTCCCCTTCAGAATTAGAGGGGGTTCCTCTTGAGAAGGAGGTGTTAAGGCTATCTTTTCCTTAACAAGTTGCTCAACTAGTTGACGCAACTGTTGGATTTTGTTGCCTAAGGAGGAGCTAAAGCTTGTTTCCAAATTCTTGAGATCCACCATGGTCACCGAGGTGCTAGCCTCACCCCCTCAATCCTCATCTTGGTTACCCATACACTCTTAGGCGGTTAAGCCCGAATAAATAGCCGAGGCTCTGATACCAATTGAAAGGATCGTATGGGCACCTAGAGGGGGGTGAATAGGTGCTACTTCAAATTTTACTATTTTCAATTTAGGGTTTAACACAAAAGGTAAATTCTCTAGATATGCAACTAAGGCGAATTTACATATATGTCACACTAGCACAACTAACTAAACAAGAGAAAGGTATAACTAAAGTGCGGTAAAGGATAGAGATAACCGAAATGGAGCACGTAGAGACACAAGGATGATTTCCCGCAGTTCCTTCCTTTTCAGGGGAAGTACGTATGTGTTTGGGGAGGGGGTGGTTTTCAACTACCAAAGCCACAAAAGTCTTCCCTTGTTCTCCGGTGAACCTCACCCCAAAGGGATCGATTCACTCTTCGACTATATCGGTAACCTTCAAGGTGTAAACCTACACCTTTACAATAAGTTTAAGGCACACATCCACAACTGAATTGGAGGCTCCCGAATGCAAGCAAGTTGTCACAACAATCAAAAGACACGCTTGTAAGAACCAAGTAAAAGCCTAGGGTTTCCAATGAAACCCTAGAGCAAGGGGCCCACAAGTGAATGAGGGGGAAATGAAGATCTCTTTTGGTTAAGATGTAGATCAAGGCCTCCTCCTTCGATTCTCCAAAGATCAAGGACTTTGAGTGGTTAAAGAGGGAGATTTTGTTGATTTGGTGGCTCAGCTTTATGGTTCTTGAGGTTGGGGAATGAGCATCCTCCAAAGGTAGAAGAAGGGGCCTTTATATAGGGCCCAAGAAAAATATCCGTTGGAGTCACTTACCCTAGAGTGTACGGCAGAAACCAACCGGACATTCCGGTCTGGGCTGGACACTCCGTCCGCTTCACCCCGGATAGTCCGGCTTGCCCAAGATTCTTAAAACAATCTGGCCAGAGTCTGGGTGGAGTCCGATGTGACATACAGAATGGATGCAGCCTCTGGGAAAACGAGGAAGCCCCTAGCCGGACACTTCGGTCGGCATCACACAGACATTCCAGTTGGGCCGGATACTCTGGCTGAGACCAGACGGATAGTCCAGCGAATCTGAGCATTTGACCCCTTAGACTCCTAGGATCCTTTTTAATACACCCACTTAGAACCCTATTTTCCTGTTGAGGGAGCAATAATATACAAGTATGCTGACCAGATAAATATGCCCTAAAACATTTAGCAGATGATTAAACTATCCTAGTGTTGTCAACAAACATCAAAACATATGAAGCGCAAAAATGCCCTTTCAGTTGTATTGCTCACGTGCTTGGCGAGGGTACAATGGATGAAAGTCTAGGGTTTTAGATCTCAAAGATCTATCCCTCTGAGGTAGGAGAAGGGTCCCTTATATAGGGAGGAGTTGGGCCTCTTCCCCCGGTTCATGGGTGGGAAGGGTCACCACAGTGCCGTTCCCGAGGTCCTGGTCTATAGGACTTCTTTTTGGTGAACCGCGTCTTTGATGCTGGTTGCTCCTCCGCCCGATAGTAAAGAGTTCTCCCTTTAGCATCTCTTATCTCCATACGGCGCCGCCCACTCCCCTTCTTGCACAAAAGTAGCCAGAGGGGGACCTGCCTAGCTAAGGCCATCCATCAGCAGGTCAGGGCCTTGTCTCCCTCACCTTTGGACCAACGCTCTGCCTTTAGGACCGTGCGATGGAGGTATCCAATGACACCATTGATCTTCTCATCTTCCCGTGATGGGCACTTCTCTGCCCCTCTCGAGGCCTCATAGATCCGAGGACCTTAGGAGGGTCCGATGAGATGCTCCCCGTGAAGGTAACGTCTCCCCTCGTGAGGGGCCTACGAGATCCTGCCATGCAAGATAGCCGGAGACAGATACGGGGTACCCCCTGTACCAAGTATGTGATAGTAGCCCCCAGGCATTCGGCCAGTGTGCTCCTCCTGCAATGATGAAGGGTCAGATGGCCATTCCAACGGCTGGCGCTATGCGGGACGCATGTCGCTCTGAGTTCCTGAGACATCTTCTTGGAAGGTGCGTGCCTGCCTAGGCCCAATCTTAATTCATAAGAAAATGGGTTTCCCTCTCACGCAAAGATCTATCCTCTTCTCTGACTGCTTCTTTGTGCCTCCCTCCTCCAGATGGCCACCAATGCTCGACGTGCACCATGTCTCGTTTGGAAGCTTTGTCAGTGGCGATGGGGAAGCTGCCACCGATCGGCCCCTCCTCAGGCGATGAGGAGGAGGATATGGGAGAGGTGTTGATGCCCTCCACGATCTGTATGGACTCTGGGCTCGACCGGTGCTGCTCATATCTTGCCTCTAGCTGGAATGAGTGCGGGGAGACCTAGGTGTGGCCCAGGTTGGTGGATCTAGCGAAACTCTGCAGCCCTGTGCACCGTTCTTCTACCACACCATCATCACGGGGTTGATTCCGCTGTTCTCCCCCTTTTTCATGGCAGTTCTGGAGCACTACCAGATCCGCGCCATCCACCTGCATCCCAACTCTGTTAGCACCCTTGCCATCTTCGCCTTTTGGTGCGAGATGTCCGGGAGGGTGAAGTCTTCGATGGCGCTGCTGTGCCAGATGTACGCTCTCCGTGTCACCTCCACGTACCATATCGCCAGTTGCACCTCCTTCATGAAGGAAGGACCACTCGGGCCCCAAATGGGTTGGACGAAACACGTGGAGGACTTTTGGAAGGGCTGGCTTCTGGTGGATGCGCAGGAGGACTATCGACGGATTGATGACAAGTACGCCATGAGGGGGTCCTCGAGGCGTGCGGAAGAGAGGGGTGTGAGATGTACGGTGTTCCGGGATGGTGAGCACACAAGTTTACCCAGGTTCGAATCCGCCGGCTTTGGACGGATCCTACTCCTGCTAGCAATCCAGTAATACGGTAGTGCCGGATATGGGTTACAAGGGTTTCACCTGTATGAGTTGAGATTGTGAACTATTGTGGGGTGCCCTAAAGGTTGGTTCCTAGGATGGATTATATAGATATCCAGCGTAGGGTTTATAGGACAGACCTATCCGGCTCTGACCAAGAGTCAATTACGGAGTACATCTTGAACTATAAGTAACATTATAGGCCTATGTCGGTAAGTCTTCTAGGCCTTCCCGTAGCCGGACTGGACTCCATCTCTTCTCCATGACTGGGTCGCCCGTGAAGCAAAGCTCTAACGCGAAGTGGGCCACCCTGGTTAGTGAGGCACAGTGAGGATACCCGGAAAGTATATCCCCAACAGCAGCCCCCAGAAGCCTCCAAGATCCAGGGTCGGATTTCTTCATCGTCTAGCTTGATCCATCTTCGGCTTGTAGAATCTTGAATGGTTCCTGAAACTTCAAAACAAAGGATAGGATCCAAGTTCTTAAAAAGTCGAACCTATGAGTACATTATTCGGGTTACCAACTTGAATTTCAAACTAAGCCAGAACTTGGTCTCTAACATAACCTGACATCAGTCAAGGTCAAGTCATGTCACTGACAGACATTCCTGTCAGCACGACCATTGGTGGGTCCGCCTTTCGTGGAACCGAGGTGTTGTTTTAATGCGTGCGTGGAGATCGAAGAGGTTCCTATCAGCATGACTGTTGGTGGGTCCACCTTTCAGATAACTAAGGTGTCGTCTTAATGCATGCACGGAGATCGAGGCGGTGTAATCCTCACGAGGAGGTTACCCAGCTCCTTCCACGACATGTGGCATAGTTACTATTCATCTTGCACGGATCTTAGCGTAGGTGAGGGATATAAGGGGTCAAGATCTCCGCTTTTCTTCCTTACCATCGCTAGTGTCTTCTCCTTCCTCTCGATGCCTACACGCAAAGCTGTTCTACCTCCCTCCAAGCACACAGCGCCGCCCATCCTAGGTCACCACCACTCATAAAATGGCTGAAGCCTCCGGCATGGAGGTGATAGTGGTGACGGCCCCTACGGCGGAGAAGGAGAAGTTCCGCGGGGTCTTGATCCCCTGCATCCTTGACGATGACAAGCTCCGCGTCGTCGAGAGCGAAGGCCTCCTCTGCGCGTGACTGACGGAGCTGTTTTGACCAAACCATCCCCACCACCAACACCGACGAGCGTGTGCACTTCGGCACCCACCTCGACAGAGGTTTGAGTTTTCCTCCCTCAAATTTATTTTCTCAGGTTATAGATCACTACGGAGTGCAACTCCATAATCTCCCCCCAAACTCACTCTTAGAAGCGCTTACGCGTCTTCATGTGAGGGGTATCTCAGAATTAAACTGAGCCTTCTTCTATTCCGGTACTATTTGCATACATGGAGAAATTCCATCACTTCCGATAATCCTTACATTACCGGAACTCTCAGCTTTTCTGTTATGAGAGAACGAGTCTATCCTAGAATTAAAGCTAGCGAGTCCGTGAAGCACTGGCCGTCCATGTTCTTTTACCATAAGGGTAGACCGGCTCTCGGCAAAGCAACTACTTTGCTGGTTTTCGTCGACGGCGCCGCCATGCCCCAAGAGTCCTGGGACGTGGAAGCTCCAGCTCTCACTGACGATTTACTTCTTGCCAAGAGGAGGATCGAATACTTGATGAAGCACAAGGGTCTGAAAGGATCTAACTTGATCCACTGCTGGCTGGCACGCCGGATCCAACCTCTCCAACACCATGGTGACCGGCTCATGCATACATTCACCAAGAGTAAGACAGACTCTTTCCAGATCTGCTCCAAACCTTATTCGGAAAAGGACTATGAGTCCTAGATCAAATGGTTGATCAGAGAGCGGATCAAGAGGAAGATTCCGGATGTATCTTTTGATATGTATACAGCTGACGATCATGTGACACCAGTAAGTTTTCCAGTAGTTACTCGAATATGTGCTCATCCATACTTTGTTATATCTTTTCACAATACTGAGGTAACTTTTCTTTCAGCTTGCTGATCTCCCCGAGTCAAAGCTTGCTCCTCTTGAGGGATATCCTCCTGAGATCTCTCGGGATGATGGAGAACTTGTACCCGCGGGAGGCACTTACCCGAAAGTGTAAGGCTTTAACCGTCTCTATCGGAACAAAGGAAGTGCCTATTGTGAAGAGGTAACTTTTTTCACAAGGTCTTTGTATTTTATCTATCATTCTTTCTGAAGTGTAACAATCTTGTTCTGTCACTTCTTCAGAGCTGATCAGCTCATCATGGGCAAGGGGAAAGGTGCTTCATTGAAACCCATGTGTAGTCAAAGTTAAATTTGACTTCTCCTGCCGCAGCGCCTCCGGCTCCCATCCCAAAGCCTTCCACAACATCAAAGGTTACTATGTCCCCAAGTGTTGCCGAAGATCCGGCTCAGCATTCTGAGCCAGCGAACCTTGGTTCGCAGACGAACGTCACCATGGGTGACTTGGCAATTGATAAGGGTGAACCCTCAAAGGGTAATGATCCCTCGGCAGAGGTTTTTGCGGATAACATTCTCAGTAAACCGGGTATTGCCAAACTTGGCATTACTCAGAAAATGCAGAGGAGATCCAGAAGCTAGCTCAGCAATGCCTGGAGAGCCAGAATATTACTGTCGAGGAAGAGGCGCAAGAAGCCTATGACATCAAGTTCTCCGAGCTTCTTGACCAAGTTCGTCTTCGTGATGAGAAACTGAAGGCTGGCATGGCTCCGCCACCACCAGTGATCCCGCTGACTCTCGCTGAGAAGGTTACTTATGAGGTGAACATGAGTCTAAGCAAGCTGGCCCATTAACAATATGTAAGTCGGAATTTGAATTTCTCTTTTATTTATTTCATACCATATCCTCTAGCCCCCAAGCATAAAGTTGGAATAGATAATCCGGATTTATGCTTTCATAGGATGCTAAAGAACGAACTAGTGTATCCACCAAAGCTCATGCTGATATTTAAGTTAGTTAAAATATTAGCCCGAGTCTTCAGTAGACTTCTGACTCTGGGTATTATTCTGACTTACAGAAAGTTAATGCTTATAACTAGGAATTATTAAAGAATATTTGTGATAAGCGGAGAGAGATCAGAGCTCTCCGTCTTGAAAATGCTCAAGTGAAGATTTCTAAGGATGAGGCCGAAGGTAATCATTTTAGTCCTTATCCTTGCTCTTTTTGCTTGTCATAGTCGAATTCTTATTTGACAATTTTCTTTTGCTTACAAAACTAGTTAAACAATCATGTAAAATGATTGAAGAGGCCGAGAATTTCAAAATCCTGGAGGTGGAAAACACCGACTTACAGCGGGAGCTGAATGAACTTAAGACGGATCATGAGCGTAGCATTTCCAGCATTCTTGAGTCGTCTAATATGGCCACCGAAGAACGTGATCGAAAGATCACAATCCAGGATAAGAAAATCTTGGATCTCAGTGATGAGTTAGCCAGAGAGAAGGACATCACCCAAGCACTCCGGGCTGAACTCCAGAGCCTAAGGGCGGAGAAGACCAAAGTTGATGATGTCATCTTCGGTATTTTTCCTGTCTTCTGACTTTTCATTCTTCCGACTCGAGGAGTTCGGATATAATTTCTGACCTTTTCTTATATACGTAGGTCCTCTGAATTTGCTGGATTCTTCCTCCACCGAGTCTCGCACCAGCCGGCTTACCAAAGTCGGCAACTTTCTTCACGATTTCCACTAGTCACTAGAGGATATTGGTGAAGCTCTGAAAGTTCCGGACATGAACAGAATGTCCGCATTTGAGGTGCAAGATAAGCCGAAGGAGATTCCCTAGCTCATCCAGGACTGGAACATGCCATTTGCGTGAACCATAGCACAGAATGCCCTGATAATGGTTATGAGCCACCATGGAAGCATGGAGATCTAGAAAGTAACCAGGGGTTATTCAACTATGGATGAAGACGGCAAGGAGCGGAACATCAAGGCCATCATGGACTCCTGCACCGTCTATTGCTGCCACTTAGCTGATCTGACCAGCTACGACACTCCATTCTTCACTCACGTGGAAACGCCTCCTCCGCCTCCTGAAGAAACAGCCGAAGTTTCTGTCGACGAGCAAAACGAATCCGATTTGCTTGTCTCGGAAAGGTATCAAGGGGAAGGCGATGTCACCAGTGAGCCGACAGCTCCTACCTCTTCTCATGCATCGTAGAGTATGATAAAAAACAATGTGTTATTCTAAAACAATCGGATTGTAATAAGTAGTATAATATTTTTGCTAGTGCTAAGGTTTGCAAGAGCTGATGTTTTTTGCTTCTTTTTAGCACTTGTGGCTTTATTTTGTTGTGCCTGAAATTTTACATAAGCACTTTTGTTTTGTCTACACTTATCGCTTTTTTGGCTTTCTGCCTTGTCCATTTCGTGAGCCGGCAAACCTTCAACACGGAAACTTTGCCGAGCAACAGAGCTCAATTACTAAACCAGTTTAAACTCGGAAACAAAGCCGGTTTCCAGTACCAACAATTCACTACTCGGAAAATATCCACATCTGGCAATCAGATAAAGAAGCAAAGTATAAACTAGAAATTTTTAATTTTATACCCGAAGGTAGCATTTTTAGAGTTGGAAATCTAACTAGAACAAACATGAGCATAAAGTACTTTCAAGTATTCTAGGATTTTTGATTATGACATGATCATTCAGAAATAAGATAGTAATATAAAAATTCTTAGAGAAATTTGAGGAAACCAATACTTTATTTCTCATGGATCATGTACGCATATATGATTACAAAGAAAGAAATTTTAAGAATAAAAGGGACATAGCTGAGCAATATTCCATGGTCTGTCTAATTCTTCTGGGTATGTACTATCTCTAGCTCTCTTTCTCTTCCTAGTAGCAGGTCTTTCTTTGACTTGTCGTATATTAGTTAGATAGTAAGAACCATTGTGCAATACTTGGCTAAATAAAGTGGCCCTTACCATACTGGGGAAAGTTTGTGCTTTCTTTTCCGCATAAGCCGGAGAAACAAATCACCCTTATTGAAAGACTGATTTCTGACTCTCTAGCTCTGATACTTGCGTAACTTCTGCTGATAGGCTATTGATCTTTGCTCAGCAACAACACGAACTTCTTCGATTAAATCGAGATCATCTTGTCGAGAAATTTCAGCATCCTCTTCGATATACACAGCAACTCGGCGAGAAGTATGAATTAAATCGCTAGAAAGAACTGCTTCTGCACCATAGACCAAGAAGAAAGGTGAGTATCCGGTTGACCTGTTCGGAGGTGTTCTGAAACTCCATATAACAAATGGTAATTCGTCTTCCCAAGCCCCCGCAGCATGACGAAGTGGTGCTTCGAGTCTTGGTTTGAGGCCTTGAAGGATTAAACCATTTTCCCTTTCGACTAGTCTGTTGGCTTGTGGATGCACGACTGCCACAATGTCCAGCCGGATTTTTTGATCATCGAAGAATTCAGCAAGTTCTCCCATGGAAAAATTGCTCCCGTTGTCCGTGATAATACTATGCGGATAACCGTATCAAATTAGAACATCCTCGACAAATCTTCTAGCTATTTCTCCATCACAACTTGTGACTGGTTTAGCCTCAATCCATTTTGTGAATTTATCCACCATCACAAAGAGGTGAGTAAATCCACTTGGAGCCCGTTTAAACGGTCCTACCATGTCAAGCCCCTAGACCGCAAAGGGCCATGCTATTGGAATTGTTCGTAGCTGATCAGCCAGAACATGAGCTTGTTTGACGTGTTTTTGGCAGCCTTTGCACGTCTTGACCAGCTATTCGCCATCTGCCTTGGCCGTGAGCCAAAAAAATCTGTGTCTAAAAGCTTTTGCCACTAAAGATTTGGCTGCAGCATGATGGCTGCATTTGCCTTCGTGGATCTCTCTTAAGATTTCCACTCCTTCCACAGATACACAACGCTGAAAAACCCCAAATACACTCCGCTTATAGATCTCACCATTTATTATTGTATAGGTTTTCGCTCGTCGGACTATCTGCCGGCTCAGAACCTCGTCTTCGGGTAATTTTCCATCTACCAGGAAATCCAGGTAGGGTTTTGTCCAGCTAGGAATCATAGCCAGAACTGCTAGTAAAGGTGAGTCGGACTTGGTCGGATATTCCTCATCTACTCCTGTAATAGAGGGAACTTTGAGGTGCTCTAAAAAGCACCATCCGGGACCTTTTTCCGTGCAGATCCTATTCGAGATAATGCATCTGTTTCCTCATTTTCTGTTCGAGGGATGTGTTGAACTTCAAACCCTTCAACTTATTTAGATAGATCATCCACGACAACCCTATATGTTGCCATGTGTTTATTTGCATCACCATGATCTGACACTTGTTGAGCAACAAGATCCGAAACTCCATAACACATAAGTCGTCGGATGCCAATATCCTTAGCAATCCAGATTCCATGCAGCAGTGCTTCATATTCGGCAATGTTGTTTGTTGCTGTGAAGTGGAGCTGCGACACATAGAAAAGCTTATCTCCTTGGGGTGATTTGAGCACCACGCCAGCCCCTGAGCCCCCGAGCGCCTTAGACCCGTCAAAATGCAAGGTCTAGTATTCTGACTCTGGGAGGGTCATATTTTCTGTTGTCTCTGTCCAATCAGCGAAAAGTCAGCAAGAATTTGGGATTTAATTGCTGTACGAGGTTTGTACTCAATATCAAAAGCTGAAAGCTCTATTCCCCATTTTGCAACACGTCTTGTAGTGTCGATGTTGTTAATTATGTCTCTCCTGGGATTTCTGCTCACCACAGTGATTTGATGCTCCTGAAAGTAATGAAGTAGCTTCTTAGATGCAAAGAACACACCATAAGCCAGCTTTTGATAATGCGGATGCCGCTGCTTTGATTTAGTTAGGAATTCGCTGAGGTAATAAGTCGCACGCTATACCAGGTGCTCCTGTTTTTCCTCTGGACTTTCCACCACCATGACGATGCTGATGACTCTGTTTGTCATAGCCAGATAGAGAAACAACAGTTTGCGAGGTTCCGGCGCTGCAAGGATAGGAGCGGACGAGAGTACTGCTTTCAGGTCTTGTAGCGCATCTTCAGCTTCATCGGTCCAAACGAATTTTTTGGTCCTTTTCAGGAGCTTGTAGAGTGGTGCGGCTCTTTCACCGAGCCGGCTTACAAATCGACTAACTACAGCAATGCAACCAGTTAATCTTTGAACGCCCTTCAGGCGAGTCAGCCTGGAAATATAGAGTATAGCCTTAATTTTGTCTCAGTTCACCTCTACACCTCTTTGAGACACAATGAAACCTAACAAATTTTAGGCTGGTATTCCAAAGAAACACTTCTTCGGATTAAGCATTATATTGTATTTGCGTAGATTGGCGAACGTTTCCTCCAAGTCAGAATTTAAGGTTTCCTTCTTTTTGGACATCACCGCTATGTCTTCCACATATGCATGTGCATTGCGTCCGATTTGATCGTGGAGGCAACGCTGCATAGTGCGATGGTACGTAGCTCCTACGTTTTTGAGCCCAAAAGGCATCATAACGAAACAGAAGGTTCTGAAAGGGGTTCTGAATGAAGTATTGATTTTGTCTGATTCCTTCATCCATATTTGGTGATAACCGGAATATGCATCGAGAAAACATAGGAGTTCCGAGCCTGCCGTAGAGTCAATAACTTGATCAATTCTAGGCAGAGCGGACGGATCTTTGGGAAAAACCTTGTTCAAGGCGGTATAATCAACACACATCCTTAATTCAGTGGTGTCCTTTTTAGGGACCATTACAAGATTGGCCGACCACTCAGTGCGGATGACGTCTTCTATGAATCCGGCTAACTTGAGCCGAGCTAGTTCCTTAGCTATTGCTTTTCGCTTTTCATCACCGAAACATCATAAGGACTGTTTGACGGGTTTAGCATTTGGGTGTACATTTAGAGAGTGCTCGGCAAGTTCCCTAGGTACTCCAGTCATGTTAGATGGCTGCCATGCGAAGATATCTTGACTAGCTTGTAGGACCTTGATGAGCGCGCTTTCCTATGCTCTATCTGAACCTACACCTATCTGAGTCACCTTGGAGGGGTCATCATCCTTCAATGGCGTCTTCTTCGTCTCTTCTGATGCCTTGAACTCCGGATTCGGCTTTGTCACCTCCTTCTTCATCGCAGGCATCTCGGATGGGTCGATGGTCTTCTTGTCTCCTGGTACTCCTGGACGTGAAGTACGGCTTCAGCGAAGGCGACATTTCAATCCTCGCACTCTCGTGCTTTCTTCGGGTCTCCCTTGATGTTGATCATGCCCTTGGGACCTAGAATTTTCATCATATTATAAATGTAACATGGACAAGCCATAAAAGCCTAGTAAGCCAGCCGTCCAAAGATAGCGTGATATGTGCTCTTGAACAGGACCACTTCGAAGGAAAGTGCTTCCGTTCGGTAGTTTCTTGGAGTTCCAAAAGTAACATCCAAAGTGATTTCTCCTAGGGAATTTACTTGTCTTCCTGGGACAACTCCGTGAAAGATCACAGAGCTATGATTCAGCTCAGTTTCCGAGATCCTCATCCGATGCAACATTTCAATGTAGAGGATGTTGATGTTGTTGCCGCCGTCCATGAGGGTCTTGGAGAAACCATAGCCGTTAATAAGTAGGTTGACGTCTAACGCGTACTTTCCTCGCATGTGCAACTTAGGCGGATGATCAGCACGGTTAAAGGTGATTGTCACTTTCGACCAATCCAAGAATTGAGGGACAGTCGGAACAGTTGTGTTGAGTTCATGCAAAACTGCCTTCTTAACCTTAGCTGGTTGAGACCCAAGGAAAGTGGCATAATTGTCTTTCTTTGTTGGGAAGTTCTTCTTTCCATCCGACTTGGGATTTGAAGGCTCCGCTTCCTCCATGTCGGAATCTTCCTTGATCTCTTTTTCTTTTTCGGGATTCTTCTTTCCCTTTCTTCACTTGCCCTATAGCCAGTGGATTCATCTTTCTTTATGTCGTCAATGAAACAACACTAGGTATTTGTGTGGGACGAGCCCCCGTTGGCATCTAAGTGATGCACACACGGATTGTTGGCAATGTCGGCCCAAGAGTAGGTTTTGCTAGGTTGCTGGTCTCCTCTACCTTGGACTCTTGATGTCCCACGACCGCGTCCGCAGTCACCTCCACGCCCTCCTCGTCCTCCATACCCGAAAGTGGTATTGACAACCGTTGTTTCTACATTAGGTTTTTCTTCTAAGGTGTTCTTTCGCTTCCGAGTTTGTTGCTTCGGCTATTTTGCCAACTGTGGTACAGCCAGGACGTTCAGTAGTCCTTCTACGTCATCGTCAGCATTTGCATACTTGCTTGCCGTATCTATCATCTCTCCTAGATCAGTGACCTTGTCGCACTTCAAACGGTGACATAGTAAACCATTAGGAGTCCTGCAATGAAAGCTTCAATCGTAGTTTGATCATTTACCCCTTCACGGGAGTTCTTGGTGTAAATCCATCATTCGAGATAATCTCGGCAAGTTTCTCCAGCTTTCTGGGAGCAACGCTGTAGGTCTCCTGCCGTACAGGGCCTCCGATATGTACCTTCGAAATTCCGAAAGAATGCACTTTGCATGTCATACCAGTTGTGGATGGTGTTTTTGGGAAGTTTATTCAGCTAGGATTGTGTCGTCTTCCTCAGCATAAGCGGGAGATACAGGGTCACGACCAAGCTATTTCCACCTTGGGCGATGCAGCAAACCTGGAAAAAATCCTGAAGCCAAGTATTTGGCTGGGCCACACCGTCGTAGGGTTGGATGTGTCTTGAAATACCAAATCCTTCCAGGAAGTTTGTTTGTTGAATAAGCGGTCAGAAGCATTTCGGACCCACATAAATATTGTTGGACTCATAGCGTCGCGCCTCTATGTTAGAGTTGATCTGGTGCCTCGCATCACTTGGTGACAGAGAGTGTTGTTCACTGTGGCTGCGGTGCCTTGAAGCCGGACTTCTGCTTCTGCCACCACCTCCTCCGCCACGATGGCCTCCTTGGCCTCCTCGAGAGCCGGTATGATGGCTACTTGGTGGAGAGGGTGGTGCAGGTGGATTTTTTCCGACTGAGTGCTAGCCTCCATCCGGAGCGTCATTATTCTGGTTCTGGGGAGGGTCTTGATTACGACGAGCCCCCTGTCGGCTTGACTCGTCATAGTGTCTGTCGTTTCTTCGTTCGTCGTTTCCCCCATCATGATGAGGTTCAGCCGGATGGCTTGTATGTCTAGGAGGTGGCATCTTTTGTCGGTCCTCCTCCTGACATCGCTCTTCTTCATCTTCCCTGCAATTATTTGACTGTCACCGAGGAGGCTGCCTTGGAACCAGTGTTGCAACTGTATCTCGCTCTGCGGCTGGGGCAACATTTCTCTAGTCACATGTGGCTCTGTGTCGTGGCCCTGAAGATCCGTCTCTTGAGTAATTGTCTTCCTGACGGTCGGGATGGTGATGCTGTTCTGGGTCCCATCGGGGCCTTATGTCATGCCAAGCCGGATCCGTGCGACATTGGTTAGATTTGGAGACTAGTTTTCCGCTCCCAAATGTCGCGGCTTTCTATTGCTCCAGACCCTTGGTAAGTAGCTTTACGCCCAACCAAACTTGATCTGGGTTTGGATTGTTCGCCAGGATATCTCGAGCTGCAACAGTGTTTTCCACTCGTGTTCCATACACCAGATCTTCTTTGACAGCGTCATCTCCCTCAAAGAGGGTCTTGTGGACTTCTAGATTTTTGTTAGTTTGCATAGGGCCGTTCCGGTTCTTCTGATGCTGCATGGAGTTGAACTACCCTGCAGATGTGATGCACTTGTTCTCTTCCATGAGGTTGTTAGCCTCATCCAGTAGTACTTGATGACGCGCTTCTAGGGCTTGGGCCCTATCTGCCAATTCTATAGATGCAAGCTCTACAACAGTAGGGATCAGCGTAGTTAACGCATCTCCGATGAGTCTATGGGCACCAGAGGTAACCACATGTCCATCCACCAAAGTTTCCTTTGGCTCATCTGGGATTAGGAATCCATCCAAGTCTTCTTCGTACTCTTGGGCAACTGCTTCCTCAGCCGGAGGATCTTTTGCCGGAGTTTTCTTCTTGTTCCTCTTCTTTGCCTTCTTGGCAGCGCCAGTAGCAAAGACGGCTTTGGGTTCGTTTCCCGGAGTCAAGATCTAATCGGTACTTTCAGACATCTGGACGTCAGGATTATCTCCGAGATCCATGTCATTCTATGCTTTGGGAGAGTTTTATCCAGATTATACGTCCATTGCTTCTCCTTCTTCTGCAGCTTTGTAGGTGTACTACTCTTCATATTCCCTGGAGAACTTTCGGAAATCCGCCGACGTCATCAAATCATCCGAAGATGCTGGTAAGTCGGTGTTTGTTCTGATCGCCTCCAGCATTGAGTCTTTGTTGTCTCTAGCATCGGTGGAGTCAGATCTGGATCCAACATATCCGATGAAGTGCGATGCATGCATCCTAGGGTAGTTGCCGATTTCCTCGTGGGCTTTCTCGAAATTTCTGATGGTCTCGTGAATTTCATCCACGTTGGTGGCATGCACCATCATACGCCTCAACGTGTGCCTCAGGAAAGGTTGATCCGTTTCGGCATTAGCAGAGCCGGAACCAGAGTTGTTGTCTTGCTCCTCTTGGATTTCGACCTCGTTGGGAAGATCGATCTAGGATTCGGCCTCCCTAGGGAGATGCACTCCAGATTCTATATTCACGATAATATTTGCTTCAGGCTCAGATTTCTCCACTCTCTCCACCGTAGGTACAGGTTAGGTGGGATTAGGGTTTTCTGGGATCCGGAACTCCGCCGCCTCCACGGACAGAGTGGACCTAGAAGCTTCTTATGTCTCTATCATCACCGCTAGGGTGGGTGGGGCAGGTTCAGGGAAACCGATGTAAACATCGATCTCACCAAAAGACATGATGGTCTAGGCAGTCATGGCCTCCCTAGCAGGAATCCAGGTCTCGTCGAGAACGATGAGAGGGACGTCACTGACGTAGAGGATGCGACCAACGACGATTGTCTCGCTGATTCCGATTCTCGCAGATTCCGCTCGGAACACAGATCCGAAGCTCACTTGCCCCACAGTGGGCGCCAAATGTCATCGGATTGATGACAAGTACGCCATGAGGGGGTCCTCGAGGCGTGCGGAAGAGAGGGGTGTGATATGTACGGTGTTCCAGGACGATGAGCACACAAGTTTACCAAGGTTCGAATCCTCCAGCTTTGGATGGGTCCTACTCCTGCTAGCAATCCAGTAATACGGTAGTGCCGGATATGGGTTACAAGAGTACATCTTGAACTATAAGTAACATTACAGTCCTATGTCGTTAAGTCTTCTGGGCCTTCCAGTAGCCAGACTGGACTCCATCTCATCTCCCTGACTGGGGCGCCCGTGAAGTAAAGCTCTAACCCGAAGTGGGCCACCCTAGTCAATGAGGGATAATAAGGATACCCGGAAAGTATATCCCCAACAGCAGCCCCCGGAAGCCTCCAAGATCTTGAGTCGGATTTCATCATCGTCTAGCTTGATCCATCTTCGGCTTGTAGAATCTTGAAGGGTTCCTGAAACTTCAAAACAAAGGATAGGATCCGAGTTCTTAAAAAGCCGGACCTATGAGTACATTATTCGGGTTTCCAACCTGAATTTCAAACTAAGCCGGAACTTGGTCTCTAACATAACCTGACATCAGTCAAGGTCAAGTCACATCACTGGCAGACATTCCTATCAGCACGACCATTGGTGGGTCCACCTTTCGTGGAACCGAGGTGTTGTTTTAATGTGTGCGTGGAGACCGAAGAGGTGTAATCCTCACGAGGAGGTTACCCAGCTCCTTCCACAATGCATGGAACAATTACTATTCATCTTGCACGAATCATAGCGCATGTGAGTGATATAAGGGGTCAAGACAAAGCTGTTCTGCCTCCCCCCAAGCACACAACGCCGCCCATCCGAGGTCACCACCGCTCGTAAAATGGCTGAAGCCTCCGGCATGGCGGCGATAGTGGCGACGGCCCCTGTGACGTACGGTGTTCTGGAACGGTGATCACACAAGTTTACCCAGGTTTGAATCCGCCGACTTTGAACGGATCCTACTCCTGCTAGCAATCTAGTAATACGGCAGTGCCGGATATGGGTTATAAGGGTTTTGCCTGTGCAAGTTTGAGATTTTAGACTATTATGGGGTGCCGTAAAGGCTGGTCCCTAGGAAGGCTTATATAGATTCCGGCCTAGGGTTTACAAGAGAGACCTATCTGGCTACGACTAAGAGTCGGTTACAGAGTACATCTTGAACTACAAGTAACATTGCAGGCCTATGTCAGTAAGTCTTATGGGCCTTCCCGTAGCCGGACTGGACTGCGTCTCTTATCCCTGACTAGGCCACCTGTGAAGCAAAGCTCTAACCCCAAGTGGGCAACCCTGGACAGTGAGGCACAATGAGGATACCCGGAAGGTATATCCCCAACAAGGATAACCCCTATCTCTAGCCTTCCTCCACACCAGCTGAGAAGGTCAGCGAATAATGGTCCGCGACGAACCTGGAGGGGGACAAGGTTGATGCCCTAGTGGTCCGCATCGAGCTTCTTAACTCCTTCGGCCTGACAGGGCCGCTGGTGGCCATGGAGTTCCTCCGCCTCAGGATTGCCCCCTGCAAAAGCATAGCAAAGATCTTTGGGTCTTTGTCGTGCAGGATCACCTATCCCTCGGAGATGGCGTCACCAACCATTCTGTCATGGCGGGGTTTATCCGCGAGATCCTGCACACTTCCACTGCCTCCGAGCTCGCCGAGATAGTCCCGCCCCTGTACCTCGGTCCTCGAAAGGCGGAGATTAGAGCCTCGCTTCCTCAATTCGATGAGTGCGGCATCCTCCTTCCCGGCCACACGGGCAAGCAACCAAATCCTTTGGACGCGGGCTTTCCTACCGCGGCTTGGCCCGAGGGCCCTCTTGAGGCCTCTGCAAGGGAGGTTGTGGGCGAAGGAATCCCTGTCAGTGTGGCGAACCTCTCGGTGGCGCTAGGGAACAAACAAGTCCAGGAGGAGAGTTCCCTTCTGGAGGGGGTCGTGTCAGGAAGCGGCGGATCCTATCCTGCGAGGCCCTTTGTTCCTCCCGGCCGCCCAAGGCAGCTGGGGTGTGCGGCCGTCGGCAGGGGGTGCTTCCAGGTAATCCATCGAGTGGTCCTCTTTCTCTTTTAGATCCTCGCGTCTCATCTCACCCGAGGGCCTTTACAGCAAAGACCGTCCATGAAAGTAGCCACAGCTGAAGTGGACCTCAGCCAGAAAAGTCAGGCTGGTGGTGCGCCCCTTGGACCAACCTGAGAAGGTTCAGGTTGCGCCAGCTACACCCGAGGAAAGGGCGATGGCTTCTCCACCGCGCTCGGCCTCCGCCGCTTCCGCCCCAGCGCCCGTGGTCGCAGAGGTAGCCGAGAGGGGTGAGAGTCGCCCCCAAGTCTCTCCTCCTAGGTCCGCTTCCACCGACCAGGGCGGGGTCATGGATTTTGCGTCGCCGGCGGTCGTGCCCGCTCCTCTAGTGCTTTAGGTGAGCACAACTTCTATGGGCTCAGAACCTGACCTCGACTAGCGATCAGGTGGCCCCAAGCTGGTCCAGGTCCAGTGCCCGGAAGGTCGTTCATCCCCCGGTCGGCCCCCACGTCCCCTACGCGTCGGTTGGACACCCCTAAGGAGGCTCCTCCTAGCGAGAGGTGCAGCGAGTCTCGAGAGCTGGTGGTGGTGGAATTAGAGTACTCTCCTCGAGTCGAGCTCCTAGGCGGGCTTGTATCCGGCTTACACACCCAGCGGGAGAAAGCTCGCCTCAATGTGGAGGGCGCGCTCCGAGATGCCTCAGCACGAGTGGCGAAGATCATCGCTAAGGCCGAGGCTCAGGCCTCACAGCTTGGGGATGCCTTGTCCGCCCATCAGAGGGGAGTCTCCGCTCTATAGGTGGCAGTTGTCCAGCGTGAGGAGGAGCTTGAAACTCAGTCTCGAGAGGCCGACGCCAAGCTGTCAGAAGTCCGGGGGTCCCTCGACCAAGATCTAGAGAAGAGCGCAAGGCTCCTTGGCATCCTAGAGGCAGAGAAGAAGCTTCGGGAGGGTGTGCTTCAGGAGGTCGAGGAACTCCGGGGCCAAGTTAAGGCTCTGAAGGAGACCACCGCCGCTACTTCTCGAGCCCGCGATGAGCATGAGCAAGAGGCATATGAGGCTCTGGAGAGCGTAAGTGTAGCATCCCATCCATCTAACATATGTAATGCTACTTGGTCTAGTAATATAATGGCTACTTCCTACATGTAAATGTTGCATCATAATTATATCAGGCTCATGTCATCATGCCACATTGCATTTGAGCATCAGATAAAACCCTTTTCATTTGGTTCTTCTCTCATATGCATTATTAATTGTATTTGGCTCTTGATATATTGTATTTGAATCTTGATAAATGCTTGATGCCCAAGTTGAGTTGGGGGCATATCTTTTATTCCACTCCACCACCTTTCTTTGTCACCACCTTATAATTCCACCGTTCTAATTAACCATGAGCTCTTACTTTCTTTTGGCTTTTAATCTAGCTCATGTGGGATGGGATGAATCCAATTATATTTTTCCTTTAGCTTGGCCTTACTCCATATTTTGGAATGCATATGTATAAATGCCATGTGTAATTATTTTGTTTTCACAAGATTAAAACATGGCATTTAATGCCCATGCATGGGCCATGCAAATCTGCACCACCTTTTCTCCTTTGGGTTTTGTCTTTGTTTTCAAAGTGGATCTTGTCTTTTGTTTTCATCCCAGGTGTTTCTTAATTTTGTGGAGCCCCACCTTTATCTTCCTTCCACCCTCATCTTGATCCATCATGCTTGTATGTGGTTTTGGTTGTCACCTACAAAAGCTCTGCATTTTTTCCCTCTTTATCCATCACCCCACCCATGTGCTTGATCATGTGAACCAAAAACCCTCACCTCTCCATCCCTTTCACCTTCTTGTTTGATCTTGTTTTTGATCATGTTGAAATCCCTCAACACTTCTCCCTCTCTCTCTCTTAAAAATCCTAACCCTAGCCACCCTACTCCACCTTAACTCCTCCTTGCCGAGGCACCCTCTCTCCCTAATCCCCTCTCTAACCTAATCATCTACCACCACCCTAACCTGCCTATCTACTCCCTACCCTAACCCTAACCACCCTCTAACCTAACCCTAGCCGAGCCTCTCATGCTCTACATGCCGAGCCTCTCCTTCTCTTCTCTCTCCCTGAAAAGCTAGCCCACCAGCCCGAACCTGCCCACCCCTGCCCTGCCCTGGCCGCCCGTGGCGAGCACGTGACGAGGAGGAACAAAAGGTGGCCGATCCACCTTTTTGCGTTCCAACCCGAGCCCCACGGCACCCTCTCTCCCCGTCCCTATCTACTCCCTCCCTCTCTGTCCTGGCAACGCCCAGATCAGCCAGGGCCGCGCCCTACCTCCTCTTCCTCTCCTTCTACCGCACAGCCACTCCGGCCACCACCTCGGTTTCCACCTCCCCTCTACGACACATGGCGGCGGGTGTGGTGTTGGGCGTCGAGGAAGCACAAGTCGACCCTCCGCATCGCCCCTGTACACGCAGACGTGGAGGAGGAGCCCTAGGCCGTGCTGCACACCGACGCGCCACCGAAACCCTAGCTCCGGCCGGACGCCTGCTACGTCGCCGATCGACCGCTCCCTGCTCGATCCGCCACCACCACCAGCCTCGCGGTAAGCCAAGCACCCTCCCAGACATCCTCGCCGTCATCGTCGTTGCCTGGTCGCGCCGTGCGTTTTGTCGGGCACTCTCTGTGCGCCGGCAAGCGCGAGCTTCCGCATGCCATCACGCCGCGCAACCGCTTAGCTTGCCTCCGGATGTCCTCCTGTCAGCAACCCCCGCCTACCGCAGCGGCTCCGCCCCTCCGCGCGCGCGCGCGAGGTCGCGGGTTCGATCCCCGTCACCGCGCACCGTTCCCTGCCGCGCATGGACCTGTCCGTCGTTCAGAGAAGATCCACAGTACCACGCCTCTTTGCACATACACCCCTAGATCTTTTTGCTGCTCAACCCGCAATCCCTCGAGGCCCACCAGACAGCCTCCCGTGGTAGTCTTGTAGAAAAGCCCCTGGGTTTTCGTAAACCTCAACCTGCAATCCCCCGGATTCAGCACGTGTCGCCCACCGGCTGGCCGCGCGCGCAGTGGACCCGCAGCCCCGTTGGACCCACATGTCGGTCTCCTGGGCTAGCCTCTGTGTCGGTGTGAAAAGGTTATGCGCGTCGTTCCCGCACATTCAGCGCTGGCCCACCTGTCTGTGGTTGGGGCTAGTTCTGTCTGGTTGTAAAAAGTCCTGACGTTTTTCTGTTTAAATAAAATGATTTCAGAAAATGCTTAAATATGAATTTAAATCTGGTTTTAATAACTTTTGATTTATAAATCCTAATAATACAAATGATATATGTTTTGGAATCAGAAAAATGTGAGGAATTCAAATATGCTATTCAAAATATTATTTGAACACTTTAAATTTTCGAGATGATTAAAATTACAATAAAATGGCCTTTTCTTAATAAATTAATAACTTTAAATCTACAACTCCAAATCCAACAAATAATATGTCTAAATCGATCGGCGCGACGAGCCCGTTCTATTTATGCAATCCTTGTTCTGAATTGCAGCATGCATCATATAAATAATAAGTATACAGCAACTTAATTGGGAATAAAAAGTGATTAAAACTCAATAAAATGCTTTACTCTTGTATTCCACACCTCACCCATGCCATGCTACATTATTGCCATGCAAATTGTGCATCATTCATCATGGCATGCTTGTTTGCTTGTTGCATTTTAATTCATATGCTTGTGCACTTTATTTATGTTGGCCCTTGTTTGTTTGGTTCTTCTTCGAATAGACGCCGAGCAAGGGATATATCAGGAATCACAGGAGTTCTACCCAGATCCATCTCTCGCTTCAACTGAGCTGCCAGGCAAGCACTACCCCATGCTTGCATACATATAGTACCTATTGCCTCTATCTTATTCTTGCATCATTGAGTCGCGATTGCATTAAATTGAATCCCAAGTACTGCATAGCCTTTACTTTTAAACCCCACCGAAGCTTGTTCCTCCATCCCATGAGCCATTACTACAGGAGTTGTTTGAGCCATGCGAGTCGTAGAAAAGCATGTGTAGGGTATGTGAGTGTCTGATGGATAACGAGGTACCTAAACAACTTAACTTGAGTAGTAATGGGATAACTAATGAAAGAGGCACCGGTGAGGAATATCTGCTATTTGGTTTTTCACGCTCACTTGTGTCCCGTAGGACCCCGAGTACTTGATTCCTGTTCCTTGACTATTCGCACTATCCACATCCGGGAGGCCTTATGGACCCCCCTGAGCTAGATCTTGATTCAATTCTATTTCTTGGGGCCACAATTCGTTTGGGGCTTTATTACTATCCTATACTTATGCCATGCCTTACTGTTTTATTTAAGATTGTGCGAGGAGCACCTGTACTGTTTTAGAATGCAGAATGTTTTCGCGGTATTGACAAGCCCAGTCACATTTTCGGGTTCCCAGTCGTTTACAGCCATTGTCGCAAACCCTGGGTCCGTCTCGGAGTCGGCCAACTTCGTTGCGGGTAGCTTATTGGGGTGGCCCCCTGAAATATTTCTGAATCCTGTGATCGCTTTGTCGTGAATTCCTCGTTGGGTTTTGAGTTGGTTTTTCCGAGGTTGATCGAGTGTGTGTTGCTATTTGTGCACCCCTGCAGGGTAAATCTTTCTGAAAGCCGTGTCCGCGGTTATGGACGACTTGGAGCACACTTTCTCGATCATAGACAAGTATAACTAAAGTACCGCTTTTAAGTTGACTAAGTACTTGACTAGTAAATAGTGCAATACTCATGGAATGGTTAATAAAACTGCCAACGGATGGGGTTGTTCGTCCGCTTTCTCGTTGGTAAGCGAGAAGGAGGATGGATCTGTTAATTATACTGTTATAACTGTTCCTCTTAATTCACGGACATCCGTCTATCATTGGTTAGGCGGATGGTTAGAGAGTATCTATAGGCTTGTTAGTTATTCTCTTTTGCTGCAATTGCGTCACCCCAGGTATATGTCCCCTTTAGAGGCATAAAGACTTACTGAGTACCCCTAGGGTCTCACACGATAAATTGTTTGATTCAGATGAACAGGTATATTTGCAAGATGGATACTGGGTGGAGGAGACGGATGATGTTGGAAACGATCAATCGGTGTAGAGATTCCGGGAACAAGGATCCGTGAGATCTGTGGGCGGGATGTGTTTATTTATGTGGCATCTTATGCCGATTTGCTTCTTATCCGTACTCGGATCTTGTTTTCCGCTTCCGCCTGATACTCTGATGTTTGATGTATGAGGAGCTATCCGAAACTATTATATCTCTCTAGGATATTTGGATCTTGCCATATGGCGTTGCAATATTTCTATTTCTTTTAGATGGAATGGCTCTGAGGACTGTTGTATGTGGCTTGCATACATACTCACTTGTGTATGTAGTTGATCCCTTCGCCTGCCGATTACGCCGCTCGTTCTTGTCCCGATGTTCCGAAAGTGGTTAGGACGGCCGAAAGGTCTACCTGTGAGTGGCCCCTAGGCCCCACCGTACTATTTTAACCACTTTCGTTCATCCAGGCATGCAACTAAGAGCGTAATTCACCGAGGTAGTTACAGTAAGTACTTCTCCTCTCTTGTTGAATAGGGCACCGCGATCCTCCCGCTCCTAGGGATTGAAGGTTTTGCCGCACCGGAGCTTCACACCGGCCGCAAGGTCGAGGCATCACTAGAGCTCACGTGCAGGATCCTGGGTCCCTTAAGCGTTGCGATGGAGGGCCTGGACATCTTCATTTCCTCGGAGTGCAAGGAGATGCTATCTGCGGTGGGAAGGTCCCTCTTCACCAACCTTTTGTACTTGTCTCCTGACCTTGACTACTCCTGAGCTATGCGGCAGTCGACGGTCGTGCTCGCTCTAGAGGTGTGTTTCGCATCGCTCATCGACCTGCTGATCTAGGTGTTCTCACACTGAGTAGGCGATGGAGAGAGGGCCAAACACGGTGTCTTGGACAACTCTACTGCCGAAGAGGAAGAAGAAGACCTTGGCAAGGCGAGCTCTAGTGGCACCGCTGAGGAGGCTTAATTCCTCTCTGGGTAATGCTTGTGAAGTGCTTTGATACTTGACGTTGCTTTGATACTTGACGTTTCTTTGTTAAGACTTGTAAGGGTGCTTTGAGACTTGACGTTTTTTCCCTCAAAAAGGGTCTTGTGAACTTCTGGATTCCTATTTGCCAGCTCAGGGCCGTTCTAGGCCATCTGATGTTGCAGGGAGTTGTATTGTCCTGCTTCTGCAATGCACTGCTTCTCCTCGACAAGGTTAGTGGCCTCGTCTAAGAGTCCCTAACGATACGCCTCTAGAGCTAGGGCTCTTTTGTCCAACTCGCACGGATTCAGATCCGTCGTGGTTGGGATTACCATTGTAAGTTCTTCTCCGAGGAATTCTCGGGCACCTGGTGTAACCACGTATCCGTCCACCAGAGATTTTTTGGGTCCGAGGGGATCAGAGAGCCATCTAAGTCCTCCTCGTATTCCTTGGTGATTACTTCTTATGTTGGAGGATCCTTGGTCGGGGTCTTCTTCTTCTTTGCCATGTTAGCCTTATTGGCACCCGTAGCAAAGACGGCTTTGGGTCTAATTCCTAGAGTCAAGCTTCTATCAGTACTCTCGGACATCTGGACGTCGGGTTTTTCTCCGAGATCCATATCACCGTGTGGTTCGGGAGAGTTTTTGTCGTATCTCTCGTCCATACTGTTGTAGGGACTCAGACCTAGACCTTCTCCTTCTTCCGCGGCCTTGGAGTTGATCTCTTCTTCAATTTCTACTTCAAACGCCTAGAATTCTACCGATGTCATGGAATCCTCAGGGGAAGCCGTTGTATCAGCATTGTTCCGATTGCATCCAACACCGAGTCGTTGTCGTCTCCAGCATCGGCAGAACGAGATCTAGAGCCAACATATCTGACGAAGTGCGATCCATGTGCTCTGAGCTAATTGCGGCTTTCTTTGTTAGCTTCCTTGAAACGTTTGACGGTCTTGAGGATTGTATTCATGCTGACGTTGTCATGCAGAATCATCCGCCTTACAGTGTGCCTCAGAAGTGATTGTCCTGCTCTAGCATCGGCAGAGCCAGATCTAGAGTTGTTGCTGCTTTGATCTTCTTGAGATTCGACCTCCTTTAGGATATCTTCTTCAGATCTGATCTTTTCTACTATCTATGCTTCAGGTGCGGGTTGGGTGGGATTAGGTTTTTCTGAGACCCGGAGCACTTCCGCCTCTGTGGACAAAGTGGATCAAGAAGTTTCTTCTGCCTCTATCATCACCGATGGGGTCGGTTGGGCAGGTTCAGCGAAACTGGGGTAAACATCGATCTCGCCAAAAAACATGATTGTGTAGCTAGTCACGGGTTCCCTAGCTGGAATCCAAGTCTTGTCGAGAAGGACAAGAGGGACTTCGCTGGCGTAGAGGACCCAACCGATGGTGATTGTCTCACCGATTCCGATTCGCGGAGATTCTACCTGGAAAACATCTTTGAAAGTCATCTACCCCATAGTGGGCGCCAACTATCGTCTGATTGATGACAAGTACGCCATCAGGGGGTCCTTGGGGTGTCGGAAAGTATGGGGTGTGAGACGTACGGTTGTTCGGGACGGTGAGCACACAAACGTACCCAGATTCGAATCCTCCTGCAGTGGATGGATCCTACTCCTATTAGCAATCTAGTAATACGGTAGAGCCAGAGGTATGGATTACAAGAGAGGTTTTGCCTGTGTGAGTAGAGGTTGTGATTGTCGATGCCCGAAAGGCCAATCCCTAGGACGTCTTATATAGTCATCCGATCCTAGGGTTATAGGAGAGTCCTATCTGGCTACGATTACGAGTTGGTTGCATAGTATATCTTGGACTACAAGAAACAATCTAGGCCTAAGTCGGTAAGTCTTCTAGGCCTTCCCATAGCCGGATGCGCTTCCAACTTCTCTCCCTGACTGGGCCGCCCGTGAAGCATATCTCTAACCCGAAGTGGGCCACCCTGGTCAGTGAGTCACAGTGGGTATACCCAGAAAGTATATCCCCAGCAATACATTTGTTTGGTTACCAACAACAACCCATAGATAACACTGCCAGTAGTGTCGAGGAAAACTCTCTCTTTTGGGTTACAGTCACCCCGCTAGCCCTAGCAGCTTTCCCCAGCCCACCGTACATGCTAACAAGTTGTTGTATGACAACAGTTTTGATCGGGTTTGTTGCATAGAAAACCAAAAATGTCCTACAGTTGCAACCACAAAGATCATATATAGGAGAAACATGACTCACCCTCAAAGACCATAACGTGGGATAACGTTCCCACAAACAAACGCGGATGGTGTAGAATGTGCTCGACCATCCTCAAGGACACACATATGACCAACACCACAAGAGGCAGCGCCTTCGTAATCGGTCACACGTATGGTGTGCCGACGACTCCTGATCCCTTGCTCTAGCCGGGCAGCGGAAGTAGCGCTGGAAACTCCAACAGCGCTACGCCATGGTAGTGGTGGTAGAGGGGGATGTTTAGATCAAGGCTTCGCCGAGCACCTTTTCTAGTGGCAATGGGTAAGGCAAGAAAGGGATAAGATGCCAACCAAAGGGCATATGAGAGAGGCTATGGGAGAGTGTGTGGAGAGGAGGAGGCCACCTCCTTCCTTGGCCGGTGCAAAGGGGCTGCCCCTTCCCCTCCTTCATTCATGTGAGTGCTCCCTCCACTCACATAATTCTCCACTCAGAATTCTCCCATTAAATCTCCACTTAAAATGAAAGGTATTTCCATTAAAGCACTTTAATTCCCTAGTTTCAATGCTACTCAATTTAATGAACACTTCCTTTAATGAGCACTTCATTTAATGAACACATTAACATTTTGATCCTTGCTCTTGTTCGATACCCCAAAACTATTTTGGCAGATTCGTCAGAACAATTTTCCGCAGCAATTTTTTTCTGCGATGTCCATTGACTTCCCCTATGTTCCCTATCCGCTCAAATGCGCCGGTTTACCTTAAGTGTATATCCCTACTGGTTCGAGAACCATGTAGACATGATCGATACTTTCTCCAATCAATAATCATTAGCAGGATCTAGAGATCCATAATGACTCCCACTAGTTCCACGAAAATCCGATGATCGTCTGAACCTTTTTTTCCTATAATCAAATTCCTTTTGTCTCGCGATATATTACTTGTCCGAGATTTGATCACTCGGTATCATCTATACCTTGTTTAATGTCGTTCCCGACAAGTTTTTTCATTCCTGTGATATAACATTCTAGTGATCAAATCACTTGCTAGCAAGCTATGTCAATGTGATATCACCGAGAGGACCCTGAGTATATCTATCCATCATCTGGATGGACAAATCCCATTCTTGATCCACGAGGCTCAACTAACACTTCCAAGTACCCGACGACACCTTTATAATCACCCAGTTATGAAGTGATCTTTGATGTAATCAAAGTACCTTTCCGGTGAAAGTGATTGATGTGATCTCATGGTCTAAGGACATGGAATTACTACGAATGTGATAACAATATAAACTTGAGGACATGATCATATTTTTACATCTACTTTGGGTGACTATTCATCATATCATTCTCCAATGATATGACCCTATTATTAGTCAACAAGCTAGTATAAAGAGAGGCTTTACTAGGAACCTTTTCTGTTTATAAATCACATATGTATTAATGTTTCCTATTAATACAATTATAGCATGAAAATAAACATCTGTTATAAACCTGGAATAGCATAATTAACACTTTATTATTGCCTCTCGGGCATATTCCTTTCAGTCTCCTAGTTGCACTAGAGTCAATAATCTAGTTTACATAGTCATGAATCTAACACCCATAGAATTTGGTGTTGATCATATTTTTCCCTTGGGAGAGATTTAGTCAACAGGCCTGCCACATTCAGATCTGCGTCTACTTTGCAAATCTCTATATCGCCATCCTGAACATGTTCCCGGATGGAGTTAAACCGATGCTTTATAAGCTTGGAATTCTTGTGAGACCTTGGTTCCTTAGCATTGGCTATGGCACCATTGTTGTCACAATAGATTACCATTGGATCCAGAGCACTTGGAACCACAACTAGTTCAGAAATGAACTCCTTCATCCAAACTTCTTCCGCCACTGCTTCTGAAGCAGAGATATATTATGCCTCGATTGTAGATCTCGCAATTACTAGTTGCTTGGAGCTCCTCCAACTCAGCGTTGCACCATTCATTAAAAACACATATCCGGATTGCGACTTAGAGTCATATGGATTGGTGTCAAAGCTATCATCGACGTAACACCTTGCGACAAGCTCTTCTTCACGGCCATATACGATAAACATGTCTTTAGTTCTTCTTAATTACTTAAAGACATCCTTTACTGCCTTCCAGTGTTCCAAACTTGGATCAGATTGGTATCTGCTAGTCAAACTAACATATTGTGCCACATCTGGTCTTGTACATAGCATAGCATACATGAGAGAACCTATGGATGAGGCATTGGGGACACGATCCATTAATTCCTTTTCTGTTGATGTAGCCGGACTTTGAGTCTTACTCAAAATAGTGCCTTGTAATATAGGTAAGAACCCCTTCTTACTTTCCTCCATTCTAAACTTTTTCAAAATCTTGTCAAGGTATGTACTTTGTGACAATCCTATCAAGTGTCTTGATCTATATCTATAGATCTTGATGCCTAATATGTATGCAGCTTCACCAAGATCTTTGATCGAAAACTTACTATTTAAGTAATCCTTTACGCTTTTCATAAGTTCTATGTCATTGCCAATCAATAATATGTCATCCACAAATAAGATTAGAAATACAATAGAGCTCTCACTCACTTTCTTGTAAATACAAGCTTCTCCGATGGTTTGGACAAATCCAAAACCTTTGATTACTTCATCAAATCGGAGATTCCAACTTTGAGATGCTTGCTTCAATCCATAAATGGATCGTTGAAGTTCGCATACCTTAGGATCGACAAAACCTTGGGTTGCATCATATACAACTCTTCCTCAATGTTTCCATTAAGGAACGTTGTCTTGACATCCACCTACTAGATTTCATAATAAAAATGCAGCAATTGCTAACATAATCCTAACATATTTTAGCATCGCTACCGGTGAGAAAGTCTCATTGTAGTTAACTCCTTAAATTTGTCGGAACCCCTTTGCGACAAGTCGTGCTTTATAGACGGTCAGCATCTGTTTTCTTTTTGAAAATCCATTTGTTCTCAACGGCCTTTCGATCGTGAGGTAAGTCTACCAAAGTCCAAACTTGTTTATCATACATGGATTCCATCTCGGATTGCATTGCTTCTAGCCATTTGTTGGAATCTAGGCTCATCATCACTACATCATACATCACAGGGCCATCACTTCCATCTATCATGAAATTGAGGACTAGATCATCGTACAGTTCTAGATCTGTACGTATCCAGCCTGACTTGCGAGGTTTAGTAGTACTCTCTCTTGGAGTTTCATGAGGATGGGTGGGTACCTCATCATCATTTCCTTCTTCCATGGATGGAGTCAATACTGGAACAGATTTCGGCATTGCGCTACTCACCACTTTTGGAAGAAAAGGTTCAATACCCTCGTCCAGTTCTACCTTCCTACTACCACACCTTTTAAGAGAAGCTCTTTTTCTAGAAATGATCCATTATTGGCGACAAACACTTTGCCTTCAGATCGGTGATATAATGTGTACCCAATTGTTTCTTTTAGGTATCCTATGAAGATGCATTTTTCCGCTTTGGATTCTAGCTTATCAGGTTGAGGTTTCTTCACATAAGCATCGCAACCCCAAACTTTTAGAAATGACAGCTTTGGTTTGTTTCCAAACCATAATTCATACGATGTCGTTTCAACAGATTTTGATGGTGCCCTATTTAAAGTGAATGCAACAATATCTAATGCGTGACTCCAAAATGACATTGGCAAATCGGTAAGGGACATCATAGATCGTACCATATCTAATAAAGTTCGATTACGACGTTCGGATACACAATTACGTTGTGGTGTTCCATCGGGAGTGAGTTGTGAAACAATTCCATATTGTCTCATGTGTGTGCCAAACTCGTAACTAAGATATGCTCCTCCATGATTGGATCGTAGAAACTTGATCTTTCGTTTACGATGATTTTCTACTTCACTCTGAATTTTTTTGAACTTTTCAAATGTTTTAGACTTCTATTTCATTAAGTAAATATACCCATATCTACTTAAATCATCCATGAAGGTTACAAAATAACGATATCCTCCACGTGCAGACACACTCATTGGACCGCATACATCGGTATGTATTATTTCCAGCAAGTCAGTCGCACGCTCCATTGTTCCAGAGAACGGAGTTCTAGCCATTTTTCCCATAAGGCATGGTTCACATGTTTCAAATGATTCATAATCAAGTGATTCAAGAAGTCCATCACAATGGAGCTTCGACATGCGCTTTACATCAATATGACCCAAACGGAAATGCCACAAATATGCAGCAATATCATCATTCAACTTGATTCTTTTGGCATTCACATTATGAATATGTGTATCACTAATATCAAGATTCAAAAGAAATAAACCGTTCAACATAGGTGCATGACCATAAAATATGTTATTCATATAAAAGGAACAACCATTGTTCTCCGATACAAATGAAATAATCGTCTTGCATTAGACATGATCCAGACATGATGTTCATGCTATACACATGCACATAATAACAATTATTAAGGTTTATTGTCAATCCCGATGGTAGATGAAGTGGCAGCATCCGACAGCTATCACATCAACCTTCGATCTATCGTCACTTCATCCTTAGCTAGTGGCCGACTATTCCTTAGTCCCTGTTTCGAGTTACATATATTATTAAATGAACAAGTATCAAATAGCCAGGTACTACTTCGACTACTAGTAAGGTACACATCAATAACAAGTATATCGTATATACCTTCGTTCACTTTTCCGGCCTTCTTATCTGCCAAGTACTTTGGGCAGTTCTGCCTCCAGTGACCAGCCTCCTTGCTATAAAAGCACTTAGTATCAGGTATAGGGCCTCCCCTAGGTTTTCTTCTTAGGCATGACAACAGACTTGCCTTCCTTCTTAAAGTTACCATTGGGCTTGCCCCTCTGGCCTTTGTTCTTGAAACTGGTGGTTTTATGGACCACCAACACTTGATGTTCCTTTTTAATGTCTACCTCGGCAGTCTTAAGCATAGTTGCGAGTTCGGTGAGTGACTTGTCGGCACCATTCATCTTGTAGTTAATTACAAACGCTTTGTAACTTGGTGGCAGCGATTGCAGAACCCTCTCCATTGTGAGATCAACTGGAATCTCACATCCTAGTGTCTCAAGACATTGAGCGTAGCCCGTCATATTTATGACGTGCTCATTCATAGAGTTGTGCTCCTCCATCTTAGTGTTAAAGAACTTTTCAGAGATCTCATATCTCTTGGCACAGATTTCCTCCCAAAACATAGTTTTGAGTTCCTCCACCATGATATCAGGATCAGTAAGTTCAAAACTCTCTTGGAGCTCAGGCTCCAATGATTGGAGCATCGCGCACTGCACAAGAGTGTAGTCATCAAATTTTGTGTCATACACATTGCGCTCTTCCTGAGATGCATTTTCTTTAGGGGCATCACCTAATGGACCATCAAGTACATAGGACCTTTTTATGTCCGCGAGGATAATCCTCAAATTGCAGGGCTAGTTGGTGAAGTTAGACCCATTGTATAGCAGCTTTTCTTTCTCAAGGAATGCATTGAAATTGAATGCAGGGGATGCCATGATCTACAATGTATTTGCAAAGATTATTTAGACTAGGTTTATAACAGATATAGGTCAAGATAATACAAAATTACTTATGTGAACTCCCACTCAAATGACACCCCTCTAGTCATTTTAGTGATTACATGAACCAAATTCACTACGCCACGACCGATCATCATTAGTGGTGGCACAACTCCAATGGCGAGCATCGTATGGGTCATCATATCTCCATATGACTCATGCTATACCTTTCGGTTCATGTTACGAGTCCATGTATGTACATGCTAGGCTCGTCAAGTAAGAACCTTAGCACTCGCATGTGTAAAACTGTCTTACACCCGTTGCATGCGAATGTAGAATCTATCACACCCAATCACCATGTGGTGCTTTGAGATGACGAAATTTCTTAACGGTGCATACTAAGGAAGAACATATTATTATCTTTATATTTAGTGGGAGGGATCATCTTATAATGCTACCAAGGCAATCAAAACTTGCTAGGCGATCAAATCAACATAAAATAAGATGCATCTAAGGATAAACATCACATGCACAAATAATGTGATACGATATGATCTTTCTCGCATTCGATCTCCATCTCGTGCGTCATGGCATGATCTCCATCATTCCACCAGCGTGTCACCAAGGTCCATGGCTCCACCATCAAGGTTGTTCTCCACTAATCTAATTACATGGATTTCCATTTTTCGGCACGCAGGCCATAAAATAAAATAACAACTATATGGCTCCTATCGGTTGTTTTACAATAAAACACATTGCATACAACAACATTTGTATCATAGAACATATCACATCACATGCCTGATACGTCCATTTTGCATCACTATTCTATGTCATAATTCACCATTATTCATTGATATATTTCATATTGAGAGGTGATACTTATGTTATTTCATCCATTTTTGCATGGTTGATGACTTTTGGAGCATGGAGCGCTGCAGTCAGGATTTTGATGGAAAAGGTGTTGTTTGGAGGCAAAATTCGCGAAGATCAGAATATCCGGGAAAATATACGGAAAATCCTATTTTTCCAGAAGACTAAGGATGCCAGAAGATGGAGTCGAGATGGGCCACAAGGGGCCCACACCACCCCATGGCGCGGGCAGCCCTAAGCCGCGCCTGGAGGTGGTGTGCCACCCTGACCCACTCCAGCCTCTCCCCTCGGGCGTATATTATCCTCCCGAAACCCTAAGACTCGGGGAGCAGCCACAGAAAGATTCCGCCGCCTCTGCCGGGCGGAAAACACCGAGAGAGAAAGATCTCTCCGGCAGATAGATTTCTGCCGGGGGAATTCCTTCCCAGAGAGGGGAGATCGTCGCCATCAACACCATCATCAAGCTGGACTTCATCGGGATCACGATCATCACCATCAGCACCCTCATCACCATCTCCATATTGCTGTAACAATTGCGTTGAATCTTGCAAGTTCATAGGGGAAACTTTCCCGGTGTTGATTACTCTTTGTAGTTGATGCTATTCAGTGAACCATTGAATTATTGTTTATGTTCAGATTGTTATACATCATTATTCCATCTCTGATCATGATCCATATGATGTCTTGTGAGTAGTTCGTTTTGTTCTTAAGGACATGGGAGAAGTCTTGTTGTTAGTAGTGGAGTTGTGTTGAGAAAGATTCGATAGATTGTTATTTAAGTTGTGGTGTACTTCTTCTAGTGGTGTCATGTGAACGTCGACTACATGACACTTCACCTATATGGGCCTAGGGGAATGCATTGTGTATTTGGCTACTAATCGTAGGGGTTGCCAGAGTGACAGAAACCTGAACCCCCGTTAGGAAACCATTGCACAAGGGACGTAAGGGTCTTAGAGTTTAAAGCTGTGGTTAGGTTTCTACCTTAGTTACTTTCTTGTACTTATGGATGTTTCCAAGGGGTATAATCACAAGTATGTATTAGTCTTGGATGGGGCGGTACATTAGCACAGGTTCACCCACACAACACTTAGCAAGCTAGAGAAGATTAATCAGCTATATGAAGCGAAAGCACTTGACAGTCTTCCCATGTGTCCTCGAGAACGTTTGGTGATCTTAAGTAATACAACCGACTTGGCCTTTGCTGCATAAAGGATTGAGCCACTTGCTACATTTATTCCTACTGTATTTTATTTTACTCGTACTTTCTTTACTTGCTTTATCGAAAACCCCTAAAAATCCGTTTGCTAAGTATTTGCAGAGAATTCCTGATCCATACCACTAGCCAGCACCTTCTGCTCCTCGTTGGGTTCGACACTCTTACTTACCGAAAATACTGTGATACACCCCCCATACGTGTGGGTCATCAAGACTATTTTCTGGCGCCGCTGCCAGGGAGTGAAGCACTATTGGAGAGTGGAACTGGTAAATGAAACTTCTACTGTGAGTATTGTTTACTTCTGCTAGTTGCTTTATTATAGTTATGGATAATTCGTTGAGTTACTTATTTGGTAATGCTACTACCACTGCTAAGGTAGTAGATAATCCACCACGTGATGATAATGATGTTTTCAAAATACCTACAAGAATTATTGATCATGTTATGGATAACTATTATGTTGGGGATGGAACTGTCCATCCCGGTGATCATTTACTCTTTATACACGAATTATTCGGGTTGTTCAAGTGTGCAGGTATTACTACAGATCAAGTTAAGAATAAGTTATTCTCATTGTCGCTGAAAGGAAGAGCTGAGGAATGGTATAAGCTGCTGAAGAATGGTCAAGCTCTGGAATGGGAGGAAATAATGCCTCTCTTTTATTCAAAGTTTTATCCTCCTAGTGAGATTCATAAAGATCAGAATCAAATATACAACTTTTGGCCTCTTGATGGAGAGAGTACAGCTCAAGCTTGGGGGAGATTGAAGTTACTAATTCTCAAATGTCCCATTCATGAGCTCCCCGACAATATTATTATCAACAACTTTTATTCAAGGCTCCCTCTACATGATAAGTATTTATTGGATGCTTCTTGTGCTAGATCATTCACTCGCATGGAAGAAGAAGCTAAATGGGATCTTTTGGACCGTATTCAAGACAATGCGGAAGCTTGGGAGAATGACAAAGGTAGAAAGTCAGGTATAAATTATGATTATGAATGCATTGAATCTTTTATGGGGAACTGATGACTTTCAAAATATTAAAAATGCTTATGGTCTAGATTCTCAAGCTATTGCTTCTTATTTTAAGGCTTTTGCTTCCTACATTGAAGTGCCTGAAAAGAAGTAGAATAAGTATCATGAACCTTATAAAGATGTTGCTAAGAGTGTTCCTGCAAGAAATACTGAAGTTTATACTGCTAATCATGTTTTACCTAAACCTTATATTGAGAAAATGCCTTTTCCAGTTAAGGTAAAGGAACATTCTATGATAGCTAGTATGGTTAATGAAAGTACAAATAAAGCTGTTGAACCTGATAAACAAATGGTTGATGAACCTATAATAGCGAGTGTGAAAGACTTTGTCACTAAGTATGAAAAAGAGGGACACACTATCCTTTGTAAGGATACCTCTAATATTGTTTCACAAAGTAGTGTTATGAGAGCTAGTATTCCCGTGTTTTCTATTAGAATAAGTGATCATTGCTATGATGGTCCTTGTGATAGCTATATTGTTAAGTTTATGCATGATACTGAAAGCTACTATGAGAGAGGGAAAAGTATTCTTATGCATCTCAATAATATCAAGTTTCCTCATTTTATGCTGAAAGTTTTTATGTTGCACTTCTTTTGCCTTCTTATGCAAGTTGCCTCTGGTTTCAATAACTTGTTTGTTTACAAAATCCCCTTGCATAGGAAGTGGGTTAGCCTTAAATGTGTGTGTGTTTTTGCTTCTTAATGCTCTCTTTCACTTCCATTCATATCCCTATGAGAGCTTCTTCAAAATTATCATGCCCATCTTAATGGCTATAAAGAAAGAGCTTTATGGGAGACAACCCAATTTGTTTTCGCTTTCAGTTTGTTTTTGTTTCTTTGAGTCTTGGAAGTTATTACTTTGGTAATAACCGCTCCTTATCCGTTTTGTTTGGTTTTGTGTCAAGATCAACCTCTAATGAGAGAGAAGTAAGATTTGGGAAAGTTGCTATCCCAAAACAGATTTTTTGTGCTTTACCGTAAAAATTCGTGAGAGATCTCTGTATGTCGGATTGAGCTGTGATTTGTTGTGCTTCTGACCCAGGTTGTTATTTAACTTTCGTTAGTTTTTAACTTTTTGATTTGAGCAACATAAGATTTTCTAAAAAATTGATCTTTACCTGCTGGTCTGTTTTGACAGATTTTGCCAATCTTGCATTTGCTTCTTTATTCGATTTCATTTTTGAATTCTTTTTGGGTTTTCGGAAGGAGTTGCTACAGTATCTTTTGTTTTGATGGTTTTTCAGTTGAAGTTAGACTCAAAAGGTTTTATCACTAATGTTGCTAATGAGAACTATGTGAAATTTTGTGTGAAAGAAATTTCCACGAAGTGGAGATAATGGTGTAATAAGGAAGAGAAGGGTTTTATGACTCAAGTAATAAGTGTATGAAGATGAAGATATTGATGTTATTCAAGTGGTGACTCCGGAAGGATCCACTAAATACCAAATTCAGAGACCTGCAGAGTCTGTTTCCAACTAGGTAATAGTTCTGATAAGAAAAGTTCCACAAAAATACAATCCAACTATATTTTTGCAGTTTTCAGTCAATAAGGAAAGCTACGAAGCGAAAAAGGGATGGAACCGGAGACGGGGTAGCCCACGCCACCCTGTGGTGCAGGCCCACCCCTGGCCGCGGCACCAGGTGGTGAGGCCATCCAGGACTCCGCCTCCGACCCGTTTTCTCCCAGTACCTTCCTTTTGATATGAAACTTCGTAATATATAACCCCCCGAACCCCCCGAGGTTCGTATATCATGTTTTCGTCGTGTTTTTGTTTCGATCTGTTTCTGCCAGGACATACTCTTTGAAAGTTTAGAAGCATAATGGTGTCTGCCAAGGATGAAGGGAAGGATCCCATGGAGGAAGACCTCCAAGATCCCGGGAAGGAGAAGGAGATCAAGAGTGAAGGTGAAGAGGAGCAAGGCCAACATCCGCACACCGGCACTACTATTGCAAGCATTGGAGTGGTGACGAAACCTGCCAGGGTTAGAAGGACGGCACGGATGCAGACTGGGGGGAAAGTTCCCCGTCACAGTTTGGCTCCACTGTCACTTCCTCCACACACAAAGAATACCTTCCATACCTTTATCCATAACCATGCAGGAAAAGAAGACTCCAAGAGGGAAGAATGGAAAAAGAATCACAAGAGCTGGGATCCACAAACTGAAATGATTATGAGCCGTATTGAGCACAACTCGGAGTTGATTCGTACTCTCACCTTCGAGATTGAGGACTTTGGGAAACTAATCAGAGAGCTGATTGAGAGGATACCACCACCTCCAAAGGAGTAATTCGTCATCAGGTTTGGCATCCCCTTGGTTTGTTCCAAGCTTGGGGGAGTGTCACGGTATCACATCACTATCTTCTATCTTTTTTACCTTATTAGTAGAGTCATATCATGAATAGAGGAATTATTATGTAGGATGGTTTGCATTATGGAAGTGTCCCCTCTCTCGTTAGATATGTATCCCTTGGTGTGAGTTGCCGATATAGAATATTAATGAGAAGTTCTATCATCCACTCTTTTGCATAGCTTATATTAGTTTTCAATTCATGGTTATATGATTGATCTTGTTGTTAGTATTGGTATCACTTTGGGATCATTGAGTTAATTTAGTTGGTTTTGGCAAACCTGGCTCGGTCAGTAGCACACTATTTTTGAGAGTTGAATGAAAAGATAAAAGTACTCTAGAGAAAAATAATTTCATCATCTTTCTTTCTTGATTTGCTCATAAGTCTAGTATTCTCTAGTTAATATCTTTTGTGCTTCCAAGGAAGATTGCATGTTTGTCTTTATCACTTGTATGCTTGTTTGTTTCCTTCAATTCTTATACTTTCTACCCAGCCTTGCTAGCCAAAAACCTGTACTAAGAGGGTATTCTTCTCGTGCATCCACCTCCTTTAAACCAAAAACTTTGCCATTTGTGTCCACCATACCTACCTAGTAGCATTATTGCTATTCCAAGTAAATTCTTGTTTTATCTACCTCCCAAATTAAACTTATTATGTGAAAATTAGTGATTAAAGCTCTCACGAACTTGATGGCACACTTTACTTTCTTGCATTTAATAAACTTGAACCATTGTGCTCACCTATGTTGCGTATATGCTTGTGCTTTGTAAGTTGTGAATTAGCAGAACCATGCTGTCATGGGGAATGCTTTCAACATTGCACTGGTACTTTGTACCAAGTTGATATCATGTTCTTTTGTCTATGGATGTCGTCGGTGTGAAATGAAAGGGGAGCTTGTAAGTCCATGGAGTTATGCATATGTGTTAGAGAAACACCTGGGCCACTGGTCTAATCCATGCTGACATGGTGGAAACCTGCAGCGTAACCATAACGAGTATCTATGAAGCATTCTTCTTAAAAAAAGAGTCCGATATTGAGAAAAAAGAGAAAAAGAAAAAAAGAGATATTATGAAAAGAGGAAAGAGAGAAAAAAGCACCATATTCCCATGGTAAATAAGAAGATTGTTGAGATGCTTGTTGTCTGCTTGCCTTGTCATTTTGATATGGGGATTCTTCCGTATCATCGGGCAAGGGGTACCCCGTTGGCCGTTCTCTATGATACACATATGCTTACGATGACAAGAACTTACCGGTGACTAAACTTGAGTAGCATGAGGAGCGGCCCTCGTATTCAAGGGACATGAGATTCTCAACTTACAACTTATCAATGCATATCCTCATTTTTGATCACTTTAACCTTAATCACCTAAAGATGCCTATGATAGGGGCAATGAGAGCTGGAAGCTAGTAAGTATCATAATTTTTGGGAGCTCTTTATGAGACTTGCAATCCCTGCTTCCCTCTGCGAAGGGCCTTTCTTTTACTTTGTAGTTGAGTCAGTAAACCTACTCCCTTCTATCTCAGCAAGTATTTTGAGTTGATGTGTTTCATTCATTCATATGACGATTTATTCAATCATGTTTCTTATGTTCCTTGTTTTGCACATTGCTCTTATCTTGATGTTTACTACTTTGAAAGCTATCATTGAAAACCAACTATTTGTGAACTCTAGCAAATTATCAACTATTCTTCGACCAAGAGCTAAGTTTGCCATTACCAATTATGATTCACTTTATGTATCTTTATTGTGTTTCCTTTACTCATTGCAAGTTGAGTTATATAATAGTGAGTTGTCTTCTATTATGGTCTGTGTATTTGATGAATGTGATGCTTCTTGTCCGTATTCTTTTATCGACTCTTCACTCCATAAACCTGAGGCTATGTTTATTGAGCTCAGTTCGCTTGAGGACAAGCGAAGTCTAAGCTTGGGGGGAGTTGATACGTCCATTTTGCATCACTATTCTATGTCATAATTCACCATTATTCATTGATATATTTCATATTGAGAGGTGATACTTATGTTATTTCATCTGTTGCCATTACCAATTATGATTCACTTTATGTATCTTTATTGTGTTTCCTTTACTCATTGCAAGTTGAGTTATATAATAGTGAGTTGTCTTCTATTATGATCTGTGTATTTGATGAATGTGATGATTCTTGTCCGTATTCTTTTATCGACTCTTCACTCCATAAACCCGAGGCCATGTTTATTGAGCTCAGTTCACTTGAGGGCAAGCGAAGTCTAAGCTTGGGGGGAGTTGATACGTCCATTTTGCATCACTATTCTATGTCATAATTCACCATTATTCATTGATATATTTCGTATTGAGAGGTGATACTTATGTTATTTCATCCGTTTTTGCATGGTTGATGACTTTTGGAGCATGGACCGCTGTAGTCAGGATTCTGATGGAAAAGGTGTTGTTTGGAGGCAAAATTCGCGAAGATCAGAAAATCCGGGAAAATATACGGAAAATCCTATTTTTCTAGAAGACTAAGGATGCCAGAAGATGGAGTGGAGATGGGCCACAGGGGGCCCACACCACCCCATGGCGCGGGCAGCCCTAGGCCGCGCCTGGAGGTGGTGTGGCCACCCTGGCCCACTCCAGCCTCTCCCCTCTGGCGTATATTATCCTCCCAAAACCCTAAGACTCAGGGAGCGACCACAGAAAGATTCCGCCGCCTCTGCGGGGCGGAAAACACCGAGAGAGTAAGATCTCTCTGGCAGACAGATTTTTGCCAGGGGAATTCCTTCCCGGAGAGGGGAGATCATCGCCATCAACACCATCATCAAGCTGGACTTCATCGGGATCATCATCATCACCATCATCACCATCATCACCATCAACACCCTCATCACCATCTCCATATTGCTGTAACAATTGCATTGAATCTTGCATAATTCATAGGGTAAACTTTCCTGGTGTTGATTACTCTTTGTAGTTGATTCTATTGAGTGAACCATTTAATTATTGTTTATGTTCAGATTGTTATATATCATTATTCCATCTCTGATCATGATCCATATGATGTCTTGTGAGTTGTTCGTTTTGTTCTTGAGGACATGGGAGAAGTCTTGTTGTTAGTAGTGGAGTTGTGTTGATAAAGATTCGATAGATTGTTATTTAAGTTGTGGTGTACTTCTTCTAGTGGTGTCATGTGAACGTCGACTACATGACACTTCACCTATATGGGGCTAGGGGAATGCATTGTGTATTTGGCTACTAATCGTAGGGGTTGCCGGAGTGACAGAAACCTGAACCCCTGTTAGGAAACCATTGCACAAGGGACGTAAGGGTCTTAGAGTTTAAAGCTGTGGTTATGTTTCTACCTTAATTACTTTCTTGTACTTACGGATGTTTGTAAGAGGTATAATCACAAGTATGTATTAGTCTTGGATGGGGCGGTACATTAGCACATGTTCACCCACACAACACTTAGCAAGCTAGAGAAGATTAATCAGCTATATGAAGCGAAAGCACTTGACAGTCTTCCCATGTGTCCTCGAGAACGTTTGGTCATCTTAAGTAATACAACCGGCTTGTCCTTTGTTGCATAAAGGATTGGGCCACTTGCTGCATTTATTCCTACTGTCTTTTATTTTACTCGTACTTTGTTTACTTGCTTTATCGAAAACCCCTAAAAATCCATTTGCTAAGTATTTGCAGAGAATTCCTGATCCATACCACTAGCCAGCACCTTCTGCTCCTCGTTGGGTTCGACACTCTTACTTATCGAAAATACTGCGATACAAATGTGTATGGTGTAGAATGTGCTCAACCGTCCTCAAAGATGCTCAGACGATCAGCAGCACAAGAGGCAGCACCTCCGTAATCGATCACATGTACGGTGTGCCGACGACTCCCGATCTCTTGCTCTAGCCGGGCAGCAGAAGTAACATATCCTAGAAACTCCAACAGCTCTACGCCATGGTAGTGGTGGTGGAGGGAAATGTTTAGAACAGGGCTTCGCTGAGCACCTTTTCTAGTGGCAATGGGCAAGGCAAGCAAGGGGGAGAAGATGTCAACCAAAAGGCATATGAGAGAGGCTATGGGAGAGTGTGTGGAGAGGAGGAGGAGGCCACCTCCTTTTATAGGGGGAGGGGAAAGGCCCCCTCCCTTTCCGGCGCCAGGGGGATGCCCTTTCCCCTCCTTCATTCATGTGAGTGCTCCCTCCACTCACATAATTCTCCACTCAAAATTCTCCCATTAAATCTCCACTCAAAATCAAAGGTTTTTCCATTAAAGCACTTTAATACCCTTGTTTTAATGCAACTCAATTTAATGAACACTTCATTTAATGAGTACTTCATTTAATAAACACTTAATTTAACGAACACATTAACATTTTGATCCCTTACTTTATTTCGATACCCCAAAACTATTTCGGCAGAACAATTTTATGCAATGTCCATTGACTTCCCCTATCTTCTCTATCCGCTCAAATGCGTCAGTTAATCTTAAGTGTGTCTCCCTACAGGTTTGAGAACTATGTAGACATGATTGAAACTTTCTCTGATCAATAATCATTAGCAGGATCTAGAGATCCATAATGACTCCCACTAGTTCCACGAAAATTGGATGATCGTATGAACCTATTTCTCTATAATCAAATTCCTTTTGTCTCGCTAGATATTACTTGTCCGATATTCGATCACTCGGTATCATCTATACCTTTTTTATCTTGTTCTCGACAAGTACTCTTTTTCTCGTTCCTGTGATATAACATTCTAGAGATCAAATCACTTGCTTGTAAGCTATGTCAATGTCATATCACTGAGAGGGCCCTTAGTATATCTATCCGTCATCTGGATGGAAAAATCCCATTCTTGATCCGTAAGCCTCAACTAACACTTTCCAAGTACCCGACAACACCTTTATACACCCAGTTATGAAGTGATGTTTGATGTAATCAAAGTACCTTTCTAGTGAAAGTGATTGATGTGATCTCATGGTCTAAGGACATTGTATTACTATGAATGTGATAACAATATAAACTTGAGGACATATTCGTATTGTTACATCTACTTCTAGTGACTGTTCATCATATCATTCTCCAATGATATGACCTTTTTATTAACAACATCTAATGTTCATGATCAGGAAACCTATGATCATCAGTTAATCAACAAGCTAGTATAAAGAGAGGATTAACTAGGAACCTTTTCTGTTTATAAATCACACATATATTAATTTTTCCTATTAACACAATTATAACATGAAAAATAAACATCTGTTATCAACCTGGAATAGCATAATAACCACTTTATTATTGCATGTCAGGCATATTCCTTTCAAGTTTCTACTTGGACAACGACGAGGAGAATATGTACGCATGCTTTGGTCTCCTCGATATACTTGCAGATGGCGGGTACCAACCATAAGGACCATCATCCCAACCTGAAGGATCATCATCCCAACCTGAATTTATCTCCCAACCCGAAGTACAATCACAACCTGAAGTACCATCACAACTTGAAGTACCAGCAACTGACCGTGATAAAACTTGTGCAAAGAATCTGTTTGATGATCATACACCAGAGCAGTACACCCAACAGGACACCCAGCCGAACAAGATCATCAGTCCAAACACGGTTAGTATGTTGCCAAGGAAGAAATGGTAAGTCCTATAGTACTGGAAAAGAAGAAGAAGTATAGGAAGCGGCCAAAAGATGCCAAGGTTCCCAAGGCCAGCAGCACCAGCCATCCCCTAAGCGTCTGCATTGTCGCCCCGGTGAATCAGGTAAATCAGAGGGTCATGTATAGGAAGAGGCAATCATGCATGTAGCCAGATAGAGCATCCTTTCGCCGGATAGATACAACAACATCGACGTGGAACTCAGAATTCTGAATGACACGGTTCTCAAAAAGGAAAGAGCAGCGCTAAAGTCAAGACATCTCCTCCCGATCTTTCCTATGCGTGTGCCATCATCTGGTATTCATTGGAACACTACATTCCCTACAGACAAGTTCTACATGTGTTACGATGATATCTTCAAGATGCTGCACCTAAAGTCCCTAGATAGTAACTTTATCCACCTATGGGCGCTCCATATGGCCCGTGTCACCGTCACCACCGAGGATGACAAAAACGTCACAGTGGAGGACCCCTACGGATTCAACGAGAACAGCTTGAAGAAACTAGAGGACCGCCAAGTGACGAGGAAGTACCTTTTAGAATTTCTCATTACCTATAAGGATAAGAACATAATTCTCCTTCCCTACTCTCCCCCATAAGTCATATATATTTTTTAGCTAAGCTAATTAATATATGCTTTCATCATATATATTTTCCTTTATATGATTGGTTTGTTGAAATGTTTGTGTAATGATCACGATGTTCTCATCATTATGCACCCATAGATTTGCCAAGCTTATATCCTGGATTCATCAAGAAGCAAGAAGAAAGACTACACATTAATACGCAAGGAAATACATGAAGCTCTTTTCCACTTCCACTTCCACACCCATAGAGGATACATACTTAAGTTTAACAAAAGGAAATGTGGCGGCAACTTGTCAGGCTTCTGCATCAAAGAATCAATCCCTTGCATGCAGCAACCATATTACGATGCTTTCCACAGCGGTATTATGGACATATACTAAGTCATGCATCACAACAGTTCCTATGTACGTACGACTAGCACCTTTGACTTGACCAAAGATATCGAGAAATGGTGGGCAGGACTAGAGAAGAAGGGAGATGATGATCATGTGTATGAGCTCAAACGCATCCAAGTAAAACTTACAGATATTCACAACAAAGATGTCATAGACGATCTAGGTGCGTTCCACGGCGATTTATAAGAACCGGAAGAGGTGATTGATCGCTTGGCTCGACAACACGGTGGATAGGTGTCGTTGTTCATGATCTATGAGGGCCTTCTTCCATTTCATCCACTGAAGAATAAGAAGTAGTTCTTGAGCATTGCATCAAAAATTTGTTAATCAGATTGTGTTTCATGTTTGCCTGTATATATTGTAATAATTAAGGTCTACGCCTACGTACTATGTTAATTTGTAATATGGTGTGCGAACAGCTCTTGCAGACTTGCTTAATTAATTAGCTATCAATTTTCCGTCGTCTATTATTGTTGTGTTATTTAATTAACTATTTTATTATATACTTGTCGGAAACCCTTCCGCGGTAGCATTTTGCCCTATTTTCCTACCATGGCAACGAAATATGTCGAAATGATGCCGCTATAGGGAAAAATGTGTTGTTGACGCTCTACCACAGGCGTTTAAAATAACACACTCAATGGTGGTGTTCACTACCATTGAGTGTGTTCGGGAAGAACACAACAAAAATGTGTTCGGGAAGAACGCCACGACTAGGTGATATAATGGTGGTGTTCACAGTGAACACCATCAGTACGAGCGATAATGGTGGTGTTCACTTGAGACGCCACCACTACGTCCTACTAGTGGCGTGAGGTTAGCGGCATGCGGCTTGAACGCCACGAACCCCTTTTCCGAACACCACCACTAGGCCTTTTCCTACTAGAGGAATTGAATAATGTATTTAATATTTATTTATAAATTAATATTAAATATATATATAATAAATAAAAATAAAAAGGAACCAGCCCACATAGCCCCCTCCCCCTAGGAGGGAGGAGGCCCAACAAAGGGGGAGGCGGTGGCCAAGGTGGGCCGGGGTGCCATGGTGGGGCTCCCACCCTGCCGGAGACCCCTAGGTGAGCTTGGACGCGTGGGTAGGGCCCACCCAGCCGACGGCCAGCCCCTCCTCCCGCCTCTCTCTAGTTTAGTCCCACCCCGAGACTTGGAAGGTAGGAGTGCGTTAGTTTTTCCTATATATGATGGTGTCATTCACCCCAATTCCTCAATAAATCCAACAATTAGCATTAGTCATTCTATCTCTCTCCCTCTTAGTGTGTTCCCAAGTTAGGAACGTCCTACACGAGGTAGAGGTTTCTCCACCCAATGCACGCTGTCGTGCCGCTGGAATCGGTCCGGATCTTCTTTTTCCGCTACCTTGCTAGATCGTGGACCGGTAGATGTCGTTTACACTATACGCATGTAAAATTCAATGAGGCACTACCGCTAATGGTACTGGACGCTTGAAGCCTTTTAGACCCCTAGGTCGGCTTCACTCGGCTTCATCAGCAACGTTTGTGCGGGAACGTAATTCCGCGTCCGGTCTTCAAAGGTATAAACATCGTATCCCGCTCATTATTGTACTTCTACATAGATAGATCTTGGGTTGGTGCGTTCTCGTTGGCTCCTAGAGGCCCACTAGGAGGATTTTTTTTCACTTGTGAAAAAAAGTCCTGGAGCTCTAAGGTCATGGGTGGAGATGCTCCAAGGATGGCTATTGTCTAAGACCATCTATAGCAACAACCCGTAAAAGGGCGAACCGTAAACGCGTTTTATGGGCCGAGAAAAACATGATTGTATGGGTCGAACGAACCCGGGCAGAGCAGACACCCAATCTGCTAACCGTAAAAGTTACGGTTCATAGATGCGTTGTCAGCTCCGCCCTCTTTCGACCCGTAAACAGCAAAATACAAAATTAAGACAGAATTTGAAGTTTCAAACTATCAAGCACGACAATTATTAGGATCCATCACCTCCACTTCCTACACCACTAGCTGAAGCATTCACCCCTTGTGGGAGCATCACTAGCGGAATGATCATCACACCTAGGCCGAGCATGGCCTCGTCCCCTCGCTGCTGCCCTCCTACTCTCCACGGTGTCCTTCCTTGAAGCAACATGCCACTCTAGAGTGATGGGGTCCATAGTGCTTCGGTCCATCATCATGATCTTGTTCTCCTCCGCAAGGAGCTTCATCCTGGCCTGGTTTTCCCCAGCAATTGCTTTCCTCTCCTCCATGGCCACCTTGTTCTTAACATCTTCCCTAAGAGCTTCCCACCTAGCTTTCTTCTCCTGTGCCTTCTTCTCAGCCAATTGTATCTTTATATCAATGATTTGGTCACCATCAACTCATCTGAGCTGACCATGTGCTCAATCTTGTCCCTCAAGCTAGAATTTTAGACATCTTGTTGCCGTCGGGTTTGCCCTTGTTTCTTCCTCCCAGTGCCTCTTCTTCGTCATCATCATCCAATTGAATTAGAGGGCCTCTTTTTGTTGGATCCTCTTTCTCTATCAACTTCCACTTGTCACTCTTATTGAGAAACTTCCAACAATTATCAAGGTTGAATGGCTTGTGCTTGGAACCTGGCATGTCCTTGTATCTTTCGGTTGCAATTTTCTCCTACAAGATGAAAAAACCATGAGAAACCTATTGAAAAGAAAGTGATGGGGTTCTGTGGTAGAAAATAAAACATTTCCTACTACGAGAGGTCATGAAACATTTCCTACTACTTTTTTTGGCTGAAAAGAAAGTGATGGGGTTCTGTGGTATCCCTAAGCATTGTCGCCCCGCTAGATCAGGTAAATCAGAGGGTCATGTATAGGAAGAGGCAATCATGCATGTAGCCGGACAGAGCTTCCTTTTGTCGGATAGATACAGCAACATCGACGTGGAAGCATTGTAAGATCTCTTTAGTTCCCTGCCCTCCGCTAGACGCTACAGTGGCTCGAGGGTGGGGGAACCCCGGATTGGATGACCGGTCTCCATAAGGTCTTCAAGTTCTCCGCCTCCGGTGTAAGAGCATCACTGGTGATGGGAATAAAGATCCTTTAGCTTGCTTCAAATCGGTGTGCTTCCCCAGAGGAGTGTAGGCAACAAATAGTATGAAAGTCAACGACGCCATAACATTAGCCTACAAGTAGAATGACGCGACAATAACGAGATGAAACCAAAAAACACCTACGACTTAATCATCATTCCTCCCACTCCCACGAAGCTTTCAAGAAGGAAGCAATGTGAGGACAATAATTCAAGGCCATAATATTACATCGGCCCAAAAACAATGCCTTCAACGAGGAGAGGACATGAGGGCGCCATTTCCTAGACCAACTAGTAAAGTTTAGATCAATGCACTTCATCCCGAACATGAAGTTGTGTTCTAGTGACATCTGGATGACGGATCTTTCAAGGGCTACTTCACCTAGTACTCTGCTCGAAACCACCATGTCGGCTTTCAGAGATTGCCGTAGAGGTTACCTTCAAACACCTCGTGAACACATCCCAACCGAGACTGAATCAATGAATCCGGATAGACCATGCATGTCGGATGGAGCCCCGGTGCCAACTACGAGGAAGAGAGTGGCGCTAGCGTGGGATGGGTGGGACGACACCCGCCTAAGATCATCGCGGCAACAGCCTGGAAGCCAAAAACTCAGCCCCAATATTTGAACTACATCTCTTATTTATTCTCGTTTTGCACTGGAATTTGGTTTGTTTTTTGGTGCAAATCAGAGGTACTCACTCGGGTACAAAATAGTCTATGATCAATATACAAACTATTTTTTAATGTCTTAAACACCCCCACAAGCAAATGATCTAATATTAGCTGAAGAAAGCAGAAATTGAAACCATGTAGGGGAATAACCAGGACGTAAGTGTGGCGCCTCGTCTGCAAGATTAGGACATGAAAGAGGCATGCACTCACTTATAGTAGACTATAGTGTGAATGGATTGAAAAAAATAAAGGGAGACAAAGGTGGATAGAATGAGGGTGTCATCTAGGAATCCATTACTGCTATTTTACTAATCACGTTTAAGATAAGAACATGATATACCAAACCATGTCCACCAGCACAATGCAATCAGACCATTGTGCACGAAAGCTATACAATTGTCCAATCGAAAGGTTCCACTTACTCCTGAATCTCGAATGAATTATGGATGGGAAGGTGTTTTCGGAGTGGGTCTGCCGGAGGACAAAAACCAGTTAACAAACCGAAGGTGTTTTTCGGAGTAGGTCTACGAGAGAGGATAATTCCCAGTTAACGAGATATTGGAGAAGCTGTAGTATTATACTTTCTGGTGTATATAGACACATGGAGTTCACATCACATCACCTAATAATGCGACATCTGGGTAGAGCTCTGGACATTTTAAAACATGCGCATAAAGCTCTCTATATCACTCTGTTTCTCTCATTCACTTATGTACTGATAATCTCAAACACTGCTTGATCCTCTCCATTAGCAACCAATTACCCGATCTCACGTCAATTCTTCTAGCTACCCACAAAAAGCGAGAAGAAAAGAGAAAAAATCCCATGGAAAATACGGCAAATTATCCAAGTAACAAAGTGTTTTTTTTGGCTTTTCATGTTTTTTTTTTACTAGAGTAGTTTTTTCTCTCCTTTTTCGCAAGCGTCAATGCAACAGTTGAGAAGTTAGAAGTAAAATTAGTAGCCCACGGCGACAGCAGCCGCGGTGGCGGTTGCCGGCGTCTCCGGCAATGACATATCGTCATCATCTTCGAAGAGCGACCCAATAACCATGAATTCCCCGTCCTCCTCCGCCACGGTCACGGTCGCGCCTTCTTGGATCTGCAACTTCTCCCGATAGGAGTTGATCTTCTCCAGCTTCAGCCCGGCGCGGAAACGTTGGATGAAGTTGTCCGCCTTGGTGTTAACGTCGGGGCTCGCGCAGTAAGAAGGCGCCGGTGACGCCGTGACCGACGGAGCCTCGTCTTCCCCCTCCGACATCAGCGGTGGAGGAGGAGGCGGTGGCGGCATTGGGAGCGATGGCGGCGGGAGCGGGTAGCTGTAGTAGACGACACCGCGTGCGGGCTGCAGCGGGTACCCCTGCGCGCGTGATGGCGGCCGCGGGTGCGCGTACGCGTGCGGGTGCGGGCGCAGCGGCCGTGTCCTCACCGGAGCTGGCGGGGGCGGTGTAGGAACGGGGCGAGACGGAGGCTGTGGTGGTTTCCTGGATCGGTGCGTTGGTGGAGGCGGAGGAGGCGGTTTAGGCGGCGCCAAGGAGTGGATGCGGCGGCTCTTGCTGCTTCCTCTTTTGAAGAGGTTGGAGAAGATGGTTGACGGCGGCGGAGGGGGAGGGGGTGGTGGCGGTGGTGGCGGGGGAGTGGTGCGGGCAGTGGCTTCGGGGCTCGCCGATGATTCGGACGAAGGTGACGAGTAGTGGTCGTCGGAGAGATGGTGGCGGTGGTGGTGGTGGTGCCTCTCCCTCTTCATGATAATGCTCTTGCGCTTCTTCTGATAGAAGAGAGCAATGGCGGAGGCCAGTTCCTTTGCCCCTCCCACGCTCCCGCTCCTCTTCTTCTTGCTCCTCGACATTGATCCCAGAGGCAGAGGCGGAGGTGGTGGCGTCCCCGATGGAAACAAGGCAGTCGATGAAGGGAGCGGGTTATTGATCTCTTCCACTATAATCTCTTTCTCCACTTCCTCCATTGTCGGTAGGCTCTCGATGCTGTGGCGGCGACGCCGAGGTCGCGAAGTCGTCAGCGGCGGTGGTGCCGCGGACGGCACCTCCGACAGCGCAGCGTTCCGCTCCTCCGGGCTCCACGTCCTGCTCCGCTCCGGCCTCGAGGCAAGAGTGTCCTGCTCCTCCACCTCAGCCATCTTGGGGAGCTTCTCGGAGCTCCGCCTCCGCCTCCTGGCATCCTGAGGCGTGCGCACCTCGTACTTGTCGACCTCCGACAGCGTAGCGTTCAGCTCCTCCGGGCTCCAAGTCCTGCTCCGCTCCGGCCTCGAGGCAAGAGTGTCCTGCTCCTGCTCCTCCACCTCAGTCTTCTCGGAGCTCCGCCTCCGCCTCCTGGCATCCAGAGGCGCGCGCACCTCGTACTTGTCGACCTCCGACAGCGTAGCGTTCAGCTCCTCCGGGCTCCAAGTCCTGCTCCTCGACGGCCTCGCCGCAAGAGTCTCCGCCGTCGGATGTACCCTCTCCTCCTCCTCCTCCACCTCGGGCATCTTCGGGAGCCTCTCGACGCTCCGCCTAAGCCTCCTCGCGTCCTGAGGCGCGCGCACCTCGTACTTGTCCACCGCCACCGGGATGGTGTTCACGTCCGACGCCGTCCTCCTGAGCGCCGGGCGATCCGCGTCCCGGGTCCGGTCGGGCCGGTCGTCTCTCCGTGTCCGGTACAGCTCGGCGTCGTCGTAGGAGCGCCAGGCCAACTCGGGCGACGCGAGGCTCCACACGCCGTCGCTGCCCAGCCTCAGCTCCGGGTACGAGCTGCTGCTCTTCATCCGCCGGATCCCCGTGGTGTGCGCGCTGTGACTGGAGTAGGAGTCGTTGAAGCTCGCCCACACATCCTCGGTGGACGCGTCCGTGATCGGCTCCGGCGGCGGGGCGGCCGCCGGGGACACCTCCCGATGGCTCTTGGCCGTCACCGCACGGGGGGAGTCCCCATCGCCATCACCGCCGCCGCGGCCGAGAAGGCCACATAGGATGGCGAAGAGGACGAGGCAAAGGTTGACGACGTCCCAGCCGCTCTTGAGCGTAATCCCTCCACGCTGGAATCCGCCGCCTCCTGACGTCCCGCCTCGCCGCACTGCAGACGGGAGGAGGAGCAGCACGATCAGGGAGAAGAGGAGCACGAGGACCCAGACCTTGGCGCCGCCCGCGCCGCCATTGTCGTCGGCGTCGGCGCTGGAGTAGGAGGTGCTAGGACCCGTGCCACCGGCGGTCGAACCGCTCCTCGCCTGCGGGTCGTCCATCCTGGCGCCGGCGCTGCTGATTCCTTGCACGGTGGAGTAGGAGATGCGAAAGCCAAAAGAGCAAAAAGGCCAAAGCCGCAGCAAAATGGTTTCGTGTCGAGCTTTTTGGATCTCCCTCCTCTTTTCGCTTGGTTAACACTAATCTTCTCTGCTTGTCTCCTCTGTCTGTCTGCTTTCTTCTTTGCTGGGCCGTTATATACGTGAGGCGAGCAGGGCTGGCTATTAGCAGCACTGTACATGCTTAAGTTGTTTGTCCGGTTATATAATGTGGCACGAAATCGAAATGATTTGGTTGGAAGAAAGCTGGGGCGCGTACGTTTCATTATTTACGCCGGGGGGAATGAATGATTGTGGAGCTAGTCTAGTGTAATGCGTTGGACTAGGTGAGCGTCAATGTGTTGTTAATCTACGAGCAGTACTACTAGTACTCCCGGTAGGAGCACTACTAATTTACGCGCTTCCGCGTGGCAACGAAGCTTCGGTGCCAGGTAGTATTAGACTGGTTTAATTAGTACATGGGTCAAACTGACAGGTGATCCCGTGGAATACAGAACCAGCAGGAAATCAGTAGTAGTAGTACATGGATGGAACGCCTGCTGGTTCCTTTCCACCGGCGCCGCCGGCTAACCCTCATCGAGTTCACTGAGATGAGAACCACGTCATCGGATTGGCATTGGTTCGTTCGGTATATATATAGCAACTTTTAATTTCTGCGCCGTGAATTGCGATTTTGCGAAACTAGCAAACTGTCTAGACATATACTAGTATCATGCTGCTCTAGCTGTTTGTAACAAGCTTGCTTGCGAAAATATAGAGTTTGTTTGCGAGGGATCGATGGCGTGCTGGTTGTTGCTAGCTGAAGCAAGCAATGTGTGTACGCGCTAGCTGTTGCAACAAGCTTGTAAGTTGCAACGTCCGGACGCGTGTTTCCTCCCGGAAAAGCTCCTCAAACCAACGTCTCATTGGGCAACTCTAGCCAGATCCCAGCAAAACACAAGTTTATTGCTTTCTACTCCCTCCGCTTTTAAAATCTAAGATGTTCTAGTTTATGAAAGGAGTATATCTAGACTCCCTTTAGTGTGTAGGTTCATATAGTTTTGGAGTGAACCTATACACTAAAAACGCTATAGATACACTCGTTTCACAAATCTAAAACATCTTATATTTTGAAATGGAGGGAGTATTCCCAAAACATACCAATTATGCTTTGGCGATAAATATTACCCTGACCCGTTAAATGGGGGATGAGCTCCAATGGGGATTGATGACCCACAAGTATAGGGGGTGTATCGCAGTATTTTCGAGGAAAGTGAAACCTAATTTATTGATTCGACGGAAGGGGAGCCAAATAATATTTATAAGTCTTAACAACTGAGTTGTCAATTCAGCTGCACTTGGAAACAATCTTACTCACAGCAGTTTATCAGTAGCAACAGTTTTGTAGTAGCAATGGTAAAGTAGCAATAGCAAAGCATTAACACTCCGTGAACAATTGTGATCCTCATATCAAAGCCATTCCCTCCGGTTATCCCGATTTCTGTCACTTCGGGGCCATTGGTTCCAGACAACAACGTGTGTAAATAACTTGCAGGTAAGACCAAAAACAATACTATCATAATGAATCAATAACATGTTCAGATTTGAAATCATGGTACTCGGACCCTAGTGACAAGAATTAAGCAAAACAAGTTGCAACAAAGTCAAAAATCACTAATAGAAGATACTAGGCACCATGCCCTAACAATCTGATGCCATTACATGAACGATCTCATCCAATCTCTACCATCCCCATAGCCTACAACGGGGGATTACTCACTCATAGATGGGGGAAACATGGATGGTCGATGGAGAAGCGATGGTGATGATGATGGCAATGATCTCCTCCAATTCCCCATCCCGGCAGGGTGCCAGAATGGAGTTTCTGGTGATGTTTCGTGGAATCTGGTGGTGGCGGCAGAGCGGAACTCCTTCTGGAAAAACGTCAAACCCCCCTGAGTTTTTAGGTCAGAAGACAACTTATAGGCGAAGAGGGAGACCGAGGGGGTGTTTGGGGCGGCCAGACCACCCCTGGCGTGGCCAGGCCTGGCCCGCGCGGCCAGGTGGTGTGGCCAGGCCCCAGCCCCAGTCCGTCTCGTATTCTGGCTCCGTGAGTCTTCTGGTGAAATAGGATTTTGGCATATTTTCCGGGATTTTTCCTGATAGTTGATTTTCTGCACAAAAACTAGACACCAAGGTAATTCTACTGAAAACAGTGTCAGCCCGTGTTAGTTGCATCCAAATCACACTAGTTTAGAGGAGAAACAATAGCAAAAGTGTTCGGGAAAGTAGATACGTTTTGGACGTATCAACTCCCCCCAAGCTTTGCTTATTGCTTGTCCTCAAGCAATTCAGTTGAAAACTGAGTGCGATAAAAAAACTTTCATGAACACATTTGCTTCATATGATGTATATATTCTCAGCATGCGATCAACTACTTAGACAATTCATAATAAGGAATATGCAACTAAGTTTACTTAATAGGCATTGCAAACTATGAAGAGATTCCAACTTAAAAATAATAAGTAGTATGAAACATAAACATAAGCAACATTACAATGCTCAATAACAAGGTATGAAAAAGTGGTATCTCGCTTGCCTTTGATTATGAATGCCAAGGCACCTCTGAAGTTCAGGTGAAGACTATAAGTAAATATATCAAAGATACAAGCATCAAAGTCATAACACAAATAATCAAGTTTTAAGACAAGCACATTACACTAAGAATGACAACTATGCTCTCAAAAAGGTGCTCATAGAATAGGTGGAGACTCAACAAAGAAATGAAAAGATTTTGAATAGTTTGAAAGGCTTCCAAATGCTGAAAGTATGGTACTCGTTAGCTTTGAGCTCTCATTGCCCCTATTATAAGCATCTTCAATATGGTTAAGGTGAAAGTGACACAACTAAGAGGATATGCTTGACAAGTTATAAATCGAAGTCTCATGCCCCTTACTTACGAAGACCGATCCTCATGCTACTCAACTTCAGTCACGAGTAAGCTCTTGTCATAGTATATACGTATCATAGAGAACCGCCAACGAGGCACCCCTTGCACATGATACAGGAGCTATCCCATAATAAAAATGACAAGGCAAGCAGACAATGAGCATCTCAGCGATCTTTTTATTTACTATGTGCGTAGATTTTTATTGAGGATGCTTCATAGAATGCTCATTATGGTTATGCTGCAAGTTTCCACCATGATTAGGCATGGCTTAGGCTAGCAGCCCAGGTGTTTCTCTAACATACATACAAACTCCATGATCTTACAAGTTCCACTTTTATTTCACACCGCCGGGATCCATAAGCAAAAGAACATGATATCAACGAGGTACTAAGTACCGGTGCAATGTTGAAAGTGTTCCCCATGATACATGGTTCTGCTAACTTCAACTTATAAAGCGCAAGCATATACGCAACAAAGAAGGACACAATGGTTCAGGTTTATTAAGTGCAAGAAAGTAAAGTGTGCCATCAAGTTTGTGAGAGCTTTACTAACTAACTTTCTCATAACAAACAAACATTTTATTCGGAAGAAAACAGGGCATACTTAATATGCACGGAATAGCAAATGATACTAATAGGCAGATTTGGTGGACACTTTGGCAAAATTGGTTTTGGGGAGTTGGATGCACGAGTAATGGTTATACTCAGCACAAGTGAAGGCTAGCAATAGAGAGGGAGCGACAAAAGAGAGAGCAATAACGGTCGTAATCATGCTTGCAACAAAACAGGACTAATCATGGCATGAAAGTGATTCAAGACCCTCAAGACAAAATAATTCATCGATGATTAACTAATTATTTCAGTCATATGCATGTGTGAGCATGTGCCAAGTCAATTCAAATGAAACATTCAGAGGAGGATACCACGGTGTCATACCAAGTTATGAATAGAGTAATGCAAGCAAACATTCATAAGACATGCTACAAACTATTAGCAAGCTGGAACTAATCATATGAAAGCGAGAACTACTAAGCATCCATAAATAACATACACCCTACACGAACAGACTAAGCATGCCCACAATGATGAGTATACGTACAAAAATGAAAACAAATAGAGTTCGTTACCAGCCTCTTACCACACTTCAAGTTGTCATTAATCCTCATTATTGCCCTTCACTTGTGTGGCTTGAATAATAATATGAAACTAAATCCCAATGAGGACTACTGAACCCTGCAACAAAACTCACAACACCAAAGAACAACAAATATTTTTGGTGTTTTCGATTTTTTTTAAAACAAGAACCAAAAAGGAAGAACAAGCAAAGCAAAATCTTTTTGGGTTTTTTAAATAGTTCAAGCAAAGAAAAAAGAGCAAACCAAGGCCAAAAGAAGAAGCAAACAAAAGAGAAACAAGAGAAATATTTTTGGTCTTTTTGTGATTTAGAAAGCAAAAACAAAGAAAGAGCGAAAACTAAAAAGAGAACGAAACATGAATATACAAAGTACTAATGCAAAATGATATGGAGATGAGTGTGATGTTGATGTACCTCTCCCCAAGCTTAGGATTTTGGCCTAAGTGGGTATCAATCCCAAGCTGGCCAAGATGAAGTGTCTCCGTGGTATGACGAGGAGGTACCCTCGTCCCGGTGCGAGCTCGAGTACGTCCCTCCATAGTGCGCGGAGTAATCGTAGGAGGGCACATCCTCCTGGTGCAGCCCGTGGAACCCCAGCAAGCGAAGCTGCTCGTCCACCTCCTCCTTGGAGCGCGACCACGGTCTCCTGTGAACACTAAACAAAGTAGATTGCGGCAAAGGGATCTCCCTCTCATCCCCGTTAGTAAACATCATCCTATATACTAGACTGTCCAAATCAGAATCAGAAGTGACAAAGTGATGTGTTCTCATAGCAGCAAGGTCAAGCCTTTGTGGCACCAATATAGTATCATTGGGGTCTACTAAAAGCTCTAATGCATTGACCATACGTGAAGAAATGATTCCCCCATAGATAGCCCCCCTAGCGGCTAGGCGGCGAGCAATAAGCGAGCCAAGGTTGTACCGAGTATCATTGTTTAGCGCAGCTGCAAGGAAGGTCAAATGATAGTTGGAGATATTACTCGTATTCTCCCTACCAAGAACGCTAGTAGCAAGATAATATGCAAAGTATCTAAGAGCAGGGTCTTGGATGTTTCTTATCTTTCCGCGCTGAGCTACACGGTCATCATCATTGGTCACCCCTCGGTAGAGCTCCAGCAAATCAGCGGGCTGCCCTTGAATCTTCTTCACAGTCCCTGTCATGCTTACACCTACAATACTGCAAAATCTTTCCAATTACATGGTAAAGGGTAGATTATAAATTCTGAAAGAGACAGTTGACTGATAGGGCGTGTTAGTAAACACGAAGCTCTCAACAAAAGTCTTGGTGAGCATAGCGTATTGCTCACTCTCATCTTGCATGTATGAGGTCAAACCAACCCTCTAAATCAGTAGCAAGAAATCATCAAGAATCCCTGCAGCTTGTAATAAAATAAAACAAGGAAAAGTAGATGGGTGAGCATCCCCATCATCTCATTCATTACCAATACGAGGTGCAATGAGATCTTCGTTGTATGATGGCCTAAACTGAGAGGCTGATCTTGAGGGCCTTGAACTCCTAGGTGCATCCCTCTCAAATATTTCTCCAAAGGTACGGTTGTTCATGTTTGATATTCTGAAATTTAAACATCTATTAAACAAGTGATTGTAAAGTGAATATATAATGAAGGGCACTACTCATAGGGACTTGTGAGAGGCCTAAACATGCATCAAAACTATATATCTAAGAAATGAACAAGCTTGCAAGCACTCAAAACCTGTCACCTACAATAGAAAAATACTCAAGATATAAACCACTAAACACAAATCTACTTGGACAAACAGATGAGTCACATACCGGAGAACAAATGCTCCAAATTTCAGCAGCAAAGATGGCCTGAGCAAGGAGATCGAAAAAATCAAGGGCAAGCATAGCAAGAACGCGATTTTGAGCAATGGACTGGTGTTTGCTCGGGAGAGAGAAGAAAGTGGCAAGTGAGAGAGTGAGTGGAGGGCCAGGGGTGGCCCACACCATAGGCAGGCGCGCCCCAAGGCTGGCCGCGCTACCAGGTGGTGTGCCTGCCTAGTGGTCCCCCCTGGTACCTTCCAGGCACTGCTCTGCCCCTTTTTTCATGTAAAAATTTAATATGAATTTTCTAGAATTTTTCGAGACACTTTATTTTGGGGCAATTTTCAGGTATAGATGAATGATTTTCTGACAGAAAAATATTTTTCTGGAATGATGCAATGACAAAACAAGGCTAGAACTACAGAAGTTCTAAGACACTCTAATATGCAAGCAACTAACAATAGAAAAGAGAACTAAATGAAATCAAAAACTAAAATGGATAGAATAGAAGTAAGAGGAGATAATCATGGTGAAAACATTGTTTTGTTCAATGAAATCCTTTTGTTAACAAGGTTGATCAGGTCTTGTTACCAAAATTTTTTTATATGAGACAAAACTTTGTATTCCACTAATGATTATGTTACCTCAATTTTGATAGCAAGGGTCCCATTCATAATAGTTTCAAATTTTTCTCTTGGTATGGGACAATATATTTCTCCAACTTGAATGCCCTCAACATGTTCAATTGAATTCAAACCATATGTCCTATGAATCTTCTTGGGGAAATAGATAGTAAGCTCCTTGTCATTAAAATTGAAAGTCACCTTTCCTTGATTACATCTAATAATAGCTCCTGCAGTATTAAGAAAAGGTCTCCCAAGAATAATAGACATATTATCATCTTCAGTCATTTCAAGTACAACAAAATCAGTTAATATCAAGCAATTATGAGCCACTTGAATAGGTACATCCTCACATATACCAACAAGAATAGTGGTAGATTTATCAGCCATTTGCAAAGATACATCAGTTGGTATTAATTTTTCTAGTTGAAGTCTCTTATAGAGAGAGAAAGGCATAACACTAACTCCAGCTCCCAAATCACACAAAGCAGTTCTAACATAACTATTCTTAATAGAGCAAGGGATAGTTGGAATCCCTAGGTCTCCAAGTTTCTTTGGAACCTTACCATTAAAGGAATAATTAGCAAGCAAAGTAGAGATTTCTTCATTAGGGATCTTCCTTTTATTCGAGACAATATCCTTCATATACTTTGAGTAAGGAGGCAATTTAATAGCATCAATCAAAGGAATTTGCAGGAATAAAGGTTTCATCCACTCACAAAAATTATTATAGTGTTCATCTTCCTTTGACTTGTGTTTCTTATCAGGGAAAGGCATAGGTTTTTGGACCCAAGGCTCTCTTTCACTACCATGTTTCTTAGCAATAAAATCTTCTTTAGTGTATTTAGTATTCTTAGCATGCTTTTCAGGTTCTTCTTCAACTTTTTCTTTATCAGGAACATCATTTTCCTCATTACCACTTTTAGTTTTAGCATCAGAGATAGATATACTATTAGGATCTTTAGCAGGTTCAGAGGGTTCTACAATAGTTTTATGTTTCTTTTTTCTTTTCTTACGATTAGAACCACTATTTTCAGCTTGTTGAGAATCCTGCTCAATTCTTTTGGGATGCCCCTCGGGATATAGAGGATCCTGGGTAGCAGCACCACTTCTAGTTCTAATTTCATAAGCATGTTTTTCTTTGGCAGCGTTAACTAGCAAGTCTTTTTGCACTTTAATAAGTTGATCTATTTGAGTTTGAACCATTTGAAAATGTTTAACAATCATTTTAACAGCATTAGAAGTTCTTTCCACAATATCTTTTAACTCAACAATAGCTCTAGTGTTTTCCATTAGATGATTTTGCACCCTTTTATTAAAATTATCTTGTTTAACAATGAAAATATCGAATTCTTCTAACCATTGATCAGGAGGTTTAGAGTAAGGGATATCACCTTCATCAAAGTGTTGGAGAGAGTGTACCTCAATAGTGGATGAATGGGGGATTGGCTTACATAATTCTTCTATAGGAGGTAAATTCTTGACATCTGCAGCTTTAATTCCCTTCTCCTTAAGACATTTCTTAGCTTCCTTCATCACTTCATCGTTCAATTCAACAACTCCCCTCTTCTTAGATAATGGTATAGGCACCGGTATAGCTGGTTCAGGTATAATTACTTCAGGTATAGCTGGTTTAGGAGGAGTCCAATCTTCATAATTCTTGCTTATTTTAGCCATTAATTCCTCAACTTCTTTGGGAGTCCTATTCCTGAAAACACAATCAGCACAACTATCTAGGTATGTCCTAGATTCTTCAGTTAGTCCATTATAAAATATATCAAGAAGCTCATTCTTAGGTAATGGACTTCCAGGCTGTGCATGAATCAAAGCACAAAACCTTGCCCATGATTCAGGCAATATCTCTTTTTCTCCCTATTTAAAATCAAAAAGTTCCTGCAAAATAGCATGTCTAGCACTTGGAGGAAAATATTTCTGCAGGAAGGTACTAATCAAGCAATCAGGGCTATCAATAGATCTAGGAGGTAAATTACTAAACCAAGTTTTAGCTTCCCCTTTCAGTGAAAAAGGGAAAATCTTAGCAACAAAGTAAGTACGCATCTTAATATCATCAGAAAACAAGCCACTCATGGTAGAAAGCTCAGTCATATGTGCTACCGCACTTTCATTCTTAGCCCCACAAAAAGGTTCTTTCTCAACAATAGCTATGTAAGATAGATCGAGAGAGAAATCATAATCTTTATCTTTAATGTTTATGGGAGAAGCAGCAAACTTAGCAATGGGAGACAATTTGGGTCTAATAGTATGCCTCTCAAGGAGACTCTTAGCAGCGCTCCTATCATGGGTGTTTTTACATTCTTTAATAAATTCATCGGTCATCTCAACATAACCATCTTCAATATCATAACTCTCACTAGACTCAGGTGAACTAACAGGTGTAGTAGTGTCTTCATTAGGAGTTTTAGTATTTCCAGCTATAGTTCTAGCAATCGTAGCATCTAGGAAAGGGCCTAATGATCCACTCTTATCAAGCACAGTAAAAGCAGCATCATAAGTATCAGAAGTTTCAGATTCAGCAGTAGTAGAAGTGTGTGTAGCATGTGTATGTGGTGGTGTAATGAGCTTACTCATAACAGATGGTGAATCAAGAGCAACAGAGGTGTTTAGAACCGTACCTCTAATTGTAGTGGATGGTAAAATAGGAACCTTGCCATCAAGAGACTTACCCATGATGGATGGATGGCAGCGAACAATAATGAATCCAAGTGAACTTGATAAATAAAGCTATGCTCCCCGGCAACGGCGCCAGAAAATAGTCTTGATGACCCACAAGTATAGGGGGTGTATCGCATTATTTTCGAGGGAAGTGAAACCCAATTTATTTATTCGACACAAGGGGAGCCAAAGAATATTTATAAGCCTTAACAACTGAGTTGTCAATTCAGCTGCACCTGGAAACAATCTTGCTCACAGCAGTTTATCAGTAGCAATAGTTTTGTAGTAGCAATAGTAAAGTAACAGCAGAGTAATAGGAATAGTAAAAGTAGAACAGTAGTAACAGTAGCAGTAAACAATAGGATTCGAGCGCGGTAGGCATAGGGATGGATGGGCATTGCATGGACAAGACAATTCACATGGCAATCAGAACATAGGGCAATTATAGATAAATAAGATAAAGCATCCAAGTACTAGATAATCCTAGGCATGTGTTCCATATATAGTCATACGTGCTCACAATGAGAACTTGCACGACATCTTTTGTCCTACCAGCCCGTTTGCAGCGGGGCCTCAAGGGAACTACTGGCAATTAAGGTGCTCCTTTTAATAAAGCACCAGAGCAAAGCATTAACACTCCGTCAACACATGTGATCCTCACATCTAAGCCATTCCCTCCGGTTATCCCGATTTCTGTCACTTCGGGGCCTTTGGTTCCGGACATCAACGTTTGTAAGTAACTTGCAGGTAAGACCAAAAAAAATACTATCATAATGAATCAATAACATGTTCAGATCTAAAATCATGGCACTCGGGCCCTAGTGACAAGCATTAAGCATAACAAGTTGCAACAAAGTCAAAAAGCACTAATAGAAGATACTAGGCACCATGACCCAACAATCTGATGCCATTACATGAACCATCTCATCCAATCCCTACCATCCCCATAGCCTACAGCGGGGGATTACTCACTCATAGATGGGGGAAACATGGATGGTCGATGGAGAAGCGATGGTGATGATGATCTCCTCCAATTCCCCGTCCCGGCAGGGTGCCAGAACGGAGTTTCTGGTGCTGTTTCGTGGAATCTAGTGGTGGCGGCGGAGCGGAACTCCTTCTGGAAAAACTTCGAACCCCCCTGAGTTTTTAAGCCAGAAGGCAACTTATAGGCGAAGAGGGAGACCGAGGGGGTGTCTGGGGCGGCCAGACCACCCCCTGGTGTGGCCAGGCCTGGCGCCCGTGGCCAGGTGGTGTGGCCAGGCCCCAGCCCCACTCCATCTCGTATTCTGGCTCCGTGAGTTTTCTGGTGAAATAGGATTTTTGGCATATTTTCTGAGATTTTTCCTGATAGTTGATTTTCTGCACAAAACTAGACACCAAGGTAATTCTGCTGAAAACAGCGTCAGTCCATGTTAGTTGCATCCAAATCACACAAGTTTAGAGGAGAAACAATAGCAAAAGTGTTCGGGAAAGTAGATACGTTTTGGATGTATCAGGGATCACCTCCTCCAGGCTCCGTGTTACAGTTTCGGTATAAAATGCATGAATAACCTTCATTCTAATGGACTTTTGGAATTAGTAGATTTTGAATCTCTCGATCGGTGCGAACCGTGCCTTATGGGCAAGATGAATAAGACGCCGTTCACCGGTATGATGGAATGGGCCGCAGAACTATTGGGAGTAATACATTCAGATGTATGTGGACCAATGAGAATCTCCATGCGCAATGGTTATAGTTAATCTGTCACCTTTACTGATGATTTGAGTAGATACATGTATATCTACTTGATGAAGAACAAGTCTGAAATCTTTGAAAAGTTCAAGAAATTTTAGAGTGAATTTGAAAATCAACTCAACAAGAAATTCAAGCACATTCTCACTGTTTTGATCGAGGTGGCGAGTATTTGAGTTACGAGTTTGGCGCACATATGAAGATTTGTGGTATCGTACCACAACTTACTCTAGCTGGAACACTAGAACGTAATTGTGTGTCTGAGCAAGGTAATCACACCTTATTAGACAATGTGTGGTCTGTCTCTCACCGACTTATCTGTATCATTTTGGTGATACGTGTTGGAAATAGCTGCATTCATTTTAAATAGAGCACCATCCAAGTCTGTGGAGACAACACCATATGAGATATGGCATGGCACAAAGCCTAATTTGTCTTCATTGAAAGTTTGGGGATGTGAGGCGTATGTCAATAAACTACTGCCTGACAAACTCGAATCAAAATCGGAAAAGTGCATCTTTGTAGGATATTCAAAGGAAACTATTGGATATACCTTATATAACCAAGTTGAGGGCAAAACATTTGTTGCTAAGAACGACACCTTCCTCGAGAAAGACTTCCCCGAGAAAGGTGTAAGTGGAAGGAAAATAGAACTCAATGAGATTGATCCTGATCTTCAAATACCGAGTGGCGCAAAGGAGGCTATTCTAGAAATGTCCTCATCAATTAAAGTTGGAGAAAATGATGATTATCATGAATCTCATGAAGATATATCTATTGAACCTTGCAGGTCAACAAGAATACGTACTCCTCGTGAGTGGTACTGGCAACTTGTAAACATGGTCATGATGATTGAACATGATGAGCCTTTGACCTACAAGGAAGTGATGGAATTCCCTTTAGTCCGAGAAATGGTCTGAAGACATGAAATCCTAAATGGTATCCATGTATGACAACCAAGTATGGACCTTGGTAGATACTCCCAAAGGTTGCAAGGCTATAGATAATAAATGGATCTTCAAGAAAAAGACTAACGTTGATGGCAACGTCACTATCTACAAAGCTCAACTTGCCGTAGAAGGTTTCCGACAAGTTCAAGGAATTAACTACAAAGAGATATTCTCTCCTGTAGCGAAGCTTAAGTCTATTCGGGTTTTACTAGCAGTTGCTACACATTTCGATTGTGAAATATAGTAGATGGATGTAAGAACCACATTCCTGAATGGCAACATTGAGGAAAAGTTATATACGATGCAACCAGAAGGTTTAATAGATCCAAAGGATGCTTGAAAGGTATGCAAACTTTAGCATTCCATTTATGGACTGAAGCAAGCATCTTGGAGCTGGAATCTTCGATTTGATCAAGTTATCAAAGGTTTTGGATTTTTCTAAAACGAAGAATCATGCATCTATAAGAAAGAGAGTGGGAGCTCAGTGACATTCCTGGTACTATATGTGGAAGATATATTACTAATAAGGAATGATGTGAAACTTCTGAATAGCATAAAAGATTATTCAAACCGTAAATTCTCTATGAAGGATATGAGTGAAGCTGCATATATATACTAGGCATTAAGATCTATATAGATAGATCGAAGCGCTTACTAGCACTAGGTTAGAGAACTTACCTAGAGAAAGTTCTTAAACATTTCAGGATGGATGGGGCAAAGAAATGTTTCTTGCCCATCGTAAAAGGTAAAACATTCAGTGTGAATCAATGCCCAGAATGGTACATGATAAGGAAACAATGAAAGGCATACCATTTCTTCTACCATTTGTTCCATCATGTATGATATGCTGAGCACTCGACCAGATGTGGCCCTGGCTCTTACTTTGATGAGTCGTTTCCAAAGTAACCATGCAATGGTTCATTGGACTGCAGTTAAGAATATCCTCAAGTATCTCAGAAGAACTAAGGATATGGTTCTTGTCTTTCGAGGACGTGATGAAGAACTTGCAGTAACTAGTTACGTGGATGCAAACTTCAGTATTGATTGAGATGACTCAAAGTCTCAAACAAGGTACGTGTTTATGGTGAACGGTGGCGCCGTAAGCTAGAGGAGCGGGAATAAATCCTCGTTGGCTCAATCTACAATAGAATCAGAGTACATTGCTGCTTTACAAGAGGAAAATGAAGTTGTGTGGCTGAGGAAGTTCATCGCTGAAATCAGAGTGTTCCCAAGTGCGCAAGACACTGTGTGCATATAGAGCGACAACACGTAGGCCATTGTGAACGCGAAGGATCATATATGATGAGGACATCCCTACAGTTACACCTACCCCAATTGATAATGAAGATGTTCCTATTGCAAAGAAGGATCAGTCCAATGAGATAAGGATTGGACCAATCACAAGAGCTCGTGCTAAGCTACTAGAACAACAGGTGAACTTGTTTCTTAATGAACCTGGTGTTTTAATTAATGAGAATTTTATACTACCTAAGTCTTTGAATTATTGTCTGATCAGGTACTTAGGAGAAGAAGGCGTACCACAGAGCGAGGAGCTGAAGGAACATGGTGTGTTGACCAATGAAGAATGCGCAAGGGAGGAGAGGGAGGAAGCACAAGAGGCTGTTCAAGACAAAGATCAACCAAGAGGGCAAGTTCTCTGCCACGGCAGAGAAACACACCAGTTCTTTGCCACGGCAGGAAAACCGTGTGAAAGTCTGCCACGACAGAACATGTGGCCAAGCCACTTTGTGGCCGGTTTGTATCTAGGTTGGGTGTAACCTACTCGGGTTCCCCCTTAGTCCGCACCCCTGAACTCATAAATAGATGGGGCGCCGTAGTTAGGGTTTCAGACCACGTTAAAATATTTTGGAGTTGTTTCTTTCATAGAACCTCTGGAATTACCCTGTGTTCGAATTCTACAACTATAATTGAGTGTGATCTGTTGTTCCATTGGGAATTAGTAGATTGCATACTACCGTTCGTGGTCACGTCTACGTGCGCAAGAGTGTGGTGTTATAAATATCCTACAAGGTTCGAGATCTATTGCACTGGCATCAGTGTTCGAGCGGGAGAGATCATAGCTACGCACTAGTTATCTATCATCCACCATCACCATCGACAAGAGCTTGCTGAGAAGATCGGGCTACCCCATATCATCTTGGTATCAGATTTCCTCATTGCCTCGGTAAGCAATCCACAATCCATCCGTAGGTTAGAGATTGTTTTTAGTCCTATACAGAAAAAGCCCCACAAAAAGAGTTTCCATAGACTAGATTGCATCGTAGACGAGTAATAGTTACTGGTCGTGTTCATCCTTTAGTTTAGATCTAGATCTGTTCTTCATAGTTTTTTTAGTCGTTTTCTAGTCGAATTCCACCATTGTTTCCGCCACCATCAGGTCAGATCCGATCTACTCTAAGAGTCCTAGTCATCTACTCTTGGCTGAGGCAAAATTAAAAAAAAATCCTACCGACTCTGCCGTGGCACAGAAACGACCCGTTTCTCTGCCGCGAGTTCTGTTCTGCCACGACACGGATTCGCTGCCGCGGCATGTTTTTGACTTGTTTTTCTGCCGTGGCAGGATTTTCTTCCACGACACGATTTTGGTCTGTTTTTCTGCCACCGCAGGAATTTTTACAAAGTGTGAATTTGCACTTTTCCTTCAACCTTAGCCACAACCATTCTATTACATAGGTGTAGGAACTTGCCCATTGAGACTACTTTCCGCTCCTACAGTCTGCTCTTAGGATTTTGGTGCTGTACTTTGTAATTGGCCGTGTGTGATCTACAAAATAAAAAAAAAGAGAAAAAGCAATATAGCAAAAGAAAAAGCAAAAAGAGCTATACAAAAGAAAAAATAGTGAAAAAGAGAAATTGAGCAAGAGGCCTAGTGATATCTTTGTGCACCGGCAGATTGAGCAATCTTGTGCCTGTTTAATTTGAGCTTTGCTAGTGTCTCTCGAGAGTAGTGTAACACCCTTCATAGTTGCATTGCCATGTTTTTTTCCACACGTGTGTTTCTTGGGTTTTTGTACGCTCAACACTAGGACTTGTTTGTAGTGTAGATAGGATACCATACCTATAGCTCCACCATAAATAACCTGTGTGCCCTACGATCGTTCTCTATACCTTTGATATTCATTTCATCACATCAGTGCATCAGTCTTTGATTTCGTTTGGTAGAGCATCTCTATTCACTTTGGAACGGTAAGATCTCCTTTCTTGTCAGTTGTGAGTGCGTTGTGAGAGTTTCCACCATACTGATTTTGATTTTTGCACTAACCTACTAATCATGTCTTTGAGTGATGATGAAGTTGTGTCATAGAAAAAGCAGCTTGAGGAGCTTGTTACTTGGCGTGAGTCTGTTGATAGAAATATCACCGACTTACAAGATGCTGTGGAGAATAATACTAGTGCCATCAATAATATTCAGACTCAGCTGATGGCAATGAATGTCAACTTTGCCACCTTGCAGCGTTCTATTGAGGCTATTCAAGCGACACTCCAGCCAGGACCTGCACAACAACATGATGATGCGTTTGAGGACTTTGATGAGGGTAGTGCGTCTGATGCTACCCCACATCGTGGCAGGGGATGTGCCAATCCCCCTGCACCTGCGGGTGCCCCTCTATATGGCAGTGGGTATGCTCCTGTTGGACGTGCTCAGCATGTCTACAATCCAGCTGATGATAGTTTGGGCAAGCCCAAGTTCTCAATTCCTTCTTTCAATGGCTCGCTTGATCCTGAGGATTATATTACTTGGGAGTTGAAGATTGAGAAGCTCTGGCGTTTGTTTGATTTCCCTGAAGACAAGAAGGTCAAGCTTGCTGCATCAGAGTTTGATGGTTACGCTTTGCGTTGGTGGGATGCTATTGTGCAAAATAGACAGAACGACAATGAACTTCCTGTGAGGGATTGGCATGAGATGAAGGCCATCATGGCGGATCGTTTTGTTCCCTCCAATTATTTGCGCTCCGTGTTTGACAAGCTGACACAGTTGAGGCAAGGCACAATGACAGTTGATGAGTACTACATGGAGATGGAGATGCTTATGCAGCGTGCTAATGTTCGTGAATCACGAGATATGACAATGCAGCGTTTCCTCAACAATTTGAAGCTTCAAATCAAGAGCATTGTGTGTTATCAAAAGTATGAGACAATGAACGAGCTGCTGCATCATGCTAGAGAGGCTGAATCCTAGTTGGCAGAAGAGGCGAAGTCACGTGCTCGTTTTCTGTCATCCAGCAGATTTTCGGCCAGGTCTACACCTCCTACTGTCACGCCACCAGCTGCTGCTCCTTTTACACCATCGGCCAAGCCAACAAGTACACCTTTGTTTGGTTCTAATGCTCAGAAGCCCGCTGCTCCTGCTGCTAGCTCAGGTTCCAAAATGTCTACTGTGCGTACTCGCGATGTGGTGTGCCATACTTGTGGAGGTAGAGGTCACTACAAGAAGGATTATCCAAACAACAAGGTTATGTTTGTTAACGAACAAGGCGAAGTAGAGAGTGGAGATGAAGCTTCTGAGATGATGTTGATGATGGAGAGTATGGTGCTGATGCGTATCCTGAGCATGCACCAACTATTGTCGTATCTTCATGTATACTTAGTGTGCAACCAGTTGAGGAATTCTAGCGTTGCAACTTGTTCCAAACAAAAGCTCTAGTTGGACCTAACAAGGCTTGCAAGGTCATTATTGATGGAGGTAGCTGCAGAAATCTTGCAAGTAAGGAACTATGTGCCAAGCTGAATTTGACATACTTACCTCATCCGAAGACATACTACATACAATGGTTGAGTAATAATGGTGAGATGAAGGTAAATCATATGGTACGTGTGAATTTTCAAATAGGGCCATACAAAGATTCTATTGATTTTGATGTGGTTCCTATGACTGTTTGTCACCTACTATTGGGTCGGCCTTGGATTTATGATCGCTATGTGCAACACAAAGGCCGAGCCAATACATATCACTTGGAATTTAACGGGAAGAAGATTACTATGCAGCCAATGACACCACAAGATATTGTGAATGATTCTCGCCAGAAGATAGAGGTGAATTTGAAGGAAGATCCTACAGCTCGGCGAGATTGTCTGACAGCTGTTCGTTATGTAATTGAGCCTAAATTGAGTGATATAACAAAAAGTGAGAGAGTGCCTGGTTTATTGATATTAGCCACTAAGGAATATATGAGAGAATTTCATGAGGATCCTACAACCATGCCACTTGTGCTCATGTATAAGGGTGAGGTATTGGTTTCTAACGACATGACCCCTATTTCTCTTGGTGTCTCTTCTGTTTTGCAGGACTTTGGGGATGTGTTTCCAGAAGATGTATGTAGCACCTCGATAAAACCACTACTAGAAAATCGCTGTGTTTTTGTTTTGTGCATCATCATGACCGCATTCTAATGTCATCATGCCACATTGCATTTGAGCATCGTCATGTCATCATGCATTTGTTGCCTGCAACTATTTTCCAAAAGCATATCTTTGTTTTCTAAATACCCCTTCTATATTTCAAATGTAAAACCCCGTCTCTTCCGGATCTTTTATTTGCTAAACTATTTACCAAAAGAATATTTAAAACAAAATAAATAAACAAAAAGACATTTTATAATCTCAGGGAGGCATCCGGCCAGGCCCAAAAGCCTAGCCACCCAGCCTACCACGCCACAACCAAAACCCTAACCCACCACACCACCTTCCATGTCGCCACAAACCACCCTGGACACGCGTCGCACACACTCTGCGCGCACACGCTGCCCACGTCCGTGCGACCCCGCATCGCGACACCCCCCGTGCGCGGTACACCTAGCCCAGACCCGCTCCTGCACTGGTTTGCGTGACTGTCACATTCGCAACCAACCCACTGCCCACACCACAGTGCCCCCGGCCCCACCATCCCGACCCCACTCGGATCCACCCCGCGACCCCATCCCTGTTCCCGTGTCACCTCCCACCTTCTATCCCCGACCCCCCATTCCCGATCCGCCGCTGCTCCTCTGCTCGCCCTATCCTCTCTCTCCCCGCTGTGGCACCCCTCTTCTCGCCGCAACCCGTCAGCGCCTACCGTCAAGCCTCTGCTCCGCGAGAAGAGCTATCGCGCCCTCTCTTCTCCCTGGTGAGGCTTCCGCCGCCGGCCCGTCTCTGCCCATCAGAGCCCGGCGCGACCATCCGCCGCCCTTCCCTGGCGCTCCACCACAGGACCCCGTCACCCCGGCGGTGCCCACCTCTCCTCGGCCGCGCCTCCTCTCATCATCCGCAACCCCGCCTCCAAGTTCGTCGGAGCCCTGTCCTCCCCGAGCCGCTCCGTCACCTGAGCACCTCCCAGCTCCCGCCTCCATCGCCATGAACCGCTGCTGGCAGCAGCGCCGCCACCACCTTCCCCTGCTGCCCCAACAGCTTCTCCACCGCGATCTTCCCTAGGGCCGAGCCCACGCACGACCTACAGGTCTTCAACGCCGAACTCGTCCTCGAGGCGTTTGTCTCTATGCCTGTTTGGGTCCTTTTGGTACTCTGATGCCATGGAGTGTTGTTCCCGCTAACACAAGTAAAGCCTCTAGATGTGATGTGGTGTGGTGCAAATGGTGATGTTGAATTGTACCGCGACCTCGGCCACAACCTCCCGGTGAGCGAGAACGAGAAGCTGGTCAAGGACATCGGGTGCCCGTTGTCAAGACCACCCGAAGACCACCCGATGCCCGATCCATTCAAGTTCGCCATCGACGACAAGATCGCCACACGGAGTCCAAATACCCATGGATCCGGTGATGTCGAACACCAAGTTCTACCTCATGGATCGCCTCCCCGTACCGCGAAGACCGAACCCCCCAAAGACCGATCCCGCTGGACCCGAACCCCTCCGAAACCAAGATCTTCGACCCCTAATGTGTGACCCCTACCTATCCCTATTTTATAAATTGCCATATATCTGTTGCATATAAATTGTCATGCTTGCATACATGTTTATTTGTTTGGGGGTACTTTGTAGATTCACCTCATAATTAAATCTGGAGACCATATGCGAGCTTTTCTAGTCTTATATTGGCTCCATTTAAATTTGTGTAGCGAACCGATGCCATGTTTTTCCTTGTTAGGACAACATTTAAACTGTGGGGTAACTAAACAACATGAAACATCTAATTAATTGCCGGGACCCTGGTTCCGTTTAATATTGCCTAATTGCACCGCATCTTTGCCATGGCATGCATCATACATACATCATGCCGAATCTTTTGTCGTAGTATTAAATAGTGCATCTGGTGTTTCTTTTAGTGCTTTGCTTCTACACGGATTAGGCCGTTGAGTGGATGCGAGTATCGACAAGTTCTTCGGATAATGTATCTTTGGCAATGTTTCCTAGGCGAGCAATCTCCCCCTTTCTACCTATTTTACATTTATAGTCTTTACTTCCTCATGTTGATCTATTGCTATCCGTGTTGCGTTGCTATAGTTTCCATACCATTTATATCCCCTGTAGCCTATGTTTCCTTGGACACATCCTATTACTTGTTGTTTGATAGATAGTCGGCCTTGCGAGTCGTAGTTGCTTGCTCAGGTGCTGCTTCACGTCGATGTCGCTCCACCGTTGTTGGAAGGTTGGTACATGTTTAACGGTGGAGATGATCATGACTTTAATTACAACTTGATATTAAAAATGTTGGGAATAGATATAACTAATGCAGAGGCACCGGTGGGAAATAGCTAATATTGGTTCTTCCACGCTCACTTGTGTCCCATAGGCCCCAAGTACTTGATACCTGTTCCTTGACTATTCACACTATCCACATACGGGAGACTCTATGAATCCCCCTTTGCCTAAGCTTGATTCGCACTTTATTTCTTGGGGCCACAAAGTAGTTTGGGGCTTTATTACTATACTGTACTTATGCCATGCTTTACTGCTTTATTTACGACTGTGCGTGGAGCACCTGTACTGTTTTGGAACATGGAGTGTTTTCGCGGTATCGACAAGCCCAGTCACACTTTCGGGTTCCCAGTCGTTTACAACCATAGTCACAAACCCTGGGTCCATCTCGGAGTCGGCCAACTTCATTGCGGGTAGCTTAGTGGGGTGCCCCCCTGAAATAATTTATGAATCCTGTGAATGCATTGTCGTGAGGCCTCGTTGCGTTTTATTTGGTTCTTCCCGAGGTTGATTGTGTGTGTGTTGCTATGTGTGTACCCCTGCAAGGTAAATCTTTCTGGAAGCCGTGTCCGTGGTTATGGATGACTTGGAGCACAGTATCTTGATCATAGACAACTATAACTAAAGTAGTGCTATAAATTTGACTTTGACATGTCTAGTAATCAGATTCACTACAATGGAATGAGTAAATAAAAGTGCCAACAACTGTTGGTTTTGGGAGGTCTCATGCTATTTGTATCTTACTAGTAAGTATTGCAACTACAATGGAATGGTTAACTAAAACTTCCCACTGCTTATGATAAAAGGATGACTCGTGCTATCTATATCTGACTAGTAAGTGTTGCAACTATAATGGAATGAATAAAACTGCCAACTGTGTGAGTTCCTCGGTTTGACTTCCTCATGTGGTCTCGAGGGAGAAATACCAGGATGGGTATGTTTTGGTGTTACTATCAGGTTGGACCCGAATAGGTCTTTCTTATCCCTCTCTAATAGCCGACAGTTGAATCGAGTCTCTATAGATTGTTTAGTGCATGCTGCGCTGCCGCTTCAGTCCACCATACCTATGTAGGCGAGAGCCGCTGAATTCTAGACTCGCCGTGTACTGGTCTCAGTACTGACCGCTCTCTTTTTCCTTTGCCCTTTGTTGACACCCATTTTGTTTTAGCAGGTATAAGTTCGACGTCGTTAGCAGGGTTACCCTTCTATCTTGGCCTGGGCAGGGTTATGGACGCCAGTTATTCTTCAGGGCTCTTAGCCCCATTTGCATCTTATCCGTACTCGGATGTTGTATCGTTTTGAAGGTGATTTGGATCTTTGTACTGTATATCTGTATTCTTGACTCATGGAGTCGTTGTATATAAATGTTTTGTGGGTTCCATCGTGGGCTAATGTATAATGGTATTACTTTGTTTTCCACCCGCACGCAAGTGCCTGGTGGGCGTCCTTGAATCGTTTCTATGCAGGTTTGGCGGGAAGCGCTAAAATATGCATAGGGCCGATTCGAGGGTGTTACAATGTACCCACAGGCTTACCTCCATTGCATGGTATAGAACATCAAGTGGACCTGATTCATGGTGCCGCACTTCCCAACCGTGCACCCTACAGGACTAATCCCGAAGAAACTAAGGAAATTCAGAAGCACGTACAAGTGTTGCTAGATAAAGGGTACATTCGTGTTTCTCTTAGCCCTTGTGCTGTTCCTGTTATTTTAGTTCCTAAAAAAGATGGTACATGGCGCATGTGTGTTGATTGTAGAGCGATTAATAACATCACTATTCAATATCGTCATCGTATTCCACGCTTAGAGGATATGCGAGATGAATTGAGTGGTGCTACTATTTTCTCTAAAATTGACTTGCATAGTGGTTATCATCAAATTAGGATGAAAGAAGGGGATGCGTGGAAAACTGCTTTCAAAACTAAATTCGGTTTGTATGAGTGGTTAGTCATGCCATTTGGTCTTACTAATGCACCTAGTACTTTCATGCCTTTGATGAATCATGTTTTGAGAGAGTTTATTGGTCATTTTGTGGTTGTTTACTTTGATGATATACTTATATACATCCTCACCGAATCTGAACATTGCACTCATATTCGACAAGTTTTGCAAGTGTTGCGTGATAATAAACTGTATGCTAATCTTGAGAGGTGCACATTTGCAAAAGATAAGGGCATATTCCTAGGATTTGTTGTATCTAAGCATGGATTAGAGGTAGTTTAATCTAAAATTGAAGCAATTCAGAATTGGCCTACTCCCACGAATGTAAGTCAAGTGCGTAGTTTCCACGGATTAGCTGGTTTCTATAGGCGCTTTGTGAAAGATTTTAGCACCATTGCTGCACCTTTGAATGATTTGACAAAGAAATGTGTTCCTTTTGTATGGGGCGCGGCCCAAGACATTGCATTTGATACATTGAAACATTTGCTTACTTCTGCACCATTACTTGCATTACCTGATTTTTCGAAGCAATTTGAAGTTGAATGTGATGCTAGTGGTATAGGCATAGGTGGAATTTTGATGCAAGAGGGTCGACCTATAGCTTATTTTTCTGAGAAATTGACTGGTGCTCATTTGAATTATTCTATGTATGATAAAGAATTGTATGCATTTCTTAGATTACTTGAGGTTTGGCAATATTATTTGTGGCAAAAGAATTCATCATACATTCTGATCATGAAGCATTGAAATACTTGAAAGCTCAATCAAATATGCATAGAAGATTAGCTAAATGGGTTGAGTTCATTGAGTCTATTCCTTACATCATTAATTATAAGAAGGGAAAAGAGAATGTTGTTGCTGATGCTCTATCTAGGAAGAATATGCTATTAAACAATCTTGATGTGAAAATTCCTAGATTAGAAGCTATTTGTGCACTTTATGCAACTGACCATGATTTTGCTGAACCATATCGTTTGTGTGCTCTTAGAAACGCCTGGGATAAGTATCACATACATGATGGCTATTTGTTTCGAGCTAACAAACTATGTATTCCAGAATCGTCATTGCGTTTGTTCTTAGTGCAGGAATCACATGCCAGTGGTTTGATGGGTCACTTTGGGCGTGAGAAGACGTTGCTCATGCTTGCTGATCACTTTTATTGGCCCAAGATGAGGCGTGATGTGTACATATTTGTGAGCCGATGCATTACTTGCCACAAGTCGAAATCCAAGCTGAAGCCTCGCCGTTTGTATACACCTCTCTCTGCACCTACTACTCCATGGGAAGACATTAGTATGGATTTTGTGCTAGGTCTACCTAAAACTCAGAGAGGTCATGATTCTATATTTGTGGCAGTGGATAGGTTCTCTAAGATGGCTCATTTTATTGCCTGCCACAAAAGCGACGATGCGTCGCATGTTGCTAACCTGTTTTTCAGGGACATCGTGAGATTACATGGAGTACCTAAGACGATTGTTTCTGACCGTGATGTGAAGTTCATGAGATACTTTTGGAAGACCTTATGGGGGAAGCTAGGAACGAAGTTGCTGTTACAACTACATGTCATGCCCAAACAGATGGTCAAACGGAGGTGGTGAATCGAACATTGTCACAACTGCTAGGGACCATGATTAAAAAGAATCCGCGGGAGTGGGAAGAGTGCTTGCCACATGTTGAGTTTGCTTAGAACAGGGCTGTGCATTCAACTACTCAGCTTTGTCCTTTTGAGGTGGTGTATGGTTTCAAGCCATTGACGCCACTTGATATGTTGCCTCTGCCATTACATGAGAGAGTTGATATGGAGGCATCAAAACATGCTGATTATGTGAAGAAAATACATGAGAAGACTAGAGAGGCTATTGAGAAGAAAGGCAAGAACATTGCTGCTGCAAGGAATCAAGCAAGGAAAGAAGTGTTGTTTGAGCCTGGAGATATGGTTTGGGTGCATCTGCGCAATGATAGATTTCCACTACTTCGCAAGTCCAAATTGAAGCCACGTGGTGCTTGTCCTTACAAAGTGCTAGCCAAAATTAATGATAATGCCTACTTAGTTGATATACCTATTGAGGAGTTTGGTGGTGCTAGCAATAGCTTCAACGTTGCTAATTTGTCACCATATGCTGGAGAAGACCTTGGAGTGTTGAGGTCGACGCTTTTTGAAGGGGGGAGGGAGATGATGAGGACATCCCTACAGTTAGACCTACCCCAATTGATAATGAAGATGTTCCTATTGCAAAGAAGGATCAGTCCAATGAGATAAGGATTGGACCAATCACAAGGAGTCGTGCTAAGCTACTAGAACAACATGTGAACTTGTTTCTTAATGAACCTGGTGTTTTAATTAATGAGAATTTTATACTACCTAAGTCTTTGAATTATTTTATGATCAGGTACTTAGGAGAAGAAGGCGTAGCACAGAGCGAGGAGCTGAAGAAACATGGTGTGTTGATCAATGAAGAATGCCCGAGGGAGGGGAGGGAGGAAGTGCAAGAGGCTGTTCAAGACAAAGATCAACCAAGAGGGCAAGTTCTTTGCCGCTACAGAGAAACTCACCAGTTCTCTGCCAAGGCAGGCTCCCCCTGCAGGAAAACCGTGTGAAAGTCTGCCACGGCAGAACATGTGGCCGGTTTGTATCTAGGTTGGGTGGAACCAACTCGGGTTCCCCCTTAGTCCGCACCCCTGAACTCATAAATAGATGGGGGTGCCGTAGTTAGGGTTTCAGACCACGTTAAAATATTTTGGAGTTGTTTCTTTCATAGAACCTCTGGAATTACCCTGTGTTCGAATTCTACAACTATAATTGAGTGTGATCTATTGTTCCATTGGGAATTAGTAGATTGCATACTACCTTTCGTGGTCACGGCTGCGTGCACAAGAGTGTGGTGTTGTGAATATCCTACAAGGTTCGAGATTTGTTGCACTGGCATCAGGGTTCGAGCGAGAGAGATCATAGCTACAAACTAGTTATCTATCATCCACCGTCACCATCACCAAGAGCTTGCTGAGAAGATCGGGCCACCCCATATCAATATATTTCACTCCACAGCCAAGAACATACGCCAACATTACCATGTAATAAGAGAGCTTGTTAGCGATGATAACATTAGGGTTTGCAAAGTACATACATATGCGAATGTAGGAGATCCATTTACAAAGCCTCTACCACGAGCTAAGAATGATCAACACTGGGATGCTATTAGTGTTAGATTATTTCTAGATGTAAACTAGCTTAAATATACTCTAGTGCAAGTGGGAGACTGAAAGAGATATGCCCTAGAGGCCAATAATAAAGTTATCTTTGTTAATATATCTCATATGTTCATAAAGGTTTTGTATCATGCTATAACTATATTAAGAGGAAAGATTAATACATGTGTGATATATAAACAAACCAGGTCCCTAGTATCCAATAGACTAGTTCGTTGGGCAGTTGATGATCGAGGTTTCCGGATCATGGACTTTACCACAACAGCTGAAAACAAGGTCACTTCATTAGATGAATGAAGTGATGGACACTTCCAACCATAGTGTTACAATGAGATCCGGTCACAAACACTACAAAAATACCCCATACCATGCAGAGTTTTGGTGCGACATAAGCGAGTAAAACCAACAAAAGTTGGTTACGTGGTGGATCAGCTGTTGCGGCACCATTTTGTCATGGAGGACAATTATACGCCTTAGTAGGTACGATACTGGTAGAAAATTAAGTCGTGGTATGTGGGAAGGTGCAATAGCGCATAATAATGCCCTGGTACGTCAACGGGGGCATAATTGACTGCTCCACGGATTGGACCCACGTTTACATTGGTTCCCACAATGAATAGTAGCCAATCGCCCGATCCTGATGCGGCAAGCATGTCTCACTAACTTGTGTGGCCCACCAAAGCCTAGGCTCGCACACATATTACGCCCTCCATGCCTCCCTGAACGCACTCTCTGTTCTACTCCGGCAAGTACTCTTCCCAAATCCCTCTCGGACAATCTTTAGTGGCTGGCAATGGAGTGCGAGGAGATTCTGTAGACATCGGCATACGGAGTCAGCGAACAGAGATGGCGGAAAGGTGAGGCATTATTATTCTCTGTGGCGGTGGCATCGTAGATGCCCATAATGGCAAACAGGTTTCTTGTATCTCTCTAATTGTGGTTTTCTTCTTATGGGTTGTTTTGATCGATTTCTCTTTCTCTGATTGGGTCTGTCTTACTTCTAATTTTTGTTTTTATCGATATCTCTCTCAATCTAATTGATTCGGGTTTTCTCTTATATTATTTGGGGATTTATTCATAGATCATGCCTCACTGGATCAAATTCACATATATAAAGGAATGGTGCAGCCTCCATTCCAATAGAGGATTCTATTGCGGGTCTAGCCCTGAATTGAAGCCGTGTCGCCACATCGCATACAATGGCGTGCACACCAACCGCAAGTTCCTCGAGTTCCACTACAAATTTCCAACATGCAAGTACATTATATGGATTGATGATTCACACAGAGGGAGGATGCAAGTAGTGTTGAAGCACATGTGGAAGAATGCCGAGGATGAGCACTCGTGAATACAATGACATAATTGAAGTAGAGAGGGATCAAACCAATGCTATGGTGTAGGGTGCAGTGATCGGGATTCTGAATGAGTTGGCTTGCCTCATGTGGCATCCCGCTAAAACCACTACTAGAAAGTCGCTGTGTTTTTGTGCATTGCATCATCATGACCGCATGCTCATGCCATCATGCCACATTGCATTTGAGCATCGTCATGTCATCATGCATTTGTTTGTCTAAAACTATTTTCTAAAAACCTATATTTGTTTTCTAAATATCCCCTGTCTTTATTTCAAATCAAAACCTTGGTCTCTTCCAGATATTTTGTTTGTCTGAAAACAAATTTCAAATATCTCTTCAAATAATAATCAAATTTATATTATTTTTGGGAGGCAGCCAGCCAGGCCCAAGAGCCTAGCCAGCCACCTCCAAACCCTAGCTAATCCCTAGCCTAAACCACACCCACACATAGCAGCCGCCAGCACTAGCTAACCCCAGCGCGCAGCGCACACACACACTACCCTGGCCCTATGCACACGTCGAGCACACCAGAGGAAGTCCCTCTGCCCGATGCGGTACACTACCCGGCACGTAACGTAGACCACTCCACTGCACATCGCATGACCACCCCACCCCGCGTGCGCCCACCTACCGCCTGGATCGCCTCGCAGCCGCTGAGCCCGCCCACTCCCGCACGACACCTGCCTGGCCCCACATCGCACGCCCCCCATGCGCCTCAGTCGCCCCCTGCATGCATCCCACACCACCTGCCTCTACACGCTACACGCCAACGCACGATTCCACCATCTCCCGCCTAGCAACTCCCTCCACGCTCGTCCCCACCTACTGCTCCCTACCGCTGCACCGCACCACCCCGCCGCGACAGCCTCGGGATCCTGCCCGTCCCCTAGCCCTATCACCCACCGACGCGCCCCGCTTCCCCTGTCCCGCACGTCTCTCTCCCTCGCTCACCAACCCATCTCCCTCATCGCCCCCGCGCCTCCGTCTCTCTCCCCAACTCCTCTCGCCTCCCCCGCCAGCCTCGATCCGCCGCCTGGCCCCAGCGCCGCTCTCTCCCCGCCTTCCTCCTCCCTCCCCTCGGCTCGATCTCCGCCGCCACCTACCCATCCCCACTTCCACCCGCCTCTCTCTGCTCGCAGGCCGCCGCCGCCTGCCGGCTCCACCCCGCCGCCATCGCGAGCCCGCCCTGCTCCGTCGTCTCCTCCCTCCTCGCCTCTCCTATGTTCCCCCGCCTCCCTACCCGAGCTTCTCCGGCCGCCTTCCTCGCGGATCCTCGTCGGCCGTCTCCCCGGCCGTCTCCCTCGACCCCATCGCAGTCTGCGCCTCGAGCCCGACCGTCATCGGCAGAGCTCGCCCAAGCGTCGTCTGGGGTGCTCCCGACTCTCTCCTCTCCGGCCACGCCGCCGCCCGGAGCTCCTTCCGCGAGCCCGGCCTCTACCCGGCCTCCTCGTCGCCTTCTGCCCGCCCTCGCCCTCGACCCCACGATCCCCTGCGGCACCGGCAGCTCCCATCAAGGACGACATCCCCTGGAGCCTCTACCACGGGCCGGAGTCCGTGCTCCCTGTCTCTCTGGCGTTGGCGCCTTCCTGTAGGCCCTCCATGCGCGCCTGCGACCTCTGCGCGTGGTCGGTTGACCATGTGGTTACCATGTTGTTGCTGTTTGATGAGTATCGTGTGGTACTAGTGACCCTACTCAGGTGTATTTGTGTCGATGACCCGTCCAGACCAAGGCCAAGTTCTTCCATTTGACAAGCGCGACAAGTCGGACAAGACCATCGGTGCTGAACAAGTCTTCACCACACTGAACCTAGTGAAAATACAAGTCCATCACCGACACCGATAATTGAAGTAACAGCCAAGGTCTTCATCTCAGAACGCCATGATCGCCTTCACGGACACCTGAAGGCCTTCGACGCGGAACTCTAAGTTCTCCTTCTCGGAACGTCAAGACCGATGCCCGAGGACCGGACGCCAAGTTCGCCAAGGACCCGGATGCCAAGGTCGCCGACACGGAACACCAAGTCCTTCTTCCCGGAACGCCAAGCTCTCCTTCCGTTGTCCGAGACCGATCCCGTCGAACCGTTCCCCCTCGTCGAACCCCGGACCCCCGGAACAAAGATCTCCCGAACCAGATGTGTGACCATAAGCCTCTATTTTTTATAATACGACATATACCTGTCGAATCAGTAAATCATCATGCTTGCATACATGTCATCTGGTGGGTTGGGTTAAATAGTTGTTTCACCTAAATTAAATATGGAGTCCATCTGCGGGCTATTCTAGTCTTATTCCGGACTCCATTTTAATTTATGTAGAGAATCGATGCCATGCTTTGCCCTGTTAATACAACATTTAAATTATGGGGTTTATAAACAACTTAAACCTAATGATTAATTGTCGGGACCCCGGTTCCGCTTAATACTGTGTAATTGCACCGCATCTGCATCATATCATAATCATGTCGGATCTTCTGTCGTAGTATTAAATATTGCATCCGGTGTTTCTTCTAGTGTTTGCCTCTTCGCGGATTAGGCCGATGAGTTGATGCGAGTATCGACAAGTTCTCTGGATATGATCCTTCGACAGTGTTTTCCCAGGAGAGCACCTCTTCCCCTTCTACCTATGTTGCATTTGTAGTCTTTATTTCATCATGTTGATCTATTGTTATCCGTGTCGCGATGCTTTAGTTTCCGTGCACCAGTTATATCCCGTGCAGCCTCTATATTGCCATGGACACCTCCTAATACCTGTTGTGTGGTAGATAGCTGGCCTTGCGAGTCGTAGTTGCTTGCTCAGGTGCGATCTTGTGTTGTCGAGTACCACAATTGTTGGAATGCTGGCAGATGTTTATGATGGAGATGATCATGACTTTACACACAACTATTAAATTATTGGGATAACTAATAAAAGAGGCACGGTGGACAATATATGCTAATTGGTTTTCCTGTCCACTTGTGTCCCGTAGGCCCCGAGTACTTGATACCTGTTCCTTGACTATTCACACTATCCACATACGGGAGACTCTATGAATCGCCCTTAGCAAGAGCTTGATTCATTTCTTATTTCTTGGGGCCACAAACTAGTTTGGGGCTTTATTACTATCATGTACTTATGCTATGATTTACTGCTTTATTTAAGATTGTGCGTGGAGCACCTGTACTGTTTAGGATTGCGGAGTGTTTTCGCGGTATCGACAAGCCCAGTCACACTTTCGGGTTCCCAGTCGTTTATAGCCATTGGCGCAAACCTTGGGTCCGTCTCGGAGCCGGCCAACTTCGTTGCGGGTAGCTTAATGGCGTGGCCCCCTAAAATATTTTATGAATCCTGTGATTGCTTTGTCGTGACAGCCTCGTTGGGTTTTGAGTTGGTCTTTCCGCGGTTATGGATGACTTGGAGCACAGTATCTCGATCATAGACAAGCATAATTAAAGTAGTGCTATAAATTTGACTTAATATGTGACTCGTAATCAGATTCAACTACAACGGAATGGATATTAAAAATGCCAACAACTGGTGGAGCTGGGGTTCCTTGTGTCTTGCTATACCTGCCTAGTAAGTATTACAACTCCAATGGAATGTGATAAAAGTGCCAACAACTGCTGGGTTTTGGGATTCCTCGGGACAATTATATCTGACTAGTAAATATTCCAACTACAACAGATTGTTAACTAAAACTGCCCACTACTTATGCTTCAGGATGGCTCATGCTATCTATATCTGATTAGTAATTACTGCAACTATAACGGAATGAGTAAAATTGCCAACTATGTGAGTTCCTTGGTCCGACTTCCTCGTTTGGTCTCGAGGGGGAAATACTAGGATGGGTTTGTTTGGTGTTAGCTTCAGGTTGGATCCGAATAGGTTCTTCTTACCCCTCTCTGATAACCGCCAGTTGTCTCGAGTCTCTATAGGTTGTTTAGTGCCACTGCGCTGCCGCTTCAGTCCACCATACCTATGTAGGCGAGTGCCGCCGAATTCTAGCCTCGCCGTGTACTGGCCTTAGTACTGACGCTCCTCCTTTTCCTTTGCCCTTTGTCGGCACCCCTTTTGTTTTAGCAGGTTTGAGATCGACGTCGTTAGCAGGGTTACCCTTCCGGCTTGGCCTGGGCAGGGTTATGGATGCCATTGGTTATTCTTCAAGGCTCTTATCCCCATTTACATCTTGTCCGTAGTCGGACGCTCTATCGTTTTCAAGGTGATTTGAATCTTTGTATAGTATATCTGTATTCTTGACTCATGGAGTCGTTGTTGTATATATATGTTCTGTGGGTTCCATCGTGGACTAATGTGTAATGGTATTACTTCGTTTTCCACCCGCACGAAAGTGCCTGGTGGGCGTCCTTGAATCGTTTCTATGCGGGTCTGGTGGGAAGCGCTGAAACTTTCATAGGGCCGATTTGAGGGTGTTACAGAGTGGTATCAGAGCTCAGCAGTTGCGATACCCCACAAGTCCAGCCTGTAGGATAACCTAGCTAACAGCCAAGGTAGAGTGTCAAAACTATTTTGGAAAATTGGTTGGATAGATCTGATTAGGTCTGCTTTTACTCCTTACCCTCTGCTATTCTCCTCTTGCCTCTACGTGTTTTGGATCTGTTCTCTTCTCTTTTCTTCGAGTCCAGGAATTCTCGTGGTTGGGTTTTCCGTCGTGCCTTCAGGGTTTCGTTTCCTTCTTTGGTAACGGTGCTTCTACATCCGGTCTTCGTGCTATCTGAGGAATCTTTCATCTGTCGGACTTCTCTCTGTTCTTTCTTGTGTCTTCCGGTGTTTTCCGACGTGACGACATCATCTACGCCAGATCCGATGCAGAGTCTGCCTCACTCCTTTGTTCCAAACCTCGTTTGTCGAGATCTTCAGTCTAATTCCGAGAGTTGGTTGCATAATTCTCCTATTCGTGTGCAGAGTAATGGTTTGGGTGCGTGATGGACTGATCACCATCCGACTACTCTTATCATTCGCTTTTGTATATCGAATTGGTGGATCCAGCAATTTTACTCCGTCCACGGAAGTTAGAGGTGGCTTTGTTTGTGGATACCTCTACCTTCGCCCTCTGTCCCCGGAGTGTTCTCTTGGCGATCACGGACAACGACCTCTTGTTAGTGGTGTCGCGAGGATCTACCCGAAGCGAGAAGATTCTGATTGTCGACCTTCTGCCCGGTACCATGAGGCGGATCTCGAGGGCGAGATCCATTGTTAGTGGTGTCGAATTGTGGCATCCCGCTAAAACCACTACTAGAAAATCGCTGTGTTTTTGTGCATTGCATCATCATGACCGCATGCTCATGCCATCATGCCACATTGCATTTGAGCATCGTCATGTCATCATGCATATGTTTGTCTAAAACTATTTTATAAAAACCTATATTTGTTTTCTAAATATCCCCTGTCTTTATTTCAAATCAAAACCTCGGTCTCTTCCGGATATTTTGTTTGTCTAAAAACAAATTTCAAACATCTCTTAAAATAATAATCAAATTTATATTATTTTTGGGAGGCAGCCAGCCAGGCCCAAGAGCCCAGCCGGCCACCTCCAAACCCTAGCTAATCCCTAGCCTAAACCACACCAACACATAGCCGCCGCCAGCCCTAGCTAACCCCAACATGCAGCGCACACACACTACCCTAGCCCTATGCACACGTCGAGCACGCACCAGAGGAAGTCCCTTTGCCCGACGCGGTACACTACCTGGCACGTAGCGTAGACCACTCCACCGCACACTGCACGACCACCCCACCCCGCGTGCGCCCACCTACCGCCTCGATCGCCTCGTAGCCACTGAGCCCGCCCGCTCCCGCACGACACCTGTCTAGCCCCACCACGCACGTCCCCCACGCGCCTTAGTCGCCTCCTGCATGCATCCCACACCACCTGCCTCTACACGCTACACGCCAACGCGCGATTCCACCATCTCCCGCCCAGCAACTCCCTCCCCGCTCGTCCCCACCTACCGCTCCCTGCCGCTGCACCGCACCACCCCACCGCGACAGCCTTGGGATCCTGCCCGTCCCTTGGCCCTACCACCCACCGACGCGCCCCGCTTCTCCTGTCCCGCACGTCTCTCTCCCTTGCTCACCAACCCATCTCCCTCATTGCCCCCGCGCCTCCGTCTCTCTCCCCAAGTCCTCTCGCCTCCCCCGCCAGCCCCGATCTGCCGCCTGGCCCCATCGCTGCTCTCTCCCTGCCGGTCGCGCCTCTCCCGGCCTTCCTCCTCCCTCCACTCGGCTCGATCTCCGCCGCCACCTACCCATCCCTGCTTCCACCTGCCTCTCTCTGCTTGCAGGCCGCCGCCGCCTGCCGGCCCCACCCTGCCGCCATCGCGAGCCCGCCCCGCTCTGCCGTCTCATCCCTCCTCGCCTCTCCTCTGTTCCCTGCCTCCCTACCCGAGCTTCTACGGCTGCCTTCCTCGCGGCTCCTCGCCGGCCGCCGCCCTAGCCGTCTCCCTCGACCCGCCGTCGTCTGCGCCTCGAGCCCGACCGTCATCGGCAGAGCTCGCCCAGTCATCGTCCGGGGTGCTCCCGACTCTCTCCTCTCCGGCCACACTGCCGCTCGGAGCTCCTTCCGCGAGCCCGGCCTCCTCGTCGCCTTCTGCCCGCCCTCGCCCTCGACCCCACGATCCCCTGCGGCACCGGCAGGTCCTATCAAGGACGACATCCCCTGGAGCCTCTACCGCGGGCCGGAGTCCGTGCTCCCTGTCTCTCTGGCGTTGGCGCCTTCTTGTAGGCCCTCCATGCGCGCCCGTGACCTCTGCGCGTGGTCGGTTGACCATGTGGTTACCATGTTGTTGTTGTTTGATGAGTATCGTGTGGTACTAGTGACCCTGCTCAGGTGTACTTGTGTCGATGACCCGTCCAGACCAAGGCCAAGTATTTCCGTTTGACAAGTGCGACAAGTCGGACAAGACCATCGGTGCTGAACAAGTCTTCACCACACTGAACCTAGTGAAAATACAAGTCCATCACCGACACCGATAATTGAAGTAACTGCCAAGGTCTTCATCTCGGAACGCCATGATCGCCTTCACGGACACCCGAAGGCCTTCGACGCGGAACTCTAAGTTCTCCTTCTCGGAACGTCAAGACCGATGCCCGAGGACCGGACGCCAAGTTTGCCGAGGACCCAGACGCCAAGGTCGCCGACACGGAACACCAAGTCCTTCTTCCCGGAACGCCAAGCTCTCATTCCGTTGTTCGAGACCGATCCCGTCGAACCGTCCCCCCTCGTCGAACCCCGGACCCCCGGAACCAAGATCTCCCGAACCTAGATGTGTGACCCTAAGCCTCTATTTTTTATAATATGACATATACCTGTCGCATCATTAAATCATCATGCTTGCATACATGTCATCTGGTGGGTTGGGTTAAATAGTTGTTTCACCTAAATTAAATATGTAGTCCATCTGCGGGTTATTCTAGTTTTATTCCGGACTCCATTTAAATTTGTGTAGAGAATCGATACCATGCTTTGCCCTGTTAATACAACATTTAAATTGTGGGGTTTATAAACAACTTAAACCTAATGATTAATTGTCGGGACCCTGGTTCCGCTTAATACTGTCTAATTGCACCGCATCTACATCATATCATAATCATGCCGGATCTTCTGCCGTAGTATTAAATATTGCATCCGGTGTTTCTTCTAGTTTTTGCTTCTTCGTGGTTTAGGCCGATGAGTTGATGAGTATCGACAAGTTCTGTGGATATGATCCTTCGACAGTGTTTTCCCAGGCGAGCACCTCTTCCCCTTCTACCTATTTTGCATTTGTAGTCTTTATTTCCTCCTGTTGATCTATTGCTATCCGTGTCGCGATGCTTTAGTTTCCGTGCACCAGTTATGTCCCGTGCAGCCTCTATATTGCCATGGACACCTCCTAATACCTGTTATGTGGTAGATAGCTGGCCTTGCGAGTCGTAGTTGCTTGCTCAGCTGCGATCTCGTGTTATCGAGTACCACAGTTGTTGGAATGCTGGCAGATGTTTATGATGGAGATGATCATGACTTTACACACAACTATTAAATTGCTCGGATAACTAATGAAAGAGGCACCGGTGGACAATATATACTAATTGGTTTTTCCTGTCCACTTGTGTCCCGTAGGCCCCGAGTACTTGATACCTGTTCCTTGACTATTCGCACTATCCACATACAGGAGACTCTATGAATCCCCCTTAGCCAGAGCTTGATTCATTTCTTATTTCTTGGGGCCACAAACTAGTCTGGGGCTTTATTACTATCCTGTACTTATGCCATGCTTTACTGCTTTATTTAAGATTGTGTGTGGAGCACCTGTACTATTTAGGATTGCGGACTGTTTTCGCGGTATCGACAAGCCCAGTCACACTTTCGGGTTCCCAGTCGTTTACAACCATTGGCGCAAACCTTGGGTCCGTCTCGGAGCCGGCCAACTTTGTTGCGGGTAGCTTAATGGGGTGGCCCCCTGAAATATTTCATGAATCCTGTGATTGCTTTGTCGTGAAAGCCTCGTTGGGTTTTGAGTTGGTTTTTCCGAGATTGATCGTGTGTGTGTTGCTATTTGTGCACCCCTGCAGGGTAAATCTTTCTGAAAGCCGTGTCCGCGGTTATGGATGACTTGGAGCACAGTATCTCGATCATAGACAAGCATAATTAAAGTAGTGCTATAAATTTGACTTAATATGTGACTAGTAATCAGATTCAACTACAACGGAATGGATATTAAAAATGCCAACAACTGGTGGAGCTGGGGTTCCTTGTGTCTTGCTATACCTGCCTAGTAAGTATTACAACTCCAATGGAATGTGATAAAAGTGCCAACAACTGTTGGGTTTTGGGATTCCTCAGGACAATTATATCTGACTAGTAAATGTTCCAACTACAACGGATTGTTAACTAAAACTGCCCACTACTTATGCTTCAGGATGACTCATGCTATCTATATCTGATTAGTAATTACTGCAACTATAACGGAATGAGTGAAATTGCCAACTGTGTGAGTTCCTTGGTCCGACTTCCTCGTTTGGTCTAAGGGGGAAATACCAGGATGGGTTTGTTTGGTGTTAGCTTTAGGTTGGATCCGAATAGGTCCTTCTTGCCCCTCTCTGATAACCGCCAGTTGTCTCGAGTCTCTATAGGTTGTTTAGTGCTGCTGCGCTGCCGCTTCAGTCCACCATATCTATGTAGGCAAGAGCAGCCGAATTGTAGCCTCGCCGTGTACTGGCCTCAGTACTGACGCTCCTCCTTTTCCTTTGCCCTTTGTTGGCACCCCTTTTGTTTTAGCAGGTTTGAGATCGACGTCGTTAGCAGGGTTACCCTTCCGGCTTGGCTTGGGCAGGGTTATGGATGCCATTGGTTATTCTTCAGGGCTCTTAGCCCCATTTGCATCTTGTCCGTAGTCGGACGCTCTATCGTTTTCAAGGTGATTTGAATCTTTGTATAGTATATCTGTATTCTTGACTCATGGAGTCGTTGTTGTATATATATGTTCTGTGGGTTCCATCATGGACTAATGTGTAATGGTATTACTTCGTTTTCCACCCGCACGAAAGTGCTTGGTGGGCGTCCTTGAATCGTTTCTATGCGGGTCTGGCGGGAAGTGCTGAAACTTGCATAGGGCCGATTTGAGGGTGTTACACCTCATGGCTTTGATGGAGTCACTTAGGCCTAATTTAGAAGTAATTCTTTAGACTTGAGTTGTGTGCAAGAACTGTTGTTGGTGTAGTTTAACAAATATATATTTGAACACACTTTTCTTGTATATCTCTCTAATTGAGGGGTTCTTCTTATTCATAATTTGGTTTGTTTGAAGTTACGGCACACTCGTGAAATTCTTAAGACGGTAGTTCTGTTTGTCGTGGATAGTTATACCATGGCACAAAGATATTTTTCATCGAAAAGTTAGTAGGGCCCACATGTCATAGACTTCGAACTTTCCCCATGCTCTACATGCATTTTTGTGAAATTTCACTTATATCGTCACTCGCTCACTCGATCCCCATTCTTTCCCCAAACAACAACCCTAGCTCCCCTACCACCGTCGCTGCCCCGCTCCATCAGCATCGTCCCTTCCACCTTTGCCCCTCCCCAGGACCACTGCCACCTTTGGCCCTTCATGTCGACACACGGGGAGAGCCTCCCCAAGGACATCACCCTTTCGCACTGCCCTAGGTTGTTTTTGTTTTTGTACTTTGATCGTTAGAAGCACACAAATGGACAAGATATGGATGTATTCATTTAGGCAGACAATGGAATATGAACATGGTTTGGAAAGCTTTATGGATTTCACGTTCTCCTGGTCAGCAAATGTAGGAAAAATCTGTTATCCTTACTTTGCTTGTACGGATCTGTATTGGCATGACTATGAAACTGCTGCTGACTGATGGCTCAGTGTCGACGCCAGGAAAATGCTGGTGCGATGTTGATGTAGAGCTTGTTGGGAACCCCAAGAGGAAGGTATGATGAGCACAGCAACAAGTTTCCCTCAGTTATGAAACCAAGGTTTAATCGAACCAGTAGGAGCAAGGAATCACCCCAAAGGTGTTGCTAGCTGAGCCTTGGCAGGGCGCACTACCGGTGCGAGTAGCAACGTGGAGACCTGCACAACACAACCACAGAACTTTGTCCCCAACTTGCGATGAGGTTGTCAATCTCACCGTTTTTTGCAGAAAACAAAGGATTAAACGTATCGAATGGAAGGAAGTAATAGTTTGCAGAAAGTAAACACAAAGTACTAAACAGTTTGTAGTTGTATGTAAAGAAAGGACCGGGATCCATAGTTCACTAGAGGTGGCTCTCCTTAAGATAGATAACATGATGGGTGAACAAATTACAGCAGGGAAATTGACAAACATCGAGAAAGCAATACATGCATATACTAATCATCTTGACTCCTTTGAGACTTGATTGGGCATTACAACATTATACATAGACCGCCATCCAACTACATCTATGACTAATAATCCACCTTCAGGTTATCATCCGAACCCCCTCTAGTATTAAGTTGTAAGCAACAAATTATTGCTTTACAAACTGCGTGTAAGGTAAACAATACGATTGTTCTATGAACAAAAAATTGTTGTTTTCTCCCTAGTAGCAACAGCACATCTAGTACCTTAGAGATTTCTGTCACTTCCCCAGATTACCAGAAGCATGAACCCACTATCGAGCATAAATACTAACTCTTGGAGTTGCTAGCATCTACTTGGCGAAGATAGCTACTAACAACGGAAAGGATGCAAGATCACAAATAACAAAGACATGATAGAATCAATAATCAATCTGAAATAGCATCTCAATATCCATCGGATCCCCGCAAACACAACATGCAGAATTAAAAATAGATGATCTTGATCATGAACGGAGCTCACAAGATCTAGACATGAAAGCACAAAGGAGGAGAACCAGCCATCTAGCTACTACATGGATCCGTAGTCCAAGGATGAACTACTCACGCATCACACTGGAGGATTGCATGGTGATGAAGAAGGCCTCCAGGGTGAATTCCCCTCTCCGGCAGGGTGCCAGGAAGAGCTTTATATCCCTCCCGATCTAGGGACGGAGATGACGGCAGCTACAGACTCTTTCGTGGATTTTTGATCGGGTACTTAGGGTTTTCGTCCCGAGGGCATCTTATAGGCGGAAGGGGAGGATGAGGGGGTGCCGGAGGCGGCCATAGCACCCCCTGGCGCGGGCCAGGCTAGGCCGCGTGGCCAGGTAGTGTGTTGGCCCCTTGGCCCCTCTCCGTCTCATACTCTGGCATCTGACGACTTCTGGAAAAATAGGCACTTTGGCTTTTGTCCCGTCCAATTCCGAGAATATTCATTTTCTGACTTTCTTGGAACCAAAAACAACAGAAAACAGGCAGCAGGCACCGTGGCTCTTGTTAATAGGTTAGTCCAAGAAATCATATGAAAAGTACTCCAAAGTGTGGACAAAACACAAGAAAGTGGATAAAACCAAGTATGGAACATAAAAAATTATAGATACATTTGCAATGTATCAACATCCCTAAGCTTAACTCCTGCTCGTCCTCGAGTAGGTAAGTGATAAAAATAAAGAATAATTTTTGAGGTTACATGCACCATCAAAGACTTGATCAAACTATTTGTAAAACATTCAAAGCTGGGATCATAGTACTTCAATCATAACATGAAAGACAAAGTTCTAGCAATAAGACAAACAAACTATGATGCAACATGAAAAGGCACAAACAAAAGATTCATGAATAACAATGCTTTGCAAGACGTTTGTTTGTTTCACATAAAGAAAACATAGCATAATAGCATTCAGCTTGTCCCTCATAGAGTAGAAAATATAAATGCATAGGACACCTTCAAAGTTCATAAGAGTGACTAGATTCAAATAGTTTAAAACAAGCAATATCAAAGTATGCATCAATCAACTAGTCTTGGGATAATGCACATAGAACTAAGAATGGCCACTATGCTCTCAAAGTAGGTGCATAAAGGTAGAAGGTGGAGACTCAATATAATGGTGGAAGAAAGGCCTTCATAGAAGGAAGTAGGGATTCAAGTCTCATAAAGAGCTTCCAAAAATTATGGTACTTATAGCTTTTAGCTCTCATTGCCCCTATCATAAGCATCTTGAAGGTGATTAAGGTTAAAGTGACACAACTAAGAGGATATGCTTGACAAGTTATAAACCAAAATCTCACGCCCCTTACTTACGAAGACCGATCCTCATGCTACTCAGGTTTAGTCACAAGTAAGCTCTTGTCATTGTAAGTACATGTGTATCATAAAGAACCGCCAACGGGGTACCCCTTGCACATGATACAGGAGTTATCCCATAATCAAAATGACAAGGCAAGCAGACAATGAGCATCTCAACGATCTTTTTATTTGCTATTTGCATAGGTTTTTATTGAGGATGCTTCATAGAGTGCTCATTATGGTGATGCTGCAAGTTTCCACCATGATTAGGCATGGCTTAGGCTAGCGGCCCAGGCGTTTCTCTAACACACATACAAACTCCATGATCTTACAAGTTCCACTTTTATTTCACACTGCCGGGATCCGTAAGCAAAAGAACATGATATCAACGGGGTACAAAGTGCAAGTGCAATGTTGAAAGCGTCCCCCATGATACATGGTTCTGCTAATTTCAACTTATAAAGCGCAAGCATATACACCACAAAGAAGGACCCAATGGTTAAAGTTTATTAGATGCAAAAAAGGTAAAGTGTGCCATCAAGTTCGTGAGAGCTTTAATCACTAGTTTTCTCATAACAAGTTTAATTTGGAAGATAAACAAAAGCATGAATATACTTGGAATAGCATAAGCTAGTAGGTAGGTATGGTGGACTGTTTGGAATAACTTGGTTTAAGGAGTTGGATGTATGAGTGGAACTCATACTTGGTTGTGGAGGCTAGCAAAAGACTAGGAGTGACAAACTAAGAGAGCAATAATGGCCATAATCATGCAGAGCGACAAAACATCATTGATCAAAGCATAAAGTGATACTACAAGTTGAAAACTAAAATATCATAAAGGCTATGGTGACTTGAGATAGTCATAACATGGTGTGAGCATGCGCCAACTCAACCCAAATAAAGCATCAAAGGAGAATACCACTATACTATGCTTTAATATGCTAAAACAATGCATGATTCATCCAAGGCACATTAAGCAATCTCAATTTTTTATAAAAAGTCATGCTACAGAAAATAATACTAATCATAAAGCGAAAACAATATCAAGCATGGCATGACAAAGCATAGGCCACAGTCGAAAACGAGCTCTTTTTACCACATAAGCATGAACTTTCCTACTCTTTTCCAAACCAAACCAAACTATTTGCAAACCAATGTATGAAAGAGGGGGTCCAACCAATTTATTCAGAAAACTAAGCAAACAAAAGCAAACGAAAAACCAAATCGAAAATGAAAAAGAAGACGCTCCAAAAACAATACAACTGTGCATGAAACAATAAAAATGAAGCGTTTGGAACAAACCTGGGATTTTTATTGATGAAGAAGGGGATGCCTTGGGCATCCCCAAGATTTGACACTTGTACTTCTTGAATATTTCTTGTAGTGACACGCGTGGCATCCCCAATCTTGAGCTTTAGTCCATCCTTCATCTCATTACTCATTCCTTCCATACACCTGAATTTTTTTCCTTCATACAAAACTTCACACAATCTTTATTAGTAACATTAGTGCACTCAAGATAAATAGGTCTTAAGGTTCGGTTCTAATACCAAATAAACTTCCATTAGAACACTAGCTACTGTAGCACTTCCCTCAAAAATCTCAATTCCCCAAAATAACTCAAAAAGAAACCAACAAGAAGCAAATGCAGAAAATGGCAGAAATCTGTCAAAACAGACCAGCAGGTAAACACGAATTTTTTCGAAGACCTTATGTTGATCAAATCAAAAAGTGTTGATCTAACTAAAGTTAGATAACAACCTGGGGCAGAAGCACAAAAATTCATGCCTCAAAACGATGTTCAGAGATTTTACACGAATTTTTACGGTGAAGCACAGAAATCTGTTTCGGGACAACAACTTTCCTAATCATTACTTCTCTCTCATTAGAGGTTACTCTTGGCACAAAAATCAAATAAAAAGGATAAGGAGAGGTTATTACATAGGTAATAACTTCCAAGACTCATCTAAATTTTTTTGGGTTATCTCCCAATAAGTACTTTTCTTTAACGCCTTAAAGTTAGGCATAAGAAGCAAGAAAGAATCAAGTATTCTCAAATGAAGAAGCATTAAGACCAAATATTGTTTTCATAGGAGACTCAAAAGAAATATTCTCTCTCTTTTTAGTGAAGTGTTCTATACCTTTCTTGAGTGGGAGTTGATATTTAATGGTGCCTTCTTTCATATCAATAATGGCAGCAACAGTTCTAAGAAAAGGTCTTCCCAAAGTAATAGGACAAGAAGCATTGTATTCAACATCCAAAACATAGAAATCAACGGGGACATAGGCATTCTTAACCATAATAAGAACATCATTAAGACTCCCCATGAGTTTCTTTTTAGCATTATCATCAAGTGGGACATTCAAATAACAATCTTTAAGTGGAGGCAAATCAAGCATATCATAAATCCTTCTAGGCATAATAGAAACACTACTATCAAGATCACATAAAGCTTTGAAATAAAGTCATTCACTTTCATATTAATGATGGGTTCCCAACCATCTTCTTGTTTTATAGGAATAGAAGCTTTATGTTACATCTTTCTTCTTTAATCTTTATGAGAGCATCCGTAATGTGTTTTGTAAAGGCCATGTTCATAGCACTAGCATTAGGACTTTTAGCAAGCTTTTGTAGGAACTTAATAACTTCAGAGATGTTACAACCATCAAGATCAAAATCAAATTTATCATCTAAAGTAGTAGAACTATTAATAGCCTCAACACTAGTGGTGGTGATAGTAGAAACACTAATGTTTCTAGCAATTTCATCTACTCTTTCCCACTTAGCATGTAATTCAGCTAATAGTCTAACATTTTCATCAATTCTAACTTGTATAGCATTAGTAGCTACAAAGGGATTATCATTAGTTTCAGGTTTAGCAGCCATTCTATTCAAAGAAGATTGAGCTTCAGCCAAAGATGCTATATTTCTTTCAGCATTAGAGTGTTTTTCCTCAGTAGTTTTATTGAAAGTAGTTTGTTTACTAATAAAGTCTTTAAGCATAACTTCAAGTTCGGAGGGAGCAGTCTTATTATTGTTGTAGGAACTTCCATAAGCATTACCATTGTTGGGAGGATATGGCTTATAATGGTTGTTACCAAAATTATTCCTACAAGCATTATTGCCAAAGTTGTTATTTCTTATGAAGTTCACATCAACTTGCTCTTCTTGAGCAACCAAAGAGGCTACAGGAACATTATTGGGATCAATATGGGCTTTCCCATTAACAAGCATAGACATAATAATATCAATCTTATCACTCAAGGACGAAGTTTCCTCAACAGAATTTACCTTCCTACCTTGTGGAGCTCTCTCAGTATGCCATTCAGAATAATTAACCATCATATTGTCCAGAAGTTTTGTTGCAACACCCAAAGTAATGGTCATAAAGGTACCTCCAGCAGCAGAGTCCAATAGGTTCCTTGAAGAATAGTTCAATCCTGCATAAAAAGTTTGGATGATCATCCAAGTAGTCAGTCCATGAGTGGGACAATTCTTTACCAAAGATTTCATTCTTTCTCAAGCTTTAGCAACATGTTCATTATCAGATTGTCTAAACTTCATTATTTCACTTCTCATAGATATAATCTTAGCAGGAGGATAGTATTTTCCAATGAAAGCATCTTTGCATTTAGTCCAAGAATCAATACTATTCCTAGTAAGGAATTCAACCATTCTTTAGCTTTTCCTCTCAAAGAGAAAGGAAACAATTTCATCTTAATAATATCACCATCTATATCCCTATGGTTTTGCATCTCACAAAGTTCAACAAAATTATTTAGATGGGCAGCAGCATCTTCATTACCAATACCAGAAAATTGTTCTCTCATAACAAGATTGAGTAAAGTAGGTTTTATCTCAAAGAAAGTATCTTCAGTCACAGGTGGAGCAATAGGTGTCCTCATAAAATCATTGTTGTTGGTGCTAGTGAAGTCACACAACTTAGTGTTTTCAAGAGTAGTCATTTTTGTGTGTTTTCAAATAAGAAAGCAAACTAGTAAAACTAATTTTTTTGTGTTTTTTATAACAAAACAAGCAAACAAAGCAAAAAGAAACTAAGAAAAACAAAAATAACAAAGTAAAGAGATTGGTTCTGAGGGACTCCCCTTGTGAAGATGTCCTTGACTCCTCGGCAATGGCGCCAGAAAAATGCTTGATGGCTCAGTGTCGGCACCAGGAAAATGCTGGTGCGATGTTGATGTAGAGCTCGTTGGGAACCCCAAGAGGAAGGTATGATGAGCACAGCAGCAAGTTTCCCTCAGTTATGAAACCAAGGTTTAATCGAACCAGTAGGAGCAAGGAATCACCCCAAAGGTGTTGCTAGCTGAGCCTTGGCAGGGCGCACTACCGGTGCGAGTAGCAACGTGGAGACCTGCACAACACAACCACAGAACTTTGTCCCCAACTTGCGATGAGGTTGTCAATCTCACCATGTTTTTCGGAAAACAAAGGATTAAACGTATCGAATGGAAGGAAGTAATAGTTTGCAGAAAGTAAACACAAAGTAGTAAACAGTTTGTAGATTGTATGTAAAGAAAGGACCAGGATCCATAGTTCACTAGAGGTGGCTCTCCTTAAGATAGATAACATGTTGGGTGAACAAACTATAGCGGGGCAATTGACAAACATCGAGAAAGCAATACATGCATATACTAATCATCTTGACTCCTTTGAGACTTGATTGGGCATTACAACATTATACATAGACCGCCATCCAACTGCATCGATGACTAATAATCCACCTTCAGGTTATCATCCGAACCCCCTCCAGTATTAAGTTGCAAGCAACAGATTATTGCTTTACGAACTACGTGTAAAGTAAACAATACGATTGTTCTATGAACAAAGGATTGTGTATTTCTCCCTAGTAGCAATAGCACATCTAGTACCTTAGAGATTTCTGTCACTTCCCCAGATTACCAGAGGCATGAACCCACTATCGAGCATAAATACTCACTCTTGGAGTTGCTAGCATCTAGTTGGCCAAGATAGCTACTAACAACGGAAAGCATGCAAGATCACAAATAACAAAGACATGATACAATCAATAATCAATCTGAAATAGCATATCAATATCCATCGGATCCCCGCAAACACAACATGCAGAATTACAAATAGATGATCTTGATCATGAACGAAGATCACAAGATCTAGACATGAAAGCACAAAGGAGGAGAACCAACCATCTAGCTACTAAATGGATCCGTAGTCCAAGGATGAACTACTCACGCATCACACCGGAGGCTTGCATGGTGATGAAGAAGGCCTCCAGGGTGAATTCCCCTCTCCGACAGGGTGCCGGGAAGAGCTTCAGATCCCTCCCGATCTAGGGACGGAGATAACGGCGGCTACAGACTCTTTCGTGGATTTTTGATCGGGTACTTAGGGTTTTCATCCTGAGGGCATCTTATAGGCGGAAGGGGAGGCCGAGGGGGTGCCAGAGGCGGCCACACCACCCCCTAGCGCGGGCCAGGCTGGGCCACGCGGCAGGGTCGTGTGGTGCCCCCCTGTCCCCTCTCCATCTCGTACTCTGGCATCTGATGACTTCCGGAAAAATAGGCACTTTGACTTTTGTCCCGTCCAATTCCGAGAATATTCATTTTCTAACTTTCCTGGAACCAAAAACACCAGAAAACAGGCAGCTGGCACTATGGCTCTTGTTAATAGGTTAGTCCAAGAAATCATATGAAAAGTACTCCAAAGTGTGGACAAAACACAAGAAAGTGGATAAAACCAAACATGGAACATCAAAAATTATATATACATTTGCAATGTATCACTGACCACTTGGTTGATAAGGGTTTTCTTCCAGGATATATGATGAGGGTTTAACTCATCAATGCCCATTGTTATGGACTTGGGTTTTGGAGAGGAGGGAGCGCTGGAGACATCTATCGGCTAGCAAACAAGCACATAGGGGACTCAAAGATTTACCTAGGTTCAGGCCTCGTAGAGGTCCCTACTCCTGCTTGTCTGCTCGTGGAATTATCAAAGGAATCAAAGATTACAATGGTTCGCAGATGCAATCTGGCGAGGGTTGTGGAAACTAGGGTTGCGTGTGTCCTTCTCGCCTCCCCCTCCTAGCCTTTATATAGATAGGCTAGGTCTCGGGTAGCAGGTCGAGTCGGTTACAGGTTAGGGTTTTCCCCTTTGAACTTTCTATCTTTAGATTCTTCTTATTCTTCAAGCAATCGAGAGTCCATAGGTCACTCGAGTCCTCCCTTGGGCCTTAGCGACACCATGGGCTTCCACTGTATTCAAGCCATATATACAAGGCTCGAGTACCTGTAGGGTATACCCATGTCAGTAGCCCCCGAGTGTCCAGTGGAATCACAGATTCGACTAGGGAGTTTTTGAAGTCTTTCGAGTGCATGAATGAGTATATTTTCGACTGCTTTGTTTGTGTCATAGGGATTGTTGATGTGCATGCCTGATTTAACCGATGCATCGGTATCAGTTAACTACCTTAGGGTAAAACAACGCAATCTACTCGAACTCGAGTCCCTAGACTCGAATCTAGAAAAGTGCTGGTGTAATTCGACTCAAGCCACGGAGGTCTTACAGGAGTGGAATTCTAGTTATATGGGTGTGAGCACTCGACGCGTCTGTTGAGGCATGTTCATCGTACCTGTAGGCACAGATATATTTTTGGTAGTGCGTAGCAGATGCGTTGCCAGACCTTATTCAGGTCTTATCTTCACGCTGTAAGCGCGGCATCTTCGAGTGTGGATGTTATCAACACATAGTACTTTGTACAAATAATCATAGGGTGCGCGACCAGCGCTCCCTATGGGAGTAGCCCCCTAGTGCCTGGTTGAGTCAAAGACTCAGGCAGGGACTAAAAAACTTTCACGACTGCTGTCGTCTTTTGTTTGCTTGTTGCAGTCGAATTTGTTTCCGACACTCCCTATGGGAGTAACCCATGTCCATGGTCGAACCGTGTTTCGAGTGGTTGGGTTTGCCTTGATTGTCCATGTTCCTGCAAAAGAAGAATAAAAAATTGTAGGGTGCACGACCAGCGCTCCCTATGGGAGTACCCCCCAGTGCTTGGTGGAGTCAAAGACTCGAGCAAGGACTAAAGTAGTCAAAGTCTTTTGCTGTGTAGCTTTGATGACGTCAGTGCTGACGATTTCATGACATCAGTTGCCCGCGTGAGCGAGTTTGACGGGACGTGACGAGTAGTGGGTCCCACTCCCTGACTTTGATTTGACTAGGCGTGCGTAATCATTATTTTAACTGCGCCTCCTCGATTTCCGCACGTAATGTGAGCAGTGGGGGGACGGTTCACGTTTCCACTCCTCCACGTGTCTAGAAGTATGATTGCCACGTGTCTAGTAGGGTTTTTCTGAGCTGTTGGATTGCATCTTCCAGGGGTTAAGTAGTGATGCTGCAACGATAATTTCTCATCTTCTCTCATTCATCCTTTCCTTCCATCCCATTGCCGCTGCTCCTCTGTTTTCTCTGCGCTATTTTTCTTCCGCGGTGCTGTACCAGCTCCGCACTTTTCATAGCTACTTCCTTCGGTCACATCACAGCCGTGCAATGGGGAAGAAGAAAGGAGGTGATCCAATCGATTCAGCGGCAACCGCTGCTGCGGCGAAGTAGAAGGGCGGCTCCGCCGCTGCGGGCACCAGGACCGCTACCAGCGGGAAGAAGAAGGGCACGGGCACCCGCGTCACGAATGGCGCGTGGCGTCCCTCCATCATCAAATCATCTGATCTTCGTCTCCTTCGCCAAGACGGAGTGCTGTCCGCCGCAGTCGCCGACGCGCGTGTCCCCGGCGGTGAGATAATTCCTTCTCCTCCCGCTGGTTTTCGAGTGATGTTTTTGGCATTCATCATTCGCGGCCTCTCATTGCCCCTGCATCCTTTCTTGAGGGGCCTCCTTTGTTTTTACGGGCTTCAGCTCCATCAGCTATCCTCGAACTCTATCCTCCACATCTCTTGCTTCATCACCCTCTGCGAGTTCTGGCTCGGAATCGAGCCGCACTTCGGCCTCTTCAAGCGCCTCTTCAAGTTGAAGCACCAACATGCGTCTAGATCCTTAGTATACGATGTAGGTGGTTGCGGAATTCATGTCGACCCATCTGCCACCTATTTCGAGATCAAGCTCACAACGTTCGTCCAAGGGTGGAGGGACAAGTGGTTCTATGTCCGCGATGAGAAGGCTGATGGGGAGCACTTCGGACTCGCACCTTTCGATCATGCGACGCCGTGCAAGAGGAGGCGCTCCTGGAAAAAATGTAGTCATGCCTGGCGAGTCCGCGGAGACAGATGTGCTGTACGAGCGTGTCTGTGACCTCGAGAGTCGCGTCGGCAAAGAGGAGGGAGGCTGCGCCCTCATTCACACATGGCTGCGCCATCGCGTCTAGCCCCTGCAGGCCAGAGTCCACCCCATGTTTCAATGGACTGGCGCTGACGATGCCACTCGCGTGTCTGCTGATGGCATGACCGCGAGTGAGGTGGACAAAAGGGTTCGACTGGTCACCAAGTACACCATCAAGGATGTGCTCCCCAGTGAGCCAGTTGTTCCTCCATTTGATGCTGCTAACCCTCCTCCCGAGGTATAGTTGTGCTACGTAGTAGCTTAGTTTGTTGATTGCTTCTCTGCTATTTCTTATCTTTGTGATAATTTTGTTGTCTATATGCAGGAATGGGCGGTGTAACCCTATATGCCCCCTCTTCCTGAGGGGATTATCCCTCGCGAAGCCTTGGAAGAGGATGAGTCAGAGTCGACCGTCCCATCTGATGTGGAGGGGGAAGCCCCCGAGTCCGGTAGTCTGGATATTCGCAAGCGTTCGTGCAGCAAGGATTCCGATGCGTCGTCTCCTTCGACTCCGGAAGGTGCAGGTGTTGGTGCGGAGTCGCTGATCCCTGCCATTCCTGTGAGTGCCGTGGCACCATCCTCTCGCAAGAAGATGCGATTGCCCAAGGAGTCCTCGTCAGAGTCGGGGGAGCCCACTTTTGACTTTGACAAGTTTGATTGGTAAGTTTCCTAGTTTGTTTGTTCTTCTCTGATTTGCCCTTGTTGGTTCGTCTCTGGATTTGCCTTTTCTTGATGTGGATTTTGTCTTGCAGTCAAGAGGCATCGTCATCTTCTAGCGACGTCCAATTTTTGAAAGAATCAGGAGTCGCGACCTCAAGGGCCAAGAAAGTGGTCGAGCGTGCTGCTTCTCCTCCATTGGTGGCCCACTCCGGGCACAACTCTTCCAGTTCTCCTCATGAAGGGGACCATCGAATGGTTTCCCGGATGGCTACACACCAAACGACTTCAGAGTCATTGGAGGATCATGTAAGTGTAGGATTTTCTTCTTTTTGATGTTGCAGTCGATGGCTTCTACTGATCCTTTGTTATGCGATAGCTCCTTGTGAAGGAGGCCGCTCACTTGGCGGAGCAAGTGCTTGCGATGGGCCACCAGCATGCAATGCTGGAGATGCGTCATCGTGTGGTTGAAAGTGAGTGTCCTGCAGTTCTTCTTCTTCTCTTTTTATATAGTCGACTGATAGTCAATCCTTTTTTGTTTTGTAGCTGAACATAATGTCCTCCCACGTGACGCCACCACCTTGGAGAAAACACTCGCCGCGGCTGTGAAGGGTCGCGATGAGGCAATCGCGGTGCGTGACGAGGCACAGAGGCGTGAAGAGCATCTACGTGCCTCCATTGCGTCCAGGGAGAAGTTGTTCGATGAACAACTTTTCTCGATTGCCAAAGCCCTCTCAGGTACCTTGGTTGGGTATCATTGTTGTTCTCTTGTTCGGTGTTTTCCATTGGCGTTTGATGTTTATATCTATGTGTTGGTTTGTGTACAGATGCTAGCGGTTTGAGCTTCGATCCTCAGGCCCTCCGCCGTGACGACGCTTTGGCGGGTGCGCTTTCAGCAGTCGAGGACCGCAGCGCCGCCGTTCAAGATACACTTTCCAAGGCCAAGGGCGTTCTCAGTCGTCTCCGGGAGGAGTTGATGCCCAAGGCTGAGCTAATTGAGAACATGGACGAGCTGGTGGAGTCTCTCGCCAGGGGTGTTCCTTCAAGCTTGAAGAACTCCCTCCGTGCGGCTGGCGCGTCCATGTCACTTGCCATGGTGCAGGCCCACGGAGTCGAGATTGATCCTGCCGTGGTGTCGAAGGCGATGCCCGTTAGCACGGACGGCCAGCAGGTAGTCTTTGCTCCCTTCGCGACTGCCTGTGGCAAATATGGGCCGCAGCTGATTAACACGGTTGCGAAGTACTCTGAGGAGCTGCAGCGAGCCAAGAAGGCAGCAAAGGCAGCGACATCAGGGGCTGGCGGAAAGTCCATGGCATCCGATACTGCCACGGACTCGATGAAGCCCCCAAAGCAGTCGAAGTCGAAGAAGCCAATCGCTCCTCATTAGTTTTGTAATAGTTAATTAGTTTGTGTCCTTTGTTAAGAACATGCCTGCTCGCTAGTGTATCTGCTGATACTTTTGCTAGTCTTGAATGCACTTGAATCTTTTGTCTTTGTGTCGATTTGATCGTCTTATTTGCTTTTATCTTGGCCCGTGGTAGGGTACATCAAGTGATCCTTTGAGGGAAACTCAGGACTCGCCGTCCCTTGATGATACTTTGGCACCACCGCACTCCAGGATAGATGAGCCGTCGCTGCTTTCACGACTGCGTGACCGCGTGAATTAGCTAGAGTGTGAGTTGCCCGTGCTCCGCGGTAACGTGGATGTATGGAGGTCAAAGGCGGAGAATGTCACCGCCCGAGAGCAATATCTGCTAGGGGAGATGACGCAGCTTGGTGACCAATTTAAGTGTTAGTTTGCTTACTCTTATCTTTTCCTTTGTAGCCAATCGCAGTGATGTGCTGTCCTGATGCTTCCGTTGTTGCTTTGAATAGTTGTCAGCGCGCGCAATCCGCAGGATGAGAAGGATAGGATTGCCATTCGCATGCATGATCTGACCCAAGAGCAACTTCAGGAGAGTGGGTACTTCTGGGTGGATCATGATTGTGCGATTGCGCTGGCGACCCTGCAGGACAGTGCGTCGCGAGTGCTGCAGTTTCTGAAGAAGTCGCAGTCATGTTTGAGGAACATTTATCGAACGATGTTTCCGCTGGATGTTGCTCCCTCAAGCCTGCTGGCCCTTCTTGCCAAGTTCCAAGACTTGACTGCGGTTCGCGAGTGCGTAAGGCAACAGTTGGTGGCTGGTGCCAAGGCTTCTCTATCGCTGGTGCGATTGCATAGGACTAACGTAGATGTTGCGGCAATAGCGGCTCGGCCACCTGCACCACCAGCAGGTTCTGCCTGGAATATGGTGCCGCACTACCAGGCAGTGGATCGCCTAGCGGAGGAGATCGTCGATTTCTTCGAGGAGCAGACCAACGTTCTTTTGTTGCAGTAGTGGCTTAGTTTGTATCCTGCACATAAGTGTACCAGTGTTGTAAAGTTCGTATAGATGGTGTATAACTGACTATCGATTATGTATAAAGAGCTTGTTAGCATGTAAGTGCGTTGCACTATGTGATTCCTTTTCGTTAGCTTGGCCATGCTCTTATCTCAGTCCCTTGTCAACTTGTCAGGTGCGTTGCAGCTGGGTCAATGTTGTGTCTAGGGTTTCGATTGATGCGCCAGCTACTCAGGATATCGCGTTTTGGTTCGTAGAACAGATGTATATAGGGTGGTGCAGCCCCCGAGTAGATAAACTGTGGAAAAATAATGGAGAACACAGAGTTTTGGGGCACTTAGCTTTATTTATTCGAAGGATAGTACGAAGTACAATGTGTGGCTAAGTAGCCTTGGCTGAGTGCCTTATTTGTGATCTAAAAGTAAAGACAACTAAGGGTAGAAGCGTCCCAGTTGTGCGACGTTCCAGGGCTTGGAGTATGCGACTCCTGTCTCTAAATCTTGAAGGTGATAGGCGCCACCTGTGATTACTTCTGTAATCACGTATGGTCCTTCCCAGGGGGACTCGAGCTTGAGATGCCCTCAACGAAGGATTACTTCAGTCGCAGGAACAGGTCGCCTTCAATGAAGGATCTGGGGCGTAACCTCCTACTGTGGTAGTTGCGCAGGTTCTGCTGGTAGATCGTTGATCTTTCCGCGGCGATTTCCTTTGCCTCGTCAAGGAGGTCGATGGAGTCTTCGCGTGCGAGGGATGACTCTTGTTCGCTGTAAGCGACCACGCGCGGCGCCTTGTACCGTACCTCGGCGGGTAGTACTGCCTCGGCCCCATGCACCATAAAGAATGGTGTGTATCCCGTAGCATTGTTTGGAGTTGTGCGTAGGCTCCAGAGTACTGATTGCAGTTCGTCTGGCCAGCAACCCGTGGCTTGTTCGAGTGGCCAGAGGAGTCGCTTCTCGATGCCGCCGCAGACGATCCCGTTTGCTTTTCCCACCTGACCGTTGGTCTGTGGATGTGCTACCGAGGCGTAGCTGATGTTGATCCCCAGATTCTCGCAGAATTCTTGGAACTCCTTGGATGTGAAGTTCGTCCCATTGTCGGTGATAATGCTGTGCGGTACTCCGAAGCGGTAGACGATGGATTCGAAGAACTTAACTGCGCTGTGTCCTGATTGGTTGGTCACTGGCATGGCCTCTATCCACTTGGTGAATTTGTCGACTACGACCAAGAGGTAGACGTAGCCTCCTCGTGAGGACCTTGGGAGTTTGCCAACCATGTCGAGTCCCCATTGCGCGAAGGGCCAGGCCAATGGAATTGGCCGGAGTTCTGCGCCAGGTGCGTGTGGCTTGTCCGCGAATCGCTGGCAAGCGTTGCATTTTTGGACGATGTCCTTGGCATCACGCATGGCCGTAGGCCGGTAGAATCCAGCTTGTAGAGCCTTGGCAACGAGGGCGCGACTGCCGGCGTGGTCCCCGCAGGTCCCCTCATGGATATCGAGGAAAACAGCTCTTCCATCGGTCGTGGAGACGCATCGTTGGAGTACTCCTGTGATGCTGCGTTTATACAGTTCGCCGTTGATAACAGTGAATGCCTTGGATCGCCGCGCGATGTGCCGTGCATCAGTCGGATCATCCGGTAGCCTTTTGCTGAGGAGGTACGTGATGTACGGTTGCGTCTAGGATTGCTCAATCATCATGACGCTCATTGGTCCCTCGAGTCCTGTGTCCAGCTCCAAGTCATCGAGTGCCATTGACTCATTGGGCAGCGTAGCCCCCGAGTCCGTTGTTGCGCTTGCTTTCTTTTCTGCGGCCTTTGGGTTGATGGAGCGTTCGCAGATGCACTCGAGAAATACCCCAGGTGGTATGGGGGCGCAGGTAGAGCCTATGTTGGCGAGTGCGTCCGCCTCTTCGTTGCTTTCGTGACCTACGTGCCGCAACTTGCAACCGTCGAAGTCTCCTTCGAGTGTGTTGTAGAGGTCGCGGTACGCGATCATGTTGTCGTTCAGTGCGTCGCACTCATGCATTGTTTGGTTGACGACCAACTTGGAGTCGCCGTATATGATGAGCCTCTTAGCGCCGCAGGCTTTTGCCATCCGCATCCCATGCAGCAGGGCCTCGTATTCAGCTTCATTGTTGGAAGCGGTAAACTACATTCGCAGGATATACTTCAGCTTGTCACCTTGAGGTGATGTCAGTATGACACCTGCACTTGTTCCATCCTTCCGCTTGGATCCATAGAAGTGCATTGTCTAGAGGTAAGACATATCTGGTTTGTCAGGGAGCTGGTTCTCCATCCAGTGCATGAGGAAGTCAGGGAGAACTTGCGATTTGATTGCGTCGCGCTTTTCGTACGTAATGTCTCGTGGAGACAATTCTATTTTCCCAAAGCGGGACTCGTCCCGTGGCGTCGGGGTTATTGAGGATATGCCCCAACGGGGCGTCGTTCACCACCACGATTGGGTGCTCCTGGAAGTAATGGCGCAGTCGCCGGGCGGTCATGAAGACGCCGTACGCCAGCTTCTAGTAGTGCGGGTACCGCTGTTTTTGGCGTGAGGACCTCGCTGAGGTAGTAGACTGGGCGTTGTACCCCGTGGACCTTGTTTTCGTTGGCTCGTTTGACCACAAGTACCGTGCTGACCACCTGGTTGGTGGCGGAGAAAAATAGCAACAGTGGTTCCCTTTCTCGTGGGGTCACCAGTACTGGCGAAGTGGATAGCAGGCGCTTGAGGTCGTCGAATGCTTCTTGCGCTTCATTGGTCCACTCGAACTTTTCAGCTTTGCGGAGGAGTTGGTAGAAGGATAATGCCTTTTCTCCCATCCAACTGATGAATCGACTAAGGGCCGCGATTCGCCCAGCCAGCTGCTGGACGCCCCTTATGTATTTGGGCTTCTCCATGGCTAGTATGGCTTTTATTTTCTTCGGGTTCGCCTCGATTCCCCTCGTGGAGATGAGGTACCCAAGTAGTTGCCCAGATGGTACGCCAAAGGCGCATTTGTCCGGATTGAGCTTGATCCGGTAGCGGTCGAGGTTGGTGAAAGTTTCGCGCAAATCGTCGATTAGGGAGGCTTCCTCCTTGGTCTTAATTACTATGTCGTCGACATAGACTTGAATGTTGCGACCAAGTTGCTCTTTGAGACAAGCTTGCATGCACCGCTGGTAGGTAGCTCCTGTGTTTTTTAGCCCGAAAGGCATTGTATTGTAGCAGCGGGAAGTGATCCTTTGGATAGTTCTTATTTAAAGAGGTGAAGTCCATGCACATCCGTAGGATATCTGTTGGGGGGATACCCCCGGGTAGGGTCACGCCGGGGTATAAAGGCTGAGTTAGCCGAGGTTCGGCAAGGCCAAAGCGGATGCTGGCCGGGTCACCTCAAGGTAGGCCGAATCACGGGGTAACCCGGACCAAGGGGCGTTCGCCTAACTAAGTCTCAACCGACTTAAGCAGTAAGTCGGAAGTGCCTGTTTTACTTGTATGCAGGAACATGTGTGGCCGGATCAACTAGGATCCGGGTCACGTCTAGCTTCTAGGAGAAGGAAGGAATCTCGCTGGTCAAAAGAAGCCCCGATACGCACTACCTAAGCGAAGCAAGAAAGGGCAGGACCACTGAGGCGTGGCCGACAAGGGTGACGACGCCCATGTCGGCTGATGCGGGCGCCGCAGAGGCTCACGTAGCCTCTGCATGTGTGACACGGGGGAAAAGCACCCCGGTCGGCTTACCACTTTGGGGGAAGGCATATTCTTAGGAATATGCCTCCACGTATGCCCTAGACAGAGACCGAGCTCCCTCTATATAAAGGGGGCTAGGGTTTCAGTAGAAGGGGTTCCGCTATTCTGATTTGGCTAGGGTTTTAGGTGTGATCTGTGGGTGAGAGTAAGAGAGCTCCTTCTTCCTCCTCTCGCCAATACAACTCTAGGAGCACTTGTAATCTTGGAAGCAAAGCAATACAAACAGCTGTGTGGAGAATCACTTCACTATCCCTCCCTGGATTCCCCTAGCATGAGTCCCCACCTTTAGCCTATCCATGGCATCTGCCGTGACACCACCACGACAGTTGGCGCCCACCGTGGGGATAGCGGCGCTAGCAGGGGTCAAGATCCGGACGGGAAACTTCATCGGCACCGGCAAACGCGTCGTCTCCGGGCTCGTTCAGCGCTTTGGAGCGCTGGATTTCGTCAGCGACAACGCTGGCTGCTTCGGCACGCGTCCACTTCCGTGCAACGGCCTCTTCGTCAAGCTCGGCGCGCACAAAGTCTATTTTGGTGTGGACGTGTCTTGTGTTCATCCGCGCCACGTCGTCGAGGCTGGAGAGCCGCCCCTCACCGTGGCTCGCGGGGCGCGTATCGCTCGCTCCCCGGACCGCGCAGAGGTGATGATGACTGCGCCTGGTGCGGGCGCGAGCAAGGATCCGGCACCAAATCCGGAGGTAACGCCTAAGGCACCGAGGAAAGGTAGAGGTCCTCCACTAGAGAGGCCGGAAAATGTGTTGAGGGAAGCGATGGATAGCTTGGCAAACCCTGTGGTAGCAGCAGTAGATCCGGTTCGAGCGCAGGACAAGCTAGAGGAAACTAGGCAAAAGATACTAGAGGGCGCAAAGAAAATAGCCGCGGCTCAGCAGTCGTTGAATCCAACGCCGCGTGAGTACGCAAAGGCGAACAAAGTTGATGCTGTAAAAGTAAAGGGGAGAAATCTCATGAGCGAGATGAACAGAGAGGGTGATACTGGAATTGAGGAATCAGAAAACTGTTTGTCCGTGGGGCTGCCGAGGTACAGTACCCCGACAAAGAACCTCAGAGCGGCGGATGCAGCTGCATCCGAGTTAGAGGGTCTGATGGGTGAAGCCCGTCAAAGACAACAAGATAGGGTTAACGAGCTGGTTCGAATCATGAACAGACAAAACGAAGAACTACTCAGAGCTAACCCGGAGAGAGCTGGAGCCTCCAAGATCGTCCATTCAGCGATGGGTAACCCGGAGAAATCCGCTGGAGCCGCATCGTCTCCTCATGGTGGTCCAAGGAGAGAAGAGGTAGTAACCTCAGCCAGACGGAACAAACAGATCGTCCCGTATGACCCAACTCGGGCAGGGAAAGGAAAAGAAGCATAGAAAGATGATGATCGACGGAGTGTGAGGCGAGGTGAAGCTGGCCGAGGTAACCGCGGCCAAGGCAATGCCGGTCAAGGGAACACAGTCAACGGCAATGCCGGATACCAAAACTCGACAGTAGCAGGACAACCGCAACAGCGGAATATACCAAGGCAAGAGCAAAGTGCCGGCCGAGGTATGCAACAGAAAGGTGCTCCACGTGAGCAAGACAGGTATAATGATGGAGACTCGGAAATGGCAAACGCGGGATACCCAAGACCGGACTATCATGTGATAGGGTCAAGATTGGGAAGCAGGGATTTGATGCCGGATGATGCCAGGTTGAAACTGGATCGACTGTATAGGTCAGAACAGATCGAATGCCAAGGTACACCGGGTCCTGCCTGTTTTGGACCCCAGCTGATGAAGGAGCCACCGGTACCCAACTTCCAGTTACCTAGGGGCACGAAGACGTATGACGGCAGTACCAAGCCGGAGGATTGGTTGATAAACTATGCTACGGCTGTGAAAATTTCCACTGGCAACTTGAGATGGGCTGTACGATATGTACCCCAGATGTTGGAAGGACCGGCAAGGGTATGGCTGAACAATTTGCCACCCGGAAGCATCAACTGTTGGATAGACTTTGAGGAAATGTTCATCAGCAATTTCTCGAGTACGTATCAGAGGCCAAATAGGCCACATACCCTAGCTATGTGCAAGCAAAGACCAAATGAGACAGATCGGGAGTTTCTAACCCGGTGGTGTACTGTGAGAAACTCGTGTGAGGGCGTGATAGAATCATAGGCCATAGCATGGTTTGCACAAGGGTGTCGATATGCAAGCGAGATGTGGCAAAAGTTGCAAAGGAAAATGCCAACTACGTTGGCAGAGATGATCCGAATTGTAGATTCGTATGCTTTGGGTGATCCAACTCAACCTAGGCTCGTTTCAAATGAGTCAAACGATGAGTACTATCAGAGGGATGGAGCCGGATCATCCCGGAGGAATGACTACAGAGGAAAAAGAAGAGATGATAGACCAGATCATCGATACGGTTCGCAACAAGTTGCGGCTGTGAATCAAGATCAGCCCGGAGCAGGGGGCAGTCAGCGCTAGAAAACTGGAGGGCAATGGACTTCGAGAAACGATGGCAAGAAAACTTGGACGCCAGAGCAAAAGAGACAGTGGCAAGAAAAGAAGGACCGTCCGAGGTATACTTATGAGTCGATGTTGGACCAGCCATGTAAGTTTCACACGCCAAATCCGAGTAACCCAGCGGGTCATACGACGAGGCAATGTGAGTGGATGCGCAAGATTGAACAAAGTGGCTCGGGGAATGCTCAGGCACCCCGGAATGATCAGCCTCGGCAGGAGTTACCCCGGCAGCAATTGCTCTCCGGAGCGAACACGCAACAACTAATGTTGCCTCCCCCTCCGCCGAGTTATGATAACAATGAGAGAAGGGATGCAGTGCATCAAGTGGAAAATCAGCATCAGCCGGATCAGAGGTACCCCGGAAATGAGGGGAGAAATGAGTATAGAGAGCACCATCAAAGCTATTGTGTGTTCACCACTGAGGAAACAGATAGAAAAAGCTTGCAGCGTAGGCATATGGAGGTGAATGCAGTGATGCCGGCAGTGACGAGGTACATGCCTTGGTCTGATCAGGAAATCAGCTGGAGCATAAAGGATCATCCCAAGCTTATGCCAAGCCCTGGTTCGTATGCGTTGGTGTTGGACCCGACGTTCATTGGGCCTAGCATTAATGTAAGGTTCTCAAAGGTACTGATTGACAATGGCAGCAGCATTAACATCATGTATGTGGACACAATGCGCAAGTTGGGTATCTCGGAAAACATGCTACAGCCCACGAGGACAACTTTCCATGGTATTGTGCCTGACATTTCTTGTGAGCCCATAGGCAAGGTCCGGGTTGATGTATTGTTCGGCACGAGGGATAACTGCCGAACCGAAAATTTGGAGTTCGAGGTGGTGAACTTGGAAAGTGCGTACCATGCGTTACTTAGAAGGCCCGCGCTGAACAAGTTCATGGCAAGCTGTCATATTAGCTACTTAAAGATGAAATTGCCCGGACCAAACGGAGTGATTACCATTGCAGGGGATTTCCGACGTTCCATGGAGTGTGCGTCGGCCGGGTCTAACTTAGCCGAGTCACTTGTGATTGCGCAGGAGAAAAGGAAAATTCAAGAGGTGGCGGCATTGGCTCAGTCCGCGCAGCAGTATATGCCGGCGCTGAGTAACCTGCACGGAAGTGTCTCTTTCCAGGCCACCAAAGATACCAAGAAGGTTCCTGTTGATGACATGTTCCCGGAGCGCACCGTAACAATTGGTGCCAGGTTAAGTGATAAATAGGAAAGCGAGCTCGCCAGCTTCCTCCGTGAGAATCAGGACATTTTTGCTTGGTCCACACAGGACTTGCAAGGTGTTCCGAGGGAGCTGGCCGAGCACTCTTTAAATGTGAGACCCGGAGCTAAGCCGGTGAAGCAACCTCTCCGCCGCTTCGCCGAAGATAGGAGGAAAGTCATTGGGGATGAGATAGCTCGGTTGCTAGCTGCAGGATTTATCATGGAGGTTCTTTACCCGGATTGGCTGTCTAATCCGGTGCTGGTGGAAAAGAAAAAGGATGACCCGAACGTGGCAGTGGTTTGGCGAATGTGTATCGATTACACGAACCTGAACAAGGCATGTCCAAAAGATCCATTTACACTGCCAAGAATAGATCAGGTCATAGACTCAACTGCTGGATGTGAATTGTTGTCATTCATTGATGCATATTCTGGTTTCCACCAGATACCTCTGAATCTAGATGATCAAATAAAGACGGCGTTTATTACCCCGTATGGGGCTTATTGCTATCGCACCATGCCATTTGGTTTACGTAATGCAGGGGCAACGTACCAAAGATGTATGCAAAAATGTTTGCACGACCAAATAGGTCAAAATGTATAAGTGTACGTGGATGATGTGGTTATCAAGACCAAGGACAGCAAAACGCTCCTTGACGATATCAGGCAAACATTTGCGAACCTAAGGAGGTTCCGGATGAAGCTTAACCCGGAAAAATGCACCTTCGGTGTCCCGGCTGGGAAATTGCTCGGTTTTCTTGTTTCCAGCCGAGGTATCGAGGTTAACCCAACTAAAATCCGAGCCATCAAACGAATGGAATTTCCGAAGTGTCTTAACGATGTCCAGAAGTTCACAGGTTTTCTGGCCTTGTTAAGTCGGTTTGTATGTTGGTTGGGAGAAAAGGCATTGCCTCTTTACCAACTCATGAAAAAGTCGAATAAGTTTGTTTGGACACTGCAGGCCAATGAAGCCTTTGCCCACTTGAAAAAGATGTTAGCCACTGCACCAGTGTTGGCCTCACCACTATCAAAGGAGCCAATGTTGCTCTATATAGCCGCAACCAACCGAGTTGTAAGTGCAGTGATAGTGGTGGAGCGCGACGAAGAAGGTAAGTCGGTGCAAAGACCAGTGTATTACTTGAGCGAGGTGTTGTCAGCCTCAAAGCGGAATTATCCACACTATCAAAAGGTGGCGTATGGCGTGTACATGGCCACTAAGAAGTTGAAGCACTACTTTGAGGAACATCCCATCCGGGTCATATGTGAGGCCCTCATATCCGAGATAATGAGTAACAAGGATGCGAGTGGCAGAATTGCAAAATGGGCAATTGAGCTAGCTCCTTATGCGCCACAATATGACAGAAGAGAAGCCATTAAATATCAAGCTGTGGCGGACTTTTTCGTGGACTTGGACTTGGCAGAAGATATCTGGTTACTTTGAGGGATGCGAATTTCACCATGTACCCCGGGTGGAAAATGAGGCTGCCGACATGCTGTCGAAGCTTGGGTCAACCCGACAAGCAATTCCACCGGGTGTAGCATTAGAGCACCTTAGGAAACCATCCATCAGGCCCTCCTAGAAACCGACTCGATCTATGTCCCGGAGGACATGGAATCCGGAGCTGCGCCCATGGACATTGACATGGGAAGTGGTGCGCGAAACCCGGGGACTGCCTCGGCAAACCCGGGGACTGCTTCGGTAAACCGAGGACTGCTTCGCAAGACCCGGGGACTGCTCAGCGTGATCCGGTTGAAGTTATGCCAGTGGATCAGATGGAGATTGATGAGGATGTGTTCCCTGTGCGAGCAATACCAGCTTGGGCACTACCTATATTTCAGTTCCTAAAAGATGGAACGTTACCCACTAAGGAAAGTGCTGTCCAGGCAAACACAGAGGAGGGCAAAGGCTTACACGATCATCAATTCCGAACTATACAAAAGAAGTGTGACCAATGTCCTCCAGCGATGTGTTGACCCGGAAGAAGGGCTTGACATCCTCCGAGATATACATCAAGGGGAATGCGGACATCATGTCTCATCCCAAGCCTTGGTAGCAAAAGCTTTCCGGCACGGATTCTACTGGCCAAATGCCTTGGAGCAAGCAGAAGATCTGGTGAGAAAATGTAATGGTTGTCAGAGGTACGCTACCAGGACACATATGCCAATGTCGGAACTCAAGACCATACCAATTACTTAGCCATTTGCCGTATGGTGCTTAGATATGGTCGGCCCGTTCAAACCAGCAAGGGGAAGTATGACTCACATTTTAGTAATGGTGGACAAGTTTACGAAGTGGATTGAGGTAAAGCCTATAAGAAAATGTGATGGAGCTACGGCCATAACGTTTCTCAAAGATATCATCTTGAGGTACGGTTATCCTCACAGTATCATAACTGATAATGGCACAAATTTTGCAGAAGGAGCATTTGCACGTTTCTGCCAGGATAAGAAGATCCGGCTGGACGTAGCCTCGGTAGCCCACCCAGCATCGACGGACAAGTGGAAAGATCCAACGGATTAGTATTATCCGGGATAAAACCACGGCTCATTGAGCCGCTGCAAAGATCAGCGGGGTGCTGGATAGAAGAACTACTAGCGGTACTGTGGAGTTTAAGAACAACTCCGAATCGATCAACAGGCTATACGCCGTTTTTTCTGGTATATGGGGAAGAAGCTGTATTACCAGCCGACATAGAGCATGATTCACCTAGGGTCACCCAATACATAGAAGCCGAAGTGCAAGAAGCCCGGAAAAATGATGTTGATTTGCTAGAAGAAGCGAGAGAACTGGCACTGTCCAGATCCGCCATATATTAGCAAAATCTCCGACGCTATCATAGCCGGAAAGTAAGCCCCCGAGTCTTTCAGGAAGGCGATCTGGTGCTCCGGTTGATACAACGTACTACTGGCATGCATAAGTTATCCCCCCCATGGGAAGGGCCGTTCATCGTGAGCAAGGCATTGCACAATGATTCTTATTATCTTATAGATGCAAAGCCACAGGAAAAGAACAAGGCGGACAGGTCTGGAGAGGAATCAAAGCGACCATGGAATATAGATTTACTTCGTCCTTTCTACACTTAGCTAAGAAGTGTATGTATTCGAGTCGTCTCATATGTCGGTATTTGTGTCGGCAATGAGCTTATCAATGAAATGTTGGCACCTCGAGCAGTAACTCGGGGACTGGCTTAATAATATTTGTTGTTTTTTTGTGCGTTAGCTGGAATAAGTTATTCTACTTAACTCGGATTAGTAATGTGTGAGCACCAAGAACCTAACTCTTCGACTTGCTGCTGTCCAACAAAAATTGGCTTCATGGCAAGCAAGAGAACAAGTTTGGAATTGCGTAGCACATGAAAAACGACTAAGGAAAAGAATTTATTCAAGCCGACGTTTGTTTTTCGGACTAACCCTGTATTTATTTTCAAGTTATTATGCAGTTTTATTTTTGATCTAAGTCTAAGAGTTTCCCAATATTGTTAAGACAATTTTTGAAGCTCGGATTCGTAAGTCGTAAAACCGAATCAAGGTAGACACGAACCGAGCCAAGAGATTGGACGAACAAGAAAAAGAAACTTGGGGACTACGCCCAAGTTAATCCGGCATAAGAACTTAGTAGCAAAATATCACATGTATATGGAATACAACTCCACCCGGCATACCGGGGATCTGATAAATTTTCAAGTTTTTTCGCTCAAGGAGCGACAGGAGGAGGAAGTTCGGCATCATCTTCGCCATCTTCAATATCCGAGGCGTCATCTTCTCCATCATCGTCTGAGCCATCTTCATCATTCTCAACCTCTTCGTCCCCAGCGGCTTCCAGGAAGCTCGGCCCCTCAACCCATTCATGAATGGGAGCATATTCGATGAGGCTATGGGCGCAAGCCTGGCGCCGAGCCACCCACTCCGGGTCATTGGTCCATCTGGATCCTGTGCACAGGCGTGTCAGGAGGTTGAGATCAATTTTCTCATACCACGTGAGTATGTGGTGGAGAATGGTATCAGCTGCGGCACGCCCAACGGACTCTCTCCAGAAGTCGAGCTGAGTCTCGGTTTCCATTAGCTTCTCAACAAGAATTGCGGTGGTCTCCGGAGTATCTTCGCCGAGCCAGAACATGTTGAAGATACGAACTGCTACGTCGAGGATGTCCTTGCCATAATTTTTGATGAGCTCCACGCGAGATGACAAGCTGACCAACAGGTCCTCCATGTCATAGGGAATCTCTTCACCATCAGGAGCGGCAGGAGTACCCCTTTCTCGGTGGAAGTTGGCAAATGCTGCGCTCGCACTAGCAGTGCCCTCTGGAAATTTGCCTGGAAAAGAGACAAAGGAAGAAGGTAAAGAAAAGACATATGAAGTAACCCGGAGAAGTAGGTCGGATAAGGGAAAGGAGCTTACGTGATATATGGCTGAGGATCCGGGTCAGCTCCCTGGTGCAGTCATCACGTCTCTTCCGAAGCTGCTCAAGCTCAGCATTTGCCGACCCAAGCTGGATGCCGGACTCCTTGAGTAAATCCTAGTCCTTGGCGATCTGGAGATTGAGGCGCTCGCGCTCTTCTGTGTAATCCTGGCCAACCTTTTGGAGCTCGGATTGGTGCTGGGCCTTCATTTTCTCCATGTCAGCCTTGAGCCTGGCGATCTCATCGTCCTTGGTCCGGAGGAGGGCGAGCTCATAATCTTTTTTCTTAAGTTTGGCTTGGTGTTGCCCTGCTTGTTCGAGAAAATGCAGCATCATATCAGGCACGGGCACACTATCTTCAAGCGACGCTGAAATAGTGTGTTGACCCGGCAGAGCCGGGGTATGAATGATTTCCAAGCCAAGAAGAGAAGGAAATGGAAAGCACTACAAGGTCGGACAAAAATGACTTACCCTTGATCTGCTCCAGATTCTTCCGCATAATCTTGTTCTCAGCCTCCACCCCAGCTGCGGAAACCGAATGATGAGATTAGTTCGGCAGAGGAAGATGAAGAGAAAAACGGAGAAGCGCCAAGGAAAAATTTACCCCTTTTCTCGTGTTCCGCGATAAGTGTAGCTTGCTTGGCGAGTAGCATCTTGTGGGTATCCAGCAGACGTTGGAATTCAGCACTCCGGCGATTGGTGGTCACCTGAAAGAAGTACAGAAACATAAATTAATTTGGTGCATATTCGAAGTGTACAAAAATCCGGGCCAAGTGGAACTTAACCCGGCTCTAGGTGTGTGCATATTCGAAGTGTACAAAAATCCGGGCCAAGTGGAACTTAACCCGGCTCTAGGTGTGTGCATATTCGAAGTGTACAAAAATCCGGGCCAAGTGGAACTTAACCCAGCTCTAGGTGTGTGCATATTCGAAGTGTACAAAAATCCGGGCCAAGTGGAACTTAACCCGGCTCTAGGTGTGTGCATATTCGAAGTGTACAAAAATCCGGGCCAAGTGGAACTTAACCCGGGTCTAGGCGTGTGCATATTCGAAGTATACAAGATCCGGGGCAAGTGGAACTTAACCCGGCTCTAGGTGTGTGCATATTATAAGTGTACAAAAATCCGGGCCAAGTGGAACTTAACCCGGATCTAGGTGTGTGCATATTCGAAGTTCTCATGGAGCTACGTTAGTTTTCTAAAGAGCATCCGGCCGAGTAACAAGTTACTCCCCCAGAGGCTCGGGGACTAATGGTTATTATCTACAGCATGTAAAGGGGAAGCGACGTACCTCCATCATCTGCCCCGCGAGGTTGATCGCCTTAGCGGCTGTGTTCATTTGGGCGGAAAATTCAGTGGGGCCGAACTTCTCCGGAAGATCATCGTTGTTGACGAACTCCGCCTTGTTCCAATTCATGACAAACTCAATCAAGCTCGGAGGGTACCGCTCACCCGTGGGCATATGGGGCGCCACCAAGCCCTTCGCGTGCGCTTCTTTCCTCTCAACCAAGGCAAGGGCTGGGCTGGTGTGCAGAACCATCTGATGTGCATCAGTTGGCTCGGCATGGGCGTCCTTTGTTGTTGGATCTTTCTTGGGAAGCATTGAGGCGAGGGTACGCTGCCCAGCCTCGACGAATGCTGACTTGGTAGCGTCCAGAGCCTTTTTTCCCTTGGCTTGCTGGGAAGAGGAACTCGTCACAGCGGATTTCCCCTTAGGAGCTGCTGGGGTAGTTCCTCGCCGAGGTTGAGAAGACTCGGACGAGGCGGAGGAGCTTGGCGCTGGTGCTCTGGTTGCTGGACTTGGTGCAGCCGCTGATTTTCTTGCTGCCGGAGTTGGTATTGGTGCTGGTTTGGTCGCTGGTACTGGAGCTGGTGCTGGTGCAGAGGTAGTTTCAGTGGTTGCTGGTTGCGGCGAAGCCGAAGTTGTGGATGCCGTCACCTCGGCTAGACCGGTCTCCCCCGCTCCAAGGTTACCCTCCTCTTGACGAGGTGGAGCAGAACCCAGAGCAACCGCAGAACCCTCTGGAATAGGGCTCAGTGGACGTGACTCGTCGTGACGAAGGGGAGAAGGGCTAGGTCGGAGCGATGAAGAGATGCTAGATCCACTCTGAGGGACCTCCACTGGAGCCCTACAAAAGGGAATAATGTCAGAAGAGAAATTACAGCAATGCAAGGAAGAACAAGTTACAGAAGGAAAAAATGACTTACGCATCCGAGGTTTGGGCCTCCTTGGGTTTTCGAGCCCTTTGTGCTGGGGCCTTGCCTGCTGGCTTGGAGGCAGTCTTGTCCCCGGACTTCTCTCGCCTTTTAGCGGGCTGAGAAGGTCCGGAGGAGGAACTTGGAGCAGCCCCGCGCTTCTTCTTCGGTGCTACCGGAACAGGTTCGCCCGTAGCAAGGGGAGGGTCCTCGTAGATGTCCCAACCGGGATTAGCTGATGCCGAAAAAGCAAAATAAAGGGGGACAACCTCAACAGGTTCAATCACCTCGACATCCGAGTCATCTTCATCATCGGGCCAATCTCTAATAGAAGAGAATTTACCGGTGGGTCGCTTTGTAGCGTCGGTCATCAGGAGGAACATCTCCTGGTCCGGCTCTTCCTCATCCGGGGTCTCCCGGTCCGGCGCCCACTTAAGGGTCGGATCCGTGCCGTCCTCAAGGGTCTACTAAAGGAATTGCTGAGAAAAGGAACGAACAACAGAGTCAAAAATGCAACAATAACCGACATGTAATTAGTCTAGGGTAAGTTTTCAACATGAAGCTTACCGCGGGAGGAAGTCCTTGTGGGTGGTGAAGAGAGCCTTAACCCGGCGATATATCTCCGTGTTGCTCAGCTCAAAAGATGAGGTCCAGTTGGGTCGCGGCCGAAGCTCATGTGGCACACCTTGTGGGTGCGCTTTTGGAGGGGGGAAATTCGGTTGCGCACGAAAGTGATCATAGCATCCTCGTTGCGTAGTTCGAGCTTCTTCAGCTCTGCGAACCTCTTGTTGACCTGGTTGGCCAAGGCCGTGGGCTTCTTGGGGACGACATCCCACAGTTCCGCGGTAGGTGGACCCGGAGTATAGGGAAGCAGCCGGATCAAGTCTTCAGTGCCCGTATTCCAGACATAAAAGAAGGTCCGGGCCCACCCTTTGCAGGAGTCTAGCCCGGTGACCCGGGGGAAAACGGAAAGCCTCCAGGGTGAGATGGACGCAGCTCCAAATTGAGTGAGCTTCTTGTCCTCTGGATCAAGTTGGATGTTTGGGATGACGTTACGACGAAGGCCAAAAAACCGGATCCATAGCTCCTTCGTGGGCCATAGTCCGGCATAACCTTCGATCGTAGAAGCAAAAGCGGAAAGAGAGGTGATGGCATTGGTAGGAAGGTGGTGCGGCTGGAGTTCGTAGGTACTAAGCCAATCTCAAAAAAAATCGCTGACCGGCAAACCGAAGCCCCGTTGGAAGTGGGACAAGAACACGACGAACTCACCCGGATTGGGTGAGGGGGCCATTTCGGCGGAGGGAAGACGAGCGGCGACGCTGGCGGGAATGCGTCTGGTGCGATAGAGCCAATCCAGGTCGTCTTGGCAGACCCAGTCGTCTTGGCAGACCGAAGACCCGGCCCACGCACCACGGTCCGCCGCCGCGGTGTCCTCCTCCATTTCTTGCTCGGCGATGATGAGCTCCTCCTCCGTCATCTGGTCTTCGCTGCCCTCGCTGGCGCTAGCGGCGGGGGGCATAGGCCTGGATTGGCGAGGACCCGTGGCGGGGAAGCAGTGCGGTGGCGGCGCTGCTACTTGGGGCACTGGCGGCGGCGTGGTCGTGAGGAAGACGAAGAAGAAGAGCAAGGGGCAGAGGGGTGCAAAAGGGGAAAACTCCTAAGGGGTGCACCCCTCCCCTATTTAACCACTCCCTCAAGGGGTGAGTGGGATCGCATCCTGCGAATGAGCCACATGGTGTGGCCGTGTATAACCCACCTCGGCCAATCAGCAGGGAGCCACACGGAAGGCAACAGAGCGGAAATGATCCCATGACGTAACGCTGTGATGCGGTAAACGAGGAGGCGGGCGTGACGTGACCCACGCATAGTGATAAGTGACAATTACTGCGGCGGTTACTATGCTGGCCCTTAAAATAAGACAACATAATGATTACCCTCCACATGGGTTGGCGTACGAGAGAAGGAAACAAGACCCGGATGGAACCGTGGTAACCTGGCCAGCAAGTGAAAACTTGGAATGTGCAGAGGGAAACTAAAACCATGAGGTCCGAATTAAAGTGGTAACCCGGCCGGCAAGTGAAAACTTGGAATGTGCGAAGGGAACGTAAATCCATATAGTCCGAGGTAAAGAGGTAACTCGGCAATAACGACCGGAGCTCTAAATTGAACCTGATGTGGCCTTAGCAGCCAAGGCAGCTAAGACCACACCAGCTTCGGGGACTAATGTTGGGGGGATACCCCCGGGTAGGGTCACGCCGGGGTATAAAGGCCGAGTTAGCCGAGGTTCGGCAAGGCCAAAGCGGATGCTGGCCGGGTCACCTCAAGGCAGGCCGAATCACGGGGTAACCCGGACCAGGGGGCATTCGCCTAACTAAGTCTCAACCGACTTAAGAAGTAAGTCGGAAGTGCCTGTTTTACTTGTATGCAGGAACAGGTGTGACCGGATCAACTAGGATCCGGGTCACGTCTAGCTTCTAGGAGAAGGAAGGAATCTCGTTGGTCAAAAGAAGCCCCAGTACGCACTACCTGAGCGAAGCAAGCAAGGGCAGGACCACCGAGGCGTGGCCGACAAGGGTGACGACGCCAATGTCGGCTGACGCGGGCGCCGTAGAGGCTCACGTAGCCTCTACATGTGTGACGCGGGGGAAAAGCACCCCGGTCGGCTTACCACTTTGGGAGAAGGCATATTCTTAGGAATATGCCTCCACGTATGCCCTAGACAGAGACCGAGCTCCCTCTATATAAAGGGGGCTAGGGTTTCAGTAGAAGGGGTTCCACTATTCTGATTTGGCTAGGGTTTTAGGTGTGATCTGTGGGTGAGAGTAAGAGAGCTCCTTCTTCCTCCTCTCGCCAATACAGCTCTAGGAGCACTTGTAATCTTGGAAGCAAGGCAATACAAACAACTGTGTGGAGAATCACTTCACTATCCCTCCCTGGATTCCCCTAGCGTGTATTAGTCCCCACCTTTAGCCTATCCATGGCATCTGCCGTGACACCACCACGACAATATCCATGTCATTTTTTGGTACTAGCACCGTATTGGCGAGCCAAGTACTCTCCTTGATCTCGCGTATGAATTTGACATTGAGGAGTCTGTTGATCTCCATCCCGATTGCCTTTGCTCTTGGCTCAGATAATCGCCGTATTGTTTGCTTGACTGGCCTTGCATCTGGGTTGACGTTGAGTGCGTGCTCGGTGAATTCCCTGGGAACTCCTGGCATGTCCGCTGGATACCAGGCGAAGATTTCAAGTGCTCACGGAGGAATTTGACGAGCGCGAGTTCCTATGCGGGACTCAAGTTGTTGGCGATGAGGGCCGTCTTGGCGGGATCCGATGGGTGGACCTGCACTTTCTTTGTGTGCACCGATGAGTCGAAGGATAGATCATGCCAACTTAGTCGGCTCAGGGAGGCAGACTATTGTCTGTCGACTCCTTTAGTCTCGCGAGTTCTTCCTGAATGCCGAAGGACTGGGAAATTCTGTTGAATTCCCTGTCGCAACTATCGGATCTTTCAAAGCTCCCGTTGATCGTGATGACGCCATTGGGACCTGGCATTTTCATCTGCAGGTATGCGTAGTGTGGCACTACCATGAACCTAGCGAATGCGACACGTCCGAGGATGCAGTGATATTGCGAGGGCCAGTCGACGACCTCAAAGTCGATGCGCTCGCGCCAGAAGTTCTTCAGCGTGCCGAAGATGATGTCGAGGTTGATTTTGCCCAGGGGATATACGCCTTTTCCTGGGACGATGCCGTGGAATGTTGTGTCCGTGGCCTCCAGGCAGGTTAGAGGGATCCTCATTGCTCGCAACGTACTCATCAATATAAGGTTGATGCCGCTTCCACCATCCATGAAGACGCGGCTCATGTCGAAGCCTCTGATTTGTGCCTCGAGTATGAGGGGGCTACTTGAGGTGGATGATCTCGTTTGTCGAAGGTGATGCAGGACTCGCTTCCGCTGAGGTACTCAGTAGTAGATGGTGGCGAGTGTGTGGCCAAGTTGACTTGGCGAGTGATGGCCTTCGCACCCGATTCGAGGGGCATCCCTTTTGGATCATCATGGTGCCCATGGCTCGTGGGTACGGTTCGACTCCGTGGTGCTGGTCCAGCGCAGCTGCATTCGGGGGTGGCCCAGGTGGTGGTGGCGGAGAACCATGTGCCACGATGCCTAGAGCGGCTCCGTAGCCTCTTTCGACTATGTTGCGGTTCATCCGAACCAATCCTTCATGTAGCTTGAGGAACTCGCGGCAATCCTTGAGGAGGTGGCTGGACTTCTTCTTTCCATCATGCTTGTCGATGTAGAAGTGTACCGTACATGGCCCGGACTGTTTGTCCTCAATGGATGTCGCGGGTGCCTCATCGTGATTGCGGCGTTGCCACACTTGCGTGGTTTTCCCGGAGTCACGGTATCCGCCGCTACGGTATCCGTTGTTGCGGTTATCGTCGCGTCTGTCGGTGTAGCCAGCTGTGACCATGTTGACGTTGCCGCGGTCATCGTAGATGTGCATGCGGCACTTTCCTCAGCGATCGCGTCTGCGCTCGAGTTCCGCCTCCTCGTCGGAGTGAACGCGATTCTTATCAGCCCACCGATTCACGATTTCCATCAGGTGGTCGATGGTCTTGGGCTTTGAGCGGCCCAGCTCCTCCCTGAGTTCTAGGCAGCGGACGCCGCCGTTGAATGCATCAATCGCGCGATCTTCTGAGATGTTCTCTGCGGAGTTCTTGATGATGGACCACCTTTGGATGTAGGAGTGTAGCGATTCGCCCGATCATTGCTAGCAGCATCTTAGCTCTTCGATTGATGCATGTCGTTCGTACGTGCCCTTGAAATTGCGCACGAAGCTGTAAACCAGCTCATCCCAGCTAATGGATCTGCGTGGGAGGTTGTTGAGCCATGCTCGGGCGCGCCTTGCAGCTGTAGCTGTAAGCATTGCATGGCCGTGCATCGACTGCAGCCGTGGAGCCTGACAGAGGATATGTGGTCTTCCAGCCAGATCTTGGAGTCCTGTAGGCCGTCAAACTTCGGGTTCTCCGATGGGAGTTTAAACCCTTTAGGCATTCTCTTTTGCCTGATGGATCTGCTGAAGCATCTGGCGCCGCAGAGCTCCACATCTTCCTCTTTCGAGTCAGTCGACCGAGCGCGTCGCGCCCTTGATTTGTCAATCTTGCGCTGTGTGAGGTCGTCACGCACATCATAGTCGCGATCATGTCGCCATGAGCGGCGGCATCGAGACAGGTCGTGATTGTCGTCGCTGGATGAGGGCGAGGAGTAGCTCCTTGCTAGCGCCTTGCCCTTTTTTGGCTCAGGTGTTGGCTCTTTTTCGAGAGCAACCTCGATTAGTCCCAAGCCCACGATCGTAGATTGGTGCATGGCGGCTCGGGGATCTCCAGCTGGTGGCTAGTTGTTGAGGAGGTACATGGTGGCTGCTGTCACCGCAGCTTGTGGCGTCTTGGGGACCACGTTGCCCCATGTATCGATTGTCATAGAGCTAAAGTCGAGGACTTTTGCAGCTTCTATGTGTTCTTGCTTGGTAAGATGGGTCATCCGAGATTGCCTTTTTTTGGTGATGTATTCGTTGCCTTTTGAGGAGGATCCTCCGTGGGAGGAGAGCCCAGCACGACGAAGGCTCGACTCGTCCGCCGCCTTTTTACGCGCTTCGAGCTGCGTGATTGTTTGAGCTTGGCGCTTAAATTCCTCCTTCAGGAGCCAATGGTAGCCCATCAGAAGTTCCTGCGAGGATCCGGGGGGTAAAGGGTTCCCCTGTAGGGCGTCGCGGCAGCGATCCCATTCAAGCTTGTTGAGCCTGACTATGACGCGTTTGCCGGTTTGCTCATTGGTTATGGTTGGAGGTTCGATTGTCCCTCCGTTGTTGACGGGAGTGCGATTGCCGCCATTGCTACCGTTGCCGCCGTTGCCATGGTTCAGCGGGTCGGTTTCATTGCTACGGTTGCCCGTGTTGTCGCGATTGGCGGAGGTGTCGCCTGCGTTGATGACGGCGCACATGAAGTGGTTAGGGAAGATGCTGCTCCCGCAACTTTCAGATCCGGAGCCATAGGCCCCATCTTCAGTGGCCAGATCACTCAGATCAGAGTCACGACTGTTGTTGTTGATCATGTTCTCAACTGTTGTCGGGGCGTTGAGCTCACTGAGGGTGCCGATCGATGGAGGGAACCATGATGCTGGGGCAATCGACGGCACCGTCGGCTGGTCAGGCATGCGAAGCATGCCCATCTGACCAACCTGGAAGCGGAAGCTCCCGATCTCCAGGCTGATTCCATCGTCCACGGACTCAAAGGCCGAGCGAGTGGCCGGCATGTGGACGGTGAAGTCGAACGCACCGAAGAGCTGGCAAATCTCTGCTGTTGCGGAGTTTTAGACCGCGGTTGATGGGACCGAACAAGCCGCAACATCAGCACTCCCAATTCCCACAGACGGTGCCAATTGACGAGGGTTTAACTCATCAATGCCCATTGTTATGGACTTGGGTTTTGGAGAAGGAGGGAGCGCTGGAGACATCTATCGGCTAGCAAACAAGCACACAGGGGACTCAAAGATTTACCCAGGTTCAGGCCTCGTAGAGGTCCCTACTCCTGCTTGTCTGCTCGTGGAATTATCGAAGGAATCAAAGATTACAATGGTGCGCAGATGCAATCTGGCGAGGGTTGTGGAAACTAGAGTTGCGTGTGTCCTTCTCGCCGCCCCCTCCTAGCCTTTATATAGATAGGCTAGGTCTCGGGTAGCAGGTCGAGTCGGTTACAGGTTAGGGTTTTCCCCTTTGACCTTTCTATCTTTAGCTTCTTCTTGTTCTTCAAGCAATCGAGAGTCCGTAGGTCACTCGAGTCCTCCCTTGAGCCTTAGCGACACCGTGGGCTTCCACTATATTCAATCTGTATATACCAAGCTCGAGTACCTGTAGGGTATACCCATATCAATATATGCACTAGGTTTTTCATGGTGAGTCATTGATGGGAGTTCTAGTGTACCTAAACGTAGCACGGGTACTAAACCTGCTAGTCATCCTATGACTGATGACATGGATGATCCGCTTAGGGCTAGTATAGGGCATTTTCTCCATACTGATGGTTCTGAAAATACTGATGCTCCTAATGGTGTTGTTACCTATACCCAGTTGGCATATGAAGTTGCCCTAGATATTTACCCAGGTTGCAAGAATTTCTCGAAGCTGCATTTCATTGTTAGGGTCTTGAACATAAAAAATCTGTGGGGAGTAGCTAATGGAATGTTTGATGAAATTCTCCAGTTATTAGGTCAAACATTCCCTGATGGAAATCAAATACCCAAGAACTATTATGAGTCTTATAAGTTTGTGAAAGATGTAGGCATTGGGTATAACAACATAGATGTGTGCAATGGCATATGGTATAACAACCAACAAGAACATTATGTGTGCTACTTGTTTCCTTGACAGTGATAGCTATAGATTAAATCATGGGAACAAGACATGTTACAGGGGACACCATAGGTTCGTACCTTTTGATCACCCATATAGGACTGAGACAGATGATTTTTATACACATGTTGAGGACAGGGCACCTCTAACCCCAATTACTATATATGACATTGATCAAACCACTGGTTTGAACACAATCTCTGGTAAGTTAGAAGATGATAAGTGTGCAAAGGCAGCTGCAAAGCGAAAACATGATACCACTATTGAGGAAACACCCTGCATGTGGCACAAGAGATCATGCTTTTTCAGACTTAAGTACTAGAAGGACCTTCATGTACAACATAATCTGGATATAATGCATACTGATAAAAACATCTTTGAGAATGTTGCCAACACTCTGCTAGATGTGAAAAATAAAACGAAGGATAACCTTGCATCTAGGCTAGATATTTAGATCCTCAACATGAAGGAAACACTTCACGCAAAGGAGGTTAAAGATCCTCGAGACGATAAAGTGGTCAAAACTCATATATGAGCAGCATGCTACAACTTAGACACAAGCAAGAAATGATCTTTATGTCGATTCTTGAGAAGTGCATATTTCCCAGATGGGTGTGCATCATGTTTATCCTCCAAGGTGCAAGTAGAACAAAGGAAACTAGTTAGTATGAAGAATCATGACTTCCATGTCATAATGCAATAGTTGCTTCAACTAGCCGTGAGAGAAATTCTTCCATACCATGTTTGCATAGCTTTAGTTTTTTTGAGCATCTTCTTCAAACAGATGCGCTCTAAAGTAATTCGCGTCGATGATATGGCGAAGTTGGAATTTTATATTGCTGAAACACTCTACCTGATGGAGAAGGTTTTCTCACCCTCCTTTTTTGATGTCATGGTACATTTGTGTGTGCCCCTGCCAAGGGAAGCTAACCCCCAAGTCCTGTGCAATATTGAAGCATGTGGTTAGTTGAGATGTCTGTTTGTAACCTCTGCTTTGTGAATTCCATTCTTTTTTGCTATCTATGAATTTTTGTCTAGCTAGTTGTAAAGCTTTGTCCCCTGTGTATGTACTTGAAGAATTTGAAACTGATGATGAGGACAAGGAGTCACGCAGATGGATATATTACTGAAGGTTATGTCCTTGATGAGAGCCTTACCCTTTTCTCATGGTACATGCATGGTTGTCTTACCAGGCACAACTGAAAGGCTCATAATCACGAAAATGATGATGAATATGAAAATGCCACAATGCCATATATCCTCATAAGGGGCTACAAGTTGGTTTGAAATGCTATCATAGAACCGGATGACAATTCTTGGATTCTGGCTCACCGATATGTTTTATTCAAGTACGAACACACTTTGCCATATAAAGAGTATGTGTGGTATTTATATTGTCTTTTTTCTACAGACATAATTTCTATAGGTTAATCACTGGCATTATAATTGTTCGTATGGATAAAACATGTTCAAATTATGGCTGCTTATAGAATTGTGACCAGTAAAGCCTGTTGACACAAAGATACTTTTCACACATGGATGGCGGAACATGTGAGACATTGAGGTTTCTTGCAAGATACTACTATGTTACATAGTGTACTATGCATAGCTCTCGAACATTCCAACTTAAGACAATGATGATGTACTTTGAGAACTAAGAGTCCTGGCTAATCAACCTTATATAATGGTGAACAAATACTATTCTTATTTGGTTACGGATACAGTTTTTACAAATGCTTATGGTCTGCAGAAGGTCACCATGAATTATAGTGTAGATGTGTGTGGCAAGGAGGAAACAATACGACTGCTTACTATTGTATGATCACATATATCATTGAACTTAATTACACCAACAAGGGTTCAGTGGTGATGTTCAGGTATGATTGGGTTAGTACTTCCCTCAGAGGCTCCAAGATGGATGAGTACGGCATGAAACTTGTGAAAATTAATCACTAGACACACAGAGGGAAAAACCTCACCGATGAGCCATTCATCCATGCATGGAAAGCTAGAAAGGTGTACTACGTTCTAGAGGATAATGATACAGAAGAATGGCACGCCATGAGGTCTTTTCCGCAGTGGGATGCCTATGAGTTAGGAGGCCCTGATGAGTATATGGAGGAGGGTGACATACACACATCAGGACTCGATGGTATTGGCATTGATTTTACTCAACTTGACATCCCTAATGAGCCGTATCCACCTTATAGGGGAGATATGCCTAGGCAATTTCTGAATATGTCATCGAAAGACACAATAGCATCACTAAGGTAAATGTTTTCATCTTCAAAATAAATTCACAAGACTCACTCTGTATTTTACTTATAGTTTGTTATACGACATTGCCTTTGTGTGTAAATGCATCCACCGCAAGTAGAAGGATAAATCAAGGGCTAATCGATGGAAGATACCAATACAATGGAGCTACCAAAAATGGTAGATACATGATATGGTGTTGTGTATGTAGAACTTTCTTAGGTAGCATTTGTGTGATCAATTAGTTTGTGTGTTTGTGGAACTGATAGCTAGCTATTTGTATTTCTGTACTGGTATGTACTTGTGATGATACTTAGAAGCATCATGTGAGATTTATATTACGATTTTCTATGATTTGTAGTAAATTAGGGAACCCTAAATATTAAAACCGCATGCTAAATTGCTGCGCTTAGAATCATCATTGGGGCACAAACAATTATGCCATGTACGGGTTATGTAGGGAGTCACCATATTATGCCATTATCTCACAACTGTCATAGCATGTACGTAGTGCCGCCCTACATGGGCCATGGCATAAACGCCTTTTTGCCGTGGAAACCCTAGCTTGGTAGATCACGTTGTGCCGCGCAAAAAAACTGTCACCACTGTAGAATCCCCGACGCAGTTATCCGTGATGCCTTTTTTGCCATGCCAGCGCGAGCATGGTGACTAAGGATGCGCCTTGGCTTCTATAAGCGCTAACGCCTAAGATCCGTGTTGTAGAGAAAGATCGACATTGCATATCTATCAAAGCATAGTAATTCAATCCTTTGATCATGAGATCATGTAATCACTATCACCCGCAGCTGCTTTGATCACATCAACCGTCACACCATAGCGGGGTGGCCATAAAGGTCTGTATTGGGTATTCCAAAGGGATATGTTGAGGCGTATGCATCAATATCGGGATTTTCCTATCCGAGTGACAGATAAATACTCTAGGCCCACTCGGTGAGATTACAACAATGATCTTGCAAGCATGTGACTAGGTCACGAAGATGTAATATCACAGGAACGAGTAAATGCGTTTGTTGGTAACAAGATCAAACTAGATATGTCGATACCAGAGATCCGGTATTCGACCAACCAAGTATCGTAGAGCAAAGGGAATGAGACTCAACATTTAAGGTTCAATCGTTCAATTAATTTATGGAATGTGAAGGGACCATCATGAGTTTCCAGACACCACAGTTGGTCATTAATCGGAGAGATGTCTCGACCATGTCTGAACATTCCTGAACCGTAAGGGTGTCACGCTTAAGGGTAGAGACGCTGAGGGTTGATCCGTGACCACAAGAGAAATAGGACAGAGAGAATCGGAATCATTCCGGAGAGATACCGAAGTGTTCGGAACTTGTTTGATAGGTGTTTCAAAATATAGGGATTAAATAATAGGTATTTAATATGTAATTAACTGAATTAATTATTAAATATAACTAGACTCATCTTTGCGCCCTCCGGGGTGCGGCTGGTAGACTAAGTGTCTGACATTAAACGTACACTTGCATGATTCAGGTCTTATTCAATAAGCCTAACGTTGGAAAATTTACAGGCAAGCGCACGCCCGAACAATGGCTAAAAGAAAGTTTTAGACACGTCGTCGCAAGAATAATAGTCTTTCGAAACCCTTTGTCTCAAAAACAAGCTAGATAAGTAGAGTTAGAATACAGTCATCTTAAAAACAATGCTTTACATCCTCTTTACAAAGGTGGCATATAGCAGAGTTGGACAAAAACCATGCGAAAATATAGGATTCATGAAATATACTACACAGAGGGAGTTGTAGTACAACAGCGGATATCCCTTCCTCCACTTCTAACAAAAAGTCCTGCGAGTAGATAGTGCATGACTTTACCTGTTCAACAGCTTCGGTCGGCACCCTTGAGGTGCAAGCATTCCTTATCATCGCCATGTTCATGACAAAGCATTGATCCACCGTTAAGCTAAAGACAAAGGTACACTTGCTGTCGAACGCTAACTACATTCTATTTGATGCCGAGATCATACCGTCGATTTCATCTTCGGGAAGTATAGCCTCCAGCTCCTCTTGGACGAAGAACAACCATCTCATTTGATTCAGCTACTGGAGCCACAAAAGCAGATAGCAAAGGCACCCACCGACCTTATAGAAGCTCGAACCATCGATGGTGCAGAAACATCCTTCGTGCTATTCGTACCCTAAGGGTGGATACCTCTTCACGTCGCTCGGCGCTCCTATCCTCTTGAGCTTGAACACAATGGCGACATTGAGGTAGATAGTATCAGTGACACGTTTGTAGGCATCGCCTCCCTAAGCGCCCCCGAAGGCGCGGAATGAAGAAGTGGTCGCTGACACCTTGCACCACCGGATCCCATCACCAACTTCTTCTAAGAGGCGTACGGTTGACCACACACGCGAAGGTTCCGCCATTGATTCTCGGGGAGAGCACCAACGCGGCAAGTTGAAACACAAAGCCCTCTAAAAATTCTATGGAGGAGCAAGGTGGGGAAGACATAATGGTGACTAACACCGGTGGAGATAATTATTACATTGAGAGCCACCTCAAAGCACGCATTGAAATGACTCATTGTTGAGCGTCAGAATAGACGATTGAGGCAGAGCGATAATGACGTAGAAAACATGTAGTCTTTACCATGCCACATGGACAACGCTACCGATAGGGCAACGTGTTATACAAATGGTGCACAAAACATGAGAGGCTGCCGATGCTGAAACATCCCGTCGATCACCCAAGTGAATACAACGACTCGAAAAAGAAACAACCAAGCCTAACAAATAAGAGTCAACCACTCAAGAGAGATGCACGAAATACCAAAAAAATAGTACACAATATGGTACTGTACATAAAAATATAAGACACAATCGTTGCTGCTCGAACCATTTTATTCGACATGTTTTCGTGTCTCCAAGTTTACAATATGCTTGGTAATGTAAGAAAACGACTACAAGTGAGAAACCTAATACTAGAGTCTTCAAGAGAGCAACCAAAAAGCCTAGGTATTCAAGGCCGCGTTCGTCATCTTTCGCATGCCATGACGATGATCATGGTTCCTCCATAATAGTAGAGAAAGACGCGTGGCATGCGCCAACAGATGACGTAGTGGACATGATTGGCATCACGTCATGAGGCTTATGCGTGCTTCTTCACAAAGTAGCGGCGCGGTGCGCGGTGAAGCCGCCAAGGAGCATGATACGTTGCTAACGTATCTATAATTTTTGATGTTCCATGCTTGTTTTATATCTACTTTCTTATGTTTTGTCCATACTTCGGAGTATTTTTACACATTTTCTGGAACTAACCTATTAATAAGATGCCACAGTGCCAGTTGCCTGTTTTCTTCTGTTTTTAGTTCCAAAAAAGCTAGAAAATGAATATTCTCGGAATTGGATCGGACAAAAGCCAAAGTCGATATTTCACTGGAAGACTCACGGAGCCAGAAGACGAGACGGAGAGGGGCCAGGGGCTGGACACACCAGGTGGTGGCGCGGGTCCCCCTGGCCGTGCCACCAGGTGGTGTGGGCCCCTATTCCACCCCCTGACATCGCCCCTTCGCCTATAAGAAGCCTCTGATGTAGAAACCCTAAAAAATCAGCCTCCAGCCACGAAAAGTTCCGCAGCACCGCCGCCACCGAAGAGGAGATTTAGGGGATAGAAAGTCTCTGTTCTGGTACCCTGCCAAGACGGGGAAGTGCCCTAGGATCCATCTTCATCGATCTCCACCACCATCTCCATCGCCGTTACTGATTCCCATGATGAGGAGGGAGTAGTTCTCTCTCGAGGCTAAGGATTCTACCGGTAGCTATGTGTTCATCTCTCTCTCTATGCATGATCATATTGTGATCATAAGATTTGTAATCAAGTAGATCTACCTTGCTACTCAAGTGCTTTAATAGATCTCTAGCTCTACCCATATGTGTGAAAGTGATAGCGTGCACACCATGGTGGCACTTAGGCTAGAGATTACAAATACTTGTTATGAGTTATATTTGGAGTTGGATGTCTCTATGAAATTGTGGTTTTTGTTGGAACCATCTAGTGCTCAAGGTGATAGTGTGGGGTTATCTAGATGGGGAAAGCGAACTTTGAGGAGTGCTGTTATAGCCCTACCATGGATTAGAGTGTCCAACCGGAGAGTAGTTCAGGGTAGTATCATGAAGAGAACATATTTATATGAGAGTGTTCACTAGCAAAATTATGATCCCTAGGCCTTGTTTCTAAGCATTGAATCACCGTTTGCAACTAGATCTGTTACATGTTTGCTTGCGGCCATCTTTATTTCAGTTTTCCTTTAGTCTCTTCCATGCCATCAAGCTATTTTCTGGCACCGTTACCACTTATAATTATCCATACCACTTGTATTTCACTATCATTTCGCCGAACTAGTGCACCTATACACCTGGCAAGTGTATTGGGTGTGTTGGGGACACAAGAGACTTCTTGTATCTTGATTGTAGGGTTGCTTGAGAGGGAATACCTTTGACCACTTCCTCCCTGAGTTCGATAAACCTTGGGTGATCCACTTAAGGGAAACTTGCTGCTGTTCTACAAACCTCTACACTTAGAGGCTCAACAACTGTCTACAAGAATAGAAGTGCCTAGACATCAAGCTATTTTCTGGCGCCGTTGCCGGGGAGGTAAGGTAAAAGGTACTCACATCCTCTGGCTACTAAGCTATCTTGTAGTATGGTTGCTGGTGTGTGTGAGTGCTTGAAGTTATTTCCTTTAGATTCTGCAATTATATCTTTTTGTTTCTTGTTTTTATTTTCACTAGTTAGGCTTAATGGAAAACAACAACAAAATTAGAGAGCTTTATAGTATTTATCTTGAGTTAGGACATGAAGTATTTGAAGAGAAAATTAAAAACCTATGGAACTTTATTTGAATGCTAATAGCAATGTTATTAGTATGAATTCTTTGAACACCATTATTGCTAATGCAATGGAAAAGTCTAAGCTTGGGGAAGCTGGTTTTGATGAGCATGCTATTTTTAGTCCCCCAAGCACGGAGGAGAAAATTTACCTTGATGATACTATGCCTCCGATATATGATGATTATAATGATGAGTATGATATTTTTAGTCCACCTACTATTGAGGAGAAAATTGATTATGATTACAATATGCCTCCTATATTTGATGATTATGATGATGAGAATAATAATGACAGCTATTTTGTTGAATTTTCTCCCACTATGATTAATAAGAATGACTATGCTTATGTGGAGATTATGTAACTACCTCGGTGAATTACGCTCTTAGTTAATGCCTGGACGAACGAAAGTGGTTAAAATAGTACGGCGGGGCCCAGGGCCACTCACGGTAGACCTTTCGGCCGTCCTAACCACTTTCAAACAACGGGACAAGAACGAGCGGCGTAATCGGCAGGCGAAGGGATCAACTACATACACAAGTGAGTATGTATGCAAGCCACATACAACAGTCCTCAGAGCCATTCCATCTAAAAGAAATAGAAATATTGCAACACCATACAGCAAGATCCAAATGTCCTAGATAGATATAATAATTTAGGATAGCTCCTCATACATCACACATCAGAGTATCAGGCGGAAGTAGAAAACAAGATCCGAGTATGGATAAGAAGCAAATTGGCATAAGATGCCCCATAAATAAACACATCCCACCCACAGATCACACGGATCCCCGTTCCCGGAATCTCTACACCGAATGATCGTTGTCAACATCATCTGTCTCTTCCACACAGTATCCATCTTGCGGGTACACCTGTTCATCTGAATCAAACAATTTATCGTGTGAGACCTAGGGGTACTCAGCAAGTCTTAATGCCGCTAAAGGGGACACAACCTGGGGTGACGCAATTGTAGCAAAAGAGAATACCTAACAATTCTATAGAGACTCGCTAACCTTCCGCCTAACCAATGATAGACGGAAGTCCATGAATTAAGAACAACAGTTATAACAGTATAATTAACAGATCCATCCTCCTCCTCGCTTACCAACGAGGAAGCGGACGAACATCCCCCATCATCCGTTGGCAGTTTTATTAACCATTCCATGAGTATTGCACTATTTACTAGTCAAGTACTTAGTCAATTTAAAAGCGGTACTATAGTTATACTTGTCTATGATCGAGAAACTGTGCTCCAAGTCATCCATAACCGTTGACACGGCTTTCAGAAAGATTTACCCTACAGGGGTGCACGAATAGCAACACACACTCGGTCAACCTCGGAAAAACCAAATCAAAACCCAACGAGGCATTCACGACAAAGCAATCACAGGATTCAGTAATATTTCAGGGGGCCAGCCCATTAAGCTACCCGCAACGAAGTTGGCCGGCTCTGAGACGGACCCAAGGTTTGTGTCAATGGCTGTAAACGACTGGGAACCCGAAAGTGTGACTGGGCTTGTCGATACTGCGAAAACATTCCACGATCCAAAACAGTACAGGTGCTCCACGCACAATCTTAAATAAAGCAGTAACATGGCATACGTACAGAATAGTAATAAAGCCCCAAACTACTTGTGGCCCCAAGAAATAAGAATGAATCAAGCTCTGGCTCAGGGGGGTCCATAAGGCCTCCCGGATGTGGATAGTGCGAATAACAAGGAACAGGAATCAAGTACTCGGGGTCCTACGGGACACAAGTGAGCATGAAAAACCAAATAGCAGATATCGCTCACCGGTGCCTCTTTCATTAGTTATCCCATTACTACTCAGGTTAAGTTGTTTAGGTACCTCGCTATTCATCAGACACTCACATACCCTACACATGCTTTTCTACGACTCGCATGGCTCAAACAACTCCTGTAGTAATGGCTCATGGGACCGGAACAAGCTTGGTGTGGTTTAAAAGTAAAGGCTATGCAGTACTTGGGATTCAATTTAATGCAATCGCGACTCAATGATGCAAGAATAAGATAGAGGCAATAGGTACTGTATGTATGCAAGCATGTGGTAGTGCTTTCCTGGCAGCTCAGTTGAAGCGAGAGATGGATCTGGGTAGTACTCCTGTGATTCCTGGTAATTCTCCTGCTGGGCGTCTATTCGAAGAAGAACCAAACAAACAAGGGACAACATAAATAAAGTGCGCAAGCATATGAATTGAAACGCAACAAGCAACCAAGCATGATGAATGATGCACAATTACCTGGCATTAAAGTAGCATGGCAAATGTGAGGTGTGGATACAAGAAATAAAGCATTTTATTATTCATTTGACCAAGTTTTATTGTCATAAACAGTTCAGATTTTAATTGACAACATGATGCATGCTTCAATTCAGAACAAGGACTGCATAAATAGAATGGGCTCGTCGCGCTGATCGATTTAGACATATTATTTGTAAAATTTGGAGTTATAAAACAAAAGTTATTAATTAAATAAGGAAAAGGGCATTTTATTGTAATTTTAATCATCTCGAAAATTTAAAGTGTTCAAAACATATTTTGAAGGGCATATTTGAATTCCTCACATTTTTCTGATTCCAAAACATATATTATTTGTATTATTTGGATTTGTATTTTTAAAAATATTTGAATCTGAAAAGAATTTAAATTTAAATTTAAATCAATTTGAAAATGATTTAGTTAAAAACATACAAAGGGAAATACTTTTGTTACCCAGGCAATTCTAGCCACAGTCACTGACGGGTGGGCCTGGTGCTGGCTAGGCCATGCGCGCGGGAAAAACTTTTGCCACCGCGGGCTCGGCTAGCCACTGTGTTTGCGGGGTGGGCCAACTGGCGCAGGCCCACGTGACAGCGGCGAGGGAGACATGGGCTGACAGGTGGGGCTGGGGCTGGAGCGCGGGTTGCGGCCGGGAAAAGCCGAGGGGTTTTCTGCAAGATGCTCAGGGTGGCTGGCAGGTAGGGCCGCCAGGAGCGCGGGTTGCGGGAATCAAAAAGGTGGGGGGCTTTTTGCAAATCGACCACGGCCCGGTTACTGTTTTTCTTCTCCACGTTCTGGCGAGGGAAATCAGCGCGCGGCGCGAGCGGGGATCGATCTCGAGATGCGGGCGTGCGCGCGGAGGGTGCTAACCGGTGCGGCGGGCTAGGGGAGCTGACAGGGAGGTGGGCGCGAGCTAGATAAGGGGCTGTGCGGCGCAGGGAGGCGGGCAGACTACGACGAACGGCGCGCACGGCGGGCGTTCGACGAAAAGATCGGCGGCGCTAGGGCGGTACAGCGAGGCGGAGCGTGTCAGGAAGAAGGAGATGCTCACCGCGGGCTGCCTGGTGTGGTCGGATCGGCCGGGGATGCTCTGGAACGGCGAGGACGCTGGCGCTCTGGCGGCTAGGGTTTGGCGTCGGGCGGAGAGGATCTGGCGGTGCTGGGGCTCCCTCCTTCGCGCTGATGGCCACGGGACGACACAGGGGAATGTCCACGATCTCCCAGACCTCTTCCACGACGAGCACGGCAGCTAGAACGAAGAGGAGCGGAGGGTGCTGGCGGCGACCGGCGGCGGGAGCTGTTGTCGGGGAGGAAGAAGGAGAAGACGGGGGCGGCTCGGGCCAGATCTAGGCGAGGCCAGAGAGACGTGGGGAGGGAGGAAAAGAAGGGAGAGGGAGGAGGACAGCTGGGGCACGGCAAGATAAAGATGGCCTCAGTGCCACCTTTTTCCTCCTTCTCCTCGAGCACGTGGGGCAGCTGGGGGCTTGTCCTGGGGGCTGGACGGCGGCAGGAGGGACTGCGGGTGGGGCTAAGGATGAGAGAGGGCAGGTGGGGCTAGCCTGGCGGTAGAGAAAGGAAAAGAGAAGAGGGAGTAGATCGAGCTAGGGTAGATGGTGGCCTCGGTTAGGGTTTAGCTAGGGTTAGGGTTAGCTGAGGTGGCTGAGGTGTGGGCCAGGGAGAGAGAGGGAGGTCAGGTGGTGCCCATGGTAGAGAGAGGGGTGTGAGAGAGAGAGAGAGATAAAGTGGAGTTAGGGTTTTAGGAGAAATTAGAGAGAGAGAGAGAACCTAGGTTAGGTTTTATTAGGTAATTAGATTTTAATTTGGTTTATGGGGCCAAACCAAGAAGAACCATATGACTTGGCCTTGCATGAGCTAATGTGGATGAGAAACAAGAAAGAAAGAGGAAGAAAAGAATTAGGTGGAAAAAGGCTCATATGACCATGCTTGAAGAAATAAATAAAAGAAAAAGATATGGTTGAGACTATGGAGAGGTGGAATGGTAGGAGATGGTTTTTCCTAGATAGGATCCACTAAAACCAAAGAAAAACCAAAGGAGAGAAAGGTGGTGAAGAATTGTGCATGGCCCATGCAAAAATACTAATGCCATTATTTATTTGTGAAAACAATATTAATATTATGGCATTACTCTATGCATATCCAAGAAGTGGAGATAAACCCAAGCACAAGAATTTAGAGGATTTAATCCACCCCAAACTACATGAGCTAGAATTAAATAGCAAAAGAAAGAGAAACAAGCTCATGGTTAATGGGATGGTGGGATTATAAAGTGGTGGAAGAGAAAGATGGTGGAATGGAAATAAAAGATATGCCCCCAACTCAACTTGGCATTTAGACAATATATCAATAACCAAATACAATATCAAGAGGCAAATACAATTAATAATGCATATGAGAGGAAAACCAAAAGACAGAGGGTTTTATATGATGCTCAAATGCAAGGTGGCACGATGACATGAGCATGATATAATTATGATGCAATAATAATATCTATGGAGTAGCCAAAATCTTACTAGGACAAGTAACATTACAATTGTTAGACAATTGGGGTGCTACAGATTATTAATTCTTTTATGCATATGGCTCATGATAAGAATGTTTTTTGTGCTAGTTATATTGTTAATTTTATTCATGATGCTACTGAAAGTTATTATGAAGGAGGGAAATATGGTTCTATGTATCTCAACAATATTAAGTTTCCCCTCTTTATGTCGAAAGTCTTGAAGTTGCACTTGTTTTTCTTTCCTATGCTTGTTGCTTTGTGCTTTCATGACATGTTTCTTTACAAGATTCCTATGCATAGGAAGTGGGTTAGACTTAAATGTATTTTGAATTTGCTTTTTGATGCTCTCTTTTACTTCAATTCATATTTCCTATGTGAGCATCTTCTCAAATTATCATGCCTAACTTAAAGGCGTTAAAGAAAAGTAATTATTGGGAGATTACACAAAAGTTTTAGTTGAGTCTTGGAAGTTATTACCTCTGTAATAACCTCTCCTTATCCTTTTTGTGTGGTTTTTGTGCCAAGAGTAACCTCTATTGAGAGAGAAGTAAGACTTGGGAAAGTTGCTGTCCCAAAACAGATTTGTGTGCTTCGCTGTAAAAATTCGTGAATAATCTCTATACGTCGGATTGAGCTGTAATGTTTTGTGCTTCTGCCCCAGGTTGTTATATAACTTTCGTTATTTTCGATTTGAGCAACAGAATATCTTCGAAAAAATCGGTTTTTACCTGCTGGTATGTTTTGATAGATTTCTGCCATTATTTGCATTTGCCTCTTTATCGATTTCTTTTTGGTTTCATTTTGGTGAACTGAGCTTTTTAAGGGAATTGCTACAGTAGTTTGTGTTTTTAATGACAGTATTTATGTTTTAAAACTAAACCCCAAAGGTTTATTATATTTTGAATGCACTAATGTTGCTAATGAAGATTGTGTAAAGTTTTGTATGAAGGAAATTTTCAGGTGTAGGGAAAGAATGATGTAATGATATGAAGAATGGACAAAAGCTCAAGCTTGGGGATGCCACCCCGTGTCACCCCAAGAAATATTCAAGAATTACAAGCGTCAAAGCTTGGGGATGCCCAAGGCATCCCCTTCTTCATCAATAAAAATCTCAGGTCTTTCTAGACACTTCGTTTTTATTGTTTCTTGCACTATTGTGTTGTTCTTGGAGCGTCTTTGTTTTTGTTTTTAGTTTTCTTTTGCTTTGTTTGCTGCAATAAGTTGGTTGAATCCCAACACTTCTTTTGGAGAGAGACACACTTTGCTTTCATTGTTTAGAACACTCTAGTTTTCATTCTTATTGTTTTGTGACTGTTCTCTTTTGCTAGCACTGGGTTTAGCCTTAGTTTTCTTGTGCTTTCAGCTTAGGACTTTTTAGTTCTTCCTTTTGGATTTTTGAGACAAGATCACTGATCTTTATTTATTATTATGTTTGTGAGTTCTTTCAAATAAGTTGGTTTGGATTGGAAAATAGTAGGAAAGTTTATGCTTATAAGTGGTATAAAAGGAGCTTGTTTTGTCTGTGACTTATACTTTATCATGTCATGCTTGATATTGTTTTAGCTTTATGCTTAATGATTTTTGTTGTAGAATGACATGTTATAAACAATTTAGATTGCTTAATGTGCCTTGAAAGAATCATGCGTTGTTTTAGCATATTAAAGCATAGTATTGTGGTATTCTCCTTTGATGCTTTATTTGGGTTGACTTGGCGCATGCTCACACCATGTTAAGACTATACCAAGTCACCATAGCCTCTATGATCATTTAGCTTTCGACTTGTAATATCACTTTATACTTTAATTAATAATTTTTTTCGTTTTGCATGATTATGGCCATTATTGCTCTCTTAGTTGGTCGCTCCCAGTCTTTTGCTAGCCTCCGTAACCAAGTATGAGTTCCACTCATGCATCCAACTCCAAATAAAACCAAGTTATTCCAAAGAGTCCACCATACCTACCTATTAGCATTTGCTATTCCAAGTATATTCATTTTTTTCTAGCTTCCGAATTAAACTTGTTATGTGAAATTAGTGATTAAAGATCTCACGAACTTGATGGCACACTTTACTTTTCTTGCCCCTAATAAACTTGAACCATTGTGTCATCTATGTTGTATATGCTTGCACTTATACGTTGGGAATTACCAGAACCATGCTGTCATGGGGAACGCTTTCAATATTGCACTTGTACATTGTACCCAGTTGATATCATGCTCTTTTGTTTATGGATGTCATCGGTGTGAAATGAAAGGGGATCTTGTAAGTCCATGGATTTATGTATGTGTGTTAGAGAAACGCCTGGGCGGCTGGTCTAATCCATGCCTAATCATGGTGGAAACCTACAGCGTAACCATAATGAGCAATCTATGAAGCATTCTTCTTATAAAGAAAAGAGATAGAGATTGAGAAAAAATAAAATAAAAGATGAGAAAAGAGGAAAGAGAGAAAAAAGCACCGTTTTCCGATGGTAAATAAGAAGATGTTGAGATGCTTATTGTATACTTTCCTTGTCATTTTGATATGGGGATTCTTCTGTATCATCGGGCAAGGGGTACCCTTTTGGCGGTTCTCTATGATACACATGTACTTACTATGACAAGAGCTTACCGGTAACTAAACTTGAGTAGCATGAGGAGCGACCCTCGTATTCAAGGGACATGAGATTGCTAACTTATACTTTGTCAAGCATATACTCCATAGTTTGTTCACTTTAACCTTAATCACTTCATGATGCTTATGATAGGGGCAATGAGAGCTGAAAGCTAATAAGTACCATAATTTTTGGAAGCTCTTTATGAGACTTGAATCCCTGCTTCCTTCTATGAAGGCCTTTCTTTTACTTTTATGTTGAGTCTCCATCTTCTATCTTTATGCACGTATTGAGAGAGCATAGTGGCCATTCTTAGTTTAATATGCATTGTCCCAAGACTTGTTAATTTATTCATAACTTTGATATTGCTTGTCCTGAAACTATTTGTATCTAGTCGCCCTTATGAACTTTGAAGGTGTCCTATGCATTTATCTTTTGCTACACTATGAGGGACAAGCTGAATACCATTCTTATTATGTTTTCTTTATGTGAAACAAACAAACGTCTTTCAAAGCATTGTTATTCATGAATCTTTTGTTTGTGCCTTTTCAAGTTACAGCACAGTTACTTTGTCTTATTGTTAGAACTTCATCTTTCATGCTAATGTTTAGACTTATTTGATCCCAGCTTTCAATGCTTGCAAATGGTTTAATCAAGATTTTGAAGGTGCATGTCACCTCACAAATTATTCTTTTTATCACTTACCTACTCGAGGACGAGCAGGAGTTAAGCTTAGGGATGTTGATATGTTGCTAACGTATCTATAATTTTTGATGTTCCATGCTTGTTTTATATCTACTTTCTTATGTTTTGTCCACAATTTGGAGTATTTTTACAAATTTTCTGGAACTAACCAATTAACAAGATGCCACAGTGCAGTTGCCTGTTTTCTTCTGTTTTTGGTTCCAGAAATGCCAGAAAATGATTATTCTCGGAATTGGACCGGACAAAAGCCAAAGTCGATATTTCACCGGAAGACTCACGGAGCCAGAAGACGAGACAGAGAGGGGCCGGGGGCTGGGCACACCATGTGGTGGCGCGGGTCCCCTGGCCACGCCACCAGGTGGTGTGGGCCCCTGTTCTACCCTCTGACATCACCCCTTCACTTATAAGAAGCCTTCGATGCAGAAACCCTACAAAATCAGCCTCCAGCCACGAAAAGTTCCGCAACGCCGCCGACACCGAAGGGGGATTCGAGGGATAGAAAGTCTCTGTTCCGGTACCCTGTCGGGACGGGGAAGTCCCCCCGGAGCCATCTCCATTGATCTCCACCACCATCTCCATCACCGTTGCTGATTCCCATGATGAGGAGGGAGTAGTTCTCTCTCGAGGCTAAGGGTTCTACCGATAGCTATGTGTTCATCTCTCTCTCTATGCATGATCATATTGTGATCATGAGATTTGTAATAAAGTAGATCTACCTTGCTACTCAAGTGCTTTAATAGATCTCGGGCTCTTCCCATGTGTGTGAAAGTGATAGCGTGCACACCATTGTGTCACTTAGGCTAGAGATTACTAATACTTGTTATGAGTTATATTTGGAGTTGGATGTCTCTATGAAATTGTGGTGTTTGTTGGAACCATCTAGTGCTCAAGGTGATAGTGTGGGGTTATCTAGATGGGGAAATCAAACTTTGAGGTGTGTTGTTATAGCCCTACCATGGATTAGAGTGTCCAACCGGAGAGTAGTTCAGAGTAGTATCATGAAGAGAAGATATTTATATGAGAGTGTGCACTAGAGAAAATATGATCCCTAGGGCTGGTTTTTAAGCATTGAAATACCGTTTGCAACTAGATCTGTTACATGTTTGCTTGCTGTCATCTTTATTTCAGTTTGCCTTTAGTCTCTTCCACGCCATCAAGCTATTTTCTGGCACTGTTACCACTTATAATTATCCATACCACGTGTATTTCACTATCTCTTCGCCGAACTAGTGCACCTATAAACCTGACAAGTGTATTGGGTGTGTTGGGGACACAAGAGACTTCTTGTATCTTGATTGCAGGGTTCCTTGAGAGGGAATACCTTTGACCACTTCCTCCCTGAGTTCGATAAACCTTGGGTGATCCACTTAAGGGAAACTTGTTGCTGTTCTACAAACCTCTGCACTTGGAGGCCCAGCAACTGTCTACAAGAATAGAAGTGCGTAGACATCAGACCACAATGTCTTCATTCACGTCGAACCTAAGACATATACGTCCACCAGCAGAATCTTTCTTCTCCTCTCGGCATGTACCAACGCGTTCCACGTGCATACCTATTCAGAGAAAGTACACAATGAACACAAGCAAGAAATCGTAAAAAATAGTGAAGGACAATAAATAACTACAGTAAGAACAACAAAAGGTAAATACAAAAGTACCCTGTAGGTGTTTCTAAAGAGCGAGAAGACGACGAATGTGTGGACCAGCGATGAAAGAAGATACCCCAAGAAGAGAATTCCTTAGCTGCAATAAAACATAACATAACATGTTAAGAAGAGAGAAATAGGATAGCATGTCAGAAAAGTAGAGACTAAAGAGTGATAGTGATCGTAAATTAAAGAAAAAACACCGTGGCAGTGCTGACTTACCGACGATGACATGCTCGCTGAGCTGGAGTAAAGTTCGACCCAATGCTGGCTAAAGAACAACCAACATTTGGTCAAATGAGGATCCTTCCTAGCAATGGTCCAGGTAAGAAAAACATGTAGAGAGAGAAGAGAACAAGCAATGCACTGCATTATCCAGTGGACTGAGAGGCAGTACTTATAGAGAGGTAGAGCCGTACGTTTAGTCGCAGAGGTGGCATATGTGTGAAGGCTACCGTTCGTGGAAGATTATCTCCCGCACTTACTAGACACACCTATCGTTTTCGGTGCCAGCGCTAGATCTCACCGCGACAACCCACATCCGTCTATAGCCTATGATGCCAGACAAGAGATAACATTGGCAGGTAGGCTACGAATGGGTCACACAACACGATTTGGATGTGAAAACCCGCGTCCTATAGATTCTAAACTGACAGACACCATGGGATTATGTCGCCACGTCGGTTCTCGACATCCCCACGTCCATGATAAACTGTGGCCGATACTGGCTTACGATGTCGCGTTGTCTATGCATGGCCCTGCGTCCGCGAAAATATGCAATCTACATGGACTTGTGGTGCCAAGTCATCTCCTTACGGGCCTTATTGCCATGATAACCCGCGCCCATCCATATCATATGCAGTCCCGTTAGCTCTAGCTGGACCCGCGTCCACAATAAAACACGGTCGTATGAGGTCTACGGTACCATGTTGGCTCCGGGCCGACCCATGACCGAGAAAAACCGTCGACAACACATACCCACAATGCCATGTCGTCTCTAGGCGGGCCCCATGTCCGCGAGAGTCCACGGGAGGCATGGGCTAACATCGCCACTTCGGCTATAGGAGAGCCCCGCCTCCCAGCGGCTGCAGCAGCGTGTCACGCTAGGAGAGCCTCTCATAGAGCTCGGTCCTGCCCATGTACGCTGACAGTGGGCCCATGGCACGCACGCGGTCCACGGTCCAGTGATGCGGGATACGACCTTGCAGGCGACACATGTAAGAGGCAGAGAATCTTTCGGGCTGGCCCATAGCGGGTCCTGCCTCATAGGATAGCAGGGCTCCATTGCGACATCACCGCGTGTCCTCTATGGTGTCCATCCCACAACTGAAAATAATCGGTACAAAGTGGATAGCAGTTTGAGCAGAAACAATCTAGTGCTATTATCTACTCTAATTATTTAAATAGTAAAAATAGGCAATGTCATCTACATGGGCCCTCCTCGAAGGGGAGAAGGCCCAAGAGGGGCCATCGGCCCTAGAGGGGCTAAGGGCACGCTTGTGGGGGGAGGGGGCTCCCACCTCCACTGGTCGGTCCTAGTGGGCTAGGCACGTGGGTGGGGCCCACCCACCAAAGGCTGCCTCCACCTCCTCCCAAGTTTAGTCCCACCCTAGGACTTGAGGGGTGGGGTGTGCCTAGTTTCTCCCTATATAATGGGGGGAGTCCTCCAAATCACATCCCACAATTGGCCTTTGCTATTCCGTCTCTCCCACTCTCCCTCTCGTGCGTCTTCCCTAGTTAAGAACGTGCGCTCCGAGGTAGAGACTTCTCCACCATACGCACGTCGTCATGCACTTGGAGTCAGTACATATCTTCTTCTTTCGCTGCCTTGCTGGACTGGGGCCCGGGAGACGTCTTTACACCAGGCGTGTGTAAAACTTTAGAGGCACCGCCACTTGTTGTGCTGGACGCTTGAAGCCTTCTGTACCTTGAGGTCGGCTACGCTTAGGATACATCAACAACGTTTGTGCGGGAACATAATCCCGCTCTCGGACTTCAAAGGTATGATTACCGTATCCCTCTTGTTACTATACATCTGCATAGATAGCTCTTGGCTATGGTGTTCATCATTATGAAATTTTTTGTTTTATGCATACAAACCCCTTCACTTTTTATATTCATCACTTTGCCAAAAAAGCATGAACAATAGAAATCTAGTATTTTGCTTACACCCTTTGGTATTTCTAGAAAAGACAACATGAACATGGGCATGCTTGTTAAATGTGAATTAATTAAGACAACTCGATCCCATAAGACAAGTTGATCTCCATGAACAAGATTGTATCATCCGCACACTGAAGGATAGAAACCCCCACCCCTTGATAAGATGAGGTCTTAGTGGACCAACCTAGCCATTCTCTTTCTCTCTAATGATAAGAACCGCCAAGATATCATCCACAATATTGAATAACATGGGTGATAAAGGGTCCCCTTGTCTAATCCCTTTCTTTGTTGGAAAGTAATGGCCCATGTCATCATTGACACGAATGCCTACACTTCCACCTTGTACAAAATTTTCGATCCACTTACACTACAATGGATCAAAACCTTTCGTATGAAGAACTTGTTGCAAGAAAGGCCACTTAACTTTATCATAAGAATTCTCAAAGTTAATTTTAAATAACACAACGTCCATTTTCTTCCTATGAATATCATGGATGGTTTCATGTAGCACTACCACACCTTCTAGAATATGCCATCTAGGCATAAATGTTGGTTGTCTAGGTCAAATTTTTCTGAGCAATCACTGTAATACGGTTAGTCGCTACCTTTGTGAAAATTTTGAAACATAACATTGAGAAGGAAAATAGGCTAGTACTATTGTACTTGAATTGCACTTTCCTTTTTGGGTTGCGAGGTGATAACAACAAAGATTTGTTGGGTTTGAAGCATAGAAAACAAAATAATTCCTGCGATATAAACAACTAAGCACCAATATCTATCTATCTGCATGCAAGCAACAGGTGGATATACATCCATAAATATCTTACATTCGAAGACCGAAAAGCTTTGTTAACAAAATCTGATTTCATGGATGATGTAGTTGTAGTCTTGCCGATCATGATATCGAGTTGAAGTCTAGCGCTATAAACCTGCAGCGCATCCGTGATCACACACACGTCTAGCACCACGGTAACCTCCGAGTCCTCACTCCAGCAAATTAGTGGAAGCATCAGATCCTTCCAGAAAAACCACCAAGAACATGTACTTCGCTAATCCAAGTCCATGGGGAATTTACTAGAGAGGGAGAGAGATCCTTCATGGGGAGGTGTAAGAGTGAGATGAGAGGAGTGATCCTTTTATAGCGGAGGGGGTAGCCCCATGCCATGGTCAACAACGAAGGTGGGTGCCCCCACCTCTCCCTCATTCATGTGGGTGGATGCTCCACTCACATAAATCCAACTCCATTGACATGCATTAATTTTCACCAAAATTAATGCCAACTCTCATTTAATAAACTATTTTATTTATTTTATTCAGAATTTTGTTAATTATTTTAGTTAATAAACATCTGCATAAAACTCCTTGCAATACTTTGATATGGCATCTCAAACATTTCATCAATTTGACTCAAAACAATTCTGGTGTCCATCAAAATAATCCCAACATTTTCAAATCATTACCCTGAAATTATATCTGCTCCATTTGGTGTCGATATACCTTAAGTGTGTCACCCTACGGTACGCTAATAATGCAAATATGATCGAGAGCCCTCCCTGACCAATAATCAGTAGCGAGACCTAGAGATCCGTACTGACTCCCTCATATTTAATGATGAGTCTAGTGATCGTGTGAACCTTTGACATTGTAACTAAATTGGTATATTACATGTACGAGATTAGATCATCAATATCTGCATACCTCATTTTATCTTGTTACTAACAAGTAATCTTTTCTGGTTCCCGTGATATAACATTCTTTATGATCTTATCACTTGCTTGCAAGCTATGTTAATGTGATATCACCGAGAGGGCCCTGAGTATATCTCTCCATCATCGGGATGGACAAATCCCACTCTTGATTCATGAGACTCTTGATGACCCACAAGTATAGGGGGTGTATCGCAGTATTTTTTAGGGAAGTGAAACCCAATTTATTGATTCGACACAAGGGGAGCCAAAGAATATTTATAAGCATTAACAACTGAGTTGTCAATTCAGCTGCACCTGGAAACAATCTTTCTCACAGCAGTTTATCAGTAGCAATAGTTTTGTAGTAGGAATAGCAAAGTAGCAGCAGCAGTAAAGTAAAGACAGCAGTAACAATAGTAGTAAACAGTAGGATTCAAGTGCGGTAGGCATAGGGATGGATGGACGGGCGTTGCATGGACAAGACAATTCACATAGCAATCATAACATAAGGCAATTGCAGATAAATAAGATATAGCCTCCAAGTACTAGATAATCGTAGGCATGTGTTCCATATATAGTCATACGTGCTTGTAATGAGAACTTGCACAACATCTTTTGTCCTGCCAACCCGTTTGCAGCGGGGCCTCAAGGGAACTACTGGCAATTAAGGTGCTCCTTTTAATAGAGCACCGGAGCAAAGCATTAACACTTCGTGAACACATGTGATCCTCACATCAAAACCATTCCCTCCGGCTATCCCGATTTCTATCACTTCGGGGCCATCGGTTCCGGACAACAATGTGTGTATACAACTTGTAGCTAAGACCAAAAATAATACTATCATAATGAATCAATAAAATGTTCAGATCTGAGATCATGGCACTCGGACCCTAGTGACAAGCATTAAGTATAACAAGTCGCAACAAAGTCATAAAGCACTAATAAAAGATACTAGGCACCATGCCCTAACAATCTGATGCCAATACATGAACGATCTCATCCAATCCATACCATCCCTGTAGCCTACAGCAGGGGATTACTCACTCATAGATGGGGGAAACATGGATGGTCGATGGAGAAGCGATCGTGATGATGATGGCGATGATCTTCTCCAATTCCACGTCCCGGCAGGGTGCCAGAACAGAGTTTTTGGTGCTGTTTCGTGGAATCTAGTGGTGGCGGCGGAGCGAAACTCCTTCTGGAAAAACGTTAACCCCCCTTGAGTTTTTAGGTCATAAGGCTTCTTATAGGCGAAGAGGGAGACCGAGGGGTAGCCTGGGGCAGCCAGACCATGCCCTGGCGCGGCCAGGCCCAACCCGCGCCTAGGGGGGTGTGTGGCCAGCCCCTGGCCCTCCTCCATCTCGTCTTCTGGCTCCGTGAGTCTTCCGGAAAAATAGGCACTTTGGCTTTTGTCCCGTCCAATTCCGAGAATATTCATTTTCTGACTTTCCTGGAACCAAAAACAGCAGAAAACAGGCAGCTGGCGTTGTGGCTCTTGTTAATAGGTTAGTCCAAGAAATCATATGAAAAGTACTCCAAAGTGTGGACAAAACACAAGAAAGTGGATAAAACCAAGCATGGAACATCAAAAATTATAGATACATTTGCAATGTATCAACATCCCCAAGCCTAACTCCTGCTCGTCCTCGAGTAGGTAAGTGATAAAAAGAAAGAATAATTTTTGAGGTGACATGCACCATCATAAACTTGATCAAAGCATTTGTAAAACATTCAAAGCTGGGATCATAGTACTTCAATCATAACATGAAAGAAAAAGTTCTAGCAATAAGACAAAGAAACTATGATGCAACATGAAAAGGAACAAACAAAAGATTCATGAATAACAATGCTTTGCAAGACGTTTGCTTGTTTCACATAAAGAAAACATAGCATAGTGGCATTCAGCTTGTACCTCATAGAGTAGCAAACATAAATGCATAGGACACCTTCAAAGTTTACAAGAGTGACTAGATACAAATAGTTTAAAACAAGCAATATCAAGGTAAGCATCAATCAACAAGTTTTGGGACAATGCACATAGAACTAAGAATGGACACTATGCTCTCAAGAAACTGCCCATAGAATGTGTGGAGACTCAACAAGCAAATGAACAGGTTTTGAAAAGTTTGAAAGGCTTCCAAATGCTGAAAGTATGGTACTCATTAGCTTTGAGCTCTCATTGCCCCTATCATAAGCATCTTTAATGTGATTAAGGTGAAAGTGAGGTCCAATCTGAGTTATATGCTTGACAGACTATAAACTAAAAATCCTATGTCCCTTGAGTACGAGGGCCGCTCCTCATGCTACTCAACTTTACTTACCAGTAAGTTCTTGTCATCGTAAATATGTGCGTATCATAGAGAACCGCCAACAGGGTACCCCTTGCCCGATGATACGGAAGAATCCCCATATCAAAATGACAAGGCAAGCAGACAATGAGTATCTCAGCAATCTTCTTATTTACCATGGGAAAATGGTGCTTTTTTCTCTCTTTCCTCTTTTCATAAATCCCTTTTTTTCTTTTCTCAATAGCTATCTCTCTTTTTTATAAGAAGAATGCTTCATAGATATCGTTATGGTTACGCTGCAGGTTTCCACCATGTTAGCATGGATTAGACCAGCGGCCCAGGCGTTTTTCTAACACACATACATAACTCCATGGACTTACAAGCTCTCCTTTTATTTCACACTGATGACATCCGCAAACAAAAGAGCATGGTATTAACTGGGTATATATTTACAAGTGTTGAAAGCGTTCCCCGTGAAAGCACAGTTCTGCTAATCCCCAGCCTATAATTTGCAAGCATATAACTTTCATGGAGAGTCACAATGGTTTAGATTCATTAGGTGCAGAAAATAAAGTGTGCCATCAAGTTCGTGAGAGCTTTACTAACTAACTTTCTCATAACAAGAAAACACTTTATTCGGAAGAAAACAAGGCATATTGGATATGCACGGAAGTAGCAAATGATGCTAATAGGTAGGTATGGTGGAAACTTTGGCAATATTTGGTTTAAGGGAGTTGGAAACATGAATAAGATACTCAGTGGAAGTGAAGGCTAGCAATAGTAAGGGAGCGACTAACGAGAGAGCAATAATGGGCATAATCATGCAGAGCGAAAAACATCATTGATCAAAGCATAAAGTGATACTACAAGTTGAAAACTAAAGGATCATAAAGGCTTATGGTGACTTGGTGTAGCACCCCGGTAAAATCACTACTAGAAAATCGCTTGATTGTTTACTATATTGTGCATCATCATAATATCATGCTCATGTCATCATGCCACATTGCATTTGGGCATCATATTAAGTCTTGCATTAGTTGTATCTTACTTGTGTTGTGCTATCACAAATACCTATCCCTCGTTGTTATCTCTATTTTGTTTACTACAATGTGGGAATCCATTGCTAGGGTTCCATATTTAACAAATGTTTTTTTATTTCTCTTCTACAACCCTAAATTCCATATTCTTGTAATTGCCCAAATGGACATGTGTATGTGGGCATCTCTTATCCTTTGCTTTTCTCCCTCTTGTCAACTATTTTTAATCTTGCTTCCTTGTGTTTTCTTGGTTACTAGGTATTCTTTACTCTTTTACAATCTGATTATGACCATGTGTCATTCTTCCTCCTCTACCACTGTTTTGCTTCTCTCTAATTCTAGGAACATCTTACACTGGTTGTGGAGAAGGCCAATATTTTGCCAGAAATCAAATTTTGTGCTCTTTACCCCAATTCCTTCTTTTCTTCTTGCAAATGCCGATCTGTGCTAACCTGGATGATCCGTTGTTTCATGGCATCCAAATTCTACCATGTTTGTTTCTATTCAATTCTGATCTAATCTAGCTCCTTTTAAAATCTGGGTAAATTTCGGTTCCAATTCTGAAAGTTTGAGGCAATAACTTTTGCAGCAGCAGTCTTCAGCTTCGGTTGCTAGCGTTGCAGCGATCAACTCCAGGAAAATATAGTCGAGAAGCGGCCTCCCTCACTGGCATGGGCCGGTTCACTTCATCGCCAGGTCGCAGCCCACCCCCAGGCCTATACCAATTTGCTAGCCAGGAGAGACTATCCCGTGTCATCTTCCTCCCAGTCACGACCGGAAGGTGATCCCCTCCACTGCTTCACCTTTTTCCTCCACCATCCACACCAACCACTCCATCCCTCCCCTTTTAATCCCCAGCCAAGGCAGATCCGTTGAACCCTAGCTTGTTTCCCCTCCCCATCTCGTGTCGCCTCTCTTTCATCTCTACCTCCGCGAGCACCGAGAGGATCCACCAGAGAGTCTTCACCGCGCAGCCACCATGGAGCGCGGGACTCGGGATTCCCTGCTGAATTTTGGAATCGCACCACCACGTCATCTACAACCTCTACATCGACGAACTAGAGCTATTACTGTCCGTAATCGCGGCCAACGCCGAGCTCATCCCTGCGTCGACTTGTCCGCCGCCGCGCACGTGTTCGCCTTGAAGAAACTTCCGGTGAGCTTTGATCCATCTCGTTTTCTCCCCATGTCGGCCGCCTCTATATCCAGTCGCCTAGTTCGGGTCCTTGCCCAATTCCTCGCCCCAGCGTTGGGACATCGAGAGCCTGCATCTCTGAACATCGTGTGCCTGCAGGTATCTAAAACTGAACCGGCCTCAGTTCGCTTTGTGGAGCATCCGCAGGTCCGGCTCCAATGTTCAGCACACTGCCGCGTCATCGCCGCACGCCTGGAAGCTGCAGAAGGAGCCGAGTAGCCAAGAGGTCCTTCCCTGTCGTCGTCCCTGTCGAGTCCAAGGAGAAAGGACCACGCCGCCGTCGCTTCCATCCTCCCCCGTCCAAGCGAAGCTCGCCAGAAGCCGTGGTGAGCTTCCTCTCCAGCTTCCCCCACTCCTTCGTCTCGTTTGGTCCCCAGAGGGTCGTATCCTTGATTGTCTACACCACCTCGTCGGGAAGAGCAGGCCGCGTACATGACATCTTCCCAAAAATTATGAGTTCAGCCCTGAAGAAGTCAGTTTCGTCATCAAACCCATCACCGCTCCAGGTTTAGTTCAAAAACGTGGAGTTCTCTTCTATTCAGCATCTTGTCTCCGACTTCGTCGATCAACAAATCAAATTCTAAAGGCACAGTTAAATCCTCTGATGTCTAACGCACGCGCACGCCAGCAGTCACGCCATTCTGTATCTGAACCCACCTATACGTATCTAAAGTCATCTTTACTATTTCGTTTTCACCTGCCTTCTAGCTAGCTTGAGCTGGCTAGTTTTGCACAGAGGGAATTGATTCAGCAGTCTGTGTGCTTGCTTGTCCAAGTAACGTATCATTTTTGTCCTGGTATAAAAGAGGTTTGCACCTTTTCTATATCAACAATCGAAACGAGCTGCACTGGGTGTTCCCTTGCGTTTTCACCCCACAAAAACTAGCTTCAAATACCATCCGTAGCAGATTCCCACCTTTTTTTAATCCTCCTTCCTGTAGCTTCGATCTGGCTATGTTGAGCCCCAGCCCATCTGCTTCCAACTCCAATGACGCCCTCTCTGCTGATTCTTTCTACCTTGCAAATCTGGGTGATTTTGTAAGCTTTGATGTTTAGCTCTAAATAGAAAATGTTGTACATACAACTTTATTATAAAAACACACTGTATATTGATTTGACATCCTCATGCATTTACGCCATGCACAACACCTAATAAGTAAATATGGGATATGTGGGCTATGGCATCCCGCTAAAACCACTAATAGAAAATCGCGTTGTTTTTTTTGCATTGCATCATCATAACCGCATGCTCATGTCATCATGCCACATTGCATTTGAGCATCGTCATCATCATGCATAGCTTGTTTGAAAACTATTTTCGAAAAGACTAGTTTTGTGTTCTAAACGACCCGTCTTTATTTCAAATTTTAAAACCGGGCTTCTCCGGATATTTTTGTTTTGTCTAAAAACGGTTTACAAAAGTCTTTTATAAAATAAATAAAAAGTTAGATTATTTTTAGGAGGCAGCCCGCCAGGCCCGAAAGCCCGGCCGGCCACCTCCAAACCCTAGTCTAAAAATATCTACCTGCCCCTAATCCTACCCAGCCCCCTCCACCTCACCTCGGCCACTCAGAGCCCACCACCTCACCGCACCCCTCCATCTCATCACTCCCTACCAACCCCCATACACTCACGCACACAACACGCACACACACGTCTGCCCGCACACCCACCTCCATCTGGTCTCCATCTGGGCACGCCACCCCAGTGCACGCACCCAATCCCCTCCCCCTGGACCCGCCTCCCTCCTTTTTCCACCGGGCCCACCAGGAGAGCCCGCTCCCTCACCAACCCCACCACCCCGCGATTCCGTCTCCTTCCTCCGACGCGGCCTTCCATCCCCATCGATCCCCTCCCTCACCTCGCTTCCCCCGCCGCCTAGCCCATCTCCTCGCCGCCTTATTCACATGCCGCCACGCGCCTTCCGCTCGCTCCCTGCAACCCCGCATGCCACCGCCGTCGGGCGCCTCCTCGCCCAGCCCCCAACCTCCCTCTGCTCCGGCCGCCTCCTCTCCCGGCTGCCGGCTCGCTTCCGCCTCCCCGTGCCTTTCCCTGGCGCTGTCCCTTCCTCGGCCGCGAGCGCCGCGCCCCGCGCGTCTCCGTCCTCTCCTCCTCCTACCCGTGCCACCCCGGCCTGAGTCCGCCGTCGACCCGACGCTCGCCGACCCCGCCTCTGCACCTTACAGCCTGCCGCGGGCCGGTCGACCTCCCGCCTCACCGAACCCCTGCGAGCCCGTCGCCCTCCTCCCCGAGCTCGACCCAGCCACCGGCCTCTGCTTCCGCCGCCTTCGTCGAGCCGTCGTGCACGCCTCTGCGCCCGCTGTCGCCAGGACCTCCAGCCTAACCCAGCGACGCCGTCGTCACCGCCACTCCGGCGAGCCCTGTGCCAACCACCGCAAAACCACCTCATCGCTGCTCTGTTGACCCGACCACGCGCGTGGTGCACTGCCGAGATGATGCTTGCTCTTGTGTGTGCACCTGCAGCTGTGCAACGCGTCTTTCAGCCCTCGGCACGTGTCTACAATGGCTAAGATGTGCTGCTCCGTGTCCCAACCATGCGGGTGCCCTGGTGGCCCGTGCTGCTGCCCAACAACAAGGTTGTGCCCTGCTATGTGCTTTTGTTCTCTCTCTGGAACACCGTGAGTCTTCCTGAAGTTTGCTGCCGAAGATCTTCCGAAGATTGGAGTTCACCTCTAGCCAACAAAGTCGACACCACAAGAGCTACCACCCGGCCCCGAAGACCGAACCCCGTGGATCGACATGATCTTCTGCATGGACGTCGAGACCCCGACCGGAGGATGCCCGGAACACCAAGATCTGCTTCCGAACGCTTTGACCGAGGCCGGACCAATACATCCACGAATGCGACAAGTTCTCCTTCCCGGATGCAATGCCCGAGAACCCGAACGCCAAGGTCGCCGAAACGGAACGCCAAGTCCTTCTTCCCGGATGCGACAAGATCTACTCTGTTGTTCGAGAACGTTCCCGTCGAGACCGATCCCTGTCGAACCCCGAACCCCCGGAACCCAAGATCGCCAAACGCCAATGTGTGAACCTTTTATCGAGCCCCTATTTTATAAATTGCCATATATCTTGTTGCATACTAAATTGTTCATGCATGTATACCTGTCTGTGGTTTGGGGGCATTATGCCGATTCACCGCATAATTAATACGGAGTCTATATGCAGAATATTGTTGTCTTATTCCGGACTCCATTTAAATTTGCGTAGCGAACCGATGCCATGATCTGCCTTGTTAAGACAACATTTAAATTGCGGGGTAGCTAAATAACTTGAACCATATAATTATTTGTCGGGACCCCGGTACCAATTAATATTGCCTAATTGCACCGCATCTGCATCATATCATAATCATGCTGGATCTTCTGCCGTAGTATTAAATATTGCATCCGGTGTTTCTTTTAGTGTTTGCTTCTTCGCGGATTAGGCCGATGAGTTGATGCGAGTATCGACAAGTTCTTCGGATATGATCTGTCGGCAGTGTTTCCTAGGCGAGCATCCCTTCCCCTTCTACCTATTTTGCATTCATAGTCTTTATTTCCTCATGTTGATCTATTGCTATCCGTGTCGCGATGCTTTAGTTTCCGTGCACCAGTTATATCTCGTGCAACCTCTATATTGCCTTGGACACCTCCTATTACCTGTGTTTGGTAGATAGCTGGCCTTGCGAGTCGTAGTTGCTTACTCAGGTGCGATCTTGTGTTGTCGAGTACCACAGATGTTGGAATGCTAGAAGATGTTTGTGGTGGAGATGCTTATTGGTGGAGATGATCATGACTTTAAATACAACTATTAAAATGCTAGATATAACTAATGCAGAGGCATCGGTGAGAAATAGATGTTATTTGGTTCTTCCACGCTCACTTGTGTCCCGTAGGACCCCGAGTACTTGATACCTGTTCCTTGATTTTTCGCACTATCCACATCCGGGAGGCCATGGACCCCCCTGAGCTAGAGCTTGATTCATTTCTATTTCTTGGGGCCACAAACTAGTTTGGGGTTTTGTTACTATCCTGTACTTATGCCATGCTTTACTTCTTTATTTACAATTGTGCGTGGAGCACCTGTACTGTTTAGGATCATGACATGTTTTCGTTGTATCGACAAGCCCAGTCACACTTTCGGGTTCCCAGTCGTTTACAGCCGTCCACACAAACCCTGGGTCCGTTCCGAAGCCGGCCAACTTCGTTGCGGGTAGCTTAGTGGGGTGGCCCCCTGAAATATTTCCGAATCCTATGATCTCTTTGTCGTGAATGCCTCGTTGGGTTTTGAGTTGATTTTTCCGAGGTTGATCGAGTGTGCGTTGCTATTTGTGCACCCCTGCAGGGTAAAACTTTCTAAAAGCCGTGTCCACGGTTATGGACGACTTGGAGCACAGTATCTCGATCATAGACAAGCATAACTAAAGTAGTGCTATAAATTTGACCTAATATGTGACTAGTAATCAGCCTCACTATAACGGAATGGATATTAAAAAATGCCAACAACTGGTGGATCTGTGGTTATTTGTGTCATACTATACCTGCCTAGTAAGTATTGCAACTCCAATGGAATGTGATAAGAGTGCCAATAATTGCTGGGTTTTGGGATTCCTCAGGACAATTATATCTGACTAGTAAATGTTCCAACTACAACGGAATGATAACTAAAATTGCCCACTACTTATGTTATCATACCTACATATGATTAGTAAGTGCTACAATTATAATGGAATGAATAAAACTGCCAACTGTGTGAGTTTCTTGGTCCGACTTCCTCGTTTGGTACCGAGGGGGAAATACCAGGATGGGTTTGTTTGGTGTTAGCTTCAGGTTGGATCCAAATAGGTCTTTCTTACCCCTCTCTAATAGCCGCCAGTGATACCGAGTCTCTATAGGTTTTTTAGTGCCACTGCGGTGCCGCTTTAGTCCACCATACCTATGTAGGCGAGAGCCACCGAATTCTAGCCTCGCCGTGTACTGGCCTCAGTACTGACGCTCCTCTCTTTTGTTTGCCCTTTGCCGGCACCCCTTTTGTTTTAGCAGGTTTGAGATCGACATCGTTAGCAGGGTTACCCTTCCGGCTTGGCCTGGGCAGGGTTATGGACGCCATTGGTTCTTCTTCAGGGCTCTTAGCCCCATTTGCATCTTGTCCGTACTCAGACGCAGTATCGTTTTCAAGGTGATTTGGGTCTTTGTATTGTATACTTGTATTCTTGACTCGTTGTTGTATATATATCCGTTCTATGGGTCCCATCGAGGATTGTTGTGTAATGATATTACTTCGTTTTCCACCCGCACGAAAGTGCCTGATAGGCGTCCTTGAATCGTTTCTATGCGGGTTTGGCGGGAATCGCTAAATCTTGCATAGGGCCTATTTGAGGGTGTTACAGAGACACAAGTGGGCGGGTGTATGTGAGATCCAGGCACATGGCTTAATAGGATTGATAGGATACCCATATCAACAAGTTGCAACTTCTTTTCCGGACGCTCATTCAAAAAGAACTCTAAGGTTAAGCGTGCTTGGCCTAGAGCAATTCTAGGATGGGTGACCAAGCGAGAAGTGGGTAACCGGGTGCGCAGGAGTGAGGACAAAGTGCGCAGAAAAGACTAGTGTTGGTCTATGGGGCCAGTCTAGATATCGTATTAAGCTGCCAGGAGTGACACCCCCCGGGCCCAGGAGTGGACGGGGTGTTACAAGTGGTATCAGAGCCGACCCTTGCGATTACACGGGTGTGTGTGGGTCAGTGGCGGGACATGTGGAGCATGGCACGTGTGGCCCGGAGTGGACACAGCATGGCACATGTGCCGGCACTAGACGCACAGACGCGTGCCAAGAGGGAACGTTCCTGGGGTGTGCTTGATCGATGTGGGCATCGATCTTCTAAAGGGTGGGTGTATGTGAGATCCAGGCACATGGCTTAATAGGATTGATAGGATACCCATATCAACAAGTTGCAACTTCTTTTCCGAACGCTCATTCGAAAAGAACTCTAAGGTTAAGTGTGCTTGGCCTAGGGCAATTCTAGGATGGGTGACCGATCGGGAAGTGGGTAACCGGGTGCGCACGAGTGAGGACAAAGTGCGCAGAAAAGACTAGTGTTGGTCTGTGGGGCCAGTCTAGATATCGTATTAAGCTGCCAGGAGTGACACCCCCCGGGCCCAGGAGTGGACAGGGTGTTACATGGGATCTATTTTAATTTTGTGGAACATCACATTATGTACTATGTTCGCATGCTAATAAACATTTAATATTAATAGTTAGAAACATAACTTAAACCTTCTATTTAATTGTCGGGACCCCGGTTCCGCTTAATATGGCCTAGTTGCATCGCATCTTGCCATGTCATGCATTATACATGCATCATGCCCAATCTTCTGTCGTAGTATTAAATAGTGCATCCGGTGTTTCTTTTAGTGCCTTGCTTCTTCACGGATTAGGCCGTTGAGTTGATGCTAGTATCGACAAGTTCTTCAGATATGTATCTTCATCAGTGTTTTCCAGGCGAGCATTCTCCCCCTTTCTACCTATTTTGCATTTATAGTCTTTACTTCCTCCTTTTGATCTATTGCTACCCGTATTGCGATGCTTTAGTTTCCGTGCACCATTTATATTCCTTGCAGCCCATATATTGCCTTGGACACATCCTATTGCCTATTGTTTGATAAATAGTCGGCCTTACGAGTCGTAGTTGCTTGCTCAGGTGCTGCTTCACGCCGTTGTTGTTCCACCGTAATTGGAAGGTTGACACATGTTTAATGGTGGAGATGATCATGACTTTAAATACAACTAATAAATTGCTGAGAATAGATATAACTAATGCAGAGGCATCGGTGGGCAATAGATGTTATTTGGTTCTCCCATGCTCACTTGTGTCAAGTAGAACCCCGAGTACTTGATACCTGTTCCTTGACTATCGCACTATCCGCATATGGGACCATGAATCCCCTTAGCCAGAGCTTGATGCATTTCTTATTTCTTGGGGCCACAAACTAGTTTGGGGCTTTATTACTATCATGTACTTATGCCATACTCTACTGCTTTATTTACGATTGTGCGTGGAGCACCTGTACTGTTTAGGATCGTGACACGTTTTCGCTGTATCGACAAGCCCAGTCACACTTTCGGGTTCCCAGTCGTTTACAGCCGTCCACACAAACCTTGAGTCCGTCTCGGAGTCGGCTAACTTCGTTGCGGGTAGTTTAATGGGGTGGCCCCTTGAAATATTTTATGAGTCCTGTGATTCCTTTGCCGTGAAAGCCTCGTTGGGTTTTGATTTGGTTTTTCCTAGGTTGATCGTGTGTCTGTTGCTATTTGTGCACCCCTACAGGGTAGATCTTTCTAAAAGCCGTGTCCGCGATTATGGACGACTTGGAGCACAGTATCTCGATCATAGACAAGCATAACTAAAGTAGTGCTATGAATTTGACTTAATATGTGACTAGTAATCAGCTTCACTACAATGGAATGGATAATAAAAGTGCCAACAACTGGTGGAATTGGGTGTATCGTGTCATGTTATACCTGCCTAGTAAGTATCGCAACTCTAATGTAATGAAATAAAAGTGCCAACAAATGCTGGGTTTGGGATGTCACATGCTAATTGTATCTGACTAGTAAGTACTGCAACTACAACTGAATGGTTAACTAAAACTGCCCACTACTTATGTGTAACTACCTCGGTGAATTACGCTCTTAGTTGCATGCCTGGATGACCGAGAGTGGTTAAAATAGTACGGTGGGGCCCAGGGGCCACTCACAGGTAGACCTTTCGGCAGTCCTAACCACTTTCAGAACATCGGGACAAGAACGAGCGGCGTAATCGGCATGCGAAGGGATCAACTACATACACAAGTGAGTATGTATGCAAGCCACCATACAACTGTTCATAGAGCCATTCCATCTAAAAGAAATAGAAATATTGCAACGCCATACGGCAAGATCCAAATAGCCTAGATAGAGATAATAGTTTAGGATAGCTCCTCATACATCAAACATCAGAGTATCAGGCGGAAGCGGAAAACAAGATCCGAGTACGGATAAGAAGCAAATTGGCATAAGATGCCACATAAAAACACATCCCGCCCACAGATCTCACGGATCCCCGTTCCCAGAATCTCTACACCGAGTGATCGTTGCCAACATCATCCGTCTCCTCCACCCAGTATCCATCTTGCGAGTACACCTGTTCATCTGAATCAAACAATTTATCGTGTGCGACCCTAGGGGTACTCAGCAAGTCTTTATGCCTCTAAAGGGGACATATACCTGGGGTGACGCAATTGCAACAAAAGATAATAACTAACAAGCCTAGAGATACTCGCTAACCATCTGCCTAACCAATGATAGACGAATGTCTGTTAATTAGAAACAACAGTTATAACAGTATAATTAACAGATCCATCCTCCTTCTCGCTTACCAACGAGAAAGCGGACGAACAACCCACCCGTTGGCAGTTTTATTAACCATTCCATGAGTATTGCACTATTTACTAATCAGGTACTTAGTCAGATTAAAGAGGTACTTTAGTTATACTTGTCTATGATCAAGAAACTGTGCTCCAACTCGTCCATAACCGCGGACAGGGCTCTCAAAAAGATTTACCCTGCAGGGAGGCACAAGTAGCAACACACACTCGATCAACCTCAGAAAAACCAACTCAAAACCCAATGAGGCATTCACGACAAAGCAATCATAGGATTCAGAAATATTTCAGGGGGTCACCCCACTAAGCTACACGCAACGAAGTTGGCCGGCTCCGGAACGGACCCAGGGTTTGCGATGACGGCTGTAAACGACTGGGAACCCGAAAATATGACTTGGCTTGTCGATACCGCGAAAACATGGCGCGATCCAAAACAGTACAGGTGCTCCACGCACAATCTTAAACAAAACAGTAAGCATGGCATAAGTAAGGAATAGTAACAAAGCCCCAAACTACTTTGTGGCCCCAAGAAATAGAAATGAATCAAGCTCTGGCTCAGGGGGGTCCATAAGTCCTCCCGGATGTGGATAGTGCGAATAGTCAAGGAACAGGAATCAAGTACTCAGGGTCCTACGGGACACAAGTGAGCATGAAAAACCAAATAGCAGATATAGCTCACCGGTGCCTCTTTCATTAGTTATCCCATTACTACTCAGGTTAAGTTGTTTAGGTACCTCGTTATCCATCAGACACTCGCATACCCTACACATGCTTTTCTACGAATCGCATGGCTCAAACAAATTCTGTAGTAATGGCTCATGGGATGGAGGAACAAGCTTCGGTGGGGTTTAAAAGTAAAGGCTATGCAGTACTTGGGATTCAATTTAATGCAATCGCCACTCAATGATGCATGAATAAGATAGAGGCAATAGGTGCTATATATATGCAAGCATGTGGTAGTGCTTGCCTGGCAGCTCAGTTGAAGCGAGAGATGGATCTGGGTAGAACTCCTGTGATTCCTGATAATTCTTCTGCTGGGCGTCTATTCGAAGAAGAACCAAACAAAAAGGGCCAACATAAATGAAGTGCACAAGCATATGAATTAAGATGCGACAAGCAAACAAGCATGCCATGATGAATGGTGCACAATTTACATGGCATTACTGTAGCATGGCATGGTGAGGTGTGGGGTACAAGAATAAAATATTTTATTATTTATTTAGTCAAGTTTTATTGCCATAAACAGTTCTGATTTTTAATAATGATATGATGCATGCTTCAATTCATTACGTGGAATGCATAGTTAGAACGGGCTCGTCACGCTGATCGATTTAGACATATTATTTGTGGAATTTGGAGTTGTAGAATCAAAGTTATTAATTAATTAAGAAAAGGCATTTTATTGCATTTAAACAATTTCGAAAATTTAAAATGCCCAAATAATATTTTTAGTGGCATATTTGAAATCCTCACATTTTTCCGATTCCAAAACATATATTATTTGTGTTATTTGGAATTACAATTCAAAAGTTATTAAAAACAGATTTAAATTTATATTTAAACATTTTCAAAAATTGGTTTATTAAAACAGAATTACACAGAGACTTTTTGTACACAGAAGCATCTAGCCGCAGTCGCAGACATGTGGGGTCGCGCTGAGCTGGCGATAAACCGCGCGCAGAAACGTTTTGCACCGCGAGCTGAGCTAGGCCATGTGACTGACATGTGGGGCCAGTGGGATCGCAGGCCCACACGACAGCGAGCGAACCAGGGGGTGCCACGTGGGGGATCTAGGGGCTGCAGGTTGAGGTTTTGAGATCTCCGGTCCCTTTCTGTAAAACGACCACGGAGACCGACAGGTGGGCCTAGAGGGAGCGTGGGTTGACGAAACAAAAGGTTGAGGGGGATCTGCAAAGAGCGCACGACCTACTGTTTCTCTTCTCGTGTTGTCTGTCGAAACTGACGGACGCGCAGCGCGGCGCAGCGGGGGCTCGAACTCGCGTCCTCGAGCGCGCGCACGGCGGCGGTGACCACTAGGCTACACGGGGTTTGCCGCTACGGAACAGATCAGCGGCTAGGTGTTCTTCTGCGATGCAGTGGCGAGCAGACGCACGCGCTCGCCGGCGTACAGAGGGCGTTCGACGGAACGTACAACGCGACCAGGAAACGACGACGACGACGATGTCTGGGAGGGTGCGTGGCTCACCGCGAGGTTGCTGGAGGTGGTGGATCGGGCAGGGGAGCGGCCGATCGGCGACGTAGCAGGCGGCCGGCCGGAGCTAGGGTTTCAGCGGCGTCGGCGTGCAGCAGGTACATGGGACCGTCTCCTCCTCGCTGGCGTGTATGGGATGACACAGGTAGCACCACTGGTTCTTCCTCGACGACCCAACAACACGCCACCGGCTTGTAACGAGTAGGTGGGTAGAGGCCGACGGTGAGGTCGTCGGGGTGTGAGAGAGAGGGAGTAGCAGGCAGGTGGTGGGGAGGAGAAGGGCGAGGCCCTGGTAGATCTGGGCATCGACGGCAGAGAGGAGGGAGTGGGTAAAGCAGAGAGGAAAAGGGGAAATGCCTTGGGGGCTCGGGGTGGAAAAAGGTGGCCTCCACGCCACCTTTCTCTCCTCCTCCTTCACGTGCTCGGCCTGGGGGTGGGTGGGGTCCTGGTGTAGCGAGAGAGAAAGGGTAACCGAGAAGGGAGGGTAGTTGGCATGGGGTTCAGTCTAGGGTTAGGGAGATGGCTCGATTAGGGTAGGGGAGAGGGGGTAAATGGCAAGGTTGGGTCCCTATTGGCAGAGAGAGGGCGAGGGGCTCGACATGGCGAGGGAAAAGTGGTGAGGGGAGGGCTCGGCTAGGTAGAGAGAAGAAGACAAGAGGGTTTAGGGTAGGGTACGGTGGTAGGTTAGGGTTTCCTCATGGTCAAGGCAAAGGGTGGTGATGGGGTTTAGGGTTTGAGCATGGCCAAGGCAAGACCAACCAAGGGGTTTTAGGGTTTTGGTGATGATCCACCAAGATCAAGCAAAGATGGGGTGAGATGGAGAAGAGGGTAGGGGTATGTTGTTTTCTCATGAGATAAAACATGAGGGGACATGACTGGTGTGGTTATCAAGGGGTAGAGCTAGAGTTGGACATGATCCCATAAGAGCATGCAAGTATGGGGAAAGGTAAAGAGAGAGTAGGGTTTGACATGATCAAAACAAGATCAACCAAGAGGGAGGGTGAGGTTTGAGAGAAGGAGAGCTCAAAAGAGAAGATCCACTCAAAAACCAAATAAAACCCAAAAGAAGAAAAGATGGTGGTGATTTGCATGGACCATGCATAGACATTAAATGCCAGGTTTTATTCTTGTCAAAACAATAGATAATTTATATGGCATTTATTCACATGCATTCCAAAAATATGGATCTAGGCCAAGACAAAAGAATTAAAAGGGGATTCCATGTGGAGTAGATGGAGATGATCATATTTGGATATAATCTAGGCATGCTAGTGTGTATGTTCCACTAGATGAATATAGCCTAAAAAATATCCCCACATGAGCACACATTCATAATAATCCATATGGAAGCTTGACAAGGGGTTCCATGCACAAAGCATGCAAAGGTGGCCATGTGGCTCTCATATACCCATAATGTGAAAACAACATGGTCCATATATAGGAGCATGTGGAATTGTAAGTGGAGCCATCCCAACCCACATGAGCTAGAGATTAATCCAAATAAAATGCAAAGCTCACATATAGTTGGATGGTGGAATTATGGGGTGGTGACAAGGAAAAGGTGGTGGAGTTGAATAAAAGATATGCCCCCAACTCAACTTGGGCATCAAGCATTTATCAAGAACGAAATACAATATATCCAGAGCCAAATACAATTACTAATGCATATGAGAGAAGAACCAAATGAAAAAGGGTTTTATATGATGCTCAAATGCAAGGTGGCATGATGACATGAGCATGATATAATTATGATGCAACAATTATATGTAGGAAGTAGCATATATATAGACCAGGCTGGTAGCATTGCAATTGTTAGACAATTGGGATGCTACAACTCTCCCCCACTAAACAAGAATCTCACCCTGAGATTCCTAGGAAAAAGAAAACAACACAAGGAGAGACGGGTGTTCGGAACGGAGCTTACCCTCATGTTCCCAAGGATGAACAACGGAATGGTGCAACCATTACACCTTGCAAAAACTTGCTAGACTTGTTTCGAGTCTTGCGTTTTGCTTGAGACACAAAGGGTTAGAAGAATTGAAGGATTGTCGTGAGACAAGAAGGATAGGATGAACATAGCTCCGGTTTTCTCGAGAAACATGATACAAGAATAGAATCACTTGTGAAAGAAATAGAAAGGACGATGTATCATGGATAGAGAAAAGACACACCGTTAGGATTAAAGATCGGAAACTACAAGTGATGATGATTCTTGCCCTTGCCGGACAAAAAGCGCGACTTTGGAGAAGTTATCAACTACTATGAAAATAGCACTGTACCTTCCCTCAGATTGAGAAAATAAGGGAAACAATATCGCCTTCAAACCATAGAGTTCCTTGATATCAACGGAAAGATTTAGTTAGCCATTGTCGGATTAGATTCTTTTTGCGTCGGTAAGAACCAAAGGATCACGCAATTGAGGTGCGCAGATATAACTTCAAGAGAAAGATGGGAATGTTAGCTTATGGTAGAATCCTTAGAAGAAGTGGAATGTGGAATAGATTTGCGACTGATGGCATCAACCATAATTGCCATTACCACAGAAAAAGAATTGATGAAACAAAGAGAGAGATAGTTTTCCTTCCATCTTGTTTGGGAATGTCGAGCACCGGTAGAAAGACGAGGACAGAAAAGAGTTTTGCGTTTGTTCCTACCAGATAATTGAAATTTTTGCTCCGTGTAGGGAAAAGACGAGATCACCAACCAGAGATTCTTGCTTACCTTCTTCGAGAGAGCACTCCGGAAAACAAGGACGGAAGTAAAAGTATCGAGGTATAAAGGCCACTACTAACTTCCGTGGAATGAGTGAAATTGCATTAATTCACCAATTCAATATACAAGAGCGAATGATAAGAGTAGTGGTATGGTAGCTACTCCATCCCGCACCCAAAGCATTACTCCGTACATGAATAAGAAAATCATGCAACCCAACTACTAAACAGATTGAAGGTATTGACAAGAACTCGTGGAACTCCGTTAGAAAACAAGGATAGATGCAAATGATTCGCCGGCAACAAAGATAGATACATATGATGATGTTGTCGTCATGTCAGAAGTACCAAGCCACCAGAAAGATATGAAGGAAGATTACGGAGAACAACTGCAAGATTCAACGGATAAAGAAAAAGATAGCACCAACTTAAACAGAAGGATTACAAAAGATCTGAAAAGTCTTCATGGCCTCCGGTGGATTGAGCATAGACGATAGAACGAGAGGGTTTCAAAAGGTTACTTGGTGAGCGGAAGATCAACAGAGTTTATCGTCCTTCTTGAGAAGAACCAAGAGATATTTAGCAGTCTTGAGGAACTTCGGCGAAACTGTGATGATAACTTGCCAACAATGAAAAACTCCGGGTTGGTTGAAGATGGAGGATGGACTTAACAATGGGCGTGCTGATTCCAGAAGTGAAGCGATGTATTTAGCAGAAAGACGTGGTCAAGATAGGTGACTTCAAGAAGCTAGAATTCACACTTTGAGAACTTTGCACACAAGCGGTGTTCTCGCAGCTTGAGAGAAAGAGAACACAGATGATTTTCCATGTTCTTCCATTGATATAGAATAGGCAAGCATATCATCAAGATATACCACCACGGATTAACAACATATTCCAAGAATATCAAGTTCGAGAGGCGGAAGAAATAGACAAATGCTCGAAATACTTTATGAGCTCAACGCTCTTTGAAAGATCAATATTAAGAGCACGGGTTCGTGTTGAAGAAGATGCACTGGGAGAATAGATTATCTGGTCCTTCGGGAGAAAAAGAGATGTCGCCTGGTTCACATTGTCGATCGGATCACCGGTTACAAAGATAAAGAGATCTTGGCTAAAGAAACTATGATAGCTCATACCTTAAGCAAAGCTATCAGAGACGAAAATATGCAATTCCCTTGTATCAAAGAGAATTTTGTAGATATGGAGTTCAAAAGATGTGAAGCATGATAACAGATGATAGACCACCGTAGTGCCTTGAGAAACTTCGGATTGCCAAAGATACTTGAATATGCATAGATATGATCACGGTGTAACTCAAAATCACAGCAGATAACCGCCACCATTTGGAGGATTGTGTCGATAGCATTTTCCATATTCCACTCATGATAAGTGTCATATAGCTATGCCGAGAACCAAATTACGATCACCAGCATCGGATCGACACTTGTTATGTCATTAGCCCAAGAGAATTTGAAGTTGAAGTAAAACTCCAGGATTAAGCGCCGGTGACAAAAGAACGAGTTAGCATGAACATGCCGATAAAAGGAAGAAAGATAATGTTTCACACACGACTGAAGAGGAGTGTGGACACATAGATGTATCAAAGAAATTTTTTCCGCATTTTCCGGCGTTAAAAATACCAATAAATGCGCAACACCACTTATTAGATAGAGATTAGCAACTCCACATGCTGTGAAAGCATGCTGGAAGGAAGAAGACCCTTAGCAAGATGGCACCGGTTAACAAGGAGTCAGATAGATCGCGTCGGTTTACCAAAGCCTGTCGGTATGGAATGTACCAACAGTTGATAACCAAAAGGTAGATAGCGACAACAAGTTGGATGCAACAGATAGACAAGGAACTACACACACACACACAACCTATGGTACAACAGAACCCAGAACACGTGAATCCTAGTTTGAATTTTTAGAAGAGGATTGAAAACGTTACACTTCCTTACCAGATTAGGGTGGGTGGGTGGGTAAGAAGAAAAGTGGAAGCAGTCCTACTCTCACGTTTTTGTTTTTCCCTAGTATACATAGCTACCAAAAATATTTGCTAGACTGACAACGGCCATTTGGCTGAGACCCTGAAGGGCGGGATGGCTCTAATACCAATTGTAACTACCTCGGTGAATTACGCTCTTAGTTGCATGCCTGGATGAGCGAGAGTGGTTAAAATAGTACGGTGGGGCCCAGGGGCCACTCATAGGTAGACCTTTCGGCCGTCCTAACCACTTTCAGAACATCGGGACAAGAACGAGCGGCGTAATCGGCAGGCGAAGGGATCAACTACATACACAAGTGAGTATGTATGCAAGCCACCATACAACTGTTCATAGAGCCATTCCATCTAAAAGAAATAGAAATATTGCAACGCCATATGGCAAGATCCAAATATCCTAGATAGAGATAATAGTTTAGGATAGGTCCTCATACATCAAACATCAGAGTATCAGGCGGAAGCGGAAAACAAGATCCGAGTACGGATAAGAAGCAAATTGGCATAATATGCCACAGAAATAAACACATCCCACTCACAGATCTCACGGATCCCCGTTCCCGGAATCTCTACACCGAGTGATCGTTGCCAACATCATCCGTCTCCTCCACCCAGTATCCATCTTGCGAGTACACCTGTTCATCTGAATCAAACAATTTATCGTGTGAGACCCTAGGGGTACTCAGCAAGTCTTTATGCCTCTAAAGGGGACATATAACTGGGGTGACGCAATTGCAGCAAAAGATAATAACTAACAAGCCTAGAGATACTTGCTAACCATCCGCCTAACCAATGATAGACAGATGTCCGTTAATTAGAAACAACAGTTATAACAGTATAATTAACAGATCCATCCTCCTTCTCGCTTACCAACGAGAAAGCAGACGAACAACCCACCCGTTGGCAGTTTTATTAACCATTCCATGAGTACTGCACTATTTACTAATCAGGTACTTAGTCAGATTAAAGCGGTACTTTAGTTATAATTGTCTATGATCGAGAAACTGTGCTCCAACTCGTCCATAACCGCGGACACGGCTTTCATAAAGATTTACCCTGCAGGGGTGCACAAGTAGCAACACACACTCGATCAACCTCAGAAGAACCAACTCAAAACCCAATGAGGCATTCACGACAAAGCAATCATAGGATTCAGAAATATTTCAGGGGGCCACCCCACTAAGCTACCCGCAACGAAGTTGGCCGGCTCCGGAACGGACCAAGGGTTTGCAACGACGGCTGTAAACGACTGTGAACCCGAAAATATGACTGGGCTTGTCGATACCGCGAAAACGTGGCGCGATCCAAAACAGTACAGGTGCTCCACGCACAATCTTAAACAAAACAGTAAGCATGTCATAAGTACAGAATAGTAACAAAGCCCCAAACTACTTTGTGGCCCCAAGAAATAGAAATGAATCAAGCTCTGGCTCAGGGGGGTCCATAAGGCCTCCCGGATGTGGATAGTGCGAATAGTCAAGGAGCACAAGTACTCGGGGTCCTACGGGACACAAGTGAGCATGAAAAACCAAATAGCAAATATAGCTCACCGGTGCCTCTTTCATTAGTTATCCCATTACTACTCAGGTTAAGTTGTTTAGGTACCTCGTTATCCATCAGACACTCACATACCCTACACATGCTTTTCTACGACTCGCATGGCTCAAACAACTCCTGTAGTAATGGCTCATGGGATGGAGGAACAAGCTTCGGTGGGGTTTAAAAGTAAAGGCTACGTAGTACTTCGGATTCAATTTAATGCAATCGCGACTCAATGATGCAAGAATAAGATAGAGGCAATATGTGCTATATGTATGCACGCATGTCGTAGTGCTTGCCTGGCAGCTCAGTTGAAGCGAGAGATGGATCTGGGTAGAACTCTTGTGATTCCTGATAATTCTACTGCTGGGCATCTATTCGAAGAAGAACCAAACAAACAAGGGCCAACATAAATGAAGTGCACAAGCATATGAATTAAGATGCGACAAGCAAACAAGCATGCCATGATGAATGATGCACAATTTACATGGCATTAATGTAGCATGGCATGGTGAGGTGTGGGGTACAAGAATAAAACATTTTATTATTTATTTAGTCAAGTTTTATTGCCATAAACAGTTCTGGTTTATAATAATTACATGATGCATGCTTCAGTTCATAACATGGAATGCATAGTTAGAACGGGCTCGTCGCGCTGATCGATTTAGACGTATTATTTGTCGATTTGGAGTTGTAGAATTAAATTTATTAATTAATTAAGAAAAGGCATTTTATTGCATTTAAACAATTTCGAAAATTTAAAATGCCCAAATAATATTTTTAGTGGCATATTTGAAATCCTCACATTTTTCCGATTCCAAAACATATATTATTTGTGTTATTTGAAATTACAATTCAAAAATTATTAAAAACAGATTTAAATTTATATTTAAACATTTTCAGAAATTGTTTTATTAAAACAGAATTACACAGAGACTTTTGGTACACAGAAGCAGCTAGCCCCAGTCGCAGACATGTGGGGTCGCGCTGAGCTGGCGATAAACCGCGCGCAGAAACGTTTTGCACCGCGAGCTGAGCTAGCCCATGTGACTGACAGGTGGGGCCAGCGGGCTCGCAGGCCCACACGACAGCGAGCGAACCAGGGGGTGCCACGTGGGGGATCTAGGGGCTGCGGGTTGAGGTTTTGAGATCTCCGGTCCCTTTCTGTAAAATGGCCACGGAGACCGAGAGGGGGGCCTAGAGGGAGCGCGGTTTGACGAAACAAAAGGTTGGGGGGCGATCTGCAAAGAGGGCACGACCTACTGTTTCTCTTCTCGCGTTGTCTGTCGAAACTGACGGACGCGCGGCGCGGTGCAGCGGGGGCTCGAACTCGCGTCCTCGAGCGCGCGCACGGCGGCGGTGACCACTAGGCTAGACGGGGTTTGCTGCTACGGAACAAATCGGCGGCTAGGTGTTCTTCTGCGACGCAGCGGCGAGCAGACGCACGCAGTTGCCGGCGCACAGAGGGCGTTCGACGGAACGTACGACGCGACCAGGAAACGACGACGACGGCGAGGATGTCTGGGAGTTTGCGTGGCTCACCGCGAGGTTGCTGGAGGTGGTGGATCGGGTAGGGGAGTGGCCGATCGGCGACGTAGCAGGCGGCCGACCGGAGCTAGGGTTTTGGCGGCGTCGGCGTGTAGCAGGTACATGGGACCGTCTCCTCCTCGCTGGCGTGTACGGGACGACACAGGTAGCACCACTGGTTCTTCCTCGACGACCCAACAATACGCCGCCGGCTTGTAACGAGTAGGTGGGGTAGAGGCCGACGGTGAGGTCGTCGGGGTGTGAAAGAGAGGGAGTAGCAGGCAAGTGGTGGGGAGGAGAAGGGCGAGGCCCTGGTAGATATGGGCGTTGACGGCAGAGAGGAGGGAGTGGGTAAATCAGAGAGGAAAAGGGGAGATGCCTTGGGAGCTCGGGGTGGAAAAAGGTGGCCTCCACGCCACCTTTCTCTCCTCCTCCTTCACGTGCTCGGCCTGGGGGTGGGTGTGGCTGCAGCTGGGCCCGAGGGAGAGAGGAAGGAACTCGGGTGGGGTCCTGGTGCAGCGAGAGAGAAAGGGTAACCAAGAAGGGAGGGTAGTTGGCATGGGGTTCGGTCTAGGGTTAGGGAAATGGCTCGGTTAGGGTAGGGGGAGAGGGGGTAGATGGCAAAGTTGGGTCCCTGTTGGCAGAGAGAGGGCGAGGGGCTCCACATGGTGAGGGAAAAGTGGTGAGGGGAGGGCTCGACTAGGTAGAGAGAAGAAGAGAAGAGGGTTTAGGGTAGGGTACGGTGGTAGGTTAAGGTTTCCTCATGGTTAAGGAAAAGGGTGATGATGGGGTTTAGGGTTTGAGCATGGCCAAGGCAAGACCAACCAAGGGGTTTTAGGGTTTTGGTGATGATCCACCAAGATCAAGCAAAGATGGGGTGAGATGGAGAAGAGGGTAGGGGTAGGTTGTTTTCTCATGAGATAAAACATGAGGGGGACATGAGTGGTGTGGTTATCAAGGGGTAGAGCTAGAGTTGGACATGATCCCATAAGAGCATGCAAGTATGGGGAAAGGTAAAGAGAGAGTAGGGTTTGACATGATCAAAACAAGATCAACCAAGAGGGAGGGTGAGGTTTGAGAGAAGGAGAGCTCAAAAGAGAAGATCCACTCAAAAACCAAATAAAACCCAAAAGAAGAAAAGATGGTGGTGATTTGCATGGCCCATGCATAGACATTAAATACCAGGTTTTATTCTTGTCAAAACAATAGATAATTTATATGGCATTTATTCACATGCATTCCAAAAATATGGATCTAGGCCAAGACAAAAGAATTAAAAGGGGATTCCATGTGGAGTAGATGGAGATGATCATATTTGGATATAATCTAGGCATGCTAGTGTGTATGTTCCACTAGATGAATAATAGCCTAAAAAATATCCCCACATGACCACACATTCATAATAATCCATATGGAAGCTTGACAAGGGGTTCCATGCACAAAGCATGCAAAGGTGGCCATGTGGCTCTCATATACCCATAATGTGAAAACAACATGGTTCATATATAGGAGCATGTGGAATTGTAAGTGGAGCCATCCCAACCCACATGAGCTAGATTTAAATCCAAATAAAATGCAAAGCTCACATATAGTTGGATGGTGGAATTATGGGGTGGTGACAAGGAAAAGGTGGTGGAGTTGAATAAAAGATATGCCCCCAACTCAACTTGGGCATCAAGCATTTATCAAGAACCAAATACAATATATCAAGAGGCAAATAGAATTAATAAATGCATATGAGAGAAAAACCAAATGAAAAAGGGTTTTATATGATGCTCAAATGCAAGGTGGCATGATGACATGAGCATGATATAATTATGATGCAACAATTATATGTAGGAAGTAGCATATATATAGACTAGGCTAGTAGCATTGCAATTGTTAGACAATTGGGATGCTACATTATGCTACCAGGATGACTCATGATATCTATATCTGACTAGTAAGTGCTGCAACTATAATGGAATGAATAAAACTGCCAACTGTGTGAGTTCCTCGGTTTGACTTCCTCGTTTGGTCTCGAGGGGGAATACCAGGATGGGTATGATTGGTGTTAGTATCAGGTTGGTCCCGAAATAGGTCTTTCTTACCCCTGTCTAATAGCCCATAGTTATATTGAGTCTCTATAGGTTGTATAGTGCATGCTTCGCTGCCGCTTCAGTCCACCATACCTATGTAGGCGAGAGCCGCCGAATTCTAGCCTCGCCGTGTACTGGCCTCAGTACTGACACTCCTCCTTTTCCTTTGCCCTTTGTCGGCATCCCTTTTGTTTTAGCAGGTTTGCGATCGACGTCGTTAGCAACGTTACCCTTCCAGCTTGGCCTGGGCAGGGTTATGGACGCCATTGGTTATTCTTCAGGGCTCTTAGCCCCATTTGCATCTTGTCCGTAGTCGGTCGCTCTATCGTTTTCAAGGTGATTTGGATCTTTGTATAGTATATATCTTTATTCTTGACTCATGCAGTCGTTGTTGTATATATATGTTATGTGGGTTCCATCGTGGACTAATGTGTAATGGTATTACTTCGTTCTCCACACGCACGCAAGTGCCTGGTGGGCGTCCTTGAATCGTTTCTGTGCGGGTTTGGCGGGAAGCGCTAAAACTTGCATAGGGCCGATTTGAGGGTGTTACACTTGGGATAGTCATAACATGGTGTGAGCATGTGCCAAGTCAACCCAAATAAAGCATCAAAGGAGAATACCACTCTACTATGCTTTAATATGCTAAAACAACGCATGATTCATCCAAGGAACATTAAGGAATCTCAATTGTTTATAACAAGTCATGCTACAGCAAAGAATACTAATGATAAAGCCAAAACAATATCAAGTATGGCATGACAAAGCATAGGCCACAGTCAAAAACAAGCTCTCTTTACCACTTAAGCATGAGCTTTCCTACTCATTTCCAAACCAAACCAAACTATTTGAACACCAATGTATGAAAATGTAGGTCCAACCAATTTATTCAGCAAACCAAGCAAACGAAAACCAAAACGAAAAACGAAAAAGAAGACGCTCCAAGAACAACACAACTGTGCATGAAACAATAAAAATGAAGTGGTTGGAAGAAACCTGAGATTTTTATTGATGAAGAAGGGGATGCCTTGGGAATCCCCAAGCTTTGACGCTTGTACTTCTTGGATATTTCTTGGGGTGACACGCGTGGCATCCCCAAGCTTGAGCTTTAGTCCATCCTTCATCTCATTACTCATTCCTTCCATACACCTGAAATTTTTCCTTCATACAAAACTTTCACACCAATAAAACTTTAGGTTCAGTTACAGCACCAATAAAACTTCCATTAAAACACAAGCTACTGTAGCAATTCCCTCAAAAATCTCAATTCTCCAAAAGAACTCAAAAAGGAACCAACAAGAAGCAAATGCAAATAATGGCAGAAATCTGTCGAAACAGACCAGCAGGTAAAGACGATTTTTTCGATGACCTTCAGTTGCTCAAATCAAAAAGTGTTGAACTAACGAAAGTTAGATACAAACCTTTTGGGTTATCTCCCAATAAGTACTTTTCTTTAACGCCTTTAAGTTAGGCATAAGGAAAAACTAAAATAGATAGAATAGAAGTAAGCGGAGATAATCATGGTGAAAACATTGTTTTGTTCAATGAAATCCATTTGTTAACAAGGTTGATCAGGTCTTGCTACCAAAACAATTCCATATGAGACACAACTTTGTATTCTACTTATGATTATGTTACCTCAACCTTGATAGCAATGGTCCCAATCATAATAGTTTCATTTTTTCCTCTTAGTATGGGACAATATATTTCTCCAACTTGAATGCCCTCAACATGTTCAATTGAATTCAAAACCATAAGTCCTATCAATCTTCTTGGGGAAATAGATAGTATGTTCCTTGTCATTAACATTGAAGGTCACCTTCCCTTGATTACAATTAATAATAGCTCCTGCAGTATTAAGAAAAGGTCACCCAAGAATAATAGACATATTATCATCTTCAGGCATAATAGTTTGAGAGGATGCTCACCTAAGAAATATGAGTTGAAGTAAAAGAGAGCATCAAGAAGCAAATTCAAAACACATTTAAGTTTAACCCACTTACTATGCATCGGAATCGTGTATGCAAATAAATTCACAAAGAACAAAGTGACAGGCATAGGAAGATAAAACAAGAGTAACTTCAAAACTTTCAACACATAGAGAGGTGTTTCAATACCATGAAAACTTCTACAGCCATATTTTCCTCTCTCATAATAATTTTCAGTAGCCTCATGAATAAACTCAACAATATAACTATCACATAAAGCATGCTTTTCATGATCTACAAGCACTAGAGCTTTATTATAAACATTTTCAAAAGAATCCTCAGGAACATAACATTCATCCTCCTTTAGTAAGCATGGAGGACAATCAAATAATGTAAGGGATAAAGAGTTACTCTCATTAGAAGTTAGGCATGGGTAGCTAATCCATTCTTCCTCCTTTTGTTCATCACTCTCCTCCTCTTTTTCATCTAATGAGAATTCAGGTTCAGCAATTTCCTCTTCCATAGGATCCTGCAAGGCATCAGTCTCTTCCATTTGTGGAAAGCATCTATTAATATATTCAAGAATATAGCCATTTTCATCCTTGTAATTATCAAAGCAAAATTTAATTATACCATAAACTAAATATTTGTAAGGTGAATCATCAATATTTTCAAGCAAACTAGCAAGTTCAAAAGCACCCTTCCAAGCAATAAATTCTTCAATTTGTTCCGCATCATAAAAGATACGGTATCATAATCATTATACTCACATTGAAAAGGGAGGTGTTTATACCTCTTTCTGCAACAAGATTTATCACAGCAATAAGTAACATTATAAGCAGAGCACACGTTTCTAACAATGGTATACAATTTATCAATTTGTTAACATAAGTGTTTCCCTTTTTGTGACAAGCGGTGTTCCTTATAATAATATTTTTGATCTTCCGTGAACCCACCTTGCCAATAAGATTCAGTTTCAAAGAAACCAACCATTGACATCAAGCCTGATAAAGCAAGACAATAACAGACCAACGAAAATAACAACTAGAGTAGGAACTAAATTTTGTATTTTTGATAAAGAAACAAGCAAACAAGGCGAAAATAAACTTAGCTTGAACAACAGTGATTCCAAGTGGACTTGATAAATAAAGCTATGCTCCACGGCAACAGCGCTAGAAAATAGTCTTGATGACCCACAAGTATAGGGGGTGTATCGCAGTATTTTCGAGGGAAGTGAAACCCAATTTATTGATTCGACACAAGGGGATCCAAGGAATATTTATAAGCCTTAACAACTGAGTTGTCAATTCAGCTGCACCTGGAAACAATCTTGCTCACATCAGTCTATCAGTAGCAATAGTTTTGTAGTAGGAATAGCAAAGTAGCAGCAGTAAAGTAAAGGCATCAATAACAATAGCAGTAAACAGTAGGATTCGAGTGCGGTAGGCATAGGGATGGATGGACGGGCGTTGCATGGACAAGACAATTCACATAGAAATCATAACATAGGGCAATTGCAGATAAATAAGATAAAGCATCCAAGTACTAGATAATCCTAGGCATGTGTTCCATATATAGTGATACGTGCTCGCAATGAGAACTTGCACAACATCTTTTGTCCTGCCAACCCGTTTGTAGCGGGGCCTCAAGGGAACTACTGGCAATTAAGGTGCTCCTTTTAATAGGGCACCGGAGCAAAGCATGAACACTCCGTGAACACATGTGATCCTCACATCAAAGCCATTCCCTCCGGTTATCCCAATTTCTATCACTTCGGGGCCATCGGTTCTGGACAACAACGTGTGTATACAACTTGTAGATAAGACCAAAAACAATACTATCATAATGAATCAATAACATGTTCAGATCTGAGATCATGGCACTCGGGCCCTAGTGACAAGCATTAAGCATAACAAGTCGCAACAAAGTCATAAAACACTAATAAAAGATACTAGGCACCATGCCCTAACAATCTGATGCCATTACATGAACGATCTCATCCAATCCCTACCATCCCCATAGCCTACATCAGGGGATTACTCACTCATAGATGGGGGAAACATGGATGGTCGATGGACAAGCGATGGTGATGCTGATGGCGATGATCTTCTCCAATTCCCCGTCCCGGTAGGGTGCCCGAACGGAGTTTCTGGTGCTGTTTCATGGAATCTAGTGGTGGCGGCGGAGCGGAAATCCTTCTAGAAAAACATTGACCCCCCTGAGTTTTTAGTTCAGAAGGCTTCTTATAGGTGAAGAGGGAAATCGTGGGGCAGCCTGGGGCAGCCAGACCATGCCCTGGCGTGGCCAGGCCCAGCCCGCGCCTAGGGGGTGTTGCCAACCCCTGGCCCTCCTCCGTCTCGTATTCTGGCTCGGTGAGTCTTCCGGAAAAATAGGCACTTTGGCTTTTGTCCCGTCCAATTCCGAGAATATTCATTTTCTTATTTTCCTGGAACCAAAGACAGCAGAAAACAGGCAGCTGGCACTGTGGCTCTTGTTAATAGGTTAGTCCGAGAAATCATATGAAAAGTACTCCAATGTGTGGAAAAAACACAAGAAAGTGGATAAAACCATCCATGGAACATCAAAAATTATAGATACATTTCCAGTGTATCAACTCTACATGAAACTTTTGGAGTATCTGAACCCACCTTTATTGTCACCCTGTTACAGTGTGACGTTTGATGTTATCGAGGCACTCTTCTAGTGCTAGTGATTAACATGATCTCATGGTCTATGGACTAAGCTCACTTCACATGATTTTATAGCAATGTAAACATAATGACTTTGATCATATTAATGTACTTTGGGTGATTGGTCATCACATCATTCCACCAATGTTGTGACCTCGTTATTGACAACACCCAATGTCCATGATCAGGAAACCTTGATCATCTTGTTTAATCAACGAACTAGTTTATATGAGAGGCATAACTAGGAACTCTTTATTTGTTTATTCAACACACGTATTAATGTTTCCAATTCACACAATTATAGAACGCGAAATAAACATTTATAATAAACATGGAATAAGAGAATTACCATTTTATTATTGCCTCTCAAGCATATTCCCTTCAGTCTCCCACTTGCACTAGAGTCAATACTCTAGTTTGAAAAACCTGCGTATTCAACACCTATGACTTTCTGGTGTTGTATATACATGTATGCTTGTGGTAAACCTAATCTACGGATTTGAAACTTTGAGATTTGTGTGTATTTGCATGTATTTGCATCTCTACGCATCACTCAATCTCAAATGAGATGGCATTGTATAAATTTGGTCCTTTGGTGAGACCTTAGTTCCTTGGGGTCAAATCATGTCGATACTATTGTCGAACAATATATCTTCATAGAACTAGCCCTCTTTGAACCACACCTAGTTTGATAAAAAACTACTTGACACAAATGCCCTCTCCTGCTGCTTCATGATTAGTCATATACTTAGCATGTTTTAGTATCTGTCACAATGTATTAACTTTGGAACTCATCCAAATCCATGATGGAACCTCCTTTCCATTACATTGTGCCACCCATAGTCTAAATTGAGATAAAATTAACTTGTATTTTGTGACAAAAATAGTACCAATGTAATACTTTACAATTAACTATTTGTCACCTCTACATACATAACCTATTCTTAGTTCTTCCATACTCATAAGAAAATCCTTATTATCATCCAATGAGCATCTTATGAATCATTCTGGTATATGCTCATAACATTTAAAACATAGGACATATCTGGATATGTACATATCATATTATACATTATTGATCAAAATATTCATGTGATTCGCTCACCAAGTGTCAAAACACTTGAATCTCATTTCACTCACCAAGTGTCAATACACTTGAATCTTGATTCAACCTTTTCCATGCAGAAAGAACCTTTCTAGTTGTTTACATACTGAAGTCATTCAATATCTCATCTATGTACATTTGACACAACCATATTAGCGCCTCAATCTATCCATATAAACATCGATGCCTAATATTGTGTTTTTTCACAAGTCTTTCATCAAAATCTAATTTTAATGAAATTCTTAACCAGTGCTAGTAAAAGATACATCATTTCCAATCAACAACATGTCTTCTACATAATATATTAGAAATATGTCTCAGCACTCCCACTTATCTTTTTTTGCAAATGCAACCATCTTCATCATCTCTGATGACATTAAACATTTTAACAGTTTCATCACGGTGAAGATTCCAAGTACGCTATGCTTACTTTAACCATTTAAGTATACATGGCCTTTTTTCATCCTTTGAATTAACAAAACCCTTCAAACGGTGTCATGTACATGTCCTAGGTAACCATTCTAATAGAAGAACTTTGATTTGTTTGTCTACCATATAGACATTTGTAGTGGTTGCTATAATAATCTTCCCAGATTAAATATATCTACGAAAGATCAAATCTTGTCGTAGTCAACTCCTTGAAATTTTTCGTAAACTCTTTTTCGGTATGTTGACTATTTCATATATTTGAAACATCCATGTCTATTTCTTTATAGATCCAAATACGACTAATAGGATTCACACATTTCTAGAGGGTCTTCCAAGTCATTGAGTTTTGGTGTATGGAAACTACCACGGATTATATGACTTCTAGTCACTTGATGAAGTCAGGGTCCATCATCGCTTCTTTCCAAGCAGTCAGTTCATCATAGTCAAAACAATAATGACTTGTTTTTCAAATATTACTATTTGATTCTTATTTGACCCACACACTTCAATAGGAACTATAATCTCCGAGATCACAACATGTGTAGCCACGGGAGCCATGAGCATTGTGGAGGCCTCCAGAACACTTTCTGGCGCTATGCTACTTAGCACATGTTGCTTAGGTTCATCAACCTAATGAAAGTTCTATTGTCCTCCTACTTAACTTTTGCGATAATTACTTCTCAAGAAACTTGATGTTCTAAGTGACAAGTACTTTTGTCTTTGGTGTTATTGAGTAATACCCAATTATTTCTTTGGGATAACCTACAAATACATGCTTATCCTACTTTTGTTGTAAATAGTTTACTTATGCCTAGCATACCAAATTTTTAAGAAAAGACAACACGGGTTTTACCCCAAGCCATAACTCATATGGTGTCATTTCAATGGATCATGATGGAGACCCTTTTTGTGTGAAACCAGTAGTCACTAAAGCTTTAATCGTTAAAACATAATGGCATTTATAAATGACACCTTTGATCTTACCATATCAAAACAAGGTTCGATTTCATTTCTCGAACACTCCATACTCCTATGGTTTATTGAGAAATGCAAATCCATCGAACGATTCCTCAAATCTTAGGTGTTGTGCTAAACTTGTAACTCAAATATCTTCCTTTATGATCCAATCATATATTATTTATTTTCTCATTACAATGGTTCTCCACTTCATCTTGAAAGTCTTTGAACATTTTTTCAAATGTTTCATACTTCTTCCTTATTAAGTAAATATATACATATATCCACTCAAAATTCCGGAGAAAGTATATGAAGTTGAATGATCCACCGCACACGGCTACACATAGTGGACTATATACATCAAATGCACATTGCCCAATAAGTTAGTTGTCCATTCCTCTTTGGCCTATGAATGGAGTTTAAATTATCTCCAGAAAAGTCTCACAAGCGTCAATTGTTCGAAATCATAGACTCCAAAAAACCCATAAACATGGAGTTTCTTCATGTTTTCTTTCCAATATAATATAAAAAGGTGATGTCACTTCATAAGTGATCTTTCAATCATTTTTATTGCGACATTTTAGCATTAGTGTTTATGGACGTGATTTCTCCAACTAGACTTGTAGGAGTTCATACATCTTGTATCGAATATGGTAATTATTTGAACAACCATTGTTCTCATAAAACCAGAACAAAATAATAATTGAAGCAAATCTTGAAGGCAAGGTTTGATGTCAACGAGAAACACAACAACGCTTTATTTGTTTTTGATGGACATCATCACATATTCCCTTGCTAGTTACTCAGGACATTGCAGTTCATGAATTTTGTTGTTCTGTATGACATTTCAGACCAACCAATTCGGTATCCAATACCCAATAACCACATTGTATATCATCCATATACCTAAGTTGGACATTTCCAGTCTTCTTCTTTTTTGCCAAATATTTTCTAGATTCTCTTTCTGCATTTCCTTTTCTTTTAAAATAACCTATCAACATCAATAGTGGTGCCATACATATGACACATAGTCCAAAGCATGTTAGTCAAATACTAATACCCTTGGACATGCACTTTGAAGTTGATCACCATCATCAAATGTTTAGCATTCTTTCACAATCCATTCTTTAGTAATCTTTTAGTGTAGTAAAAATATTACATACATATTTTATCCATACTATCATGACAACTTTCATGATCAAGCTACTATAGTCAATAAGGGAGAATCATGAGTATAATGTTAGTTCTAAAAACCTTTTGGGAGATCAGGATGCCTAGCATCTCCAACCTTCGTAAGTTCTCATACAATATGAGAACATGTATTTTGCTTAAATTATAGTTTATCATATTGCAACCAAAACATTGTTTTAGATATCGCAACACATGATGGTTTCTAAAATAGTTATTTCAGTTCCTAGATAACCTTGATGCTAAAACAACTTTTGAATATGAAGGATCATGGAGGCAAGCATGATACTTAGATACACTGGAATTGTTACTCTTGATTTAATACTACTTATTAAACTTCATGGAGTAAATGGAGTTTGCTGAAAGTTTGTAATAGGACTTTTAAATTTTAGATTGACACTCAAAATAATATGATACTAGTTCGTAAATTAAATATCCAGCATTCTATAGTTCTATTATTTCAATTATAACTAAGCACAAGGTAGTAAACGGATGCCAATGAAAACAAACTATGCAAATTCACTTTGATTTAGTTTATGATAAATTGAGGTGAACTTTAATCATATGACTACATGAACTACCACTCAAAACCAACATCCCTCGAGTCTTTTTGGTGATTACATGAACCAATTCACCACACCAAGACCGATCATCACGTGAATTGGTGCAGATACAAAGGCAAGCATCGATATGGTCATCATATAAACTATATGACTCATGCTTTACCTTTCGGTTAGTGTTCCGAGGCCATGTATGTACATGCCAGGCTCTCCGAGTAAGAACCTTTGTACTCGCATGTGTAAAACTGTCTTACACCTGTTGTATGTGAATGTAGAATCCATCACACCTGATCATCATGTGGTGTATCAAAATGATGAACTTTCTTAACGATGCATACTAAAGGAAGAACACATTTTCATATTGATATTTAAATGAGGGATTATGTTATAATTGTACTGAGTGCTATACAAGAAAAATAACATGCGAACAAACATCTCACACTAATAGTGATATGATATAATTCCTGCATTTGATCACTATCTTGTGCATCATGGTATGATCTCCATCATTCCATTTGTGTAATGCCATGGTCTATGGTGCTTACACTATGGTTTGTTTATAAGTTTTCAAGAGTATCCAACTATACGTAAAATCATAACATTACCATATCATAACACTTGCCTAGAAAAAATAAAAACTAGATGCTTCTAATTTATCTTTTGCATATTTTTACGTGGTTTAGGGCTTTCAGAGATAAAACCGTTCTTACCAATGAAAATGGAACCAGAATGATGATCAAAGTATTAGCAACCCATTGTACACCCGCATGCGACTTATGCAAAACTAGTTGCATGTCAAGCGTGGAACAAGTGTCTTGTGTGAGGAGATGTAAAGTTAGTTCGACTGCTTCATCCCACTATGCCACCAATATACAAAATACATAAAGGATGCAATAACATGATCATCAGCACCCACATACTCATATGTTTTCTACCCGTGCAAAGCATCTACGCATAGATCCGGCTCTGATACAACTGTTAGGTTCACATCATAGAAAACATAAACTTTCCTACAATATGAACAACTAAGCACCAAGATCTACCTATATAGATCTATCTAGATGCAAGCAATGGGTGGATACATATCCATAGATATCTTACCCTTGAATACCGAAAAGCTTTGTTAACAAAATCTGATTTCATGGATGATGTAGTCGTACTCTTGCCAATCTCAAGATCGAGTTGAAGTCCAGCGCCGCAAACCAGCAGTGCATCCATGATCTTACACAAGTCCATCACCTCGACAACCTCCGAGTCCCCGCTCTAGCAAAGCAGTGGAAGCAGTAGATCCTTCTAGAAAAACCATCGAGAACATGTACTTCACTAATCCAAAGCCATAGGGAATTTACTAGAGGGGGAAAGAGATCCTTCATGAGGATGTGTAAGAGTGAGAGGAGAGGAGTGCTCCTTTTATAGGGGGAGGGGGAAGCCCCATGCCATGGCCGGCGACCAAGGTGGGTGCGAACATGTCTCTGTCATTCATGTGGGTGGATTCTCCACTCACATAAATCCAACTCCACTCACAAATTGTGTCACCCCCGGGATTAAGGCTAGAAAAATCCCAAAACTCTGTCTGATATAAGGCTAATGTAAATCTCGGAATCGTACAGATAAAGAATCGGTAACACAACAGTGACCCTACGACACAAAAGTTATTATAGCGAGCTAATAATTGAGAAAAGAACCAAAATATTACAATCAGAGGTCATTGACCACAACCATAAAACAACGAAAGGCAAATTATGCTATTAAGTATAGCAAACTTAACAAACGGCCTAAGAGGCATGAAGCATAATGATGACGTCCCAGTCCATAGATTCCAGGCTGCCGACCAGGAACCCCAAACTACTCGTCGATGTCGAAGCCGTAACGAACTCATCTTCTATGGTAACACTTACCTGCTACAAAAGTATCAACAAAACAAGGCTAAGTACATGGTGTACTCTGCAAGACTTATGGCTGGTGGGATTATTTTGCATAAAGCTATCTTTCCTTGTAAAACAGAGAGGATTAGAAGCTCATCTAAGTAGAACCTTTTAAGAGGGGATAAGAGAGCGACATCTCTAGCTTTGATCTTCTTTTGATATCCACTGAATCTTTATCAGCTGAACCTACCAACTAGGTTCACCCCTCGATCCCTAAGGAAGCATCCTGAAGCACACCTCACTTCTCTTATCAAGTTTTACGATTAGGTTATAGTTCTCTATGATCATCATGTCTGTTCCCAAGTCATACATAACCGCAGACACTGCTTTTCAAAAATATTATTACCCTCCAGGGGTGCACAACTTTACCCACACATACCAACCAACTCTTAATGCCAAATATTATTAGCCCTCTTCCTTGGAAGGATGGAAGAGGGTGGTTGACCATGACCTTTAACTTGCGTTCATCGAGACCATGAGTCATGCCCTAAGGAGGGTTCCACCGTAATGGGTTAAGTCCCGAAGCCGGCCCCTAGAGATTTGGGCGGCGTTGGTTTACTAGAGGGGATGGCTAAAGAAACCCCGACCATGCTTACCTACCTGTTATGATGCACCTCCTTCTCCTCTTTTGAAAACATTTTCAATGTGTATGCCAAATGGAAAGCCCGAACTAGGTGACTCATGGAATCTACCAGGCAAGTTAGTTAGTCAAGGGGTTCCCAAGCCCCATGTGGCCGTACGCTCGTCTTGGTTCAATAGGCTAGAACTCGGATCCTAGTGGTGGCAAGTATGGGACTGTAAAAAACCACAACCCAACGCGGCCTCCCATACAAGCCTTAGCATGTTTAACTTTCACCTCTGATCATACCACGTCATCCTGTCCAGCTAGGTTCATTCATAGCTCTGATTCATCAACCGAATGGACCAGCGGTAACATCTAAGCATAGCTAAGCACAACATATATAAGTAGCTCTAGCAAAGCTCATAAGTCAAACCCTAGTTATGCTAGGAGTAGTGGATCAGGGAGTATAGGCTTCAAAGGGAACATGCATTAGATAGGACTACCATATCTATAGATAAAAGACTTTTGAATCAAATGCACGTGGCAAGAATGAATACTTTGAAAGCATAGGATTATCATGTGTGGGGCTATGCTTTCCTTTGCCTGTTGATACACAGCTATAGATCTTCGAACACCTGGTACTTGACTTGATTACAGTTGGTCAAGTATTGATCTTTGATCTTTGATGGTGTTGATCTCGGTCTTCCATCTTGGAGTCAGTATCATATTCCTGGAGCTGAAGGGGCAGAAGGCGAGGCACGAGGTGGACCAAAGCAGCGGGGAGGTCGACGGCGGAGCTCGTCGAGCTCGGAGAAGACGGGCTCGATGCGGGCAACTAGGAGCGTCCCGGTCCGATTCCTTCCATGTAGATGAAGCTGGCGATGTGGCGGAGCTCTAGGGACCATCGGCTCGGCTTGGGGTGGCTGTAGACGGTGGGGCAGCACGGAGTCTGTGGAGCTAGGGTTCGGCCGCTAGCGAGAGAGAGAGAGCAAGGGAGAGTGTTGGGGAAGAGAGAGGTCGAGGGGAAGAGGAACACGACGCGGGGCGGTCTTATCCTCCTCTAGAGCATGACGGACGGTGGTGTGATGACTGCAAGTGCACATATCATTTGTAGCTATTTTCGAAATAAAGACATCGATCCCATAGGGAGCTGTAGGCAAAAGACTAAAATGCTTTTAACTAAAACTAAACGTAGTACTTAAGGAATAACTTTGAGATGCAAGACAAGTAGAATTGTTTTTGGGTTTTTGATTGAACGAAGCAATTAAAATAAAGTAAAACTTAATGCAGAAAGTAAGAATCGCATATGTACAAGGACTTGAAACTGCAATATGGAAAAAGGCTTTCTCAGGAGTGGTGGATACACCACTAGCAATTTAGACTAAGCAATCAAGATTATTATAAAAAATATTCTCATGATATGTATGTATGTGGGAGGAGCTCCATATATGGACAAATAGGCAGCAACCACTGCTCACATCATCCTTCATAACCATAGCTGACAGATAAATGACATCAATCGTATTATCCTGCTATTATGGGATTTCTCCCGTGGCATGGACATGGCTTTATGAATTCACCTTGTTTCCCCGAGTTAGTACGCAAAGAATGACAACATCTTTATAGTCACAGTAAGTGCTATTATCCCTCCGTCTACCAACAAGTAATCCCCTTCATCATGTCCTAGTAAGAGGCAAATATTAAGGAGGTGGACAACTCCCAACATCAAGATAAAGACAATTAACACATGCACATAATGATGTATAACATAATAATCTCTATCTTATCTCAATCATATGCTAGGGTTTCTCCATCTCCCCAAGAACTAATGATCTACTCAGACATGGAGGCAATCAACATAATGACAATGGTAATGGAATCAATTGTAAATCAATAGTTTTTGTATAAATCCACAACGAGTATGGAAATTACAACAAGATCTAGATGGGTGAAGATGGGATGGATGGAGATGATGGTGGTGCAACGGTTGATGAAGATGAAGATCGATGTCTTGACCTCCTAGATCTATGTAGGGTGAAGATGGATCCCTTGGGAGAGTTGCCCCTCTAGATTCCTTCCGGAGGTGATGTTTTTGGCGATTTCTAGGTGTTATGTATATCATCTCTTAAATCCAAGTGCACGGACTGAAACTATTTGAGGAGGCGGTGGCGGCGCCAACTATACGACCATAACTATACGGCTAGAAAAGGTATTCTGCTCGTATAGTTGGTCGTTAAACCCTCTAGATGCCTTGGTCGCTTCAGGTTTTCTTATGGTGTTATTGATATTTTGCAGATAAGAGATTTATGTTTTTTTGACTCCTTTTCTCTCTCCAGTACAACTGCTCCAAGAATTGTGTCCATTGTATCCATCATCTGTCCTGATCCTGTTGAAAATAGACATAAAATGTGCATGCGAATGCCGTAAAATACAAAGATCCTACAACTACAACACAAAATAATAATATAAAACATGATGCAAATATGCACTCATCAACTTCCCCAAGCTTAGACTCTTGCTCGTCCCGAGCAAGTTTAGCTTAATGGATGTGATCCTCATATTCATGAAGCTGAGTCAATAAAATAAATGAGGCAGTTGCATCATGTGTTCATTATATTTGATATATAGGAATAAGTTCATGAATAGTACCTTACTCGAACCATCCGAATAATATTAGAAGGCTTCCACACCTTAGTGATCAACAGTTTACAAAATATGAATCTCAACATGATGTAAAAGTATTCGGTTCGACTGAATGAGTTAGCGAGGTAGTCCCAATTGTTTATAGGATTAACATATTCACTTGGGATTCAAAATCTCAAAATGCTTCTTTATCATACCACAATATTGTGGTGTATGCCTATTTGCTCTTTGCACATTCGCTCTTTTTCTTCTTCTTATCCTTTTTTATATATATATGCTCACACTTTTGTTTAAGTGATGTGCAAAGAAGCTAGCCATAAGGGCTAGTGAATGTTTTTTCTCTTGATCTTCTGATCGTATGGCAATTTGAGAATATCGAGAATAACCATCAAGAAAATAGAAATACAAATTATTACTAAGTCTTTCTAAAATTTTATCCATAAATGTTATGGGTTTATGATTTTTTCGTGTCTCACAGTTGAGTTTTATAAAATCAATGCACATGTGATATCCAACAATAGGTTTTAGAGGAACTAGCTCACCATCCTCATTCATAGCAGCATCAAGACCCCCTTGTCTTGGTATGCAATGAGCTGGGCTAACCCACTTACTGTCGGAAATAGGATATATTATGCGAGCATCTAATAAGCGTATAACCTCTTTTTTTACTACTTCCTTCATTTTTAGATTAAGCCTTCTTTATGTATCAACTAAGGGTTCAACATCATCAAGCAAGGTAATCTTATGTGTTACAATAGATGGATCTATTCCTTTAATATCACTTAGAGTATATCCAAAGGCTTAACGATGCTTAACCAAGACCGAAATGAGTTTATTTGTTTCATTTTCTGATAGATTTTTGCTAATAATAACAGGACATTTATTTTCATTATCTAAAAAATCATACCTCATATCATCTGGAAGTTGTTTTAGTTCAATTGGTGGAGGTTCTTCATCTCCCTTTCTTACCAGTGCTTCATAGTCATGTGGATTTTGTGCTTCCGGAACTGCATCAAGGTCATCCATGTCTTCTCTCTCCTCATCATTCGGTGCTTCCTCCCAATTAATTAGGCTCCTCTCTAATTCATCTTATACAGTACTAAAATGAATTGTGGCCAGCTCGGCAATCATTTTCTCTTCCTTGATATCTTCCACCTCATATGGCCTCTTCTTTAGTTTGGCAAAGTGGAATGTCATTTCCTCTTCTCCAAACATCAGCGAAATAGTCTCCTTCTTATTATCAACTCGAGCTTTGGTTATGGAAAGAAAAGGCCTACCTAAAAGAATAAGACAAAAAGAATCTGGATGCATGTCAACAATATGAAAATTAAGGGGGTACATGAGCGATCTAATAAAGACATAGATATTTCTGATAACACCTTCCAATTTTATATTAGTTCTATTAGACAATTTAATAGTAATTTCTACCGATTCCACATATGGATTATTTAAATTGTAGTGAAGTTCCTCATAAAGTGATGAAGGCATAATATTTATAGTGGAAATTGGCTCACAAATTCTGTATAAGAAAGTTTCTCTACAATATATAGGAGTCATAGGTTTAGAAGTTATGTTACCTTGTACCTTACCTTTGATGAATTCTGAGGTTTCAAAGTCTAGCATAACCACTTCATTATCCACTGTTCGTGCTTCCATAAGATCTTTCAATATAACATTATTTATATTGGTACCTTCGGGGTTCTTTTCTAGTTTCTTTAATCTTCTCTTTATTTGTTCTTGCTCTTTTTTTGTTTTTCTTGATATTCTCTTGAATAGGTGGAGAGGAGAACTCTTCCATTAGCGCTTTTGAACGCTTCATTTCTTCCAGAGGTTTATGGGGTTTCCATTCTGTAGGTACCTATAAATGCCCTGCATAATTCTCAATAATTTTCTTTACTTAGTAAGAATCAATAACAAGGGTTTTAATAATTGCACAAGTCCTTTCATCTACAGGGAAATCGTTAACACAAGCATATACAGAAAAACTATTTTTAATGTTCTCCTTGTTTTTAAGATTTTCCGTTGCCTCCCTCATTTTCATTATTAATTTCCAAGCTTCATCATAGGTATAGGATAGAAAACTACCATTAGAAACGGTGTCTAGATTCATTCTATTTTCATTATTAAGCCCTCCATTAAAAGTATGAGTGATTAACTAATCAGGCAAACGATGATGGGGGAAATTATCAAGATGGATCTTGTACCTTAGATACCCTTCATACAAACCCTCATCAGGATTATTTTTGAAATTGATAATAATACCTCTCATCCTGTGAGGTTTGCTTTCTGAGTAATATTTTGATAGTAAATTGGTTGTTAATTCCATCAAAGTCCTTGGTGCTTCTGCACAAAAAGATCTATATTAGTCTCAAACATTATTAGAGAGAGTTTGTCTAAACAACTAGGTTTTAACCATATCAAGATTACAGTCGTCAAATATAAAGGAACTGAGAACATCTTCAAAGAATTGTAAGTGTCTATATGGACTCTCTTCATTGGTTCCTACAAATTTCTTAGAGTGTAGTAGTTTAAATAATAAAGGATGGATCTCAATGCATCCGAGTTTATGCTTCTATTGATAGTTATAAAAGCGTCCATGGGCGAACCAATTTTCCTTACTGCCTCAAGATGAATTAAATGCCGAGTGTTGTCCATTTTTGCGATCCTGCAACTTAAATTAAAAATCAGTACAATGAAAGTAAATAACTAAAAATAAAGTGACTTGTAGCGCTAAGCTCCCCAGCAACGGTGCCAGAAAATATCTTGATAACTGCAAGGGCACAGATCGTTTGTAGCTAGTTTCGAAATAAAGATATCGACCCCATAGGTAGCAGTAGGCGAAAGACTAAAATGCTTTTAACTGAAACTAAATATAGTACTTAAGGAATAGCTTTGAGATGTAAGAAAAGTAGAATTGTTTTTGGGTTTTTGATTGAATGAAGCAATTTAAATAAAGTAAAACTTAATGCAGAAAGTAAGAATCACGTATGTATGTGGGAGGAGCTCCATATATGGACAAATAGGCAGCAACCACTGCCATTTAGACTAAGCAATCAATATTATTATAACAAATATTCTCATGATATGTATGTATGTGGGAGGAGCTCCATATATGGATAAATAGGCAGCAACCACTGCTCACATTATCCTTCATAACCACAGCTGACTGATAAACGACATCAATCGTATTATCCCGCTATTAAGGGATTTCTCTCGTGGCATGGACATGGCTTTATGAGTTTTCCTTGTTTCCCCGAGTTAGTATGTAAAGAATGACAACGACATTATAGTCACAATAAGTGCTATCATCCCTCCGTCTACCAACAAGTAATCCCCTTCATCATGTCCCCGTAAGAGGCAAATATTAAGGAGGTGCACAACTCCCAACATCAAAATAAGACAATTAACACATTCACATAATGATGTATAACATAATAATCTCTATCTTATCTCAATCATATGTTAGGGTTTCTCCATCTCCCCAAGAACTAATGATCTACTCAGATATGGAGGCAATCAAGATCATGGCAATGGTAATGGAATCAATTGGAAATGAATAGTTCTTGTATAAATCCACAACAAGTACAGAAATTACAACAAGATCCATATGGGTGAAGATGGGATGGATGGAGATGATGGTCATACAACGGTTGATGAAGATGAAGATCGATTCCTTGGCCTCCCAGATCTACGTAGGGCGAAGATGGATCCCTTGGGCGAGTTCCCCCTCCAGATTCCTTCCACAGGTGAGGTTTTTGCCGATTTCTAGGTGTTATGTATGTCGTCTCTTCAATCCAGTTGCATGGGGTGAAACTATATGAGGAGGCAGTGGTTACGCCCACTATACGATCGGAACTATACAGCCGAAAAAAGTATTCCAGTCGTATAGTCGGTCGTTAAACCCTCTAGATGCCTTGGTCACTTCGGGTTTTCTTCTGGTGTTATTGATATTTCCCAAATAAGTGATTTACATTGTTTTGACTCCTTTTCTCCCGAGTACAAATGCTCCAAGAATTGTGTCCATTGTATCCATTATATGTCCTGATCCTTGTGAAAATAGACATAAAATGTGCGTGCGAACGCCGTAAAATACCAAGATCCTACAACTACAATGCAAAATAATAATATAAAACATGATGCAAATATGTACTCATCACGATGCACGGGCGGCGTGGATCGATGACGGCACTGCAGACATGGAGCTGCTTCGGCTCACGTGAAGAAGAAGAAAGAAGAGAGAGGTTGAACGGGTATTGGGCCGGCTGTGGGCTGCTGCTGGGCTGCAACGGTTACTGGCTGCTGCGCAGGTGGGCGGCAGAGAAGGGAGAGGAAGACTGGGCCGGCTTGCTGTGGCTGTGCTGCTATTTATATTTTCAAAACATTTTTCTAATTCTGTTTTCTATTATCTTTTGTATTTTGAATTTCAAAACTATTTTGAGTCATTTTCTAGATACTAGAAACTTTGCAAACATATTAAAATATGGCAGGGACCCTTTATAACAATTTGGGTTCCTTAACTGTTGATACTTTTCAAAATATTAAATCTACCTTTTGAATAAGTTTCAAAGAGAGAGGGAAAAGATTAGGGTTTGCATTTTGTTTTCTTGGAGGCCTTTTATTTAAAGAAGATGATGCTCATGCTATGCACAAATCAAACCCTAACTAGTATTAGTAAAACTAGGTTTGTTACAGTTCTATCCCCCTTAACAGAATCTCGTCCCTGAGATTCCTAGGTAGGAAGATAGAAGAAACATGGTCACACTAGACTTTGACAATCTTCTCGAAGAGGTTGATTAATGCCACCATTACTGAATGAATGAAGCGTTTCATTTCTTTGAGGTAGCTACACGCACTAAGGGAGAGAGGGAATGACACAGAACCACAAACAGAGTATCTCATGGTTAACTCATGGATAGATGTTTCATAACATCTCTGGAGCCAACAGGCATGAAACACGTAAAGGTAAAGTTGGAAACAAAAGGAGAAGGTTTCAGGTTGTTAGATAGATGGTCTTCGCAAGGATTGAGACCATGGAACTTCTTAAGAGTTTGAGCTTCTGAAAAGGAGAGCTTACAACAGAAAGAACACGACAACAGACTTCGAAAGGGGATCCTCTACTAACCAACTTAAGTAGAGCTTCCAAGGTACAGAGATATGGATAACCAAGTTGTTGAAGTACTTTTGATATAGAAGGATAACTCTTCGTGCAACAGAAGGTCAAGACAGAAAAGTTGTTTTGTGGCGAGGAGTCATAAGAGTCATAAGGAACATATAACAAGAGAAACTTCTGATTATAAAAATCATAGTCGCTCTTCGAACATGCCAGAGGAACCAAAGGAAACTCTTTATTCATCCAGGTTTATCAAAAAAAATTCCAAAGATCGTGATATCACTTCATACCACTAAGATGAATATATAAGAAGATTCCTGATGACACGAGGAAAATGAAATTTCATTCTCAGACTTCAGTTACTTGGCACAACAAGATGTTTGCCAACATAAAAGGGTCTAGAGGATCGACCGAGACACATTTAGCAACACTTCTTTAAAGGTTCTCCTTGATGTTCGAGACACGAAACATCAAGTAAGGATCAGACTTCGGTATAAAGGAGACCATAAGCACAACTCCTATGATGACTCATAGAAGAAGCCTTATGAGGGGTGGATGTTATTGCTGAAGCAAGATATTATGGCAATAGGCCTTCTAACTAATTGTGTCAACCATTACATCAATTTTTTCGGATTTTCAAAGAGACCTACATCAAAAACCTTGATGAACACCAACCATCGTTGCTACTTGATATTCAGCTCTAGTTAGTTGGAATGATACTTTAGACTCAGCATGTCCAAATAGAAAGGTTGCAGCATTTACCACAAAGGTAAGTTACTAGAGTCTCAAGACATGGACTACAACATCAAGCTCCAAAGGAATTAGCAAGTTATCAAATATAATTGCTCCTACATGAATTGCTTGCAACGAAACACAACTGAATCATTGTTGGGAAGCATTTAGGAGGATACTGATGTTTTAAGAACTGCGTCTCTTCCATGAAAAATCAATCAGTGGCTTAGCGTGCTTGAAGAATCTTCTCAAGATGTGAAGGTATCAACCTACCATATCAAGAACACTTCGCACATGCTTGACTGACTTGAAATGATTTCCAAGGAAACAAGAATAACTCTACTCGGATCCACGGAGATATCGTTCAAATATTGCACGTCAACCAAAGAAGGTTACTTCTAACATCCAAAACACAACCTTCGAGATAACATGAAGACGATTCTCAAAAGTTTCCAACATTAATGCCAACTATTCTAAATGAATCTTTTCTAGCATGGAAAAGATAAGGATGCCATCGATGGGATCAATAACAAACTTATCAGCATACTTCAAGAAGATGGACTCATATATTGTATGAACAAGACATCGATACTGGTCAGACCAAAGGACATGCAGATGTACCTTGGTGAAACATCACGAGTATTGATATGTCCAAAACGTATCTACTTTCCCGAACACTTTTGCTATTGTTTCTCCTCTAAACTTGCGTGATTTGGATGCAACTAATGCGGACTGACGCTGTTTTCAGCAGAATTGCCTTGGTGTCTACTTTTTGTGTAGAAAGCCAACTATTAGGAAAAATCCCAGAAAATATGCCAAAAATCCTATTTCACCCGAAGACTCCAGGAGCCAGAATACGAGACGGAGAAGAGCCAGGGGGTGGCCACACCACCTGGTGGCGCGGGCCAGGCCAGGCCGCGCCAAGGGGTGGTGTGGGCCCCCCAGGCACCCCCTCGGCCTCTCTCTTCGCCTATAAGGAGCCTTATGACCTAAAAACTTCGGGGGGGTGGAGGGGGTTTGACGTTTTTCCAGAAGGAGTTCCGCTCTGCCGGCACCACCAGATTCCACAAAATAGCACCAGAAACTCTGTTCTGGCACCCTGCCGAGACGGGGAATTGGAGGAGATCATCGCCATCATCATCACCATCGCTTCTCCATCGACTATCCATGTTTCCGCCATCTATGAGTGAGTAATCCCCCGCTGTAGGATATTAGGATGGTAGGGATTGGATGAGATCGTTCATGTAATGGCATCAGATTGTTAGGGCATGGTGCCTAGTATCTTTTATCAGTGCTTTATGACTTTGTTTTGACTTGATGTGCTTAATGCTTATCACTAGGGACCGAGTGCCATGATTTCAGATCTGAACTTATTATTGATTCATTATGATAGTATTGTTTTTGGTCTTATTACAAGTTGTATACACACGTTGTTGTCCGGAACCTATGGCCCCGAAGTGACAGAAATTGGGATTACCGGAAGGGAAAGGCTTTGATGTGAGGATCACGTGTGTTCACGGAGTGTTAATTCTTTGCTCTGGTGCTCTATTAAAAGGAGCACCTTAATTGCCAGTAGTTCCCTAGAGGCCCCACTACCAACGTGCTGGCAGGACAAAAGATGTTGTGCAAGTTCTCATTGCGAGCACGTATGAATATATATAGAACACATGCCTAGGATTGTCCAGTACTTGGGTGCTTTAGCTTATTTATCTGCAATTGCCCCATGTTCTGATTGCCATGTGAATTGTCTTGTCCATGCAATGCCCGTCCATCCATCCCTATGCCTACCGCACTCGAATCCCACTGTTTACTGCTTTTGTTACTACTGTCTTTGCTTTACTACTGCTATTACTTTACTATGCCTACTACAAAACTGTTGCTACTGATAAACTACTGTGAGTAAGATTGTTTCCAGGTGCAGCTGAATTGACAACTCAGTTGTTAAGGCTTATAAATATTCTTTGGCTCCCCTTGTGTCGAATCAATAAATTGGGTTTCACTTCCCTCGAAAATACTGCGATACACCCCCTATACTTGTGGGTCATCAAGACTATTTTCTGGCGCCGTTGCCGGGGAGCATAGCTTTATTTATCAAGTTAACTTGGATTCTCTATTGTTCGCTGCTATCCATCCATCATGGGTGAGTCTCGTGATGGCAAGGTTCCTATTTTACCATCCACTACAAGAAGAGGTACGGTTCTAAACACCTTTGCTGCTCTTGATTCACCATCTGTTATAAGTAAGCTCGTTACACCACCACATACACATGCTACACACACTGCTACTACTGCTGAATCTAGAACTTCTGATGCTTATGATGTTGCTTCTACTGTGCTCGATAAGAGTGGTTCATTAGGTCCTTTCCTAGATGCTACGATTGCTAGAACTATAGCTGGAAATACCGAAACTCCTAATGAACTATAGCTGGAAATACCGAAACTCCATGTGGTCAAAGGGTACGGTGGGCAAGTGGCGGCTATCACCCGGACCACCATCTCGATTAACACCGAGAATCTCTGGCATAAAGATAATGGCCATTTGCGCACACTCCTCTTCGAGAAGCTGCACGCAAGATACAAGTTCCCCCTTCAGTATCGGAACACAGATTATCATGGGAATGAAGTAAATAAATCTGCCCTCACGAGGATGAGCACCACCCTGGCCAGCTGGAGAACCCGGATAAAGAAGAAGATATTTAAAGAAGAGAAAAGTCTCGAGGAGATCCAAAAGATTGACCCGTAGATCACCGAAGATCAATTCCAGGAGTTCAAGGCCAAGTGCACCTCTGAAGCAGCCAAGGCCTCGAGTAAGTGGGGAAAGGAATTGCAGGAGATGAACATAGGTCACCACCATCTTGGATCTGGTGGTTACAGAGCTGCGGAGCCCAAATGGGAAAAGGAGGACGACGAGTATAGAGCTAAGGGGATACCTAACCCCTTTTCGAAATTCAAAAACAAGTAGCTTCGAAACTTCATCAGGGCTCGTTACCATGTGGACCCCAAAACCAAAGAACTCATCACGGAAACTAAGGTGAAGGACTTCGAGGTTCTTGCGGTAAGTAATTTAATTACCGCGGATCAAGTCGATTACATTATAATCGATCAAGTCGAATTTCTAAACGGTTCATGTTACTTCTTCTGCAGGACGAGGAAATTGCTAGTCAGGGATCCCATGGTTCCTCATCCCACGGGTCGACGACGGCCACCCGGTGGGATAACCCTTTTAATATGGCGATGAACCGGGCCAAGAAAATCATGCCGGTTACAAAGAAGTCATCGTCGGCTGGCCGTCTGGCCGGCTTCGGGGCTAAAAATTGGGTGGATCATTTTGGTCCACCCCTGAGGACGCGTGTGGAGGGAAGGAGCGACGAGGAAAACCGCAAGGTTTAGGAACTTAAGGAACAAGTGGCGCGGATCCCGCAGATCGTCCAAGACAACCTGGCAATCACCCTCACCTCCATCCTGCCTACCTTGGTGGAGTCAATAGCGAACTGGAGTGCGGGTGGTCGACAAGGGCCGTGCCCGATTCCAAGCATGGTCAGTAGCCACTCAAACAATGCGACGCCGACGATCCCGGTGAATTATGTGTTCGTGACTATGCCCGCTAGCACGGCGGCGCCGGAAGCATTGGTGACTCCGCCCGCTAGCACGACGGCGCCGGAGCTTAATGCAACTGATAGGGAGAATACATCGCGGCCGGCACCGTGCCATCAAGCAGCTCCTCCGTCTCTTGCACGCCCGTCGTCGTATGCGGTGCCTTGACATTAGCCGAGCTCGACGCCATCACGATAAACCAAATAGTTTACCGCCTTGCCATTTATTACTCTTATGGCATATTTTTAATGCCATACATGTTGTTCGCAGACGGATGTTCCATGCACTCTCTTAAGCTTCGTGAACAATGAGTTGAGGGATGTTGCCAAGGGTACCATCATTCAACCCTTGCACCTCACGTTCCACTCAAAGCCGATGCCAGATAGCGTGCATAGGGTTAAAATTATCTGGATGCTAAGGGGCTACGATGACCTGGAACCTCCCATTCAACCCCCAGGAGCGGATGAAGAAGAGCCGGCTGTCCTCAGAAGTTGCTTCGGCTTATCCCTGCTATGGCCAAAGAGCATGATTCGTTTGGGGACGGCCGGGGCCAGCACCCCACAAACAACAACACTGTCTGTCATGCCAGCGCCAAGCCATGGCAAGACCCCCACACCATCACCTCCACGAGATTGTTTGGCGGGTCATATTGACATGACCATGGCACAGGATCCGAATGAGGATGACGAAGATTACTTTGATGATTTCATCAACACTAATCTTTTCCCCGGCGACCTAAACGAAGACCCAGCTGGTGGCCCCGCAGAGAAAGCCACTTGCAACAAACGTCTCTTTGGTTCTCAGGAGACGCCTCCAGCTTACACCTTCACCGAGCCAGCAGATACATCCAGCCGGCCCTTTGTTCTAAGACCTGACACACTACACAGGGCGATCGATGCTCAGATTGAAGTGCCTACCCACTTCCCAAAAGGCAAGAAGACCAGGAAAAGAAAATCTCGCAGCTCGAGCCAGCCGGTGGCGTCAACTGCAAATTCGATCAGGTTTAAGGACGGGCCACCAAGACCAAAGGGTATTATGTGGAGGATGCATGTGGTGGGTGAGCCCATGCTAACTAAGAAATTGCTCAGGCTCGCCACTTCAGAAATGAGGAGTGTGCATGACGGTGTGCTGATGATAGAGAGACGCCTTCTTGCAGAGAAAGATCCCTCGCACCCGGTATTCGTGGTTAAGGTGCCACGAGGCTTGGGCTTCGTTGATAATGTCCCCGTGGATCTGTTCTTCCTGCGGTTTGACGACATCTTCAATATGTTCCACCTGTATCCGCTGCACTATACCATGGTACGCCTGTTTTCTCTCAGCCTGGCTATTCAGATCAGTAGAGAGAACACCCCGGGCATCGCTATAGTGGACCCCTACTACATGCGTGATGGCTACTTGGGAAGCACCATTGAACGGCGATTCGTGGCCTTGTACCTCCAAGGCATCTTGGTGGCGAACAAGACAAAGGAATACATTCTCGTGCCTTTCTTTCCTGAGTAAGTCATTATTCACTCGCCGCCATAACATGCTTTATTAGATTTTCATCATTCTTTTTCCAACACATTCCGTTTGAATTGTTTTGCGCAGAGATCAACATTGCACACTCATCTGCTTGTCGCCGAAACATTCGCAAGCCACGTATTTTGACTCGGGGAGTCAAGAGAAGAAGAAAAACTACGACAAGATCAAGGAAGTTCTGGATGATGCTCTCACCGGCTATGCCTCAGCGGAAGGCGCCACCTTCGTGCGTAAGAAGCTCAAGTTTGGCAGGCACGTCTTCACCCATGTGACGGAATTCCCCTGCGTGAAGCAGCCGGCAGGCAGTCAGAAGGAAGCCTACTATGCACTCCATCACATGAGGGCGTTCCTACTAGAGCAACAGAATTATACTCTGCCAGATCATCTCAAACGGTGGGCCGAAGTCAAGGCCAGGATCAATGATTCAGATATTAGACAAGAGATGTATCGCATCCAGCAACAGTTTGGGGCAATCATCAGCCGTGATGTCATGACTTCAGGGGGGCAATCATCCAGCAACAGTTTGGGGCAATCTACGGAGGCAATCCCCCGAATAACCGTGACGTAGTAGATCGCCTAAATATGCAGGGTGACTATAGGGCGTTCATGACGAAACAAGGCGTCCTCCCGTTCCCTGAGCCGAGCCAGAAGTCTTGATGCGTTGGTCTTGTTGTAGTTCTTTATCCCCACGTGTACTTGTGTGTGTCGACATGTACATGCTACTACTTGGTATTTTTTGCTTACTTTGTTACCTTATTTGATAAGTATATCTTTATATGCGACTTTTACTTGTTTTTTCACCATCATTTAATTATTATTGCCAACTTTTAGATGACGTGGTACGTCGTGTACAAGGGACGGGTTCCTAGAGTCTATGATGGGAAGACTGTCGGAGACAGGTGCACCGTTTCAGCGGCAATAGCTACAAAGGGTACAATACTATGGCCGAGGCGGAAGCTAGATATGCGCGCTATCTAGCGGGAGTTAGGACGAGGAACCCAATGAAGACCTGTACCTCCGTCGTGCTGATGGTTATTGTTCTTGGTTGTCTGTCATGCATGTTCCTACTTTAGATGTCTAGGCGGCCTTCCATGAGCTCTAACTTGGTTGAGACATGTATTCATGTCATCACTAGCTACTTTGTAACTTGATCGAAATAATATAACTTATACTGTGTATTTATGTATGTGACTTATCCATATGTATTTGTTTCTATCTTGTCTGTGTATTTATTTCTGCATTGTATATCTATGTATTTATTTCTGTACAGGATATCTGTGTATATCAGCTGTATTGTATATAATCTGTATGGAATATCATCTGTATTGAGTATTTTTTTTGTTTTTTGAAAAGCTAAGCCGTGGCGCACATATACGTTGTTAGTGGCGCACCACGTTGGTGGCGCACCTGGTCAGCTACTAGTAGCGCACTACGTCATGCGCCACAGGAATAACCGTAGTGGCGCACCAGCCAGTGCGCTACTACTAACTACATACTAGCAACGCACTTGTCATGCGCCACAGGAAAAACAGTGGTAGCGCACTGTGTTGTGCGCCACTACTGTGTCGAGATTCCTGTAGCACACCCGGCAGTGCGCTACGGGCACTTTTTAGCCTTAGCGTAGAAGTCGTGGCGCACCCCTAGTGCGCCACAGAAGGGGAAAATAGGTGCGCCACGGATTAGCTTTTTTCTAGTAGTCTGCGTCCTTCTTTGTTGTGCATATGCTTGCGCTTTATGAGTTGAAGTTAGCAGAACCATGTATCATGGGGGCCGCTTTCAACGCTTCATAGGCACTTTGCACCTAGTTGATATCATGTTATTTTGCTTATGGATCCCGACGGTGTGAAATAAAAGTAGAACTTGTAAGATCATGGAGTTTGTATGTATGTTAGAGAAACGCCTGGGCCGCTAGCCTAAGCCATGCCTAATCATGGTGTAAACTTGCAGCATAACCATAATGAGCATTCTATGAAGCATCCTCAATAAAAATCTATGCACATAGTAAATAAAAAGATCGTCGAGATGCTCATTGTCTGCTTGCCTTGTTATTTTGATTATGGGATAGCTCCCGTGTCATGTGCAAGGGGTACCCCGTTGGCGGTTCTCTATGATACGTATATACTTACAATGACAAGAGCTTACTTGTGACTGAAGTTGAGTAGCATGAGGATCGGTCTTCGTAAGTAAGGGGCATGAGACTTTGATTTATAACTTGTCAAGCATATCCTCTTAGTTGTGTCACTTTCACCTGAACCACATTAAAGATGCTTATGATAGGTGCAATGAGAGCTCAAAGCTAACGAGTACCATACTTTCAGCATTTGGAAGCCTTTCAAATTATTCAAAACCTTTTGTTCTACTTGTTGAGTCTCCACATATTCTTTGAGCACCTTCTTGAGAGCATAGTTGTCATTCTTTATGTTTGTTCCATTACTTGATTATTTGTGTTATGACTTTGATGCTTGTTTTCTTGATATCTTTACTTCTAGTCATCACTTGAACTTCAGAGGTGCCTTGACATTCATAATCAAAGGCAAGCGAGATACCACTCTATCATACCTTTCTATGAGCATTGTAATGTTGCTTATGTTCGTGCTTCATGCTACTTATTATTCTTGAGTTGTAATCTCTTCATAGCTTGCAAAGACTATTAAGTAGACTTGGTTGCATACTCTTTATTATGAATTCTCCAAGTAGTTGATCACATTGCTGAGAATATTTACATCATATGAAGCAAATGTGTTCGTGAAAGTTCTTTTATCGCACTCAGTTTTCAACTAAATTGCTTGAGGACAAGAAATACGCTAAGGTTGGGGGGAGTTGATACGTCCAAAACGTATCTACTTTCCCGAACACTTTTGCTATTGTTTCTCCTCTAAACTTGCGTTATTTGGATGCAACTAATGCGGACTGACGCTGTTTTCAGCAGAATTGCCTTGGTGTCTACTTTTTGTGCAGAAAACCAACTATCAGGAAAAATCCCAGAAAATATGCCAAAAATCCTATTTCACCCGAAGACTCCAGGAGCCAGAATACGAGACGGAGAAGAGCCAGGGGGTGGCCACACCACCTTGTGGCGCGGGCTAGGCCAGGCCGCGCCAGGGGGTGGTGTGGGCCCCCCAAGCACCCCCTCGGCCTCTCTCTTCACCTATAAGGAGCCTTCTGACCTAAAAACTTCGAGGGGTTCGACGTTTTTCCAAAAGGAGTTCCGCTCCACCGCCACCACCAGATTCCACGAAATAGCACCAGAAACTCCGTTCTGGCACCCTGCAGGGACGGGTAATTGGAGGAGATCATTGCCATCATCACCATTGCTTCTCGATCGACCATCCATGTTTCTCCCATCTATGAGTGAGTAATCCCCCGCTCTAGGCTATGGGGATGGTAGGGATTGGATGAGATCGTTCATGTAATGGCATCAGATTGTTAGGGCATGGTGCCTAGTATCTTTTATTAGTGCTTTATGACTTTGTTGCGACTTGTTGTGCTTAATGCTTGTCACTAGGGCCCGAGTGCCATGATTTCAGATCTAAACTTATTATTGATTCATTATGATAGTATTGTTTTTGGTCTTATCTACAAGTTGTATACACACGTTGTTGTCCGGAACCTATGGCCCCGAAGTGACCGAAGGTAGCAGTTCAAGAAACTGGCTTGCTCAAGAACTTGACTACACGGTCATGTGGCAACATGGCAATACTTCTAGTAGACATCTAGAATATTATGAACCACCGATATGTCACTTAGTTCGAGAGGGACCTTGCTTAGTAAGGCAAGAAGACATAGTCTTAGAGCTTCAGCACAAACCTAACTCTTTGACCGACGGGAGGGTACCAGAATAACGAGCGTGGTAGCACCGTCAAACTTTGCTTAGTGATAGGTTAACCATCACGCTAAGAATGACACAAATGTCCTTGTTGAGGTCCAAATCAACAATTATTGCTAAGAATCTCAGATGGCCACATTATTATGCACACTCATCATTCATGAGCGCGAAATCTTGGAGGAAGGGTGGGTAAGTATGTGTAAGTGCATCACTTCATTAAGAGGGTCACAAGACTTAGCACGACCTCTTAGTAAATAAGAGTGTGATACTTTAAGATAGAACAGAACAGAAGCTAATCAACGCTTCTTAATCTGCAATTTACAACACTTTAACCTGGTCCTAGAAATGACGAGGTACTAGACTATGTTTCTCCTGACATCCTGAAATGGTTTGTCTTGATGGACCACAAGACTATCTTGCATTGGAAGACATCGATGCATTATTTACTACTTCATTACCAATTGGTAGACAATGGTTAGAAACAACAAGGAAAAAGGAACATGCTGAGGATAGAATCCTGAGATGTGGATGCATAAGTCAACGATCTTCCGAGGACCGATGCAGAAGAGGGAAGTGTGGCAGAGTCACGAGTATAACAATGGGACTCACGAAGAGTACTCTTGTCTTGATCTTTTTGGTTCCATTAAAGAACATCTGCCATAGCAAGAGGTAGGGGAAGTCCTTAATTGTCACAATTCAATCGCGGCATTAACCACAAGCCCGAAGGCTAGAGTTGAAGGTACTAGCCATCCTGAGATAATGTTTAGACATTAACAACAGGGATCAACAAAATGGATCTTAGGTTAAAGGTCAGCTTCATGCGCAAGATTCACAACACTAGAAACAAACATAATCAAGGATCTTCGGTTCAAGTCCAGGGGTTAAAACCTGAGAGAGAAGTAACTACTACTTGAGTGACACATCGTACACTACAAGGTAGTAACCACAAGGTAGATTCCATTAGAATAAATGACTTCTGAAGTACCCAACAAATAAAAGGAGGCACACGAGGCGAAAGAGAACTTCGAGGCCTAGAACAGAACACTATGGATCTTTACATTGTAGGTTCCATAAGACAAAGAGATCATGATGGAAAGGAATCTCTCAGTTGAAGCAGAGCAAAGGGGACACAAAGAACACAACACACACAACTCTAGAGAACTCAAAATTAGGTCAACGTGGTGAGAAACAACATGCCTAGAGGCACCTAAATTTTGAAAGACTAGAAGGGATATCAAAACATTTCAAATCAACGCAAGGTAAGATGACCCAGAGTTAGTGTGAAACTAGATAAGGAGAAAAAGAAGCATACTAGATTTTTCGTAAATATTTTTCATCTTTGAAATAGTTTTCACAAACACTAGATTCAACATCAACCAATAACAAGGTTTTCCTTCGGCCGGTACTGCTCTGATACCAAGACCTGTGACACCCCCGGGATTAAGGCTAGACAAATCCTAGAACTCTATCTGATATAAGCCTAACCTAACTCTCCGAAGCGTATAGAGAAATAATCTGTAACACAAAAGTGACCCTACGACACAAAAGTTATTATAGCAAGCTCAAAATTGAGAAAAGAAGCAAAATATTGTAAGCAGAGGTCACTGACCACAAACAACAAACAATGGAAGGCAAATTATGCTATTAATTATAACAAGCTTAAAAATGGCCTAAGAGGCCTGAAGCATAAGGATGACGTCCCATTGCATAGATTCCAGGCTGCCGACCAGGAACCCAAACTACTTGTCGATGTCAAAGCCGCAACGAACTCATCTTCTATGGTAACACTTACCTTCTGCGAAAGTATCAACAAAACAAGGCTGAGTATAGGGTGTACTCTGCAAGACTTATGGCTGGTGGGGTTATTTTGCATAAAGCTATCTTTCCTTGTAAAAGAGAGAGGAGTAGAAGCTCATCTAAGTAGAACCTTTTAAAAGGGGATAAGAAAGTGATATCTCTAGCTTTGATCTTCTTTTGATATCCACTGAATCTTTGTCAGTTGAACCTACCAAATAAGATCACCCCCTTGATCCCTGAGGAAGCATCCTTAAGCACACCTCACTTCTCTTGTGAAGTTTTACGATTAGGTTATAGTTCTTTATGATCATCACGTCCGTTCCCAAGTCGTCCATAACCGTGCACATGGCTTTTCGAAAAGATTATTACCCTGTAGGGGTGCACAACTTTACCCACACGTACCAACCAACTCTTAATGCTAAATATTATTAGACCTCTTCCTTGGAAGCCTGGAAGAGGGTGATTGACCATGACCTTTACCTTGCGTTCACCGAGAGCATGATTCATGCCCTAAGGAGGGTTCTGTTGTAACGGGTCAAGTACTGAAGCCAGTCCCTAGAGATGTGGGCGGGGTTGGTTTACTATAGGGACCGCCTCAAGCAACCCCGACCATGCTTACCTACCTGTTATGATGCACCTCCTTATCCTCCTCTTTTGAAAACATTTTCAATGCGTATGCCAAATGGAAATCCCGAACTAGGTGACTCATGGAATCTACCATGCAAGTTAGTTAGTCGAGGAGTTCCCAAGCCCCATGTGGCTGTACACTTGTCTTGGTTCAAGAGGCAAGAACTCGGATCCTAGTGGTGGCAAGTATGGGACTACAAAAAACCACAATCCAATGTGGCCTCCCATACTAGCCTTAGTATGTTTAACTTTCACCTCTGATCATACCACGTCATCCTGTCCAACTAGGTTCATTCACATCTCTAATTCATCAAACGAATGGACCAGCGGTAACATCTAAGCATGGATAAGCACAATAGATATAAGAAGCTCTAGCGAAGCTCATAAGCAAAATCCTAATTATGCGAGGAGAAGTGGATCAGGGAGTATAGGCTTCAAAGGGAACATGCATACATAGGACTATATCATCGATAAAAGACTTTTGAATTGAATGCACACGGCAAGAATGAATACTTTGAAAGCATAGGATTATATCATGTGTGGGGCTATGATTTACTTTGCCTATTGATACCCAACTATAGATATTCCAACACCTAGTACTTGACTTTATTATAGTTGGTCAAGTATTGATCTTCGATCTTCAATGGTGTTGATCTCGGTCTTCAATCTTGGAGTCAGTATCATATTCCTGGAGCTGAAGGGCTGACGGCGAGGCACGAGGTGGACCAGAGCGGTAGCAAGGTCGACGGTGGAGCTCGTATGGGCTCGGAGAAGATGGGCTCGATGTGGGAAACTAGGAGCGTCCCGGTCCGATTCTTTCCATGGAGATGAAGCTGGCGACAAGGCGGAGCTCCAGGGACCATCGGCTCGGCTTGGGGTGGCCGGGATGATGGGGCGGCACGGCATCTACGAAGCTAGGGTTTGGATGCTAGCGAGAGAGAATGTGAAGGAGAGTGCTAGGGAAGAGAGAGGTCGAGGGGAAGAGGAACACGACATAGGGCGGTCTTATCCTCCTCTAGAGCATGATTGATGGCGATGCGTGGGCGGCACGGATCGACGGCGGCACTGCAGACACGGAGCTGCTTAGGCTTGGGCGAGGAAGAAGAAGATATAAGAGACACGATGAACAGGTATTGGGCCAGCTGGGCCGGCTGTGGGCTGCTGCGGCTCTCCTGCTATTTTTATTTGCAAAACATTTTTCTAATTTTGTTTTCTATTATATTTTGTATTTTGAATTTCAAAACTGTTTTGAGTCATTTTCTAAATTCCAGAAACATTGCAAACATATTAAAATATGGCAGGGACCCTTTACAACAATTTGGGTTCCTTAACTTTTGATACTTTTCAAAATATAAAAACCACCTTTTGAATAAGTTTCAAAGAGAGAGGAAAATATTAGGGTTTAGGGTTTGCATTTTGTTTTCTTCCAGGCATTTTATTTAAAGAAGATGATGCTCATGCTATGCACAAATCAAATCATAATTAGTGTTAGTAAAACTAGGGGTGTTACACAAATCCACTCACATGCATTAATTTTCCACCAAAATTAATGCGACCTCTCATTTAATAAACCTATTTTGTTCATTTTATTCCAAATTTTGTTCATTACTTTAATACTTTGATATCACATCTGAAACCATTTTCAACAATTTGACCCGAAACAATTCTGGTGTCCATCAAAATAATCCTAACACTTTAAAATCCTTTCTCTAGTATTATATTTGCTGCATTTGGTGTTGGTATACCTTAAGTGTGTCACCCTACAGTTCACGAATAATGTAGCCATGATCGAGACCTCTCTCCGATTAATAATCACAAGCGGTACCTGGATATCCATACGGACTCCCACATATTCAACAATGACTCTAGTGATCGTGAGAACCTTTGACGTTGTAATTAAGTCCCTTAGTCTCGCAATATATAGCATGTCCGAGGTTCCATCATCGATATCCCCGTTGCTAGTTTGATCGCGTTACCGACAAGTACTTTTTTCTCGTTCCCGTGATATAACATTCTTTATGATCTTATCACTTGCTTGCAAGCTGTCTCAATGTGATATCATCGAGAGGGCCCTGCGTATATCTCTCCGTCATCAGGATGGAAAAATTCCACTGTTGATTCATGAGAATCTACATAACACTTTCGGAGTATCTGAACCCACCTTTATTGTCACCATGTTATGATGTGACGTTTGATGTTATCAAGGCACTCTTCCGGTGTTAGTGATTAACATAATTTCATGGTCTAAGGACTAAGGTTACTTCGCATGATGTTATAGCAATGTAAACACAATGAATATTATCATATTACTATACTTTGTGTGAATGTTCATCACATCATTCAAACCAATGTTGTGACCTTGTTATTAACAACATGCAATGTCCATGATCAGGAAACCCTGATTATCTTGTTACTCAACAAGCTAGTTTATATGAAAGGCATAACTAGGAACTCTTTATTTGTTTATTAAACACACATATTAACGTTTCCAATTTACAAAATTATATCATGAGAAATAAACATTTATCATAAACATGGAAGAAGATAATAACCACTTTATTATTTCCTCTCGGGCATATTCCCTTCAAGTTTAGTTTAAAATAGGGTTAGTTCGGCCATTTGCAACTGTGCAAATAATTCCATCAAATCCTATTTAATAAGATCCCAAAATGTTTGATAGAACTCCTCTAGGAATCCATCAGGCCCCGATGCCTTATTGTGTTCCATTAAAGATATAGCTTCTAACACTTCTTTTTTAGAAAAATTAGATGTCAGAATCTCATTCTCTTCAAGTGAAACCTACGGTATATCATGCTCCATTTCTTCCATAAGAATGAAACTATTGGATGTCGGCTCCACAAAAAGTTTCTTATAGTACTCGAAATAAAAATTCAGATTAACTTGTTCTAATTGTAAAATCATTTTCTTCCTATGTTTGCCATTAGCTATCAAATGAAAATATTTAGTATTGTCGCCTCATTGCTGAATATGCTAAATTTGGCACACTGAGCACACTTGGACTCCTCGCCTTGCCTAAGTTAAGTCACTTGATCATTTGCTTCCTCAATTAATTAATTTCTACTTGTGAAAGTGGTGTATTTTAGCCTTTATATATAAATCGTCAATAATGGATAGTGGTCTTTTATTTTATTTTGTATACTATCCACTCTGGTTTTTTAGCCCACCCACAAAGAAAGCGGCGTAAATGCCTAATTTTATGCTGCCATTGTTCAATGGGTGTGGCACCATGTGTCACAGCTGCCCATTCGTGATCTATCATATCAAAAGCCCCCCTGTCTTAACCACATGAGTTTGAACGAGAATCTCGAATTATTACCCAAGTGAGCCTGAATCCCTAAATCAATTAGAATTGATGTGTAATCCGACTATGAGCTTGTAAGAGAACGCACCATCACAAGAGGGAATTTTTATTCCCATTCCACACTAGAAATTATTTGATCAAGCTTTTCACATATAAGCGTTTCTCTAGATATGCCCATGTAAATTTTCTAGTGGGGAGAGTAATCTCTCGTAGGTTTAGACTTTCAATGATCATATTGAAAATAAAAGGCCAGCGAGTATTAAAATAAACATTGTTTTTATCCTCCCTTCTCTTCAAAAAGTTAAAATCAGGCCCAACAAGCAAAGGAAGTGTCTGGTTTTCACAAACATGCACTAACACTGCAAGAAATTCATGCTTGAGATTATATTGTGCAACCCCATAAACAGGAACTAATATCCATTAAAAACCATCTTGACGACATTTCATATGAATTTTTACACAATAATGACCCGTGTCAACCTTGTTAACCTGGAGCGTTGTCATGTTAATACCCACAAGGATACCACTAGAACGAATTCAATAGATTCAAAAAATCTAAGAGATGGATGAAATTACACAACACCCATAAGGAGGTAAGCAGAATCATGCAAAGTCCAACCCATGTGTTAGGTGCTTAAGAAACAAAACCATAACATTAGACCGCCCTGTTTCCAACAAAGAAACAATGACCAATTTTTCTTCTATTATAGTCTCAGATGTAGATAAATTTTTAGCCGTATCTCGGAAGCCTTCACTATTCCAAATCATACCTTTTAAACCCTGCATTTTAAAATGTTTTCTTAACTCTAACCCTAGTGCCTCTATGAACATTAGTAGTATCATATTGTTTTTTCTTATGCACACACATAGGTTTAGCCTCCTTAACTGGACTTTCGGAAAGATCATCTAGTTTAGCCACCTCCTGTTCTACTAGATCATCACATAAGTTAGAAACCTCTGAAACTAAGAGATTCATTGGCCCATTATCTCTTGTGTCTTTATTTTCGGTATTGTGTTGTAGTAAAGTCACTGTTTGATTGAATTCTTTATCCTTTATTAAATTTGCTGCAATATTTGTTTGTGATGAAGATTGGCCCAAGGAAACACCAACTTACTACACTCTATCTATAATTTCAGTATTTGAAAAGGACATGATGGATAAGCTTGGATTTAAATTCGTACCTTTGTGAATATCACGACACTGCTCCACATTATTCACACGCTCTAGTAGTGTAGCATCAACATCAGGTTGCTCCCTTATGCGGTCGCTCGACCACACTGCGGTGACAAAAGGCGGTATGTCACCAAAGCCAATCACATCTAGCAATGTTAGTGCTATCCTCGCGAGGACACCTCTAGTGGAGCCAACGGTTGGCTGTCGAGCCCTAGCTGGATCACTTTGTTGCCCTCCTTGGCTTACTGAGTAAGAGGAGTGCTCATCTTCATTTTTCTAGGTGTCACCCCCTTAGAACCTCCCAGATCAGTCGTGTTTCCACCCGCTTGAATATCAACACTAAGGGTTTTACCGATCTACTCCTTGTCGACTATGAGCAACCAAACTCAAAGTTCTAGTTACCTTCATAGGTGATGTGAACTTTGCTGCATCAATAACCTGGTCAGTATTCGTGAGCATCCTGTCATGATACAGTGCCTCAGCTTCCTTAGGCGAGCATGCCTCCTTCTCCACCACCTTCACAACAATGTGATATGGAATCTAAAAAGGCACAATCGGTCCCTATGACAAATTGATTTGTTCAATATTTTCAGGAAAAGAATGATTCAAACAATTAACATCACTCTCACAAAAAACTAATATTACATCATTTATCACCTCAACGTTACGCAACTGAAAAGAACCAACACAAGTAGTAGGGGAGGTTGGAATTGCTTCTTGGTTGCCTCCCCCAGAGGATACATGATTTGCACCCAAAAGTTTGAGTATTATCATTACCCCCATTAGCCTTGTCAGCAGGCTTATCATCCTCCATTTCTTTAGTGCCCTTTTTATTTCTATGCAATCTCTTACTCCATCCTCTTTGTTTTCAGCCTCTCTCATTGTCTCATCTTGTGGAATCTAAATATTTGGTCTCTCCGCTAGGAAATTGAGTCTATAAAAGCCTGTTTTAATCCATATATCTAGGTATGGTGGAATAAAACATGAGTCCACACAAATATACAAGGACCCTAACTACCCCATGCTTCCTAGTATAGGGCATATCCATAGCTTTTTTTCCGAGAAGGGAGCCAAGTCCCCATAAGCCAAAAAATCTCCCCAAACATATTTAGGAACACCATCAATTTTTACCCAAACCTGAGGTAATAGACACAAAGGATCATCCACAACTACCCATTCATCAAACTTGATAAATATATTGTATAAAGAATTTCATGAGTTGCAAATCATTTTTGCAGGAAACTTCACCTTGAAGACGTTCTGTTGGACCTCGATCACTTCCCAAGTATAGTTTACCAAGAGCACAAGCCTCTTGAGCACATCAATGAGCTAAGCTACAGTTAAGGCACCACCTTGAACAAAAACCCTACCAACCCGAGATTTTTCAACTCGAGGTCTATAAGTTTCTGTTATAGGCAACTCCAAGAAAGTGAGCTGTTCCAAACTAAGGCCATGGACCACCATAGTAGGTTTTGGAGCCAGCAAAAGACAAAAAGATGAAGTTATATGCTGTGGTGACTCACAATTATCACAAACCTCGATGGTGCAATACTCATGAAAATTTCTAGCTTGACCACAGCGAAAACACTTTAGTTTGTCATTCTTTTTCATTTTTAGCAGGACCACAATCCTCCATCACCGTCTCTGATTCCATGGCTGCATTTTCAGCAAGGATGGCATCTAAACCTTGACAAATATGATCATCACTATCGCCTTCTCCACCACCTAGCTTACCCTCCTTCTCATTGTTGGCTCTGCAACATGCCTCGCCACCTATTCACTTGGTGGCCCAAGATCCCCATGCCCCATGTGTACATGTCTCGATGTTGAAACTAACGCCGCCCCCAGTTCGGATGACGATGGCGATATGTGGTCGTTCTCCTATATCGACAACTAGGAGGATCTACCGGCAGAGGTGTTGGTCGATGCACTACAGGGAGCACTCCTTGAATCCTTCGGAAGTGCTTGCGCAAGGACGAGTGGAGCTCATAGCCTCAAGGAGCTAAAAACATCCTTGTAGGACCATGTCATGGACCTCTCTCAAGAGAGAGCAGCGATGGAGGAGAGTAGAAGCCTCCTCATAAAGGCCAAGTGGCAGGCCATTCTGCGGATCAACGTGTAAAACAAGAAATATGCCACTGCTCGAGAGGTTGTATGGGTTACTTTGAACAACAAAAACCACAAGATGCGTGAAGTAGGGGAGGCAAAGGGGAATAACCGATGTCGAGCAGAAGCGACACTATGACTGCGCACCATTGAATGGTGGAAGCACAATCAACAAGGAGGGCCTAGAAGAAGTGATGCAACCCGTCATATTGATGTCAGTCCATCTACTTCACCAGTCCCCCAAGTGGACCGATGAACCACGCTCGAGCCACAACTCCTACATGATAAGGTTAACTCGCTCCTCTCTATGTGTGACTTTGACACTCCTTTGAATTGCCCACTACTTCATGGTAATACTCTGCGTATCCTCAGCCATGAACCTCAAGAATGAATGCTAAGAGGAGGAGCCAAATGCACACAAGATGGAACCTCGGCTCAATCCGGTGCCAGAACCGGTCAACCGGAATCCTCGTCAGAATCGCCCAACCAATCCAGCACCAGACCCAGCACACCGAAACGCCGGCCAGAAACATCACTCGCTCCGGTGCCAGGCCCAGTAAGCACCCCCATTCCTTGCGCTATGCCAGAAACATTGTCAGTATGCTATTTCGGCAGACCGGGATAAACCAGCGACGACCGGAACTTCTAGCACCACCGAACTTACCGTCGGAAATACCTGTCTACACATGAACCTAGTTTTGATGCCATGTAATATTCTCTTTACCTGCCCTTCCATGCCTAATAATATAAATATCCCCTAAGGCTCACCCCTTTGAATTAGACTTGATAATAGAAATAGAAGAAAATCCCTTGTGGAATTTCTCTCTAGTTTAGTCTCATGCTCCTTGAGAGGGAGCACCTATTATCACAAACCTCGTTGGATTTTGCCTAGTTGCATCCATGTTGTACAAGGCCTTGGTTTGAGTGGTCTCTATCCAAGTTGTCAAGATGTCACTAAGATCCTCATCCTCGCCATGTCGGCGAGAGAGTTTCTGACCCAACACCTATCCTAGGGATTGTGTTGGATCGGTAGCCACCAAAGCACCTTGTATTTTAATTTGTGTTTTGGTGTGATTTCATCGTGTTCTTCGTGTGTGTGTCTGTTTGTTGTTCACCTGCTCTCTCACCCCTGCGAGTTCACCACTAGTTCCCGGAGATCGGGAAAGATTGGGCCAATATAAGGGGTCACCCCCTAACATATTGGTATCAAGAGCCTCGTTCATCATGAATTTCTACCTAGTTTTTTCTATCCACCATTAATTTTGAAAAATTCCCCAAAAATAGGCCCATAGCCATCAGATCGATCTCAAGTTTTGGTGAGTTTTCGATGGTTTTGGTCCCTGGATCTATTGCATTTCTTTCGATCTACCTTCCTTGACCTTCCTTAGCCCCAATTTTGGCCAATTTTGACGAATTTCTCGAGTTGACTTTTTGGTGTTCTTCACAGACACATTTCTGTGGGAGCTCCGATGAATCAAAACTGCCACTAAAAATTCTAGCGTTGCTGCATTCTTCACCCAAATTTTTTTGGTACCAGTTTTGGTCCCACTGAACTGTCAACTTAACAACTATTTCGTCCAAAATTTGACAATTTTCTTGTTTTGTTCGTCTCTCGTGTGCGTGTCACCCAACATGTTTTCATGGTCTAAGGACTAAGGTTACTTCACATGATGTTATAGCAATGTAAATATAATGACTATGATCATCATCGACAATACTGAAGGTATAACTTGCTCCACCTTTTAACCCACTATGTTCCTTCCTGTGTACATATCCTATGAGAGTAGCTCATTTTGTTTTTCCTAAGCATTGTGCACTTATCCTTGGAAAGTGAGAGTGTGTAAGCAAATACAAAAGTCGACTTAGTAGTATAGAAAGGGAGGAAAACAATCAAAAAAAGAGAACATAAAAAGCAAACAAAAATAGAAAGATACATAGTCTCCAAATACAAAGAGAGTCTCAAGCTTGTTAGCAAAGACAGAGAATGCATGAACAAGGCAAGTGGACAAATATGTTTGGCTTTCCACCATCATAACCTTCCAACATAAGCTTTTGAGAGTCTTAGTCATTCTTAGAGTGAGGTTTCATTTGCACTTTCTATTTTGCAAATTCTGGGTTCTCTAGTGTGGCTACTTATCCAATACAATCTATCAAGGTGAGATGAAAGGCTAACGCCCCACCACATATTACCTTTCCATATACAATCCCTGTTTTGTTGCATCATGGATAGGGTGAGACAATACAACCACCTCCAAAAGAGGAAGAAGGACCGTACATGACACGAGTATGACTTTAGATTACATACATCACATTACAAAAGATCCCTCATAGTGGTACAACAGAAACATCACGGGTTCAAAGTATGACTTTAGATTACATACAACACATTACAAAAGATCCAAAGAACCTCCTTGAAACAACGAGGATTATAATTTACAAAATAAAACCAGAAATAGCAAATCGAAGTCTATTCTAGAAATACTACTACTGTATATCTATGTCTTGCGATCGCTGCTAAATCAATACTCTGCGGAAGTAGGTTATGGTTTATAGAGATTTATTTATACTATACTCTTCAACTTCTCTTTTGTGGTATTTGATGTTGACATCATATCCATTGATCTCCATTGGATATCTTCGACTCTTCAAAGAAGATCACTTCCTGGGAATGCAATTGTTTTATCCGAGATCTAGCAAGGGTTAAGAAGGTATGGTTGAGTACGAGCAAACTCAGCAAGTTCACTGAAAAAGGAGTGTTTCAGTGGTAATTAGTGCAAGTATGTGAACCGACCTTTATTGTCACCCTGTTATGATGTGACGTTTGATGTTATCAAGGCACTCTTTCGGTGTTAGTGATTAACATGATTTCATGGTCTAAGGACAAAGGTTACTTCGCATGATGTTATAGCAATATAAACATAATGACTATGATCGTATTACTATACTTACCAGGTTCACTGAAAAAGGCTTGGGTATAAGGACCCAAGCCAATCACTGCCCTTCTCCGCGACCCCACATGCCAACATGATCCTTCAAGCCACCACATCTCTATTAAGACCCCTTTAGTACCGCTATAACTCTAATAGGCCCTTGAAGACTATGTGAGCCGGTTGTGCCCCTGGTAGGACCCCTTAAAAAGGACCAACTATACATCCGGCAGCCTCTCATAGATAAATCTAGACACAAGAACCACGGGGCTCTAAGGGTGCCACCCATGTTGCTGGATCCGCGCAAGGAATGCTAACATCATGTAAAGGTCATCCGCTGACACACGAAAGTAAGAAGATCCAGCAGACTTCCCCAGAGCCATATAGGTCTCATGGTTAATGTGTATTTTATGGCAGAAGAATCATTGGAGACATTTGTTGATAAATCCTAACTGATACATTCCCGAACAATGGTGGTTCCATTTCTAGTCATAATAGATTAACTGATTACCCCGGATCAGTAACCATTAGTTCACTTTAATTATGAAAATAGTGTTCTCTGCCGTCCTTTTTGAAATGCAGATGATAAAAATAATAGATTGCAAATACTTGATAGAAAATAACAAAAGTACATGAGCAAGTATGAACTTCCCTTTCTGACTACATGATTATGTAGCCAAGGTATTCTATTCGGTATAAACTCCAATATCTGAAATAGCATCACTGGTCCGATAAGGACTTAATTTTTAAAGAAGCAATATGCTATTATGCATTGATAATGATATGCATTTTGTATAGAATCCCAAAGTAAATCCCCATGTTTAAGTATGGATTGAGTTTGGTGATTTTACTAAAGATTCATGTTACATTCAAGTGTACTTCACAATAAGATATATACTTGATTCTAAAAGTAATTAACAAGCTATGAAAGCAAAGCGTAATAACAAATAATAGTAGATATTGATGTGTAATTAACTCTTAAAAAGGTTTCGTGTTAAGTTGGTAAACCTTAACATGAATACTAATATCTTTGTTTGATGTGGCAAAAAGAATAACTTTTGAAGAAAATACTTATTAAATTAACTTACATAAATTCGTAGTGTTCTCATAACACAATTGGTCGTTATTTGCATCGCTCTAACAATCTTAAGTTCGCAAGATCCTCGTTGGTTGAGTGACAGATCAAAGTTAACTATAATATATAATTAGGATTAAGATACAGTAATTTTATATTGCATTCGAGTTCAAGAGTTTTCCTAGGTATGATTGGTGAAGAAATCATATGGGTATTGGGTATGGCTCTTCGGATCTAGATTTAGCAAGTCGATGATAGGTAGGTTAAAGAGTTTAAGCTACTCTGAGATATAGTGATCTCATTATATGCTTTTCATAATTACTATTAAGTTCTAGAGTTATGTGAAATACAATTAAATAGGATGTGATCATTCACTTCTAATATAAGTGAATGATAAACAAAATGGATTTATATAACTTTGATTATTAGTTGGTTTAAGATTCTAAAGGAATATTCTATAGTTAGTAATTTACTCTTAAGTTTTATTAGAAACCATAATTATAGTTTTAGGTTTAGTATTTAGACTTAATGTTTATTTGGGTGTTTTACAAAAAATTATTAGATAGGAAATAGTTTTAAGATGTGAAAACATCTTCATATCATTTATAAATAAAGTAATAGTCTAACATTTAAAACAACAAAGCTTATATTGCTTGAGTGAAACTAAAGTAAACTGATCTTGATTTATAAAGAAAGAAAAATACATTTCTTTTATTTTCCAATAAAAAAAGTTTTTTAATAAGCCAAATATAACAATTATTTTTTATAAATCCTATGATAACTTGAAATTTCATATTTAACATTTTTATAAAATAACAGATAACTTTTTATAAACAAAAGTGATTTTTATTTATTTTTAGGACTTTTCCTTATTTTGCTAAATTTCATTAAGATATTTAGTGGCTTTGATTTTTAGTTGTATCTTGTTTATCTCAAACAATCAACTTTATATTTTTCCTGGTTAGATCTTATTTTCTTGAACATTTTGATATATGACATGTATTTTTATGATTTTTATTTATTGTTTAGAGCCTAAATATTACCAGGGTTATTTGTGTAATTTACCTTTTTATTTAAGACTCAATACTACTTTATTTAACTCGACTAGACCCGTGGGCCTGCCCGACCTAGCCTATTTGTCCCAACCCTGCCCACCGGGTTGGGTTGAACCCAGCCTAGTTCCTAGCTCACGCATCGTCCCGCCTTATTGTTACTCACTCGCTCTCTCTCTCCTCTCCTCTCTCTACTACGTCGCGGTGCTGTCATCGTCACCGCTCGATCTCGATGAGCTCCGGCTACCCTGGATGCTGCTGCCATGCTTATCGACCAAGTTGACAGTGCTGCATCGATTGGCCCACTTCGATTCATCGTGCGAGACTTCACCTAGCCACGTTGACCCTACACTGGTGATTAGGGTTTTGACCCTTCTTGATGTGCTATGCTCTGGTGGTCTCACTGTGCTGTTCTGGTGGTCTGTTGGTGTGGTGGTCTCCAATTCCATCACCCCCGCGCTCCTGCAGCTGCTAGCACAGTTCGACGCAGTGTTGGCGCTTCGGTGCCCACCGTGTCGCCGTGCCTTGGCTACCGCTGATCCCTGCCTCTGCTTCCTCTTCTAAAAGTTATCACGGACCACAAGTGTTATGGTTCCTCCCCTCTTCTCTAGTACTCTCAGCTCTACTAGGAACTTGCCTAGTATAATTGCGACTCATATCATACCCTGATGGATATGGCCTTGTGGATTTCTTAGCTAAAGTTTCAGTGATATCCATGTTAGTATGTCTATGTTTTTACCTCAGTTACACTAAGTTCTTGGCTACAATGCAAGGTGCCCCATGTTGATTACACTCTATTAATGCTACTGATGTGATGCTGGTGATGCCTACAATAATTCATGCCTTGTGGGAAATATACTTAAATGATGTTTCTCTTGTCTACCTTTATCATGTTCAAGCTCTTGTGAGAAATACTAGTGTTGTTGAGGTGATAGTAGTTGTATGTTACTTATCCAGGCACTTGGTACTTGTCTTGTGTGTTGGAGATTGCTTTTGTGGTTCACTGATTAACATAGAATAGGATATAGGAAATATCAAAATTTATTCGGTAATGATTTAATCCTTATCCGAGTAAATGGTTTAGCAACTTGATTCGTTGAGATGCTTCTATATTGTCAGTATGACAAATAGGATTTTAAATGATTCCTAGAATTCTAGGAAGATGATTTTCTCAAGTTTACTTGGTAGAGCATTTGAGATGGCTTCCACTGCTAGTCATGCCACCATGGTGCTTCCCTAGTGGAGTGTGCAGAGTGGTGTACTAATTTAGTGTGATATACTAGTCTTATGTTACCTTGCTTATCCCTGGCCTATGATGCTCAAGTCTGATGATCAGTTTTACTCAATGATAAATGGTTATATGACCCAACTCCATCCTGTGATGATTTCATACTCCACTTAAGTATGAATCTGAGGATAACTATTGTGATCTCAAACCATGCATAGATCATGGTAAAACAAGTAGTATGCATGATTGAATAAGTAGCAACTTGTGTTGTTGCTGCTACGTGTGATTGCTTGGCAAGATTGTGGTAATCTTGATGATCTTGCTCCCAACTTGATCTTGTTATGGGCTTCCTCCTCCTTGCTCTAACTCCTGGATGGACCTTGTACAACTCCTTCTTGTTAGTTACTTGGTCTACTCCTCCCAGGCCTGACCTTACTCAACTCCAACTCCACCCCTCCTTTAAGTAACCATGGTTGGTGATTTGCTTGGTTGATTCAAGTGTTGATTCAGTGGTGAATCTGGTGATTCCTAGTGTTGGTGTGGTGGTTGTTCTTACTGTGTGCAATGTTGTGGAATTTATTCAGCAGAGAGACCTCTCTGCTGGTACGTATGTGCTCTTTAACCCTTCCTTGTTGTTTCCATGTGTTGACAACACATAGACATGCAACCATGTGTGGTGCTTACACTATTTTGGATTAGCTGCAGTGATTTTGGATTTTACTATGGTTAGTTTAACCCTTTCTAGTGAAACTTGATCCCTTATAGCCAATGATGTTGTACTAAGGCTAATCTAAAAATAAGAAGAAATACTAATTGGCCTCTTCTACAGCTCAGTGATGATATTAAAGAGTGCAACTCACTGTTAGAATTCTGAGCGTGTTAAACACTAACAATTAATTTGTGATTATTTCTTTGTTTACTTTATTTATCTTGTAGGCACAAAACAACACAAGAATAGATAAGAAGATTAGAAGATTAGTTTAGGAAAATAGTTTAGGCTTTTACTTTATTTGTTTGTAAGCTCCTTTTCCTCTTAACTAATGTAAAGACTTTGTATACTTGTATTATTAATAAAGTTATTCTTGTTCTTTCTTTCATATTTACTTGTATAAATAATCTATGATATTGCAATATGGAATACATTCCACTTATTCTTTTATTATACTCACTTGTGATGTTATTGTAATAACTTATAATATTTTCAATATTCCAATTTATTTTATATTATATTATTTGTTTATCATTATAATATTACATAATTAATAGTTTGGAGTTTCAAATTCCTAGGCATTCAAATCTCTAGTTCAATCCTGAATTCAAAATTCAAATACTAGCTTAAATTCATTCTCCTAAAACAGCCAAAATAGCTAGAGATCATGTCAAAATGTATCGCACTCACTAAGATGAACTAAATCCTACTCCATTGAAGCGAGAGAAACCTTGATCCCTCTAGGCTTTAGTTTTGTGCGAAAATTCCCTAGATTTTCTTATGCATGAATGCAAATGCACACACTCTCTTCTGCAAACCTAAATGCTAGGGCATTATAGTTTGTTGGCAATGTCGTGTCCATGTATGTCCCACTTGTCAGCCACTTTGAGCCCCTCCCTCTCTACCCTAATGCCCCAACGTCGTTGTCCAGTGTGCCATCAGGCCGCCAGCATCACTCCCTCGCCGTCTTCACCTCACGCACAAACCGGAAAAGCAATGTTGCTTCCTACGGATGCCCATGTTGTTTTCACCGTGTTTAAATATCATATAACTCAAGTAATTTATGAAATATCTCTCTAGGCTTACTACTGATGACTAATTATTGTATAGATATAAAAAATTGTTTGAATTTTCAACCTTTTGAAATTGACACTTTTATGGATGATTGTGAGATAATTAATGGGAATTAGCGAGTTGTCAATTTCCCAATTCAAAGAGATCGTAAAAAATACTTCTAGAAGTATTAACGAGCGTAGGTATGGGCAGATCCGCCTGTACCAGGTGCCACCACCTTCACTGAGTCAAACTGAGAAACTTTTGTGAAGACACCCATATATAATTCGCATCCGAGCCACCAGAAACCCTAACATAACACATGTGAAGCCATTCACAGAAAACTCGTTTGAGGAGAGGAGAAGCACTTCAGAGCCTCCGCCATGACATCACCATAGACTCCAAAAAACCCATAAACATGGAGTTTCTTCATGTTTTGTTTCCAATATAATATAAAAAGGTGATGTCACTTCATAAGTGATCTTTCAATCATTTTTATTGCGACATTTTAGCATTAGTGTTTATGGACGTGATTTCTCCAAGTAGACTTGTAGGAGTTCATACATCTTGTATCGAATATGGTAATTATTCGAACAACCATTGTTCTCATAAAACCAGAACAAAATAACAATTGAAGCAAATCTTGAAGGCAAGGTTTGATGTCAACGAGAAACACAACAACACTTTATTTGTTTTTGATGGACATCATCACATATTCTCTTGCTAGTTACTCAGGACATTGCAGTTCATAAATTTTGTTGTTCTGTATGACATTTCAGACCAACCAATTCGGTATCCAATACCCAAGAAACACATTGTTTAACAAGCAAATAATACACCAACAACATGTATATCATTCATATACCTAAGTTGGACATTTCGAGTCTTCTTCTTTTTTGCCAAATATTTTCTAGATTATCTTTCTGCATTTCCTTTTCTTTTAAAATAATCTATCAACATCAATAGTGGTGCCATACATATGACACGTAGTCCAAAGCATGTTAGTCAAATACTAATACCCTTGGACATGCACTTTGAAGTTGATCACCATCATCAAATGTTTAGCATTCTTTCACAATCCATTCTTTAGTAATCTTTTAGTGTAGTAAACATATTACATACATATTTTATCCATACTATCATGACAACTTTCATGATCAAGCTACTATAGCCAATAAGGGAGAATCATGAGTATAATGTTAGTTCTAAAAACCTTTTGGGAGATCACGATGCCTAGCATCTCCAACCTTCGTAAGTTCTCATACAATATGAGAACATGTATTTTGCTTAAATTATAGTCTATCATATTGCAACCAAAACATTGTTTTAGATATCGCAACACATGATGGTTTCTAAAACAGTTATTTCAGTTCCTAGATAACCTTGATGCTAAAACAACTTTTGAATATGAAGGATCATGGAGGGAAGCATGATACTTAGATACACTGGAACTGTTACTCTTGATTTAATACTACTTATTAAACTTCATGGAGTAAATGGAGTTTGCTGAAATTTTGTAATAGGACTTTTAAATTTTAGATTGACACTCAAAATAATATGATACCAGTTCGTAAATTAAATATCCAGCATTCTATTGTTCTATTATTTCAATTATAACTAAGCACAAGGTAGTAAACGGATGCCAATGAAAACAAACTATGCAAATTCACTTTGATTTAGTTTATGATAAATTGAGGTGAACTTTAATCATATGACTACATGAACTACCACTCAAAACCAACATCCCTCGAGTCTTTTTGGTGATTACATGAACCAATTCACCACACCAAGACCGATCATCACGTGAATTGGTGCAGATACAAAGGGAAGCATCGATATGGTCATCATATCAACTATATGACTCATGCTTTACCTTTCGATTAGTGTTCCGAGGCCATGTATGTACATGCCAGGCTCGCCGAGTAAGAACCTTTGTACTCGCATGTGTAAAACTGTCTTACACCTGTTGTATGTGAATGTAGAGTCCATCACACCTGATCATCATGTGGTGTATCAAAATGATGAACTTTCTTAACGATGCATACTAAAGGAAGAACACATTTTCATATTGATATTTAAATGCGGGATTATGTTATAATTGTACTAAGTGCTATACAAGAAAAATAACATGCGAACAAACATCTCACACTAAAAGTGATATGATATAGTTCCTGCATTTGATCACTATCTTGTGCATCATGGTATGATCTCCATCATTCCATTTGTGTAACGCCATGGTCTATGGTGCTTACACTATGGTTTGTTTATAAGTTTTCAAGAGTATCCAACTATACATAAAATCATAACATTATCATATCATAACACTTGCCTAGCAAAAATAAAAACTAGATGCTTCAAATTTACCTTTTGCATATTTTTACGTGGTTTAGGGCTTTCAGAGATAAAACCGTTCTTACCAATGAAAATGGAACCACAATGACGATCAAAGTATTAGCAACCCGTTGTAAATAATATATCAACTATAGTACGAGAGACAGACACCCGCATGCCACTTATGCAAAACTAGTTGCATGTCAAGCGTGGAACAAGTGTCTTGTGTGAGGAGATGTAAAGTTAGTTCGACTGCTTCATCCCACTATGCCACCAATATACAAAATACATAAAGGATGCAATAACAGGATCATCAGCACCCACATACTCATATGTTTTCTACCCGTGCAAAGCATCTACGCATAGATCCGGCTCTGATACAACTGTTAGGTTCGCATCATAGAAAACATAAACTTTCCTACAATATGAACAACTAAGCACCAAGATCTACCTATATAGATCTATCTAGATGCAAGCAATGGGTGGATACATATCCATAGATATCTTACCCTTGAATACCGAAAAGCTTTGTTAACGAAATCTGATTTCATGGATGATGTAGTCGTACTCTTGCCAATCTCAAGATCGAGCTGAAGTCCAGCGCCGCAAACCAGCAGTGCATCCATGACCTTACACAAGTCCATCACCTCGACAACCTCCGAGTCCCCGCTCTAGCAAAGCAGTGGAAGCAGTAGATCCTTCTAGAAAAACCACCGAGAACATGTACTTCACTAATCCGAAGCCATAGGGAATTTACTAGAGGGGGAGAGAGATCCTTCATGAGGATATGTAAGAGTGAGAGGAGAGGAGTGCTCCTTTTATAGGGGGAGGGGGAAGCCCCATGCCATGGCCGGCGGCCAAGGTGGGTGCGAACATGTCTCTGTCATTCATGTGGGTGGATTCTCCACTCACATAAATCCAACTCCACTCACAAATTGTGTCACCCCCGGGATTAAGGCTAGAAAAATCCCAAAACTCTGTCTAATATAAGGCTAATGTAAATCTCAGAATCGTATAGATAAAGAATCGGTAACACAACAGTGACCCTACGACACAAAAGTTATTATAGCGAGCTCATAATTGAGAAAAGAACCAAAATATTACAATCAGAGGTCATTGACCACAACCATAAAACAACGAAAGGCAAATTATGCTATTAAGTATAGCAAACTTAACAAATGGCCTAAGAGGCATAAAGCATAACGATGATGTCCCAGTCCATAGATTTCAGGCTGCCGACCAGGAACCCCAAACTACTCGTCGATGTCGAAGCCGTAACGAACTCATCTTCTATGGTAACACTTACCTGCTACAAAAGTATCAACAAAACAAGGCTAAGTACATGGTGTACTCTACAAGACTTATGGTTGGTGGGGTTATTTTGCATAAAGCTATCTTTCCTTGTAAAACAGAGAGGATAAGAAGCTCATCTAAGTAGAACCTTTTAAGAGGGGATAAGAGAGCGATATCTCTAGCTTTGATCTTCTTTTGATATCCACCAAATCTTTATTAGCTGAACCTACCAACTAGGTTCACCCCTCGATCCCTGAGGAAGCATCCTTAAGCACACCTCACTTCTCTTGTCAAGTTTTACAATTAGGTTATAGTTTTCTATGATCATCACGTATGTTCCCAAGTCATCCATAACTGCGGACACTGCTTTTCGAAAATATTATTACCCTACAGGGGTGCACAACTTTACCCACACATACCAACCAACTCTTAATGCCAAATATTATTAGCCCTCTTCCTTGGAAGGCTGGAAGAGGGTGCTTGACCATGACCTTTAACTTGCGTTCATCGAGACCATGAGTCATGCCCTAAGGAGGGTTCCACCGTAATGGGTTAAGTCCCGAAGCCAGTTCCTAGAGATCTGGGCGGGGTTGGTTTACCAGAGGGACTGGCTAAAGCAACCCCCACCATGCTTACCTACCTATTATGATGCACCTCCTTCTCCTGTTTTTAAAACATTTTCAATGTGTATGCCAAATGGAAAGCCCGAACTAGGTGACTCATGGAATCTACCAGGAAAGTTAATTAGTCAAGGGGTTCCCAAGCCCCATGTGGCTATACGCTCGTCTTGGTTCAATAGGCAAGAACTCGGATCCTAGTGGTGGCAAGTATGGGACTGCAAAAAACCACAACCCAACGCGGCCTCCCATACAAGCCTTAGCATGTTTAACTTTCACCTCTGATCATACCACGCCATCCTATCCAGCTAGGTTCATTCACAGCTCTGATTTATCAACCGGATGGACCAGCGGTAACATCTAAGCATAGCTAAGCACAACAGATATAAGTAGCTCTAGCAAAGCTCATAAGTCAAACCCTAGTTATGCTAGGAGTAGTGGATCAGGGAGTATAGGCTTCAAAGGGAACATGCATTAGATAGGACTACTATATCTATCGATAAAAGACTTTTGAATCAAATGCACGTGGCAAGAATGAATACTTTGAAAGCATAGGATTATCATGTGTGGGGCTATGCTTGCCTTTGCCTGTTGATACACGACTATAGCTCTTCGAACACCTGGTACTTGACTTGATTATAGTTGGTCAAGTATTGATCTTTGATCTTTGATGGTGTTGATCTCGGTCTTCCATCTTGGAGTCAGTATCATATTCCTGGAGCTGAAGGGGCCGACGGCGAGGCACGAGGTGGACCAGAGCAGCGGCGAGGTCGACGGCGGAGCTCGTCGAGCTCGGAGAAGACGGGCTCGATGCGGGCAACTGGGAGCGTCCCGGTCCGATTCCTTCCATGTAGATGAAGCTGGCGACGTGGCGGAGCTCTAGGGACCATCGGCTCGGCTTGGGGTGGCCGGAGATGGTGGGGCAGCACGGAGTCTGTGGAGCTAGGGTTCGACCGCTAGCGAGAGAGAGAGCGAGGGAGAGTGCTGGGGAAGAGAGAGGCCGAGGGGAAGAGGAACATGGCGCGGGGCGGTCTTATCCTCCTCCAGAGCATGATGGACGGTGGTGTGATGACTGCAAGTGCACATATCATTTGTAGCTAGTTTCGAAATAAAGACATCGATCCCATAGGCAGCAGTAGGCGAAACACTAAAATTCTTTTAACTAAAACTAAACATAGTAATTAAGGAATAACTTTGAGATGCAAGACAAGTAGAATTGTTTTGGGTTTTTGATTGAATGAAGCAATTAAAATAAAGTAAAACTTAAAGAAGAAAGTAAGAATCGCATATGTAAAAGGACTTGAAACTGCAATATGGAAAAAGGCGTTCTCAGGGAGTGGTGGATACACCACTAGCAATTTAGACTAAGCAATCAAGATTATTATAACAAATATTCTCATGATATGTATGTATGTGGGAGGAGCTGCATATATGGACAAATAGGCAGCAACCACTGCTCAGATCATCCTTCATAACCATAGCTGACAGATAAATGACATCAATCGTATTATCCTGCTATTAAGGGATTTCTCCCGTGGCATGGACATGGCTTTATGAATTCAGCTTGTTTCCCTGAGTTAGTACGTAAAGAATGACAACATCTTTATAGTCACAGTAAGTGCTATTATCCCTCCGTCTACCAACAAGTAATCCCCTTCATCATGTCCTAGTAAGAGGCAAATATTAAGGAGGTGGACAACTTCCAACATCAAGATGAAGACAATTAACACATGCACATAATGATGTATAACATAATAATCTCTATCTTATCTCAATCATATGCTAGGGTTTCTCCATCTCCCCAAGAACTAATGATCTACTCAGACATGGCGGTAATCAACATAATGACAATGGTAATGGAATCAATTGTAAATGAATAGTTGTTGTATAAATCCACAACGAGTACAGAAATTACAACAAGATCTAGATGGGTGAAGATGGGATGGATGGAGATGATGGTGGTGCAGCGGTTGATGAAGATGAAGATCGATGCCTTGGCCTCCTAGATCTATGTAGGGCGAAGATGGATCCCTTGGGAGGGTTGCCCCTCCAGATTCCTTCCGGAGGTGATGTTTTTGGCGATTTCTAGGTGTTATGTATATCATCTCTTAAATCCAAGTGCACGGACTGAAACTATTTGAGGAGGCGGTGGCGGCGCCAATTATACGACCATAACTATACGGCTAGAAAAGGTATTCTGGTCGTATAGTTGGTCGTTAAACCCTCTAGACGCCTTGGTCGCTTCAGGTTTTCTTATGGTGTTATTGATATTTTGCAAATAAGCAATTTATGTTTTTTTGACTCCTTTTCTCTCTCTACTACAACTGCTCCAAGAATTGTGTCCATTCTATCCATCATCTGTCCTGATCCTGTTGAAAATAGACATAAAATATGCATGCGAATGCCGTAAAATACAAAGATCCTACAACTACAACGCAAAATAATAATATAAAACATGATGCAAATATGCACTCATCAACTTCCCCAAGCTTAGATTCTTGCTCGTCCCGAGGAAGTTTAGCTTAATGGATGTGATCCTCATATTCATGAAGCTGAGTCAATAAAATAAATGAGGAAGTTGCAGCATGTGTTCATTATATTTGATATATAGGAATAAGTTCATGAATAGTACCTTACTCGAACTATCCGAATAATATTAGAAGGCTTCCACACCTTAGTGATCAACAGTTTACAAAAGATGAAGCTCAACATGATGTAAAAGTATTCGGTTCGACTGAATGAGTTAGCGAGGTAGTCCCAATTGTTTTTAGGATTAACATATTCACTTGGGATTCAAAATCTCAAAACTCTTCTTTGTCATACCACAATATAGTGGTGTATGCCTATTTGCTCTTTGCACATTTGCTCTTTTTCTTCTTCTTATCCTTTTATATATATATGCTCACACTTTTGTTTAAGTGATGTGCAAAAAAGCTAGCCATAAGGGCCAGTGAAAGTTTTTTCTCTTGATCATCCGATCGTATGGCAATTTGAGAATATTGAGAATAACCATCAAGAAAATAGAAATACAAATTATTACTAAGTCTTTCTAAAATTTTATCCATAAATGGTATGGGTTTATGATTTTTTCGTGTCTCACAGTTGAGTTTTCTAAAATCAATGCACATGTGATATCCAACAATAGGTTTTAGAGGAACTAGCTCACCATCCTCATTCATAGCAGCATCAAGACCCCCTTGTCTTGGTATGCAATGAGCTGGGCTAACCCACTTACTGTCAGAAATAGGATATATTATGCGAGCATCTAATAAGCGTATAACCTCTTTTTTTACTACTTCCTTCATTTTTAGATTAAGCCTTCTTTATGTATCAACTAAGGGTTCAACATCATCAAGAATGGTAATCTTATGTGTTACAATAGATGGATCTATTCCTTTAGTATCACTTAGAGTATATCCAAAGGCTTAACGATGCTTAACCAAGACCGAAATGAGTTTATTTGTTTCATTTTTTGATAGATTTTTGCTAATAATAACAGGACATTTATTTTCATTATCTAAAAAATCGTACCTCATATCGTCTGGAAGTTGTTTCAGTTCAATTGGTGGAGGTTCTTCATCTCCCTTTCTTACCAGTGCTTCATAGTCATGTGGATTTTGTGCTTTCGGAACTGCATCAAGGTCATCCATGTCTTCTCTCTCCTCATCATTTGGTGCTTCCTCCCAATTAATTAGGCTCCTCTCTAATTCATCTTATAGAGTACTAAAATGAATTGCGGCCAGCTCGACAATCGTTTTCTCTTCCTTAATATCTTCCACCTCGTATGGCCTCTTCTTTAGTTTGGTGAAGTGGAATGTCATTTCCTCTTCTCCAAACATCAGCGAAATAGTCTCCTTCTTATTATCAACTTGAGCTTTGGTTATGGAAACAAAAGGCCTACCTAAAAGAATAAGACAAAAAGAATCTAGAGGCATGTCAAGAATATGAAAGTTAAGGGGGTACATGAGCGATCCAATAAAGACATAGATATTTCTGATAACACCTTCCGATTTTATATTAGTTCTATTAGACAATTTAATAGTAATGTCTACCGATTCCACATATGGATTATTTAAATTGTAGTGAAGTTCCTCATAAAGTGACGAAGGCATAATATTTATAGTGGAAATTGGCTCACAAATTCTGTATAAGAAAGTTTCTCTACAATATATAGGAGTCATAGGTTTAGAAGTTACGTTACCTCGTACCTTACCTTTGATGAATTCTGAGGTTTCAAAGTCTAGCATAACCACTTCATTATCCACTGTTCGTGCTTCCATAAGATCTTTCAATATAACATTATTTATATTGGTAGCTTTGGGGTTCTTTTCTAGTTTCTTTAATCTTCTCTTTATTTGTTCTTGCTCTTTTTTTGTTTTTCTTGATATTCTCTTGAATAGGTGGAGAGGAGAACTCTTCCATTAGCGCTTTTGCACGCTTCTTTTCTTCGAGAGGTTTATGGGGTTCCCATTCTGTAGGTACCTATAAATGCCCTGCATAATTCTCAATAATTTTCCTTACTTAGTAAGAATCAATAACAAGGGTTTTAATAATTGCACAAGTCCTTTCATCTACTGGGAAATCGTTAACACAAGCATATAGAAAAACTATTTTTAATGTTCTCCTTGTTTTTAAGATTTTCCGTTGCCTCCCTCATTTTCATTATTAATTTCCAAGCTTCATCATAGGTATAGGATAGAAAACTACCATTAGAAGTGGTGTCTAGATTCATTCTATTTTCATTATTAAGCCCTCCATTAAAAGTATGAGTGATTAACCAATCAGGCAAACGATGATGGGGGAAATTATCAAGATGGCTCTTGTACCTTAGATACCCTTCATACAAACCCTCATCAGGATTATTTTTGAAACTGATAATAATACCCCTCATCCGGTGAGGTTTGCTTTCTGATTAATATTTTGATAGTAAATTGGTTGTCAATTCCATCAAAGTCCTTGGTGCTTCTGCACAAAAAGATCTATACCAGTCGCAAACATTATTAGAGAGAGTTTGTCTAAACAACTAGGTTTTAACCATATCAAGATTACAATCGTCGAATATAAAGGAACTGAGAACATCTTCAAAGAATTGTAAGTGTCTATATGGACTCTCTTCATTGGTTCCTACAAATTTCTTAGAGTGTAGTAGTTTAAATAATAAAGGATGGATCTCAATGCATCCAGATTTATGCTTCTATTGACAGTTATAAAAGCGTCCATGGGCGAACCCATTTTCCTTACTGCCTCAAGTTGAATTAAATTCCGAGTGATATCCATTATTGCGATCCTGCAACTTAAATTAAAAATTAGTACAATGAAAGTAAATAACTAAAAATAAAGAGACTTGTAGCGCTAAGCTCCCCAGCAACGGTGCCAGAAAATATCTTGATAACTGCAAGGGCACAGATCGTTTGTAGCTAGTTTCGAAATAAAGATATTGACCCCATAGGTAGCAATAGGCGAAAGACTAAAATGCTTTTAACTAAAACTAAACGTAGTACTTAAGGAATAACTTTGAGATGTAAGAAAAGTAGAATTGTTTTTGGGTTTTTGATTGAATGAAGCAATTTAAATAAAGTAAAACTTAATGCAGAAAGTAAGAATCGCGTATGTAAAACAACTTGAAACTGCAATAGGGAAAAAGGCGTTCTCAGGGAGTGGTGGATACACCACTAGCAATTTAGACTAAGCAATCAATATTATTATAACAAATATTCTCATGATATGTATGTATGTGGGAGGAGCTCCATATATGGACAAATAGGCAGCAATCACTGCTCACATCATCCTTCATAACCACAGCTGACTGATAAACGACATCAATCGTATTATCCCACTATTAAGGGATTTCTCCCGTGGCATGGACATGGCTTTATGAGTTCTCCTTGTTTCCCCGAGTTAGTATGTAAAGAATGACAACAACATTATAGTCACAATAAGTGCTATCATCCCTCCGTCTACCAACAAGTAATCCCCTTCATCATGTCCCCGTAAGAGGCAAATATTAAGGAGGTGCACAACTCCCAACATCAAAATAAGACAATTAACACATTCACATAATGATGTATAACATAATAATCTCTATCTTATCTCAATCATATGTTAGGGTTTCTCCATCTCCCCAAGAACTAATGATCTACTCAGATATGGAGGCAATCAAGATCATGGCAATGGTAATGGAATCAATTGGAAATGAATAGTTCTTGTATAAATCCACAACAAGTACAGAAATTACAACAAGATCCATATGGGTGAAGATGGGATGGATGGAGATGATGGTCATACAACGGTTGATGAAGATGAAGATCGATTCCTTGGCCTCCCAGATCTACGTAGGGCGAAGATGGATCCCTTGGGCGAGTTCCCCCTCCAGATTCCTTCCACAGGTGAGGTTTTTGCCGATTTCTAGGTGTTATGTATGTCGTCTCTTCAATCCAGTTGCATGGGGTGAAACTATATGAGGAGGCAGTGGTTACGCCCACTATACGATCGGAACTATACAGCCGAAAAAAGTATTCCAGTCGTATAGTCGGTCGTTAAACCCTCTAGATGCCTTGGTCACTTCGGGTTTTCTTCTGGTGTTATTGATATTTCCCAAATAAGTGATTTACATTGTTTTGACTTCTTTTCTCCCTAGTACAACTACTCCAAGAATTGTGTCCATTGTATCCATTATATGTCCTGATCCTTGTGAAAATAGACATAAAATGTGCGTGCGAACGCCGTAAAATACCAAGATCCTACAACTACAATGCAAAATAATAATATAAAACATGATGCAAATATGTACTCATCACGATGCACGGGCGGCGTGGATCGATGGCGGCGCTGCAGACATGGAGCTGCTTCGGCTCACGTGAAGAAGAAGAAAGAAGAGAGAGGTTGAACGGGTATTGGGCCGGATGTGGGCTGCTGCTGGGCTGCAACGGTTGCTGGCTGCTGCGTAGGTGGGCGGCAGAGAAGGGAGAGGAAGACTGGGCCGGCTTGCTGTGGCTGTGCTGCTATTTATATTTTCAAAACATTTTTCTAATTCCGTTTTCTATTATCTTTTGTATTTTGAATTTCAAAACTATTTTGAGTCATTTTCTAAATACTAGAAACTTTGCAAACATATTAAAATATGGGAGGGACCCATTATAACAATTTGGGTTCCTTAACTTTTGATACTTTTCAAAATATAAAAACCACCTTTTGAATAAGTTTCAAAGAGAGAGGGAAAAGATTAGGGTTTGCATTTTGTTTTCTTCGAGGCATTTTATTTCAAGAAGATGATGCTCATGCTATGCACAAATCAAACCCTAACTAGTATTAGTAAAACTAGGTGTGTTACAGTTCTATCCCCCTTAACAGAATCTCGTCCCCGAGATTCCTAGATAGGAAGATAGAAGAAACATGGTCACAATAGACTTCAACAATCTTCTCGAAGAGGTTGATTAATGCCACCATTACTGAATGAATGAAGCGCTTCATTTCTTTGAGGTAGCTGCACACACTAAGGGAGAGAGGGAATGACACAAAACCACAAACAGAGTATCTCATGGTTAACTCATGGATAGATGTTTCATAACATCTCTGGAGCCAACAGGCATGAAACACGTAAAGGTAAAGTTGGAAACAAAAGGAGAAGGTTTCAGGTTGTTAGATAGATGGCCTTCGTAAGGATCGAGACCATGGAACTTCATAAGAGTTTGAGCTTCTAAAAAGGAGAGCTTACAACAGAAAGAACACGACCATAGACTTCGAAAGGGGAACCTCTACTAAACAACTTAAGTAGAGATTCCAAGGTACAGAGATACGGATAACTAAGTTGTTGAAGTACTTTTGATATAGAAGGATAACTCTTCGTTCAACAGAAGGTCAAGACAGAAAGGTTGTTTTGTGGCGAGGAGTCATAAGAGTCATAAGGAACATGTAATAAGAGAACTTCTGATTATAAAAATCATAGTCACTCTTCGAACATGCTAGAGGAACCAAAGGAAAGCCTTTATTCATCCAGGTTTATCAAAAAAAATTCCAAAGATCGTGATATCACTTCATACCACTAAGATGAATATATAAGAAGATTCCCGATGACACGAGGAAAATGAAATTTCATTCTCAGACTTCAGTTACTTGGCACAACAAGATGTTTGCCAACATAAAAGGGTCTAGAGGATCGACCGAGACACATTTAGCAACACTTCTTTAAAGGTTCTCCTTGATGTTCGAGACACCAAACATCAAGTAAGGATCAGACTTCGGTATAAAGGAGACCATAAGCACAACTCCTATGATGACTCATAGAAGAAGTCTTATGAGGGGTGGTTGTTATTGCTAAAGCAAGATACTATGGCAATAGGCCTTCTAACTAATTGTGTCAACCATTACATCAATTTTTTCGGATTTTCAAAGAGACCGACATCAAAAACCTTGATGAACACCAACCATCGTTGCTACTTGAGATTCAGATCTAGTTAGTTGGAATGATACTTTAGACTCAGCATGTCTGAATAGAAAGGTTGCAGCATTTACCACAAAGGTAAGTTACTAGAGTCTCAAGACATGGACTACAACATCAAGCTCCAAAGGAATTAGCAAGTTATCAAATATAATTGCTCCTACATGAATTGCTTACAACGAAACACAACTGAATCGTTGTTGGGAAGCATTTAGGAGGATACTGATGTTTTAAGAACTGCCTCTCTTCCATGAAAAATCAATCAGTGGCTTAGCGTGCTTGAAGAATCTTCTCAAGATGTGAAGGTATCAACCTACCATATCAAGAACACTTCGCAAATGCTTGACTGACTTGAAATGATTTCCAAGGAAATAAGAATAACTCTACTCGGATCCACGGAGATATCGTTCAAATATTGCACGTGAACCAAAGAAGGTTACTTCTAACATCCAGAACACAACCTTCGAGATAACATGAAGACGATTCTCAAAAGTTTCCAACATTAATGCCAACTTTTCTGCATGAATCTTTTCTAGCATGGAAAAGATAAGGATGTCATCGATGGGATCAATAACAAACTTATCAACATACTTCAAGAAGATGGACTCATATATTGTATGAACAAGACATCGATACTGGTCAGACCAAAGGACATGCAGATGTACCTAGGTGAAACATCACGAATATTGATATGTCCAAAACGTATCTACTTTCCCGAACACTTTTGCTATTGTTTCTCCTCTAAACTTGCATGATTTGGATGCAACTAATGCGGACTGACGCTGTTTTCAGCAGAATTGCCTTGGTGTCTAATTTTTGTCCTGAAAACCAACTATTAGGAAAAATCCCGAAAAATATGCCAAAAATCCTATTTCACCCGAAGACTCCAGGAGCCAGAATACGAGACGGAGAAGAGCCAGGGGGTGGCCACACCACCTGGTGGCACGGGCCAAGCCAGGCCGCGCCAAGGGGTGGTGTGGGCCCCCCAGGCACCCCCTCGGCCTCTCTCTTCGCCTATAACGAGCCTTATGACCTAAAAACTTCGGGGGGTTCGACGTTTTTCTAGAAGGAGTTCCGCTCCGCCGCCACCACTAGATTCCACGAAACAGCACCAGAAACTCCATTCTGGCACCCTGCCGGGACGGGGAATTGGAGGTGATCATCGCCATCATCATCACCATCGCTTCTCCATCGACCATCCATGTTTCCCCCATCTATGAGTGAGTAATCCCCCGCTGTAGGCTATCGGGATGGTAGGGATTGGATGAGATCGTTCATGTAATGGCATTAGATTGTTAGGGCATGGTGCCTAGTATCTTTTATTAGTGCTTTATGACTTTGTTGTGACTTGTTGTGCTTAATGCTTGTCACTAGGGACCGAGTGCCATGATTTCAGATCTACACTTATTATTGATTCATTATGATAGTATTGTTTTTGGTCTTATCTACAAGTTGTATACACACGTTGTTGTCCGGAACCTATGGCCCCGAAGTGACAGAAATCGGGATAACCGGAAGGGAAAGGCTTTGATGTGAGGATCACGTGTGTTCACGGAGTGTTAATGCTTTGCTCTGGTGCTCTATTAAAAGGAGCACCTTAATTGCTAGTAGTTCCCTAGAGGCCCCGCTGCAAACGGGCTGGTAGGACAAAAGATGTTGTGCACGTTCTCATTGCGAGCACGTATGACTATATATGGAACACATGCCTAGGATTGTCTAGTACTTGGGTGCTTTATCTTATTTATCTGCAATTGCCCTCTGTTCTGATTGCCATGTGAATTGTCTTGTCCATGCAACGCCCGTCCATCCAATGCCCGTCCATCCATCCCTATGCCTACCGCACTCGAATCCCACTGTTTACTGCTTTTGTTACCACTGTCTTTGCTTTACTACTGCTATTACTTTACTATTCCTACTACAAAGCTGTTGCTACTGATAAACTACTGTGAGTAAGATTGTTTCCAGGCGCAGCTGAATTGACAACTCAGTTGTTAAGTCTTATAAATATTCTTTGGCTCCCCTTGTGTCGAATCAATAAATTGGGTTTCCCTTCCCTCGAAAATACTGTGATACACCCCCTATACTTGTGGTTCATCAAGACTATTTTCTGGCGCCGTTGCCGGGGAGCATAGCTTTATTTATCAAGTTAACTTGGATTCTCTATTGTTCGCTGCTATCCATCCATCATGGGTGAGTCTCGTGATGGCAAGGTTCCTATTTTACCATCCACTACAAGAAGAGGTACGGTTCTAAACACCTTTGCTGCTCTTGATTCACCATCTGTTATAAGTAAGCTCGTTACACCACCACATACACATGCTACACACACTGCTACTACTGCTGAATCTGGAACTTCTGATGCTTATGATGTTGCTTCTACTGTGCTCGATAAGAGTGGTTCATTAGGTCCTTTCCTAGATGCTACGATTGCTAGAACTATAGCTGGAAATACCGAAACTCCTAATGAAGATACTACCACACCTGTTAGCTCACCTGAGTCTAGTGAAAGTTATGATATTGAAGAAGGTTATGTTGACATGACCGATGAGTTTATTAAAGAATGTAAGAACAACCATGATAGGAGCACTGCTAAGAGTATCCTTGAGAGGCATACTATTAGACCGAAATTATATCCTGCTGCTAAGTTTGCTGCTTCTCCCATAAACATTATAGATGAAGATTATGGTTTCTCTCTCGATCTATCTTACATAGCTATTGTCGAGAAAGAACCTTTTTGTGGGACTAAGAATGAAAGTGTGGTAGCACATATGAATGAACTTTCTACCATGAGTGGCATGTTTTCTGATGATATTAAGATGCGTACTTCCTTTGTTGCTAAGATTTTTCCCTTTTCACTGAAAGGAGAAGCTAAAACTTGGATCTATTGATAGCCCTGAGTGCTTCATTAGTACTTTCCTGCAGAAATATTTTCCTCCCAGTGCTAGACATGCTATTTTGCAGGAACTTTTTGATTTCAAACAGGAAGAAAAAGAAGTATTGCCCTAATCTTGGGCAAGGTTTTGTGCTTTGTTTCATGCACAGGCTGGAAGTCCATTATCTAAGAATGAGCTTCTTGATATATTTTATAATGGACTAACAGAGGAATCTAGGACATACCTAGATAGTTGTGCTAATTGTGTTTTTAGGAATAGGACTCCTAAGGAAGCTGAGGAATTAATGGCTAAAATAAGCAAGAATTATGAATATTGGACTCCTCCTAAACAAGCTATACCTGAAGTAATTGTACCTGAACCGTCTATTCCTGTGCCTATTCCAGCATCAAAGAAGAGGGGAGTTATTGAATTGAATGATGAAGTGATGAAGGAAGCTAAGAAATGTCTTAAGGAGAAGGGAATTAAAGCTGCAGATGTTAAGAATTCACCTCCTATAGAAGAATTATGTAAGCCTATTCCCTACTCACCCACTATTGAGGTACACTCTCTCCAACACTTTGATGAAGGTGATATCCCTTACGCTAAACCTCCTGATCAGTGCTTAGAAGAATTTGATATCTTTATTGTTAAGCAAGATAACTTTAATAAAAGGGTGCAAAATCATCTAATGGAAAACACTAGAGCTATTGTTGAGTTGAAAGATATTATGGAAAGAACCTCTAATGATGTTAAAATGATTGTTAAACACTTTCAAATGGTTCAAACTCAAATAGATCAACTCATTAAAGTGCAAACTGACTTGCTAGTTAATGCTGCTAAAGAAAAACATGCTTAGGAAATTAGAACTAGAAGTGGTGTTGCTACCCAGGATCCTCTATATCCTGAGGGGCATCCCAAAAGAATTGATCAGGATTCCCAACAAGCTGAAAATGGTGGTTATACTCGTAAGAAAAGGAAAAAGAAACATAAAACTATTGTAGAACCCTCTGAACCTGCTATAGATCCTAATAGTATATCTATCTCTAATGCTGAAACTGAAAGTGGTAATGAAGAAAATGTTGTTCCTAATGAAGAAAAAGTTGAAGAAGAACCTGAAAACCACACTAAGAATACTAAATACACCAAAGAAGATTTTATTGCTAAGAAACATGGTAGTGAAAGAGAACCTTGGGTCCAAAAACCTATGCCTTTCCCTGATATGAAACACAAGTCAAAGGAGGATGAACACTATAATAAGTTTTGTGAGTGGATGAAGCCTTTATTCTTGCAAATTCCTCTGACTGATGCTATTAAATTGCCTCCTTACTCAAAGTATATGAAGGACATTGTCTCGAATAAAAGGAATATCCCTAATGAAGAAATTTCTAGTTTGCTTGCTAATTATTCCTTCAATGGTAAGGTTCCTAAGAAACTTGGAGACCCAGGGATTCCAACTATCCCTTGCTCTATTAAGAACAGTTATGTTAGAACTCCTTTGTGTGATTTGGGAGCTGGAGTTAGTGTTATGCCTTGCTCTCTCCATAAGAGGCTTCAACTTGAAAAATTAATACCAACTGATATATCTTTGCAAATGGCTGATAAATCTACCACCATTCCAGTGGGTATATGTGAGGATGTACCTGTTCAGGTGGCTCACAATTGCTTGATATTAACTGATTTTGTTGTGCTCTAAATGCCTGAAGATGATAATATGTCTATTATTCTTGGGAGCCTTTTCTTAATACTACAGGAGCTGTTATAAATTGTAATCAAGGAAAGGTGACCTTCAGTGTTAATGACAAGGAACATACTGTCTATTTCCCCAAGAAGATTGAAAGGACTTATGGTTTAAATTCAATTGAACATGTTGAAGGCATTCAAGTTGGAGAAATATATTGTCCCATAACAAGAGAAAAATTTGAAACTATTATGATTGGGACCATTGCTATCAAGGTTGAGGTAACATAATCATTAGTGGAGTACAAAGTTTTGTCTCATATGAAATTGTTTTTGGTAGCAAGACTTGATCAACCTTGCTAACAAAAGGATTCCATTGAACAAAACAATGTTTTCATTCTGATTATCTCCGTTTATTTCTATCCTTTGCATTTTAGTTTTTGCTTTCGTATAGTTTCCTTTGTGTTGTTAGTTGTTTGCATGTTAGAACTTCTGTAGTTCTAGCCTTGTTTTGTCCTTGCATCATGTTTCCAAAAAAGAAAAAGAAAAAATCTGTCTGTCAGAAAAATCATTCTTCTATTTCTGAAAAATGCCCAAAAATAAAGTGTCTCTAAAAATTCCAGAAAATTCATATTAAATTTTTACGAGAAAAAAGGGGCAGAGGAGTACCTGGTAGGTACCAGGGGGGCCCACCAGGCAGGCACACCACATGGTGGCACGGCCAGCCTTGGGTGGCGCCATGCCCTGGTGTAGGCCACCCCTGGCCCCCCACTAACTCTCTCACCTGCCACTTTCTTCTCTCTCCCGAGTAAGCTCCAGCTCAAAATCGCGTTCTTTCTGTGCTTGCTCTCGATTTTTTAGATCTCCTTGCTCAGCCCATCTTTCTTGCTGAAATTTGGATCATTTGTTCCCTAGTATGTGACTCATCCCCTTGTCCAAGTAGATTTGTGTTTAGTGGATTTTATGTTGAGTACTTTGCTGCTGTAGGTGACTGGTTATGAGAGCTTGTAAGCTTGTTTGATGCTTAGAGATATAGTTTTGATGCATGTTTAGGCCTCTTCAAGTCCCAATGAGTAGAATCCTTCATTATATTTACTTTGCAATCACTTGTTTAATAGGTGTTTAAATTTCAGAATACCAAGCATGAACAACCATACTTTTGGAGAGATATTTGAGAGTGATGCACCTAGGAGGTCGAGGCCCTAAAGAATAGCCTCTCAAGCTAGGCCATCATACACTGAAGACCTCATTGCAACCTGTATTGGCTGTGAAAGGGATGATGGGGATGCTCACCCATCCTCTTTTCCTTGTTTTACTTTCTAGCAAGCTGCAGGCATTCTTGATGATTTCTTGCTACTGATTGAGAGGGTTGGTTTGACCTCATATATGCAAGATGAGAGCGCACAATACGCTATGCTCACCAAAACTTTTGTTGAGAGCTTCACGTTTACTAACACACCCTATCAGCCTACTGTCTCTTTTAAAATCTATGATATGCCCTTCACCATGCCTTTGGAGAGATTTTGCGGTATTGTAGGTGTGCGTATGACAGGGACCGTGAAGAAAATTCAAGGGCGACCCACTGATTTGTTGGATCTTTACCGAGGGGTCACCAATGATGATGACCGCGTAGCGCAGCGTGGAAAGATAAGAAATATCCAACTCCCTGCTCTTAGATACTTTGCATATTATCTTGCCACTAGTGTATTGGGTAGGGAGAACACTAGTAACATCTCCAACTATCATTTAGCATTCCTTGTTGCTGCACTTAACAATGATACTCGGTACAATCTTGGCTCGCTTATTGCTCGCTGCCTAGCTGCTAGGGGGCCTATCTATGGGGGCATCATTGCATCGCACATAGTCATTGCAGTAGGTCTTTCAGTGGATCCCGATGATGCTATGCTGGCACCACAGAGGCTTGACCTTGTTGCCATGAAAACTCATCACTTTGTCACTTCTACCTCTGATTTGAACAATCTAGTATATAGGATGATTTTCACTGACGGGGATGAAAGGGAGATCCTTTTGCCACTGCCTGCTTTGTTTAGTGTTCACGGGAGACCTTGGTCGCACTCCAAGGAGGAGGTAGACGAGCAGCTTCGCTTGCTGGGTTTCCACGAGCAGCACCAGGAGGATGTGCCCTCCTATGATTACTCCACACATTACGAAGGGACGTACTCGAGCTCGCACCAGGACGAGGGGACCTCTTGGTCGTACCACGGTGGTACTTCATCCTAGCCAGCTTGGGATTGATACCCACTTAGGCCAAAAGCCTAAGCTTGGGGGGAGGTACGCCGACACCGCACTCATCTCCTTATCATGTTGCATCGGTACTTTGTATATTCATGTTTTCGTTCTCTTTTTAGTTTTTGTTCTTCTTTGTTTTTGCTTTCTAAAAACACAAAAAGACAAAAAATATTTCTGTTGTTTCTCTTTGGTTTGCTTCTTCTTTTTGCCTTGGTTTTCTTTTCCCTTTTTGCTTTGTTTGAACTATTCGAAAAACCCAAAAAGATTTTGCTTTGCTTGTTTTTCTCTTTTGGATCTTGTTTAAAAATCGAAAACACCAAAAATATTTGTCGTTCTTCTTTGGTTTTTGTGAGTTTGCTTCAGGGTTCGGCAGTCCCTAGTGGATATTTGTTTCAAATTATTCAAGCCACACAAGTGAAGAGCAATAATGAGGATCAATGACAACTTGAGGCATGGTAAGAGGCTGGTAACGAACTCTATTAGTTTTCATTTTTGTACATATACTCATCACTGTGGGCATGCTTAGTCTGTTCATGTAGAGTGTATGTTTTCTTTGGATGCTTAGTAGTTCTTGCTTTCTTATGATTAGCTCCAGCTCGCTAATAGTTGGTAGCATGTCTTATGAATGTTTGCTTGCATTGCTCTATTCATAATGACAACTATTGCTCTCTCGTTTGTCGCTACAGTACTATTGCTAGCCTTCACTTTCACTGAGTATGTTTTACTCTAGTTCCCAACTCCCTAAACCAAATATTTCCAAAGTGTCCACCATACCTACCCGTTAGCACCATTTGCTACTTCCGTGCATATTCAATATGCTTTGTTTTCTTCCGAATAAAATGTTTGCTTGTTATGAGAAAGTTAGTTAGTAAATCTCTCACGAACTTGATGGCACACTTTATTTTCTTGCAGTTAATAAACCTAAACCATTGCGTCCTTCTTTGTTGTGCATATGCTTGCGCTTTATGAGTTGAAGTTAGCAGAACCATGTATCATGGGGATCGCTTTCAACGCTTCATAGGCACTTTGTACCTAGTTGATATCATGTTATTTTGCTTATGGATCCCGGCGGTGTGAAATAAAAGTGGAACTTGTAAGATCATGGAGTTTGTATGTATGTTAGAGAAACGCCTGGGCCGCTAGCCTAATCCATGCCTAATCATGGTGTAAACTTGCAGCATAACCATAATGATCATTCTATGAAGCATCCTCAATAAAAATCTATGCACATAGTAAATAAAAAGATCGCCGAGATGCTCATTGTCTGCTTGCCTTGTTATTTTGATTATGGGATAGCTCCCGTGTCATGTGCAAGGGGTACCCCGTTGGCGGTTCTCTATGATACGTATATACTTACAATGACAAGAGCTTACTTGTGACTGAAGTTGAGTAGCATGAGGATCGGTCTTCGTTAGTAAGGGGCATGAGACTTTGATTTATAACTTGTCAAGCATATCCTCTTACTTGTGTCACTTTCACCTTAACCACATTAAAGATGCTTATGATAGGTGCAATGAGAGCTCAAAGCTAACGAGTACCATACTTTCAGCATTTGGAAGCCTTTCAAATTATTCAAAACCTTTTGTTCTAGTTGTTGAGTCTCCACATATTCTTTGAGCACCTTCTTGAGAGCATAGTTGTCATTCTTTATGTTTGTTCCATTACTTGATTATTTGTGTTATGACTTTGATGCTTGTATTCTTGATATCTTTACTTCTAGTCATCACTTGAACTTCAGAGGTGCCATGACATTCATAATCAAAGGCAAGCGAGATACCACTCTATCATACCTTTCTATGAGCATTGTAATGTTGCTTATGTTCGTGCTTCATGCTACTTATTATTCTTGAGTTGTAATCTCTTCATAGCTTGCAAAGACTATTAAGTAGACTTGGTTGCATACTCTTTATTATGAATTGTACAAGTAGTTGATCACATTGCTGAGAATATTTACATCATATGAAGAAAATGTGTTCGTGAAAGTTCTTTTATCGCACTCAGTTTTCAACTGAATTGCTTGAGGACAAGAAATAAGCTAAGCTTGGGGGGAGTTGATACGTCCAAAACGTATCTACTTTCCCGAACACTTTTGCTATTGTTTCTCCTCTAAACTTGCGTGATTTGGATGCAACTAATGCAGACTGACGCTGTTTTCGGCAGAATTGCCTTGGTGTCTACTTTTTGTGCAGAAAACCAACTATCACGAAAAATCCCAAAAAATATGCCAAAAATCCTATTTCACCCGAAGACTCCAGGAGCCAGAATACGAGACGGAGAAGAGCCAGGGGGTGGCCACACCACCTGGTGGCGCGGGCCAGGCCAGGCCGCGCCAGGGGGTGGGGTGGGCCCCCCCAGGCACCCCCACGGCCTCTCTCTTCACCTATAAGGAGCCTTCTGACCTAAAAACTTCGGGGGTTCGACGTTTTTCTAGAAGGAGTTCCGCTCCGCCGCCACCACCAGATTCCACGAAACAGCACCAGAAACTCCGTTCTGGCACCCTGCCGGGACGGGTAATTGGAGGAGATCATTGCCATCATCATCACCATCGCTTCTCGATCGACCATCCATGTTTCCCCCATCTATGAGTGAGTAATCCCCCGCTGTAGGCTATAGGGATGGTAGGGATTGGATGAGATCGTTCATGTAATGGCATCAGATTGTTAGGGCATGGTGCCTAGTATCTTTTATTAGTGCTTTATGACTTTGTTGCGACTTGTTGTGCCTAGTATCTTTTATTAGTGCTTTATGACTTTGTTGCGACTTGTTGTGCCTAGTATCTTTTATTAGTGCTTTATGACTTTGTTGCAACTCGTCACTAGGGCCCGAGTGCCATGATTTCAGATCTAAACTTATTATTGATTCATTATGATAGTATTGTTTTTGGTCTTATCTACAAGTTGTATACACACGTTGTTGTCCGGAACCTATGGCCCTGATGTGACAGAAATTGGAATAACCGGAAGGGAAAGGCTTTGATGTGAGGATCACGTGTGTTCAAGGAGTGTTAATGCTTTGCTCCGGTGCTCTATTAAAAGGAGCACCTTAATTGCCAGTAGTTCCCTAGAGGCCCCGCTGCAAACTGGCTGGCAGGACAAAAGATGTTGTGCAAGTTCTCATTGCGAGCACGTATGACTATATATGGAACACATGCTTAGGATTGTCTAGTACTTGGGTGCTTTATCTTATTTATCTGGAATTGCCTATGTTCTGATTGCCATGTGAATTGTCTTGTCCATGCAACGCCCGTCCATCCATCCCTATGCCTACCACACTCGAATCCCACTGTTTACTACTTTTGTTACTACTGTCTGTGCTTTACTACTGCTATTACTTTACTATTCCTACTACAAAACTGTTGCTACTGATAAACTGCTATGAGTAAGATTGTTTCCAGGTGCAGCTGAATTGACAACTCAGTTGTTAAGGCTTATAAATATTCTTTGGCTCCCCTTGTGTCGAATCAATAAATTGGGTTTCACTTCCCTCGAAAATACTGCGATACACCGCCTATACTTGTGGGTCATCAAGTATATACAACATCAGGATTGTCCCTAGGACTGAGTTTGATTTGACGATAACCCAAATCAAATCAAAGGTGGGGACGATAAAACTTCCACGCAGGAAACACTATCTTTCTTAATCGTGAACAAAACTAGACATCCCTTTAGGAGGAATGAGTTTGATAGAACTTTTATCTTACAACTCTCCAGGTTGTTGTTTAAGCTCAACCAACTAGTTTAGGGTATCTAGTACAGATCCTTTGAGAAGGGAGCAGTTCAAGAAACTGGCTTGCTCAAGAACTTGAATACACGGTCATGTGGCAACATGGCAATTGATGAGGATATATCCATGGATTATGATGATTCTGGCTGCCTGAACTGGAAGGAAATATTGAGTCAAATCAATAATGACTATCAGGTGAATTTATTCTTAATTGAACCTAATGTTTTACTTAATGAGAACTTTATACTACCTAAGTCTATGCATCTTTGTATGATCAGGTTTATTGATAACACAAGCGTTGCGCGAGGAGGAGGAGAGTTGCAGCAAGAAGGACAAGCACTGATTTTCAATATCAATAAGTGCGCAAGGGAGGAGCGGGAGGCAGGCGCACTAGGACGCAGTGAGGAAATCACGTATGAGCAAGAGAGAGAGATGGCGCACCAAGAATTACATGTTTGAGGTGTTCCACGACGTTTGGACTGCGTGCCAATAAGGCCGAACCCATATATGGGTCGGTATGTATCAGTTTGAGTCGAACCGAGTCAGTTTGGGCTAAGTTATGGCTGTTTTTAGGCCCGTTTAGAGGGGAGGACGCCCCAGCCCTCATATAAACCTCCGTAGCCGTCACAAGTTAGGTTTAAGACCACGTTAAAATATTTTGGAGTTGTTTCTTTCATAGAACCTCTAGAATTACCCTGTGTTCGAATCTACCAACTATAATTGAGTGTGATCTGTTGTTCCATTGGTAATTAGTAGATTGCAGACTACCGTTCGTAGTCACGGGTACGTGCGCAAGAGTGTGGTGTTGTGAATATCCTACAAGGTTCGAGAGCTGTTGCATTGGCATCAGGGATCGAGCGGGAGAGATCATAGGTACACACTAGTTATCTATCATCCACCATCACCATCGACAAGAGCTTGCTAAGAAGATCGGGCCACCCCATATCATCTTGGTATCAGATTTCCTCGTTGCCTCGGTAAGAAATCCACAATCCATCCATAGATTAGAGAGTGTTTTTCATCCTATACAGAAAAAGCCTCACAAAAAGAGTTGCCATAGCCTAGATTACATCGTATTCGAGTAATAGTTGTTGGTCGCGTTCCTCTATTAGATTAGATCTAGATCTGTTCTTCGTAGATTTATTTTCTAGTTGTTCTAGTTGTTTTCCACCATCTTTTTCCGCTACCATCAAGTCAGATCCGATCCAAGTAAAGAGTCCTAGTTGTGTACTACTTGGCGAGTCGGAATAAAAAAAATCGGCTCGCTGCCTCACACCTGACCGCAGACAAGTCTGTGCTCCAGCGTGACCAAAAAAAAAATTCTGAAAAAAAAAATTCAAACCGTCGCCTTACCACACACCAGTCTGTGCTAGTACGAGAAAAAAAAATTCTGCCGCGGCAGGATTTTAGGCCGTTTTTCTGCCGTGGCAGAGACCAATTCTCAGGTCAAATTTTTTTCTTTTTTTGTTTATTTTTTTAACTGGGTCCACATAGCGTACCTATCCTTGTGAGCCTTAGTAAGCCTTTCTTTGTGTCTAAAACTATCCTACGAGACTAGCGTGCTTAGTGCTCTGCGGGCTGCTCAGTTAGCAATCTTGTGCCCGTTTCGTTGAGACATTGCTAGTGTCTCTCCTTGTGCATTGCAACACGAGCATTTCTCCGACATACCTTACTTTTTTGAGCTCATTTTCATAGTTTCAATTGCCCCATTTATCTCCACCGTGTGTGTTTCCGTGGGTCTATGTCATACGATCAACACTAGGACCTGTTTGCGGTGTAGATAGGATACCATACCTATAGCTCCACCATAAATAACTTGTGTGCCCTGTGATCGTTCTCTATACCTTTGATATTCACTTCATCACATTAGTGCATCAGTTTTTGATTTCGTTTGGTAGATCATCTCTATTCACTTTGGAACGGTAAGATCTCCTTTCTTATTAGTTGTGAGTGTGTTGTGAGAGTTTCCACCATACTGATTTTGATTTGTGCACTAATGTACTAATCATGTCTTCTAGTAGTGTTGATGTGATGCAGAAAATGGAGGCAGGTGATGTTACAAATAACGTGGAGACGTATAGTTACAAATTCATCGACAATTGGCGTTGTAGTGGAACTTTTTGGAAGGAAGAACGCGGTATTTTTGATGGTGATGGTCTTTTCCACCATAGTGTGATGATTGGTGAGCGATGTGCTTCCATTACCATTGATAGTAACTCTACTATTAATTTGATCAGCGTTGAAGTTGTACAAAAGTTGCAGCTACCCACATGTGCCCGTGCGGTGCCATATCTCTTGCATTCATCATATGGCACATTGCTGATTTCACACACTGCTGATGTTCCTATGACTTTTAAAGAGCATACTGAGATTGTGCGCTGTGATGTATCTCCTATACCACTTGATTCTTGTCACATACTATTGGGAGAACCTTGGAGCAGAAGGTTTGACGCTCAAATATGTCATGTTGTTGGAAGGATTTCTTTCAAATGGAACATGAAGAGGCGTGTTATGCTCAGGACTTCAGCCGACAAATTTCATGAGTATCATCTTCTTCGCAAGGAGAGGACAAAAGAGTTCAGTTTGTCTGCTAAGTACAAGGTCATGATGAATGGTGACAATTCTATTATTTGTCATCTTGAACACGATGTGCATTACAACCCATGTGAGAATGAGATCCACATAGCCAAGCTGAGTGAGAGTGTTATCAAAAGTGAGCTGTGTGATTCCACTAAATGTGAGGTTGAGAGCATCCATTCTAAGAGTATGAGAGAAAAAGAAAACATCAGTGCAGTAGATGCTAATACATGTGAGGATATTTCTACTAATGTAATCATCTCTACTCCTGGTATTGTGTCTTGTGCTATGCAGGTTGCTTTTGAAGAAAGGGAGCAATCTATTTTACAACCTACATCGTCGGACTGTGCATTGCCACTTGCGGCGGATGTTTTAGTACGTACTACAACTGAGGAGATTGTTGATGACATTGGTACTGTTTTGGAGCTTCAGCCAACATGTGCGACATATTGTGAGCCTATTCCTTTACTGAAGCCTCCTTGTGATTTGCCTTGCACTACTGTTTCAGCACCATGTGATAGTTTACCAAATTCAAATTTTGATCATGTGGTACTGATAACACGTAAGGAAATACTTGCTCGAATACCACCTGCTGATATTGTGTATTCCATCATGCTAAATGAACCTATGTGTTTGAGTTGTGCTATGGATAAGATTTCTGAAATTTCATTTCTGAATTCTAGCACATATTCTCCTTGTTTCACTTTCAATCTGATTGGTGAATATAGCATGCATGAAAATTTTCTTGTGGATCACATATGCATTACTTGTGATAGAATCGCTGAACTGAAACATGCTGTTTTCAGCCATACATCACAAAATGTTTGCTATGGGACAATAGCTCATGTTCCAGATATTATGGAAATACATTCTGGTCTAGTTGATATATTGCAACCAACACAAGTAATTTTACCTATGTTGGATTGTTCTAATCTTGCTAGAATAGGACCCAAGTTTTCATGTTCACTATGTTTGTCCGAAAAGTCTTTGTCTAGTTTTGTTACTACTTTAGACTTCCTTGATATTTGCAAATTGAGTTGCATTTTACATACTGGACAACATGATCATGTTCATAATAATCAGAGTAGCGCAGTTGAAGCATGTCATGATTCAATTTGGTTTTCAGACATATTGAATTGGTTTGATCTTGTTCACAAATTTGATCATAGATCTTCTTTGAGAAAACTGAATTTAATATTGAAGAACACGACTATCTATTTAGTTGTTTTTCACCATGATCATGATTCTTTGTACTTCACTTATACCTACAATTTAAGTTGCTTGATGTATACTGGACATACTTTTCATGTGAACAACAATAATACAACATGTTATATATACATATACTTTGCGTACACGTTGTTCTTTTTGTTTCTCGCACTTTCAGCTTACCCAAAGCCGAGGACGGCTTTTCATGAAGAAAGGGAGGATGATGAGGATATATACATGGATTATGATGATCCTGGCTGCCTGAACTGGAAGGAAATATTGAGTCAAATCAATAATGACTATCAGGTGAATTTATTCTTAATTGAACCTGATGTTTTACTTAATGAGAACTTTATACTACCTAAGTCTATGCATCTTTGTATGATCAGGTTTATTGATAACACAAGCGTTGCGTGAGGAGGAGGAGAGTTGTAGCAAGAAGGACAAGCGCTGATTTCCAATATCAACAAGTGCGCGAGGGAGGAGCGGGAGGCAGGCGCACTAGGACGCAATGAGGAAATCACGTATGAGCAAGAGAGAGAGAGATGGCGCACCAAGAATTACATGTTTGAGGTGTTCCACGACGTTTGGACTGCGTGCCAATAAGGCCGAACCCATATATGGGTCAGTATGTATCAGTTTGAGTCGAACCGAGTCAGTTTGGGCCAAGTTATGGCTGTTTTTAGGCCCGTTTAGAGGGGAGGACGCCCCAGCCCTCATATAAACCTCCGTAGCCGTCACAAGTTAGGTTTAAGACCACGTTAAAATATTTTGGAGTTGTTTCTTTCATAGAACCTCTGGAATTACCCTGTGTTCGAATCTACCAACTATAATTGAGTGTGATCTGTTGTTCCATTGGTAATTAGTAGATTGCAGACTACCGTTCATGGTCACGGCTGCATGCGCAAGAGTGTGGTGTTGTGAATATCCTACAAGGTTCGAGAGCTGTTGCATTGGCATCAGGGATCGAGCAGGAGAGATCATAGCTACGCACTAGTTTCTATCATCCACCATCACCATCGACAAGAGCTTGTTGAGAAGATCGGGACACCCCATATCAGCAATACTTCTAGTAGACATCTAGAATATTACGAACCACCGATATGTCACTTAGTTTGAGAGGGAACTTGCTTAGTAAGGCAAGAAGACATAGTCTTAGAGCTTCGGCACAAACCTAACTCTTTGAACGATAGGAGGGTACCAGAATAACGAACGTGGTAGCAACGTCAAACTTTGCTTAGTGATAGGTTAACCATCATGCTAAGAATGACACAAATGTCCTTGTTGAGGTCCAAATCAACAATTATTGCTAAGAATCTCAGATGGCCACATTATTATGCACACTCATCATTCATGAGCGCGAAATCTTGGAGGAAGGGTGGGTAAGTATGTGTAAGTGCATCACTTCATTAAGAGGGTCACAAGACTTAGCACGACCTCTTAGTAAATAAGAGTGTGATACTTTAAGATAGAACAGAACAGAAGCTAATCAACGCTTCTTAATCTGCAATTTACAACACTTTAACCTGGTCCTAGAAATGATGAGGTACTAGACTATGTTTCTCCTGACATCCTGAAATGGTTTGTCTTGATGGACCACAAGACTCTCTTGCATCGGAAGACATCGATGGATTATTTACTACTTCATTACCAATTGGTAGACAATGGTTAGAAACAACAAGGAAAAAGGAACATGCCGAGGATAGAATCCTGAGATGTGGATGCATAAGTCAACGATCTTCCGAGGACCGATGTAGAAGAGGGAAGTGTGGCAGAGTCACGAGTATAGGAGTGGGACTCACGAAGAGTACTCTTGTCTTGATCTTTTTGGTTCCATTAAAGAACATCTGCCATAGCAAGTGGTAGGGGAAGTCCTTAATTATAACAATTCAATCGCGGCATTAACCACAAGCCCGAAGGCTAGAGTAGAAGGTACTAGCCATCCTAAGATAATGTTTAGACATTAACAACAGGGATCAATAAATGGATCTTAGGTTAAAGGTCAGCTTCATGCGCAAGATTCACAACACTAGAAACAAACATAATCAAGGATCTTCGGTTCAAGTCCAGGGGTTAAAACCCGAGAGAGAAGTAACTACTAATTGAGTGACACATCGTACACTACAAGGTAGATTCCATTAGAAGAAATGACTTCTGAAGTACCCAACAAATAAAAGGAGGCATACGAGGCGAAAGAGAACTTCGAGGCCTAGAACAGAACACTATGGATCCTTACATTGTAGGTTCCATAAGACAAAGAGATCATGATGGAAAGGAATCTCTCTGTTGAAGCAAAGCAAAGGGGACACAAAGAACACAACACACACAACTCTAGAGAACTCAAAATTAGGTCAACGGGGTGAGAAACAACATGCCTAGAGGCACCTAAATTTTGAAAGACTAGAAGAGATATCAAAACTTTTCAAATCAACGCAAGGTAAGATGACCTAGAGTTAGTGTGAAACTAGATAAGGAGAAAAAGAAGCATACTAGATTTTTCGCAAATATTTTTCATCTTTGAAATAGTTTTCACAAACACTAGATTCAACATCAACCAATAACAAGGTTTTCCTTCGGCCGGTACTGCTCTGATACCAAGACCTGTGACACCCCCGGGATTAAGGCTAGACAAATCCTAGAACTCTATCTGATATAAGCCTAACCTAACTCTCCGAAGCGTATAGAGAAATAATCTGTAACACAACAGTGAACCTACGACAAAAGTTATTATAGCAAGCTTTGAGCAAAGAACCAAAATATTGTAAGTAGAGGTCACTAACCACAAACAACAAACAATGGAAGGCAAATTATGCTATTAATTATAACAAGCTTAAAAATGGCCTAAGAGGCCTGAAGCATAATGATGACGTCCCATTCCATAGATTCCAGGCTGCCGACCAGGAACCCAAACTACTTGTCGATGTCAAAGCCGCAATGAACTCATCTTCTATGGTAACACTTACCTTCTGCAAAAGTATCAACAAAACAAGGCTGAGTACAGGGTGTACTCTGCAAGACTTATGGCTGGTGGGGTTATTTTGCATAAAGCTATCTTTCCTTGTAAAAGAAAGAGGAGTAGAAGCTCGTCTAAGTAGAACCTTTTAAAAGGGGATAAGAAAGTGATATCTCTAGCTTTGATCTTCTTTTGATATCCACTGAATCTTTGTTAGTTGAACCTACCAAATAAGATCACCCCCTTGATCCCTGAGGAAGCATCCTTAAGCACACCTCACTTCTCTTGTGAAGTTTTACGATTAGGTTATAGTTCTTTATGATCATCACGTCCGTTCCCAAGTTGTCCATAACCGCGGATATGGCTTTTCGAAAAGATTATTATCCTGTAGGGGTGCACAACTTTACCCACACGTACCAACCAACTCTCAATGCTAAATATTATTAGACCTCTTCCTTGGAAGGCTGGAAGAGGGTGATTGACCATGACCTTTACCTTGCGTTCACCGAAACCATGATTCATGCCCTAAGGAGGGTTCTGTTGTAACGGGTCAAGTACTGAAGCCAGTCCCTAGAGATGTGGGTGGGGTTGGTTTACTATAGGGACCGCCTCAAGCAACCCCGACCATGCTTACCTACCTGTTATGATGCACCTCCTTATCCTCCTCTTTTGAAAACATTTTCAATGCGTATGCCAAATGGAAATCCCGAACTAGGTGACTCATGGAATCTACCATGCAAGTTAGTTAGTCGAGGAGTTCCCAAGCCCCGTGTGGCTGTACACTTGTCTTGGTTCAAGAGGCAAGAACTCGGATCCTAGTGGTGGAAAGTATGGGACTGCAAAAAACCACAACCCAATGTGGCCTCCCATACTAGCCTTAGCATGTTTAACTTTCACCTCTGATCATACCACGTCATCCTATCCAACTAGGTTCATTCGCAGCTCTAATTCATCAACCAAATGGACCAGCGGTAACATCTAAGCATGGATAAGCACAATAGATATAAGAAGCTCTAGCGAAGCTCATAACCCAAATCCTAATTATGCGAGGAGAAGTGGATCAGGGAGTATAGGCTTCAAAGGGAACATGCATACGATAGGACTATATCATCGATAAAAGACTTTTGAATCGAATGCACATGGCAAGAATGAATACTTTCAAAGCATAGGATTATATCATGTGTGGGGCTATGATTTACTTTGCCTATTGATACCCAACTATAGATATTCGAACACCGAGTACTTGACTTTATTACAGTTGATCAAGTATTGATCTTCCATCTTCAATGGTGTTGATCTCGGTCTTCAATCTTGGAGTCAGTATCATATTCCTGGAGCTGAAGGGCTGACGGCGAAGCACGAGATGGACCAGAGCGGTAGCAAGGTCGACGGCGGAGCTCGTCGGGCTCGGAGAAGATGGGCTCGATGTGGGCAACTGGGAGCGTCCCAGTCCGATTCTTTCCATGGAGATGAAGCTGGCGACAAGGCGGAGCTCTAGAGACCATCGGCTCGGCTTGGGGTGGCCGGGATGATGGGGCGACACGGTATCTACGAAGCTAGGGTTTGGCTGCTAGTGAGAGAGAATGTGAGGGAGAGTGCTAGGGAAGAGAGAGGTCGAGGGGAAGAGGAACATGACATAGGGCGGTCTTATCCTCCTCTAGAGCATGATTGATGGCGATGCGTGGGCCGCGCAGATCGATGGCGACACTGCAGACACGGAGCTGCTTAGGCTTGGGCGAGGAAGAAGAAGATATAAGAGACACGCCGAATAGGTATTGGGCCAGCTAGGCCGGCTGTGGGCTGTTGCGGCTCTCCTGCTATTTTTATTTGAAAAACATTTTTCTAATTTTGTTTTCTATTATCTTTTGTATTTTGAATTTCAAAACAGTTTTGAGCCATTTTATAAATTCTAGAAACATTGCAAACATATTAAAATATGGCAGGGACCCTTTACAACAATTTGGGTTCCTTAACTTTTGATACTTTTCAAAATATAAAAACCACCTTTTGAATAAGTTTCAAAGCGAGAGGAAAATATTAGGGTTTAGGGTTCTCATTTTGTTTTCTTCCAGGCATTTTATTTAAAGAAGATGATGCTGATGCTATGCACAAATCAAATCCTAATTAGTGTTAGTAAAACTAGGGGTGTTACACAAATCCACTCACATGCATTAATTTTCCACCAAAATTAATGCGAACTCTCATTTAATAAACCTATTTTGTTGATTTTATTCCAAATTTTGTTCATTACTTTAATACTTTGATATCACATCTGAAACCATTTTCAACAATTTGACCCGAAACAATTCTGGTGTCCATCAAAATAATCCTAACACTTTGAAATCCTTTCTCTAGTATTATATTTGCTGCATTTGGTGTTGGTATACCTTAAGTGTGTCACCCTATAGTTCACGAATAATGTAGCCATGATCAAGACCCCTCTCTGATTAATAATCACCAGCGGTACCTGGATATCCATATGGACTCCCACATATTCAACAATGAATCTAGTGATTGTGAGAACCTTTGACGTTGTAATTAAGTCCCTTTGTCTTGCAATATATCACATGTCCGAGGTTCCATCATCGATATCCCCGTTGCTAGTTTGATCTCGTTACCGACAAGTACTTTTTTCTCGTTCTCGTGATATAACATTCTTTGTGATCTTATCACTTGCTTGCAAGCTGTCTCAATGTGATATCACCGAGAGAGCCCTGCGTATATCTCTCCGTCATCAGGATGGAAAAATTCCACTCTTGATTCATGAGAATCTACATAACACTTTCGGAGTATCTGAACCCACCTTTATTGTAACCATGTTATGATGTGACGTTTGATGTTATCAAGGCACTCTTCCGGTGTTAGTGATTAACATAATTTCATGGTCTAAGGACTAAGGTTACTTCGCATGATGTTATAGCAATGTAAACACAATGAATATTATCATATTACTATACTTTGTGTGAATGTTCATCACATCATTCAAACCAATGTTGTGACCTTGTTATTAACAACATGCAATGTCCATGATCAGGAAACCCTGATTATCTTGTTACTCAACAAGCTAGTTTATATGAAAGGCATAACTAGGAACTCTTTATTTGTTTATTAAACACACATGTATTAACGTTTCCAATTTACAAAATTATATCATGAGAAATAAACATTTATCATAAACATGGAAGAAGATAATAACCACTTTATTATTTCCTCTCGGGCATATTCCCTTCAAGTTTAGTTTAAAATAGGGTTAGTTCGGCCATTTACAACTGTGCAAATAATTCCATCAAATCCTATTTAATAAGATCCCAAAATGTTTGATAGAACTCCTCTAGGAATCCATCAGGCCCCGATGCCTTATTGTGTTCCATCAAAGATATAGCTTCTAACACTTCTTTTTTAGAAAATTAGATGTCAGAATCTCATTCTCTTCAAGTGAAACCTACGGTATATCATGCTCCATTTCTTCCATAAGAATGAAACTATTGGATGTCGGCTCCACAAATAGTTTCTTATAGAACTCGAAATAAAAATTCAGATTATCTTGTTCTAATTGTAAAATCATTTTCTTCCTATGTTTGCCATTAGCTATCAAATGAAAATATTTAGTATTGTCGCCTCATTGCCGAATATGCTAAATTTGGCACACTGAGCACACTTGGACTCCTCGCCTTGCCTAAGTTAAGTCACTTGATCATTTGCTTCCTCAATTAATTAATTTCTACTTGTGAAAGTGGTGTATTTTAGCCTTTATATATAAATCGTCAATAATGGATAGTAGTCTTTTCTTTTATTTTGTATACTATCCACTCTGGTTTTTTAGCCCACCCACAAAGAAAGCGGCGTAAATGCCTAATTTTATGCTGCCATTGTTCAATGGGTGTGGCACCATGTGTCACAACTGCCCATTCATGATCTATCATATCAAAAGCCCCCTTGTCTTAACCACATGAGTTCGAACGAGAATCTCGAATTATTACCCAAGTGAGCCTGAATCCCTAAATCAATTAGAATTGATGTGTAATCCGACTGTGAGCTTGTAAGAGAACGCACCATCACAAGAGGGAATTTTTATTCCCATTCCACACTGGAAAGTATTTGATCAAGCTTTTCCCATATAAGCGTTTCTCTAGATATGCCCATGTAAATTGTCTAGTGGGGAGAGTAATCTCTCGTAGGTTTAGACTTTCAATGATCATATTGAAAATAAAAGGCCAGCAAGTATTAAAATAAACATTGTTTTTATCCTCCCTTCTCTTCAAAAAGTTAAAATCATGCCCAACAAGCAAAGGAAGTGTCTCGTTTTCACAAACACGCACTAACGCTGCAAGAAATTCATGATTGAGATTATATTGTGCAACCCCATAATTAGGAACTAATATCCATTAAAAACCATCTTGACGACATTTCATATGAATTTTTTACACAATAATGACCCGTGTCAACCTTGTTAACCTGGAGCGTTGTCATGTTAATACCCACAAGGATACCACTAGAACGAATTCAATAGATTCGAAAAAACTAAGAGATGGATGAAATTACACAACACCCATAAGGAGGTAAGTAGAACCATGCAAAGTCAAACCCATGTGTTAGGTGCTTAAGAAACAAAACCATAACATTAGACCGCCCTATTTCCAACAAAGAAGCAATGACCAATTTTTCTTCTCTTGTAGTCTCAGATGTAGATAAATTTTTAGCCGTATCTCGGAAGCCTTCACTATTCCAAATCATACCTTTTAAACCCTGCATTTTAAAATGTTTTCTTAACTCTAACCCTAGTGCCTCTATGAACATTAGTAGTATCATATTGTTTTTTCTTATGCACACACATAGGTTTAGCCTCCTTAACTGGACTTTCGGAAAGATCATCTAGTTTAGCCACCTCCTGTTCTACTAGATCATCACATAAGTTAGAAACCTCTGAAACTAAGAGATTCACTGGCCCATTATCTCTTGTGTCTTTCTTTTCGGTATTGTGTTGTAGTAAAGTCAGTGTTTGATTTAATTCATTATCCTTTATTAAATTTGCAGCTATATTTGTTTGTGATGAAGATTGGCCCAAGGACACACCAACTTACTACACTCTATCTATAATTTCAGTATTTGAAAAGGACATGATGGATAAGCTTGGATTTAAATTCGTACCTTTGTGAATATCACGACACTGCTCCCCATTATTCACACGCTCTAGTAGTGTAGCATCAACATTAGGTTGCTCCCTTATGCGGTCGCTCGACCACACTGCAGTGACAAAAGGCAGTATGTCACCAAAGCCAATCACATCTAGCAATGTTAGTGCTATTCTCGCGAGGACACCTCTAGTGGAGCCAACGGTTGGCTGCCGAGCCCTAGCTGGATCACTTTGTTGCCCTCCTTGGCTTACGGAGTAAGAGGAGTGCTCATCTTCATTTTTCTAGGTGTCACCCCCTTAGAAACTCCCACATCAGTCGTGTTTCCACCCGCTTGAATATCAACACTAAGGGTTTTACCGATCTACTCCTTGTCGACTATGAGCAACCAAACTCAAAGTTTTAGTTACCTTCATAGGTGATGTGAACTTTGCTGCATCAATAACCTGCTCAGTATTCGTGAGGATCCTGTCATGATACAGTGCCTCAGCTTCCTTAGGCGAGCATGCCTCCTTCTCCCACCTTCACAACAATGTGATATGGAATCTAAAAAAAGGCACAATCGGTCCCTATGAAAAATTGATTTGTTCAATATTTTTAGGAAAAGAATGATTCAAACAATTAACATCACTCTCACAAAAAACTAATATCACGTGATTTATCACCTCAACGTTACGCAACTGAAAAGAACCAACACAAGTAGTAGGGGAGGTTGGAATTGCTTCTTGGTTGCCTCCCCTAGAGGATACATGATTTGCACCCAAAAGATTGAGTATTATAATTACCCCCATTAGCCTTGTCAGCAGGCTTATCCTCCTCCATTTCTTTAGTGCCCTTTTTATTTCTATGCAATCTCTTACTCCATCCTCTTTGTTTTCAGACTCTCTCATTGTCTCATCTTGTGGAATCTAAATATTTGGTCTCTCCGCTAGGAAATTGAGTCTATAAAAGCCTGTTTTAATCCGTATATCTAGGTATGGTGGAATAAAACATGAGTCCACACATATATACAAGGACCCTAACTACCCCATGCTTCCTAGTATAGGGCATATCCATAGCTTTTTTTCTGAGAAGGGAGCCAAGTCCCCATAAGCCAAAAAATCTCCCCAAATATATTTAGGAACACCATCAATTTTTACCCAAACCTGAGGTAATAGACACAAAGGATCATCCACAACTACCCATTCATCAAACTTGATAAATATATTGTATAAAGAATTTCATCAGTTGCAAATCATTTTTGCAGGAAACTTCACCTTGAAGACGTTCTGTTGGACCTTGATCACTTCCCAAGTATAGTTTACCAAGATCACAAGCCTCTTGAGCACATCAATGAGCTAAGCTACATTTAAGGTACCACCTTGAACAAAAACCCTACCAACCCGAGATTTTTCAACTCGAGGTCTATAAATTTATGTTATAGGCAACTCCAAGAAAGTGAGCTGTTCCAAACCAAGGCCATGGACCACCATAGTAGGTTTTGGAGCCAGCAAAAGACAAAAAGATGAAGTTATATGCTGTGGTGACTCACAATTATCACAAACCTCGATGGTGCAATACTCATGAAAATTTCTAGCTTGACCACAGCGAAAACACTTTAGTTTGTCATTCTTTTTCATTTTTAGCAGGACCACAACCCTCCATCACCGTCTCTGATTCCATGGCTGCATTTTCAGCAAGGATGGCATCTAAACCTTGACAAATATGATCATCACTATCGCCTTCTCCACCACCTAGCTTACCCTCCTTCTCATTGTTGGCTCTGCAACATGCCTATCCACCTATTCACTTGGTGGCCCAAGATCCCCATGCCCCATGTGTACATGTCTCGATGTTGAAACTAACGCCGCCCCAGTTCGGATGACGATGGCGATATGTGGTCGTTCTCCTATATCGACAACTAGGAGGATCTACCGGCAGAGGTGTTGGTCGATGCACTATAGGGAGCACTCCTTGAATCCTTCGGAAGTGCTTGCGCAAGGATGAGTGGAGCTCATAGCCTCAATGAGCTAAAAACATCCTTGTAGGACCATGTCATGGACCTCTCTCAAGAGAGAGCAGTGATGGAGGAGAGTGGAAGCCTCCTCATAAAGGCCAAGTGGTAGGCCATTCTGCGGATCAACGTGTAAAACAAGAAAGATGCCACTACTCGAGAGGTTGTATGGGTTACTTTGAACAAGAAAAACCACAAGATGCGTGAAGTAGGGGAGGCAAAGGGGAATAACCGATGTCGAGCAGAAGCGGCACTATGACTGCGCACCATTGAATGGTGGAAGCACAATCAACAAGGAGGGCCCAGAAGAAGTGATGCAACCCGTCATATTGATGTCAGTCCATCTACTTCACCAGTCCCCCAAGTGGACCGACGAACCACGCTCGAGCCAAACTCCTACATGATAAGGTTAACTCGCTCCTCTCTATGTGTGACTTTGACTCTCCTTTGAATTGCCCATTACTTCATGGTAATACTCTGCGTATCCTCAGCCATGAACCTCAAGAATGAATGCTACGAGGAGGAGCCAAATGAACACAAGATGGAACCTCGGCTCAATCCGGTGCCAGAACCAGTCAACCGGAATCCTCGTCAGAATCGCCCAACCAATCCAGCACCAGACCCAGCACACCGAAACGCCGGCCAGAAACATCACTCGCTCCGGTGCCAGGCCTAGTAAGGATTTCATCCACGCTTGCGTATTTTATCATCATGCGCCTCAATGTATATCTCGGGAAAGGTTTATCTATTTTGGTATTATTCGAGCCGGAATCAGAGTTGTTTTCTTGCTCTTCCTGGATTTCGACCTCCGTAGGTGGATCGATTTGGGATTTGGCCTCGCTGGGGAGATCCACTCTAGATTCGACTTGCACTTCAAGATCTTCTTCAGGTTCAGCTTTCTCCACTATCTCCACAATAGGTGCGGGCTGGGTGGGATTAGGGTTTTCAGATATCTGGGACTCTGTCGCCTCCGTGGACAAAGGGGACCCATAAATTTCTTCTGCCTCTATCATCACCGCTGGGGTGAGTGGGATAGGTTCAGCAAAACCGATGCATACATCGATCTCGCCAAAATACATGATGGTGTATGCAGTCACGGCTTCCCTAGCCGGAATCCAGGTCTCGTCGAGAACGATGAGAGGGACATCGCTGGCATAGAGGATGCGACCGACGGTGATGGTCTCGCTGATTCCGATTCTTGCTAATTCCGCTCGGAACACAGATTCAAATCTCACTTGTCCCACGGTGGGCGCCAATTGTCGTCGGATTGATGACAAGTATGCCATGAGGGGGTCCTCGAGGCATGCGGAAGAGAGGGGTGTGAGGCGTACGATATTCCGGGACGGTGAGAACACAAGTTTACCTAGGTTCGAATCCGCCGGCTTTGGACGGATCCTACTCCTGCTAGCAATCCAATAATATAACAGAGCTGGAATATGGGTTACAAGGGTTTCGCCTGTGCGAGTTGAGATTGTAGACTATTGTGAGGTGCCCTAAAGGCTCTCCCTAGGACGGCTTATATAGATATCCGACCTAGGGTTTACAGAAGAGACCTATCCGGCTACGACTAAGAGTCGGTTACAGAGTACATCTTGAACTACAAGTAAAACTATGGGCCTATGTCGGTAAATCATCTGGGCCTTCCCGTAGCCAGACTGGACTCCGTCTCTTCTCCCGGACTGGGCCGCCCATGAAGCAAAGCTCTAACCCGAAGTGGTCCACCCTGGTAAGGGAGGCACAGTGAGGATACCCAAAAACTATATCCCCAACAGGTAGTTCCATTCTCTCAATGGCACTAATCTTAATTGGGTTCGCTTTGATACCTCGGCTTGACATGATGAAACCAAGTAATTTTCCATCCGGGACACCGAATGTGCACTTTTCCAGTTTAATTTCATTCGGAACCTTCTTAAGTTTGCAAATGTTTGCCTCATATCATCCAAGAGAGTATGACAATCCTTAGTTTTGATGACCACATCGTCAACATATACTTACCCATTTTTACAAATTTGGTAATGCAAACATTTTTGCATACACCTCTGATATGTGGCCCTTCCATTGTGTAAACCAAATGCCATAGTACGATAGCAATAAGCCCCATACGGGGTAATAAAGGCCGCCTTTATTTGATTTTCCGGATTTAACGGTATCTAATGAAACCAGAATACATGTCTACAATTGTTAAGAGTTCACAACTGGTAGTAGAACCGATCACTTGATCGATTCTAGGCAAAGTAAAAGGGTTCTTGCGATAAGCCTTGTTCAGATTTGTGTAAACGATACACATTATCCACACCACAGCAACGTTCGGGTCATCCGTCTTCTTCTCGACTAAAACCGGATTGGACAGCCAATAAGGGTGCAATCCTTCCATAATAAACCCGGATGTGACCAATCTAGCTATCTCATGACCAATAACTTTTCTCGTATCTTTGGCGAAGCGGCGGAGAGGTTGCTTCATCGGCCTTGCATCTGGCCTGACGTGTAGAGAGTGCTCAGCCAACTTCGTCAGAACACCCAACGGGTCCTATGTAGACCATGCAAAGATATCCCGATTCTCATAGAGGAAGCAGACAAGATCGCTTTCCTATTTGTCTATCAGGCCAGCATCAATTGTGAAGGTGCGCTCCAGGAACTTCTTACCGATCCTCGTCTTCCTTGTGTCCTTGGTTTCTTGGACAAATACACTGCCATGCGGGTTACTTAACACTAGCATATTCAACTGAGCCGACGGAGCCAATGCCACAGCATCATGGATCCTCTTTTTCTCTTAAGCGGTCACCAATGACTTGGCCAGAGTAGATCCCACCGAGGCACATTGCATGGAGCGCCTGAAATCGCCTGCAATGGTTGCGACCCCATTTGTCCATGGCAACTTCATCTTCAAATAGCTTATATGGGTACTAGCCATGATCTGTAACACCCTCGAATCGGACCTATGCAAGTTTTAGCGATTCCCGCCAAACCCGCATAGAAACGATTCAAAGATGCCCACTAGGCACTTGCGTGTGGGTGGAAAACGAAGTAATACCATTACACAATAGTTCACGATGGAACCCATAGAAACATATATATATATATATTTACAATAACGACTCGATGAGTCAAGAATACAGATATACAATACAAAGATCCAAATCACTTTGAAAACAATAAAACATCTGAGTATGGACAAGATTTAAATGGGGCTTAAGAGCCCTGAAGAATAACCAATGGCATCCATAACCCTGCCCAGGCAAAGCCGAAAGGGTAACCCTACTAACGACGTCGAACTTATACCTATTAAACAAAAGGGGAGCCGACAAAGGGCAAGGGAAAAAGGGAGCGGTCAGTATTGAGGCCAGTACACGGCGAGGCTAGAATTTGGCGGCTCTCGCCTACATAGGTATGGTGGACTGAAGCGGCAGGGAAGCATGCACTAAACAACCTATAAAGACTCGTTTCAGCTGTCGGCTATTAGAGAGGGATAAGAAAGACCTATTCGGATCGAACCTGATAGTAACACAAAACATACCCATCCTAATATTTCCCCCTCGAGACCAGACGAGGAAGTCATGCAGAGGAAACTCACACAGTTGGCAGTTTTATCATTCATTCCATGGTGGTTCTCTGACTTACTACTCATATAAGATACAAGTCATATTATAACAAAATTTCTTTAGTTATAGTTGTCTATGATCGAGAATCTGTGCTCCAAGTCGTCCATAACCGCGGACACGGCTTTTTGAAAATATTTAACCCTGCAGGGGTGCACCAAAGTAACCACACGCACTTCCACCCTTGTTGCCATATCCGAATATGAGAAAGATGCTGAACATACACCCAACATCGGACACGACGTTTCCCAAACCCAAAGCAAGTACATGGGGGCCACCCCACTAAGCTACCCGAAACGAAGTCCGCCGGCTGCAGGACGGACCTAGGGTTTGTGTCAATGGCTGTAAACAACTGGAACCCGAAAGTGTGATTGGGCTTGTTGATACCGCGAAAACATTCCACATTTGTTCCTAAATAGTACAGGTGCTCTACGCACAATCGTAATTAATGTAGTAAAGAATGGCATAAGTACAAGATAGTAATAAAGCCCCAAACTACTTTGTGGCCCCCATCACAGTACTTTGAAATCAGGTAGTAAGCTGATGGGGTGCCCACACACCCACCTGTGGTTAGCGCGCTCGATCTCGGAACATGTGTCAAGAACTCGGGTCCTAGGTGGACACAAGTGGGCGGTTGAAAACCAAATATTGACTATTACCGACCGGTGCCTCTGCATTATATCTATTTCCAGCATTTTAGTTAACAAGTTATAATGAAAGCCATGATCATCTCGACCATTAAGTATCTCCACCATTAAGCATGTGCCAACCTTCCATCAACGGTGGAACGACAACGACGTGAAGCAGCACCTGAGCAAGCAACTACGACTCGCAAGGCTGACTATCTATCAAACAATAGGCGATAGGATGTGTCCAAGGCAATATAGAGGCTGCAAGCAATATAAATGTGGCACGGAAACTAAAACATCGCAACACGAATAACAATAGATAAACAGGAGGAAGTAAAGACTATAAATGCAAAATAGGTAGAAAGGGGGAGAATGCTCGCCTGGGAAACATTGTCGAAGATTCATCCGAAGAACTTTTCGATACTCACATCAACTCAACGGCCTAATCCGCGAAGAACCAAAGCACTCAAAGGAACACTGGATGCACTATTTAATACTACGGTAGAAGATCAGGCATGATGCATGACATGGCAAAGGTGTGATGCAATTAGGCAGTATTAAGCAGAACTAGGGTCCCGACAATTAATTATATGGTTCAAGTTGTTTAGAAACACTACAATTTAAATGTTGGCTTAACAAGGCAAAACAAGGTATCGGTTCGTTACACAAATTTAAATGGAGCCAATATAAGACTAAAATAGCCCGCATATAGCCTCCATGTTTAATTATTAGGTGAATCGACATAATGCCCCCAAACCACACAATATGTATGCAACATGATCAAATTCATATGCAACAATTATATATAGCATTTATAAAATAGGGATAGGTAGGGGTCACACATCTAGGGTCGAAGATCTTGGGGTTCTGATGGTTCGATGGGGTTCGGGCTTGGCGGATCGGTCTTCGGACTCCAGGAACGGGGCTCCATGATCTGTGAGGAGATCTTGGCATCCGGGGTCTCGGCATCTTTGGGTTCGAGAGGTAGATCTTGGTTCAACGGTCTTCAATTCCATGTTATCGACCTTGGGGTTCCGGCTTCGTCTCAGTGGTGAACTTGCAACGACACCTTGTACTCGTGTTTCTCATCGGCAACAGAGATCTTAGCGACATTGTACATCAGATTCCATGTCCGCTTGTCAGTGTGGTACGCTGGGTTCTCCACCAGATCACATAGCTGGATCTTGTGGAGAAGAGACCAAAGGCACACGAGATCAAAACGGTGACTGGGGTTGATGGCCACCAATGGAAACAATAGGCCGCACCAGCATCAGAATAGAGAGGCACGTATTAGGTGCATGGGTCACGGTGAGGCAAAGAGAAATAGTCGACAGTGCATCATGGAGGCGCGCACCAACTTGCACTGGAAGTAGAGCAAGGCGACCGGGATGGAGAATACGCCAACGCCCAGGGTGAGCTCGAGCGCGAGCCTGCGACAACGGAAAACAGAGGGTAGCGACGCTGCGTAGATGGCGAGGCCAGCGCGGTGCAAAGAGAGGTGAGGGTGCTTGGGGAGGTGTTCGTCCACGTACATCGAGGGGCGAGGACGACGAGGACTGCGTGGTGGTGCTACTGCAACCGGGGGACGCGGGGAAGAGGTACCGCGGCGGAGAGGAGCTTGCAGCGGCAGCGGTGGCGGAGCTCCAGGGCGTGGTCCCGGGAGGGGCGTTGGCAGGCTTAGGGCGTGGGACTGCCGCAACGGCGCATCAAGGACGAGAAAGGCCGCGTCGTGGAAGGGGGCACCGTTGGAGAAGCAATCGGGATGGGCGACGACAGGATGCGCGCAGCGGAGGGGCCCTGCACGGGGAGGAGGCTCGGGCTCGACCGCGGCCTCTAGGCGGCACTACGGTGGTTGGTGGGGCTAGGCGCGGGGGCGCTTAGTGGCACGACCGATGGTGGTGGCGCCGTGCGATCAGGGTTGGTTGCGAGGAAGGAGGGGCGAAGAGGATGGGGATCGATCGCTGGGTTGGTAGGGTGGAACGCGTTGCACGGTTGGATGAGGGCGTGGTGGGGTCAGGTTTATGGGGTGGGCTAGGGTGAGAGCGACGCGGACGCTGCGCATTGCGTTCTTACATGGGCAGCGCAAGGGTCGAGAGCCAGGGTGGGGCGCTGGCGACGGCGGCAGGTGGCTGTGTGGAGGGGGTGTTAGGGCTTGGGTTTGGAAAGGGTAGGATTAGGGTTTGGAGGTAGCCGGTTGGTCTTTTGGGCCTGGCTGCCTCCTAAAAATAATATAAATTTTGCTTATTATTTTAAGAGACTTTTGTAATTGTTTTAGACAAACAAATATCCAAGAAGACCTGGGGTTTATACTTTGAAATAAGAAGCGGGATAATTTAGAAAACAAAATAGGGCTTTTGGAAAATAGTTTTAGGAAAACCATGCATGATGACATGACGATGCTCAAATGCAATGTGGCATGATGGCATGAGCATGCGGTCACGATGATGCATAAAATAAAAACAACACGCGATTTTCTAGTAGTGGTTTTCTCGGGGTGCTACAATTCGACACCACTAACAAGGGATCTCGCCCTCGAGATCCACCTCATGGTATGCGGAGAAAGTCGATGGTCGTATTGCTTGTGTAGATCCTCGCGACACCGCTAACAAAGATTCTTGCTCCATCTTCGAATCAGCGACACCACCAACAAGAGGTCATTTCTCACGTTCATTCAGAGAACACTCCAGAGAAAACAAAAAGAGAAGGTAGAGGTATCAACAGATAAGGCCACCTCTAACTTCTGTGAGATGAGAGAATAAGTGCAATATAATAAACTTCAATGTACGAGAGCGAATAGAATGAGTAGTCAGCATGGGGGCCAATCCATCACGCACCCAAACTATTACTCCGCACATGCAGTAGAAAAATCGTGCAACCCATTCTCGGAATTCAGACTGAAGATCTTCACAAACAGCGTTTGGGAAACAAATGATTGATGGAGGCTCTTCATAGATGATGTCGTCGTGTTGGAAAACGCCGGAAGATACAAAGAAAATCGTATCAAAGACACGATGATTAGGTTTCGTGATGGTTCCATTGGCATGAACAACACATGCTCAAGTTATACTCCAACTTCACCAATGTTCAGCCTTCTCATAATGTTTTTCAACGATATAGATATTCGTCAAGGTGCAGATACAGATAAAGAGTTCAACGAGAAAAATATTGGATGAAGGGTACAACAAATGAGATGCAGATTAGATGATTGTGGCACCACCGTTATAAAAGGGACGAAGCAAAACCCTGAAGGTATGACGAAAACCCAACCACGAGAAATCCTAGACTCGAATAGAGGTAAGGGAATAGATTCAAAACACGCAGAGGAAAGAGGATAATAGCATAGGGGTAACGAGTTAAAACAGACCAAATCAGATCTATCCAACCGATTTTTCCAAAATAGTTTTGACACTCTACATCGGCCGTTAGTTAGGTTATCCTACAGGCTGGACCAGTGGGGTATCGCAACTTCTGGGCTCTGATACCACTTTGTAACACCCTCGAATCGGCCCTATGCAAGTTTTAGTGATTCCCGCCAAACCCGCATATAAACGATTCAAAGATGCCCACCAGGCACTTGCGTGCGGGTGGAAAACGAAGTAATACCATTACACAATAGTTCACAATGGAACCCACAGAAACATATATATATATATATATATACGCAGCAACAACTCCATGAGTCAAGAATACAGATATACAATACAAAGATCGAAATCACCTTGAAAATGATACAACATCAGAGTATGGATAAGATGCAAATGGGTCTAAGAGCCCTGAAGAATAACCAACGGCGTCTATAACCTTCCCAGGCTAAGCCGAAAGGGTAACCCTGCTAACGACGTCGAACTTATACCTATTAAACAAAAGGGGTGCCGGCAAAGGGCAAGGGAAAATGGGAGCGGACAGTACTGAGGCCAGTACATAGCGAGGCTAGAATTCGGCGGCTCTCGCCTACATAAGTATGGTGGACTGAAGTGGCAGCGAATCATGCATTAAACAACCTATAGAGAATCGTTTCAACTGTCGGCTATTAGAGAGGGATAAGAAAGACCTATTCGGATCCAACCTGATAGTAACACCAAACATAGCCATCATGGTATTTCCCCCTCGAGACCAGACGAGGAAGTCATGCCGAGGAAACTCACACAGTTGGCAGTTTTATTCATTCATTCCATGGTTGTTGTCCAACTTACTAGTCATATCAGATACAAGTCATATTATAACAGCCATTCTTTAGTTATAGTTGTCTATGATCGAGAAATTGTGCTCCAAGTCGTCCATAACTACGGACACGGATTTTCGAAAAGATTTAACCCTGTAGGGGTGCACCAAAGTATCCACACGCACTTCAACCCTTGTTGTCAGATCCGAATATGAGCAAGATCCTGAACATACACCCAACGGTATGCGACGGGGCCTCGGACATGACGTTTCCCAGTCCCAAAGAATGTACATGGGGGCCACCCCACTAAGCTACCCGCAACAAAGTCGTCCGGCTCCAGGATGGACCCAGGGTTTGTGTCAATGGTTGTAAACGACTTTGATCCCGAAAGTGTGACTAGGCTTATCGATACCGTGAAAACATTCCACATTTGTTCCTGAATAGTACTGGTGCTTCACGCACAATCGTAATTAAAGCAGTAATGCATGGCATAAGTACAAGATAGTAATAAAGCCCCAAACTACTTTGTGGCCCCTAGCACAATACTTTGAAATTAGGTAGTAAGCTGATGGGGTTCGCACACACCCACCTGTGGTTAGCACGCTCGATCTCGGAACAGGTGTCAAGAACTCGGGTCCTAGGTGGACACAAGTGGGCGGTTCAAAACCAAATATTGACTATTACCCACCGGTGCCTCTACATTATTGATGGCTCAAAATATATCGATCTCGTTGGGAACCCCAAGAGGAAGGTATGATGAGCACAACATCATGTTTTCCCTCAGTTATGAAACCAAGGTTATCGATCTAGTAGGAGCAAGGAAACAACCCCAAGTTGTTGTTTCCAACTTGGAATACTACACAACACAACCACAGAACTTTGGCCAACTTACAGTGAGGTTGTCAATCTCACTGGTTTTGCTGAAAACAAAGGATTAAACGTTTTGTGTGGAAGATAGTAATTGCTTGCAGAAAGTAAACAATAAATAGTAGATGGTAGATTGATGGTAAAAGAATGGACCGCGGTCCATTGTACACTAGAGGTGATTCTTCTTAAGATAGATAACATGTTGGGTGAACAAATTATAGCGGGGCAATTGACAGACACCGAGAAAGCATACCTGCATATACTAATCATCTTGACTCCTATGATATTTGATTGGGCATTACAACATTATACATAGACTGTAATCCAACTACATCTATGACTAATAACGCACCTTCAGGTTATCATCAGAACCCCCTCCAGTATTAAGTTGCAAGCAACAGATAATTTCATTAAGAAAAGTGTGTAAAGTAAACAATATGATTGTCCCATGGACAAAGGATTGTTGTTTTCTCCCTAGTAGCAACAACACATCTAGTACCTTAGAGATTCCTGTCACTTCCCCATATTACTAGAGGCATGAACCCACTATCGAGCATAAATACTCCCTCTTGGAGTTGCTAGTATCTACTTGGCCAAGTAGCTACTAACAACGGAAAGCATGCAAGATCACAAATAACATAGACATGATAGAATCAATAATCAATCTAAAATAGCATCAGAAATATCCATCGGATCCCAGCAAACACAACATGTAAGATTACAAATAGATGATCTTGATCATGAATGGAGCTCACAAGATCTAAACATGATAAAACAAAGGAGGAGAACCAACCGTCTAGCTACTACATGGACACGTAGTCCAAGGATGAACTACTCACACATCACACCGGAGGTAGTCATGGTGATGAAGAAGGCCTCCAGGATGATCTCTCCCCCCCAACAGGGTGTCAGGAAGAGCTTCAGATCCCTCCCGATCCAGGGATGGAGATGGCGGCGGCTGTAGAATCTTTCGTGGAATTTTGATCGGGTACTTAGGGTTTTCATCCCAGGAGGCTTTTATAGGCACGAGGGCAAGGTCGGTGGAGTACCAGGGGGCCCACACCCCTGGTGGCGTGCCCCCAGGCCGCGCCGCCACCAGGTGTGGCCGCCCTGGTGCGCCACTTCGTCTCCCCTCCGGACTCCGTGTTGCTTCGGGTAAAATATTGACTTTGGCTTTTGTCCAGTCCAATTCTGAGAATATTTCCTTACTAGGTATTCTGAAACCAAAAATAGCAGAAAACAGGCAACTGGCACTGTGGCATCTTGTTAATAGGTTAGTTCCATAAAATGTATAAAAATACCTCAAAGTATGAACAAAACATAAGAAAGTAGATACTATACAAGCATGGAACATCAAAAATTATAGATACATTTATGACGTCTCAGCATCCCCAAGCTTAACTCCTGCTCGTCATCGAGTAGGTAAGTGATAAAAAAGAATAATTTTTGAGGTGACAGGCACCATCACAATCTTGATCAAGGTATTTGTAAAACATTGATAGCTGGGATTATAGTACTCTAGCATAGACATGAAAGATATAGTTCTAACAATAAGACATAGTAACTATGTTGTAACATGAAAAGGTACAAACAAAATATTCATGAATAACAATGATTTGAAAGACGTTTGTTTGTTTCACATATAGAAAACATAATGAGAATGGCTTCAGCTTGTCCCTCATAATGTAGCAAAACATAAATGCATAGGACACCTTCAAAGTTCATAAGGGTGACTAGATACAAATAGTTTAAGAACAAGCAATATCAAAGTTATGAATCAATCAACAAGCTTTGGGACAATGCACATTAAACGAAGAATGACCACTATGCTCTCTCAATAGGTGCATAAAGATAGAAGATGGAGATTCAACATAAAAGTAAAAGAAAGGCCCTTCATAGAAGGAAACAGGGATTCAAGTCTGATAAAGAGCTTCCAAAAATTATGGTACTTATTAGCTTTCAACTCTCATTTCCCCTATCATAAGAATCTTTAGGTGATGCTTGACAAGTTATAAGTTGAAAATATCATGCCCCTTGCTTACGAGTACCGAATCTCATGCTAGTCACAAGCAAGTTCGTGTCATTGCAACTACGTGTCTATCATAGAGAACCGCCAATGAGGTACCCCTTTCCCGATGATACAAAAGCTTCCCCATATCAAAATGACAAGGCAAGCAGACAATAAGCATCTCAGCGATCTCTTTGTATGCTATTTGCATAGGGATTTCCCTTTTTTCTCTTTTTTTATTTTTTTAGGATGCTTCACGGATTGCTCACTATGGTTATGCTGCACGTTTCCACCATGATTAGGCATGGCTTACACTAGCCGCCCAGGCGTTTCTCTAACACATATACGAACTCCATGAGCCTTACAAGCTCCCCTTTCATTTCACACCGCTGGGATCCATAAAAGAACATGATATAAACTAAATAAAGTGCAATGTTGAAAGCGTTCCCCATGGTAACATGGTTCTGCTAATTCACAACTTACAAAACACAAGCATATACACAACATAGATGGGCACAATGGTTCAAGTTTATTAAGTGCAAGAAAGTAAAGTGTGCCATCAAGTTTGTGAGAGCTTTAATCACTAATTTTCACATAACAAGTTTAATTCAGAAGGTAGATAAAAACATGAATATACTTGGAATAGCAATAATGCTACTAGGTAGGTATGGTGGACTCTTTGGAATAACTTGGTTTTATTTGGAGTTGGATGCATGAGTGGAACTCATACTTGGTACATGTGGAGGCTAGCAAAAGACTGGGAGCGACCAACTAAGAGAGCAATAATGGCCATAATCATGCAAAGTGACAAAACATTATTAATTAAAGCATAAAGTGATATTACAAGTCGAAAACTAAATGATCATCAAGGCTATGGTGACTTGGTATAGTCTTAACATGGTGTGAGCATGCGCCAAGTCAACCCAAATAAAGCATTAAAGGAGAATACCACAATATTATGCTTTTATATGCTAAAACAACGCATGATTATTTCAAGGTACATTAAGCAATCTCAATTGTTTGTAACAAGTCATGCTACAGCAATAATCACTAAGCATAAAGTCATAGCAATATCAAACATGACATGATAAAGTCTAGGCCACAGTCAAAACAAGAGTCCTTTTATACCACTTATAAGCATGAACTTTCCTACTTTTTTCCAATCCAAACCAACTTATTTGAAAACTAATGTATGAATGAGGAGGACCAACATTTAAGCAAACCAAGCAAAAGAAAACTAAAAACAAAAACGAAGACGCTCCAAGAACAACACAATTGTGCATGAAATAATAAAAATGAAGTGTTTGGAATAAAACCTGAGATTTTTATTCATGAAGAAGGGGATGCCTAAGGCATCCCCAAGCTTTGACGCTTGTACTTCTTGAATATTTCTTGGGGTGACATGGGTGGCATCCCCAATCTTGAGCTTTTGTCCATACTTCTAAAGTAGTTATACCCTAGAGGGAAATAATAAAGTGTATTATTTGATATATCTCCTATATGTTCATAATACGTTTCATACTGTGCTATAACTGTGTTAATACGAAACATTAATACACGTGTGGTATGTAAACAAACCGTGTCTCTAGTTACCTCTAGCGAACTATTTCATTAGTCATGAGGATGATCTAGGTTTCAAGATCATTGGCATTTATGCCAATTGACAATGGGGTCATGTTATTAGTTGAATAACATGATAGACAAACATCCGAACATTATATCTTAAATGAGATCTAGTTACAAAGTTCACCATTGATGATAAAACACAGAGAACCTCACAACCCGATCCTTTGACTATGAGGTAATGCAAATCACCATTCCGGAGGAAGCTTAGATGGTTATCAAGAATCATCTCGTAACAAGGTGATCAAAAAGGTGACACTCAGGTTTTCCAAAGGGATGCGTAGAGGAGTAAATATCAAGACCAGGATTTGTCTAATCCATGTAATAGATAGATACATGTGGCCATCTCGGTGACGTTGCATTAATGAAGCTTGCAAGTATGTGACTTGGTCACAGAATGCAACAACATGAGAACGAGTAAACAAGTTCATTGGTAACGAGACCAAACTAAGGTATGGGGTTACCGAAGATCAAGTCTCGAATGAATTAGGTATCAAATGGAAAAGGGAACGGGAAACAACTATTCACGGTTCGAGCGATAAGATTCGTGGAATGCACGGGGGTTATCATGGGAATCCAGGCCCCGCTGATGATCATTGATATGAGTGGATTCTCAATCATGTCTAGAGTGTTCCCGAACCAAAGGATGTCATGCTTAAGGGTAGGGGCTCTTAGGGATAGATGAGGTACTGTAGGAGAAATAGAGAGAGAGAGAAACTAGAATAGTTCCGGGTAACATCCGATGGTGATCGGAAGGGGTTCGGAAGGAGTTCCTGAGTAAAGGAATATGATAATATATGTATTTGAATGTTAATTGGAGAATTAATATTAAATATATTTTTTATTTTATTTTATTATTAAAGGCTTCCTAATGCTAATGGGCATCATGCGAAGGGAGGCCCAATAGGGCAAGGCGCCTAGGGACAGGGGGGCGGCCATCCTTGGCTTGGTGGGCCACCCAAGTGGGGCCCACCTAGGGCCGGCGGCAGCCCCTAGGTGGCCGATGGGTGTGTGGTTTAGTCCCACACCGCCTAGCCCTTGGGTGGTGCACCTCCTCCTACTATATATAGGGGTCTCCCCACCCCTTTGGAAGCATCCAATTCTCTCATTCTGTCTCTCATATTCCTTTGAGGATTTCTCCGTAATATTGGGGAGGACCTCGAGGGATTTGAGTTCTCCACCTTCACACTACCGTCATGTGATCTTCGGTCTAGCATCTTCTTATTCCGCTGCTCGGATGGGTCGGAGCCCAAGAGATGCCGCCTACGCCAGACGTGTGTAGTACTTCGGAGGCACCACACTTGGGGTGCTTGGAGCTTCTCAGCTTCATCAATATACGCCTTCCTGCGTAAGGCGTGCCTTGGTCTTCAAAGGTTTTCAAAGGTATGAATACCGTCTTTCCCTTCTGTTATTTATGTCTACATAGTATAGATCCTGGTATTAATGTTCGAGTAGATAGAATTTTTTTGTTTTCTGCTATGGAACCCTTTCAGTGGTATCAGAGTGGGTCTATCGGTAGACATGTCGTACGGGTAGAACACATAGCAATCTCTGGGCATTGATTCTCTAGTTGCTACCCTCTTTTAATGTCCTTGTTCATATCGCGACACTGTTTGATGAAGCGGCCCCCAACCAACCTCTCGTAGTGATTCATGAGATTGGTCCACGAATCAAAGTGGCTTAGGGGGGTGTCTGTCTCTCTGTAGTAGTTGATATGACATCGACATTGGAGGGCCCTGAAGAAGTAAGAAGAACAGCAATCATTGAATCCATGTTGTGCCTCCACTTTCTTAGGTGGGAAGGGGTTCTACTACGAAAGCCCTAAAGCCGCGTAAAACTTGCAATAGATAATATAGAAGCGTCTATTGTTATTATTGTATAGGGGCATGTATTATAACGTGGCAATGACAAGTATATGAAACTTTCATTGAAGCTATTGATGATGATCAAAAAGCTATAACCACGTCATAACACTTTACTTTTTGAAGTATTACTTATTGTGTTGGTATATTTATATTCAATGGTAGCATAATAAGATAATCCCTCACAGTATTCCAGTTCTCGTATTCCCCTTGTGTGTGTACCACCAAGAAAGTTCTTCGGTATGAGGCAACCCATGGTGAGCGGGTGTCAGACATATCTACGTTCGCATACAGTGGGTGTAAGCCATGTTGCACTGCGAATACACACAAGTTAGAACTGGCGAGCCTAGCATGTTACAGAGACATGGCCTCGGAATACAGGAGACCGAAAGGTCGAGCATGAATCACATAGTTAATGTGATCGACATTAGGGAATGTCCACCTTTGATACCACACTGATGGCCATGATGATCTGCGGAGGTGCAGCGGACTGGGATCATGTGATCACTAAACGAGTGGAGGGATGTTCGTTTGAGTGGGAGTTCTTTTGTTTTAAGTTCGATAACATAATTAAAACTTGAACTCATTATTGTGAACATGGTCTAAACACTTTGCAAATCCGTTGTAGATGTCTCGCCCACCCACCTTCAACCTTAGCACTTTCCTCGAGAAGGACAAGTTGAAAACTGATGGAACCAACTTCACCGCATGGTTCCGCAATCTTAGGATCCTCCTAGTCCCCTACAAGTTGACTTATGTCATCGAGGTTTAGCTTCAGCCTAAGCTTGCAGATTCTGCCTCCGAGGAAGAAAAGAATGTTTGGCAGTCCAAGGCGGACGATTTCTCCCTCATCTAGAGTGGAATGCTCTATGCCATGGAGCCGGAGCTTCAAAAGCATTTTGAGAAGATGAATGCTTTTGAGATCATTGAGGATCTCAAGGATGTCTTTGCTCCACAGGCCCGTGCAGAGAGGTATGATGCTTCTGAGCTCTTCTTCTCTGCTAAAATGGAAGATCACAGCAGTATTAGTGAGCACGTGGTCAAAATGTCTGGCTACGTTAAGCGTTTCAACTCCGTGGATTGCCAAATCCCAAAGGAGCTCGCACTCGCTGCCCCTAGCTATAAGAGATTTGTGATGAACTACAACATGCAAGGGATGACTAAGACCCTTGCTGAGGTGTTCGCTATGCTCAAAACTGCTGAGGTTGAATTCGAGATGGAGCACACAGTGTTGATGGTCAATAAGACCACCAATTTTAAGAAGCCGGGGAAAAAGGGAAAAGGCAAGGGCAAGAAGTCCAAGAAGGATGGTAAGATCGTTGCCGGTACCTCTAAGACTGCCAAGCCTGGCCCTAAGCCCAACACTATGTGCTACTACTGCAAAGGGGATGGACACTGGAAACGCAACTGCCCCAAGTACCTTGAAGACAAGCGAGCCGACAAGATAGCTGCCAAGGAAAAAGGTATATGTGATATACATATTATTGATGTGTTCCTTACAAGCGCCAGGAGTAACACCTGGGTATTTGATACCGGATTTGTTGCTCACATTTGTAACTCTCAGCAGGATCTGCAGAGTAGGAGGCGCCTGAGGAAGGACGAGGTGACGATGCGCATCGGCAATGGTTCGAGAGTCAAAGTGATGGCCGTCGGCACCCTGCATCTCCGTCTGTCGTCAGGATTATTTTTGGTTTTGAATAAATGCTACTATGTACCCGCATTTAGTATGAATATTGTGAGTGGGTCTTGCTTGTTGCAAGACCGTTATTCGTTTAAATCAGGAACAAATGGCTGTTCAATTTATATGAATGATATTTTCTATGTTCATGCTCCTGTGTGTGATGGTTTATTCTTACTTGATCTTGATTGTGATACACACATCCATAGTGTTGATGCTAAACATTGTAAGCATAATGATGACAATTCCATGTTTATGTGGCATTGCCGTCTTGGTCACATTGGCATAAAATGCATGAAGAAGCTTCATTCAGAAGGGCTTCTTGGATCATTGGATTTCGAATCCCTTGATACATGTGAGCCATGCCTCATGGGCAAGATGACTAGGACACCATTCTCCGGGACAATGGAGAGAGCTGTAGACCTACTGGGAATCATACATACAGATGTATGTGGACCAATGAGCGTCTCAACATGCAATGGTTATCATTACTTTGTTACCTTTACTGACGACTTAAGCAGATATGGATATATCTACTTAATGAAGCACAAGTCTGAAACCTTTGAAAAGTTCAAGGAATTTCAGAAAGAAGTAGAGAATCAACTTAACAAGAGAATCAAGCATCTTCGATCGGATCGGGGAGGCGAGTATTTGAGTTATGAGTTTAACATGCACTTGAAGGACTGTGGGATTATCCCACAGCATACGCCAGCCAGAACACCACAGCGTATGGTGTGTCAGAACGACATAACCGAACCCTATTAGATAGTGTGTGGTCCAGGATGTCTTGAACTGATTTTGCCTCTATCTTTTTGGGGATACGCGTTAGAAAACACTGCTTTTATTTTAAACTGAGCACCATCCAAATCCATGGAGACAACCCCATATGAGATATGGTATGGACAGAAACTAAAGTTATCGTTTCTAAAAGTTTGGGGTTGTGAGGCTTACGTAAATAAACTGCAGCCTGACAAACTTGAACCCAAATCGAAAAATGTATCTTTGTGGGATATCCAAGGGAAACCGTTGGGTATACTTTCTACCACCAAGCCAAAGGCAAAACGTTTGTCGCAAAAACCGGCACCTTTCTCGAAAAAGAGTTTCTTGTTAAAGGAGTTAGTGTAAGGAAAATTGAGTTAGATGAAGTTGTTGAACCTTCTCTCCAAATTCCGAGTAGCGCAACAGAAGCCGTTCCAAAACCGCTCTCTAACATGAAGGAAGAGCCCAATGATGATGATCAAATCAACAACATCGAGACTCCTGAGGTTCGTATGTCTACAAGAATTCGTGCCACTCCTGATTGGTTCAGTAGCCTTGTGATGTCTGTCATCCTAGATGAACAGGAGGAACCTGCAAACTACAAAGAAGCTCTGGATAGTGCTCACTCCGAGAAATGGCTAGAAGCCATGAAATCTGAAATAGGATCCATGTATGACAACCAAGTTTGGACCTTCATAGATCTTCTAGAAGGCCTTAAGGCCGTGGAAAATAAATAAATTTATAAGAAAAAGACAAATGCGAATGGTAATGTGACCGTTCACAAAGCTCGAGAGCCCAATGATGATGATCAAATCAACAACATCGAGACTCCTGAGGTTCGTATGTCTACAAGAATTCGTGCCACTCCTGATTGGTCCAGTAGCCTTGTGATGTCTGTCATCCTAGATGAACAGGAGGAACCTGCAAACTACAAAGAAGCTCTGGATAGTGCTCACTCCGAGAAATGGCTAGAAGCCATGAAATCTGAAATAGGATCCATGTATGACAACCAAGTTTGGACCTTCATAGATCTTCTAGAAGGCCTTAAGGCCGTGGAAAATAAATAAATTTATAAGAAAAAGACAAATGCGAATGGTAATGTGACCGTTCACAAAGCTCGACTTATCGCAAAGGGGTTTCGACAAATCCAAGGAGTTGATTATGATGAGACTTATTCTCCCGTAGTGATGCTTAAGGCTGTCCGGATTTTAATAGCAATTGTTGCACATTTCGACTATGAAATTTGGCAGATGGATGTCAAAACTGCATTCCTCAATGGTCACATTGATGAATAGTTGTATATGATGCAGCCGGAAGGTTTTGTTGATCCTAAGGATGCTAGAAAGGTATGCAAGCTTCAACGGTCCATTTATGGATTGAAGCAAGCATCTCGGAGCTCGAACCAACGTTTTGATCATGTGATCAAGAGTTTTGGATTTGTCCAAAATCATTAAGAGTTCCGTGTTTACAAGAAAGCGAGTGGGAGGTCAGTTGTTTTCTTGGTAGTATATGTGGATGACATATTACTTATGGGAAATGATGTGGATCTAATAAGAAGCGTGAAAGCATATTTGAGTAATCAATTTTCCATGAAGGATCTAGGTGAAGTTGCATACATATTAGGAATCAAGATCTATAGAGATAGATCAAGGTGCCTAATTGCATTAAGTCAGAGTACTTACATCGAAAAGATTTTGAAGAGGTTCAAAATGGACAATACCAAAAGGTGCTTTTTACCAATGATGAAGAATTGCAAAATGAGTATGACTCAATGTCCGGTAACGGATGATGATAGAGAAAATATGTCTTGCATCCCCTATGCCTCAGCCATAGGATCTATCATGTATGCAATGTTAAGTACGGGACCTGATGTGGCATTAGCTCTTAGTTTGGCTAGCCGATACCAAAGTAATCTAGGACTGGATCACTGGACAGTTGTAAAGAATATCCTAAAGTATCTGAAAAGAGCAAAGGATATGTTCCTAATCTACGAAGGAAGTGATGAAGCTCTAAACGTAACGGGTTACGTGGATGCGAGCTGGAACTCAGATCATGATGACTCGAAGTCTCAAACAGGATTTGTGTTCCTAGTGAATGGTGGGGCGGTAAGCTGGAAGAGTAAGAAGCAGCCGGTGGTGGCTCAATCTTCAATGGAGTCTGAATATATTGTTGCGGTTGATGCAACAAATGCAGCTGTTTGGCTAAGGAATTTCGTCATCGAACTAGGAGTTTTTCTAAACGTGCAAGACCCCGCGACGATCTATTGTGATAACACGGGAGCTATTGCAAACGCAAAGGAACCAAGGACTCATTCCTCAGCCAAACACATCAAGCTTAGGTTTCACGTCATCCGGCAGAATGTTGACGAAGTTGAAGTCAATATTTTCAAAGTAGATACATAACTGAATATGGTAGATCCTTTGACCAAAGCTCTCCATCAGTAAAAGCACGAACAACACCGAGATTCTGTTGGTGTTAGGTTCCTGCCTATTGTAGACTAGTTTTATTTTTACTCTAGTGCAAGTGGGAGACTGAACGAGTTATGCCCTAGAGGCAAATAATAAAGTGTATTATTTGATATATCTCCTATATGTTCATAATATATTTCATACTATGCTATAATTGTGTTAATACGAAACGTTAATACATGCGTGGTATGTAAACAAACCGTGTCTCTAGTTACCTCTAGCGAACTAGTTCATTGGTCATCAGGATGGTCTGGGTTTCAAGAGCATGGGAATTTATGCCAATTGACAATGGGGTCATGTTATTAGTTGAATAACATGATAGACAAACATACGACCGTTATATCTTGAATGAGATCTAGTTACAAAGTTCACCATTGATGATAAAACACACAGAACATCGCAACCTGATCCTTTGACTTGGAGGTAATGCAAATCACCATTCTGGAGGAAGCTTAGATGGTTATCAAGAATCATCTTGTAATAGGGTGATCAAAAAGGTGCCACTCAGATTTTCCAAAGGGATGCGTAGAGGAGTACATATCAAGACCAGGATTTGTCAAATACATGTAATGGATAGATACATGTGGCCATCTCGGTGACGTTGTATTAATGAAGCTTGCAAGCATGTGACTTGGTCACGGAATGCAACGACATGAGAACGAGTAAACAAGTTCGTTGGTAATGAGACCGAACTAAGGTATGGGGATACCAGAGATCAAGTCTTGAATGAATTAGGTATCAAATGGCAAAGGGAACGGGAAACGACTATTCATAGTTCGATCGATAAGATTAGTGGAATGCACAGGGGTCATTAGGGGCATCCAGGTCCCGCTGATGATCATTGATATGAGAGGATTCTCAATCATGTCCGGAGTGTTCCCGAACCGAAGGATGTCACGCTTAAGGGTAGGGGCGCTTAGGGATAGATGAGGTACCGTAGGAGAAATAGAGAGATAGAAACCGGAATAGTTCCGGGTAACATCCGGTGATCGAAAGGGGTTTGGAAGGAGTTCCGGAGTACAGGAATATGATAATATATGTATTTGAATGTTAATTGGAGAATTAATATTAAATATATATTTTATTTTATTATTAAAGGCTTCCTAATGCTAATGGGCCTCACCCTAAGGGAGGCCCAATAGGGCAAGGCGCCTAGTGAGAGGGGGCCACCAGCCTTGGCTTGGTGGGCCACCCAAGTGGGGCCCACCTAGGGCCGGCAGCAACCCCTAGGTGGCCGGCGATTGTGGGGTTTAGTGCCACACTGCCTAGCCCCTGGGTGGTGAACCCCCTCCTACTATATATAGGGGTCTCCCCCGACCCCTTTGGAAGCATCAAATTATCTCATTCTTTCTCTCATATTCCTTTGAGGATTTCTCCGTAATATTGGGGAGGACCTCGTGGGATTTGAGTTCTCCACCTTCAGACTACCGTCGTGTGTTCTTCGGTCCGGCATCTTCTTCTTCCACAGCTCGGCTGGATCGGTGCCCGGGAGACGCCGCCTACACCGGACGTGTATAGTACTTCAGAACCGCTCTTGGGCTGCTTGGAGCTGCTCGGCTTCATCGATTTACGCCTTCCTGCGTAAGGCGTGCCTCGGTCTTCAAAGGTATGAATATCATCTTTCTCTTCCGTTACTTATGTCTACATAGTATTGATCCTGGTATTAGTGTTCGAGTATATAATTTTTTTTTGTTTTCTGCTACGAAACCCTTCAACTTCATCTTATCAGATTATTCTTCCCTACACTTTAAAATTTCCTTCATACAAAACTTCACACAATCTTCATTAGCAACATTAGTGTACTTAAGATAATAAATCTTTAGGTTCAGTTTCAACATAAGTAAAACTTCCATTAGAGCAGAAGCTACTGTAGCAATTCCTTTTAAAAGTTCAAGAAATTGGCAAGAACTCAAATAGAAAAAGATTAAAAGGCAAATGCAAATAATGGGAGAAATCTGTCAAAATGACCAGCAGGTAAAAACCAATTTTTCTGAAGACCTTATGTTGCTCAAATTGAAAAGTGTTAAACTAACTAAAGTTAGATAACAACCTGGGGCAGAAGCACAAAAAATTACAGCTCAATTTCACATACAGAGATATGTCACGAATTTTTACAACGAAGCACAAAAATCTGTTTCGGGACAACAACTTTCCCAAGCATTATTTCTCTCTCATTGGAGGTTATTCTTGGCATAAAAACCAGACAAAAATGATAAGGAGAGGTTATTACTGAGGCAATAACTTCCAAGACTGAACAAAATAAAAAATTACTGACTAAAAATTTGGGTTATCTCCCAATAGTGCTTTTTTAACGCCTTTAAGATAGGATCAATAATTTTAGAAGATGCTCACATAAGAAATATGAATTGAAGCAAAAAAGAGCATCAAGGAGAAAATATGATACACATTTAAGTCTAACCCACTTGCTATGCATAGGAATCTTGTAAGGAAATAAATCAAAGAAGCACATAGTAACAAGAATGGGTAGAACAAACAAGAGCAACTTTGGAACTTTCAATATAAAGAGAGGTGTTTTAGTAACATGAGAATTCCAACAACCATATTTTCCTCTCTCATAATGATTTTCAGTAGCATCATGAACAAACTTAACAATATAAATATCACACTCATCCTCCTTTGGTAAGCCTGGAGGGCTATCAAATAAGGTATTAGCTAAAGAGTTACTCTTATTGGGAGGTAGACATGGGTAGCTGCTCCATTCTTCCTCCTCTTTTTCATCCAATGAGCTTCTAGTTTCAACAATTTCTTCTTCCATAGGCTCCTGCAAGACATTAGTCTCTTCTATTGGTGGAGAGCATCTACTAAGATATTCAAGAATATAGCCATTTTCTTTCTTGTAATTATCAAAGAAAAAATTAATTATATCATAAACCTCATATTTATAAGGTGCTTCATCAGTATTTTCAAGCAAATAAGCAAGTTCGAATGCACCCTTCCAAGCAATAAATTCTTCAATTTGTTCCACATCATAAAAGTCATAATTTCCCCTAACATAAGAAGATATGGTGACATCATCATTATACTCACATTGCAAAGGGAGGTGTTTATACCTCTTACAGTAACAAGATTTATCAAAGCAATAAATAACATTATAAGTAGAGCACACGTTTCTAGCAATGGTATACAGATCATTAATTTGTTCCCATAAGTGTTTCCCTTTTTGTGACAAGCCGTGTTCCTTATAATAATATTTTTGTTCTTATGTAAACCCACCTTTCCAATAAGATTCAGTTTCAAAGAAACCAACCATTGATAGAAAGCATGATAAAGCAAGACAATAATAGACCAACGAAAATAATAACTATAGTAGGAACTATTTTTTTATTTTTGATAAAAAGAAACAAGCAAAACAAAGCAAAAATAAACAAAGTAAAGAGATTGGTTGAGAGGGACTCCCCTTGTGAAGCTGTCCTTGACTCCCCGAAAACAGCGCCAGAAAAAAGGCTTGATGTCTCAAAATATATCGAGATAGTTGGGAACCCCAAGAGGAAGGTATGATGAGCACAGCAGCAAGTTTTCCCTTAGTTATAAAACCAAGGTTATCGAACTAGTAGGAGCAAGGAAACAACCCCAAGGTGTTGTTTCCAACATGGAATCCTGCACAACACAACCACATAACTTTGCCCCAACTTACAGTGAGGTTGTGAATTTCACTGGTTTTGCTGAAAACAAAGGATTAAACGTATTGTGCTGAAGATAGTAATTGCTTGTAGAAAGTAAATAGTAAACAGTAAACAGTAAATAGTAGATGGTAGATTGATGGTAAAAGAATGGACTAGGGTCCATAGTTCACTAGAGGTGATTCTCCTTAAGATACATAACATGTTGGGTGAACAAATTATAGCGGGGCAATTGACAGACACTGAGAAAGCATACATGCTTATACTAATCATCTTGACTCCTATGAGATTTGATTAGGCATTACAACATTATACATAGACCGTAATCCAACTTCATCCATGACTAATAATCCACCATCAGTTTATCATCCGAACCCTCTCTGGTATTAAGTTGCAAGCAATAGATAATTGCATTAAGCAAATTGTGTAAAGTAAACAATACGATTGTCCCATGGACAAAGGATTTCTATTTTCTCCCTAGTAGCAACAACACATCTAGTACCTTAGAGATTCCTGTCACTTCCCCAGATTACTAGAGGAATGAACCCACTATCGAGCAATAAATACTCCCTCTTGGAGTTGCTAGCATCTACTTCGACAAGATAGCTACTAACAACAGAAAGCATGCAAGATCACAAATAACATAGACATGATAGAATCAATAATCAATCTGAAATAGCATCTGAATATCCATCGGATCCCTGCAAACACAGCATGTAAGATTACAAATAGATGATCTTGAGCATGAACGGAGCTCACAAGATCTAAACATGATAGCACAAAGGAGGAGAACCAACCATCTAGCTACTACATGGACCCATAGTCCAAGGATGAACTACTCACACATCACACCGGAGGCAGTCATGGTGATGAAGAAGGCCTCCAGGATGATCTCTCCCCTCTGGTAGGGTGCCAGGAAGAGCTTCAGATCCCTCCCGATCTTAGGATGTAGATGGCGGTGGCTATAGACTCTTTCATGGAATTTTGATCAGGTACTTAGGGTTTTCATCCAAGGAGGCTTTTATAGGCAGAAGGGCAAGGTCGGTGGAGTACCAGGGGGCCCACACCACCTGGTGGCGCACCCCCTAGGCCGCACTGCCACCAGGTGTGGCCGCCCTAGTGCGCCACTTCGTCTCCCCTCCGGACTCCGTGTTGCTTCTGGTAAAATATTGATTTTGGCTTTTGTCTGGTCCAATTCCGAGAATATTTCCTAACTAGCTTTTCTGAAACCAAAAACAGCAGAAAATAGCCAACTAGCACTGTGGCATCTTGTTAATAGGTTAGTTGCATAAAATGTATAAAAATACCTCAAAGTATGAACAAAACATAAGAAAGTAGATACTAAACAAGCATGGAACATCAAAAATTATAGATACGTTATGACATATCAATTATATCTATTTCCAACACTTTAGTTAACAAGTTATAATGAAATCCATGATCATCTCCACCATTAAGTATCTCCACCATTAAGAATGTGCCAACCTTCCATCAACGGTGGAACAACAACGACGCGAAGCAGCACCTCAGCAAGCAACTACGACTTGCAAGGCTGACTATCTATCAAACAATAGGCGATAGGATGTGTCCAAGGCAATATAGAGGCTGCAAAGAATATAAATGGGTCATGGAAACTAAAGCATTGCAACATGGATAGCAATAGATCAACAGGAGGAAGTAAAGACTTAAATGCTAAATAGGTAGAAAGGGGGAGAATGCTCGCCTGGGAAACACTTCCGAAGATTCACCCGAAGAACTTGTCGATACTCGCATCAACTCAACGGCCTAATCCACGAAGAACCAAAGTTCTAAAAGAAACACCGGATGCACTATTTAATACTACAGTGGAAGATCAAGCATGATGCATGTATGATGCATGACATAGCAAAGGTGCGATGCAATTATGCAGTATTAAGCGGAGCCGGGGTCTCGACAATTAATTATATGGTTCAAGTTGTTTAGAAACCCCGCAATTTAAATGTTGGCTTAACAAAGCAAAACATGGTATCAGTTCACTACACAAATTTACATGGAGCCAATATAAGACTAAAATAGCTTGCATATAGCGTCCATGTTTAATTATTAGGTGAATCGACATAATGCCCCCAAACCACACAATATGTATGTGACATGATCAAATTAATATGCAGAAATTATATATAGAATTTATAAAATAGGGATAGGTAGGGGTCACACATCTAGGGTCGAAGATCTTGGGGTTCCGAAGGTTCGATGGGGTTCGGGCTTGACAGATCGGTCTTTGGACTCCGGGAACAGGGCTCTAGGATCCGTGAAGAGATCTTGGCGTCCAGGGTCTCAGCGTCTTCGCATCCGAGAGGTAGATCTTGGTTCAATGGTCTTCAATTCCATGTTGTCGACCTTGGGGTTCTGGCTCCATGTCAGTGGTGAACTTGCAACGACACCTTGTACTCGTGTTTCTCATCGGCAATAGAAATCTTAGCAACATTGTACATCAGAGTATATGTCCGCTTGTTAGTGTGGTACGCTGGGTTCTCTGCCAGATCACGTAGCTGGATCTTGTGGAGAAGAGACCAAAGGCACACGAAATCAAAACGGTGACTGGGGCTGATGGCCACCGATGGAAACAATAGGCCGCACCTGCGTGAGAATAGAGAGGCGCATATGGGCTATGCGGGTCACGGTGAGGCAAAGAGAAATAGTCGATAGTGCATCACGAAGGCGCGCACCAACTTGCGCTGGAAGCAGAGTAAGGCGACCGGGATGGGGAAGATGCCAACGCCCAGGGTGAGCTCGAGTGCGGCCTACGACAACGAAAAACAGAGGGCAGCGGTGTTGTGCAGATGGCAAGGCCAGCATGGTGCAGAGAGAGGCAACGACGCTTGGGGAGGTGTTCGTCCACGTACAACGAGGGGCGAGGATGACCAGGACTGCATGGCGGTGCTGCTGCGACCGGGGGATGTGGGAAAGAGGGACCGCGACGGAGAGGAGCTTGCAGCGGAGGCAGTGGTGGAGCTCTAGGGCACAACCATGGGAGGGGTGTTGGCGGGCTCGGGGCCTAGGCCTGCCGCAACGGTGCATCGAGGAGGATGAAGACTGCGTCATGGAAGGAGGCACCATCGGGGCAGCGGTCGAGGATGGGCAATGGCAGGACGCACGCAACGGAGGTGCCCTACATGGGGAGGAGGCTCGAGCTCGACCACGGCCTCCGGGCGGCGCTACGGTGGTTGGTGGCGATGGTGGTGGGGCCAAGCGCGGGGGCGCTCGGTGACACGACTGATGGTGGCGGCACGGTGGGATCAGGGTTGGTTGCGAGGAAGGTGGGGCGAAGAGGATGGGGATCGATCACTGGGATGGTGGGGTGGAACGCATCACGTGGTTGGATGAGGGCGTGGTGGGGTCAGGTCTGCGGGGTGGGGCCAGGGTGAGAGCGACGCGAATGCTGTGTGTTGCGTGCTTACATGGGCAGCGTGAGGGTCGAGAACCAGGGTGGGGCGCTGGCGGCGGCGGAAGGTGGCTGTGTGAAGGGGGGTGTTAGGGCTAGGGTTTGGAAAGGGTAGGATTAGGGTTTGGAGGTGGGCGGCTGGGCTTTTGGGTCTGGCTGGCTGCCTCCTAAAAATAATATACATTTTGGTTATTATTTTAAAAGACTTTTGTAATTTGTTTTTAGACAAATAAAATATCCAAGAAGACCTGGGGTTTATACTTTGAAATAAGAAGGGGGATAATTTAGAAAACAAGATAGGGCTTTTGGAAAATAGTTTTAGGCAAACCATGCGTGATGTCATGACGATGCTCAAATGCAATGTGGCATGATGACATGATCATGCGGTCACGATGATGCATAAAATAAAAACAACATGCAATTTTCTACTATTGGTTTTCCCAGGGTGCTACATGAACTTAGATAGTGTCGGCCTACCAAGCAAAGTGTGATAACAACTTGTGAGATCCACAACCTCGAACATCAGATTTTTTGTCCAACAATCATCCCTTGTGCCGAATAAAACATCTATCTGACTTTGCCTATTGTCTCACATGAGAATCTAGGCGAAATACCATGGAAAATAGTCTTTGTTGGCTGCAACATGTTCTCTATTGTGCCCAACATGTGCATTGTATCCTTGTATAGTATATTGATACTATTGCCGCCGTTGATGAGAACCTTGGAGAATTTGACATTCAGGTTTGGCCCAATGAAGGTCGGGTCAAGCACCAAAGCATATGGCCCTGGACTCGACATGTTGGAGTGGTCCTTTATGCTCCAAGTGATTTCCTAGTCAGATTAGTACAAATTTTTTGGAACTGTCGGCATTACAGCATTCACTTCCATTTGGCGTCTTTGCTGGCTCTGTTTATCTATTTCTTCCGCTGTAAAGATGACATAGCTTTGTTGGTGCTCTCTATACTCATTTCGACCTCCATGGCTAACATTTCCATAATCCCCTAGTTTCTGGTTTCCAACTTGATGAACTTCCCTTCTCTCTGAGTTCTCATATCTCGGCGACGGTGGTGGTCACATCAACGTCTGAGAATTTTCTCCTGTGAGTGGCGGTGGGTGAGATGCTTGAAGCAGACCCATCTCTCCATGTCCAGCACGTTGAAACCACACACACTACCTTGTCATATGAATCGCCAGCTTACCCGGATTTGACGTGTGAAACATACACGGTTGATCCAACATCATCTCATACGTATAGTTCGGCCTCTCTTGCCACTGTTTCTTTTGCTCTTTACTCCACTGTTTCTTGCCATCAGTCTTTTGTGTCCACTGCTGACCACTATTTTTCTAGCGCTAGCTATTGCTGGCACTAGGCTGATCCTGGTTCACTACTGCCACCTGATTTGACCTATACTGGTAATCCAGCCTGTCGTCTCTTCTTTTCCCACGAAAATTATTTCTACTGGATGACCGGGCCTCATCTCAGGATTAGTACTCCTCATTCGGCTTATCCCACATAAGTAAGGTTTGGGTAAGATCAACCAAAGCATATGAATCTGCTATCTTGATTTTCTCGACCAAAGTAGTTGGCATATCTCTCATCAATCTTTGACACAACACACTTGCATGCTGACAACCCTGTGCAAACCATGCTATGGCATGTAACTCGATTATCCCCTCACAGTAGTTACACATGTTACACCACCTGGTTATAAATTATCTGTCTATATCATTGGGTTTCTGCTTACACATTGCAAGCTACTGAGGTCTATTTGGCCTCCTGTAAGTACTGGTGAAATTGCTGAAAAACACTTCCTCAAAATCTAACCAAAAGTTTATTCTTCCTGCTAGTAAATTGTTCAACCTACTCTGGTCGGTCTCTCCAACATCTACGGATCTTACTGCCCATCTTAGGTTCCCTTGTGCAATGTGCACAATGGTGGCATAATCTATCAGCCAATCTTGTGTCTTGGTACTACCGTCATATGTCTTGGTTTCCCTTGCCAACGAAAAGTTCGGTATTGGTGGTTCTCTTAGAATATGTCACCGTAATGAGATTGGGTGTCCCTCACATTGTGCCGAAGCGCATCGGCTAGGACCCACCGGTAAGGGACTCGGTGGATGCGTAGCCTAGCCAGCAAGGGTGTCACAAGGATATGAGCACCATGTGCTTCAAGCAGGTATGGCCTTGGCATGATGAGCCTATGGAGACTAACTGTCGGCTATGGTGTATGTGCCTATGGATGAGACGAACACCACAAGACAAGCCTTGTCATGGTGTGGAACCCGATAGTGCCATCGGGGATGGAATGAAGGGGACAATCAGGAGGCTATCGGTGGATACTCGCAATAGGTTGGGAACAAATACTGCAAAAACAATGATGTACCCAGGTTCGGAGACCTCTGGATGTGATAACACTCCTACTCCTGCAAAGACCAACTATATGAGAAGGAAATGCTTAGTATAAGTGCTCCTTGAGCTATTTCCCTAACTGCTATGGAGAGGTAGAGGAAGATGAACTACTGAACCGGTGGAATCTAGAGAACTTGTAGCTTGTAACCTCTACCTAGAGCCCTACACTACTACATATTTTCTTATCCGTAGATTGATGTTTAGTGGCACATGGCAAGGATAGTGCGCCATAGGTAAAAGACCAATTGCGCACGTTGTAATGATGCGCCACGGATAACCTAAATACTCGTGGCGCATGGGAAAACGGTGTCTCATGTGATGGCCGTGCGCCACGGATAGTTGGGTTATCTATGGCGCACTGCATACACATGCCCCACAAATAGGCAAAGCACCATCCAAATTTTGTCCCCCCCCCCCGTGGATCGCCTTTTTTGTCTGGCAAAAAATAAAACAAAATGAAAAACATTTCAATTTTTAAAATCCTTGGACATGTAGGTAGGTCATGTGGTCTATTTTCTAGGAAAAATAATAAATACGAATTTCAAGTTTATTTGCAAAATAAGGTCATGCCACTGTAAAACAGCGATAACGTTTGCATACGATGTCGGAAAAAATCTATAATATATCAAAATGACAACAATGAAATTTTCTATCTGGTCGCAATGGTCAAAGATTGTTTACCGATTTTTTAGATTCTCAAAATTATAAAAGGGAAAAAGATATGGCAAAAAGAAGATGTTCTCCTGCAGAAAAAAAATTGAGCACATTTTATCTGTGGCGCACCCCATAGTGGTGTGCCACGGATAACCTAGGGCGGTATTTGCAATTCGAATCCGGCCCTACTAACCTCCACTTCTCATTCTCCTCTTATCCTCCTCTCCTTCTACTATTGTCCTCCTTCTCCTTCTCCTCTTCTCCTTCCCTTCTCTTCTCCTACTCCTTCTCCTTCTTCCCCTCTTCTTTCTCCTCCCCTTCTCCATCTCCTCTTCTTTCTCCTCCCCTTCTCCATCTCGTCCACCTCTCCTCTTTCCGGCCAATTCACCATCCTCGAGCTCCTCTCCAACCACCGACAATGTCGTCCTCGAGCTCCTCTCCGACCATCGACCACGTCATCCTCGGGGTCCTCTCCAACCACCGACCGTACCGTCCTCGAGCTCATCTCCGACCACCGACGAAGTCATCCTCGAGCTCCTCTTCGACCACCGACGTCGTCCTCGAGCTCCTCTCCGACCACCGCCATGGCCTACTGCACCTCCCTGCGGTGGTAGGTTGTTGCCATGGCAAGGTGACCGTGACACCAGCAGCCACCAACAGTAGTGGCAAGTCCAGATCTAGTTTTTTTTGCAAATCGAAAATTTTATCAGTGGCGCATTATACCCACATGAACCACAAGTAACTTTTCATATCCCGCCTATTTTTTATTTTGAAAAATGTATCAATGGCGCACCATACCCACGTGCGCCACTGATATTTGAACTATCCCTGACGCATATTGACATGTGCCACAGAGGCGTAATGTCAGTGGCGCACAACCCATGCGCCATGGATAGCGAAAACCATGCGCCACTGATAGGAAAATCTATAGTAGTGCTAGCACTACCCCCTTATATACTGGTTGGGAGAGGTAGGTTACATTGTGGGCTCTAGGTAGGTTACAAACAGGGCCAGCTGGCTAGGCCCAGCCAGTGGGCGAGGACCCAGTCAAGCCTTCAGTACAGGGTGATAGCGCCAGAGTGTCCCAACGCGGTTGCTTTGGGCATCACCCGATGCTTTACTCATCAGCTTGATGCTTTACTCGTTAGCAGGCGCTTTACTCGTCAGCCGGTGCTTTACTCGTCAGCTTCCACCCTTGGGGCTTTGGCACCATCGTCTTGTAGTGCCGCTTCTAGGTCCAGGAAACTTTTTACAGATAATGACATCTAATCAAATGATTCACATGTCACACTTGATTTCACAGAGGGGTGTAGAAAGGAGAAATGGATAGTTCTTAGCCAAAGTGAATGATCTTCGCTTCGCGGGAACAACAACAAAAATTGCTCATTCCTTTCTTTGGTGCTGCCTTCCTAGTTCAGTTCCTTTCTGGTAGCAAGAGATCCCATATCAGATTAAGTAAGGGATTACCTAGCTAGCGCATATCGAAGAGTTGGAGACTTCCTGCCACTATAGAAAAAAGCCATTCCCCTCACTTTGAGGGTCGCTTGAATTTGAGTTCGTTTGCAGGTCCTCGAAAGCCGTTTGCGGGCGCATATGTTTTCTCGCTTCATTGTTTACTATCAAAGCTATTGGACATCAATGGTATCGGAGTGCGCATCTTAACGCGGGTGATTTAAGTGCAACGAAATGTACCGATGGTTCGCGAAGCATCTGGCTTACCGGTCATCTCCCATTCCCGTCGTCGAGAGACCAAAAGAACAATAGCATGCCAGAAACGGGGAGCTGAGGACCTCACGGGGAAGTGCCCAACTGGATTACCAACCCTTCTTATTATGGGATTGAACTCCCCAACTGGATTCCCAACCCCGGAGTTCCACTGCTCGAGCCGGCGGCACACCAGCCTATCCGGTCAGGGGTGTGCTCCAGAAGGAGCGCCACCCCCTCCGTATCTTTGGCCAATGGATTCGAGGTGTCCGGGTAGAGGTGGCCACCTAGCCAGCTCTTTTGGTCACCCGGCTAGAAAGGCTAGCAAGGGAATCTTAAGGGCGGACCAGATGGAGCGGTCCACTCAGTTGTCATTCTTTGTCTTGCGGCCATTTTACCATGCCTCCCTAGAGCCGACCAGTTGATCCTGGCTTGGCCTACCCAAGGGTTGTCCCCCCGAGACTAGTCCACGAGTGCGTTGGGACTTCGCCTTGTGGAGGAGTTCTAGCATGCTCATTGGCTGAGCTGAAATGATTGCTGATGAAGAGTTGGTCGCAAGTTTGTCTTGTAGTGCTTGTCTAGTAGCGTTTGTCATTTTCTGGCTCGACATGCTTGTTGTTCCCCGACTAGAGTTTATCGGCTACGGGACCAGTGGCCCACCCACAGGGTGTGAGCGGCGATTGAATCGCTTGGCCAATGACATTAGTCTTTATGTAGACCATGCCTGCAACTTCTAGCGTGCGTCGCGTTAGTTTGACCCTTTGGCATGCCGTGGTAGTTTTTTGGTAACCATGCACACATCTTCATCAAAGCAATTTCTCTAGGGTCGTGTGCACGCTTTTCCTTTGTAGTAACGCATGCGGGATCTTCTGCAGGAGTTACGTTGGCACATGTAATCCAGGACCGAAGTGTCGTGGGGGGAGCACATCAGTTGCTTGCCACGTGGCGGAGGGGAGCACAGGAGGTGTGCTCGCTATTCTTTGATAAATAGGGGTGCAAGGGAGGGGGCCTTCCCCACTTCATCATCATCTTCCTCTCAACTTCTTTGTGCCTCAGTTTCTCGGTCGACGGCTCCGCCTCTTCTCCTTCGCAACGACGAGACCTCGATTTTTTAACAAGACCACCGTGCCCAACAAGATGTTGCCTCAATAGGCTAGGGGTTCATGTGGCTCGTACGTGACTGAAGATCTTGTCTAGAAGTACCAGCGGGGGAAATTCCTCCCATCGGAGCACTTGGTGAAACATCGCCTCGCGCTAGAGGGGGAGCGGGTGCCTAACCCCCAGCCCGAGGAGGCCGTCGTCTTCCTCACCTACTTTGCCCACGGATTTGGCCTTCCGTTGAGCAGGTTTGTCCTCGAGCTCCTCGCGACATTCGACCTTTAGCTCCACCACCTGGGAGCCAATGCAATTGCGCAACTTTCGTATCATGCGGCCTACTGCGAGGGCTTCCTGGGGGTTTGCCTAGACATGGAGAACTTCTTGAAGTTTTTCAACTTCAAGGTTCAGGTAGTAGGGAAGGGCGGCCCCCTGAGGCAGACCGGCTGTTGCGCCATCTATCCGCGGCCGTCGTCGGGGATGCCGCAGTAGGACATCCCCGACACCATGAAGTTGTGGCAACGCTCATACTTTTATGTGTGCAACGCCTCCGAGGTTGACCTCATCAAGGTGTCGGTATTCCCAACGTCCCCTCCACCCGGAAGGCTTGGACCGTCCAAAACCTAGGTGCCCAAGCCGACATGGACCGGATGGCCGCCCGCGTGGCTGTGCTGGTGGAGAAGGAGCGACTCACTTCTCGAGACGTCCTGTTGTCTTGGATGACAAGTTGTATGATTCCTCTGCAGCAGCGGTCGCACAAGATGTGCCACCTATCCGGCTCCCTAGATCCCACGCGGGTGTCTCGGTTGGAGGTCCTGTTGGAGATATGCCCAAGAGGCAATAATAAAGTGGTTATTATTATATCTTTATGTTTAGATAAATGTTTACATCCCATGCTATAATTGTATTACCGGAAACATTAATACTTGTGTGTTTTGTAAACATAAAAGAGTCCCTAGTAAACCTCTTGTTAAACTAGCTTGTTAATTAATGGATGATCATGGTTTCCTGATCATGGACATTGGATGTCGTTAATAACAAGATCATATCATTAGGAGAATGATGTGATGGACACACACCCGTAGTAAGCATAGCATAAGATCAAGTCATTAAGTTCGTTTGCTATAAGCTTTAAAATACATAGTAACCTAATCCTTCGACCATGAGGTTATGTTAATCACCATCACCGATGGGTACTTTGATGACATCAAACACCGCTTCGTAACTGGGTGGTCATAAAGGTGTCATTGGGTATTCTGAAAGTATGTGTTGAAGCGCATGGACCAAGATTGGGATTTGTCCATCCATAAGACGGATAGATATGCTCTGGGCCCTCTCGGTGGAATGTCATCTAATTAGCTTGCAAGCATGTGACTGGGTTACAAGGGATGACATAACATGGAACGAGTAAAGAGTACTTGTCAGTAACGAGGTAGAACTAGGTATGGAGATACCAACGATCAAACCTCGGATAAGTATAGTATCGCGTGACAAAGGGAATTGGTTTCGTATGTTAATGGTTCTATCGATCACGAAGTCATCGTTGAGTATGTGGGAGCCGTTATGGATCTCCAGATCCCGCTGATGGTTATTTATCGGAGAGGTGTCTTCATCATGTCTGCATATTCACGAACCGTAGGGTGACACACTTAAGGTTGGAAGTTGTTTTAAGTAGATATGGAATGTGCGTTGGAGACCGAATGTTGTTCGGAGTCTCGGATTGGATCCGGGACATCACGAGGAGATCCGGAATTGTCCGGAGAATAAGATTCATATATTGGGGATCATTTTCTGAGTTAGGAAATGTTCTGGAGTATTTGTATGAGGATTCTAGAAGGTTTCGGAATGTTCCGGAAGGTTCTGGAAGATTTCTTGGAGTTTGCTTGAAAACCAAGAAAGGATCAAGGAGTCCTTGTGGGGCAAGACAAGGAGTCGAGGGGGAGGAGGACTCCTTCCCCCCTCCCAATCCGCCGGCCAAGGGAGAGGGGAGTCCTACAAGGACTCCACCTCCCCATGGCGCCTCCCTCCCATAAATAGAGGGGGTGGAGGCGCCACCCCTTGCCCCCTTTCCACTACTCCAAACTTCAGCCGCCTCTCTCCTCCTCCTTTCTTCTGCTCAGGCTTAGGCGAAGTCCTACAGAATTCTCTACTCCACCACCACCACCACGCTGTCGTGCTGTTGGGATTCCGTGGAGAAGATCTACTACCTCCGCTGCTCGCTAGAACGAGGAGAGGAAGGTCTGCTTCGACTCCGCACGTGTGACCGACTGCGGAAGCGCTGCTGGAACGCGGCGCCGGAAGGATCGTCCACTCGATCTTGAGATCGGCAAGTGATCGACTACATCAACCACGAGATCCGAATCTCGTAACGCTTTTGGATCTACAAGGGCTAGTACACATCTATCTTGTTGCACATGTCTAATAGATTAGATCTTGGCTTTTATCTAGATTAGATCTGGGTTTTGTTCGTTCTTGCGGTAGAAACTTTTTGTTTTCCATGCTACGAACCCATCGGTGGTATTAGAGCCGTGTCTATGCGTAGATCTGTTGCACGAGTAGAACACAATGGTTTTGTGGGCGTTGGTGCTCGTGCCGTCTTTTGCTTTGTGTACTTTGCATCTTGCGGTATGGTGGGATGAAGCGGCTCGGGCTAACCTTACATGTCATCGCACATGAGACTTGCTCCACGCTTGACGTGTAACTTGCTTTGCACAAGTGGCTTTGCGGGTGTCTGTCTCTCCCACCATAGTATAGATCCAATCTACACTTTGCACTTGATAGCACTTGTATCAACGTTGTGGTTCATGTTCGTAGGTAAGATCCGTTCTTATTCGAAAGCCCCAAGCCACGTAAAACATGCAAAGAAGATTAGAGGCGTCTAACTCATTTTTGTAGGGGTTTTGTGATGTGATATGGCCATTATGTGATTGTGATTATATTTGATGTATGCAATGATCCTTATTGTAATATGGCAACCGGCAGGAGCCTAATGGTTGTCTTTAAATTTTGGTTAAGACCTGCGTGTCTATTCATCATGTAATAGCTTTATTCCAAGTAGTTGTTATAGTTGTTGTTGGTGATGGACAACCATGAAGCGGCGCCACGGACCTTGACGCCACGCTGGTGATGATGGAGATCATGTCCGTGCTTTGGAGATGGAGATCAAAGGCACAAGAAGAAAGGGCCATATCATATCACACTAATTATGAATTGCCTGTGATGTTAATCCTTTATGCATCTTGTATTTCTTAGATCGTGATGGTAGCATTATAAGATGATCCCTCTCACTAAATATCAAGTAATAAAGTGTTCGTCCTTAGTTGGCACCGTTGCTAAGACTCGTCGTTTCGAAGCATCTCGTGATGATCGGGTGTGATAGACTCTACGTGTGCATACAACGGGTGCAAGCTAGATTTGCACATGCGGAAACTAAGGTTAACCTTGACGAGCCTAGCATGTACAGACATGGTCTCGGAACACGGAATACCAAAAGGTAAAGCATGATTCATATGGATGATATGATGAACATGTTGATTGTTCGCCTTTAAAGCTACATCATCTCACGTGATGATCGGACTTGGTGTAGTGGATTTGGTTTGTGTAATCACTAAAACAACTCGAGGGATGTTGTTTTGAGTAGGAGTTCATTTGTAATTTGGATTAGTCGAACTCAATTTATCATAAACACTATCAAAGTGAATTTGCATAGTTTGTTGTAGTCATTGGCATCCGTTCACCACCTTACGGTTAGTTATAGTTGAGATAGTGGAACTATAGAAATTCTAGATATTTACTTTACGAACTAGTATTGTATTGTTTTGAATGTCAATTTAAAGTTTATAAGTCCTATTGCAAACTTTCAGCAAACTCTATTTACTCCATGAAGTTTAATAAATAGTATTAAATCAAGAGTAACAATTCCAGTGTTAGTATCTAATGTATCATGTTTGCCTCCATGATTCTTGATACTCAAAAGATTGTTTTTAATACAAAGTTTATCTAAGAGCTGAAAGCAATGTTCCAGAAACCATCATATGTGAAAGGTATTGTGATATCCAAAACAATGTGTTGGTTACAACATGATAGAGTATACGTCCTCATATTTGATGAGAATTTGTGAAGGTTGGAGACGCTAGTCATCCTAATCCTCCAAAAGGTTTTGAAAAAGAAACATTATACTCGCAATTCACCTTTATAAGCTATAGCAGCTTGATCATGAAAGTTGTCATGATAAGGATGAATAGAAGATGTAAGTAAAATGTTTACTACACTAAAAGATTACTAAAGAATGGATTTTTGAAAGAATGCCAAACATTTGATGAAGGTGATCCACTTCAAAGTGCAAGTCCAAAGGTATTGGTATTTGACTATACACACTCTGTACTATGTGTCATGTGAATGATATCACTATTGATGTTGATAGATTCTTTTAAAAGAAAAGGAATTGCTGAAAGAGAATCTATAAAATATTTGGCAGAAAATAAAAGGTTAGAGATGTCCAACTTAGGCATATAGAAGATATATATGTTATGGTTGTATTTCTTGCTTGTTAAACAATGTGGTTCTTCGGTATTGGATACCGAATTGGTTGGTATGAAGTGTCATACAGGACAACACAATTCATGAACTGCAATGGCCTAAGTAACTAGCAAGAGAATATGTGATGATGTTCATCGAAAACAAACAAAGTGTTGTTGTGTTGCTCGTTAACATCAAAGCTTGCCTTCAAGATTTGTTTCAATAATTGTTATTTTGATCAGATATTATGACGACAAAAGGTTGTTCAAATAATTACCGTATTCCATAATAGATGGATAATATACAAGTCTGGTAGGAGAAATAACGACCATAAAACTAATGCTAAAATGTCGCAAGACAAATGATTGAAAGATCACTTGCGAAGTGACATCGCCATTTAGATTAAATTGAAAGAATATATGAAGAAACTCCATGTTGATGGATTTTTGGAGTCTTTGATTTGGATCAAATGACGCTTGTGATACTTTCCCGGAGATAATTAAAACTCCGTTCGTAGGCCAAAAGAGGAACGGACGACTAACTGATTGGAATGTGTACATATTGATGTATATAGTCCATTATGTGTAGTCGTGGGCGATGGATTTCAACTTCATATGCTTTCTCCGAAGATTTGAGTGAGTATATGTATATACTTACTCAATAAGGAAGAAGTATGAAACATTTGAAAAATGTTCAAAGACTTTCAAGATGAAGTGGAAAATCATTGTAACAAGAAAATAAAAGAGTTTATGATTGGATCATAAAGAAAGATGTTTGAGTTACAAGTTTAGCAAAACACCTAAGATTTGAGGAATCGTTCCATGGATTTGCATTTCCCAAAACACCATAGGAGTATGGAGTGTTCAAGATATGTAATGAAACCTTGTTTGACATGGTAAGATCAAAGGTGTCATTTATAAAACTGCCATTATATATTAAAGATTAAAGCTTTAGTGACTACCGCTTTTACGCTGAAAAGAGCTCCATCGTGATCCGTTGAAATGACACCATATAAGTCATGGTTTGGGATAAAATCCAGGTTATCCTTTCTTAAATTTTTGTATGCTATGCATAAGTAAAATTTTTACAACCAAAGTCGGATAAGCACGTCTTTGTAGGTTATTTCAAAGAATTTGTTGGGAATTTCTCCATAACGCCGAGGACAAAAGAGTTTGTCGCTTGGAACGTCAAGTTTCTTGAGAAGGAATTTTTCGTGAAAAGTTAAGTGGGAGGACAATAGAACTTTGATAAGGTTGTTGAACCTTATCTATATGTGCTAAGTAGCGTAGCGCCGGAAAGTGTCCCGGTAGCGGCCACAATGCTCATGGCTCTCGTGATTACAAAATGTGTGATGTCGGAGATTAGAGTTCCTATAGAACCGTGTGGGTCGGTAAGAATCAAATAGTAAGATTTGATAAGCAAGTCGTTATTGTTTTGACAATGATGAACCGACTACATGCAAAGAAGCGATGGTGGGCCCTGACTCCATAAAATGACTAGAAGTCATGGAATCCGTGATAGTATCCATACACGAGAAATCAAGTTTCTGAACTTAGAAGACCCTCCAGAAAGGCGTGAAGCCTATCGGTCGTGTTTGGATCTATAAAGAAATAGACATGGATGTTTCAAATCTATGAAATAGTCGACATGTTGGAAAGAGTTTACGACAATGTTCAAGGAATTGACTATGATAATATTTGATCTTTCATAGCGATATTTAGTCTGGACGGATTAATGTAGCAACCACTACATATATGTTGATATATGGTAGTTGAACAAATAAAACAAGTTCTTCTAATAGAATGGTTACCTAGGACGTGTACATGACACGATCCAAAGGGTTTGTTAATTCAAAGGATGCTAATAGAGTATGCAAAACTTCAATGGTTGAAGTGAGCATCGGGGAGTTGGAATCTTCAGAGACGATGAAGATGTTTGCATTTTGCAAGAAATTAAGTGGGAGCGCTAAGACATATTTCTAATACATTATGTGAAAGACATATTGTTGATTAGAAATAATGTATCTTTTATTGACACAGGTTAAGAATTTCATTTCAATGAAAGACTTAGGCATAACTCAAGAATTAGGCATCAATGTCTATATGGATAGATTGAGGCACTAATATGGTTTTACCAAATGTACATAGATAAGATGTTGAATGAGTTCAATATGGAAACAACAAGAAAGGTTCTTGACGCACGGAAAGGACAAATCAAGATTCAAGTGTGTTGACACGAGATTCAAGTGTTTTGACACTTGGTGAAATCACAAGAATATTTTGATCAATCATTCTTTGAGATGTACACATCCAGATATGTCCTATGCTCTAAATGTTATGAGCATATACCAGAATGATTCATAATATGATCATTGGACAATAGTGAAGATATTCTTATGAGCTTTGGAAGAACTAAGAATATATCATGTATAAGTGACAAATAGTTAAAGGTAGTTCATTGTAAAGTGTTACATTGATACTAGTTTTGTCACAAGATACAAATTAAATTTGTCTCAATTTAGATTATGGGTGGCACAATATAATGGAAAGGATGTTCCATGATGGATTTGGATGAGTTCCAAAGTTGAAATATTGTGACGGATACTACAACAAAAGGCTAAGTATATAACTGCTATAGTAGCAGCAAAGGAGGGCATTTGTGTTAAGTAGTTTGTTATCAAACTAGGTGTGGTTCATAGCGGGATAATACTATGAAGATACATTGTATGACAATTGTATCAACATAATTTAATCCCAAGGAACTAAAGGTCTCACCAAAGGACCAAATTTATACAATAGCATCTCATTGGAGAATGAGTAATGCGTAGAGACGCAAGGACATGCAAATACACATGGACCTGGAAGTGTCAGATCCGAAGATTATGTTTACCACTAGCAATAGTGTCTATACAACACCAGAAAGCCATAGGTGTTGAATGCACAAGTTTTTTAACTAGATTATTGACTCTAGTGCAAGTGGGAGACTGTTGGAGATATGCCCAAGAGGCAATAATAAAGTGGTTATTATTATATCTTTATGTTTATGATAAATGTTTACATCCCATGCTATAATTGTATTACCGGAAACATTAATACTTGTGTGTTTTGTAAACATAAAAGAGTCCCTAGTAAACCTCTTGTTAAACTAGCTTGTTAATTAATGGATGATCATGGTTTCCTGATCATGGACATTGGATGTCGTTAATAACAAGATCATATCATTAGGAGAATGATGTGATGGACACACACCCGTAGTAAGCATAGCATAAGATCAAGTCATTAAGTTCGTTTGCTATAAGCTTTAAAATACATAGTAACCTAATCCTTCGACCATGAGGTTATGTTAATCACCATCACCGATGGGTACTTTGATGACATCAAACACCGCTTCGTAACTGGGTGGTCATAAAGGTGTCATTGGGTATTCTGAAAGTATGTGTTGAAGCGCATGGACCAAGATTGGGATTTGTCCATCCATATGACGGATAGATATGCTCTGGGCCCTCTCGGTGGAATGTCATCTAATTAGCTTGCAAGCATGTGACTGGGTCACAAGGGATGACATAACATGGAACGAGTAAAGAGTACTTGTCAGTAACGAGGTAGAACTAGGTATGGAGATACCGACGATCAAACCTCGGATAAGTATAGTATCGCGTGACAAAGGGAATTGGTTTTGTATGTTAATGGTTCTATCGATCACGAAGTCATCGTTGAGTATGTGGGAGCCGTTATGGATCTCCAGATGCCACTGATGGTTATTGATCAGAGAGGTGTCTTCATCATGTCTGCATATTCACGAACCGTAGGGTGACACACTTAAGGTTGGAAGTTGTTTTAAGTAGATATGGAATGTGCGTTGGAGACCGAATGTTGTTCGGAGTCTCGGATTGGATCCAGGACATCACGAGGAGATTCGGAATTGTCCGGAGAATAAGATTCATATATTGGGGATCATTTTCAGAGTTAGGAAATGTTCCGGAGTATTTATATGAGGATTCTAGAAGGTTTCGGAATGTTCCGGAAGGTTCTAGAAGATTTCTTGGAGTTTGCTTGAAAACCAAGAAAGGATCAAGGAGTCCTTGTGGGGCAAGACAAGGAGTCGTGGGGGAGGGGACTCCTTCCCCCCTCCCAATCCGCCGGCCAAGGGATAGGGGAGTCCTACAAGGACTCCACCTCCCCATGGCGCCTCCCTCCCATAAATAGAGGGGGTGGAGGCGCCACCCCTTGCCCCCTTTCCACTACTCCAAACCTCAGCGCCTCTCTCCTCCTCCTTTCTTCTGCTCAGGCTTAGGCGAAGCCCTGCAGAATTCTCTACTCCACCACCACCACGCCGTCGTGCTGCTGGGATTCCGTGGAGAAGATCTACTACTTCCGCTGCTCGCTGGAACAAGGAGAGGAAGGTCTGCTTCGACTCCGCACGTGTGACCGACTGCGGAAGCGCTGCTGGAACGCGGTGCCGGAAGGATCGTCCACTCGATCTTGAGATCGGCAAGTGATCGACTACATCAACCACGAGATCCGAATCTCGTAACGCTTTCGGATCTACAAGGGTTAGTACACATCTATCTCGTTGCACATGTCTAATAGATTAGATCTTGGCTTTTATCTAGATTAGATCTGGGTTTTGTTCGTTCTTGCGGTAGAAAATTTTTGTTTTCCATGCTACGAACCCATCAGGTCCCATACGGGGCCCTTCGAGAGTGGCTTGCCACTATCTCAAAGGAGACATTGGCGGAGGACTGGACCTTCTCATGATGACCGTACCGCCGCGGATGGCCGCCGCTGAAGGTTAGCTTCTTTTCTTCCTCTCCAAGTGAACTTTTCCAAAGGGATCTCTTCTCGTTTTTTATTTCCCCCTATTGATTAGGTCTTTACAGCACAGCTAGTAGAGGATGGCATGGTGGACGACGAGCTTCCCCTCTTCTCAGATGATATGAAGCCGTAGAAGTACCCTCCATAGGAGCTGGAGCGCTTCCCCATCCGGGCCGATGAGGGTTGCGAGTTCCCACCTGGTGAGTATATTTTTCCTTGTCTTTATCCGTCTTGCCCTTTTTAGCGGTACGCTTGATGTTATGCCCGTGCACTAGCGCAGCCGCGCATGGGGTGGATGCGGACCTGGGGCTAAGGTCGACACATTGCGGGCTAGGGGGAAGCGGGCCGCGTCAGCCAGTGCTGCCCCTGCCAGTGGAGGCTCGAAGAGGGCCCGCCGACCGAGGGCCGTGGCCGCCGTGCCAAGCGTCATAGGATACGTGCCTTTGATGCTTTTCTCCTGGTGACCACCAGCTTGCCCTTTGCTTAACGTGTCCTTGCATTTTTCATGTACTGAGGCGATGTCCTTAGTCGGCTCCACGACCATTGCCACCGCATCCGCCCCTCCCCCGGCTGGGGCTCAGGGACCTGTTACACCGGCCGCGGCCTCCTCTACCACGCCGGCTGAGGCTGCTGCGGGTGCGGTGGGGTCGGTGCCACTAGCTGTGCCCGTGACTCTACATCGGGCTTCCGCCGCCTCCAAGCTCGCCGAGGTTCTCTTGGCCAGGTATGGTTCCACAGCTGCTCCTCCGCTCCATTTCATGGAAGGCATGGACCTCGTGCCGAGTGATGCTCAACCAGGCTCCGCCACTTATCAGGTGGAGGAGTCTGTGGAGGTGGCGTCGGAATCTTCTGTGTAGCCGGCCGTGGGAGACGGCGGGCGGGAGGTGGTTCCCAGCTCTGGTGGTGTGGGTGATGGGGCCTTGGAGGCATCACGTGTGGCTACCAACAACAACGACAATCTCCAGGTTATCAGCTGGTGGGCAACCTGGGTCGCGCTTCCACCAGACCCTGTTCTGGCGCAGCTCTTTGAGTTGGCGCCTGTTCCCCTTGGACAGGCCTGCCACCTAGTTGACGTGATGGAGCAGGGGATTAGCCAGGCCAAGCAACTGGGGGCTTCCCTTGAGTTAAATATCTCCTTACTGTTTTTGTCATTTTTCTCTTCATCTGTTTCCCCTGTTTTTACTTCTTCTAGTCCGTAGAAAGCTTTTGCTAATGCCGCCAAGACCACGCAGGACCTGGTCCATAAGATTGCTCGCTCTGCCATTGGTTGTAGATTGCACACATTTTTGAGTTACTTGTTGACCATTGGGTACCCTCATGTAGCTATGTTAGCGGACAGGGACCGGGAGGTGGAGAGGCTGAAGGCGGAGGTGCTCTGGCTAGAGGAATAACACCAGGCTCGCCAAGCCTAGATTGGCGAGCTGGTGGAGCATCAGAAATGGATGGAGGTCAAGGTCGGCCAAGCCAAGAAGGTTGTCGATACCCGGAATGAGGCGCTCAAGAATCTTGAGAAGCTCTTCGCCCAACAGGTGGAGACTCTCAAGGTTTCTTATGCCTGGGAGAAGGCGGCACTGGCGGAGCTATGCTAGATTGCCGAAATCATCTTCAGTAAGTGACTCCTCCTCAGGTAAACTTGTTCTTCGTTTACTACAACCGGTATATAATAGTTGCTTCTTTCCCGGGTGCAGCTCAGTATCCTGAGGTGACTGATCAGGCTCTAGCGCGTGTCCCCAAGGCGCACGCCGGACGCGACCTCCATCCGGAAGAGCTGGTAGCGGTTGCAAGCGAGGAGGATAAGCGGCTGCGTGATGCCGCCCTTGACATCTACGCTTACGTTTGGCCCGACACCACTCTGCTGGCTACGATGGATGCCTTTGCAGAGAAGCTATTCTCCGCCCCTAACATCATGGATGTTGCACGGGACTGGGCGGCACATGGCGGCGCAGAGAGGTGCTTGCACTGCTGAAGTCCTGGTACCCTGATGTGGACCTTCGCAGTCTCTCCAGAGGGTTCCGTCAAGGGACTAGCTTCGTGCCGAAGTGCTTGACATCCGTTCTTTTGGTGACAAGATCGGGAGCTTCGTCCAGCTAGACTGGGACTTCAGTGACCCGCCTGTCATCGAGCCGTAAGCCTTTGACCCGCTCCTGCCTCCAGCGAATGCCAACACCTTGGCTGCACCAGTCTCTGCCTCTGTCGACATCGCCTCCAGTAGCTGTGCCCCGAGGAATGCCTTCGTCCTTCTTCTAATTCTCAAGGTTGATTCCTGGAATGCCAGGTGTATTTGTATCGGTTGGGAACTTGTCCTTTGTTATACTATCTTGTCCTTTGTGAACAATTTGTTTTTGTTCTATATTGAACTCAGGTGGGAGCTTCGCCTCCCTTTGTGATACCTTCTTGTTCTCTTTGCTTGCACTTGCTGTTTGTTTGACTTGCACTTTCTAACTGCTTTTGATGTAATCTTGCTTTTGTGTGGGGGTGCGCGAGCGCACCCATAGGGTGTAGTCCCTGAGGTTAGGGCCGGCTGGATAATCCAGCCTGGCCGAAGCTCCCTACTGCCTTCTGCAGTTTGGGGGTGGTTAGCATCCAGCCTTAGTCTCGTGCCAAAAATGAAAACACAAGTAATGGTTTATGCGTTAGATATTCTTAGGGAGAATATAGTCTATATTTTGTTCGTTGGGTTGGAAACTTTGCCGATTCGCACTAAGATAACAACTTTGTCCTTTTCTTAGTGAGAATTGGTCGTTCAAGCCATGCCCTTGCTAGCCGCTAGTCGGGTTGCGGTCTGCAGCCTGGGTCAAAGGTTAGCTAGTTGGCATACTACTCAATACTCCATCAGCGTCAAGCTAGCAGGTGCAACCGGAACATCTCAACATTTTTGTTTTCCTTATGACTTTTCATGTATGGGTCTTCAAGCTTTCTTCTCTTGCCGTGTCTGTCGGCCATTGTGCAGTCTGCATCCGGAATCAAAGAGGAAGCCCTTAGAGATGCATACATTACTTTGTCTTCTAGAATGCGCAGTTGTGTGGGCCATCTGGCGAATCCCTGAGAGAGACTGCTAGATAGAAATAATGCAGCCGGAAAACAACAAATTATGCAGCAGAAAATGTCGAATGATTATGGAGTCCGCGAGACTATGCCGAGGTTCCTCAACTTGTTCATTACATAAAAGTAAGATACATGCGCTTCTTATTCAGGTGTAGAATGGGTGAAGCAGGTTCACGTTCTATAGGCGCTCATTTTCTTCACAGGAGTGGTCCATCTTGTTCTTTGCCGGTTGGCGGGTGTTGATGAGGTAGTATGAGTTGTTCTACAGTGCTATGCTGATTATGAATGGCCCCTCCCAAGGTGGAGACAACTTGTGCATCCCCTTGGTGTCTCGTACCAGCCGCAGGACTAGGTCGCCCTCTCGGAATGAGACATTGCGGATCCGGCTAGCATGGTAGCGGCGGAGGTTCTACTGGTAGATGGCGGATCTAGACAAGGCGAGTTCTCACGCTTCTTCGAGGAGATTGACACTGTCCTCACATGCTTCCTTAGCCTGCTGCTCAATGTATAGTAGCTTGCGGGGTGTGCCGAACTCGATGTTAGTTTGCAGGACTGCCTCTTCTCCGTAGATGAGGAAGAATGGAGTGTAGTCGGTGGAGCGGTTTGACATGGTGCATAGTCGGCAGCTCTTCCATCCAGCATCGAGGGGATCTCATTAGTGGATCGATCAGGCATGGCTTGATTCCCGCTAGGACCAGACCGTTTGCTTGGTCGCACTGTCCATTGGACTAGGGTGTGCAACGGAGGCTAAGTCCAGGCGGATACCCTTGTCTCTACAGAAGTGTGCAGAAGGCCTGTTGGTGAAATTTGTAATGTTGTCAGTTATGATGCTGTCGGGGTAGCCGAAGCGCGTGATGATGTCGGTGAAGAACTTGACCACTGTCGGCCCATCCAGCTTCTTGATTTGCCTCGCCTCAATCCACTTGGTGAACTTGTCCACGACCACAAGCAGGTGCGTCATGCTGGATTATGCTGTATTATAGCGGCCTACCAAGTCCAAACCCCACACGACCAATGGCCAGGTGATGGGGATCGTCTTGAGTGTCATCGTGGAGTGTGGTTTTCTTGGGTGAATTGCTGGAAACCGTTACATGTCTTTACCAGCTGCTCAACGTCTTCCAGCACCGTGGGCAAGTAGAACCCATGGCAGAATGCCTTTGCCACTATGGCTCGTGAAGATGCGTGGTGACCGCACTCGCCTTGGTAAATATCCACCACCAGCCAGATTCCTTCTTATTGGCTCACGCAACACTGATAGATTCCTCCCACACTATGCTTGTACAACTCATTGTTGATGATGGTGTACGCACTTGCCGTGCACTTCACTTGCCTTGCCTCAACCTCTTCGTCAGGGAGCTCCCCTTTGGTCAAGAACTTCATGAATGGATTGGCCCATGGAGGGGTTTCTTGGATGGTGTACACGGTCTCCATGATCAGCTCGATTTCCTCGCACATGACCGACTCGGGATCGTCGGGCAGCCTACCTGGTGGAAGAACGGAGCCGGCTTTCCCTAGGCTACTGGAGCTAGCTGGGAGTGTCGCGGCCTTCGACCCAGCAGTCCTCGGGATGGTGGCGACAGTCCCCGGGTGTGGCGTAGCAGTCCCCAGGATGGAGGCGACAGTCCTCGAGTGTGGCGTAGCAATCCCTGGGTTTGGCGCGGCAGTCCACCTGGCCCTAGCTGCAGCTTCAGATTGCTTGGAGCCGGCAGTCCCTGGGTCCACATCCAGCATGATGGAGTCGGATTCTGGAGATGGCATGATGGAGGGCTTGCGCAGGTGTTCGAGGGTGACCCCAGGCGGAATTGCTTCTATTGTTGACCCGACGCGGGCGAGTGCATCCACAACTTTGTTGTTTGCTCGAGGCACATGGTGAAACTCGCATCCTCCGAAGGAGACGCATAGCTGCTGTACAAAGAAATGATATAGTGCCATATTTTGTGTCCTTGGCATCTCAATCGCCTGATGCTTGCTGCACCACTAGGTCTGAATCGCCAAAGCAGAGGATGCGCCTGATGCCAATTTCTTTTTTCATCTTGAGTCCTGGACGAGTGAATCATACTCGGCGATGTTGTTGGATGCGCAGAAGTGGATCTGCAGCACATACTCCATTCGGTCTCCTTTTGGAGAGGGGACGACGACCCCGGCTCTGAGTCCCCCGTACATCTTGGAGCCATCGAAGTGTAGCTTCCAATGCATGGAGTCAGCGCATGGAGGCAGGTATTGCATATCTTCCCAGTCAACGAGGAAATCTGCTAATGCCTGAGACTTGATCGCCGCTCTTGGTTCGTACCGGATGGAGTGTGCGGCGAGCTCTATCGCCCACTTCTCCACCCGGCCGGTGGAGTCCCTGTTGCTAACGATCTCTAAAAGGGGGGCTAGCGCCACTACCCGGATGGAGTGCTCTTGGAAGTAGTGCTTCAGTTTCTTGGCGACCATGTATACGCCATACACCATCTTCTGGCAGTGAGGGTAGTTCTGCTTTGACAGCGAGAGTACCTCACTCAGGTAGTATACTGGGCACTGGACCTACTGCGCCTTTCCTTCTTCTAGCCTTTCAACCACCAGCAGGATGCCGACGACCCGATTGGTAGCTGCAATGTACATCAGAATTGGCTCTTTTCAAGCGAGGGCTGCCAGTATTGGCGGAGAGGATAGCGTGTGCTTGAGGTCGCGGAAGGCCTTGTCCGCCTGCGCCGTCCAGATGAACTTGTCTGTTTGCTTCATGAGTTGGTATAGAGGGAGTTCTTTCTTGCCCACCAGGCTGATGAACCAGTTGAGGGAGGTTAGGCACCTAGTGAACTTCTGCATGTCTCGCAGATTCTGCGGCGGCATGCGCTCGATTGAGCCAATCTTCTCCGAGTTGGCCTTGATTCCACATTGTGAGACGAGGAAACAGAGGAGTTTGCCGGCTGGGACACCGAACATGCACTTCTATGGGTTCAGCTTCATCTAGAACCGATGGAGGTTGGCGAACGTGTCCTTCAAGTCTTTGAGGAGTGTCTGCCATTCCTTTGTCTTGACCACCATGTCATCGATGTAGGCGTGCATGTTTCTACCGATCTGCGATTGCAGGCACTTCTACATGCAACGTTGGTATGTGGCACCTACATTTTTCAGTACAATTGGCATGGTGGTGTAGCAGTAAGCCCCATACGGGGTGATCAATGCTGTCTTTATTTGATCAGCGGGGTTTAGCCGGATCTGGTGGTAGCAGGAATACGCATCCAAAAACGACAACAGCTCGTAGTCGTCCGTAGAGTCGATCACTTGATCTATCCTTGGCAGGGTGAATGGATCTTTGGGGCATGCCATGTTGAGGATGGTGTAGTCCACACACATGCGCCAAGTTTTGTTCTTTTTCAGCACCAGCATTGGGTTTGCAACCACTCCGGGTGGAACACCTCCATGATGAATCTGGTTGCAAGTAGCCGGGTGATTTCTTTACCAATGGTTCTTCTCTTCACCTAAGCAAAGCGCCGTAGTGATTGTTTGACTGGCTTTGCATCCGGCCTAACATGTAAAGAGTTCTTGGCGAGCTCCCTCGGAACACAAGGCATGTCCTTGGGGAACCATGCAAAGATATCCCCGATTCTCACGGAGGAAGTCTACGAGCGTGCTTTCCTATTTGCTATCAAGGACATCTCCGACCAGGATGAACTTGTCGTGCTCGACCTCATTGAGTAGTATTTTCTTGGTGCCCTTTGATGGCTTGAACTATGCCTCTATAGCTGGCTTAGGCTTGCCAGCCGGCATGTCCTCCTACAGGGCCGCCATGTTCTGCATGATGATGCGTTTTTCCACTGAGATGATCATGGCTTCACCTATCTTAGAGCCATTAGTGGTGCATTCCACCTACCGCTTGTAGTCACCCGCGACGGTGATTAGTCCCTTTGGCCCGGGGAGCTTCATCTTGAGGTATCCATAGTGTGGCACCTCCATGAACTTGGTTAGCGCTGGGCGTCCGAGGATGGCATGGTATGCGCTACAGAGGTTGACCACCTCGAACTAGATGTGCTCGTGGTGGAAGTTGTCTTCCGTGCCGAAGATGACATCCAGCCAGATTCTACCGATGCGCGAATGCAATGGACCTAGAATGGCTCTGTGGAAGCAGGTACTGGATGGCTCTAGCTAGGACTCGCAGATGCCGAGCCGGTCCTGAGAGCTGCGATACAGGAGGTTGATGATGTTGCCTCCATCAACAATGACACGGGAGAACCTGCACGAGTGCTTCTTGGAGATGATGATGGTATCCAGGACCATTACGTATGTGCCCGGGTGCGGCAACACGTCTGGCTGGTCCTTCCGGCTCCACATGATCTCTTTCTTGGACCAGTTTAGGTATTGAGGGATAGGGGGACGACTGCATTCACCTCTGCCTCGTGGCGCCTCTTGCTATGCTTCGTCTCCAGCACAGTGGTGAAGATGTGGTAGTTGCCTACCCGGCGAGGGTAGTCTCCACCATCCTCGTCCTGGCGGTTCTGGCGCTTGCGGTTATCCTACTAGCCACCGGCTGGCGGAGGCGGGGCGGTGGTGGCAACCCACACACTTCGGCCATCCTCTTTGTCCAGGTGCACTGGCGAGTTGTATGCGTAGCTGGCTTGTTGCCACCACTACGAACTTGCACGGGCCTTCAAGAATCGATTCGATGGTGTACTTGGGCCGAGGTGGCCAGTCATCAGGCTTGTACCTCCGGTTGCTGCCTGCAGCAATGTCCTCTTGAATGGCATGCATCCATAATGGTTGTCTAGATGGTCATCATTTATCTTTCCATGGTGGTTGTCGTGCCGCCTGGAGTTGTTCTGGTGCCCATCCGGCTGGCACCTGTCCGTGGAACTATCCACGATGATCTGCCACTAATCATCCACCATGATGGCCTTTTTCATTGCTGCATCGGCGGTGGCGTACTTGTCTGTGATGGCCATGGTCTGATCCATGATGGTCGGCTTGACCCAGCTGAGCATATGCTTGAGTATTGTGCCATCTCTGAGGTCATTGATGAAGAAGTCAATCGCATGGAGCTCGCGTACCCCTTTTCAGGAGTTGTGCAGCCTTGTCCACCGGGTGAGGTAGGAGCAGTCAGACACGTCCTTGCCTTGAACGCACAAGGCGAGCTCGCAAGGCTGTCCCGGCCGCCTGTAAGTGCCGGTGAAGTTGCGGATGAATTCTACCTCGAAGTTGACCTAGGCGTTCATGCTATTGTCAGGGAGACTATTCAGCTAGGTTCTGGCTGAATCGAGGAGCATGAGGGGCACGTAGCATACATCCACTCGTTTGTTGCCGGTAGCTATGCCCACCGCGGTGACATAGTCTATGAGCCAGTCCTCCGGCATGACCGAGCCGTCATACTTTGGTGTGTCTCTTGGGAGCAAAAATCCCTTTGGAAATGGCTCGTTCTGGATGCGAGGTCCGAAACATCTTGGGTCGGCTAGGCTTTCTTCCACCTGCACGCGTGACTTCATCAGGAGGTCGATGCGTGCACATGTGTCATGTGTTTTCCGGCTCCCGCGGGCCTAGGTGCCCCGTCAGGCGGTACTTGGCCGGTGCATGGCTTCTCGCCTTGTTCACCCGGTTGATGGCGTTGCCCTTGCCCGGCTCCGTCTGTCGGAGTGCGGTTTCTGCTGGTGACGGCGGTGGCGGCGGGTTGATGATGTCCGAGGCCAGCCTATCTGCCACGTGGATGACTGTTCTTCTTTGTCTCGTTCAGAGATGAGGCCTTGCTACCTCCAGCTGTCGGGTCTGAGGCTGCTAGCTCTTGCTTTTGCGTCCAAGGCTTGCGCCTACCTCGGCCTGCTGCTTGTTGGCCGTAGCGACGAGCAATTGAACACGTGCCTACTGGCGACAAAGCTCGTCACCCTCCAGGTGGCTTAGCCCTACGGCGATTGCTTCTATGTCCCCCATGTTCTTGGTCGGAGTATTGTAAACTGGATGAGACGCATGGATGCGTGAGTCTGTAGTACGGTCTAGTTCCAAGCCCAAGTTGCAGCCCTGGGGCGGAATCTCCCGGTTGGCAGCGAGTAAGCGGGTGAAGCCGTGTGTGGTGTTGTATTCACGCATGGTCGCGTCCAGGCGGCGTTGGCAGGCGACGACCTTGCTGGCTTCCTCCAGGAGGTTCTAGCGTGTGTCTTCCAGCGCAGCCGCTGCTGCCGCTGAGTCCACCTCGGGGACGATGGGGTTACGAAGATTCAGGAGGAGGCGGCCAGCGAATCTGGGTCTTGCTCATGCGGAGCGGTGTTGTTGGTGCATGTGTTGCGCTCCAGAGGTGGGCAGCGGCCTTCTCCTGAACTGGCCATCATGACCTCGACGTTGCCGCTAGCCAGGCGCGAGATAGAGAAGCTAGGCGGTGCACCGGAGACGGTGATGACTTCGCGAGGGAAGTCCTCAGCGATGGTGGAGATGTAGACGCGGTGCTCGCCGAAGTGCATGACGGAGCCGTTGCTTGGGAAGGTTTCCCCGTTGAAGCAGGATGCGTTGTCGATGACGCAGTCAAAGGAGCCAAAGGTGAGGACGAGGCCAGAGGCGACTCGCTCACCAGTGACGAGTGGAAGTCCTGCGCGAAAGATGACCCGAGCCGAAGCGTTGTGCCCCATGGTGGGAGACAACTATCGTGGTGTGAAACATGGTAGTGCCATCGTGGATGGCATGAAGTGGATAATCAGGATGCTATCGATGGCTACTCACAACGGGTTGGGCACAGATACGGAAAACACCGCGATGTACCTAGGTTCGGAGCCATCTAGATAAGGTAACACTCCTACTCCTGTAAGGATCTCCTATTTGGGGAGCAAATTCTTAGTACAAGTGCTCCTTGAGCTGTTTCCCTAGTTGCTATGGAAAGCTAGAGGAAGATGAACTACTAAACTTGTGGAATCTAGAGAAATTGTACCTTGTAACCTATACCTAGAGCCCTAGCACTACCCCCCTTATATACTGGCTGGGAGAGGTAGGTTACATTGTGGGCTCTAGGGTTTACTGTTTGGGCTTTGGGTTTACAAAGTGGGCCGGCTGGCCAGGCCCAGCCGGTGGGCCAGAACACGGTGAAGCCTTTAGTACAGGGGGACATCGCCACAATGTCCCAGTGTCATTGCTTTGGGTGTCACCCAGCATTTTTCTCATCACTTGGCGCTTTACTCGTTAGCCGGCACTTTTCTTGTCAACCGGTGCTCTACTTGGCAGCTTCCATCCTTGGTGCTTTGGCACCATCGTTTTGTAGTGTCGTTAGGGCGGCGCGCCAGCTTGTCCGGTCAGGGGTGTGCTCAACAAGGAGAATCACCCCCTCCATATCTTGGGCCAACGGATCCGAGGTTGCAGGGTAGAGGTGGCCACCCAACCGGCTCTTCAGGTCACCCGGCTAGACGGGCCAAACGGGGAATTTTGAGGGCGGACCGGATGGAGAGGTCCACTTGGTTGTGGTTCTTTGTCTTGCAGCCATCCGGCCAGGCCCCCTGACAAGCCTTGTTCCACCAGCCAAGCGCGGACAGGAAGGAAAAGACAACGACCCGAGAGGCGGTCTGATCCCTCCTTCCACAACAAGAAATTTTTCCTTCCGCAACGACTTGGCCCGATAATCGTCGTACAAGGCGCGTCTTTCGCGAAGAAATTCTCGGCTCGACCATGGCCCTCTACTATGACAGAACCGCTAAAAATGTGGAGAAATCTCGGATGACGCGTGGCACAAGCAAGATTTTTGGTTCCTCGCGCGATGTTGACTAGCCTAAGTCTTTTGGGGCGTGTGGATCCCGGATGTCAGTGTCTCTAGTGGACCATACTTTTTAGTAGCGCCTCCTTGATTTGAACTCGATAAAGTTTCTCGATGCATTTGCTGTTTAGTTAGGCTGCTGGGTCCCACATGTCAGCCTGTCATTAGAAGAATCGTGTGTATGATGGAATTTTTTCCCTTCGCTCACGCTACCCTGTTCCGAACTTGATAGAGTTGCTCGATGCATTTGCCATTTAATCAGGCTACTAGGTCCCACATGTCATTCTCTCATTAGAAGAAACATCTGCATGATGGAATTTTTTCCTTGGCTATTGCCTCCCTGATTTCAACTCAATAACGTTGATCGATCTATCTGATGTTTAGTCACGCTGCTAGGTCCCTCATGTCAGCCTCACATTACAAGAATCGTCTGTATGCTGGAATTTTTTCTTCTCTCGCACTATCATGTTCCGAACTTGATAGTGCTACTCGATGCAACTATCGTTTAATCAAACTCCTGGACCCCACATGTAATCCTCTCATTGGAAGAAACGTGTGTATGATATAATTTTTTCCCTCGGTCGCTCCTTCGTGTTCCAAACTCGATAGCATTGCTCGCTGCATCTACCATTTAATCACGCTGCTAGGCCCCACATGTCATCCACTAATTAGAAGAAACATGTGTATGATGCAATTTTTGCCCTCATTCGCGCCTCCGTGTTTCGAACTTGACAGTGTTGCTCGATGCATCAGCCCTTTTCTCAGGCTACTGGGTCCCCCATGTGAGCCTCTCATTAGAAGAAACGTGTGCATGCTGGACTTCTTTCTTGCTCACGCCACCCTATTTCAAACATGACAACGTTGGTCGAGGTAGCACATGTATAAGGCCGCTCTACTGGGTCCCACATGTCGGTCTCTCTATAATTCAAACCTGTCCATGATGGACTTTTTTTTCAACCGCGTCCACTGTGTTGACCATGGCAACGTTGCTTAATGTGGCAGCCGTGTATGGTGTTGCTGCTGAGGCCCCCATGTCAGCCTCTCTGGTATGTTTTGGCTTGTGGGTCCCAGATGTAGCCGTGTATGTTCTGGTGGGTGGGTCCCCGATGACAGCCTCTCTGTACAATTAATTAACTTTTTTCAAACCTGACTAATAAACTCGAGGGATGCTGCAGGATGGTGGGTCCGCAATGTCAGCCTTTCCATAATGCGATATTAAAATGTAAACCCTTTCTCAAAAAAATAAACCCAATATATATATATAAATATGTACACACAGGGGATTCGAACAAAAGACCTTCAAATCAAATCACATAGACGTAAACTAAGTGCTTTGCCACTACACCAAAGATATTTATAGAAATTAAATCATTAAACATGTATTAGTAGTACAACTTATGTATTAGTCTTCTAAAAATTATTTTGTGTGTCTACGTTTATCTATTTTATTAAAATATAAAATAGTAGCGCTCATGCATCTAAATTTATAAAATGCCACATAGTGGAGAAGTTTCAAACATGGGTAGGCAAAGTTTTTTTATTTTGAGAGGTGGGGGCAATGCCCAAAAGGCTGAATTCAAAAGAGTTTTCGTATCTACACGGGCTGGTCTACATAGGCTATACTACATAGGCTATGCTCCATGGGCTCCTTTCTCAAATTTCATTGGGTTGTGCAAAGAAGTCCACCATGTCTTCCTCTCAAAAAAAGAGTCCCCATGTCACTCTCATTAGAACAAAAGTGTCCATGCTGGACTTTTTCCTCGCTCGTGCCTCCCTGTTTTGAACTTGGCAATGTTGCTCGAAGCAGCACTTGTATAAGGTTTCGCTACTGGGTCCCACATGTCAGTCTCTCTATAAATGAAACATGTGTATGATGGACTTTTTTAGGCCGCGTCTACTGTTTTGCCCTTGGATACATTGCTCGATGCCGTAGCCGCTTGTGGTCTTGCTATTGGGGCCCACATGTCAGCCTCCCTAGTATGTTCTGGCTTCTGCATGTCAACCTACCTGGTATGTTCTGACTTGTGGGTCCCTGATGCCAGCCTCTCTGTACAAGTACTTAACTTCTTTTTTTTGAACCCGCCCATTAAACTCGAAGGACGCTGCAGGCTGGTGGCTCCGCGATGTCAGCCTCTCCGAAAATAGTATTGCAACATGAAAAAAAATTAAAATCAAATAAATATATGTCAAGAACACAGGATTCAAAATCAAAACCTCAACAAATATAAACTGTATGCGTTTTCCCTACGCAAAAGAAATGAGATGAAAATTATCATTAAAAGCTTTATAGTACCTATAACTTATGTATTAGTCTTCTTAAAAGTATTTTATGTGTCCATGTTTATATCTCTTAAAATAAAAGGGCAGTGCTACTGGAACCTCAATCTGTAAAAAGCCACCAAATAGATTAATTTCTTAAAAACATGGGTGGGCCGAGTTTTTTTAGATGTGGGGGGCAATGCCAAAAAGGCCAAATTAAAAAGTTTTTGGGCTATGGTCAATGGGATCCTATCTCAAATTTCACTGGGTTGTGGCTCGCTGGATTCAAACACAGACCACACCGAGGGAGGACAAAAAGGGATAATTCCTTTGACAGGTATTCATGTAAAAATATCTAAAGAACACACACCACGTGCGCCAAAACAGGGCTGGTATCGGAATCACACTATATATATTTACCCTATAATCTCTGTCCAAAACACATCCAACGATTCTGATGACACACAGGAAAAAGCTCTAGAGCAAGCAGCCAGCAGCAATGACAGAACATTTGACAAATTTAGTTGCATCTAAAAGATTAAGGAGTATAGAATAATAAGACATAAAAAATATCGATAGATTCCTAGTTCATATTTAGCAACACTTGAACAACTCAGATGTATTTCAATGTGACTGATTCAACAATACAGACACTAAAATTCAGTAGCAGTATAGAGAGAAAAAGTTCTTGTTTTAGCTCTAAAAACCCTGTCACATGATCAGTTTGCCCTTTTCTCCAAAAACACTCGATCACTGGAACACAATCATTGTCATAATATTTGGTCATATAGGGGACCATCTTATAGATACATATATACCATACCAGTATGTACTACTCATAGCTCCAATCCATCAAAATGTTATTATAGTTTTCCCACCCATATATGATCAATGGAGATAAGACAACCACATAATTAATTACAACAGCATGCCACCAAAGAGCTAGACAACCAGGAAGTTCATGAACAACATGCAACATTCAGGGAAGCCAGATACATCGACCTTGACCGTTCTTCCAATGGTAAGTTTGGCTACTTTCTGGAAATTGATCCACCTAGAAGTAGCTGCCAAGCGCCCATCTATCAAGTTAATGGCGTAGCGTCCCTCGATTTGCAATCCTTCACTCTGCATCGTGTAGACTATTGTGCCCTTTTGTCTGGCATATAGTTTCTTTGTGGCACTAGTAGGCAATTTCTGAGTCAAAGCAACAGATGGACGCATAATTACTTAGAGCAATGCACAGAATCATGTGAAACTTGAGAAGACATTCAGAGCAGTTTATCTGCTGCCATATACTCACAAACATAATCCGGTGCGACCTTGTGATGAAACAAGTGTAGTATATGGTCTGAGAAGGCACTGCCCGTGGTGATGAAGGAGCTTGTGCCGGTGCGGGTGCCTATGCTAGGGCGGGTGTGGTAGCTGGTGCTGGTGCAGGAGATGGTGCCACTAATTGCAGGGGCTGGTGCAGGAGCCAGAAGGCCAAGAACCGGTGCTAGTGCTAGCAATTTGATGATGGATTCCTTCTAAGGGGTAGCTAAGCTGACTGTAGGGATGGTAGAGGAAGATGAGATGTGTACAAGCAAAAGGGTCTCTTATACAACAGTTACTCACAAGACAGTGATCAGAGGTTATGATGAGTATACAAGCAAATTAAGGTACTACCTTCATTCTTTCTCCTTAGGTCAACAGGTGATGGAGAAGGAACTAGGGATAGTGCCGGTGCGGGTGCCAACAGCTTGATGCTAGTTACCTTCTGTGGGTAGGTTAGGGGACTGCAGGAGTGGTCAGAGAAGCATATGAGATGTGTACAAGCAAAATGGTTTCTTTTACAACAGTTACTCCTAGATAGAGATGAGAGTATACAATCGAATTAAGTTACTACCTCTATTCTTTCTCCTACTGAGGTCAACAGGTGTCATTGTAGGAACTAGGGCCGGTGCTGGTGCCAGTAGATTGATGCTGGCACCCTTCTGGGGGTACATAAGGGGATGCGGGCTGCAGAAGTGGTGAGGGTCATATGATGAGTAAAGACAATGGTGAAGAATAGTTAGTCGCAGGAAAATCATTAGAGGTTGTGATGAGTACAGAAGCAAATTAATTAGTACTACCTCTATTCTTGGTCCTTAGGTCAACAGGTGTACGATGGCATGCAAGTATCTGCCTAGGATTGCTAAGATCGAATGTTACCTCGTCCCCCTGCTTCAGACCATTCTCACGGACATACTTGGACCAACCTCGGCCACCCAAATAGGTGGTGGCCATCGTCTAGGAGATATCCACATCATATAGTTGCCGCATTCCTTTAGGGCCCTCGCTATACAGAGTTAGAAACTTATCAGTTCCAACCAACTTGTTTATAATGGGGTGAGCGACACAAGGGGAGCCTTCATGAGAAAATTGATGGAAAAGTAAGGCGACAGGAAAAAAGTGAGATACAAGTTCTTACATCAAGTCGGTCTAAACAACTTGGAATCCATACGTGATACCATGGCTACCCTTTGCGAAGGGTGGCCATGTACCATTTTTATTCCCTCTGCCTTGAAGGGCATATAGGGCCCCCTTTCAATCCATAAGCTTGACAAGTGGACGGTAGCAGAAAGGGCTAAGTAGCTGGTGCGTGGTACTGGTTGAAATTAAGTGGAAAGGTTAAATTATGTAAAGGAAAAGTAATTCTAGTAATATAAGACAAAACCATTGTCTGTAAAGCAAACATATTTGATTTTTGTGAACTTCTGGTGAGCGAAAAGATATAGTACTAGTTGATAAGAATAACACGGATAATCATAACATGTGAAATTGTGGATTTCCAAATTATACACACTTCTTAGAGAGGTCACTGCCCTCCTGGGTACTGTGTTGGCGCTTCCTCATCGTGTAGATGATGTTTGCTTTTGGTGCGTGCATCAACAATCTACTAGCCTCTACACTAGCCTCAGCCTCCTTAGCAGCACCTTCAATCTGCATAAATAGCAACAAAGCTCAACAGTTCAATACAACACATAGTAGTCATATACTGACTGTATGAGGCAGTCAGACAGATCCAGATCTAGATTCACATAAACACATTGCCAGAATTAATAAAATCACACATATGTTTTTGAACATCTAATAAGCATGCATGACACCAAGCGCGTAATAATTAAATCAGACTGCACCATGGTACTAAGGGTATTTGTCGGAGCCCTGGCATCCGGGGTGCCACGTCCCCGCATTTGATAAGCCATGTAGCCTAGGAGACTTCACCCTCAAGAGGGCGGACGCCTCTCGAAGGGACCGAACCGGGCAGGCATCGTGCGGTACCCCCTCAAGAAGGACCGACATGGCGTCAGGTATACATCTTCAAGCCTCGGATACCCCAGGGTACATCTAAGGTAGAACAATAATCACACCGGACGGAGTACTAACCGCAGCCTAGACATCGAGCACAGGCCTTCCGAGGCATCGGTCGCCTTGGTAAAGAAGACCTGGTCCCCTCTCCTTTTGCAGGGAAGGAGCAGGTGATCAGGTGGCAGGAGAGTCCTCCAGTTGGCATTTTGGTGAAAGGAGAGAAATAGCAGAGCGATGGGTGAAGACAGAAAACATCAACAAAGGACACTTTACCAATGGGCGGTGGAGCGCGCAACACCCAAGACCTAGTCCATCGAAAGTAGTCTGCTAGACCAGGATCATGATGGACGGCACTATGGTGACCCTCCTCGTCCGTGGACCGGGGGAAGAGTCCCGACGCTGCCCTATATAAGCCCTTCTCCTACCTTGTAAGGGGATGGATCCTAGAGATCTAAAACCCTAGACTTGCATCCACCATTGTAACATCGCGCGGCAAGCGAGCAATACAACCAAGAAAGAGTAGGGGATTTACCTCCTCACGAGAGTCCCTAACCTAGGTAAAAAACCTGGTGTCAACTCTCTATCATGCATGTGCTCCACCGCTATAGCCATCGTCAAACTCCTCCGGAATCGCATGTTCAACCCCCTCACGAACGAAGGGATCATTGGACCCTAGTTCCTTCGTGGGACAAATCTCCGACATTTGGCGTGCCAGCTAGTGGGCTGAGGCATGCTTTGAAGGTCTTCGGCAACCTCGACAACATGTTGGCTGGCAACGAGACGCGCACCGAGCAGGCTCTCCGTCGTGCGGCGAGCAAAGCCCACACGAAACCGGCCGCACCGCGCACCGCCTCCCAGCAAGTCCCATGGACGGAATACAAGGGGGGCTCTTCCTAGCGCCTGTTGCGGGAGCTGGCCCCCTCCTTGCACGGCGTCATGTCGCTCTCCTGCACTGCATCTTCTCGTGGCCACCGCAAGTAGCTCACCCTAGAGCAGCCAAGCGCATGGTGTGCGAGCTCCTGGACCACTCGCTGGCTAAGCAGGGCCAGGAGAAGTGGCGCGACTAGATCGCCAAACTCCTGAACGGCGCCACCCTCTCCCCGGAGGGCCAGGGGACTTGGGCCATAGGCAGGGAGACGGGGGATGGGGGCTCACCCCCGCCCCGCCGGCACGAGGGTGCGGCCAAGCCTGGTGACACCTCTCCACCGCCCGCGAATAACTGCCAGATCATCTCACCTCCGGTCGCCGTGGCATTGCCACGTGAGTGCGAGGACCGCCTCACCAAGGAAATCGCCACCGCGGGGCAGCAGAACCACACGGCCCTCGACAACGGCAGTGCGGTCTAGGCCAATGGCTACCTCGCCTTCACCAAGACCCTCTGCCGTATGGTCTGGCCTCACAAGTTCTGACCGGAGATGCCGACGTGCAACGACATCACCACGAACCCGTGTGAATTCCTCCAACTTTACACCATGGGCATCGAAGCGGCGGGGGGAGACGACCGTGTCATGGTGAACTGGTTTCCTCTGTGTCTGAATGAGGCGACCAGTACCTGGCTGATGAACCTCTCTGAGGAGTCAATCAACTCATGGGCAGAGGTCAGCTCCCTCTTCATCTACAACTTCAAGGGGACCTATGAGCACCAGCTCACCTACTACAATCTCCGCCAGATACATCAGCAGACTGGGGATACCCTCTTCAAGTTCCTGCAGAGGTTCTATCGAGTCTGCAACAAGATCCCCAAAATTTCAGACTGCAACGTCATCACTACTTTCTCCGAAGGCCTGAAGGACGTCAAGATCAGGGAAAAGATTGGGGTTCAGGGCGAGAGCCTCACCACCGCCACTGAGCTCTTCTTCACGGCCAAGAAGTGCGCCAAGGCCGAGGCGGGGTGGATGTTTGGCCTCGTGGAGGCAAAAGCCACCCCAAGGCACCGGTCTCATCCAAGGGCAAGGACAAGGATCCCAAGCGCAAAACCGCCACCGTCCTAGCAGCAGAACAAGATCGGAAGAGCCCTCGTGAGGGAGCTAGCGAGGGGGACAACAGCTCATATTGCAACTTCCACAAGAAGCCAGGCCACCCCACCAACTACTGCCAAGAAACTCCACGACCTCTGCAGCAGCCAAGGAAAGGGGAGGCCGGGTAGCGAGCGAGGCATCCAAGGTGGGAGCAACCAAGGAGGCAGCCGCTGGAAGAACAACTCCGGTAGGTGTGATGCCCCTCTGGCAGGCCACCAAGCCAACTCCGTGCAATAGCATCCGCCCCCACAGGAGCAGGGGCGTGCTGAGGATCCTGGGGGCTACCAACTGCCGCAAGGTGCTATAGCCTACATCCTTGGTGGCTCCCAAGCCCCGACGTCCAACCCGCACTTCAAGCTACTCACTCGCGAGGTCGCAGCTGCCAGACTGGGAATCCCTTCACTGAAGCTCAAGTGGTCCCAGTGCACCATCACGTTCGATGCTAGCGACACCCCGTCTCCACCAGGCCCGTGGGCACACTCCCCCTAATCTGCACCCCCACCATCAACAACATCGCGGTTGCAAAGACCCTCATCGACGGAGGCGTTGGCCTGAACATGATCTCCACTGAGACTTTCGCCTAGCTACAAGTGCCTTACAACAAGTTGATGCCAACCATGCCATTCTCCGAGGTGACAAGCGGATCCACCATACCAATTGGGTAGGTGCGCCTCCCCGTCATGTTTGGAATGTGCGAGAACTACCGCACTGAGCTCATTGACTTTGATGTGACGCACATCAACCTTCCGTACAATGTCATCCTTGGCTACCCTGCGCTATCCAAGTTCATGGCTGCCACTCACCATGGCTACAACATGCTCAAGATGCCTAGTGGCAACAGTAGAGTCGTCACGATCCGTTGCGACGAGGTGGAAGCCTTACACTCCCTGGTGCACGCCTACAAGACCATTGCCGCCACCTATCCCGAGGATGTGGATTCCCTGGACTAAGTCGGAGGCTCTACCAGGAGGAAGCACATGATGGCCTAGGATAACTCCATGGCAAAGAGGGCAGCAGCCGTAGTGTTCCCACCTCGCGAGGGGCCGGGCATAACCTCTGCCCGCGACCTCAAGAGGGGATCAGAAGCTTCCCCTCCCGTCCTCCCGAGGGATGAGGTACCTCCTGATGACGGCGACGGCGTGGGGACTCCGTACTTCCCCATGGATTGTACCCAGTGTGCGTAAGGCACCCGCTTCCCCGGTGCTGGCAGCTAAGCGGCCAGATGAGCCGACGGGCCGGGCTACTGGAAGGTGGACAGACCTATCCGAATGGCGCACCTGACTCCACGACTTTTTGAAGGTGAACCCCGAAAAACCCTCACCCCTTGCAGTTTTGCCTCTCGTTAGACCCCTTGCGGTTTTGCCTCTCGTTAGACCCCGTGCAAGCCGCGGTGGCGTTTGTAATAAGCCTATACTAATGGCGCTTCCTTGGATCTTGTGCTACGTGCACATGTTGCTATTTGGTTTTTTCTTCAAACAACATTTTCTCTTGAAAACCGCACCACCAGATTTCCCTTACACACTCCATGCGAGTGGGTGCTAGGGACGGTACGCTTCACTGGGCCACCTCCCTGCCAACATCAAGGCCTTAAGTGTCGAGCTCTAAACTCACTGGATAGTCCCGACCATGAGTTATCTCGGCACACGGTTCCTGGTGCCTAAGATCCTCGTGTGGCGCGTGTATGGGCCTCTAACGATGGGCGCTCTTTCTCTACGGCCCTATCCTTGTAAGGTCTATGGGGCACCTCGTCAGTACCTAAAGTGTCGAGCTCTGAACTCTACGGCCTATTCCTCGGCCGTGAGTTACCTCACCCACGGTTCCTGACTTTGTTTTTATCCTCGCAACGGCTCATGAGGCCCTATTCTTCCGCAGCCCGAGCTCGTTAGGACCTAAAGTGTCGAGCTCTGAACTCTACGGCCCATTCCTCGGCTGTGAATTACCTCACCCACGATTCATATCCTCGTTCTTATCCTCACGATGGCTCATGAGGTCCTGTTTCTCTGCAGTCCGAGCTCGTCGGGATTTAAAGTGTCGAGATCTGAACTCTACGGCCCGTTCCTCGACCGTGAGTTACCTCACCCACGATTCTTGACCTCATTTTTATCCCCACAAAATGGCTCATGAGGCCATGTTCCTTCGCAGCCCGAGCTCGTCAGCACCTAAACTACCGAGCTCTGAACTCCACGGCCCATTCCTCTGTCGTGACTTACCTCAGCCACGATTCCTGACCTCGTTTTTATACCCGCAAAGGGATCATGAGGCCATGTTCCTCCGCAGCCCAAGTTCATCAGGACCTAAAGTGTCGAGGTCTGGACTCTGCAGCCTGTTCCTCAGCCGCGAGTCACCCGACCCCCAGTCCCTGACATTTGCAAAAACCCACGTGAAACCCACAAAATCCTCGGCATGGGGGCTGGAAGAAAGAACACCTCATCCTACGGGTTTCTCCTTGAGAGGCTTACGGGGTGACCCTGGAGGCACCCTCTTCAGTGGCCAAACTTCGTAGGGACAAAAGCATGAGCTCTAAACTTATGGCCCTAGATGGGGGTTCGTTACCTCACCTACAGTTCATCCCCACATGAGGCGCCTGGGAAAGGCACACAAGCCTCGCAAGGTCGCGCCTCCTCTTAAGAGGGTGGGCTCCAGAAGTTAACATAGGACCCCTTCTCAAGGGTACGCGTTGGGGCCTATCCTCGAGAGAACCGCCCGAATCCACTATAGCCGACAAGCCTCGGCAAGCCGCCTGGGCACCCTGAGGCCCAATAACCTGGGATATCCCCCACGAGGATAGGGGCCTACCCTCTCGAGCTGCTAGAAGCCGCGTGGGCCTAATCTAACGCGGTCCACTGCATGACAGCCCGACTCGTTTGCTGGAAGGAGCCCTGCTAGCTGTGCCCCATGAACACCGTCCTCAGGAATCACCCTCGCAAGTGCTACGCTCGCAAGCTCGCCTCACGAGGGTGTCGTACCAGGACACGTAATCCCCTGACAAATGCATTCGATGCCTCTAGAGGACCATCCCTGCTAAAGGAAGGCGCGAGCCGCCATTACTGACCCCGACGAGAGAGCGCTATGTCATGAGCATGTGACAAACTCTGAACAAAACAAAAACAAATGAAGGGAGGCAAAACAGAACAAGGACCTTCACTAGGAAGTTCATCCTAAAGTCTTAATTACAAGGCAAATGGAGCCGACAACTATTTTGGCATTACACCTCCAGGGACCGAGCTCTGCGCATCCTGGCAGCGTCGTGGTGGCCACGCGTACTGGGTGGAGCGGAGGTAAGGAGTACAGTCGACACAACACAACTGTGTGTCAAACACCGAGATGGAAAAGTTCCCCTTTCCGCCATACCAGAATTGTAGCATGAAGCCACGTTGGATGTGGTGCTCGGAGAGGAAGCAACTCCAGCCACCGGAGATGAACTTCTCGCCTCCCACGAAGGTCGTGATGCTCACCTCCCACTCCTTGCGCCCCCTAAGTGGCACAGTTGCACCGCCTCCGGGAGGTCGTGTGCGGTCTGATACCTTCGATCTGGATTCACAGATCTAGTATAATAGATTTTTTCCTAGAAGACCTAGGTTTAATCGAACCTCAGAAAGCACTGCTAAAAGGTAATAAAAAGGACACGTCTACAAGACTTTGTTTGTTCATTTTACCTTTGTTGACCGAACCAATCTAGTTTATTTTATAACGGGTTTGAATCAATGGATGGAAATAGGCCAGGGTTGAAGATCCACCTGCAGCTGCACATCAAATGGGATAAAGGATAATAATAAGAATAATCATGTATAACAAGATAACTCAGGAAAATATATAATACCTCGCTATTGAAGTGCCATCAAAACCACAGAACCAATATGATACCGTAGTTGAAATACCCAGACATTCTGAAATGGCCTCTTCATTTGAGGTAACTCCGAGGAAGAATTTTCTGATGATAAGTATTTGGTCAAGTAAACTTGAAAGACCCTCAGATGATAACCATGCAAAAACGCAATAATATAGTTTGGCTACAATAATTAGCTTCCAAGTGAAATATTCAGATAAACATAAAAGTAGTGTGCAGTGCTGTATTTCTGAAAATATATAATATCTTAGATACCAGCTCTTTAACTATTTGTTGTTGTATGCATTTGTTAACAAATCTGAATTAGCAAGATATTTTATTAACATTTAAATACTAAATTCAATGGCTCTGCAAAGTACTCACAATTTATTTTCTACACATTGCAATGGTGCATGCAAGTTCAAAGTTCAAATAGAGAATAATTGAATTGCTACGAAACAATTACGTAGATGATAAATCATGGCAGGAAATGTCGCTAGCTTTGTATAGCAGTTCTCAACATAAAATATGTGCTCATGTCTATGCATACATCACTTGCAGATACGGTCCGGCATGAGGCATCAAAAGCTTTCTTTTGCAAATGTATAGACATTCAGCTGTTAGTGCATGGTTACCTTCGGTTTTGCACTTTTGCAATGTCTGAACCTGAATAAACAAAAAAAATAGTTCTTGTAGCTAAAGATAGACATATAAAAATGATGAGTGGCGTGAGGATGCCGTCAAACTTCTTATTGGGTCAGCAACTGGATCTGAGGGCCATCAAGGAGCATCTTCGAGCGGGCGGTGGACCAGCGACGATCTGCAGGTGGCCGACGTCGTGGCGGTGCAAGGAGTAGAGGCTGCAAAGAGAAGGGCGGCGAGGAGGGAGACGGTATGCCACCAGCGCAGAGGGATGATGATGAGCTACGGGAGCTGGTGGGGCGGCGGCGGTAATGGGAGTCCGTCGGTCCCTAGAGGGGAGAGGTCGGAAATTAAAGGGCAGTGGCTCCAGTGTACGATGCCCTTTCAGTAAATTGGAATCAAGGTTTTCCGTCCTAAACTGAGTTTGGTATGTCTATGGCCTATGGGCTTTAGTGGGCATACGAGGCACAATTAATCGCAGCAGGCCAATTTGATGGCCAGAGTAGCTTCCCCAGGGATTTTCGGCCCACTGCGGTACACATGGTCATCCTAGGGTCAGAAATAGGCAGATGGGACGATTGGATGGTCAAAAATGTCTAGGCTGTGAGAGAGCTCCCTCTTGTCTCGGTTATAATATCCCTAATGTTTGTATTGAGATAATCTTTTGTGGGTAACACATCCTAATATTCTAGAGCCCCCGTGATGAAGCGGGTATAGCAATAGACTTTTTATTCAACCGAGAGTACACCGAATCCACGTGTTACAAACAATTATTAAGTGTAAAGCCATATCAAAGATTTAAGTTCTGTTGTTTTTGTTGATCCCGAATGGGGCTCTAAGTGGAGACCGTACTACCCCTTCTGTCACTGAGGTTCCTATGAGATCACCGCTAGCCAAGTATCTCACATCAAGCCTTTATCAATCTATGGGATCTTGGGTACCTACAAGTCCACAGATCAAGACGAGAGACGAAGAAACAAAAGATACAAATCACGAATCCAAACAAAATACAATTCTCCCATTATCTAGAAGCACATAATTAGATTGAAATCAAATATTCTTACAATGGTCGCCAAATCGCAAGGAGATCTAAAAGTACAAAGAAATGGCTATGGCTAGTGGAGGGATGGATGGTGGAAGTGATGAACAATGGATGAACAATGGTGTGGATCTCCTTTGGTGGTATTGTGATGCACTCTCAGAATGGCAGCCCTCTGGCCGGCGGCTAGAGCCTTGAAATATATAGGCGTCTTCATGAAAGTTGTAGGGGTTGACGAGACGAAGCTGTCACCACCTGGTACGGGCGGGTGGTACAGGCGGAGCACGCCCGTACCAGTGGTCGTTAAGTGTGTTGATGCCCTGGAAAGCTTCTCCAATTACATGTCCATGTGTACTTCCTCAAAATCCTTCATTATGACTCCTTATTTCGCCTTAAAAGTAGTGATTTCCTGCACAACATAAATCAAAGAAGGGATTTTCATATCATTGCAATTATTAGTCATTAGTGGCAAAAGTTGAGAGTTTCTCTAGCAATTGCTTGACCAAAAACAACATTTAAACGTAGTGCAAGATGGGGAAAATCTGAGCCATCAACTTCCCCAAAGCTCAAACCTTGATCATCCTCGAGTAACAAGAACCAAAAGAACTTATAGTTGGTAGTCGTATGTGCTCAACACTTCATTCATTTGCGAAGCATATCAAAGTTAGAGAGATGACAAGAATACTATACAAGCTACGGTAAGTCAATATGACCAAAGTAAAGTTTAATATAAGTATAAGTAACTAGAAGTGTAGCAATGAATCCAATTCCTCTAATTAACTCTTAGCTTGCCAAGGAATACTAGGATGTTTAAATAGCATAATTCAGTAACAGAGTTTCATGTCCTAACTAGTATAACAATGAAGTCTCTTATTTACACCCACATCAATATATCAAGTCAATCTAAAACACTTCTAATCCAATCATTGTATTTCAAGAAAATTCATAAAGTAGTAATTAGACCATGCCAAGGACTTGTTATGTGGATCCTCATAGATATCTTTTTTCTTTCTTTTTCATTTCATCTTTTTCAAGGATCGCTGTTTGTTTCTTTTTGCTAGTGTTTGCACAACCTTTGAGAGTACTAATACTTTTGCCCATACATTGACACAGATGCCAATCATGTCATCAACTCATAGCCGAAATCTGGGGTTATACCATAGATCGTTCAATAGCTAGCGGAGTTGTTGGCATCCCAAAGGTGTGGATTAGAGACATAGAAGAAAGTTGTCTCATTTCTTTCTCTTTCTCTTTTTTTGAGCTAGTACCGCATTTTGATCCACAAGTTTAGCTTTGGCATGCATCATAATTACCACTAGACTTTATTTCAATCAAACAATTCCTTTCATAAGTGTCGTCGAGACTGTCAAATATCTATGGGGTTAAGGATAATCAAGGGTATACTCTGAAGATAATCATTCATCAAACAAGTCATAAATTTTAGACTTTTTCTTATTTTACTTGTTTGACATTATTATTTCCAAGGAAAGGCTAGGTTAACTAAAAGAATTAGAGAAAGAGCTTCAACAACTAATCATCATACCAATAAAAAGACTACTCTAACCATATTAAATTACTTCCCACTAGCATGGCATCTTAGCAAATCAACCAACTAAGATAAATAACTCAAACTTTATAAGTGGAAGAGATAGGACACATCTCTCATAAATAACTTCATGATCCTCTTCCTTATAGGGATGTGTTCCTTCAAAATTCAAACATGATTACTCTCGAAATGATATCAAAGCAAAGAAGCAAAGTATGAATCGACGTTTACGAAAAAAGGATAAACAAAAAAATCTTTTTTTATTTTTGAGGATATGGATTAAAGAATAGAAAAGAACTTGCAACCAAGCAAGGGTTTAAGAAAAACAAAGGAAAAAAAATAAACTAAAATGAAAGCAAATTAAAAAGCAAAGGAAAAAAGCAAAGTGTTGGAACAAGCCAACACGAGTTTTTCAAAGCTCTTAGGGAGATAGAGTACAACCTCATTATGACACAAATAAATTTGCTAGGGGAACACATCCCCAAGCCCAGGATTTTGCAAGCCCTTTTGTTGCTCATTGTGGTGGCGGTGGATAATCCCCCATATTCCATTGGCTTGTCCAATCATGGAACTAGGTGGCGAGGCTTGAAGTGGCATCTCAAAGGTTGATGGAGAGGTTGTTCATGTTTTGAGTATTTCCTTCGAGTGCATAGATATCTTCATAGGTGGTGTAGTAGTTTGGTGGCTACACATCTTGTGAAGGTCCTTCTTGTTCTACTTCTTCATCTGCTCCTCCTCCCACGGGTATTTCTTGTTGGGGTAGATTAGCTTCGACCTGCGCGTAATAATACAAACGTCCATCCTCGATAGAGAATAAACTGTTAGGCAAAGGGGCCAGGATCAAGTGATCCTCTCCAGTTATATTGAAGAAATATCTACCATGTTTTTTGGAAATCATACCACATGCTCTTAGAGTAGATAGACCGAGACGGTTAGCTCCATTCAACGGTTTGACGTTACCTAGGTTGATGCAAAGTGCGCGTGCAAGAACGGTCACAATTCCTCCTCCACATATGGGTCCTTGAGATTGAAGAGCCTGATGCTTAAGATAAAACACAAGTAGAGCGCCCAAATTTAGCGTTAAGTTACAATTGATAAGTGAAACTTTTGCAAGGATCAACATGTCGTCCTCATTAACTCTCGTAAACACACCACGTGCCTACAATGTGTTAGCCATAACATAGAACAAATATCAAATGGCAGGATGATCAATTTGATTCCCCTTGGGTGTGTGTCCACGAATTCTCGTCAAGTTAAAATATTGTCAAGGGGAAGGATCTAAAAAAAAGGTAGTTGTGTGTACATCAGTGGTGGTGTTGGTTAACCCAAAGCATTGAACCCATTGGCTGAGTGTCAATGTATACTCATAGTTCATAAGGCGGAATTTAATTCGATCAACTCCGGGACTTTGTTCCTCGGAACAACCATAAGGATCCATTGTGTGTGTCAAGGTGCTGAAGAAATCAAGTATCAAGCAGCGGTATGTCGCAACATCCTGAAAGATAAAATGGTACAAACCAACATTGTTGCAAAGTAAATCGAAATCAACATGAATTCCAAGTTGGTTCAGCATATAAGGACATACCCACTTGGTGGACTTGATCTCTCGAATCTTGAGATGATCAAAACGGGTAAGATGGAACTCCTTGGTGAACTTGATGCCAAGTGACTTGGGGGTTAACGTATCAACGGTTGGTGCAGAGGAATCCGTAGCTATCTCACGGGTACGACTCTTCGTGTTCATCTAATAAATAAAAACAAGACAAAGTAAATAAAGATTGCTACTACATTTTTTGTCCAAGAGAAACCTAGCAGAAGTGATTCTCTACACTAACTAAAAAAGAAACTTGTCTAAAATCAATGTTAAGCATACTTAATATCAAGATTGAATCAAGAACAAGACCTATGTCTAGATTGGCAATGATGAATGATTAAGCGAAGCTTTTGCACAAATAAGTTGGGGATCGGATGAGAATCATACCTTAGATCGAGTGAGTGTGAAGAATCGAAGAAATATTGAGTAAATTTCAAGATCCAATGGAGGTGGTCTGAAGTTTGGAGGAATAAGAAAGAGAAAAAATGATTTGGGGATTTTTTAGGTTACCTCCTCGGGGTGCTTATGGCGTCCTCGTACACTGTACAGGCGAGCGGTACGGCTAGAGCCCGCCCGTACCGGGTGACTTACCTTGGGAGCGATGGCTGCTCCCAGGCGATGCACTCGGTATGGGCGCGCGGTATGAAATGCCAGCCTATACTGCTAGTCATTAATGTTGTGGTGACTTTGCTTGAAATCTGATGTTTGCTCGAGGGGTACGGTTCGAGCGCGCGGTACAGGCATGTCCATCTGTACCAGTGGTCGTTATCGACAGTGATTCCTTCGGCAAAAATCAAAATTTCTATGTCCCTTTGGCTTGAGGTGGTATGGGCGCACTGTATGGGCCACTACGGCCGTACCAGTGGTCGTTATCGACACTGTGAACTACAAAAACTCAAGGAATTTGATTAGTAGCTCCGTGCACCTTTGCACATCTCCTCAAAAGGTTAGATAGCAACAAAAACACTAAGTAATGATCCAGCAATACTTGTTTGGCCATGTGTTAGTAAAATGTAGAGGATTACCTTATTTCTTCTCCTCTCTCCATAGGTCTTCTTGAACACTTTTTATTAAAAACAAAAACAAAAACAAAAACTAACACGAAGTAAAATATAATAAATAAAAACTAAGAGAAACTTTATTTCACATGGGTTGCCTCCCATGAAGTGCTTCTAGTTAAGGTTAATTAGCTTGACCTAGATGGCAATCACTTAGGTTTGTGAAGTAAAACACCACTCAAAAATATTTTTCTTTTAAAGTAATTACACCATCATCATCATTAGGCTTGTCCTTCTTTTTCCTAGGGAAGTGGACTACAAAAGGATCTCTAGATGGTATCCCTATTCTTACATTCCCTTCATGTAAATTAATAAAAGCTTTAATAGTTCTTAGGAATGGCCTACCTAGAATTATAGGTGCTATGGGATCTTCAGGCATGTCCACAATAACTAGCTCAATAAGAGCGGGACTACCTTTAATTTCAACAACTATATTTTCTTTGATCCCAATAGCTTGTTTATAAGTTGAATCATCTAGATGGAGTCTTAATTCAGTTGTAACAAATGGCCCCAAGTTTAACTTATCGAATAGGATTTTGGAAATAGTTGAGACACTTGCACCAAGATCACAAAGTGCGGTTATCTAATTAACTCCCAAATTAATTTTAATAGTGGGCTCAAATATATCACTTAGCTTAGCCGGAAGCTTATCAGCTAGTCTTTTGTACTCCTTGTAGGGGTTCCGCGCATAAAAACAATAAATTTTACTCTACGCCCTTGAACCCCTGAAGCTTCCAGGACCTATCTATTAGTAATACAGTAACAGGAGGGGCTTTTTGCAAACTTACCCTCGAAGACCGAAAAGCCTTGTCAACGCTTAGGAGAGCGTGGTTGATGTAGACGAGTCGAAGCCGACCTCAAGGTCGTGATGAAGTCGTTGCGCTCCTTCTGGCTCCAACGACTTGAGTGCCTCAAGTGTGACACCTCGTGGGAGTTACACACGTCCAGTGCCTGACGATGACTCCCGCTTCCCTGATCCAGCAGCAGTTGCGGAAGTAGAGCTCCCGGATCCGAATCCCGCAGGGCGATGGCGCTCCGTGGTGAAGATGTCTCTCGCTCGTGCAATCTAGACTTGGGACCACGGTCACGAGAGAGAGAGGGGGGAGAGAGAAAATATCAATTGGAGGTCCTCCCAAAAGTGGGGAGACCTTTATTGATTATTGGTGTGTTTTTCTAAGCCAAATACCCCACCTTATATAGGGGGGGGGAGGTACTACCTCCCCTCAAGTCCCGGGGTGGGACTAAAGGAGAGGAGGGGTGGGGAGGCCGCCGGCCACCCCTAGTGGGCCCCGCGGGGGGGGGGGGGCAAGGCCCAGCCGGCCACCCCCCTTTGGTCCCTCTCCCTCTCTCCTTTCTCTAATGGGCCCTCTCCCTCCAGAAATTGGCCCATTAAGCCTTTTGACCTTTTAATTGATTTTCACTTTATTAAATAATTATGAATAAATGATTAAATCAATATTTAACATTCATTCACACATTATCTAATCTCCGTGGCCATGGAACACCTTCCACCTCCACTCCAGACATCCTCAGGACTTACCGAAACCCTTTCGGTTTTCTCCCTTCTTTTCTTCGATGATTCTACCGATCCAATAAACACTCTCTAAGCATCATCAAGCCCTTAAGCGTGATACCCTACGGTTCGGGAACACTTCAGACATGGTCGGGACAATCCCGCACCAATGATCAACAGAGGGACCTGGATGGCCATGTGACCCTGTGCGTTCCACGAAGATCTTTCGTCGTTTGAACCGGGACAGTCGTGTCTTATTCCCTTTTTCATTCGATACTTGCATTGCCTGAGACCTGATCAATGACATCTTCATGTTGAGTTCAATCTCGTTACTGAACAATGCTATTTGACTCATTCCGACAAGTGATATCCTCGTGATCTAATCACACGCTGTGTAGCTATTGGATATAACTTCTCCGAGTGGGCCCTTGAGTATCATCCCGTCACATGGACGGACAAATCCCGCTCTTGACATATATTGCCTCTACGGTTTCCTCCAAATACCTGAACACACCTTTATAACCACCGTTTTACCAGATGGCATTTGATGCTATCTAAGCACTCTCGGGAGACAGTGATTGATATAGCCTCACGGTGTAAGGAATAGTCTACGAGGATCCATTTCTAATCATCATAACTTGAAATTCGTGACATGATCGAATCACGATGTTTAGGTTGGGTATTGGTTCATCATCTCATTCTCCGAATGAGATTACCTCATTTCCAACTGTCATAAATGCCACATGATTAGGAAACATGATCATCTGTTGACCAATGAACCAGTGACTAGAGTTTCACTAGGAACCCCTGGTTTGTTTGTATATCACACATGTATTGATGTTTCCACTCAATACAGTTATAGCATGATATAAAACCTAATCATAAACTATATGAAATATGATAATAGTCCTTACTACTATTTGTCTCTAGGGCATATTTCCAACACTCCTCTAAATCACGAACCTTAGATGCTACTTGTAGTATATATTGTTGGTACATAGCATCATTACCTTGTTCTATACCTGGATTCTTAACGGTGATCATCTTCAATGGATCTTCCATGGTATATTCCGGTGTTGGCATGTTGCTATAATCCAGCTCTTCAGGTTTTCATCATTGGTTACCACCCTCATCATCTTGAGGTCTTCTACCAGATTTGGCATGGGTTTTCCAGTGAACTTTGCTAGTATGAGAACTTGGCTCTCGGCTACCTTACCTAGCTGAGCCTCCACGGTCTTTGTTATTTCCTGTAAAGCCTGCACAACATTTCTAGTTGCAACGTCCTGGTTAGATAATCTTCCTATACTACTCTCATGGTTCTTCGTAATCTTAATAATCATATTGTTTTGTTCGGTTTGAGCTTGCATAAATGTTCTAAAAGTTTTCCCGAACGGGAGATTACCATGATTTTCTCTATTAGTGTTATCATAATTATTATAAGGAGCTCCTGCAGAATTGGTATGATATTGTTGAATATTAGAAGCATAATTGTCTTTCCATGCAGGATTAAAAGGAGAGCGAGCTATAAAATTAAAATCATTAACATCAGTAGTGATAGCATTAACTTGGGTATCTTCCTTACCCTTTACTAAGCTAAGAAACTCATCTACCTTAGATCTAAGCTCCTCACTGTTTACCTCGGTAATTGAACTTACTCTCTTCGAGGTTCTTTCCACATGCCATTAGGCATGGTTATTTTGCATGTAATCAAGTAACTTATTTGCAACACTCACATGCTTGCCCATGATCATTCCTCCTGCTGCAGTATCTAGCATAGACTTAGACATTAGGTTAAGACCATTATAAAATAAATCTAATATAACCCACTCTTCCATCCCATCATTAGGACAGTTCATTACAACCTCTTTCATTCTTTCCCACGCAAGTGCTAGTAGCTCATGGTCTTCTTGTCTAAAACTTGTAATGTTGGACCTTAGCTGCATAGTCTTAGCTAGGGGGAAAAATTAGTCATAAACAAATTAGTACATTCCTCCCAAGTTTTAATAGTGCCCTTTGGTAGAGCTAGGAACCAATCCTTAGCCTTTCCTCTAAGAGAGAAAGGGAACAATCTTAGCTTAACAACATTTGGATCTACATCCTTAATACGCATCATGTCACAAATTTCAGTAAAAGTATTTAAGTGCAATCCTGAATCCTCAGAAGATGAACCCCCAAAATGGTTTTGTTGAACCAAACCTAAAAGGTTAGGTTTTATCTCATATGTTTCCGCATCAACTGCGATTGAGTGATGGGTGCACAAATAAAATCATTAGTGGGAGTAGCATACTCCCCTAATCTCTTTTGAGCCATGGCTCTTATCTTTTTGGTAATTTTTTAAGTAATGAAAAAGAATATCAAGTAAATATTTTTTGGGTTTTCAAATAGATAATAAGAAAATAAACTAATAACAAGAATTAAACTACAACTAATAATAAAACTAAAAACAAGGTCTCCAATGACCTCACCAGGATAGCGAAATTGCTTCGCCAGCAACAGCGCCAGAAAAAGGGTTGATACCTTCGATCCGGATTCACGGATGTAGTATAATAGCTTTTTCACTAGAATATCTAGGTTTAATCGAACCTCCAAAAGCATTGCTAAAAGGTAATAAAAAAAGGACACGTCTACAAGAATTTGTTTGTTCGTTTTACCTAAGTTGATCGGACCAATCTAGTTTACTTTATAACGGCTTTGAATTAATGGATGGAAATAGGCCAGGGTTGAAGATCCACCTGCAACTGCACATCGAATGGGATAAAGGATAATAATAAGCATAGTTGTGTATAATGTTTGTATTGAGATAATATTTTGTGGGCAACACATCCTAATATTCTAGAGGCCCCGTGATGTAGTGGGCATAGCAATAGACTATTAATCCAAATGAGAGTACACCGAAGCGACGGGTTACAAACGATTATTAAGTGTAAACACATATCAAAGCTTTAAGTGGTGATGTTGTTGTTGATCCCGAATGGGGCGCTACGGGAAGACCGTACTATCCTTTCTGTCATTGAGGTTCCTATGAGATCGCCGCTAGCAAAGTATCTCACCTTAAGGCTTTATGAATCTATGGGATCTTCGGTACCTACAAGTCCACAAATCGAGATGAGAGATGAAGTAACAAAAGATACAAACCATGAATCCAAACAAAATACAATTATCCCATGATCTAGATGCACATAATTGCAGCGAGGTTTCTCCCCAACCCACAGTCCGTGAGGACTACTCACTCATAACAAATAGATCGGAGATAGAAAACATCATGCAATTACTTCGATTGAAATGAAATATTCTTACACTGGTCGCCAAACCACAAGGACATCTAAAAGTACAAAGCAATGGCTATGGCTAGTGGATGGATGGATGGTGGAAGTGATGAAGAATGGATGAACAATCGTGTGGATCTCCTTTGGTGGTGTTGTGATGCAATCTGAGAATGGTGGCCCTCTAGCCGGCGGCTGGAGGCTCAAAATATATAGGCATCTTCATGATAGTTGTAGGGTTTGACGAGACGAAGTTGTCGCCACCTCGTACGGGCAGGCAGTACAGGTGGACCGCGCCCGTACCAATGATCGTTAATCGTGCTGATGTCCTAGAAAGCTTCTCCAATTACTTGGTCGTGTGTACTTCCTCAAAATCTTTCATTATGACTCCTTATTTCGCCTTAAAAGCAGTGATTTCCTGAACAACATGACTCAAAGAAGGTATTTGCATATCTTTGCAATTATTAGTCATTAGTGGCAAAAGTTGAGACATTCTTTGGCAATTTCTTGACCAAAAACAACATTTAAACGCAGTGGAAGATGGCAAAAATCGGAGCCATCACGGTCCCACGCATGAATCGCTTGGGGAGCTCCACCCTCATGAACCAGTCCAAGCCATCAAGGACGACGATGAAGTCGATGACCCATTCAGGCTCAGGGTCATCCTCGATCTTGATGACCATGGGAGCAGGGGCCACCAGAGCTGGGGCCTCGGTAGCAGCGGGAGTGTACGGGCCGGATCCAGCTCCGGGCCTACCACTGCGTCCTCCGTGATGACACCTGCCACTCTCGCGAGGACGTCCGTGCCCGCGATTGGTGGGAGTATCTCCTAAGGCCGCGCCCGTCTCCACGGGTGCAAGTACAACAAGAGGCGTGCCAAGTCTACCGTGCCGCCCTTGACCACTCCCGTGAGGTCACCCATGGCCGCGCTTCACCTGAGGAGTCCCTACTGCCTCGACCGTCACAACCTTGCCCTTCTCCTCTGCTGAGAAGCGCGGGGGTGCCATCGAGAGAGGGAGAGGTCTTCGAATCGAGAGCGAAAGAGAAGAAGGAAGAAGGCAACAGAGTGGAAGCAAAAAGATTCCTTCCCCACCTTTAACTACGCCACCCAAAAAGACGTATCACTGTGCCACATGCATGGTATTGGACGTAGGGCCCCACGCATCATCACGTCATGGGAACAACTCCCGGAGCAGGAATAGTGTGCTCCAGATCTACGGACGAGAGCTCACAGCAGGTTGGGCTTCGCGGCCCATATTCGAGTGGGTCGGGTCTTCATTCACCTAGTGACCGCACGGGGTCGTCCATTGTCTGAGGCTGCTTGGCTCTTCGGGCCCATGAGGGGACACGTGCAGGCCAAGCGCTCGGGGACTACTATGGAAGCCCTGGCACCCAGGGTGCCATGTCCCCATGTTGGACAAGCCCTACAACCTAGGAGACTTCGCCCTCTAGAGGGCGGATGCCTCTCGAAGGGACCGTAATGGGCAGGCATCAAGAGGTACCCCTCGAGAAGGACCAACACAGCGCCATGTATACATCTTGGAGCCTTGGATACCCTGGGGTACGTCTGGGTTAGAATAGTAATCACATCAGATGGAGTACTGGCCGCAACCCGGACAGCGAGCGTAGGGCTTCCGAGGCATCGGCCGCCTCGGTAAAGAAGACCCGGTCCCCTCTCCTTTCGCAGGGAAGGAGCAAGTAATCAGGTGGTAGGAAGCTCCTCTAGTTGCCGTTTTCGTGAAAGGAGTGAAAAAGCAGAGAGCGCTGGGTGAAGACAGAAAAAGTCAACAAAGGACACTTCACCAACGGGTGATGGAGCGCCCAACACCCAAGACCTAGTCCACTAAAAAGTAGTCTCCTAGACCAGGATCAGGATGGACGGCACTATGGTGACCCTCACTGTCCATGGACTAGGGGAATAGTCCCGATGCCGCCCTATATAAGGAGCCATTATCCTACCATTGTAACCTCATAGGAAATCGAGCAATACAACCAAGAAGGACTAGGGGCTTTACCTCCTCACGAGGGTCCCGAACCTAGGTAAAAAACCTGGTGTCAACTCTCTGTCATGCATCCGCTCTTCCGCCGTAGCCGTCGCCAAACTCCTTCGGAATCGTGTGTTCAGCCCCCTCACAAACCAAGGGATCGTTGGACCCTAGCTCTTTCATGGGACAAATCTCTGACAGTATTAAGAAAAAATACCTTGTTTAAGCTGGGCCCTTGCTGACTCGTGTATTAATGAGCTCGTTGGGGAACCCCAAGAGGAAGGTATGATGAGCACAGCAGTAAGTTTCCCTCAGTTATGAAACCAAGGTTTAATCGAACCAGTAGGAGCAAGGAAACTCCCCAAAGGTGTTGCTAGCTGAGCCTTGGCAGGGCGCACTACCGGTGCTAGTAGCAACGTGGAGACCTACACAACACAAACACATAACTTTGTCCCCAACTTGCGATGAGGTTGTCAATCTCACCGGTTTTGCTAAAAACAAAGGATTAAACGTATCGAATGGAAGGAAGTAATAGTTTGCAAAAAGTTAACACAAAGCAGTAAACAGTTTGTAGATTGTATGTAAAAGAAAGGACTAGAGTCCATAGTTCACTAGAGGTGGCTCTCCTTAAGATAGATAACATGCTGGGTGAACAAATTACAGCGGGGCAATTGACAAACATCGAGAAAGCATACAAGTATATACTAATCATATTGACTCCTTTGAGACTTGACTGGGCATTACAACATTATACATAGACCGCCATCCAACTGCATCTATGACTAATAATCCACCTTCAGGTTGTCATCCGAACCCACTCCAGTATGAAATTGCAAGCAATAGATTATTGCTTTACGAATTGCGTGTAAAGTAAATAATATGATTTTTCTATAAACAAATGATTGTTGTTTTCTCCCTAGTAGCAACATCACATCTAGTACCTTAGAGATTTCTGTCACTTCCCCAGATTACCAGAGGCATGAACCCACTATCGAGCATAAATACTAAGTCTTGGAGTTGAAAACATCTACTTGACCAAGATAGCTACTAACAACGAAAGCATGCAAGATCACAAATAACAAAGACATGATAAAATCAATAATCAATCTGATATAGCATCTCAATATCCATCGGATCCCCGCAAACACAACATGCAGAATTACAAATAGATGATCTTGATCATGAACGGAGCTCCCAAGATCTAGACATGAAAGCACAAAGGAGCAGAACTAGCCATCTAGCTACTACATGGACCCGTAGTCCAGAGATGAACTACTCATGCATCACATCGGAAGCTTGCATGATGATGAAGAAGGCCTCCAGGGTGAATTCCCCTCTCCGGCAGGGTCCCGAGAAGAGCTTCATATCCCTCCCAATCTAGGGATAGAGATGACAGTGGCTACAAACTCTTTCGTGGATTTTTGATCGGGTCCTTAGGGTTTCCGTATTAGAGGCAATATATAGGCGGAAGGAGAGGCCAAGTGGGTGCTAGGGTCGGCCACACCACCCCCTGGCGCGGCCAGGCCTGGCCCAGGCGGCCAGATGGTGTGGGGGCTCCCTGGCTCCTCTCTGTCTCGTATTATGGCTCCAGATGACTTCCGGTAAAATAGCGACTTTGGCTTTTGTCCCGTCCAATTCCGAGAATATTCATTTTCTGACTTTCCTGGAACCAAAAACAACAGAAAATAGGCAGCTGGCACTGTGGCTCTTGTTAATAGGTAGTCCAAGAAATCATATGAAAAGTACTCCAAAGTGTGGATAAAACACAAGAAAGTAGATAAAACCAAGCATGGAACATCAAAAATGATAGATACATTTGCAATGTATCAACATCCCCAAGCTTAACTCCTGCTCGTCCTCGAGTAGGTAAGTGATAAAAAGAAAGAATAATTTTTGAGGTGACATGCACCATCATAAACTTGATCAAAGTACTTGTAAAACATTCGAAGCTGGGATCATAGTACTTCAATCATAACATGAAAGACAAAGTTCTAGCAATAAGACAAAGAAACTATGATGGAACATGAAAAGGCACAAACAATAGATTCATGAATAACAATGCCTTGCAAGACGTTTGTTTGTTTCACATAAAGAAAACATAGCATAATAGTATTCAGCTTGTCCCTCATAGAGTAGCAAATATAAATGCAAAGGACACCTTCAAAGTTCATAAGAGTGACTAGATACAAATAGTTCAAAACAAGCTATATCAAGTTATGCATCAATCAACTAGTCTTGGGACAATGCACATAGAACTAAGAATGGCCACTATGCTCTCAAAGTAGGTGCATAAAGGTAGAAGGTGAAGATTAAATGTAATGGTGGAAGAAAGGCCTTAATAGAAGGAAGCAGAGATTCAAGTTTCATAAAGAGCTTCCAAAAATTATGGTACTTGTTAGCTTTCAGCTCTCATTGCCCCTATCATAAGCATCTTGAAGGTGATTAAGGTTAAAGTGACACAACTAACATGATATGCTTGACAAGTTATAAACCGAAATCTCATGCCCCTTACTTACGAAGACCGAACCTCATGCTACTCAACTTTAGTCACATGTAAGCTCTTGTCATTGTAAGTACATATGTATCATAAAGAACCTCCAATGGGGTACCCCTTGCACATGATACATGAGCTATCCCATAATCAAAATGACAAGGCAAGCAGACAATGAGCATCTCAGCAATCTTTTTATTTGCTATTTGCATAGGTTTTTATTGAGGATGCTTCATAGAGTGCTCATTATGGTGATGCTGCAAGTTTCCACCATGATTAGGCATGGCTTAGGCTAGCGGCCCAGGCATTTGTCTAACACACATACAAACTCCATGATCTTACAAGTTCCACTTTTATTTCACAACGCCGGGATCCGTAAGCAAAACTCCATGATATCAACGGGGTACAAAGTACAAGTGCAATGTTGAAAGCGTTCCCCATGATACATGGTTCTGCTAATTTCAACTTATAAAGTGCAAGCATATACGCAACAAAGAAGGGCCCAATGGTTCAAGTTTATTAAATGCAAGAAAAGTAAAGTGTGCCATCAAGTTCGTGAGAGCTTTAATCACTAGTTTTCTCATAACAAGTTTAATTCGGAAGGTAGAAAAAAACATGAATATACTTGGAATAGCATATGCTAGTAGGTAGGTATGGTGGACTCTTTGGAATACTTGGTTTTAGGAGTTGGATGCATGAGTGGAACTCATACTTAGTTGTGGAGGCTAGCAAAAGACTAGGATCGACAAGCTAAGAGAGCAATAATGGCCATAATCATGTAGAGCGACAAAACATCATTGATCAAAGCATAAAGTGATACTGCAAGTTGAAAAATAAAGGATCATAAAGGCTATGGTGACTTGAGATAGTCATAACATGGTGTGAGCATGCGCCAAGTCAACCCAAATAAAGCATCAAAGGAGAATACCACTATACTATGCTTTAATATGCTAAAACAACACATGATTCATCCAAGGCACATTAAGAAATCTCAATTGTTTATAACAAGTCATGCTACAGCAAAGAATACTAAGCATAAATCCAAAACAATATCAAGCATCGCATGACAAAGCATAGGCCATAGTCAAAAACAAGCTCTCTTTACCACTTAAGCATGAGCTTTCCTACTCTTTTCCAAACCAAACCAAACTATTTGAAAACCAATGTATGAAAGAGGGGGTCCAACCAATTTATTCAGCAAACTAAGCAAACCAAGAAAACGAAAAACAAAACGAAAATGAAAAAGAAGATGCTCCAAGAACAACACAGCTGTGCATGAAACAATAAAAATGAAGCGTTTGGAAGAAACCTGGGATTTTTATTGATGAAGAAGGGGATGCCTTGGGCATCCCCAAGATTTGACGCTTGTACTTCTTGGATATTTCTTGGGGTTACACGCGTGGCATCCCCAAGCTTGAGCTTTCGTCCATCCTTCATCTCATTACTCATTCCTTCCATACACCTAATTTTTTTACTTCATACAAAACTTCACACAATCTTTATTAGCAACATTAGTGCACTCAAGATAATAAGTCTTTAGGTTCAGTTCTAATACCAATAAACTTCCATTAAAACACTAGCTACTATAGCACTTCCCTCAAAAAGCTCCATTCCCCAAAAGAACTCAAAAAGGAACCAACAAGAAGCAAATGCAGAAATTGGCAGAAATCTGTCAAAACAGACCAGCAGGTAAAGAAGAATTTTTTCGAAGACCTTCTGTTGCTCAAATCAAAAAGTGTTGAACTAACGAAAGTTAGATAACAACCTGGGAAGAAGCACAAATGCTCATGCCTCAAAAGGATATTCAGAGATTTTACACGAATTTTTACGGTGAAGCACAGAAATCTGTTTTGGGACAGCAACTTTCCCAATCATTACTTCTCTCTCATTAGAGGTTACTCTTGGCACAAAAAGCAATTAAAAAGTATAAGGAGCGTTTATTACTGAAGTAATAACTTCCAAGACTCATCTAAAACTTTTGGGTTATCTCCCAATAAGTACTATTCTTTAACGCCTTTAAGTTAGGCATAAGAAGCAAGAAAAAGAATCAAGTGTTCTCAAATGAAGAAGCATTAAGACCAAATTTTGTTTTCATAGGAGAGGCAAAAGAAATCTTCTCTCTCTTCTTAGGTAAGTGTTATATACCTTTCTTGAGTGGGAGTTGATATTTAATGGTGCCTTCTTTCATATCAATAATGGCATCAATAGTTCTAAGAAAAGGTCTTCCCAAAGTAATAGGCCAAGAAGCATTGCATTCAACATCCAAAATATAGAAATCAACAGGTACATAGGCATTGTTAACCATAATAAGAATATCATTAATACTCCCCATGCTTTTCTTTTAGCATTATCATCAAGTGGGACATTCAAATAACAATCTACAAGTGGAGGCAAATCAAGCATATCATAAATCCTTCTAGGCATAATAGAAACACTACTATCAAGATCACATAAAGCTTTGAAATCAAAGTCATTCACTTTCATATTAATGATGGGTTCCCAACCATCTTCTTGTTTTATAGGAATAGAAGCTTTATGTTTCATCTTTTCTTCTTTAATCTTAATGAGAGCATCAGTAATGTGTTTTGTAAAGGCCATGTTCATAGCACTAGCATTAGGACTTTTAGCAAGCTTTTGTAGGAACTTAATAACTTCCGAGATATTGCAACCATCAAGATCAAAATCAAAATTATCATCTAAAGTAGTAGAACTATTACTAGCCTCAACACTAGTGGTGGTGATAGTAGAAACACTAATGTTTCTAGCAATTTCATCTTCTCTTTCCCACTTAGCATGTAATTAATCTAATAGTCTAACATTTCCATCAATTCTTACTTGTATAGCATGGGTAGCTGCAAAAGGATTATCAATAGTTTTAGGTTTAGTAGCCTTTTTATTCAAAGAAGATTGAGCTTCAGCCAAAGATGCTATATTTCTTTCAGCATTATAGAGTTTTTCCTCAATAGTTTTATTGAAAGAAGTTTGTTTACTAATAAAGTCCTTAAGCATAACTTCAAGTTCAGAGGGAGCACTCCTATTGTTGTTGTAAGAATTTCCATAAGCATTACCATTGTTGGGAGGATATGGCTTATAATTGTTGTTACCAAAATTATTCCTATAAGCATTATTGCCAAAATTATTATTTCTTATGAAGTTCACATCAACTTGCTCTTCTTGAGAAACCAAAGAGGCTAAAGGAACATTATTTGGATCAACATGGGCTTTCCCATTAACAAGCATAGACATAATAATATCAATCTTATCACTCAAGGAGGAGGTTTCCTCAATAGAATTTACCTTCTTACCTTGTGGAGCTCTCTCAGTATGCCATTCAGAATAATTAACCATCATATTATCCAGAAGCATTGTTGCAGCACCTAAAGTAATGGTCATAAAGGTACCTCCAGCAGCAGAATCCAATAGGTTCCTCGAAGAATAGTTCAATCCTGCATAAAAAGTTTGGATGATCATCCAAGCAGTCAGTCCATGAGTGGGACATTTCTTTACCAAAGCTTTCATTCTTTCCCAAGCTTGAGCAACATGTTTATTATCAGATTGTTTAAACTTCATTATTTCACTTCTCATAGATATAATCTTAGCACGAGGATAGTATTTTCCAATGAAAGCATCTTTGCATTTAGTCCAAGAATCAATACTATTACTAGTTAAGGAATTCAACCATTCTTTAGATTTTCCTCTCAAAGAGAAAGGAAACAATTTAAGCTTAATAATATCACCATCAATATCCCTATGCTTTTGCATCTCACAAAGTTCAACAAAGTTATTTAGATGGGCAGCAACATCTTCATTACCAATACCAGAAAATTGTTCTCTCATAACAATATTGAGTAAAGCAGGTTTTATCTCAAAGAAAGTAGCTTCAGGAACAGGTGGAGCAATAGGTGTGCTCATAAAATCATTGTTGTTGGTGCTAGTGAAGTCACACAACTTAGTGTTTTCAAGAGTAGTCATTTTTTTGTATTTTGGTAAATAAAGCAAACTAGTAAAACTATTTTTTTGTGTTTTTGATAAAGAAACAAGCAAACAAAACAAAAGTAAACTAAGCAAAAAAAATAACAAAGTAAAGAGATTGGTTATGAGGGACTCCCCTTGTGGAGATGTCCTTGACTCCTCAGCAACGGCGCCAGAAAAATACTTGCTGACTCGTGTATTAACGAGCTCGTTAGGGAACCCCAAGAGGAAGGTATGATGAGCACAACAGTAAGTTTCCCTCAGTTATGAAACCAAGGTTTAATCGAACCAGTAGGAGCAAGGAAACACCCCAAAGGTGTTGCTAGCTGAGCCTTGGCAGGGCGCACTACTAGGGCTAGTAGCAACGTGGAGACCTGCACAACACAACCACAGAACTTTGTCCCCAACTTGCGATGAGTTTGTCAATCTCACCGATTTTGCTGAAAACAAAGGATTAAACGTATCGAATGGAAGGAAGTAATAGTTTGCAGAAAGTAAACACAAAGCAGTAAACAGTTTTTAGATTGTATGTAAAAGAAAGGACCGGGGTCCATTGTTCGCTAGAGGTGGCTCTCCTTCAGATAGATAACATGCTGGGTGAACAATTATAGCGGGGCAATTGACAAACATCGAGAAAGCATACAAGCATATACTAATCATCTTGACTCCTTTGAGACTTGATTGGGCATTACAACATTATACATAGAGCGCCATCCAACTGCATCTATGACTAATAATCCACCTTCAGTTTATCATCCGAATCCCCTCCAGTATTAAGTTGCAAGCAACAGATTATTGCTTTACGAATTGCGGTAGGGTGCCGAGAAGAGCTTCAGATCCCTCCCGGTCTAGGGATGGAGATGACGGCGGCTACAGACCCTTTCATGGATTTTAGATCGGGTCCTTAGGGTTTCCGTATCAGAGGCAATATATAGGCAGAAGGAGAGGCCGAGGGGGTGCTAGGGTCGGCCACACCACCCCCTGGCATGGCCAGGCCTGGCCCGCGCGGCCAGGTGGTGTGGTGGCCCCCTGGCTCCTCCCCGTCTTGTATTCTGGCTCCAGATGACTTCTGATAAAATAGCGACTTTGGCTTTTGTCCCGTCCAATTCCGAGTATATTCATTTTCTGACTTTCCTGGAACCAAAAACAGTAGAAAACATGCAGCTGGCACTGTGGCTCTTGTTAATAGGTTAGTCCAAGAAATCATATGAAAAGTACTCCAAAGTGTGGACAAACCACAAGAAAGTAGATAAAACCAAGCATGGAACATCAAAAATTATAGATACATTTGGTTAGTGGTCTTGCGCTTGTTTGGTGAGTAGTTGTACTGGTCGGATCCTGCGGCATGTGGGGGTACCATCCTGTTTCCCACACCTGGAGCACCGCATGTTCCCATGTATGTACCACGGTGCTATAGTAAATAAAGAAGAGATGGTGTCATAGATGCTTCCACAAAAACATGATGCAGACAGAGATAACTTTTAGCACAGGGATACATCTAGGTTGCAACCAACCACTTTCAGCATTGGAAAGAATCGAAGAATGCAACGAATATACTGCTACATTACCTTTTTAGGCAAATTTTAAGGGAACTGATGGGACCATCCCTATCTGTACTGGCCGTGCGTACCACTGACCCACAGTTCTCCATACAGAATCTGACACAAAAGCCACTTTACATTATGAGTAGCAACTAAAGGTTACAGAAGTTAAGAATGCCGAATCGAACCCGACCAAATTCCCCAATCAGAACAACGGTGACCATGCCCTGATCCCGAATCCATAGGAAAATTAAAAGTGCTATCAAAATAGAGTGAGAACAAGTCGAGGTAGAATCTTCAAGTCATAAAGATGCTTCATATACAATTGGAATTGGGCATGGCTAGCAAACGCACGCGCTCGCGCTTGGGAACCAGCGCGCGGCCTTGCGCGGTCACTCCTTGGACGCTACGTGGAAGCAGCACGCGGTGTGCTTTCAAAAACCCGACCGGGCGTGCGAGTACGCATGCGGGATTCTCCCTAATCGAGCCAGCTTCCTGGATCGTTTGGCCGTATCGCACTATACCGCACCCAAAATAAAAGAGAGAAAAAAGGGGAGGGCGCTCAAAAAAAAGAATCACCAGAAAAAGCATGCGCATCGTGCACTGTTTTTTCTCTTTTTCGGTGCAACATAGTACAACAAGGCAGTGCACGGGCGGTGCACTCCCAAGACACCGCGTAGTGCACTATGACCTAAGGCAGTACATCAAGGCCGTGCGCAGGTGATGCACTGCTAGAACACCGCGCGGTGCACTGCGTCTGAAGCAGTGCAACACAGTACAACAAGGCAGTGCACATGCGGTGCACTGCCAACATCGTGCAGTGCACTGAGACCGAAGGCAGTGCAACGCAGTACAACAAGGCAGTGCACGGGTGCTACACAGCCAAGACTCCGCGCAGTGCACTACGATCGAAGGTAATGCAACACAGTACAACAAGGCAGTGCACGGGTGGTGCACTGCCAGAACACCGCACAGTGCACTGCGACTAAAGGAGGTGCAATGCAGTTCAATAAGGCAGTGCACGGGTGGTGCACTGCCAAGACACCGTGTAGTGCACTACAACCGAAAGCAGTGCAACACAGTACAACAAGGCAGTACAAAAAAAGTTTATCAAAAACTATGAACATGGGATTTAGTTTTGTAGATCTTGGCGCGAAGAGTGTTGCGGTGAAAATTAATCATGATTTTAACACTCAATCTCAAAGATATTTATTTTATAAATTTGAATCCAGAGGAGAAAAGGAAAAAAGGATAACTGTGGCCTCTTCATGTGACTCTCCGCGGGAATAACAGAAACAAAAGAAAACCATCACTTCTGGCTCACCACGTGTCGTGCAAGGATGGATAGTGGAGACGTAGGGCGCACGAATGACCTCCACGTGTCGGTAGCACGCCAGACCGCATGCGAGCTCCCGAAAGCACGCCCTTTTTCTAGCAAAACATTGAGATCGTTAAACTTTGGATTCCTACATGAAGTGGAATGTATGGCTAGCTTCTTTGAACATCACTTCAACAAAAGTGTGATCATATATATAAAAAAGGAGAAGAAGAAGAAAAAGAGTGAATGTGCAAAGAGCAAATAGGCATACACTACTATATTGTGGTATCGCAAAGAAGCATTTTGAGATTTTGAATCCCAAGTGAATATGTTAATCCAAAAAACACCTGGGACTACCTCGCTAACTCATTCGGTCGAACCGAATACTTTTGCATCATGTTGAGATTCATCTTTTGTGAACTATTGATCACTAAGGTGTGGAAGCCTTCTAATATTATTTGGATGGTTAGAGTAAGGTAATATTCATGAACTTATTCCTATATATCATATATGATAAACACATGCTGCAACTGCCTCATTTATTTTATCGACTCAGCTTCATGAATATGAGGATCACATCCATTAAGCTAAACTTGCTCGGGACGAGCAAGAGTCTAAGCTTGGGGAATTTGATGAGTGCATATTTGCATCATGTTTTATATTATTATTTTTCATTGTAGTTGTAGGACCTTGGTATTTTATGGCGTTCGCATGCACATTTTATGTCTATTTTCACCTGGATCGGGCCAGATAATGGATACAATGGACACAATTCTTGGAGCAGTTATACTAGGGAGAAAAGGAGTCAAAAACAATGTAAATCGCTTATTTGGGAAATATCAATAACACCAGAAGAAAACCCGAAGCGACCAAGGCATACAGAGGGTTTAACGACCAACTATATGACCGGAATATTTTCCAGACGTATAGTTGGTGCCGCCACCGCCTCCTCAAATAGTTTCACCCCATGCAACTGGATTGAAGATACGACATACAGAACACCCTGAAATCGCCAAAAACCTAACCTCCGGAAGGAATCTAGAGGGGGAACTCGCCCAAGGCATCCATCTTAGCCCTACGTAGAGCTACGAGGCCAAGGCATCAATCTTCATCTTCATCAACTGCTGCACCACCATCATCTCCATCCATCCCATCTTCACCCATTGAGATCATGTTGCAATTTCCATACTCGTTGTGGATTTATACAAGAACTATTCATTTACAATTGATTCCATTACCATTGCCATGATGTTGATTGCCTCCATGTCTGAGTAGATCATTAGTTCTTGGGGAGATGGAGAAACCCTAGCATATGATTGAGATAAGATAGAGATTATTATGTTATACATCATTATGTGCATGTGTTAATTGTCTTCATCTTGATGCTGGGAGTTGTGCACCTCCTTAATACTTGCCTTTTACAGGGACATGATTGTCGTGGTATTGCCGACGAGTACGCCATGGAGGGGTACTCACAGTGCGTGTTTAAAGACGCGGGGTAAGGCAGAGAGTTGACGGGTACGAGTTAACACAGCTTACCCATGTTCAAGTCCCACAATGGTGGCAGAACTCTACTCCTACTATAAATCACAATAATGGCAATACGTCGAGTTACAGAGATAGGTTCGCTATGCGAGGTGTTGTATGTTGTACGTAGCAATCTAGGTTGTGTCTTGCCGTGAAGGCTCCCATAGGTCTGGCTTATAAAGGCGCCAGAGCCTAGGGTTTACAGGGAAAGGTCCTTGCCGGACAAGGCAAAGAGTACTACACTAATACAAACTAGTCTTTCGTGTCTTGCACTCCAAGGCTCCGAGAACGTCGATGACTCCTGCGTAGCCTTCCTTTATCCCGCATGGACCTCCCTTCTAGATCTGTCTAACTAGGTTTCCTAGCAGGCCATAGGACTTGCTACCAACTATGGGCCACCCGGGTTAGCCAGAATAAGGACGTGCTATGGTGAAACCCATTTAGCATATCCCCAATAGTAGCCCCCAGAGTTCTTTGAAATCTTGTGTCGTCTTGCCCATTGATCTTTGAATGATCCGTCTTGGTGATGCCAACAATTCGTCGAACAATATCTCAAAGGTCTCCCAAATAACCATGCAATCCTCTTTGGCTTCGCAATGTAGCCGGAGATTCCTTGAGTCTTTCTTTCTAGAGCCGGACATTCTCCGCCTTCAATGGAATCTTCAGACGTGACACTTCAATGCAACTATCAGGAGGATGACGTAGGGTGCAGCCTACGCTACCTCAAAACTCATAGAAGGTAGGGAATTTAATCATCGGCTAGTTTAAAACTCGTGAAATCCGAAATGATAAAGCGGCAAAGATGGAGGAGGTGGCGAAATTACCTTGCACGATCGTCTCCATGTCGGCAACGCCCCGTCCATCACAGCCCTTAGCACGAATCTCAACACAGGGTCTATATATTTTCATTGCGGCCAGGTTATTTTCTTTTTACCCACATTCGCTTCCTCGTCTTCATCTTTCTCTAGCCGCGCGCCTATTCGAGCTCCTCTTTGGAAAACCCTAGCCAGAGCCCTCTTCTTCTCCACCTACTCCATCATTACAATGGCCTCTAGCAGCTCCATTCCTTCAACGACGACGACCCCCAAGGTTATTCCAGAGCCATCTCAAGGAATAACTGTCCCGCCAGACGGGGTGGTTGTCCCCATCACCGCTGTAGTGGAAACCACCAGTGATGACCAAGAAAGAGCGGTGCCAGATGTCGCTGAAGAAGACAATGACTCCCACAAGGGAGTGTGGAGGGGCTCTGACCTTCCACCGAAGATTTGCAAGAACTGGTCACCAAGGGGTATCTCCCCACGGTGAAGGATTTGGTCTGTCGGCCGGCGTTGGCAGACGAGGTGGCCCCTTCTCGCCAAGACGGAGAGAAGGTGTACCTCAAAGCTCAGCTGGTACGAGGCGTAAGTCTGCCAGTATCCGACTTATTCGTAGACGTTCTCCGGCACTTCCGGGTACTTCCCCACAACCTCTCTCCCAACAACATCTTAGTCCTTAGCAACTTCGTATCTTTGCGCGAAGGATTCCTAGGTATCAAACTTAGATTAGATCTGTTTGTGTACTTTTTTTACCATCAAGAGAGAGTCTATAGAGTCTAAGGACGAGTTGCGGATTTGTGGAACCATTAGCTTTAAGATCCAGCCTAGCTGGTGCTTCCTCGACATCGTAGGGCATGATTCATGCAAGAACTAGCAGCGCACATACTTCTACGGCCCAGATAATCCGCTGCCTGATCGCCTTGAGACATATCCTAACTTTGTTGATGGAGCCGCCGCCGAGGTGCCCGCATGGTGGACCCCAGCCTCCCTTCCATCCAACGACGAGGCCAACCGCACCGTAAGGCAGATTGAATGGCTCGTGGATGGAGGTCTGACGGGCTTGGACCTAGCCATGTGTTGGTTTGTTAGGCGGATGCAACCTCTACAGCACCGCGCCGAGTTGATGTGCAAATACAATCAAGACAGGAGGGATCCCATGCAAATTTTGCGGGATAACTTCTCCACTGACTCTGTTAAACTCTGGCTAAAGGATATCGTCAAGGTGAAGGATAGGAAGCTCGGCTTTGAGATCACCTATGACATGTTCGATTGCAACAGATGCCCAGAGGTAGCTTTTGTTTCCTTTGTTTCTCATTATATACTCTAAGGATTTTCTGACTTGCAGTTGTATGTCTAACACTCCTCTATATCCCAGCTAGCGACCTTGGCGGCGGATCAGATGGCCACCGAGGTCTACGATCCCAAGATGAAGGATATCCAGGTGGTGTCCGATGATGACGCCCCCAAGGATCAACCAGCTCCGGCAGTGCGAAAGCGGAAGAGAGCCACCTCTAACGCTGTTGTCGAGGCCAAGAAGAAGAAATCAGAGAGTGGAGTCTCCAAACAATCCACCACCGTCTTAGAGGCAGAGAAGAAGAAGTCCACCGACATTCCCCTCACCAAGGCTCCTACCGTGGAGTAAGTATATTAATTCTCTGGCTTGTACTTTTAGCTCATACCTTTTTTCAACTCTTGTTCTTATAATTTGTACGTTTCAGGAGGAAAGCCGGTGCTAGTTTGAAGCGATCCTCTAGAGATGCTGGAGGGTCAAAAAACATTCGTGACATGTTGACCAGAGATGTGGCCGCCAAGCCTCTCCTGCTACTGCCCCCTACTCCTGCCGCTAAGCCTTCTACTGGACTTGCTAGGCCTCGTCCCCCGTCATCCCTGAGATCTCTGCCATGGAGACATATGTCAATCCAATCCTTGATGTCTCAGGCTCTGTCAAAGCGCACGTTGCTCCCAGCGTCCAGGCGACATAGGAGAGCACTTCCTCTAAAGTGGCTGAATCTCTGGCTAAGGATGCCACCGAGAAAGGGAAACAAGTAATGGAAGAGGTGGAGGCGAAGGTGGTTGTGGCAACAGACAAGGCGAGAGCCTCTGAGCCATCAACTATTCTGAAAACAAAATAGGCGGCTAGGGCATCATCCATGCCTCCCGCTTCAACATCTCCTTTGGCTGCAACTCCTCCGACGTTGTTTCTAGATGATCTCATTGCACAGGCGGATGCCGTGTATAACAATGCCAGTATCTTCCATACTGCATATGCCAATCTGGCCAAAATCTCAAGCTTATTGCCACTGTAAGTCTTTTGAACTTCACTTCTTTTATTTTGTGTAGTATATCCCTCTGTAGCCCCCCAGCTCTTAGGCGGATAGACAAAAGTTATTAGCCTGAGTGCTCCAAAGAATTAGAAATTGATAGTGTAGCCCCCGAGCATCTAGGTGGAAACTTAGAAGAATTCCGGCTAGATACTCTAAGAATAGCATACTTGATGATTTAAAATCTTGTGATGTAGCCCCCGAGAGTGTAGTTGAAATCAGATACTTCAAACTAGATGCTCTAGAGAAACTAAGCATTCTTGCTTGTTTACAGAATGAGAATAGATGGAGGATCATCGCTCATGAGAGGTTTGCTGCTTTGAGGAAGGAACTGGACCTTCAACAGGGTAAAACAGCCTTCTTGAAGCAACAGATCAAAAATAGCCAGAGTCTATTTCTTTTAACATGTCCTTTCTTTTCCTCATGGATTCATTTCTTCCATCTTCTCATAGTGCTTGCTGATTTCCATCTTATAGAAGCCATTGCCCAGGCCAAGAGCATCGTTGAGCAATCGAAGCATATCCAAGAGCTCGACGATGAGAACAAAATCTTGAAGAAAGACCTAGCTGCTGCCGTCAAGGGCCATGAGGAGGCGATGAGGGTGCTACAAGAGTCTACTGACACCGAGATGCAGCGCCTGAAGAACAAACATGCACAACTCAAGGAACAGAACCAAGCTGCCAAAGAGCGGAATGCAAGGAACCTTGAGGTGTACAAGATAGTTCAGAAGGAGCGAGACATCTTGGCGGAGACATGCAAGCAAGCGGAGACGAGCATATTCGGTAACTTTCCCCGTCTTGGTCGATTCTGTACTTTGGATAATCATTTGATTTTTTGTACTCATGGTCCTTGTATCTTATGCAAACCACAACTCCCATTGGCTTGGCCAACTTGGGTGAAGGTGCTCCTGATCCCAAGGAATGCATGATTCTTGCCGACAACTTCCTCAGCACCGCCATTGCCCAGGCCAAGGAGATAGCCCAGCCTCTAGGAATAAACATCAAGGCAGCAGACTCAGCGGCCAAGTACACGGAAATCCTGCGCCGAGCCCCCGAGAAAGTCAAGGACTGGGAAGCCTCTTGCGTCCAGCCTGGTGCAAGGATGACCCTGTCCTTGGTCAAGCCACACTATGACAACACCGACATTGACCTCTGGCTTTCCCAAACTTGACGAGGAAGGGAAGGAAATTGATAGCGATGCTATTTGGAATTCCGTCTCCGGCTTCGACACAAGGATTGCCAGAATGGTCAATGCAGATGTCTTCATGCATGCCGAGATCCTTGATGAATACATTGCTTTGTCTGGTCTAGCCCATCACTTTCCGAGTTTGACGAGCTCTCCTGGCATGGCTCTCCCGATGATGCCACCACGAAGTCCCCTGCAGCAGAGCCATGAAAAACAATATTTGTATTAAATGTATCTTTGTGAAGTGTATGCGGAAAAATTTATGTGTTGTTTAAGGCGGAAAATCTTGTACTCGAGTTTCCTGCTACTCATCTGTTTCTAGCATGTGTGTATTTTTTTGAAGCAAGTGCTGGCTTATCCATTATTCTGGTTCACATGCTTGACCTTTCGTGAGACGGAAGACTCATAGCACAGAACTATGCCCTTAGGTAATGATGCTTAATAGCACCGTCAAGAACCTAAGAGAAAAATTGCTGGCTTTAAGTGCCGAGAATTCACTACTCCGGAATCCACATAAAAACTTATGAAAATGTGTAGACCAGAAAACTTAAGCTAATGCTCGTAGGCGGAATTTTCAAAAGTGCAACCGCAAACTTGCGCATAAAGGGTTTATATGATCCAAAAATGAACAACTAAAGGAGGTAAAAGACTTAGAGAATATGAGTGAACCAATTGCTTTATTTCATTGATCATATAAGAAACTTATTACATAATATAAGTATGCTAAGTGTAAAAGGGACGTAGTTGTGCTATGTTCCAATGCCGATCTGCCTCCGGGTAATCATCATCGGAGTCAAGTTGCTTGCGCTTGCGATTTTTTGGCCTATCTTTCAACTCGCGAATATAGATGAGGTAATAAGAACCATTTAGCAATTCTTTTCTTATGATGAACGGTCCTTCCCAAGGCGGGGATAGTTTGTGTGATTTCTCCTACTCGAGTCTAAGCACCAGATCCCCCTCTTGGAATGAGCGATGCTTTGCACGGTGACTATGGTAGCCATGTAGCTTCTGCTAGTAGACGGCGGATCTCTGGCATGTCAGCACGTGCTCTTCTTCAAGTAGGCCCACATATAGGCGTCTGGATTCTTCAGCTTCATCCTCCTTATAGGTGGCGACTCTTGGTGCATCATGGAGGATGTCGGATGGAAGGACGACTTCTGCTCCATAAACCATGAAGAAAGGATTCAAGACGATGGATCTGTTGGGTGTTCTTCGTAAACTCCACAAGACAGATGGTAATTCCTCCGCCCAAGCCCTAGCTTCTCTATGTAGCGGTGCTTCTAAGCGTGGCTTGATTCCGTGTAGAATTAGGCCATTGGCCCTTTCAACTTTCCCATTTGACTATGGGTGTGCCACAGATGCTAGGTCAAGGCGGATGCCTTTTTCATGACAGTACTCCTCAACTTCTCCGAGAGACAAATTTTTGCCATTTTCGGTGATGATGTTGTGTGGGAGACCAAACCTAACCACTAGATCCTGGACAAATTTTAGATTTGTTTCCCCGTCAAGCTTTCTAATGGGTTTAGCTTCAATCCATTTTGTGAACTTATCCATTGCTACTAGCAAGTGTGTAAATCCACAGGGTGCTGTCTGCAAAGGCCCCACCATGTCCAGCCCCTAGACTACAAACGGCCAAGTTATCAGTATGGTTCGCAATTATTCAGCTGGAACACTTGGTTGCCTTGCATAGAACTAACACCCAAGGTATGTTTGTACCAACTTGTTGGCATCCGCCTTGGCAGCTAGCCAGTAGAATCCTTGCTGGAAGGCCTTGGACACCAACGATTGAGGAGCGGCATGATGCCAGCAATCTCTGAGATGTATTTCTCTAAGGATTTCAATACCTTGATGCTAGGAGACGCATCGAAGGAAAAATCATATGGTATTTCTTTTGTGTAGCTGGCCGTCAATGATGACATAGCCTTTTGCTCTGCGTACTATTTGCCAGCTTTCAACTTTGTTAGCGGGTAAAGTTCTATCTTGTAGATAGTCCATGAATGGTTTCGTCCAAGCCGGAGAGGTCACTGTTACTATATTAACAAATGTGTCTACTCTATCCGGGTTGTCGGGTTCCGCTCCCTTCCCGGATGGGGTCTGTAAATGCTCTAGGAAAACGCCTAGAGGAATTGGTTGACGAGCTGATCCAAGCTTTGACAGCAGATCTGCCGCTTGATTCTCCTCCCTTTTGACGTACTTAACTTCGTAGCCATCGAAGCACTTGGCTATTTCGCCTACTTCGTATCGATATGCCACCATCATAGGGTTCCACGTGTTCCAGGTGCCAACTACTTGCTGGGCAACCAAGTCGGAATCTCCATAGCAAACTATGCGCTTGATGCTAATATCCTTGGCCACACGAAGTCCGTGAATGAGGGCCTCATACTCCGCCATGTTGTTGGTAGCATTGAAGTGGATATGCAGGACGTATTGCAACTTTTCTCCTGTTGGTGATTGCAATAATACACCAGCCCCCGAACCATTGAGTAGCTTTGATCCGTCAAAGTGGATGACCCAATATTCTGGCTCTTGTACATGAGTGTCTTCTGGCAGTTCAGTCCAATATGCGATAAAATCCGCCAATGCTTGTGATTTGATAGTGTCGCGTCTCTTGTAGGTGATTTCAAAGGTGGCAAGTTCAATGCCCCACTTTGCCACTCTCCCTATAGTGTCGCTGTTGTTGATGATGTCGAACAGTGGAGCTTTGCTCACCACTGTGATAGGGTGCTCCTGGAAATAATGCCTTAGCTTACACGCAGCAACGAAAAGTCCATAAGTTATCTTTTGGTAGTGTGGGTAATGCTGTTTGGATTTCGTCAAGACTTCGCTTACATAGTAAACGAGTCGTTGAACTCCATATTCATGCGTTGGCTCCTTGCGCTCCACCACGATGACGATGCTGATGACTCGGTTGGTTGCCACCATGTAAACTAACATAGGCTCCCTAGACACCTGTGCTGCAAGTATTGGTGGGGAGGAGAGTATTCTCTTCAAATCTCGAAGTGTTGCATCAGCCTCGTCCATTCATATGAATTTGTCGGCCTTCTTGAGCAACTTGTAGAGCGACATAGCCTTCTCACCAAGTCGGCTGATGAACCGGCTTACTGCTGCTACGTAACCTGTGAGCCTTTGTATGCCCTGCAGGCATGTCAGATGTTTAATGTCGAGGATGACCTTGATTTTCCCCGGGTTCACCTTGATTCCGCGGTGTGAAACAATGAAACCCAACAGCTTGCCGGAAGGTACCCCAAAGATGCACTTCTTGGGGTTCAGGATCTTGTTGTATTTCTGGAGATTATCGAAGGTTTCCTGCAAGTCAGCGATAAGATCATTTGATTTCTTTGACATTACCGCAATGTCGTCCATGTAAGCGTGTACATTGCGACCTATTTGGTCGTGTAGGCAACGTTTCATTGTCCGCTGGTAAGTAGCACCTGCGTTTTTCAGCCCAAAGGGCATCGTGACGTAGCAGTACATGCCGTATGGTGTGGCGAATGAAGTGTCTAGTTGGTCTGACTTTCGAATCCAGATTTGGTGGTAACCTGAGTAGGCATCGAGAAAACACATAAGTTCTGAGCCAGCCGTCGAGTTAATGACTTGGTCAATGCGAGGCAAAGCAAACGGATCCTTCGGACACGCTTTTTTCAAGCCGGTGTAATCAATGCACATTCTTAATTCATTGGTTCCCTTTTGGGGACAAGTACAGGATCCACCCATCGGTTGTCAATAACTTCTCAGATAAAGCCATCCTTAAGTAACCTAGCTATTTCTTTGCCTATAGCCTTCGTCTTTCATCACCAAAGCGTCATAAAGGTTGTTTCACCGGTTTGGCACTAGGATCAATATTCAAGCCATGCTCGACAAGTTCCCTAGGAACACCTTTCATGTCGGCAGGTTGCCAGGCGAAGATGTCCCTATTCTCATGGAGGAACTTGACAAGCGTGCTTTCCTATTTGGGATCCAGGTCCGTGCCAATGGCAGTGGTCTTGGAGGAATTTCCTTCAACAAGTTCCACCTACTTGGTCTTGATGGAGGCCTTGAATGCGGGTTCGGTGGCAGTGATCTGCTTCTTTGAAGCCGACATTTCCGAGGCATCGACCTGGTTCTAGATCTCCTTGAACTCCTCACCATAGAGAACTTCTTCGGTGAAGGCGGATTCACTAAGCTCGCACTCTCGTGCCTTGTTGAAGCTTCCATCAATGGTGATGATGCCGTTTGGTCCGGGTATCTTGAGCTTGTGTAGACAAAGCATGGCCTTGCAAGGAAGGAGCGGAAGATGTCGCATCCAAAATTGGCGTGGTACACGATCTTGAAAGGAACCACTTCAAAGGTCATGCGTTCTTGGCGGGAATTGTTAACATCACCAAAAGCGACCTGAAGGGTGATGCAGCCTAGGGAAGTTGCTTGTCGGCCGGGGACAACCCCATGGAACACGGTGTTTCTCTTCCTTAAGCTGGGTCTCCGTCAATTTCATCTTGTGTAGTGTATCCAGGTACATTATGTTGATGCTGCTTCCACTATCCACGAGGCACTTGGTGAACTATGTGTTGTCAATTAAAGGTTTCATGACCATGGCATACTAGTTCTCTATTGGGATAAGGTCTGGATGATCCTTCCTATCCCAATTAATTGTAATTTCTGACCACCTAACATACTGGAGAACCGGGGGGAGGGTAGCCATAAGTATCCTCAGAGAGGTTTCTGGGCCCGGGCGGTGGAAGTGCCAAGGAAGGTGTGGTAGACTGGAGCCTTCTTTTGGAAGGGTTTTTCCCCTTTACCCTCTCCCTTGTGGGAAGATTTGGTTTCCATGTCTTCATCCATATCACTTGATTCCTTGGACTCCTCCTCCTTCTTCTTCCCTTTGCCCTTTCCGTGGGGTCTCTTCTTTCAACTTCTCTTGTAGCCGGACTTAGGGTCTTCCTTGAGGTCATTGACAAATTTGCATTGGTGGTTGATGTGGGTGGCTTTGCTGTTTACGTCCAGGTGGATGAAACACATCATATCACGGTACTCTTCGTACGTTTGGGGAACATGGGGTGCTGAGGGTGTAGAATCACTCCTCTTCTGGCCATTGCTAGTCCCCCGGCCACGTCCATGCTGTCCGCCTCCGCCTCTGATAGTGAATGTTGCGGCGACCATGTCGGCTGCATGCTTTTATTTAGGTGGATTCTTCCGCTTGTTATTGTTGTTCTTCCTGGCCTGGGTAGGGATTGCTATTTCCAGCAACGATCCGCGCGCGTCGTCATCAGCAGCGGCGAACTCACTAGCCATGGTGATCATTGTGTTGAGGTTGAGCTCATTGTTGGCTTGCTTGCGCTTCAACGTATGCCGGAGCAAAGTTCACTTTTCCAGACTGTCGACGAAGGCGGCCATAGTGGTTTGTTCATGCACCCCTGCGCATGAATTTTTCATATCCAGCCAGCAAGAGAGGTAGGCATGAGAGGTTTCATCCTTTTCTTACACACACTGATGTATGTCTCCAACAGTGCAGGGACGTTTGTATGTACCCTCGAAGTTCTTGGTGAACACTTCATGCATGTCGAACCAATTATATATTGATTTCTCCGGCAAGTCGTCAATCCATTGTCGGGTAGTACTAGTGAGCATAAGTGGGAGGTACTTGATGGTGATGTTAGGGTTTCCCCAGGCGACGTGAATCGCTTCGATGTAGTGCTGCAACCATGTGTAATTGGTCTGGCGGTGTCATCGTAAGGTTTGATGGTCTTGTCTATCCGGAGACCCTGGGGGTATGTTGTGGCCCGTATAACTGGTCCAAAACAACGTGTCCCAAGGTACGGGAGCTCTCGAGCTTCTTGGATCTTGTCCAACCATGAATGTGCGTCGTACGGCTCTGGTTGCTTCCCTTTTCCATCATGGGGAGGGGAGTTGTGGCGTGATCTATGAGATCTTCGTGCCCTCCGCCATGATGGCTGCTAGGTGGTGACGGTGGCAGTGGGGGCGGTGGGTTAGCCTTCCTGATGTTTCGCTCCTGTGACTCCTCATGACTATCACGCTTGCTTGTTGGATGTGGGGGGTCCTTATGGGATATGCTTCTATGTCCTTCAACGCTGCTGCGCTCTCCGGCATGCCGGGGCTGCTCGCCCTGGTCGCGTATAACTATGCTAACCTGGGGATGCCTAGGCGATGGCATGCTTGTACGGTAGTGCGGATGTGGTTCCTCGTGACGCCGAGATGGTAGTGGAGGTGGTGACCAGCGTGGACGAGCCTTTTCTCCATGATCAGTGGATATGGGTATGGTGTCAGTCCTGTTGCGTGCCTCCCTCTGTCTTTGCTCTGTAGAGTCTCTATGGGATCCCTCGTCACAGGGAGATTTTGGCCTTCTACAGCTGTTCAAGGTTGACTGGCAAAGCTTTGGGTTGGACTCAAGCCTCTGTGAGGTAGCCTTTTCATGTTGCTTGCATGCCTTAGCGACGAGGTCGTACACCTGACCAACCGCTTCTGGCGACCTTTCCTGCTCTAGGAGGGTCTTGGTGACGGCGATGTTGAGTGCAGGAGTTGGAATGACTTGCCTCCCCTCTAAAGCAATATAAGGGGTGGCTTTTGCCAGCTTGGATCCCTCATATCCCAACCTGCACCGAACGCCGAGATCTTCGACTACGTTAGATGGTGCTTTGTTTGCCTTTTGCTTTAACAACAATTGTTTGTACTCAGCCACCATAGATCTTGCCTCCTTAATTGATTGTTGCGCCTTGGCCATGTCTTCATCTAGCTTAGCTCTGCTCCGCAATGCACTTGGCCTCCGCTAGGATTGCCTCATGCTTCTCATCAAGCTCCGTCATGCTCTGGATATGGGCGACAGTAATAGGCTCAAGGAGGAGTGTTCCGTAGATTACCTTGTCGGCGGGAGTAACCAATGGGTTGCCGGCTGTAGACGTTGATGGTGGCATTGGCGGCTGGTTTGACTGTGTGGCAGTACTGGGGGCCGTGGTGAGCTCTTGTGCCGGTTGCGGGAGGATAACCGGAGGCGGCAAGGCCCTGGCCGGAGCTGGAGGCTTGGTGGCTTTCCTGGCTGCTACTGCTCTAGTAACCTCTGTCGTGGTTGGAGCTCTCTATCGTTCTGGTTCCTGTCCATCTTCTTCCAGCACGCTCCCAATGGCGACTAGCACCTGGTGGGAAGCGTTGGTCTTCTCGGCATGCTCCTCCTTCTCGGTCTCTTACTCGATCTCCCTCATAACAGCATCGTATAATACGATTCGTATTCCTCCGAGTTAGCGTCCGAGCCGCCACCATCCATATTGATTTCGGTGTATAGTGCGTCAAGGACGGAGTGGGAGTTGGCTTTAGTGTTGGCGATGGCGGATGTAGAGGGTGATGGAGGCAGGCCGTTGTTGTTGTTTCCTCCTCTGGCTACGACGATTATCATAGCCTCGGCCTCTGCATTGGCATCCGCGTATTCGTTGACGATTGTGACCATCTCACCAAGGGTGAGAGGACCCGCGGCCTGCCGCCTTTGGAGGGTATGTAGGAGGAGTGTTCCGGGTGTGAGGCCTTCCACGAAGTGGTACACGAGTTCATCGACGCGGTCACTCTCTAGAGTTTCCCTCACCCTCATCCATGTGGCGAGGTATTCGCGGGGAGGTTCTCCATCCCTTTGAACACATTTGGCCGGATCAAAGATGGTGACTACGCCGACAAAGTGTGACCTGCCCATCTCTAATTCTCGGGGAAGCCAAGCAGATTTGCGGGGTCCTTCCACCTTTATATCCTGCACGGGGGCGGTTTGGGTGGGCCTTGAATTTTCCTGATCTGAGCCACCATACTCCAAGGAAATATATGGCCTAGATCATTCCTACAACGTGTCCTTCTCATAGGCGGTTCGTGCGGGGCTTGACGAGTTTCCAACTTCCTGGGAGCTAGGACCCGAGTCGGTTTCGCCTATGAAGATGTGGATGTCTCTGAAGGGGATCATGGAGCAGCGCGTAGGGTTCATCTTTGCTGTTGCCCAGAACTCATCTGGAGGGATGATCAGGACGTTGCCGGAGAAGAGAACCCGTCCGATGGCTACGGTGTTGCTGATTCTCGCGAAGAGATTGGACCTCGCCCGGTGTAGAGCTCGAAGCGCCTCTTTCCCCACGGTGGGCGCTAACTGTCGTGGTTTTGCCGACGAGTATGCCATGGAGGGGTCCTCACAGTGCGGGTTTAGAGACGTGGGGTAAGACAGAGAGTTAGCGGGTACGAGGTAACATAGCTTACCCAGGTTCAAGTCCCACAACGGTGGTGAAACTCTACTCCTGCTATAAATCACTATAATGGCAATACGCCGACTTACAGAGATAGGTTCACCGTGCGAGGTGTTGCATGTTGTACGTAGCAATCTAGGTTGTGTCTTTCCCTAAAGGCTCCCACAGGTGTAGCTTATAAAGGCGCTAGAGCCTAGGGTTTACAGGGAAAGGTCCTTACCGGACAAGGTAAAGTATCATGGGAATGAGCATGGCAGTCGCTACCAGGGGTAGCAATTGATAGGGTTGAGGGAAAGAGCTGGTGGCTATCTGTGGAGCGAGATGGGGGCGGAGACACATGAGTTTACCCAGGTTCGGCCCCCCGGAGGGTAAATACCTACTCCTGCTAGATTGTATTAGCGGAGAGCGAGTTACTGGTGGTGGCGATCTCAGGGTCTAAGTAGCATGTCGCTTGAAGGGGTGTATGATGGAACGTGAGTACAAAGGGAACCCTAGGGAGGTTTATATAGGGGGTACCTCGCTAGGGTTTAGAGTATTTACAACTGAACTAGTCAAGGATTCGGAGGGTTTGACTTAATCCGACTGGGCTTCAACTATGCTTCTGGGCCTCCAGCTTCTAGTCGCCAGGCTTTCTACTCAGTCGCATTCTAGTCACCATCTTACAGGCCCACTCGCAAGGTCCTTGAGCCGGTCAGAGTAGTCCCTGAGGCCAATGTCGATTCAACACAGGTGTTCATTTGGCAGTCAGAGTAGGCCAGTCCAATTTGGACGCCCAGTTGAATCGGCGATGGACTCCATGGATAAAGGAGGAAATTTTCCCACCTGGTCTCCAGTCGCAGCATGGGCGAATGGGATTATGCTCGAGTCGTTGCACCTAGTCGATTGGATGGGGCGTACCAGCAGGCGAGTCGAGTTGAAGAAGTTCGACCGCCAGCTTGGTCAAACTAGTTTTTGGGTAATCCAACGGTAACTTTGGCGTAATTACCGCGGGTAACGGCTACCATGAGATTGGCGGGTAGCGCGTCCTTTATAAGGAGAGTGGCGAGGAACCCTGCAGATCTTCTTCCACATTCCTCACTCCCGCGCACTCTCAGTCTCTCTGTCTCTCCGTGATCCAGATTTTCCGGACCGAGCGACCTCATCTTCTCCTCGATGGCGCCTCCGAAGGATATGTGGGGGAAGTCCAAGTGGACCGCCACGCAGCTCAAGTCGTTCGATAACGCGGGGGTTCTCTGTAAGGGGAATTGGCGAATTCCCGTGCCCTCCGAGACCGAGCCGAATCCTTGCGCCGACGAATTCATTTGTTTCCCAAGCCATCTGGAGAGGGGCTTGGGATTCCCCACCTCGATCTTCTTACGGCGGTTTTGCGTGTATTTCGTGATCAAGCCATCGGATCTTGGTCCACACAGCATCAAGTAGTTGGCGATCTTTGTCGCCTTCTGCGATTGCTACCTGGGATGCCAGCCGTAGTTCCCGCTGTGGCTGGAGCTGTTCCATGGCCACATCGGCCGCGACGGATCCGGCGGACCTATCTTGGCGGCAGGCACCGTAACCTTCCAATTGAAGCCGAAGGAAAATTGCTTCAAGCTCTTGCTTCCAAAGAAAGCCGCGAGTGAGTGGAAGAAGAGCTGGTTCTATGTGAAGGAATCCACTCCCTCCGGCGATGTGGTGCTCCCTATGTATGTTGCAGAGAGGAGCAAGACCCATCGGCTAATAGCCACAAGGCTCCTCGACGATTAGAGGATGGCCGTCGCCGAAATGATGGAGCAGATCCAGCTGCTGAAGAACAAGGGGCTAGAGACGATCAATCTTTACAACTACTGGCTCGTCCGGCGGCTGGTCCCATTGGCAAGCCGGCCCCACTGGATGTATGAGTACACTGGGAAGAACGACCCTCCAGGATGAGTAAAGAGTCATGGGACGCCGCGGACTACAAGGCCGCCTTGAAGAAAATCACGGATGTGGAATTTACCGACATGTCGGTCGGGCTCACTCCGTACGTGGCCAAGAAGAATGAAGCTCCTGTGGTAAGCCTTTCTATGTTGCTTCGTTCTTAGCCACGACTCGTGCGGGCACAATTTGCGCTTGCGACTCGTCATGTTCAGTCGTAATTCTTAATCGGATCACTTCTCTCTATCTATTCTAAGCTATTCCAGATCCATGAGGGTTGGCTTCCCCCGCTCGACGAGCAAATTCCCAAAGAGCTCAAAGAGGGGACCAAAGGGGAGTCCTTTGAGAGCAAAGAAGAGGGGAGGGAGATTCTCCCGCCAGCGCCCGTGGCCTACAAGACTCGCATGCAAAAGCAGCACGAGATCGAGGCGAGTCACATTCTCGAAGAGCGTGATCATGACGACAAGATCATGCAGGAGCACAGCTCGCGGCGAATGGCCACGCCGGTGAAGCCGACACGGATGATGAATTCGCATGTGAAGAAGTCAGCACCAAAGACGGCATAGCCAGCAAGATCAGTGGGGGCGTTTGAATCGGATGAACAGTCTGGTGACGAAGTGGCCGAGGCTTCAACCAAGATCACAGAGGACACAACTCCGATGAAGGGAACGAAAACTGCGGATGTGGTGGTGGAACCGGAGGTTCCACTTGCCACGATTGTGCTGACGGTCTTGGCTGCCACCAAACCAGGGGCTGCTGAATCCACGAGGTCGAGGTCGCCGCCACCGGAGGAAGCAGCTGTGTAGCCCAGGCCAGAGGTCCCTGCGAGTGCAACCTTGACATCGAAGAAGCCCACGGTGTCGTGGGCCGTGGGTTTCTTCGGGAAGGGGCTCTCACGCAAGTTGGGCCTAGAGATGGATAAGCCTACCCATATTAGCACGGGACTATGCTATCTCCTGGTCGCCAAGTAAGTTTGATGTTCTCCTTTCCCGTGCTTCAATGTTTCTTTGCGTAATTGGTGTGCTAAAGATGTATCCTTCATAGGTCCGGTGCCAAGAATATTGGTCTCCCTACGTTGGCCAAGATTCCGCCAGTTGATGACAGAGGGGAGGCTGACCCCTCCCAGAAGAGGAAGCTTATTGCGGAAGATGCACCGAGCGAAGGCGCAAAGAAGAAGAAGAAAGGGGGCGTCTTTGACGTCAAGGTAGTGGGAGACGCAGAGGAAGGTGCCTCCGCTACCCGTTCCAAAGAAGTGACGGCCGCTCAGTAGGAGCCAATCATGGAGGCCCCGCCATCGGAGCCACTGGACCCAACGCTAGCTCTCCGGTGAGGGTGGTCGCATCGTTTCCGCACTTCATGACGAAGGCGTTTTCGACGGCACCGGAGACTTAGTTGCCACAAATTCTAGAGATCATCGACGAAGACGTTGGGCAGCGGCGCAGGGCGCACATCTTTTGTGGTCCCTCCAACAGACGCAAACGAGCTTCACTGCATGCTTGGGGCTGCCATTCAGGTATGTCCAGTCCCCGAGTGCCTATTCCTTGAATTTCAGCGGCTAGGCACTTAGAGGTTTTAGTCATCCAGTCCGCGAGGGTCTAGTCGCTGAATTTCAGTGACTAGGCACTTAGGATTTTAGTCGTCCAGTCCCCGAGGGTCTAGTCGTTGAATTTCAGCGACTAGGCACTTAGGATTTTAGTCGTCTAGTCCCTTATTGTTGTTCTGTTGTTAGGTCCTGCAAAGGGAAAATTCCGATCAGCAAGCCACGAAGGAGCGCCTGGAGCGCGACCTGCATGCAGCACATGACGCCAACCGGCGACTCCATGAAATTGCTGGTGAGCGGGTCTTTTCTTTGGCGAGCCCGATCCATTGTTGTTTGCTCAAAGCTGAATTGTAATGTTTTTGCCTCATAGATGGGCTCCCTGCTGCGATTTCCAAGGCCTACGAGGGGTACGTTTTGGCTACTGAACTTGATTCAGCGAAGAAGCGATTCGACTCGCTGGTGAAGGAGTTGGAGGAGGTGAAGGTGTCGCTAATATCTTTTGAGGAGAGGGCCAAGGCTATAGTCGCCGCGGTGGAGGAGGAGTAGAAGGCCTCCGAGTCGATCATCCTCAGGTTGCAGGGTGACCTTGGTGCTCTTGAGAAACATGTGATGGAGAGCTGCCGCAAGCTTCTTGGTGAGTGTCTTCTGTTTTCTTTTCGGTATGCAGCGAGTCCCCGAGCGGGTGAGTCCTTATTGATGTTGGGTTTTTGACATTGCAGCCCTAATAGAAAAAGTGACCCGGTGGTGCAAACCTTCTACGCCTTGCAATGCGTGACTGTGGTGGTGAGCACGGCCACCGCCTCAGTGCTATGTGTCCAAGCCGTGCTTCAAATGATGTCCCCCACCAAGGTTATTCCTGGGGGGTTGACTGAGGTTTGGTGCTATGTGGCGGAGGCGCTTGCCGTCATCGAGTGGATGGCATGATCAGCCTTTAGGTGCAGGGCCACCACAGCGTTGAGCTGGACTTTCTCACTTCCCCGACGACTTCGACCTTGACGACGTCACCAGCGGTTACCCTTTGGCCACTAGCTCGGTGGAGATCTCAGAGGTTCTGAGGTTGACCGCCAAGGCTGCTCCGTTCGCGGAGCAAGTGTTGGTGATGGGAGATTTGCTACCGTACCAGGAGACGGTGGTGGCACCGGGCGACCCTGAGCTGGAGCACCGTGACCTAAAGTTGGAGCAGCCCTTCCGGTCGATGTTGTCGAAGTCGCTGACGGCTTACCCAACGAACCGTGGGAGCCATTCGTCCGGGTCAAGGGTGATGGCGACGCCTCTTCGTTGGATCCTGCAGAATGAGTTGCTGCCCTAAGGGGCTTTTGTAACTTATGCCGACTGGCCACTTTTGTGATGTAAACAATATATATATGTATATATGGAAGTAAGAGGAGTCAATTGACTCGCATTGTATGGTGAAGTATGTTCTATGTTGATTTTTTGGTTAGCGAGTCCCCAAGCGTGTCCGCCCTTTATTAGGGTTTACCTTGTTTGTGTGTAAGTTTGATTATATTGAGTTTTTATTTTCATTAGAATTGACTCGTGGAGCTAGTCGCTTGGCGACCCCGAGCGCGAGCAAGGTCGGCTTAGGTGAGTCCCCGAGCGTGAGGATCTAGTGCATTGTTCATAACGCGTCTCTCCCCCTCGCTCAAAGAGTTAGTCGCATGGCGAGTCCCATGCAGGCTCTCTTACTTGGTGTGTTCTGGAGCCGCGTAGGGGTTATTGTAGACAAGTCCCCGTGCGTGGTACTTAACTGTTCGAGTCGCTGTGCGCGGGGATGGGGAGCACAGATCTCTGTGAGAAGCGTTTATCAGTTGTCTTGGCCTGGTGGGCTAGTCGAGCGAGGCGACTCCGATGGGGGCTCCGAGGTGGCGTGTTCGTGGATGACACAAGGCCTGAATGTGTTCGGTGCCCTTGGGCCGCACTACTTAGCCGTGTCGGACGCTCTACCAAAGGTTGACTTCCATGGGTAGCATATGGCGAGTAGGCACAATTTGTGTGATCCGAATTTCTTTCATTATATAGCAACTGAGTACAAGTTTTAGTTCTATGTGTAGAACTTGCGGAGGAGGTTTACATTCCATGGCTTCCCAACTTCGAGCTGGCCATCGCCTCGTACGTCGATAAGGTAGTAGGCGTCGTTGTCGAGGACTCTCCCTATGGCGAATGGCCCCTCCCATGGGGGAGAAATCTTGTCCATGCCCTTCCTATCCTGGACCAGTCATAGGACCAGGTCGCCTTCTTGGAAGGTGCGAGTCCGGGCTCGGTAGCTGTGGTAGCAGCGGAGTCCCTGCTGGTTGATGGCGGTGCAGGAGCGAGCTAGGTCTCGTGCTTCGTCAAGATAGTCGACCACATCTTGCCGGGTGATCTCGTTTGCCACCTCCACATAATTAACGACCCAAGGCGAGTCGTGCTCTAGGTCGGTTGGCATTACGACCTCACCGCTGTACACCATGAAGTACGACGTGAACCCCGTGGACTGGTTGATGGAAGTGTGAATGCCCCATATCATGGAGGGAAGCTCTTCGACCCAGCATCTAGGGATGCACTCGAGGGGCACCTGAAGTCGTGGCTTGAAGCCATGGAGGATGCTTTGGTTGGCGCGCTCTGCTTGGCCGTTCAATTCTGGGTGGACGACTAAGGTGAGGTCGAGCCGTATGTTGTGCTCCTCGTAGAATTCCGCCATGACACCCTTGGCTAAGTTGGTGCCATTGTCCGTTATGATGCTGTGCAGGTAGCCGTACCAGTAGATGACCTTGCGGAGGAACTTGGTGGCGGTCTTGCCGTCGCACTTCTTAATCGTCTTGGCCTCGACCCACTTGGTGAACTTGTATACTGCGACCAGGAGGTGGGTGGAGCTAGATGGGGCCTTTTTGAACAGGTCGACCATGTCCATACCCCATACGACGAACGACCAGGTGATGGGGATGGTCTTGAGTGCCGAACTTGGGATGTGCATCTGGTTGGCGAATTTCTGGCACCCGACGCAATGTTGGATGATGTTGGTGGCGTCGGCATGCGCGGTGAGCCAGTAGAAGCCATGTCGCATGGCCTTGGCGACGAGTGATCTTGCGCAGGCGTGATGGCCCCAGTCACCGGCATGAATGTCTCGGAGGATCTGGCATCCTTCTTCTGGTTGTACGCGGCGCTGGAATACGCCAGTCATGCTTTGTTTGTGGAGCTCACCGTTGATGACGATGAAGGATTTGCAGCGACGTACTATCTTTCGTGCCTCTATCTCATCAGTGGGTAGGACCTTGTGCTCGAGGAAGGCGACATACGGTGCGGTCTAGTCGCTGGGTTCCATGACCATGGCAACCAGAGCTGGCTCGGGCTGCAGAGGTATCCCGATGTCGATCTCCTTCGGCGAGGAGACCGAAGGCTTGTGGACGGTGTTGAGGAAGACGCCTGCGGGTGTAGTTTGGCGGCCGACCCGATGCGAGAGATAGCGTCGGCCTCCTCGTTCTTGCGCATGTCGATCCACTCGACAGAGTAGCCGGTGAAGTGGCCTCCCAGCTGATCCACCGCTTGGCGGTATGCTATCATGGTGGGGGAGACGGCGTCGCAGATCCTGGCGACTTTGCCAGTGACTAGGTCGGAGTCGCCGTAAAACTGTAGGCGATTGATGTTCATCTCCTTTGCGGCTCGCATGCCCTGGAGGAGGGCCTCGTATTCGGCCATGTTGTTGGTAGAGGGCGTGAAGTCGAGGTGGCGCACGTAACGGAGCTTGTCTCCTTTGGGGGAGGTGAGGATGTGTAACTACCTCGGTGAATTACGCTCTTAGTTACATGCCTGGATGAACGAAAGTGGTTAAAATAGTACGGTGGGGCCCAGGGCCACTCACGGTAGACCTTCCGGCCGTCCTAACCACTTTCAGACATCGGGACAAGAACGAGCGGCGTAATCGGCAGGCGAAGGGATCAACTACATACACAAATGAGTATGTATGCAAGCCACATACAACAGTCCTCAGAGCCATTCCATCTAAAAGAAATAGAAATATTGCAACGCCATACGGCAAGATTCAAATATCCTAGATAGAGATAATAATTTAGAATATCTCCTCATACAACAAACATCAGAGTATCAGGAGGAAGCGGCATACAAGATCCGAGTACGGATAAGAAGCAAATCGGCATAAGATGCCCCATAAATAAACACATCCCGCCCACAGATCTCACGGATCCCCGTTCCCGGAATCTCTACACCAAATGATCGTTGCCAACATCATCTGTCTCTTCCACCCAGTATCCACCTTGCGGGTACACCTGTTCATCTGAATCAAACAATTTATCGTGTGAGACCCTAGGGGTACTCAGCAAGTCTTTATGCCACTAAAGGGGACACAACTTGGGGTGACGCAATTGCAGCAAAAGATAATACCTAACAATTCTACAGATACTCGCTAACCATCCGCCTAACCAATGATAGACGGATGTCCGTTAATTAAGAACAACAGTTATAACAGTATAATTAACAGATCCATCCTCCTCCTCGCTTACCAACGAGGAAGCGGACGAACAACCCCCATCATCCGTTGGCAGTTTTATTATCCATTCCATGAGTATTGCACTATTTACTAGTCAAGTACTTAGTCAAATTAAAAGCGGTACTTTAGTTATACTTGTCTATGATCGAGAAACTATGCTCCAAGTCGTCCATAACCGCGGACACGGCTTTCAGAAAGATTTACCCTGTAGGGGTGCACGAATAGCAACACACACTCGATCAACCTCGGAAAAACCAAATCAAAACCCAACGAGGCGTTCACGACAAAGCAATCACAGGATTCAGAAATATTTCAGGGGGCCACCCCATTAAGCTACCCGCAACAAAGTTGGCCGGCTCCGAGACGGACCCAAGGTTTGTGTGGACGGCGGTAAACGACTGGGAACCCGAAAATGTGACTGGGCTTGTCGATACAGCGAAAACGTGTCACGATCCAAAACAGTACAGGTGCTCCTCGCATAATCTTAAATTAAGCAGTAACATGGCATAAGTACAGGATAGTAATAAAGCCCCAAACTAATTGTGGCCCCATGAAATAAGAATGAATCAAGCTCTGGCTCAGGGGGGTCCATAAGGCCTCCCGGATGTGGATAGTGCGAATAGTCAAGGAACATGAATCAAGTACTCGGGGTCCTATGGGACACAAGTGAGCATGAAGAACCAAACAGCAGATATTGCTTCCCGGTGCCGCTTTCATTAGTTATCCCATTACTACTCAGGTTAAGTTGTTTAGGTACCTCGTGATTCTTCAGACACTCACATACCCTACACATGCTTTTCTACGACTCGCATGGCTCAAACAACTCCTGTAGTAATGGCTCATGGGATGGAGGAACAAGTCTCGGTGGGGTTTAAAAGTAAAGGCTATGCAGTACTTGGGATTCAATTTAATGCAATCGCGACTCAATGATGCAAGAATAAGATAGGGGCAATAGGTACTGTATGTATGCAAGCATGTGGTAGTGCTTTCCTGGCAGCTCAGTTGAAGCGAGAGATGGATCTGGGTAGTACTCCTGTGATTCCTGGTAATTCTCCTACTGGGCGTCTATTCGAAGAAGAACCAAACAAACAAGGGCCAACATAAATAAATTGCACAAACATATGAATTATAATGCGACAAGCAAACAAGCATGCCATGATGAATGATGCACAATTTACATGGCATTAAAGTAGCATGGCAAAGGTGAGGTGTGGATACAAGAAATAAAGCATTTTATTATTTATTTAACCAAGTTTTTATTGTCATAAACAGTTCAGATTTGTAAGAATGACATGACGCATGCTTCAATTCAGAAAAAGGACTGAATAGATAGAACGGGCTCGTCGCGCTGATCGATTTAGACATATTATTTGCCAAATTTGGAGTTATAGAATTAAAGTTATTAATTAATTAAGGAAAAGGGCATTTTATTGTAATTTTAATCATCTCGAATTTTTAAAGTGTTCAAACATTATTTTGAATGCCATATTTGAATTCCTCACATTTTTCTGATTCCAAAACATATATCATTTGTATTATTTGGATTTGTATTTTAAAAGTTATTTAAAATCTGGTTTGAATTTTGAATTTAAACATTTACTGAAAAAGTTTAATTAAAACAGAAAAACAGAAAACATTTTACACTTCAGGCAAACCTAGCCCAGACGCTGACGGGTGGGCCACTACGGACTAGGGCCACGCGCGCGAGAAAAATCTTTTGCTACCGCGGCTTAGCCAGCCCAGGCGCTGACATGCGGGCCCGACGGTGAAGCAGGTCCCACGTGACAGCGAGGGGGCATGGGTGAACCACGTCGCGCAGCAGGGAAGGAGTGCGGGTTGAGGGCCTGGGATGCTGGGGGGTTTTCAGCAAGTTTCCAGGCGGCTGGCAGGTGGGGGCACTGGGGCTGCTAGGGACCTGGGCGTGATCGACAAAAGCGCGGGGCTTCTTTTTGCAAAACAGCCGCGCGAGCTCTGACTGAACCTGGCGTCTCTGAATCGCGGCACGACCTGACGACGGCGAGGTATTCCGGCGAGGGTGGCATCGCAACCGCGGCGAGATAGACCTTGCCGTAACAATGAAAACGAGAGAGGACAGCGCCAGCTACGGATCTTGTTCAGGGAGGTTCGTCGGTGGCGGGCTATGCTGGGCGCGGCACGTCGGGGAACAGAGGGGGAACTCAGGCCTAAATCTGCACGACGGCGGGGCACCTCACCGGCGGGGGCCAATTACGGGCGGTGCTAGGCACGCGGAGTGGGGGGAAAACGGGAGGGAACGAGGGGGCTCACCTTGATCGATTCCCACCGGAATCGAGGCAGGAGGTGGTCGGAGCGGAGGGGGACAGCAGGGCTGCTGCGGTGGTGCACGGCGCTCTGACGAGGGGGAGGCTCCAGGCGGTCCTGGTCCTCCTGGCTGGCGGAATCGACAACACGGACCGCGGCGACGCTCCCCGTTGTGTTCCCGGTCACCGGCGAGGACGGCAACGGCGACGGGGCCCTCAGACTGGCGGCGGCCCGCGAAGGAGAGAAAGAAGGGAACGGGGCAGGTAGCTAGGGTTAGGGATAAAGCAGCTTGGCGCGAGGATAAGGAGGAGGGGCTGGCGTGCGGGAGGCATGGCTGACTCGGCAGACGGCGGGGGGAACGGCCACCTGCTCCTCGCTGCTGCTTTCCGTCTGCTGCTGAGAGAGAGAGGGCGAACGGCGTCAGACGGAGGGAGAAGAGGAACAGGGCAAGGCGACGGCGCTGAAGCGGTACGGGCTGGGGAGGCCGGCTGGGGTAAGTGGGCCGGAAGATGGGCCGCGAACAGGTGAGGGCTGCAGGTAAAGGTTCCTCTCTTTTTATTTGTTTTTATTTTATTAACTGTTTTGATTTTTGTTTTGTTGCAGATTTAAGCAGGCCCAAAAATTCCCCTTTTTGGGAGTTTTTGCATATTTTGAATAATGGAATAGGGCTAGCTAGGGAGTGAGGAGAGGGCTTGGTGGATGAGCACAAGTTGTTGGTAAGGAAACAAAACAAGAGAGAGAAAAAGAGGGAGAGGTTTAAAATTAAATAAAAAGAGGACCCCATATGAACATGCTTGTTGGAGAATTGGTTTTGTTGGGACAAGGGCATGGTGGAGAGAGGTGGAAAGGGTCCCACAAGAAAGATCCACTAAACAAAGAGAAAACAAAGGAGCTAAAGGTGGTGATGAAGGTTGCATGGCCCATGAAAAATAATTAATGCCATGTTTAAATTCTTGTGAAAACAAAATAGTACATGGCATTGTTCATATGCATTCCCAAAAGTGGACTAAAGGCCAAGCAAAAGAATGTATAGAATTAGATCCATCCTATCCACATGAGCTAGAATAAAATCAAAAGAAAAAGAATTACAAGCTCATGGATAATAGGATGGTGGAATTATAAGGTGGTGAAAGAAAGGTGATGGAGTGGAATAAAGATATGCCCCCAACTCAACTTGGGCATTAAACAATATATCAATAACCAAATACAATATCAAGAGGCAAATACAATTAATAATGCATATGAGAGAAGAACCAAAAGAAAAGGGGTTTTATATGATGCTCAAATCTAAGGTGGCATGATGACATGAGCATGATATAATTATGATTCCACAATTTGTATGTAGGAAGTAGCCAATATATTACTAGACCAAGTAGCATTACAATTGTTAGACAATTGGGGTGTTACAACTCTCCCCCACTAAACAGGAATCTCGCCCCGAGATTCTAGGAAGAAGAAGACTCAAAGAGGGTAGGATACTTGGCACGGAGCTCATCTTCACGTTCCGAAGTGGCTTCATCAATGGAATGGTGCGACCACTGCACCTTGCAGAACTTGATGGACTTGTTGCGAGTCCTTCTTTCTGCGACTTCTAGAATTTTTATGGGGTGTTCCTGATAAGAAAGATCTTCTTGTAGATTGATGAGTTCATGGTCCACGGTCCTGCCGGGATCCTTGAAGCACTTCTTGAGTTGAGAGATGTGGAAAACATCATGGACTTTGAGTTGTTCAGGGAGCTCAAGAGCATAAGCAACTTCTCCTCTTCTTCCACGAATTTTGAAAGGACCGATGTATCTAGGAGCCATCTTTCCTTTGATACCAAAGCGATGCGTGCCTCTCATGGGAGTGACACGAAGGTAAACGAGATCACCAGGGACATACTCCATGTCCGTGTGCTTCCTGTCATAATTGCTTTTCTGGCGACTTTGAGCAATCTTCAGGTTTTCAAGAATGATGTGAACTTTCTCCTCCGCTTGAGTTACAATGTCGGGGCCAAACAATATTCTTTCACCTGCGCCCGACCAACCAATCGGAGTTCTGCATTTGCGACCATAGAGAGCCTCAAATGGTGCCATATTTAGACTTTTCTGGAAATTGTTGTTGTAAGAGAATTCAGCGTAAGGAAGACATTCTTCCCACTTCATGCCGAAAGAGATAACGCAAGCACGGAGCATATCTTCTAGAATCTGATTGATCCTTTCAACTTGTCCTTGCGACTGAGGGTTGTAAGCTGTGTTGAAGTTTAATTTTGTTCCCAAAGCATTTTGGAAACTTCCCCAGAACTTGGAAGTGAAAATGCTTCCACGGTCTGAACTGATCTCAAGAGGAACTCCATACAGAGAGACAATTCTGTTGATATAAAGCTCAGCCAACTGAATTGCAGAAATTGTTTCCTTAACTGGAAAGAAATGAGCTACTTTGGAAAGCCTGTCAATGACAACAAAGATTGCATTGTTGCCCTTCTGCGACCTTGGAAAACCAGTGATGAAGTCCATCTCTACTTTCTCCCATTTCCATTCCGGAGGCTTCAATGGCTGTAGAAGACCAGAAGGTTTCTGATGGACAGCTTTAACTCTACGACAAACATCGCACTCCAAGACATACTTGGCACAATATCGTTTCAAACCAGGCCACCAATATTGTGTTTTCAAGTCCATGTACATCTTAGTGCTGCCAGGGTGGATAGAAAGAACAGAATCATGCGCCTCCTTGAGAACTTGCTCTCTTAAACCCGGGTAGTTCGGAACAAACATCCGGTGTTCAAAGAAAAGAGTACCTTGGTCGTCAACGTGGAAAGACTCATACTTCGCAAGCTGAATGTTGGAGATGATCTTTTTAGTGTAAGGATCACCAAGCTGAATGGAACAGACCTTTTCTTCCAAGAGAGGTGTTGCTAGAAGATTCAGAAGATACCCTTGATCCACAATTTCAAGGTTGAGCTTGCGGAATTCCTCGCACAAGAGAGGTTGTTGTTCTTCCACCATGAGATTGTTGACATAAGCTTTTCGGCTGAGAGCATCGGCCATGACATTGGCTTTGCCCGGGGTGTAGTTGATGGTCAAATCAGAGTCATTGATTGTTTCAATCCACCTCCTCTGACGAAGGTTGAGGTCAGGCTACGTGAATATATACTTCAGACTCTTGTGATCAGAAAAGATCTCACAACAGTTGCCTAGCAAGTAATGCCTCCATACTTTCAAAGCAAAGAAAACTGCTGCGAGTTCGAGGTCATGTGTAGGATAGTTGATCTCATGCGTCTTCAACTGACGAGATGCATAAGCAACAACTTGTTTTTCTTGCATAAGGACCGCACCCAATCCTTGCAATGAGGCAGCACAGAATATTTGGAAAGGCTATCTGGAGGAACCAAGACTGGTGTGGAAGTGAGCTTCTCTTTGAGTGTTTCAAAGCTTGCTTGACATGCAGGAGTCCAAAGGTATTTCTTGCCTTTCTTGAGGAGATCGGTAAGAGGCTTCGCAATCTTTGAGAAATTTTGAACGAATCGACGGCAGTAACTTGCCAAACCAAGGAAACTTCGGACTTCTTTGACATTTATGGGTGGAAGCCAGTCCATAATTGTCTTAATAGTTTCTAGGTTGACGGCAATGCCCTTGGCAGAGATGACGTGACCAAGGTAGGTGACTTGAGGCAGCCAGAATTCACACTTGGAAAACTTTGCATACAGGCCGTTCTCACGAAGCTTGTTTAGGACACACCGAAGGTGTTCTTCATGTTCTTCTTTTGACTTAGAATAGACTAGAATGTCATCCAGATAGACCACAACGAACTTATCAAGATACTCCATGAAAACCGAGTTCATAAGCCTCGAGAAGGTGGCAGGTGCATTGGTGAGGCTGAAAGACATGACCGTGTACTCATACAGACCATAGCGGGTGGTGAAAGATGTTTTAGGAACATCTTCCTTGCGAATCTTGATTTGATGATAACCACTTCTCAAATCAAGCTTAGAGAATACCACAGCTCCAGCTAGCTGATCGAAGAGATCATTAATCCGCGGAAGGGGATATTTATTCTTGATGGTTTTAGCATTGAGTGCCCGATAGTCAACACAAAGTCTATCAGTCTTGTCTCGCTTCTTCACAAAGATGGTTGGGCTACCCCAAGAAGAAGTACTGTGCTGAATGAAACCGAACTTCTCTTGTTCATCCAACTGACGTTTGAGTTCTGCCAACTCAGCAGGACCGATTTTATAAGGCCGCTTGGAAATAGGAGCGGTACCAGGTTCAAGTTCAATGACAAACTCGACCTCACGATCCGGAGGCATACCTGGCAACTCTTCAGGAAAAACAACTGGGAACTCACAGACTACAGGAACACTCTGAATACCTTCCATAGCATCATCATTCAGAGCCATCAAAGCATAAAGCTGAATTGCAGGAGTCAGACTTGGAGAATAGACTATATGGCCTTCAGGAATTTTCAGAGAAACCGAACGTTCAGCACAATCAATCACAGCTGCATTTGCTGTCAACCAATCCATGCCCAAGATAAAATCAATATCAGAATTGCCCAGAATAATTAAGGAAGCCGGAAACGAAGAGCCACCAATCTCAATTTGATTGCCATGGCTGATATGAGCAGCCCTCATGTTTGACCCAGCAGATTGTACCACAAGACGGTGTAATAAAGGAACCATAGCCAGATCTTGCTCATGTGCAAACTTGTGAGAAACAAAAGAATGCGAAGCACCGGAATCAAACAAAACTCGTGCAGGAACTGAGTTAACAGAAAGCATACCCATGACAACTCCAGGTGCATGCTCAGCTTGAGCGACGTTGACACAGTTGGCACGAGCAACCGTAGACCCAGGCTTGGTGTTGATGTTGAGAGCCCGAGGTGGAGGTGCATGAACCATAGGAGCACTTGCCGCAGGTCTTGGAGGTGGTGGTGGAAGAGCTTTGTTGTCCATTGGACAATTCCAGTGTTGATGCCTAGTGTTTCCACAAGTATAGCAAGCACCAGGTGGATGTGGAGCAACGTAGCCAGGGACTCCGCCAGGCGCTCCAGGGTAGTTGTGGTTGTAGCCCCTGGGAGCCGTAGTGAAGGAGTTTGGTGGCCTTGGTGCATAGCTTGAAGGTCTTGGTGGAGCCGGGAGCGACAATGGGGTGTTAGGAACCCAGACACGACGCTTAGAAGGAGCTGTCATAGCAGAAGAGCTTGCTGTATCACGGCTGTGTTTCTTTGACTCCTCAAACACTTCCCTACTTGCTTCTTCCTGCAGAGCTGTATGTTGGAGTTCCATAAAAGATGCTGGCCTTGCATGAGTCATTGCATATTTGATGGAAGCATTGAGGCCTTGCCTAAACCTCTTTTGCTTCTTCTTGTCATCAGAGATCTCATCGTCACCATAACGAGAAAGGTTCATGAAGTTTCTGATGTAGGTGTTGACATTGTCAGTGCCCTGCTTGAGGTTGAGAAACACTTCCTTCATCCTTTCCATGACAATTTCTGACAGATATTGCTCTTTGAAAGCAGCAGTGAATTGCTCCCAAGTAGGCTGAAAACCAGAAAGATCTGCCTTGAGGTAATTTTCCCACCAGAGAGCTGCATCTCCCTTGAGAAGGGGAGTGGCACATTTGACCCATTCTTGCTCGGGAACATCCGCAGTCATCAGTAACCTTGACACTTCAAGAAGCCAGTCATCCGCATCAAGTGGCTGATCAGACACCTCAAATTGACGTGGGTTGAACTTGAGAACACTCTTGATGTCTCCTTGCTTGGGAGGTGGAGGTAGCGGAACAAACTCATTCCTCCTCACGCTTTCCTCGAAGCGCTGCTGGTTCTGCTGCATAGTGCCCAAAGCATTTGCAATACTTGCCAAAGTAGCCCCAAGTTCAGGTGGTATGTCCTCCTCAGAACGGCGTGGTGGTGCCATCCTGTGATTGATATAAAATACAAGTCAGTACTATAATGGAGAATGATAATAATCCAAAATAGTACCAAAATGGAATTAACCAAGATTAAATGATGCAATTCACTGAGATGATATTAAAATATCAACAAAGTTCAAGGAAATTAGAAGATATTAAGCATAACGCAGACGACTGAACAAGGAGTGTGGTACACAAACTAACAAAGAAAAATTTTCCGCAAATTTCGGCATTAAAATACCACTATATGCGCAAAACCACTTAACGAATCAAGATTAGTAACTCTACTAGTTCAACATACAAGAGCAAATGATAAAAGTAGTGGTATGGTCGCGACTCCATCCCGCACTCAAATCATTACTCCGCACATGAATCAGTAAAACACATATCGCAACACCTTCTTCTTAATATGAACCTAAAGATTGCTAACTACGAAAAAGAACACCCCAAGAAGATAACGTCGGATAACAAAGAGTAAGATAGATCGCATCGGTATACAACGAATCAGAATAGATCGCGTCGGTTTACAAAGGCCTGTCGGTATGGAATGTACCAACAGTTGATAACCAAAAGGCAGATAGTGATAACATTTGGATGCAACAGATAGACAAAGAATTCACACACACACACAACCTATGGTACTACGGAACCCAGAACACGTGAATCCTAGTTTGAATTTTAGAAGAGGATTGAAAACGTTACACTTCCTTACCAGAAAAGGGTGGGTGGGTGGGTAAGAAGAAAAATTGAAGCAGTCCTACTCTCACGTTTTGTTTTTCCCTAGTATACATAGCTACCAAAATATTTGCTAGACTGACAACGACCATTTTGGCTGAGACCCTGAAGGGCGGGATGGCTCTGATACCAATTGTAACTACCTCGGTGAATTACGCTCTTAGTTACATGCCTGGATGAACGAAAGTTGTTAAAATAGTACGGTGGGGCCCAGGGCCACTCACGGTAGACCTTCCGGCCGTCCTAACCACTTTCAGACATCGGGACAAGAACGAGCGGCGTAATCGGCAGGCGAAGGGATCAACTACATACACAAATGAGTATGTATGCAAGCCACATACAACCGTCCTTAGAGCCATTCCATCTAAAAGAAATAGAAATATTGCAACGCCATACGGCAAGATTCAAATATCCTAGATAGAGATAATAATTTAGGATATCTCCTCATACAACAAACATCAGAGTATCAGGCGGAAGCGGCAAACAAGATCCGAGTACGGATAAGAAGCAAATCGGCATAAGATGCCCCATAAATAAACACATCCCGACCACAGATCTCACGGATCCCCGTTCCCAGAATCTCTACACCGAATGATCGTTGCCAACATCATCTGTCTCTTCCACCCAGTATCCATCTTGTGGGTACACCTGTTCATCTGAATCAAAAAATTTATCGTGTGAGACCCTAGGGGTACTCAGCAAGTCTTTATGCCACTAAAGGGGACACAACCTGGGGTGACGCAATTGCAACAAAAGATAATACCTAACAATTCTATAGATACTCGCTAACCATCCGCCTAACCAATGTTAGACGGATGTCCGTTAATTAAGAACAACAGTTATAACAGTATAATTAACAGATCCATCCTCCTCCTCGCTTACCAATGAGGAAGCGGACGAACAACCCCCATCATCCGTTGGCAGTTTTATTATCCATTCCATGAGTATTGCACTATTTACTAGTCAAGTACTTAGTCAAATTAAAAGCGGTACTTTAGTTATACTTGTCTATGATCGAGAAACTGTGCTCCAAGTCGTCCATAACCGCGGACACGGCTTTCAGAAAGATTTACCCTGCAGCGGTGCACGAATAGCAACACACACTCGATCAACCTCGGAAAAACCAAATCAAAACCCAACGAGGCGTTCACGACAAAGCAATCACAGGATTCAGAAATATTTCAGGGGGCCACCCCATTAAGCTACCCGCAACGAAGTTGGCCGGCTCCGAGACGGACCCAAGGTTTGTGTGGACGGCGGTAAACAACTGGGAACCCGAAAATGTGACTGGGCTTGTCGATACAGAGAAAACATGTCACGATCCAAAACAGTACAGGTGCTCCGCGCACAATCTTAAATTAAGCAGTAACATGGCATAAGTACAGGATAGTAATAAATCCCCAAACTAATTGTGGCCCCAAGAAATAAGAATGAATCAAGCTCTGGCTCAGGGGGGTCCATAAGGCCTCCCGGATGTGGATAGTGCGAATAGTCAAGGAACATGAATCAAGTACTCGGGGTCCTATGGGACACAAGTGAGCATGAAGAACCAAATAGCAGATATTGCTCACCGGTGCCGCTTTCATTAGTTATCCCATTACTACTAAGGTAAGCTGTTTAGGTACCTCGTGATTCTTCAGACACTCACATACCCTACACATGCTTTTCTACGACTCGCATGGCTCAAAAAACTCCTGTAGTAATGGCTCATGGGATGGAGGAACAAGTCTCGGTGGGGTTTAAAAGTAAAGGCTATGCATTACTTGGGATTCAATTTAATGCAATCGCGACTCAATGATGCAAGAATAAGATAGGGGCAATAGGTACTGTATGTATGCAAGCATGTGGTAGTGCTTGCCTGGAAGCTCAGTTGAAGCGAGAGATGGATCTGGGTAGTACTCCTATGATTCCTGGTAATTCTCCTGCTGGGCGTCTATTCGAAGAAGAACCAAACAAACAAGGGCCAACATAAATAAAGTGCACAAACATATGAATTATAATGCGACAAGCAAACAAGTATGCCATGATGAATGATGCACAATTTACATGGCATTAAAGTAGCATGGCAAAGGTGAGGTGTGGATACAAGAAATAAAGCATTTTATTATTTATTTAACCAAGTGTTTATTGTCATAAACAGTTCAGATTTGTAAGAATGACATGATGCATGCTTCAATTCAGAACAAGGACTGAATAGATAGAACGGGTTCGTTGCGCTGATCGATTTAGACATATTATTTGCCATATTTGGAGTTATAGAATTAAAGTTATTAATTAATTAAGGAAAAGGGCATTTTATTGTAATTTTAATCATCTCGAATTTTTAAAGTGTTCAAACATTATTTTGAATGCCATATTTGAATTCCTCACATTTTTCTGATTCCAAAACATATATCATTTGTATTATTTGGATTTGTATTTTAAAAGTTATTTAAAATCTGGTTTGAATTTTAAATTTAAACATTTACTGAAAAAGTTTAATTAAAACAGAAAAACAGAAAAAAAATTACAGTTCAGGCAAACCTAGCCCAGACGCTGACGGGTGGGCCACTACGGACTGGGGCCACGCGCGCGAGAAAAATCTTTTGCTACCGCGGCTTAGCCAGCCCAGACGCTGACATGCGGGCCCGATGGTGAAGCAGGTCCCATGTGACAGCGAGGGGGCATAGGTGAACTAGATCGCGCAGCGGGGAAGGAGTGCGGGTTGAGGGCCTGGGTTGCTGGGGGGTTTTCAGCAAGTTGCCAGGCGGCTGACAGGTGGGGGCACTAGGGCTGCTAGGGACCTGGGCGTGATCGACAAAACCGCGGGGGTTCTTTTTGCAAAACAGCCGCGCGAGCTCTGACTGAACCTGGCGTCTCTGAATCGCGGCACGACCTGATGACGGCGAGGTATTCCGGCGAGGGTGGCGTCGCAACCGCGGCGAGATAGACCTTGCCGTAACAACGAAAACGAGAGAGGACAGCAACAGCTACGGATCTTGTTCAGGGAGGTTCGTCGGCGGTGGGCTATGCTGGGCGGGGCACGTCGGGGAATAGAGGGGAACTCAGGCCTAAATCTGCACGACGGCGGGGCACCTCACCGGCGGGGGCCAATTACGGGCGGCGCTAGGCACGCGGAGTGGGGGGAAAACGGGAGGGAACGAGGGGGCTCACCTTGGTCGATTCCCACCGGAATCGAGGCAGGAGGTGGTCGGAGCGGAGGGGGACGGCGGGGCTGCTGCGGTGGTGCACGGCGCTCTGACGAGGGGGAGGCTCCGGGCGGTCCTGGTCCTCCTGGCTAGCGGAATCGACAACACGGACCGTGGCGACGCTCCCTGGCGTGTTCCCGGTCACCGGCGAGGACGGCAACGGCGACGGGGCCCTCGGACTGGCGGCGGCCTGCGGAGGAGAGAAAGAGGGGAACGGGTCAGGTAGCTAGGGTTAGGGAGAAAGCGGCTCAATGCGAGGATAAGGAGGAGGGGCTGGCGTGCGGGAGGCGTGGCTGACGCGGCAGACGGCGGGGGGAACGGCCACCTGCTCCTCGCTGCTGCTTTCCGTCTGCTGCTGAGAGAGAGAGGGCGAACGGCGTCAGACGGAGGGAGAAGAGGAACAGGGCAAGGCGACGGCGCTGAAGCGGTACGGGCTGGGGAGGCCGGCTGGGGGAAGTGGGCCGGAAGATGGGCCGCGAACAGGTGAGGGCTGCTGCTCTGGGCTGCAGGTAAAGGTTCCTCTCTTTTTATTTGTTTTTATTTTATTAACTGTTTTGATTTTTGTTTTGTTGCAGATTTAAGCAGGCCCAAAAATTCCCCTTTTTGGGAGTTTTTGCATATTTTGAATAATGGAACAGGGCTAGCTAGGGAGTGAGGAGAGGGCTTGGTGGATGAGCACAAGTTGTTGGTAAGGAAACAAAACAAGAGAGAGAAAAAGAGGGAGAGGTTTAAAATTAAATAAAAAGAGGACCCCATATGAACATGCTTGTTGGAGAATTGGTTTTGTTGGGACAAGGGCATGGTGGAGAGAGGTGGAAAGGGTCCCACAAGAAAGATCCACTAAACAAAGAGAAAACAAAGGAGCTAAAGGTGGTGATGAAGGTTGCATGGCCCATGAAAAATAATTAATGCCATGTTTAAATTCTTGTGAAAACAAAATAGTACATGGCATTGTTCATATGCATTCCCAAAAGTGGACTAAAGGCCAAGCAAAAGAATGTATAGAATTAGATCCATCCTATCCACATGAGCTAGAATAAAATCAAAAGAAAAAGAATTACAAGCTCATGGATAATAGGATGGTGGAATTATAAGGTGGTGAAAGAAAGGTGATGGAGTGGAATAAAGATATGCCCCCAACTCAACTTGGGCATTAAACAATATATCAATAACCAAATACAATATCAAGAGGCAAATACAATTAATAATGCATATGAGAGAAGAACCAAAAGAAAACGGGTTTTATATGATGCTCAAATCTAAGGTGGCATGATGACATGAGCATGATATAATTATGATGCCACAATTTGTATGTAGGAAGTAGCCAATATATTACTAGACCAAGTAGCATTACAATTGTTAGACAATTGGGGTGCTACAGGATGACCCCGGCCCCTGCACTGTCTGTGTTCTTGGACCCGTCAGGGTGGAGTGACCAGTAATGGAGGTAGGGTAGCTTCTCCAGCTGCTGTGCCTCCTCCCAATCGGCAAGGAAATCGTCTAAGGCCTGAAATTTGATCGCTTTGCATGGTTCGTACTTGATGTTGTGGACGCCGATTTCGATGGCCCACTTAGCGATTCACCCAGTCGCGTCGCGGTTGTGGATGATGTCCTATAGCGGCACAGAGGAGACGACCGTGATGGGGTGCTCCTGGAAGTAATGCGAGAGTCGCCACTGGGTTCTGAAGACCGCATACACCATTTTTTGGTACTGCAGGTAGCGCTGTCTTGAGTCCGTTAAGACCTCGCTGATGTAGTAGACGGGGCATTGTACGAGTTGCTCCTTGCCCTCTTCTAGTCGTTCGACGACCATCACAGCGCTGATGACTCGAGTGGAGGCTACGACATAGACGAGCATTGGCTCTTTGTCGGTTGGGGCAGCGAGCAGTGGTGCCACAAGCATTACTTCCTTGAGCACTTTGAGCGTGTTGTCCGCTTCTTCGTCCCATTGGAACGTGGGGTTCTTCCGCATCAGGCAGTAGAGAGGCATTGCCTTCTCACCGAGCCGCGGGATGAAGCGACTAAGGGACACGAGTCACCCGACCAGCTTTTGGACGTCGCGCAGGCACTCGGGTTTCCCGAGTCTCGCGATGGTGTCAATCTTGGTGGGGTTAGCTTCGATGCCTCGTTTGGAGACCACTACCCCAGTAGCTGTCCGGTGGGCACACCAAAGTTGCACTTCCCTAGATTTTGCTTGATCTTGTACCCCTGCAGATTCACAAAGGTTTCGACCAGGTCGGCGAGTAGGTCGCTCTAGCGGGTGGATTTTACCACCACGTCGTCGATGTAGACATGGATGTTGTGGACAATTTGACTTGCAAGGCACTCCTGCATGCACCGTTGATAGGTCACGCCTGCGTTCTTTAGGCCGAACATCATGGTGGTGTAGCAGAAGGCACCGAATGGTGTGATGAGCGCCATCTTCTCCTCGTCCTCGACCGCCATTTTGATCTGGTTATACCCAGAGTATGTGTCGAGGAAGCACAACGACTCCGATCCGATGGTTGAATTGATGATCTGATCGATGCGCGGTAGGACGAACTCCTCCTTCGGGTAGGCACTATTGAGGATGGTGTAGTCGATACACATTCTTCAGGTGTTGTTCTCAAAAAGAACCCGAACTGGGTTTGCCAGCCACTTGGAGTACTTGATGGGCCGATTGCTCCTTCGGGTAGACGCTGAACTCCTCCTTCGGGTAGACGCTGTACTTCTATCGCGATTGCTCGGCGGCGCTCTTCATTGAATTTCCGTAGCGACTGTTGTTGGAGATATGCCCAAGAGGCAATAATAAAAGTGATTATTATTATATCTTTGTGTTTATGATGAATGTTTACATCCCATGCTATAATTGTATTATTAGGAAACACTAATACATGTGTGTTTTGTAAACATAAGAGAGTCCCTAGTAAGCCTCTTGTTGAACTAGCTTGTTGATTAGTTGATGATCATAGTTTTCTGATCATGGACATTAGGATGTGATTAATAACAAGGTTATGTCATTAGGAGAATGATGTGATGGACACACACCCATAGTAAGCGTAGCATAAGATCAAGTCATTACGTTCGTATTGCTGTAAGCTTTTTAAATGCATAGTAACCTAATCATTCGACCATGAGGTTGTGTTAATCACCATCACCGGATGGGTACTTTGATGACATCAAACACCGCTTCGTAACTGGGTGGTCATAGAGGTGTCATTGGGTATTCTGAAATTATGTGTTGAAGCGCATGAATCAAGATTGGGATTTGTCCATCCATATGACGGATAGATATGCTCTGGGCCCTCTCGGTGGAATGTCATCTAGTTAGCTTGCAAGCATGTGACTGGGTCACAAGGGATGACATATCATGGAACGAGTAAAGAGTACTTATCAGTAACGAGGTAGAACTAGGTATGGAGATGCCGACGATCATACCCCGGATAAGTATAGTATCGCGTGACAAAGGGAATTGGTTTCGTATGTAAATGGTTCAATCGATCATGAAGTCATCGTTGAGTGTGTGGGAGCCATTATGGATCTCTAGGTCCCGCTGATGGTTATTGATAGGAGATGTGTCTCTGTCATGTCTACATATTCACGAACCGTAGGGTGACACACTTAAGGTTCGAAGTTGTTTTAAGTAGATATGGAATGTGCATTGGAGACCGAAGGTTGTTCAGAGTCTCGGAATAGATCCGGGACATCACGAGGAGATCCAGAATTGTCCGGAGAATAAGATTCATATATTGGGGATCATTTTCTGAGTTAGGAAATGTTCCGGAATATTTCTATGAGGGTTCTAGAAGGTTTCGGAATGTTCCGGAAGGTTCTGGAAGGTTTCTTGGAGTTTGCTTGAAAACCAAGGAAGGGATCAAGGAGTCCTGGTGGGTCAAGACTAGGAGTCGTGGGGGAGGAGGACTCCTCCCCCCCTCCCCAATCCGCCGGCCCTAGAGGGAGGGGAGTCCTACAAGGACTCCCCCTCCCATGGCGCCTCACCCCCTTTAAATAGAGGGGCAGGGGCGCCCCCTCCACCCCCTGCTCCATAACTCCCAATCTCTGCCGCCTCTCTCCACCTCCTTTCTTCTACACAGGCATAGGCGAAGCCCTGCAGAATTCTCTACTCCACCACCACCACCACGCCGTTGTGCTGGGATTCCGTGGAGAAGATCTACTACCTCCGCTGCTCGCTGGAACGAGGAGAGGAAGGTCTGCTTCGACTCCGCACGTGTGACCGACTTCGGAAGCGCTGCCGAAACGTGGTGCCGGAAGGATCGTCCACTTGACCGACTGCGGAAGCGCTGCCGGAACGCGACGCCGGAAGGATCGTCCACACGATCTTGAGATCGGCAAGTGATCGACTACATCAACCACGAGATCTAATCTCGTTAACGCTTTCGGATCTACGAGGGTTAGTTCCCATCTATCTCGTTGCACATGTCTAATAGATTAGATCTTGGCTTTTATCTAGATTAGATCTGGGTTTTGTTCGTTCTTGCGGTAGAATTTTTTTGTTTTCCATGCTACGAACCCATCAGTGGTATCAGAGCCGTATCTATGCGTAGATCTGTTGCACGAGTAGAACACAATGTTTTTGTGGGCGTTGATGCTTTTGTTGTCGGTGTCTTAGCGTGTACTTTGCATCTTGCGGCATGGTGGGATGAAGCGGCTCGGGCTAACATTACATGTCATCGCACATGAGACTTGCTCCACGCTTGACGTGCAACTTGCTTTGCACAAGTGGCTTTGTGGGTGTCAGTCTCTCCCACCATAGTTAAGATTCAATTTACAATAAGCATCTGACAACACTTGTATCAATGTTGTGGTCCTTGTTCGTAGGTAAGATCGGTCTTATGCGAAAGCCCCAAACCACGTAAAACATGCAAAGAAAATTAGAGGCGTCTAACTTGTTTTTGCAGGGGTTTTGTGATGTGATATGGCCATCATGTGATTGTGATTGTATTTGATGTATGCAATGATCCTTGTTGTAATATGGCAACCGGCAGGAGCCTAATGGTTATCTTTAATTCTGTTAAGCCCTGCGTGTCTATTCATCTTGTAATAGCTTTATTCCAAGTAGTTGTAATAGTTGCTAGTGATGATGGACAACCATGAAGCGGCGCCACTGACCTTGACACAATGCTGGTGATGATGGAGATCATGTTCGTGCTTTGGAGATGGAGATCAAAGGCGCAAGAAGAAAAGGCCATATCATATCACACTAATTATGAATTGCCTGTGATGTTAATCCTTTATGCATCTTGTATTGCTTAGATCGCGACGGTAGCATTATAAGATGATCCCTCTCACTAAATATCAAGTAATAAAGTGTTCACCCTTAGTTGGCACCGTTGCTAAGACTCGTCGTTTCGAAGCATCTCGTGATGATCGGATGTGATAGATTCTACGTGTGCATACAACGGGTGCAAGCCAGATTTGCACATGCGGAAGCTAAGGTTATCTTGACGAGCCTAGCATGTACATACATGGTCTCGGAACACGGAATACCAAAAGGTAGAGCATGAGTCATATAAATGATATGATGAACATGAAGATTGTTCGCCGATGAAACTACATCTTCTCTCGTGAAGATCGGACTTGGTGTAGTGGACTTGGTTCATGTAATCACTAAGACAATGTGAGGGATGTTGTTTTGAGTGGGAGTTCACCTAGTTAGTTTAAGAATTAAATTTGAACTCAATTTGTCATAAACTTAGTCTAAACTACTTGCAAATTGTTGTAGATTATGGCGACCACCTCCATCAATTTCAATGCGTTCCTAGAGAAAGAAAAGCTTAAGAACAATGGAAGCAATTTCACGGACTGGTTCCATGGACTGAAGATCGTCCTCAGGGCTGGTCAGTTGACCTATGTGCTCGAAGCACCGCTAGGTGACCCACCTGCAGATAATGCCACCGATGATGAAAAGAATGTTTTCGCCACTCGGAAAAATCAATACTCCACAGTTCAGTGTGCCATCCTGTACGGTTTAGAAGCGGAGCTCCAAAAGCGTTTTGAGCACCACGACCCGTTCGAGATCATTAAGGAGCTCAGGCTAATTTTTGAGACTCGCGCGGCCATGGAGAGCTATGAGGCCTCCGAAAAGTTCTTTAACTGTAAGATGGAAGAGAGAAGCTCCGTTAGCGAGCACGTGCTCACCATGTCTGGGTACGCAAAGAAACTCCAAGAGTTGGGAATATCGATTCCTAATGAATTAGGGATTCACTGTCTCCTTCAATCACTGCCACCAAGTTACAAGAACTTTGTGATGAACTACAACATGCACTGCATAAACAAGACGTTGCCTGAACTGTCGTCCATGCTGAAAACTGCTGAAGTGGAGATCAAGAAGGAGCACCAAGTGTTGATGGTCAATAAGACCACCAATTTCAAGAGACGGGGCAAGCTGAAGAACAAGGGCAACTTCAAGAAGGACGGCAAGAAAGCTGTCGCACCTGCAAAGAAGCCCAAGGCTGGTCCTAAGCCTGAAACTGAGTGCTTCTACTACAAGGGAGCTGGTCACTGGAAGCGTAACTGCCCCAAGTACCTGGCGGATCTGAAGAACGGCAACATCAAGAAGAAAGGTATATTTGATATATGTGTTATAGATGTGTATCTTACTAGTAATCGTAGTAGTGCCTAGGTATTTGATACTGGTTCGGTTGCTCATATTTGTAACTCGAAACAGGAGCTGCGGAATAAACGAAGACTGGCAAGAGACGAGGTGACGATGCGCGTTGGAAATGGCTCCAAGGTTGATGTGATCGCCGTCGGCACGCTCCCTCTACATCTACCTTCGTGATTAGTTTTAAATTTGAATAATTGTTAAGCATGAACATTATATCTAGATCCTGTTTATTGCGAGACGGTTACTCTTTTAAGTCCGAGAATAAAGGTTGTTCGATTTATATGAGTAATATCTTTTATGGTAATGCACCTGAGATGAATGGTTTATTCTTACTGAATCTCGATAGTAGTAATACACATGTTCACAACATAGATGCTAAACGAATAAAATTAAATAATAATTCTACATACATGTGGCACTGTCGTCTTGGTCATATTGGAGTGAAGCGTATGAAGAAACTCCATTCTGATGGACTTCTTGAATCACTTGAAAGATGCGAAGCATGTCTAATGGGAAAAATGACTAAGACTCCATTCTCTGGTACAATGGAGCGAGCTACAGACTTATTGGAAATAATACATACCGATGTGTGCGGTCCAATGAGTGTAGCATCGCGTGGTGGATATCGTTATGTTCTCACTTTCCCGGATGACTTAAGTAGATATGGGTATGTCTACTTTATGAAACATAAATCTGAAACTTTCGAGAAGTTTAAGGAGTTTCAAAGTGAAGTGGAAAATCATCGTAACAAGAAGATTAAGTTTCTGCGTTCTGACCGCGGAGGTGAATATCTGAGTTATCAGTTTAGCATGCATTTAAAGAAATGTGGAATACTTTCGCAGTTGACACCGCCGGGAACACCACAGCGTAATGGTGTGTCCAAACGCCGTAATCGAACTCTCTTAGATATGGTTCGGTCTATGATGTCTCTTAAAGATTTACCGCTATCGTTTTGGGGCTATGCATTAGAGACAGCCGCATTCACTTTAAATAGGGCACCATCTAAATCCGTTGAAACGACACCGTACGAATTGTGGTTTGGTAAGAAACCTAAGTTGTCGTTCCTTAAAGTTTGGGGTTGCGAAGCATATGTAAAGAAGTTACAACCTGATAAGCTTGAACCCAAAGCGTAGAAATGCGTCTTCATAGGATACCCTAAAGAAACAATTGGGTATACCTTCTATCGTAGATCCGAAGGCAAAGTGTTCGTTGCCAAGAATGGATCCTTTCTTGAGAAGGAGTTTCTCTCGAAAGAGGTGACTGGAAGGAAAGTAGAACTCGATGAGGTTATTGAACCTTCTCTCGGATTTGAGAGTAGCGCAGCACCGGAAGATGTTTTTGTGCCGCCTGCACCAATTGGAGAGGAAGCTAATGATGATGATCATGAAACTTCAAACGAAGTTACTACTGAACCTCGCATGTCAACGAGGGTTTGTACCACTCCTGATTGGTATGACTCTGCCTTGAACGTCATGTTGGTAGACAACGCTGATGACCCTGCGACATATGAAGAAGCTATGGTGAGCCCAGATTCCGACAAATGGCTAGAAGCCATGAAATCCGAAATGGGATCCATGTACGAAAACCAAGTGTGGACTTTGGTGGACTTACCGGATGGCCGTAAGGCTGTCGAGAACAAATGGATTTTCAAGAGAAAAACAGATGCTGATGGTAATGTTACCGTCTATAAAGCTCGACTTGTCGCGAAAGGGTTCCGACAAATTCAAGGAGTTGAGTATGATGAGACTTTCTCACCTGTAGCGAAGCTAAAATCTGTGAGGATTTTGTTAGCAATTGCTGCATATTTCGATTATGAGATTTGGCAGATGGATGTCAAAACAGCGTTCCTTAATGGTGACATTGAGGAAGAGTTGTATATGGTACAACCCAAGGGTTTTGTCGATCCTAAAGATGCTGACAAGGTATGCAAGCTTCACCGCTCCATTTATGGACTGAAGCAAGCATCCCGGAGTTGGAATCAACGTTTTGATAAAGTAATCAAAAACTTTGGATTTATACAAACTTATGGAGAAGCTTGTATTTACAAGAAAGTGAGTGGGAGCTCTGTAGCATTCCTAGTACTATATGTAGATGACATATTGTTGATTGGGAATGATATAGAACTTCTTAGTAGCGTCAAAACCTATTTGAATAATAGTTTTTCAATGAAGGATCTTGGCGAAGCGGCATATATTCTAGGCATCAAGATTTATAGAGATAGATCAAGATGCTTAATAGCGCTTTCACAAAGTACATACTTGGACAAAGTTCTAAAGAAGTTTAGAATGGAAGATAGCAAGAAAGGGTTCGTGCCCATGTTGTCAGGTAAGACCTTGAGTAAAACTCAAAGTCCAGCTACGGCAGAAGATAGAGAGAAAATGAATAATATTCCCTATGCCTCGGCCATAGGTTCTATCATGTATGCCATGCTGTGTACAAGACCGGATATAGCACATGCTGTTAGTTTGACTAGCAGATATCAAAGTGATCCTGGAATGGAGCACTGGACAACGGTCAAGAATATCCTAAAGTACCTAAATAGGACTAAGGATATGGTTCTTTCTTATGGAGGTGATGAACAGCTTGTTGTAAACGGTTACACTGATGCTAGTTGGAACACCGATCCGGATGACTCTAAGTCACAGTCGGGATACGTATTTATTTTGAATGGTGCTGCCGTGAGCTGGAGGAGTACGAAGCAAAGCGTTGTGGCGAAATCTTCAACTGAATTGGAATACATAGCTACTTCGGAGGCTGCACAAGAAGCCGTTTGGATGAAGGAATTCATTACTGAACTTGGCGTGGTTCCCAGTGCGTTGGACCCGATGGCCATCTACTGTGACAACACAGGTGCCATAGCTAATGCACAGGAGCCAAGGTCACATAGCAAGCTGAAGCACATCAAGCTACGTTTCCACGCTATTCGTGAGTATGTCCGAGATGGTGACATAAAGATTTGTAAAGTACACACTGATCTGAATGTGGCAGATCCGTTGACTAAACCTCTCCCTAGGGCAAAGCATGACCAACACCAGAACGCCATGGGTGTTCGGTATATTACCATGTAATCTAGATTATTGACTCTAGTGCAAGTGGGAGACTGTTGGAGATATGCCCAAGAGGCAATAATAAAAGTGATTATTATTATATCTTTGTGTTTATGATGAATGTTTACATCCCATGCTATAATTGTATTATTAGGAAACACTAATACATGTGTGTTTTGTAAACATAAGAGAGTCCCTAGTAAGCCTCTTGTTGAACTAGCTTGTTGATTAATTGATGATCATGGTTTCCTGATCATGGACATTATGATGTGATTAATAACAAGGTTATGTCATTAGGAGAATGATGTGATGGACACACACCCATAGTAAGTGTAGCATAAGATCAAGTCATTAAGTTCGTATTGCTGTAAGATTTTTAAATGCATAGTAATCTAATCCTTCGACCATGAGGTTGTGTTAATCACCATCACCGGATGGGTACTTTGATGACATCAAACACCGCTTCGTAACTGGGTGGTCATAAAGGTGTCATTGGGTATTCTGAAAGTATGTGTTGAAGCGCATGAATCAAGATTGGGATTTGTCCATCCATATGACGGATAGATATGCTCTGGGCCCTCTCGGTGGAATGTCATCTAGTTAGCTTGCAAGCATGTGACTGGGTCACAAGGGATGACATATCATGGAACGAGTAAAGGGTACTTATCAGTAACGAGGTAGAACTAGGTATGGGGATGCCGACGATCAAACCTCGGATAAGTATAGTATCGCGTGACAAAGGGAATTGGTTTCGTATATAAATGGTTCAATCGATCACGAATTCATCGTTGAGTGTGTGGGAGCCATTATGGATCTCCAGGTCCCGCTAATGGTTTCGGAATGTTCCGGAAGGTTCTAGAAGGTTTCTTGGAGTTTGCTTGAAAACCAAGGAAGGGATCAAGGAGTCCTGGTGGGTCAAGACTAGGAGTCGTGGGGGAGGAGGACTCCTCCCCCCTCCCCAATCCGCCGGCCCTAGAGGGAGGGGAGTCCTACAAGGACTCCCCCTCCCATGGCGCCTCACCCCCTTTAAATAGAGGGGCAGGGGCGCCCCCTCCACCCCCTGCTCCATAACTCCCAATCTCTGCCGCCTCTCTCCTCCTCCTTTCTTCTGCACAGGCATAGGCGAAGCCCTGCAGAATTCTCTACTCCAGCACCACCACCACGCCGTCGTGCTGGGATTCCGTGGAGAAGATCTACTACCTGCGCTGCTCGCTGGAACGAGGAGAGGAAGGTCTGCTTCGACTCCGCACGTGTGACCGACTGCGGAAGCGCTGCCGAAACGCGGCGCCGGAAGGATCGTCCACTTGACCGACTGCGGAAGCGCTGCCGGAACGCGACGCCGGAAGGATCGTCCACACGATCTTGAGATCGGCAAGTGATCGACTACATCAACCACGAGATCTAATCTCGTTAACGCTTCGGGTCTATGAGGGTTAGTTCCCATCTATCTCGTTCCACATGTCTAATAGATTAGATCTTGGCTTTTATCTAGATTAGATCTGGGTTTTGTTCGTTCTTGCGGTAGAAATTTTTTGTTTTCCATGCTACGAACCCATCAACTGTTTCACCAGTCGCACTTCGAGGTCGGTGTTAAGTTTGTGCTCAGCGAGTTCCCTCAGGACACTAGGCATGTCAGATGGTTTCCATGCAAAGATGTCACGATTCTCATGCAGGAACCCGATGAGCGTGCTTTCCTATGCGGAACTCATGTTTGTCCCGATGGTGACCGGCTGGCTAGAGTCGCGTGGGACAAGCTCTATGGTGCGAGTGTGTGTGGTCACCTCGAAGGTGGAGCTTGCGGCGGTTGGCTTCTTTAGGATGGTTGGATCGTCCTTGTCAATATTGCTCGCGTACTTCGCGAGCTCGTCCGCGTGGTTTATTTCCGTGGCGATGATGGCGTCGGCGAGCCCGGTGCCTTTTTCTTCGCACTCCACGGCCATGTCAGGGTTGCCGTGGACGGTGATGATGCCGCCTGGCCCCGGGAGCTTCATCATGTTGTAGGCGTAGTGTGGGGTCGCCATCAATTTGGCGAATGCCTGGTGTCCCAGGACGCAGTGATAGGGGATGCGGAAGTTCACCAGCTTGAACCTGATCCGCTCGGTGCAGAAGTTAGCTGGTGTACCAAAGGTGACTGGCAGCTTCACCTTGCCAATCAGGTATTGTTGGTCCACGTAGAGATAAACAAAACTTTTTCCCTACGCGGTGATCCCAAGATCCAGCTCAGGTAGAAGGCCACGAGGATTACCACTAGACGCGTAGTTGCGGAATCGATGAAGCACGTCGCTTGATGCAGTGCAGTCCTCGCGATCCGTTCCGGTTCCATGATCCACGATCCGTACTTTCTTCACGATCGTCGAAGTGCTGAACGTACAGCACCTCCGCCGGTATCCACACGTACGAGGAGGAGCGCCTGCAATGGACTGCTAGGTCCGGTACGGCGGCGACATGACGGACTGGGGCTAGGGTTTCCAACACATGGAGTGACCTAACCTTATGCTCTAAGCACCTGCGCCCCAGCTTATATAGGGAGTGAAAGTGGGCTCCACTCACTTGTGGCCCATTCACTAAAAAAGCCTATATTAGCCACTGCAAGTCTCACTTGCTGACTAAGTCCATGTCTCTATTTGGGTCCAACCCAAATAGGTTTCCTGTTTGGGTCCAACCCAAACTTGCTCCCGCTCTTAAGTGTGTGACTCGATAGGCTCATGGTAACCTGGACACGATTCCGAGTCTCACTCGTGATCGATCAGTTGGTAGCGGCTCCTAGCAGAACGTGCCAACTCCCAAGTACCAATAAGTCATGATGACATACCTTCCAATGTGACTTTCGTCTGAGTCCCTTTTGCCTCACGATATACCTTGTCGGACTATAGGCGAATGATCGTCATCCCTTAAATAGTCCGACTCTCTTTCTCGATCCAAGATAAGTGATTCATCCGACTAACTCTTAGTCGGCTGCCTCGGTTAACACTTAACCGTGACGCGCATGGCCATGCTTTACGAATCATATCTTCCGAGAGGGCCCAGAGAATATCTCTCTGGATGGAGGGGCAAAATCCCCTCTTGGTTATTCACATCACGCAGCTTGATTCTCAGTCGACCCGAACTTTGGCTTTATCACTGCCCAGTGATTGAACAGCGTTTGACAGAACCTAAGTCGGAGATCCTTAACTCGGATTGTGCAATAACCTCAGGTCTAAGGATTACATTGATTGAGACATGCAAATGACGACTTGTTCGTTGCATCTCAATATGGGTCAGTCCGACTCCCTAAACTCTTTAGCCGAATCCGTGTAAGTCGGAATAGCATCTCCATGCCCATGACAAGTGGAACCTAGTCATATGCCGACTTTCACATTGGTCTAAGTTCTGTGTCCGGCACAACCTCAATGACCAAGGACAATTAGTATGAACAACATGAATATGTAGTTCCACAATCAAATCACATATTCGACGATACATATCAGCAGTTCATACATGGCCCATAACCTTATGAATACACAGGAATGTCATCATTCATGATTGCCTCTAGGGCATATTCCCAGCAGTCTCCCACTTGCACTAGAGTCAATCTTCCGACATCACATGTCCAGGCATCTGATGCCCATTGCACTCAAGTGCGCCTCATGCTTCGGCTGCGGAAGTGGCTTTGTCAACGGATCCGCAATGTTTGCATCCGTGTGTACCTTGCATAACTTGATATCACCTTGATCCACGAACTGGCGAATAAGGTGGTACTGCATGAGTATATGTTTGTTCTTCTGGTGTTGTCTAGGTTCCTTGGCTTGTGCAATAGCACCATTGTTGTCACAATAAACGTCTAACGGATTGGACGAGCCCTGAACCACACCAAGATCCATGAGGAAATTCCTCATCCAAACGGCTTCTTTTGCTGCCTCCGAGGCAGCAATATACTCAGCCTCTGTCGTAGACGTAGACACCGTTTCTTGCTTGGAACTTTTCTAGCTCACAGCCCCTCCGTTTATCACAAACACATATCCGGATTGCGAACGAGAATCATCCGAGTCAGTGAGATAACATATCCTTAGTCCTTAAACCAGGAACATATCCTTAGTCCTTCTCAAGTACTTGAGGATATTTTTAGCCGCCGCCCAGTGGATTTCTCCAGGGTCAGCCTGGTACCTGCTCACAACACTTAGAGAATAGGAAACATTCGGCCTAGTACAAATCATAGCGTACATGATGGATCCGATTGCGGAAGCATACGGAATCGCACTCACCCGACTTCGCTCATCAGTTGTCGAAGGACACTGAGTCTTGCTAAGTTTTACGCCATGGGACATCGGTAAGAACCCCTTCTTAGACGATTCCATGTTGAACTTCTTCAACACTTTGTCCAAATATGTACTCTAACTCAATCCAGTGAGCCGCCTTGATCTATCTCTATAGATCCGGATTCCTAGTATGTAAGTCGCCTCACCCAAGTCTTTCATCGAAAAACTCCTTTTCAATGATTCCTTGGTCTCTTGCAACATCTGGACATCATTTCCAATCAGTAATATGTCATCCACATATAAGATCAGAAAGTTTACTTTGCTCCCACTAAACTTCTTGTATAAACAAGAATCATGATCGCTCTTGATGAAGCCAAACGATTTGACTTCCTCATCAAAGCGAATGTTCCAACTCCGAGATGCTTGCTTCAACCCATAAATGGATTTCCGAAGCTTGCATACCTTGTCAGCATGAGCCAGATCAACAAAACCCTCGGGCTGTATCATATACACGTCCTCGGTTAAATTTCCATTAAGGAAAGCCGTTTTGACATCTATCTGCCATATCTCATAGTCGAAATAGGCTGCTATAACTAACATGATCTGAACTGATTTAAACATCGCTATAGGAGAGAAAGTCTCATCGTAGTTAACTCCTTGAACTTGTCGGAACCCCTTCGCAACAAGCCGTGCTTTATAGATAGAAACATTTCCATCCATATCAGTTTTTTTCTTAAAGACCCATTTGCACTCGACGGGTCTTGCACCGTGTGGCAGATCAACCAAGTTCCAAACTTGATTTTCATCCATGGACTTTAACTCGGATCTCATGGCTCCAAGCCATGACTCGGAATCAGAACCCACCATCGCTTCCGAATAAGTTGTCGGCTCATCAATGTCTAACAACATTACATCACGAACACTTCTCAATCTAGCCGATCTTCGCAGTGTTGGTGCAGTTTCCGGCTCAGGTACCACGTCCGGCTCAACCTCTAAGGCATTTTCCGACTCGCTGCTAGCCGGCATCTCTCGAATTTCTTCGAGATGCACCGTACTCCCACTGACTCCCCGACTGAGAAACTCTTTCTCAAGGAAGACACCGTTTCGAGCGAAAAACACTTTGCCCTCTTCTCGGTTGTAGAAGTAGTAACCCAAGGTTTCCCTCGGATACCGCAAGAAAATACACTTATCCGACTTAGCTGTAAGCTTGTCCGACTGAAGTCGCTTGACAAAAGCTTCACAACCCCAAATCTTAAGAAAAGACAAACTCGGCTTCTTGCCAGTCCACATCTCATGTGGTGTCTTATCTACCGACTTTGATGGTACTCTGTTTAGTGTGAGCGCTACAGTTTCTAGACAATAACCCCAAAATGATAAAGGCAGATTTGTCCGACTCATCATTGATCGTACCATGTCCAACAAGGTCCGATTCCTCCTTTCGGACACACCGTTTCTCTGCGGCGTTCCTGGAGGAGTGAGCTGGGGAAGTATTCCACAACTCTTTAGATGGTCATCAAACTCATGGCTCATGTACTCGCCTCCTCGGTCTGACCGAAGAAACTTTATTTTCTTGCCAAGTTGATTTTGTACCTCATTCTGGAATTCCTTGAACTTTTCAAAGGCTTCCGACTTATGTTTCATCAAGTAGATATATCCATACCTACTCAAATCATCAGTGAAGGTAATGAAGTACTCATAACCACCTCTGGCTATCATGCTCATTGGGCCACATACATCACTATGTACCAGTCCCAATAAGTCGGACGCCCTTTCACAACTCTTTGCAAAAGGTGTCTTGGTCATCTTGCCGAGAAGGCAGGATTCGCATGTCTCGAACGACTCCAAGTCGAACGAAGTTAGGAGTCCATCATCATGGAGCTTCTTCATGCGTTTCCAACTTATATGACCAAGCCGACAATGCCAAAAGTAAGTCATATTCAGATCATTTGGTTTTAACCTTTTCACATTTATGTTATAGACAGATTCACTATCAAGATTCAAAATAAATAACCCGTCCCGGACGGGTGCAAAGCCATGAAACATATCATTCAAATATAAAGAACAACCATTATTCTTAATATTCGACTCATAGCCCTATCTCATCAAACATGAGGCAGAAATGATGTTTCGAGTAAGCACTGGAACATAATAACAATTATTTAGCTCCATTATGAATCCAGAAGGTAAATGAAGTTGCCTTGTGCCGACTTCCAACGCAGCGACTCTCGCTTTGTTTCCGACTCTAATGTCAACCTCGCCTCTTGCAACGCTCCTAGTTCTTACCAGTCCCTGCAACGAGTTGCAGATGTGAATGACTGATCCGGTATCATATACCCAAGAACTACCAGGTGCATCAGCAAGATAAATGTCTATAACATTGCAAACAAGTGTACCTAAGCCGGAAGTCACACCTCCGCTCTTGGCTTTATCAGCCAGATACTTGCTGCAATTCCTCTTCCAGTGTCCATCCGACTTGCAGTAGAAGCTAGTGGATCCGGCTGTAGGAGATGGCTTAGTCCCTGTGGAAGCGCTTTGGACTTGGTCCTCCGCCTTACCTCCTGACTTTGCCTTCTTCTTCTTAGTCCAAGAACTCTTCTTGAACTTAGCCTTGTTTTGTACCATCAACACTTGACTGGCACCTTTCTTGAGATCTGCCTCGGCCTGCTTGAGCATCCCATGTAATTCAGTGAGCTTCTTATCCATACCATGCATGTGCTAGTTCGATATGAACTGGCCATACGCACTAGGAACAGAGTTCAGAATTATGTCTGTAGCGAATTCTTTGCTAATGGGGTAGCCAAGCCTTTCCAAAGACTGCACGTAACCAACCATCTTGATCACATGCGGACTCAGTGGATCGCCATCCTTAAGCTTGCAGCTCAACAAAGCCTGAGAGACTTGATACCTCTCAGTCTTTGCTTGAGCCTAGAACATACTTTTGAGGCTTTCGATCATATCGTAGGCCTCAACATTCTCGAACTGTTGCTGCAAGTCCGGTTCCATGTGAGCAAGCATAAGACAGCTAATCTCCATGGATTCATCACAAATCCGACGGTAGGCATTGGTGGCTGCGACAGTCGCATTCTCATCCGGCTCAGCTGGAAGTGGGTTGTCTAGGACACGATCCCTCTTTTCTTGTTTGAGAACAATTCTCAGATTACGATACCAGTTGGTGAAATTAGTTCCATTCAGCTTATCTTTCTCTAAGATGGTGCTCAAAGCAAAACCGGAAATCTGAGGAAGACTACTAGGTGCCATTGATCTAAACAGAAAATATGCAAAACACTTAAGACATGTATCCATAAAGAGAAAGCATATTAAACACTTTAATATTTATGCTCCCACTAGAACCAGCACCCCTCCGATGGTTACTTAGTGATTCAGGACCCTAAATAAGCAAGTCGACTAGTGAGCTTTAGCATCACCGCTAGCCGTCAAGTGATCTAGGTAGACAACTCCTTGTCAATCGTATCTCATACGACTCCTATTCGATGGGTGGCATCACATGCCCCGGCTCCCATCCGACTTTTCCCCAAGTCCCACAACCGTTGTGATAGACCTGTCTAGATTACCAAGTGCTTCCGCTGTAAGAGTCTGACTCGAACCCACCTAGTCGGAAAGAATTGATAGCACCTCAATTTTATGAGCCCACTACCAAAAATGTCCAACTTGTGATGGTGCAGCACTTGGCGGGGAAACCGACTAGACCTTCTTTGAGGGATTATATTCTACCAACTATCTAATAGAGGTAAAACAGAGACATAACAATAACACAAAATAAAAGCAATTATAATGTGAAATGGTATGGCTCTCTTCATGGCGATCTCCATCTCCATAAAGCCTGTAATCCGACTCGTGTCAACTCTTGTCACGTGCCATCTTACACCATGTAGCCGATTTGTACACCGACTTGCATGCCTTCAGGATTCTCCAAACAGCCACACTAGCTTGTAATGCAAATTACACAGAGAATCCGACACGCAGGCCGTTATACAATAAGTGGACAGCACCTAGCCTCCAGCCGGCTGACAAAAACCGTGATACGCAGATCACGTATGGATTACACACATCACATGCACATAAGCCATATCATTCACAACATCATCCTGCAAAAACAAGTTATGCATAGATATGATATCTACTGGCATTCTGAAACTCGCAACGACATCTAAGGCGCTACGACAGGGCGAAACCGGCGGTCCCGCTAAAACAATTTTTCCGAAAACACAGATCTCATCTGCATTCCGGACATGGATTTCATCATCAGATAAAACAATTTTACCCAAATCCGATCTGGACTCCAATTCGATCAAACCCTTTGATCTTCGATCACCGCATCCGGGTTTACGTGTCACAGTCTACCCCGATGGCAGAAACCGACCGGTAGGGGTATGTCGTTCCACGACCTTAGCAGTTAGATCACGGAAACCAGATCATCCATTCCCCGAGTATAGTTGATCCAATCAAGTTTGTACAAAACCGATCTATCTCATAGATCGACCACCAAAACTGCAATTAGATCCAATCTAACGCCAACCGCATATCACATATGCGCGATCTCGATCCTAAAACCAGAAGCTAACGCTCTGATACCACTGTTGGGCCACGTAGAGATAAAAAAAACTTTTTCCCTACCCGGTGATCCCAAGATCCAGCTCAGGTAGAAGGCCACGAGGATTACCACTAGACGTGCAGTTGCGGAATTGATGAAGCACGTCGCTTGATGCAGTGCAGTCCTCGCGATCCGTTCCGGTTCCATGATCCATGATCCATACTTTCTTCACGATCATCGAAGTGCTGAACGTACAACACCTCCGCCAGTATCCACACGTACGAGGAGGAGCGCCGACGATGGTCTGCTAGGTCCGGTACGGCGGCGACAGGACGTACTGGGGCTAGGGTTTCCAACACATGGAGTGACCTAACCTTATGCTCTAAGCACCTGCGCCCCAGCTTATATAGGGAGTGAAAGTAGGCTCCACTCACTTGTGGCCCATTCACTAAAAAGGCCTATATTAGCCACTGCAAGTCTCACTTGCTGACTAAGTCCATGTCTCTATTTGGGTCCAACCCAAATAGGTTTCCTGTTTGGGTCTAACCCAAACTTGCTCCCGCTCTTAAGTGTGTGACCCGACAGGCTCATGGTAACCCGGACACGATTCCGAGTCTCACTCGTGATCGATCAGTTGGTAGCGGCTCCTAGCAGAACGTGCCAACTCCCAAGTACTAATAAGTCATGACGACATACCTTCCAATGTGACTTTCGTCTGAGTCCCTTTTGCCTCACGATATACCTTGTCGGACTATAGGCGAATGATCGTCAGCCCTTAAATAGTCCGACTCTCTTTCTCGATCCGAGATAAGTGATTCATCCGACTAACTCTTAGTCGGATACCTTGGTTAACACTTAACTGTGACGCTCATGGCCATGCTTTCCGAATCATATCTTCCGAGAGGGACCAGAGAATATCTCTCCGGATGGAGGGGCAAAATCCCGTCTTGGTTATTCACATCACGCAGCTTGATTCTCAGTCGACCCGAACTCCGCCTTTATAACTGCCCAGTGACGGAACAACGTTTGACAGAACCTAAGTCGGAGATCCTCAACTCGGATTGTGCAATAACCTCAGGTCTAAGGATTACATTGATTGAGACATGCAAATGACGACTTGTTCATTGCATCTCAATATGGGTCAGTCCGACTCGCTAAACTCTTTAGCTGAATCCGTGTAAGTCAGAATAGCATCTCCATGCCCATGAAAAGTGGAACCTAGTCATTTGCCGACTTTCACATTGTTCTAAGTTGTGTGTCCGGCACAACCTCAATGACCAAGGACAATTAGTATGAACAACATGAATATGTAGTTCCACAATCAAATCACATATTCGATGATACATCTCAGCAGTTCATACATGGACCATAACCTTATGAATACATAGGAATATCATCATTCATGATTACCTCTAGGGCATATTCCCAACAGGTATGCCTTCCGATCAGGGGCGATGTCGTGGAAAGTGGTGAGTGTCGAATAGATCGCCGACGCTGGGAGGTGGAGACGCTTGAATGTGTCCAGGTATATGATGTTGATGGAGCTTCCTCTGTCCATCAGCATCTTGGGAAGCCAGTAGTCGGCCACTTTGTGCCTGACCACTAGGGAGACTCGCCTTGGGTACTTGATCCTGGGTGTGTGATCTTGGCGGCTCCAGTGATGCTTTGCTCGGACCAGTTGATGAAGCGAGGGATGTCGACCTAGGTCACTGCATTGACGGTGACTGCACAGGCGAGCACCTTCTTGTCACGCTTGTTGCCGAGCCCAGTGAAGATTGTAGCGAGCTGACGACGTTGCCGTTGTCCCTTGGTGGCTTGTTGTTGGGGGCGCCCTTTGCTCGCCTTGCCTTTTCTATCTCCTTCAGGGAATGGAAGTCCATGGTGGTGTGGGTAGACACAGGGCTGGTTGAGTAGGGCGATAGGGTCGAATTTCGGCCTCGCCGCGTTGTTGGCACGGTATTTACTGCTATCGCGGTAGTTTCCTCCGTTGCGGCGGAAGTTCTTCGGGTCGCGTTGGCCGTAGCTGGCGTTAGCAACAAAGTCTACTCACCCATCACCGCGGCGCTTGCCGGTGAGGCGAGTGTTGATGTAGCGCATGTCACGCTGTCGCCCCTTGTTGTGGCCGATGGTGCGGCGTCTTCCTCCCGACTCGTCGTCAGAGTCTTTGTTGGGGTCCTCCTCCGCTATCGCTTGGCGATCTCGAGGAGGTCGGGGATGTTGTTGAGCATTCGGTAGACCCTCTTTCTCTTAGCGCCCAGGGTCTCATAACGGCACGCGTTCTTGAAGCAGTGGCTCATAACGGCACGCGTCCTTGAAGCAGTGGATTGTCGTGTCCGGGTGGATGCCGGAGGCGTTGATCCACAGTTCCTGCCACCTCTGGATTCAGTGGCGGGTCGACTCGCGCTACCCCTGGATGCACTGCTCTAGGTCCTTGATGGTGGTGGCGTGGGTGTAGGAGCTCTCGAAGTGCCTGGCAATGGCGTCACGCATCCCCTCCCACGAGTCGATGCTGTCCGCGGGGAGGGTGTTGATCCATTGCCTAGTCGCTCCCTCCATCATCAGGGGGAGGTAGCGAGCGGCGAGTAGGTCAGTGTGGCCAGTGATTCCCATGGCCATCAGGTACGTATCTAGCCACACCGCTGGGCTGTACATTGGATCATATTTTTCGATCTCCTTGGGAGCCTTGAAGTTGGCGGGGTACTTCTCGCCTCGGATCATTCGTCCAAAGGACTGGGGGACCACTCGGCTAGCGATCCCCTTGGTTCGGGGTCGCCGCAGTTGGGGAGGGTGTGCCTCAAGTCATTGGGATAGCATGCCCGCTAGGCCTGGTTGTTGACGATGTGCGTTCGTGCGTCGATGGGCTGGCCGTTGGCGGCGATCGTGTTGTTCGCCGGCTGCAGCTTGTTGGTGGAGAGCGCAGGGTTGGCGGCCCGTGGGTGGTGCAGAAGGGGCTCAGGCAGTGGGTAGTTTACGGTGTTGGCGACGGTTGGGGGGGGCGCTCGAGGCTGCCCTGCTTGCCGATGAGCGGGAATACATCCGCCCCCGTGGGTCGACTCCCGCGGCTTGCTGCTCGACGGCCCTGACGAGTAGGGACTTGGCGTACTGGATCTGTAGCACGCCCTCTCCTTGGATGTCGAGCTGGGCGACCGCGGCGTCTGCCACGATGACGTTGTCCATTGGAGTGGAGTACAGTGGGAGGCCGTTGGGGTCACGGGCCTACGGTGAGATGATGATTCACCGCTTGTCCGACGGGGGAGCGCGACCAATGGGTGGTGGTGGGGCTCCAGTCGCCAGTGCACCGAGTGGTGGCCGGTTGCTGCCACCGGGCGGCACGTTCTCGTAGTATTCGCGCTCGACCATGCGCGTGGGGTCGCCCTTGTCATTAAAGTTCAGGACACGGCCCTGGACGGTGGAGTTCAGGCGGGTCCTAATGCAACGTCGATGGTAGAGCGATAGGTCCTACGTTGTTTCCCGCTTGAGGCGGAATTTCTCGCGCTCGGCTAGCTCCATGCGTGATGCCTCCTCCAGTCCCAGGTAGGATTCTTCCACCTCCTTCGACGTTGTGGTCAGCGGAATCAGCATGGAGAATGGATCTGGCAGGGCGCTCTTGCTTCCAGCCATATAGATCACGTTGAAGCGATTGGATCTGGCACGGAAGTCCTCAGGGGACTCCGAACCGGAGTTGGAGTCGAAGATCCTGAGGATGGAGGGGTCCTCGAAGTCCTCTGGGTTGGAGACCCACGTGATGGAGTCCTCCCATGATGTGGTGGTGATGGATCCGGCGACCGAAGCAGGGGTCGTCGAGTCAACGTCGGCATGGACAGTTGCATCATCCATGGCAGCGTCAGTCCTAGCTGTGTTGCTGGCGGCCAAGTCGTACTTGGTGGCGAGGTGGCTGATGGAGCGGATATGGTCCTCCGAGAGTAGATTGCTGCATGGTGGTGATCCGCCGCCGATCACCTTTCCTGTCGGGTCGACTGCGTCGGTAAAGCCGACAAACAGGTTGACGGTGTCGACCGGCATCCCCGCGCTATGCATGATCGGGTGCGACCTCGAGATGTAGCTGGTGGACAGGATCTGTAGGATCCCGCCGCTGGCAATCATGCGGATGGTGGTGATCAGCCGATCGATTGGCGTGTAGGGTATCACCACAGAACTCATGCCAGACTGGCCATGCCCCACGGTGGGCGCCCCTATAGTGGGAATGACCACGGCAGTCGCTGCCAAGGGTAGCAATTGATAGGATTGAGGGCAAGAGTTCGTGGTCATCTGCGGAGCGAGATGGGGGTGGAGACACATGAGTTTACCCAGGTTCGGCCCCCCGGAGGGTAAAGACCTACTCTTGCTAGATTGTATTAGCGGCGAGGGAGTTACAGGTGGTGGTGAGCTCGGCGTCTAACCAGCGAGTCACTTGAAGGGGTGTATGCTGGAACGTGAGTATGAAGGGAGGGAGGTTTATATAGGGGGTACCTAATACCTTCGATCCGGATTACGGATGTACTATAGCTCTTTTTTCCTAGTAGAAGTAGGTTATCAAATCCACGAGAAGCGAATGCATAGTGAAGTTACTTTAACGGACCATCGGGAGTTTCAGAATTCCTTTTGTGTTTTTACGGAACCAGAAGCTTGTGTCTTTTTGTTGTTGTCGATGATGGAGAGAGAGCGACCTAGGGCATTCAGTTTCAACTGTAGCTGTGCAAAAACATCTGATGGAAATTAACGATAGAAATAAAGTATGTGTGTACTTTTTAGAGCAAGATAAATTATATGTGGGCAGTGCATCCATAATTGCTATTGCCTCCGCAACGGCTTATAGCAATAACCTACTAGTCTCATCCATTGAAGAAAGAGAACTAATGATAGGCATAGTGATGTCACCGTTAATACCAAGTAAAATCCCTCACATATGGCTGTACTACCCCTTCTGTCACTAGGGTTCCCAACCTGTAGATCAATCATCATTCGTACTCCCTATACCTGGCTCAACCCTCGAGGTCTTTGGTACCTGACAAGTCCTTGGATTGAGGCAAGGGAGGATACAATAATCATCATGTCATACAGACTAATACACGATCCCAACTATGATAAATCACATGCACAAATGCTACATGGGTAGGACGAAGCCCTTAGCCCAAGGAGAATTAATCACACATAGAGATGGCATCAACAATCACAAACATTGTAATGAAAATCATAAGATTGATAGCAATAGTCTTACAATGTTGCCAATCAGAGAAGAGATCTACTATTACAAGTGGTGGAAGATGGCTATGAAGATGGAGAAGGGTTTGGAGATCTGACGTGGCTTTTTGGCACAGTCTGGCTTCTTCAGGACAGAGCGAGCGTTGTTTTCCCGTCGCTTGAGGCTTCTTTATATAGGGGTCCCTTCACAAAAGTTGTTCTGTTTGACCTAACGGTGGTGGCGCCAACTATACGACCGGAGCTATACGGTCGGAATTTTTGCTCCGGCCGTATAGTTGGTCGTTATGGCAACTGCCTCCATTGGACTGCTCCTAGTTTCTTCTGGTTGTTGGAAATCTCGTATCTTTGACTTTAATGTAGTGATTCCCTCCTTTAAACAACATTATCTATGCAGGTAAAATACAAGAACAAAGGATTGCATACCCCTCTGAATATTAGCATTAGTGGTAGGGTTTAGAGAGATATTTCATCAAAAATATCATTAATATCCAGTTTAAAAGTGGAGGTAGATGGCTATATTTTAGAGCCATCAACCTCTCCAAGCTTAAACTTGATCGTCCCGAGCAAGAACACCAAAATCAAACAGGAACTCTGCATTTAAACTGAAATAATGATATGGTGATCTTACTCATGATTAATAGTCTCATCTTTTCCTCCACTTCATAAATCTGAAAAACTTCAGCATAGATAGAGTAATGGCAAGCATATCATACGGGATTCATGCATCCTTATAGCGCATCAAAAATATTGTAAACATGGATGATCCCAATGAGTAAACTTTATTCCATGTTAAGTAATCAACTCATAGGCTTGTCTTTGAACAGTAAAGTATAATCATGTATATTAAGAGTGTGAGAGTTGTCATGAAAAGCATATATACTAGAGTATCTCAATTCTCCCACATCAATAAATTAAGACTTTCCAAGCTCTACTTTTCTATTCATTGGCCTTCAAGAATTTTCAGTTTTTATGTAATTGAGAGCATGCTAAAGATTTTTATTAGTTTATCGAGCTGTGATGGACACTCGTGGCATCACTAAGGTTTTTGTTCCTTTTGCATAATGATTTCTCATAATAGCCAGAGGAGTGATTCCATCATGATTACAGCTACCCGGGAGTTCCAAGAATCTTACCCACTATAGCATTGCTGCTACAAGTGTTTAATCAACTCATAGCCGAAATCTAGGAGTTTCCTCCATGAAGATCGTTCATAGGCCAGCGGAGTTGTTGGCATCCCATGAAGTTTGACACGCGTAAAGCTATATCATTCTTATGATTAACAAGTCAAACTTTGGCATGCTCACAAAAACCGCTAAACATTAATTCAATCGAACAAATCCTTTCAAATAGAGCTATCAAGTCAATCAACAAGTTCAGTGGTGTCGAGTGTCTCTAGAAATAAACCTTCAAGACTAAGCACTACAACACCCAAGTCTTCAATTGTGAGACTTTTTCTTATTACAATTGTTTAGCAATTTTTAGGCACGACTTGGTTAATTACGAGAGCTAGAACAAAATGAGCCCAATTAAATACCCATGCAAACGACAATCTTACTATGATACAAAGACTCACTCCACCAATATAATATCTCAACATTTACTACTAACTAGCATGGGTTTCTCAAACTTCAAAAGTGGGAAGTCATAAGGCATACCTCTCATGTTTGGTTCCACTTCTCTCTTCCTTTTTTATTTGTTTCTTGGAAACTCGAAGTCGATCACTCTCTTGTAAATATATGAAGACCTCGAGGCAGAAAGAAAAGAAAGAGGGAAAATAAGGAAAACTGGAGAAATATTTTGTGCTTTTCAAGAGAGGGAATTTAAAGAATAGAAAATTGGTGGCAAAGCTTGGCTAGAAAATTTTGAAAGCAAAATAAAAAGAACTAAAGATAAAGTGTTGGGGAAACCAACACGAGTGCTTATAAACTGAAATAAAAACATAACGTCGAAATAAATGAAAGCAAATGAACGCCAAATAAAGATACATGAGAAAACTTCCCCAAGCTTAGGATTTTGCAAGCCCTTCAAATCATTGTGGTGGCGGGAAAAAGTCGTTACTCCAGTTCACAAATTGAGTGGAGAGGTTACTTGTTGATTCTCGGGGGTTCAAAGAGAGGTTATGCATCCTCTCCGTAGTCCCTCCAAGTCCTTAGAAGTCTCGGTATGTGGCGAACCTGTTTTGTGGCTGCTCCTCTTGATGAGGAACTTCTTCTCCTCCTCTTGGTCCTCGTCCTCTTTAGGAATCTCTTCCTCAGGTTGGTGCTTCTCAACCCGCGAATCATATAGAAAATGTACTTCCTCGATAGAGAAAAGACTATTAGGCAAATGAGCGGGCAGATACGCCCAGCTCCAGCAATATGCAGGTAATAAACACCACATCTCCTAGTGAGCATACCATGGGCCCTCGAGGTGGAAAAACCAACACGTCTCTCACCTAGTACGTGTTGCAACTCACCTAGATCGATGTCTAGGGAAGTGGCAATCACGGTGATGACGCCTCCTCCCATGATTGACCCTTGGCTTTGGGAGGCTTGGTTCTCTAGGTAGCGCACAAGGATGGCGCCCAAGTTAAGTGACAGGTTGCAGTTGATGTAAGCAGCCTTTGCAAGGACTAGGATATCCTCCTTGTTGAGTCTCGTGAACTCATTACATTCCTGCAAGGTGTTAGCAATAACATAGAAAAAATAGCGAATTCTAGGATGTTGAATATTCTTCCCCTTGTTCACTCTACTAGTGAAGCTCATTCCATTATAGTATTGATAAGGGGAAGGAATTTAGCCAGTAAAGGATGCGCGTAAAGCATGAACATCATTGTTTGGCAAATTAAAGCATGCACACCATTCATCTAATGTTAAAGTGTAGTTGTTGTTCATCAGACAGAAAGAAATAGTATCCTCTCCTTGCCTTAGTTTAATAGTGCTTCGCAACGAACTTAGGAATTCAATGGTTAAGCGGCAGTAAGTAGGTACATCATTGTACACAAAGTTTTGCAGGCCATCTCTATTGCAAACTAAATTAAAGTCATCAGAAATACCGAGTTGGTTCAATATAATGGGGCAAGCCCACTTGGTGGCCTTCACTTCGTGGTTCTTGATCTTGTTGAAGCATTCACGATGGGCCTCATCCCTGAACCATATCCCCATGTGTTCCTGAGCGGCAGCGCAAGAAGCGCTAGCATTGGCACGAGAACGAGATTGGCTCCTTGGGTTCATCTTCTAAAACATTGAAGAAAGGCAGAAATAAAACTTTTTCATCCAACAACAGTAAGTATAATATATTCCTCATCTAAGCACACTAAAGAATCTCCTCAAGATAATAATCTAGGCAAGAAAATCATGGCAATTGGTTCATAGTAGGTCTCACCCTAAATTGATAATGATAATAGATTGAAGATGAATTTGCAAAAAGTAATTGGAGGATCAGAAGAGAAACATACCGTAGATCACTTGTGTCCGAGGAAATCGAACGAAATTGAGTAGGGATGAAGATCCCTTGAGGTTTTGAGAGAGTTTGGAGGTAGAAGAAAGAAAAAGGATTGAAGTTTCAGAGTTGGGAGTACCTTCCCGTGTGATTTTGTGGTCGGACGCAACTATACGGGCGCAACTATACGGGCGGAACATGCGTTCCGACCGTATAGTTGGCGTTCTGTCAAAATATTAGGTCTTCCTCTTGGGGGCGTAGCTATACAGACACAACTATACGGGCGGAACAAAATGTTTCGGCTGTATAGTTGGTCGTTAACCTGTCTTTCCCTGCGTAAGAAAATTTGCAAAGGCATAGATATCTATACGACCGGAACTATACGGTCGGAATTTTTTTATTCCCGCCCTATAGTTGGTCGTTAAACTCCCAGTATATATGAAAAGAAATTATACGGAGGCACTGATATCTATACGACCGGAACTATACGGCCGGAATTTTTTATTCCCGTCATATATTTGGTCGTTAAACTCTTAGTACATATTGCAGAAAAAAATTGATGGTAAATATAACTATACGACCGAAGCTATACGGTCGGAATTTTTATTCCCACCGTATAGTTGGTCGTTAAACTGTCTGTGTGCATCAAAAAAATTATGTTTCTTTGTAAACTATTTCTTTTCCTGTAACTTAGCGATATACCTTGTTTTTGACTAAAAATTGACAATAAATATTGTCGACCAACAATAGCATGAATAATGCAGAATTTTAAGTACTACTGAATTTCTTCTCCTCAAATGGAGTTTTCTAGCACTCTTTATTAAACAAAAACTTAAACTAAAACTAAAAACTTAACTCAAACCTTAATTTAACATGGGTTGCCGCCCATAGAGCGCTCTTTTATGGTCGATAGCTTGACCTTGATGATACTCACTTGGGCCAGATGAGTGGGACACCCACTCCAAAGTAATTGGCCTTCAAAGTGATGGCCTCCTTCTCGTCATGTTTGGCTTTCTTGTTCCTGGGGAAATGAATAACAAAAGGATCACGCGAAGGAAAGTACAACTTCATGTTCGCTTCATGAAGGTTAATTAAAGCCTTTATAGTTCTTAAGAAAGGGCGGCCTAGTATTATAGGAGCACTAGTATCTTCAGGCATGTCAACAATAATGAAAGCAATGAGAGCAAGACAACCTTTGATAGAAACTAAAGTGTTCTCCTTAATCCCTATAGCTTGTTTGGAGGTAGAATCTGCTAGATGCAATTTTAATTCAGTAATTTCAAAGGAGCCAAGATTTAACTTGTTAAAAAGAATCTTTGGAATTGTTGAGACGCTTGCACCTAGATCACAAAGTGCAGCTATATCATTGGTTCCAATCTTTATCTTAATAGTAGGCTCAAATATGTCATCTAGTTTAACAGGTAACTTTTCAGCAATTTTCTTGTATTCTTCTTCAATCTCGCGTACCTTAATTTCTACTTGATCAACAAAGTGTTGATACATGGCTTCATCATTACCTTCACTTACCGAAATTTTTACATTGATACTCTTTACGAGATCTTCGATGGTGTAGCTTGGTGAAGGGGCATTACTATAATCAAGTTCTCTAGGCTCCTCCCTTTGGATCCTCATCATTTTGAGTTCTTCAACAGGGTTTGGCTCAGCTTTACCTGCAAATTTAGCTAGAATGAGAGTTTGACTCTCGGTTATCTTACCTAGCTGTGCCTCAACGATCCTTGTTCTTTCTTGAAGGGCCTGCAAATCATTTCTCAAACTAACAACTTGGTTAAATAATTTACCAAGCATAGCATCATGGTTCTCTGTAATTTTGACTAGAATATTATTTTGTTCATTTTGTGAGTGTATGAAAGACTTAAGCGTTTCTTGGAGACCACCATTACTAGTTCCCATATTATTATTAGAGATACTTGTAGGACTAGCATAATGTTTCTGAAAGTTAGGATTGTAACTCTTCTTCCAAGTAGGGTTGTAATCATTACGATCTACGAAGTCTATTTCTTCTATCTTTGTTTTAGGGGTGGCACTTACCTAAGTTTCCTTACCTTTTACAGCTAGTATGAGCTCATCCAACTTAGCATTAACATCTTCATTCTCTTGTGGTGAGACAGAGTTCACCTTTTTCGTGTTTGGTCTTTCCACATGCCATTGGGCATGGTTGTCTTGCATATTGTCTAGCAGTTGCTTTGCTTTGGTAATATGTTTACCCATGAATGTTCCTCCAGCTGCAGTATCAAGCATAGAGTTAGACACATGATTAAGAGGATTATAAAATAAATGGAGGATTAACCAATCTTCGATCCCATGACTAGGACAGTTATTTAGGCATTCTTTCATCCTTTCCCATGCAAGTGCTAGTGGCTCACACTCTTCCTGTCTAAAGCCAGTAATATTAGATCAAAGTTGCATCGTCTTTACAGGTGGGAAAAATTTGTCATAAATAAGGAAGTACATCCCACCCATGATGTAATAGTATTTTTAGGCAGAGATAGCAACCATTCTTTAACTCTCCCTCTTAGACAGAAAATAAATAGATGTAATTTGACCGCATCAGGGTCAACGTCTTTTATACGCATCAGATAACATATTTCAGTGAAAGTATTTAAGTGCATACCTGCGTCTTCAATAACAGAGCCTCCAAATTGATTGTTAAACCAAACTTAAGTAATGGGGCTTAATTTCATATTCATCGGTAGAGATTGTTGGCTAAGTAATAGGAGTATGCAAATAATCATTATTGGGAGTAGCAAACTCCCCAAGCTTCTTTTCAGCCATACTTCCTATGTTTTTGGGTTTTCTTAGATTAAAAATTATAACAGTAAAAACAAAAATATAAAGACTAACTAATTTTTTTGGTTTATCAAATAAAGACTGAAAGAAATTAACAAAATTAAAAACAAGAATTAAAACTAGCAAGGTTCCTAATAACCTCACAAGGGTAGCTATTTCTTCCCCGGCAACGGTGCCAGAAAAAGGGTTGATAACTTCGATCCGGATTACGGATGTAGTATAGCGCGTTTTCCCTAGTAGACCTAGGTTATCGAATCCACGTGAAGCCAATGCCTAGTGAAGTTACTTTAACATACCTTCGGGACTTTTATAATTCCTTTTGTGTTTTTACCGGACCAGTAGCTTTCGTCTTTTTGTTCTTGTCGATGATGGAGAGAGAGGGGCCTAGAGCGTTTGGTTTCACCTATAGCTGTGCAAAAACATATGATGAAAATAAAAGATAGAAATAAAGTATGCGTGTACTTGCTAGAGCAAGATAAATTATATGTGGGCAGTGCATCTATAATTGCTATTGCCTCCTCAACCGCTTATAGCAATAACCTACTAGTCTCATCCATAGAAGAAAGAGAACTAATGATATGCATAGTGATGTCACCGTTAATCCCAAGCAAATCTCTCACATACAGATGTACTACCCCTTATGTCACTGGGGTTCCCAACCTGCAGATCAGTCATCACTCATACTCCCTATACCTGGCTCAACACTCAGGGTCTTGGGTACCTGACAAGTCCTTGGATTGAGGCAAGAGAGGATACAATAATCATCATGTCATACAAATTAATACACGATCCCATCTATGATAAATCACATGCACAAATGCTATATGGCTAGGTCGAAGCCCTTAGCCCAAGGAGAATTACTCACACATAGAGATGAGATCAAGAATCACAAATATTGTAATGAAAATCGTTAGATTGATAACAATAGTCTTACAATGTCGCCAATCAGAGAAGAGATCTACTATTACAAGTGGTGGAAGATGGCTATGGAGATGGAGAAGGGTTCGGAGATCTGAGGCGGCTTTTTGGCGGAGTCTGGCTTCTTCAGGGCGGAGTGAGTGTTGTTTTCCTGTCGCTTGAGGCTTCTTTATATAGGGGTCCCTTCACGAAAGTAGTTCTGTTTGACCTAACGGTGGTGGCGCCAACTATGCGACCGGAGCTATACGGTCATAATTTTTGCTCCGGCTGTATAGTTAGTCGTTACGGTGTCTGCCTCTGTTAGACGGCTCCTCGTTTCTTCTGGTTGATGGAAATCTCGTATCTTTGACCTTAATGTAGTGATTCCCTCCTTTAAACGACATTATCCGCGCAAGAAAAATACAAGAACAAAGGATTGCATATCCCTCTAAATATTAGGATCGCTATCCTCGACCTCACGAACTCCATCGCCCGAGTCTCTATAGAAAGTTGTTGCCTCTCCTCTTCCACGCGTAGGCGCTCTTCCCCCACTCAGTTCGACACATCGACCTCGTCCCGGAGCTCATCTCCGGTGCCTCTAGCCTAACCACCGTGTCCTTGTGCGCCTCGATCCCACCATTGTTGAAGCCATGAAGAGCTTTTGTGGGCATGACGTCCATGGAGAGACGGTTCTACGTTAGCCATGGAAAGACTCGATTGTTTTTTCTTTTATGGTTTTTTCTGTAAATCCGTGTTGTAATTAAAAAAATCTTTTCAAAAAGCGTAGTCATAGAACACCATAAACCTTGCCTTTGGGGCACCTCATAGTTCACCATGATTACATGCACTACCCGTGGAGCACCACGTGGTGCACCAAGGGTAAAATCTACCTGTGGCGTGATACCAATGGTGCATGGGTGGTGCGCCATGAATAGCCTTTTTGGTGTGCCACATGTAGCCTTTTTCCTAGTAGTGTGTACTGTGGTACTGGTCTAGTATATTTTCTAAGGTGTTTAGTATTGATACTTGCATTTCTATGATCAATAGTGTCAAGTTTATTATCTTAAGCTCACTATTCTTCCCTAGTTTAGTGTTTTCTATCTGTAATTATATGTTTCTAGGGTTTGTTAATTACTTGTAGTTGTTCTAGCTATTAGTGTGGTCAAAATCCATAGCTCAAGTACATGATGTATACTTAACTGAATGTGTTCAGTGTTGCATATGTTTATTAGCTATTACTTTACTTTGTGAGGCACTATTAGTTGTATTGGTATAATTATTCTTACTCTTGTGTCCATGTGATCTTTGATTTAGTTGCTTATGTTTTTCATGGACTATAAGTTCAGGTTTATATGTGTAAGTGTGTTGATTATCTACTTATATAGTTTCCTTACTTAATCTTGTAGTAATATGGGCATCAAGTGAAAACTATGCTCATTACTTCCTACCTTCTCTTCCTTAGGCCATTCATTTAGTTAATGCATGAGGAAGTGTCGGTAGGTGATAATAGTATGGTTTTATTGTTTATATAACTCAGGTTCATTTCTCTATCTTATCTACTATGGTTGTGCTAGTGTAATCCTACTGGCATAGTATCTATGGTGTTCTTCATCTATGGACATGCACATATCTTACTCCACTAATTACACTATTATGCTACCTAAACAAACTATCTCTTTTACTAAGATCATATCCTAGGACTTTAGTCATAAACCTTTGAAGATTCTAAAGTGTGCTTGATGAAGATCTGGTGTAGTTCTTCTCCTCCTTGCTCATGTTCTTGCTTTCTTCCTTTCTCAGATACCTATCTATCACAAGGAGTGTGGCTTTTTTATGTGTGTCCTCTCACTCAACCTGTAGTCTGAGTGTTCTTATGAGCCTTGGCTATGAAGATTGTGATTTCAAAAGCTAGGTTTGGGTCCTATTTATAGTATTATAGGGTTCCTATGAAGCTAAAACCTCAGATTTGCGTGTAAGGTGACTAAGCTGCTTATATTGTCTATTTATGTTATATTTTATATAGATTTAGTGTACTAATCATCTTAGGTCATATGCCTAATAAGGCATGTTGTTAAGGGTTATTTAGGTCATTTGTTGTTTAACAATTTGGGAAACATTTGAATTCAATCTAGTCTTGTCACTGTCTCCTTTAAATCCAATGGATATTAGTTTGTGGTTTAAGTTATTATCTAGTCATGTTTTCTTTTGTTTAGCTTTGTTAACTACAAGTGTTCATTATATGGCTATTTGATTATCGTAAAGAATCCATGGATTGAGGTACAATGGTTTATATGTGAAGGTTATCTATGTTTCTTACTATTTGGTTATATCCTTTGGGTCTGGTACTATCTTTGGCTATGTGGCTTCTAGTATGATCAATTTAGTGAAAAGTATTGTCCCATGACTTGCTTTTCCTTATACTATTCACTATCAAGAAGCTACTTTTGTTGTTGTTGTGTTTATTTGCTCAACTAAATCACACGGCTCTAGACCAGTTCCTAGACTTTGTAATTGGATACTATAGCAAATGGATTCACCTATTTGTGGATCCAACATTTTAACCATCAAAATGCTTTTAGTTTTTCTGTTTATTTTGCAGAACAAGATGGGCTAGAAGATTGTTAAGAGCAAGATCAAGAAGAATCTAGCTAGGTTTTAGTTTATGGTTTTTTCTTTCTTTTTCTTTTCTTTGTCATTTGTAGGTTTAGATCCTAATTGTATTTCTGTAATGAAATCCGTATGTAAACAACCTTGTATTAATTTTACTAAATATTATTTTATGAGCATTATCATATTTTCCTTACATTTTTCTTTTTTTACTTATTTTTGTATGTGAATTTTTATTTTAACTCAAGTTTGAATAATTCAAATCTCAATTTTGAATTCAAAGTTGATTCTATTTATTCTCGAATCTTTATAGTTTACTGTAAGTGTGTTTGAGTGTTTGATTCAAATTTGTAAATTGTGTTGAATTTCGAAAGTTTGAATATACAAGTTCAATTTGAAATTTGAATTCAAATCCTAGTGCTGGCTTAAGTCAAAAATTTAACAATATGGTTCAACTTTAACCACTTATATCCTTTCAAAGACAGTTTTAAAAAGCACATTTTTCAAGGACATTCAATATAATTTCACAATTTACAAACGTGTCCTTAAGTGTTCCTATTATTCGGGATGTTACAATTATCTACAAGGTAAACAAGGTGATGGAGACTATATACCCTGTGCTACTTAACTCTTGTCTTGTGAGATGATAGCTAGGGATGGTGAAGGAGAAATGGACAAATAACCACACAAAGGTCTATTTTTCACACATGATGAATACTTTGGACTTCGTCGAGAAACACAAGATTACTTCAATAGCTATGAAGACTAAGTTCAACAATTTCAAGTGGGGACCAACATTCGCTTCACCAAAGTGAATGAATGATTGGATCATCAACCACCTCAAAGAACTCATTACAAAGATGGATCACGGTCGTTCAAGCTCATCAAGCTCAAGCCGCTCTAGCCATTCTTCAAGATCTTCCTCAAGCCATGAAGTGATAAAAACATCAAGGCCCAAACTACCAAAATGGGGATGAAGAAAAATCTCGGTGAAGGCATGAAGCAAGCCAAGCTATCCCAAGAAACCAACAAAGACAATAGCACCCTCAAGAACCACTCCAAGAGTGTCAACGATGACAAGTAGAGCCTCTACCTAATGCTCAACCTCATTGCGGCAACAACGTGCAACATCTAAGATGTGAATACCAAGAGCATCAAATTGTGAATCCACAAGCACAATATCGCCAATAATACAACAACATCATCAATAACGTCGAACGCCAACTCCCCCAAACCAAGCATGACAACAAAGAAATGGAGAACTAGACGGTGACCCTAGAGATGATGAAGGTAATGCATGATGTCCTCATCATCGACACCCCCACTAACATTGCTATCATGAATCGAGTGAATAAAGTGAGTGCAATCATCACAATCACATCCATAACAATGAAGAAAAATTTGGCAAGATCAAATTCATGATGCTCACATTCTTGGGAGAAAACAACCTAGAACTATATCTCTCATGGGTACTCAATTTTTACAAGATCTTCCGCATACACAACTACTCTGAGTCCAAGATTGCCATGGCCTCTCTAGAGTTTGAATACTATGCAAACCTTTGGTGGGATCAAGTGCAACAAGAGAGTGAAGAAAACTTGGAACCGGCAATTGAAACTTGGAGACAAACGAAGGAGAACATGCATGAACGCTTTGTTCCGAAATATTAAAATCACGACCTATTCAACAAGCTCCAAACCTTAAAACAAGGCATCAAGAGTATGGATGAGTACTAAAAGGAGATGGAAATTTCAATGATGAGAGCAAACATCATGGAATCCTTGGAACAAACAATGGCTAGATTCTTGACTGGATTGAACTACCCAATAAAGAGAGTCACTGAATTATGTCAGTCCCGTGGGTTAGTGGTTCAACGGGCTCCGTATCAAACTCTCCATGGGGACGTGGTGCCAGGAGCTCGAAGAACCCACCCGAGAAGAATACCTCGGACGCAAGTCTCGAGGACTAAGGTCCAGCGGATGCCCCGGGAAAGGAAAGAGGACATCTGGCCAATGATTCCTGGCCTAGGGGATAAACCATCCTATGGTCACACTTCATCTACCCTCCTTGGACATCGATAACTCGACTCAGACACATTAGGCACACTGGAATAACCATTGTGTCATGTCGCCACCATGCAAACCTTGCAGCTTGCGGGGACCTCGATGGGACTCCTTCTGCGATCCTAGTTGAGAACCCGGGGACTGTGCACCCAGAGCACTAGCCTCAACAAGATATAGTCTGACAGATCGGTGCTAGTGCTAGTCAACTCAGTATGAGAGACACGTCGTATGATGGCAGGAGCGCATCGCCATGTTGAGAGCATGCACCCTATATCCACAATGCATGGTGTTCGACCCTTGTGGTGTCCCCTTGCCCTTATAAAAGGAGGCCAAAGTCGATGGGTGAGGGGGATATTTCCTAGCTAGAACCTTCTTGGGAAAGGAACCTATGTAAGTGTGATCACCCTCAGATAGTCGATAGTTGCAGGATGTAGGTATATGCACATCATGGAACTGAACCTAGGTAAAAAACTTGTGTCTCTCTATGTGTGTGTGTTCATCTAGCTCGCCGATCGAGCTCACCAGACGTTGCGCCCCTAGCCGAACTAACAAAGTGGATGCCCATCCCTAGTCTCAAAAATCAAGACACAACATCTGGAGCACCAGGAAGGGGGCGCATACCTGCGAGAAACTTTTTCTAGTCTCGTTGCTACTTTCATGCATGACGGCACGAAACCATAATGGGTGGCAACAGAGGGTGCTCTACGTGGAGGAATGGGCGTGAAGGATCGCCCGTATCTTCCACAGAGCAAGGTGCGGTGGCCCTGCAGGCGGCAGGGTCGGAACCAAACTCTTTGCCCCTAAAGGCGTCGAACCAGCCTGCCCAGTAGGGGTGGCCGAATACAGAGCAACCGACATGGCTAACGAGCTATCACCGCCTCCCCCGAGTTTTCTTGGACTTGGGGCTATGCTAGCGGCTACTGGTGCTCTCCTGTGTTTCCCACCGGAGGCCATTGTGTACGACACTCGTGTGGGATCCTGGCTTGTTCCATTCGTTGATCTAGTGGGGTATACCCTGCAGCACCATCATTCGACATGCCCTCGCCTCGCCGGGTTCATCCTCCTAACTACGGTAGCACCTCGGAGGGGAAGACCTTGTGCAATTAGAGGTGGAGACCAGCGCTTAGTCCATCTCCCACGCAAGCCTAGGATCCACGCCCGCTGCGACGCTCTGGATCACCCTAACCGATGTGTGGGCATGGGGATCTGGCCGATGGTAGTCTCACCGACTATTAGTAATGTCAGGGTGACCAAGATGCGACTGGAAGGAGGTGCAGGCCTAAACCTCCTATCCGCCCAATTCATGAGGTAGCTCTAGATTATGGTTAAATTCCTATCCCCCACGAGAGCGTTCCAAGGGATCAATCTAGGGGCTACCCAATCGCTGAGGAAAGTCACTATGCCTGTCATGTTTGGGACGCCTGAGAACTTCCGCGTGGAGAACATCATGTTTGACGTGGCAGAGATCCTCCTACCATACAATGGCATCCTCAGTCGGCCTTCCTTAGCAAAGTTCATGGCGGCCAGGCACTATGCCTATAGCACCATGAAGATCCCGGCCGTGAAAGGGGTCATCAACATCAAGACCGATCTTTGGGATGTTGTCTTCTGCATGGAGCAGTCTTATTGGGAAACTGGCGGTGGTTTCCTAGGGCTCTCAGGACCCTAACGTGTTGGGCCCATCACACGTGCATGAGAAGCATCTGAACTAGGATCGCATCCTCACCAAGAAGGTCCTTCTGCTCGAGGGAAGAGGTTGTGCCATCATGGTAGGGGAGCACCTCACCGACAAATAGGAAAGCACGTTCATCACCTTCCTTTGAGAGAATGCCGATGTGTTCGCTTGGGAGCCCGCTGATCTTACCGAGGTCCTAAAGGAGGTCATTAATTACCTCTGGCAGTGTGCCTAGGATTTCACCCGGTAAAGCAGAAGGTCCGGCTCCAAGCGTAGGGCAAGCAAGACTTCATCGTCTCTAAGGTCCAGAAGCTGAAGGCCACTCAGGTCAACCGTGAAGTGTGGCATCCGACTTGGGTTGCGAACTCCATCATGGTGCCCAAGCCGCATCGTAGCAACAAGAGGATATGTGTCGACTTCACGGACCTAAATAAGGCCTCCTCAAGGATCCGTTCCCACTATTTCGAATCGACTAGATAGTTTATTCCATGGAAGGGTGCGATCTCGTCTGCTTCCTCGACTCCTTCTCTAGCTACCACCAGATCAAGATGGCCAAAGAAGACGAAGAAAAGATACCATTCATCACCCTGGAAGGATGCTTTTGTTACACTTGCATGCCTTTCGGTATGAAGAATGCCAGCACCACTTTCTAGCGTGCCATGCGGGCGTGTCTAGGAACTGAGATCAGTCGCAATGTGGAGACCTACATTGATGACATCGTAGTCAAGAGCATGCATCACATCACCTTCCACGGGGACCTGGATGAGACGTTCATCAACATGCACAAGGCTCAACTCATGCTAAACCCCGAAAAGTGTGTTTTCAGAGTTTCCTTGGGGGAGCTTCTCAGTTTCCTGGTTTCTTGCTGGGCATCGAGGTGAACCCCAACAAGATCAAGGCCATCGAACAAATGGAAGCTCCCATGTGGGTCAAGGACGTGCAATGTCTCAATGGGTGCGTCACGGCCCTAGGACACTTCATATCCTGACTAGAAGAGTGGGCCCTACCTTTCTTCAAGCTCTTGAAGAACTAATGACCCACAGAATGGACCTCAAAGGAGGAGGTTGTGTTTCAATATTTGAATCGCTACCTCACCTCTCTCCGGTGCTAGTGACTCCCGAACCTAGGGAGCCTCTGCTTTTGTACGTTGCTGCCACCACGCAGGTGGTCAGCGTAGTGCTAGTTGTTTAAAGGGATGGAGATGACTCGACAGTCATTACCAAGGGCCCTGGTTAGCGGACCAAGCCAAGCACACCTCCTAAACTCGTTGAGTCAGGAAGTGACCCTAGATGCCCGGAAGTGCCTCTTCCTGATCCTGACGAGGTGGAGCCCATGGAGGGAGATGACCAGAACGTCATCATTGAAGGACCTAGTCCAAGGACAAACCTAGGCACACCTCCTGAACTCTGGGAGATAGGGAGCAACCTTGGATGCCCAAAAGCACCCCTCCTAGGCTCTGTAACTCTAGCGCTGAGGAGGAGCAAGAGCCCCCAAAATAGCGAAAGGTACAACACCCCGTGTACTTCATCAGCATCGTGTTGCGTGACATGCAAGTTTGTTACCTACACTTTAGAATCTCCTCATCAGCATCATCATCGCCTCGAGGAAGCTTCGACATTAATTCGAGGCCCATCAGGTCACTATGGAGATCAAACATTCCTTGGAGTGCATGCCGCGTAACAAGGAAGCTACGGGGCCCATGGAGGAATGTTCCATGGAGCCATCCGGCATCGACCTTCATTTTGCCCACACCCAAACCATCAAGATCTCGGCCTTGGCTGAGTTCGTTGCTGAACGGACTCCTACACCAGAGGGCGAGGAGGAACCGACATCATCTCTCCCTAGGAGTGCCGACCTATGCGACTGGACCATGTACTTCGATGGATCATACTCCATTGACAACTCAGGGGATGGTGTGCTCCTGGTGTCACTAACTAGATACTATCTCAAGTATGTGATGCAAATGCTCTATAACATACAAACATAGAACACCGTGGCGAGCCCACGGCCTCAACCATCGTATGTGAAATGATGGCTATAGAACCATGTGCCCCGAAGATGAAGCCAACACAGAACCCCCGGTCGAGCCCTCGTCTCCGACCATCGTATGTGAAGCGATGGCTATGGAGACATGTGCCTTGGGAAAGAAGACAATGTTGGCGCCGACCATCATATGTGAAGCGATGGTTGTGGAGTCATGTGCCTTCAGGGACAAATACAGACAATCTATTCCCGGCAAGCACGCCATCCATGTGGGGGAGATGCTTAGGCTACCCTAGGCCATTGACGTATTGAGGTAACTCCGGGACTAGGAGATCCCCCCACCGCACCAATGTTGAGAATGTTCTCCTACAAGTAAAGATGTACACCCTGGTGGACGGAGAGACCTCTACCAGAAACATGATTCCGTATCAAGATCTGCTACATATCTCAAGACAAAGGACACCAACTCCTGGCTGAGCTCCATGAGGGAGAGTGCTCGAGGCACCTTGCCTCGTGGACTTTGGCAGGAAAGGAATTCCGTCAAGGGTTTTATTGGCCAACGATGTTATCGGGCGCCGAGTACCTGGTTAGAACATGTGAAGCATGCCAATTCCATGCCAAGGACACACACCAACCAACTCAAGCTCTTCAAATCATCCCCTTGTCTTGGCCATTCGCCGTATGGGGGCTCAACATCGTTGGACCTCTCCCACGGGCGGTGGGAGGGTACCAATACATGTTCATTGTCGTGGATGAATTCACCAAGTGGCCTAAGGTGGATCTAGTGCAGGCTATCACCACCCATCCTGCCATATGTTCATCTAGGGCATCGTATGCCAATTTGGCGTCCCAAACCGGATCATCACCAATACTGGCTTGCATTTCATCAGTAGCGCCTTCATCACCTACGATGACAGCCTCAGCACCAAAATATGCTTCGCCTCTGTGGTGCACCCTTAGATTAATGGTCAAGCGGAGGTGTTATGCTGGCTCAAAACCTAGACATTCGGTCGGTTCAAGACCAGTGGATGAAACTAGATCGAGCAGATTCAGGTTGTCCTCTGGTTGGTACTAAATTACAAACCACCCCAAGAAGGACCATGTGAGAGACACCTTTCTCCCTAGTGTATGGAGTCGAAGCCGTGTTTGCCACTGAACTGTAGCACAGCTACCCCGGGTGCAAGCTTACAAAGAGGCCGCACAGGGGGAGCAAAGAATTGATGAAATCAACTTCCTTGAAGAGGTTCAGAACCTAGCTTCTATGTGTGCCTCTTACTACTAGAAGAGCCTGCGCTGCTATTACAGCCGCCAGGTTAGGCCACGAACCATAGAAGAAGGTGACCTAGTCCTTTATCGGGCACGAGCCGGGAAGGGGAACAACAAGTTGCAACCAAAGTGGGAGGGCCCTTACCAGGAGTTACAAGTCTCTAGGCCCAGAAAGGTCCACCTGGATACCAAAGATGGTGTCCCTGTGGAGCACTCGTGGAACATAGAGCACTTGCATGAATACCATCTTCACAAATTCTACCCGTAAGGTGCTCTAGAATAAGGTTGTGCGGTGTAAAGTTAGTTGTGCAGTACGTGAGTCCAGGCAGGATCACCCCGCGTGTCTCACCTTCTACCCTGATGGACGCGACATCAGAGTAGTGGGCATAGCCAGGCTTGCCCGCGGTTGGTATCCTATGGTAGTTGAGCTACCAAAGGAGCAGAATAAAGCTACTCACTACCAACGTAGTTATCCAGTGTGTGCGTCCAGGCGGGATCACCCCGCGTATCTGACCTGCTGCCCGGATAGACACGTTGTCAGGGCAGTGGTCATAGTCGGGCTTACCCACGGTTTGTCTACAATGGTAGCCGAGCTACCATTGGAGCAGAATAAGGTTGCGGGCTACGGAGTTAGTTGTGCAGTGCGTGAGTCCAGGCGGGATCACCCACATGTCTCGCCTTCTAACCGGGTGGACGCTTCATTAGGGTGGTAGGCATAGCCGGGCTTCCTCGTGGTTGGTCTCCAATGGTAGCTGAGCTACACGAGATGTAGAAACGCTCGAGGGCTACCCCGAGCACCAAAAAGACTTGTGTTACAGCTGAGTTCCATAGCACAAGCAATGTATCCAAGACTTCCCCTGTTGATGAATAAAAATGAAGCGGTTTTTTGCACACTCATCTTTCAATCATTCACCTAGGGGCTTTTCACCTATGATGAGTCACGTGCTGCGAGTAACCCCGGGATTAGGGCTAGACAAATCCTAGACCTTAGTCTGACATAATCCTAACCTAGAGTTCGAGGATATCCAGTGAGATAATCGGTAACACAACAGTGACCCTACGACACAAAAATTATTACAACAAGTTCATAACTAAGCAAACAACCAAATTATTACAAGCAACGGTCACTAACCACAAACATCAAACAACATAAGGAAAATTATGCTATTAAGCATAGCAAACTTAACCAATGTCGTAAGAGGCTTGAAGCATAAGAATGACATCCCAGCCCATAGATTCCAGACTACCACTAGGAACCCCAAACTACTCTTCGATGTCGAGGTCGTAGGGAACTCATCTTCAGGGGAAAAATTACTCTACAGCAAAAGTGTCAACAAAGCAAGGGTGAGTACAGGGTGTACTCCCCAAGACTTATGGTTGATGGAGCTATTTTGCATAAATTTATCTATGTTTGCAAATGGGAGGGAGTAGAAGCTGGACTAATAGATCATTTTAAAATGGGATAAGAGAGTGACATCTCGAAAGTATTGAGCATCATATTTTCATATCCACCAAATCATCAGAACCTCTCAACTAGGATCACCCCGTCGTACCCTGAGGAAACATCCTTAACAAACATTAGTTGCCAATTTTTATGATTAGGTTAATGTTCTCTATGATCTTCATGTCCTTTCCCAGGTCGCCCATAACCGTGGACATGGATTTTTTAAAATATTCAACCCTCCAAGGGTGTACAACTTTATTCACACGACCAACCTTCTCTTAATGCCACTAGTAAAGCACACTTCCCTTGTGCGCCGGCAGAGGGCGGCTGAACACAACCTTTTCCTTGATTTCAGATCCATGAGCCACCAAGAAAGGGTATTATGTCTGTTGTAGTTGGCCGCACTCTCATCTCGGTCCTAATATCTACTCCCAAAAGCTAGAGCCTGGCCCCGTAGAGCCCCCTCTTTGGACATGCCATGTATGCGATCAGCATCGAAATGCATGGCAAATAACACTCAAACTACGGACTCATGGATCCAAACTAGGCAAGTTAGCGGGTCGAGGTGCAATTCCACGCCCCCGTGTGGATGTATGCTTGGTCTTGGTTCTAAAGTCTAGAAGTCTGGTCCTAATGGTGGTGAGTATGGGACTACGAATACCACATCCCATTATGGCCTCCCATACAAGCCTTAGCATGTTTAATCTCCATCTCAGATCTCATATCCTCATCATGACATACCAAGTACATTTATTTATATAATTCATAACAACATGGATCACACTCAAATACTAAGCATGGCTAAGCTCAACATGTGGCAATAGCTCTAGCGACGTTCAGATGCCAAACCTAGGTATGCTAGGAGCAGTGGATCGGTAGTATAGGATACTCTAACTATCGACAAAGACCACTTGGAATCATATGCAACATAGTCAGAATGTAAATACTTTGTAAAACATAGGTTCAGAATGAAAGGCTATGCTTGCCTTATGGTCCTTCAATGGTTTGATAAGGATCTTTGGAAGTGTTGACTTTGGGCTCGGCTTTGGATCCTATCACGAAGAAACAATGATGGAAAGAAAGGATACCATCAACATATAGTACCATGCAATGCTCAAGCACATGAATGATATGTCAGATTTAAGTTATCATGGCAACCCTAGGAATAGCATCGGTTTAAATGGGTTTGGTATGTCCAGGGGCGATCAGAGAAGATCTCATGGTCAACTACGGGCAACGGCTGATGTTGGGAAGGATATGCCAATTGAGCGCCTAGGGCTCCTCCAGATCATGTGGCTTGCCGAGGTGGACGAGGAGGACACAACAGTCACAACAACGTGCTTGTCTAGGCAAATGGAGGCGTGTAGCAGTGGGGCACTAGACCACCTGGGAAGCTAGAGTTCCATCTAGGACTGGAACTCAGGGTTAGAAAGAGAGGAAGGAAGAGAAGAAGGGGAAGATTAGCACATCTCGGGGTGGTCTTATCCCCTCTCCATAGCGGTAGCGAGAATCGCGGCGGAGGCACGCATCACAGTGCACGGCGATGGAAGAGGCATTGCCACCGAGCTGCTTGGCATCGGTAGGTAGATGACGAGGAAGAAAGGTGGCCGAAAGGGTATGAGGCCAGGATGGGCTGGAATGCACCTCTGCTAGGCCGTAGAAAATCAAGGAGGAAGGGAGTGAAAGATGGGCTACGGTTTGGCTGATCTCTGGCTCTATTTTTTTAAAGCATTTCCTTTTTTCCTTTTCTCTTTTCTTCTCCATTTTCCAAATCCTTTTTTGTTTAAATTTGTTAGAGAATACCAGAGGGTTTCAAAATTATTTGAAAACATTTCGGGGGCCCTTAGAACAATTTTGGCTCCATATTATTTTGTATTTTCGAAATTCAAAACCATTTTGAATAGATTTCAAAGAGAGAGGGGGATCAGGGTTTGTGGTTTTTGGCATTTCTTGCATCCATTTTTCTTGAGCCAAAAATAATGATGCTCATGTTAATGCACACACGAACCCTAATTAACATTTTAAAAACTAGGGGTGTTACAGATCTATCCCCTTTACGAGAATATCTTCCCGGGATTCCTAAGGTAGTAAGATAGAAGGAAACATGGTTACTCTATGGATAAGAGGGAACACACCAAACAAGACACTGAGTATCTCATGGTCAACTCAGGAAATGAGTGTTCAGAAACAACTCTTGAGAGGAGGAACATGAAACACGTCAAGGTAATGGAGGAAACAAAAGGAGAAGGTTTCAAGTTGTTAGATTGCTGGTCTTAATAATGATTGAGACCATGAAGTTTACATAAGAGTTTAACCTTTTGAGGAAGAAGGCTTCCAATAGAAAAGGACATGACCACAGACTTTGAGATAAGAAACTCTACTAGATAGCTTAAGTAGAGATTTCATTGATACAAAGATATGGATGAACAAAACCAAGTTGTTGAACTACTTTTGACACCAAAGTGTCACTCTTTTGTTTAAAAGAAGGCCAAGATAGAAATGATTATTTTGTGCAGAGGACTCTTAAGAGTCACACAAAAAATATGTAATAAGAGAAACTTCTGATTACCAAAATCATAGTCGCTCTTCGAACATGTTTGAATAGAACAAAGGAAACTCTTTATTCATCTAGGTTTCAAGTAAGTGACATAATGAAACACTGGCCAACATAAAAGCCTAGAGGACTGACCGAGACACATTTAGCAACTCTATTTTAATTATTCTCCTTGATGTTCGAGGTACCAATATCATACTTCTGACAAACCTTCAGTCAGTCATCAAGTATAGGTTGGACTTCAGAAAGGAGATGCCAATTGAGCGCCTGGGGCTCTTCTAGCTCACGTGGCTTGCCGAGGTGTAGAAGGAAGACACGGAGGTCAGAACGGCATGCTTGTCTAGGCGAGGGGACACACATAGCATAAAGGCACCGGAGCACCTGGGAAGCTAGGGTTCTGTCCAGGAGGGGAACTTGGGGGAGAAAGAGAGGAAGGAAGAGAGGCTGAGAAAGATGAGAACGTCTCGAGGTGGTCTTATCCCCTCTCCAAGGTGGCAGCAAGAATCGTGGTGGAGGCACTCATCGCAGCGCACGACAACGATAGAGCTGTGGCCGCCGAGCTGCCTGGCGGCGAGAGGTAGACAACAAGGAATAGAGGAGGCCGAAAGGGGTTCAGGCCGACATGGGCTGGAATGGGCCACTGCTGGGCCACGGAAAAGCAAGTAGAAAGGGAGAGAAAGCTGGGCTCCGGCTTGGCTGATCTCTGGCTCTATTTTTTAAAATCTTTTCCTTTTTTCCTTTTCTCTTTTCTTCTCCATTTTCCAAAACCATTTTTGTTTAATTTTTTGAGAATACCAGACGGTTTCAAAATTATTTGAAAACATTTTTAGGCCCCTTAGAACAATTTGGGATCCATATTATGTTGTATTTTCAAAATTCATAACCTTTTGAATACATTTCAAAGAGAGAGGGGTTTAGGGTTTTTGGCATTTCTTGCATGCATTTTTATTGATCCAAAATTAATAATGCTCATGTTGATGCACACACAAACCCTAATTAACATTTAATAAAACTAGGGTTGTTACACGTGAGCGCGTCTTTCGTGAACGACTAGTCAAGAAGCTAAAGGGGAAGCAAAAAGTCATGATAGCCCAAGACTATGAACACCAGATAAGTGCCTTCTTATTCAGAAACAAAAGTGCAAAGTTGTGACTGAGAAAAGTGAGAATCAGTTTTTTGAGTCTTACATGGTTCTCGCTTTGATATTCTACGCAGGTCCATTCCTCCCGCTACCCGGGAGTCTTGGGCCAACCCCTAACGAAGGGTCTTTAGCAGAGTCAGAGCCTTTCTTTGTGGAAGAATTTGATGCGGCGCTAGCTGCCATTGAACACCTTGATAGACATCACCTCTGCTCCATTGAAGGTGAAGACAAGGATATCTCCACGTTGGAGGTAGTGAGTCTCGGAAAAGCGGGTCCAGCCACATGTTTCCTCCATCATCGATGAAGAGTGAGCCCACAAGATGGTGTTGCAGCAGCAGGCACATTGGAGCATCAGCTTACGAGGGCGACGGTGGCTGCCAAAGGACCACATGAATGCATCGGGGAGGCGCATCATCCCCGCATTCTCGCGATGCACCCTCACATAGAACTCGAAGATGTCGAAGTCCATCCACGAGTCCTGAGGTACCACCGCCGGCGGGGAGTTATCAAACTCCACATGGCAGCCCTTCCCACGGCCTCCTCCTCGCCACTGTCGACCACGACCCGCATCCCTACTGCCCAGTGGGAGCCAGCCTTCTGGTGCTGGTAGAAGAAACCTCCCTAGGGTTGGTGCACGATTAGCGAGCGGGGAGGTGGACATGGCTCTTAGATGAAGGAAGAAGAAGAGAGGAAGAAGGTAGAGTGCTGGTGGTGGCGCCCCTTAAGGCTGCTTAAATAGGCCCAAGGGGCACTGCCTGCCTAAGCCTTGGAGCCCTAATTAACTACCCATCGAAGCTTTTGATATATCCTAGGAAGAGACGTGGCTCGTCCAGTCTACTCTAAGATCTCCATCACACGTTACTAGGAGGAGTCTGGGGAAGCCCCACGACCGGCCCGGGAGCGGCTATGGTCCGTCTCCCTTAAGGGCGAGGAACCGCCGTTCGCCAAATACCGCATAGCAGGCACCTCACCCTGGGGTACTCTCGGTCCCACAGGTTTAAGGGGTTAGCAATTCGACGGGCTCCGAATCAAACACTCCACCGGGATGTGGTGTCAGGAGCTCAAAGCACCCACCTTAGAAGAATACCCCGGAAGAAAGTCTCGGGGGATGGGGCCAGAGGCTACCCCGGGAAAGGAAAGAGGACAGCTGGCCAATGATTCATGGCCTAGGGGACAACCCATCCTCTAGTCACGCTTCATCTGGCCCTCCTTGGACATCGACAGCTCGACTCAGACACGCCACGCACACTAGCAGATCTAGTGTGCCACATCATGAACATGTAAACCTCGCAGCTCGCGGGGACCTCGATGGGCTCCCCCCGAGATACCAGTTGAGAACCAAGGGACTGTGCATCCGGAGTGCTGGCCTCCGACAAGATATAGCCTGATGGATAGGCGTCAGTGCCAGTATGCTTAGTACAAGAGACACGTAGTATGGCGGCAGGAGCGCATCACCACATTGAGAGCATGCACCCTATATCCACGACGCATGGTGGTCGACCCATGTGATGTCCCCTTGTACTTATAAAAGGAGGCCTAGGTTCATCGATGAGGGCGAATTTCTTAGCCAGAACCTTCCTAGGGAAGGAACTTGTGTAATTGTGATCACCCTTAGATAGTCGATAGTTGCAGGACGTATGGATCCACAAATCACTGACCTGAACCTGGGTAAAAATCCTGTGTCTCTCTCTGTGTGTTCATCTAGCTCGTTGATTAATGGTTGTGAAAATAACCACCTTTCTCCGCGTTTAAATCACATTTTTAGTCAAACAGTTGACCAAGAATCTCTCTAGCCTTGCTACTAACAATTAATTATTGCAAATATGTGCAATCCTTTGTCTTGAATTGTGTTGTGTAGTAAATCACACGTTTAAGGCGAAATCATCAGCATTTACTGAAGATTATGATGTGGCCTACTTATCCAAGCCAACTGGGTCAAAAAGGGACCTCTAGAAGGTTTAATACCCTATGGTACGGGCAAGGCCCGCCTATAACGTCCACCTATACCATGTGGTAGAGGCTCCATTAGGTCAATCGTAGCAACTTTCGTGAAGAAACCTATATATTTTGAGACTCCAAGTGTCGCATATAGAGCCGCCATCTAAGAGTGCATCACAAAACCAGCAAAGGAGATCCACCACCATAGTTCATCATCTCCATCCTCCATCCACTCCATAGCCATAGCCATCATCTTGTACTTGAGATCTCCTTGTGAATTGGCGACCATTGTAAGAATATTTGATTTCAATCTAAGTATTTTGCACAATATTTTCTATCTTCGATATTATTGTTATGAGAGAGTAATCCTCACGGGCTGTGGGTTGGGGTGAAAGCTCGCAGCGATTATGTGCATCGATATCATGGGAGTATTGTGTGGCGATTGAATAGATATTTGTATCTTTGTATGTTTGTCTCTTATTTCCCATGGACTTGCAGGTACCCAAGATCCCAAGGATTGGTAAAGGATTGAGGTGACATGACTGGTGAACGGCAATTTCACGCGAAACCTAATGATATAAAGGGGAGTACGGTCTTTGTTCAGGGATCCATTTGGGAGTAACAACAACACTTCTTAAGGCTTTGATATGTATTTTACTTAATAATTGTTATAGCCTAGTGCTTCATGGTGTAGTGGTTGGATCAAAATACTATTGCTATGCCTATGGCTCACAGGGGCTTTAGTATATTTGGATGTGCTTTCCACAACCTTATCTTTGTTAAATCATTTCACATGAATGTGCGTATTATTATCTTTCTCCCATTTGATTTGTAGCTGCAGGTGAATATTCAGCCCTGGCCTATGTCCATCCATTGAAACAACCAACGATTCAAAGTAAACTAGAAAGGTCCGGTAAACGTAAGGTAAAACGAACAAACAAGTCTTGTAGATGTGCCTCATTTATTTTCCATTTAGCATTGTTTCCCAAGGTTTCATTAAACCTAGGTCTACTAGGGAAAAAGCTACTGTACTGGATCCATAAATCCGGATCGAAGGTATCAACCCTTTTTCTGGCATCATTATTAGGGAAGAAATTCGCTATCCTGGTGAGCTCATCAGATGCCTTGTTTTTAGTTTTAGTTTTGTTTTTAGTTTATTTCTTGTTATTAATTTACTTTTTGATATCTATTGAAAACCCAAAAAATTAGCTACTTACTTATTTGTGTATCTTATTCCAAAATACCAAAAATAAAATAGCCATGGCTCAGAAGAAACTTGGGGAGTATGATACTCCCAATGATGATTTTATTCGTGCACCTATTACTCAGCAAACTATTGGTGCAGAAACTTATGAAATTAAGCCTAGCTTGTTGAGTTTGGTTCAACAGAATCAATTTGGAGGCTCGTATGCTGAGGACTCAGGTTTGGACCTAACCACATTTACTAAAAGTTGCGACATGATGTGCATTAAAGATGTTGACCCCAATGAGGTGAAATTGCGTTTACTCCCTTTCCCCTTAAGAGGAAAGGCTAAATACTAGTTGTTAGTTTTGCCTAAATGCACTATTACATCTTGGGAGGATTGTAATAATATTTTATGACCATTTTTTCCTCCATATTAGACTATGTAGCCAAGATCCAACATAACAAGCTTTAGACAAGAAGAGCGAGAATGAAATAAGCCATAATGAACTGTCCTAGTCATGGCATGTAAGAATGCCTTATATTAAATTTATTTTATAATGCTCTTAACCCTATGTCTAAATCTATGCTAGATACCACAGGAGGAGGAACCTTCATGGGGAATCAAGTGAATGTTGCAACACAACTACTTGATGATATGCAAAATAACCATGCTCAATGGCATGTAGAGATAACCTCCTCGAAAAGGGCAAATTCAATCACTGAGGAGCATAATGAAGAGCTTACTACAAAGGTAGATGAGTTACTTAATATTGTGAGGGGTCAGAAAGATACCCAAATTAATGTTATCACTACCGATGCTAATGAAGTAAATTTTATAGCTCGTAATCTGTATAACCCTGCATGGAAGAGTCAAAACTATGGCTTGAATTTACAAAAACAATATTCTAATCCTGCATGTGCACCACATAATAATAATTATTGTAAGAGTCAAAACTATGTGCACCACATAATAATAATTATGATAATCATAGTGGAGCAAGTCATGGAAATCTCCCTTTTGAAAATACTATTAGAACATTTATGAAAGCTCAGCTGAAAAAAATAATATTCTTACTAAAATCACGGAGAACCATGATAATAGTATTGGTAAATTATCTAACCAAGCCATTGCAATTAGAAATGATGTGCAAGCTCTACAAGAAAGAACCAAGACCATGGAGGTACAATTGGCCAAGATAGCCGAGAGTCAAACTCTCATACTTGCAAGATTCACTGCAAAGCCTGAGCCAAACCCGGTGGAAGACCTCAATATGATGAGGGCCGAAGAAAAATATTATAAGCCTAAAAAGCTAGATTATAGCAATGCTCCATCACCCGATTATACCATGTAAGATCATTTAAAGATGATCAAAGTGAAGAATCCTGGTATTGAATAAGGTAACGATGCCACATACCAACAATTTATTAAATAAGTAGCATCTAAAGTTTATGACCTAGAGATGGAATATAAGAAGCTAGATGATAAACTCCCAGCTAATCTAGATGATATTTTTGAGCCCACTATCAAAATTAAAATAGGAATTAATGAGATAGCTACACTTTGTGATATTGGTGCAAGCATTTCAACAATTTCTCAAAGTTTATTTAATAAACAAAATATTGGGCCATTTGAAACAACTGAAATGAGACTCCATCTTGTAATCCAACTTATAAACAAGTTGTTGGAATAAAAGAAAATATAGTTGTTGAAATTCAAGGATGTCCAACTAAGACTATGCAGCTAAGATCCAACATTACCAACTTTAGACAAGAAGACCGCGAGCCACTAGCGCTTTCTTGGGTAAGAACGAAAGAATCCGTAATGAACTATCATAGTCATGGGATGGAAGAATGGCTTATATTACAATTATTTTATAATGGCCTTAACCTAATGTCTAAGTCTGTGCTAGATACTGCAGCAGGAGGAACCATCATGGGAAAGAAATTGAATGTTGCAAAAAACTACTTGATGATATGCAAAACAACCATGCCCAATGGCATGTAGAGAGATTCTCAAAAAGGGTGAACTCAATCATCGACAAATATAATGAAGGCTTACTACAAAGGTAGATGAGTTACTCAATATTGTGAAGAGTAAAGAAGATACCCAAATTAATTCTATCACTACCAATGCTAATGATAAATTTTATAGCTCATAATCCTTATAATACTGCTTGGAAGAGTCAAAACTTTAGCTCAAATTTTCAAAAACAATATTCTAATCCTATAGGTGGTCTACATAATAGCAATTATGTCAATCATAGTGAAGTAAATCATGGCAATCTCTCTTTTGAAAATATTGTTAGAACTTTTATGTGAGCTCAGACCGAGCAAAATAATATGATTATTAAAATTATGGAGAACCGTGAAATAGTATTGCAAAATTATCTAACAAGGTCATTGCAATTAGAAATTATGTGCATGCTCTACAGGAAAGAACCAAGACCGTGGAGGCACAATTGGGCAAGGTACCTGAGAGTCAAGCTCTCATACTTGCAAAATTAACTGGAAAAGACTAAGCCAAACCCGGTGGAAGACCTCAAGATAATGAGGGAAGAAAATAAAGATGATAAGCCTCAAGAGTTAGATTATAGAAATGATCCATCACCATATTATACCATGGAAGATCTACTAGAGGATAACTGCGAAGAATTCCGGTATAGAAAAAGGTAACGATGCTACATACCAAGAATTTATAAAATAAGTAGCACCTAAGATTGGTGAACTATAGATAGAATATACGAAGCTAGCCGATAAACTTCAAGCTAAGCTAGATGATATTTTTGAGCCCACTATTAAAATAAAAATAGGAGTTAATGAGATAGCTGCTCTTTGTGATCTTGGTGCAAGCATTTCAACAATTTTTAAGAGTCTATTTGATAAGGTAAACTTAGGGCCATCTATAACCACTCAAATGATACTCCATCTTGCTAATTCAACTTATAAAAAAGCCATTGGGATAAAATAAAACATAGTTGTTGAAATTAAAGGATGTCCTGCTCTTATTGATCTTGTTATAGTAGATATGCCTAAAGATCCCATAGCACTTATAATTCTAGGTAGGCCGTTCCTAAGAACTATTAAAGCTTTGATAATTTACATTAAGGGAATGTGAGGATAGGACTACCATCTAGAGATCCTTTTATAGTCCACTTCCCTAGGAAGAAAAAGCCTAAACCTAATGATGATGGGGTAATCACTTTAAAAGCTTACTATTTTGGAGTGGGTGTTCCACTTCCAAAACCAAAACGATCACCGTCTGGGTCAAACTAATTGACCTTAACTAGAAGCGCTTCATGGGAGGCAACCCATGTAATAAAGTTTTTACTTGTGTTAGTTTTGTTTGTTCTTAATAAAGAGTATCCTAGAAGGTCATTTGAAGAGAGAAGAAATCAAGGTAACACTCACTCTATGATATTCACTAACACATGGCCATAAGGTACTGGAATTTTTACGAAATATAGTTGTTTTCATTCTTTTGTTATAATAGATGCGCAAAGGCATATGAAGTTTCTCACTGAAAAATTTCAAGTTTGGAAGCTTATTGTGCGCTTAACGACTAGCCGTACGATCGGAGCTGGCCGTACCATGTGCCCGTACCACATCTTGACACGAAAGAATGCATTTGCTAGTTTTTGCCACAGGACATAGAGGGTTTCACGACCTGCAGTATGACCAGAGACAACTGTATCGTCGGCCCGTACCATGCCCTGGAGTAAAACATCAATAGTGAAGCAAAGGTACTAGATGCTTAACGATCTGCTGTACGGGGCGGGCACCGTACCATGCGCCTGTACCGAGTGTATCACCTGAAGGAGCTGTCGACCCCAAGGTAACTGCCCACCCGTACCTCCCGTTTGTACCACCTGTTTAGACGCGATTTAGCACCAGGGAGGAGGTAAAACCTAAACTTAAAATAACTTATTCTCTTTCTTCTTCCTCCAAACTCCAAACCACCTCAATTGGATATTAAATTCTGCTCACTCTTTTTTCAATTCCTTGCACCCAATCAATCTAAGGTATGTTTTTCCTCCAATCCCAACTTATTTGCATCAAAACCTTGCTCAATCTTTCACCATTATCAATCTATAATTAGGTCTTGTTCTTGAGCTTATCTTGATTATGATCATGCTTCGTTTTGTTTCTAGAGGAGTTTCTTTTGTAGAAAGTGTATAGGATTACTTTTGCTTGGATCAAAATTTTAATTAGCTATAATTTTATTTTTAGATGAACACGAGGAGTCGTACACATGCGAAAGCCGCGGAACAAGCCGCACCACCTGTTGCTGAGCTAACTCCTAAGTCACTTGAAATTGAGTTTACCGAGGAGTACCAGCTCACTCGTTTCAACTGTCTTGAGTGCTGAGAAATCAAGTCCACCAAATGGTTGTGTCCCTATATCCTTAATTAACTGGGCCTTAGCCATGATTTCAATTTACTTTGAAACAATGTTGGTTTGCTTCATTTTGTTTTTTAGGACACCACCACGTATTGCCACTTGACACTTGAGTTCCTCAGCACCTTGGCGCAAACAATGAGTCCATATTACTGCTCTGAGGTAGATAGCCCAGGAGTTGATTGTACCACCTTCCGCCTAATGAACCATGAGTACACCTTAACACTCGATCAATGGGCTCGTCATTTTGGGGTTGTTAACAACACCACCGGCATACACTCCACTAGTTTTGTTCTTAATCCTACACCCTTGGAGTACTTTAACTCTGTGAGAATCCATGGAAACACACCCAAGTGAAATAAAATTGACGGTCCTGATGATCCTTATTTGTTCTACGTTACTATTAACACCTTGCAGGCACGTGGTGAGTTTACTAGAGTCAATGAAGAAAAAATGATGATCCTCGCAAGATCTACTATTCCAAACGATCACTTTATGCCAAACTTGGGCGCCCTTCTAGTGGTTTATATTAATCATCAAGCTCTTCAATCCCGTTGTTCCATATGCGAAGGAGGAGTTGTCACCATTCTTGCTCGAGCACTCCTCATCAACCTAGGTAATTTCCAACCATTCGATGGTGCTTGCCATCTCGATTTCACTACTCTCAAAGTTTGTGGTATGATTTCTAAGTCAAATGTTAGATACTTCTTTGATATACTTGGAGCCGATCACTTTATCCCATCTCCTTTGCCTAATGGTTTGTTCTCTATCGAGAGTGGATGTTTGCGTTATGATGTGCAGGTTGAAGTAAGTCTACCCCAACGAGAAGTACACGTGAATGAAGAAGGAGAAGATGAATAAGTAGAGAAAGAAGGCCCCGAACAAGAACAGCTGCCGCCAAACTACTACACCACCTATGAAGATATCTACTTGCTCGAAGGAATAATTCAGAACATGAGCCACCTCTCCATCAATCTTTGAGACGCCACCGCGAACCTCTCAAACTAGTTCACCAATTGGATCAGCTAATGGAACTCGGGAGAGTATCCACCACCACCACAATGAGCAACAAAAAGACTTGCAAAAGCTTGACCTTGGGGATGTGTTCCCTAAGCATTCATATTTGTGTAATAATGAGGTTGTACTCCAGCTCCGTGTGAGCTTTGAAATACTCATGTTGCGATTGTTTCAACACTTTGCTTTTTATTTTTATTTTCATTTTTTCCTTTCTTTCGGTTATTTGTTTTCTTTTCTCAGTATCTTGCTTGGTCCCAGGCCTTTTCTATTCTTTAATCCCCATCCTCAAAAATACAAAAAGATTTTTCCTTTTTTTCCTTTTTTATGAAAGTGGATTTGCCTATTACCTATTTCCTTCAATATTATTATGAGAGTGATTTGATTTGAGTTTTGAAGGAACACATCCCCATGAAGAGGATTATGAAGTCACTCATGAGAGGTATGTCCTATGTCTCCCACTTTAGAAGTTCGAAATGTTTATCCTAGTTAGTTGATTTGTTAAGATGCTATGATAGTGGGAGTAATTCAAAATAGTTAGATTAAAGCTTTTTATTTGTATGAGTAATTAGTTATGGAAGCTTTTTCTCTAGTTCTTGTAGTACACCGAGTCTTGCCCTAGAAATAATCTTGCCAAACAAGTATAAGAAGAAAAAGTCTCCAATTTTTGACTTGTATGTTGAGTGATTGTCCTAGACTTTACCTTTGAAGATATTTAACCCCATAGATATATCGATAGACTTCATGGCACTCTTGAAAGGAGTTGTTTGATTAAATTGAAGTATATTGGTAGTTGTGATTCCTGCCAAAGCTAAAACATTGTGGATCAAAATGTGATACTGCTAAAGTTCATTTATAAATTTTTGATGCACACTTTTGTGTGCCAACAACTCCGCTGGCCTACAAATGATCAATGGTACAACCCCTGATTTCCGTTATGAGTTGATGACATGGGTAGCACCTGTTACCGTAATGGGCAAAATTATCATTACTCTTGAAGGTTGTGCAAACCTTTGCTTAAAAAGATCACTCAATGATCCTTGTTGGAAACTATCTTATAAAAATAAAGATTCACACAAAACAGTCTATGGCATGGTCTTACCACTTTATGAATTTTATTGAAAGACAATGAATGGAAAAGTAGTGTTTGATAGTCTTGATCTATTAATGTGGGCATCAATAATACACTTCACAGTTATGCTACTTAGGACAAGATTCGCATACTTAATTCTCCTATTATGAAATACTCTAGTGTTCCTTGGCAAGCTGAGAGTTAACTAGAGGAATTGGAATGATTGTTACACTTGTAGTTTTTTATACTTATATCAAACTCTATTTTGATTGTTTTGAGTTAACAAAGCTTGTATAGTAATCTTGGCACTTCTCTAACTTTGATGAGCTTTTCAAATGGAAGAAGTGTTGGATGCATATGACTACCAACTATAAGTGAATTCATATTCTTGTTATTTCAGTTTAAACGATAAGTTATTTATGGTTTTATTTATTTCTGGCTCGAGGAGGATCAAGGTTTGAGCTTTAGGGAAGTTGATGGCTGTTAAAATAGCCATGTCTCTATGTGTTTAAATTGCATTTTAGTCAAACAATTGACCAAGAATCTCTTTAGCCTTTCTACTAATGATTAATTGTTGCAAAGATGTGCAATCCTTTGTCTTGAATATTTTTGTGTATAAAATCAAACTTTTAAGGAGAAATCATGAGAATTTACTAAATATTATGACGTTGCCTACTCAGCCAAGCTAACTGGGGCACAAAATGGATCTCTAGAAGGTTTAACGACCTACGATATGGGCAAGGCCCGCATGTCCCGTCCACCCATACCATGTGGCAGTGGCTCCATTAGGTCAAACGTGGCAACTTTTATGAAGACACCTATATATTGTGAGACTCCAGGCACCGCATAGAGAGCCTCCGGCCTAAGAGTCCATCACAAAAAAACAAAGGAGATCCACCACCATAGTCCAACCTCTCCATCCTCCATCCACTCCATAGCCATAGACAGCATCTTATACTTGAGATCTCCTTGTGAATTGGCGACCATTGTAAGAATATTCGCTTTCAATCTAAGAATCTTTCACAATGGTTTCTATCCTCAATCTTATTGTTATGAGTGTGTAGTCCTCATGGGCTGGGGGTTGGGGTGAAACCTCGCAGCGATTATGTGCATCTAATTCATTGGAGTATTATGTGGTGATTGAATAGAGATTTATATCTATGTATGTTTATCTCTTGTCTTGGTCCATGGACTTGTAGGTATCCAAGATTCAATGGATTGGTAAAGGCTTGAGGTGAAATGGGTGGTGAATAGCAAATTCACGTGAAACTCATTGACATCAAGGGGAGTATGGTCTTCATGTAGGGATCCATTTGGGAGTAACATCAGGATCACTTCTTAAGGCTTTGATCTGTATTTTACTTGATAATTGTTATAGCCCGGTGGTTCGTGGTGTAACGGTTGGATCAAAAGACTATTGCTATACCTGTGGCTCGCAGGGGCTTTAGTATATTTGGATGTGCGTTCCATAACCTTATCATTGTTAAACCATTTCACATGAATGTGCATATTATTATCGTTATCCCATTTGATGTGCAGCTATAGGCGAATCTTCAACCCTAGCCTATTTCCATCCATTGCAACAAGCAATGATTCATAGTAAACAAGAAAGGTCCGGTAAACGTAAGGTAAAACGAACAAACAAATCTTGTAGACGTGCCTCATCTATTTTCCATATAGCATTGTATATTAGGGAAAAAAGATATTGTACTACATCTGTAAATGCGGATCTACGGTATCACCGATCGAGCTCTCTAGATGTCGTGCCCCTGGCCGAACTAACAAAGGGGATCTTGTAACACCTTGTCCACTAGGCCCCGGGGGTGTCACTCCTGGTAGCTTAATAGGATATCTAGACTGGCCCCACAGACCAACACTAGTCTTTTTGCGCACTTTGTCCTCACTCGTGCGCACCCGGTAACCACTTCTTGGTCGGTCACCCATCCTAAAATTTATGTAGGCCAAGCACGCTTAACCTTAGAGTTCTTTTTGAATGAGCTTCCGAAAAAGAAGTTGCAACTTGTTGGTATGAGTATCTTATCAATCATATTAAGCCATGTGCCTAGATCTCACATATACCCATCCTTTAGAAGATCGATGCCCTCATCGAATATAACCGCGAGGGTTGGCTCTAATACCACTTCTAACACCCCCGTCCACTAGGCCCCGGGGATGTCACTCCTGGAAGCTTAATAGGACAGACCAACACTAGTCTTTTCTGCGCACTTTGTCCTCACTCATGCGCACCCGATACCCACTTCTCGCTCGGTGACCCATCCTCGAATTGCTCTAGGCCAAGCACGCTTAACCTTAGAGTTCTGTTCGAATGAGCTTCCGGAAAAGAAGTTGCAACTTGTTGGTATGAGTATCCTATCAATCCTATTATTCCATGTGCCTGGATATCACAGATCCCATCCCCAGTGTCGAAAATCAAGACACGACAAATTCCAACCATACAACTCCATTGTTGAATTGGTCCATCAAGCTTGTAAGGCAGAGGGAAGAGTCCAAAATTATCTTTGCTATTTCAAGACCAAGCAAGACTATGCCACAAAGTTCTCCCAACAACAACAATCTCCTTTGGATCAAGATTCTCCTACAAGACCTTTGACTTCCTCAAGCCGCCAATAAAGCATGAAGACGACACCATCGATGGTAAAAAGATAAGTTGCATGCTTCAAATGCAAGAAGAATGGGCATAAGTACTATGAATGCCCCAACATCAAGGTCATGTACTAGTGGACAATGAAGAACATGAGGAAATGAGTAAAGGCAGGTATGAGGCTTTGAAGGAAGTTCATCTTTTACAGCAACAAGATGCAAGTGACAGTGAAGAGCTATATTTGTGAGCCCGAGACAAATCCAACACCTGTATTCACAAGATTATTAACCACCAATGTCCAAGTTGAACAGACCAAAGGTGCAATCTCTTCCAAACTAGTGCCGATGTGGATGGAAAATCTATCAAAGTGATTATATATTGAGTAAGATGCTATAATTCAACAAGCGATGAGCGTTGCAAGAAACTCATGTTGGAGTATATGAAGCATTCCATACATATCATGTCCGATGGCTTATTGAGAATGGAACCTTCAAGATAAAGTACCGAGACTAGATATCTTTCAAGATTAGTCCATATGAAGACATTGTCGAGTGTGATGTAGTTCCAATGAAGGTTTGTCACATGCTACTTGGGAGATCATGGAAATTGTATAGTGGAGTTACACCTGATGACCAAACCAACCATTATTCCATCAAGTGGAAGAACAACACATTTGTGCTCTGACCCATGATGCCAAACCAAATCATTGTTGCTAATGCACAAGAGAAAGGGAAACGTACGTCGCCTAGAGGGGGTGAATAGGCGTTTTAAAATTATTATGGTTTAGGCTCTAATAAATGCGGAATAAAACATAACATTTAATTTATCAAGCCAAAACCAATATTAACTAGGTTCAACTAAGTGCACCAACAACCTATGCTAAGCAAGACAAGCAACAAGGTGATAGCAAGATATAATTCTTCAATCACGATGGATATCACATTGTAAATTGCATAAGTAAAGGGCTCGGTTGAGCGATGACCGATGGACGTGGAGACGATGATTTGTTTCCCGAAGTTCACTTCCAAAGAAGCTACGTCTCTGTTCGAGAGGTGCAGGGCCACAATGTACTTTGAATGCCCCAAATGGCTCACCTCGAGGTGTGGTGGATCGATGCTCACCCAATGCCACACAAGGCCTCACCCCAAGATGCGAAGTCACGCAACTCACTGATGCCACAAAAGGCTCACCCTATTATCCCGCGAGCTTGCCACAAAGGCCTACTCATGTTCCACAATCGGACACTTGAGGGCAGTCACCGAACTTGTACAAGGCTTGGGGAAAACTCCACAACTCAATTGGAGGGATCCCAAGAAATACCACAAAGGCTACAAGCTTGAGGAACTCCACAACAATTGGAGCCCCCAAGAACAATGCCACAAAAGGACACAAGCTTGAGTAATCTCCACAACTCAATTGGAGGCCGCAAGAACACACCACCACTCCAACAACCATCTAGGGTTCCAAGAACCCAAGAGAAACAAGCCCAAGGGCTTGAACTCACCGAATCTCCGAGGAGAACTCAAACCTATGCACCAAATGCAAGAGGCAAGTCCTTCTCTCTCAAATTCCACCAAAGCTACAAAAGCTATTGGGGGAATAGGAGAGGAAGAACACAAGCGGAGAACAAAAAACTCTCCAAGATCTAGATCCCAATGATTCCTTCACAAAGAAGGTATTTGGTTTGGTGGGGTTGTAGATCTAGATCTCCTCTCTCAAATCCCTCAAAAAGATGCAAGAATCATAGGAGCGGGAAGGGTAGAAGGCAAGCTCTTCAAGGTCAACAATGGAGGAGAGAGAGAAGGGAAAAAACCAAGAAGAACCAGTTGACCCTCGAATGGGAATGGGAGCTCCTTTTAAAGGGCTCACCGATCTTCCCCTTACTCACAAAAACGCGCATGGCCGGTAGTATCGGTGGGCAGCCAGTACTACCGGTGGCACCTAGCCAATGGTCACAATAGCGGCGCGAAAAGAGAAACAACAGTGGCTGGTACTACCGTCGGAAGTTCCGGTGGAAGTTCTGACAAATAGCTCACACCAAGACAAAGAGAGTACTGAACCAAAATTGGGTTTACCGGAAGTTGGGCCAGAATTAACACCGATAGTACCGGCGGCAAAAATGTCTAGCGGTACTACCGGAGGCTCCTGAACTACCGGTCACAAAAACATCAGAAACCAGAAAAGAAATAACTTTCGCATTCGAACTCCAAACGAGATGAAAACAATTTTGTTGGAAAGAAAACGATGTGTCAAAATATTGGGTATCACCAAGGGATAAAATACCATGTATATATATGTGAGATATCTCCAAGGGCGTGGAGCCAAAAACCCCGCAAGATCAAAGATGCAATAAGATATTCAAGGGGAATCCGATTTTGATGAACTAGAGCTTGTTATGATGATAACCACAAGCTCTAGATCCTCACATGGACAATAAACAAACAACAACCAAGAAAGATGATGCTATGAACGCAAAGGTTTGATCTCTCTCCGAAAGATACGAATGAGTCACCCACTTGAGAACCCCTCTTTATAGTATGGCTATCTATCCTAAACATGTTCTCCCAACACTACGAGAGACCGGTAAAATAGAAAACCTATCAAGATCATACCTTTGCCTTGAGCATTCCACTTGAGCTTGATGTAGACCATCTTGTCCTTCTCATGATGGATCGCCTTTCTTGATTGCACTTGCTTGCTCTTGCTGATCAAGACTTGATAAATTCTCCCCCATACTCCATGGGGAAGCCTCTTCTTCGAACTTGTCTTCATCATTCCATGATTGCCAAGGATGGCAAGCTTCAAGCATGAGATCTTCTAGAGATTGCGCACCTTGAGCTTGCACTTCATTTCTTAATGATGTCTTCAAGATAGCCATGACGAATTCCATCTTCTTCTTCTTATTCAAAACATACTTGATCTTCTTCTTCTTCTACTTGATTCCAATAGGCACAAAGCCCTTGGATATTGCTTCTTCTTTTTCAACCTTGAGACCAACACATGGTCCAAGCGATGTCAATGGATAAACCTACAAGTGAAACTCAATTTACACATTAGTCCATAGAGATTGTCATTAATTACCAAAACACACATGGGGGCATGCATGCCCTTTCAACAAGGCTTACCCAATATACAACAAGAGGAGGATCCTTGGCAGATGAGTGGTAAGACAGTGAACCACCTTAAAGTGAATGAGAGACACAAGCCCAAGTTAAGTGGAAAAACAAAGAGTACCACTTCTAATGCCACCAAAAGTGAGATGAGTGATTTAAGTGTCCCCCATGCTAACAATTCATCATCTAGTTCTCTCTCTTTGTTGTCGGTTTTGCAAGGTAATCAAGAGAGGAAACCACCTCAAAGGCACCCTCAACAAGATCTACCATCACAACATGAAGGTAAGAAATACTACAAGCTCTTTGGCAACAATGAACATGGTTTTCACCCTGCATATTTTACCTCATACAAGTTCAAGGACAAGGGCATACCTCATCTGATACATGGTGATGATAAGTTAGAATCGAGGATGACTATTTTTCAAGAGGTGGAGATGATGCATCTCGTCATATGGCAATCACCATGCTACCCATTCATGCTACTCCAATCAATGCACCTCAGGTGAATTCCTTCCATTTCTTATTCTCCTTAAGCCTTCACTTGAATGGAATGCTACATGAGACAAATGTCCATAATAGGACTAGGTCCATACCCATGATCATGATGCCAAGAGGAGATGAAATGGATGTCCAAGGATCCAAGATCATCCAGCAAGAATCATGGAAGAGGAGGAAGAAGAAACTGGAACTTTCAGACCGGAGTCTCCGCCCTAGACAGACCAGAGTCTCTGGCCTAGCAAGTTCGGCCCCAAAACTCCCATGTGTGTTTCTCCCAGAACCCGGTCCGGAGACAAGGAGAAAAGACCGGAGACTCTGGCCTTCACTACATTGTGTGACTTTAGCCTATTGGGCCTGGCCCATGTCATGCCCCAACTCATCTAGAACTTCCTTTTTATGCCCAAACTACCCTTGTTTAAGTGGCTGGCCTATATATATGCCCCCATCTCATCCTAGAAACCCAATATTGAGATGATGAATTAGAGAGCGCTATCATCCTCCAATGTGTCGAACTCCTATGGAGATGATTCAGGTTCTTCACATAGCTACTATTTCCCCATATGGACTCTAGTATGCATGTGCCAATCTTCACTATCAAGGTTCTAGTAGTGTAAATATTTCAAAGTATTTTATTGGTTGTTATTCTTTCTTGCTATAGTTCTATTGAATTGATGGACTGGCTAGTAAGAAAGAATCAGTTTCAATTAGAGTGAGTGTTGGCTTGTCTTTCAAATTTTGGAGGTTGCTTTGTTGGTGGTTTATTACTGGGATTGAATATATAGGTTTGTTTCGCTATTTATCTCCATGTGTGCATGCCTTCTTTGTCGTGTTCTTTGCATTCTTTGCTATAACATCCCAGCATTAGAGCTTAGAAATAGGCTGAGATGATGTGTGTGCATTGTATTCATGCATAGAAAATCTGGATAATTTTCGCGCTTTAAAAAAAACTTGTCAAAGTGATTGAAGCTTCTCTTACCTTGGTGGAACTGAAGTAGATCATCAAGTTGATTGCGATAAGTTTCAATATGACCGTTGCTAAAACCTTATTTTTGGGTAAATATAATTTGATCTATGGGTAGATCAAATGTAATAAACCTAGACCACAACACATTATTTGATAAATAAATATTGGATATTATAGAGATTCTGTCATGGTATTCATTGCAACAACTCTTGAATACCCAATCAAGTATATAACCCAAGTAAATAAACCCCATAACTAAATCTTGATACACTTGTCTGCCATAGTTATTCCTACCATGGGTATCATGGTAGTTCTTAAACATTAGCTCTTATCGCAAATAGAGTGGAAAAGGAAGTCAAGCCAAGACCATCCATCACATACCCTTAATATCATATTAAGAGATGACATTCCTATTTAACCAAGTCCTCGTGTTAATTGATCATCAATATTGAGTGATAAATTCTTGACCTAGAACTTATTGACCTATTATATTGACCTTCCAAAGACCTTAAGTAAATTAATAAGAAGAACTAGTTATGCTAGAGTGTGCCATCATCAATGGAACGTGATCCTTAGTGGAGATCAAACCATCTGCTGTTGGAGGACTTAACTCACTCATGAGTTAACTAGAAGAAGCATCTAAACCTAAGAGTTAAGTTAGTAACTATAAAGCTATGAGAAACCTAGTAGTACTAGAGTATAAAATGATAATCTTGTTAAGCCCAATAGTTATAAACCTAAAGTAAGTTTCCTTAACAAGATAAAACCTATAAAGAGACTAGTACAAGTCTACAACTTAGTTGATAATAGATCTGGATCAGAAAATTAGAAGCGTAAGCTTAGTATGATCAAAGTATGATGGTCATTATGCTCAAGTCACTTGAGAATAGATGACTAGATGATGAAGAAGCGTTATGAGAATACCAAATTAGGCAAAACCTTAGTAAGCTGAATCATCTAGCTTAACCATGAGAAGTCAAGCTAGTGTATGATGAAGTTTAAGTTGAATGGAGTAGTGGAAGTCATGGTAGTGTTAACCAAGCTAATACAAGAACAATCTTGTATTATGGAGAATAGTACCATACCTCTTCTAGAGGATTGATATCACATGTGACATAGAAGGGATTGTAATCTTGGAAGCCTTCGAAATAAATGCAAGGTGAATATAAAGGAGTTACGGATGGAGTTAGAGATAGCTACATTGATATATTCATTAGTTGTAGCTAAGAAATGGAAGTTATATACTAGAGAAGAATGAAGGAGGAATATTGTTGAAGTGGCATGACCATGTTATCATATGATGATGGATATGGTGAAGCAAGATGAGTAGTTCATTTAGGCAGAGGATATCTTAGTGAATAAAATGAGAGATCTATATAGAGTATATTTAGGAAAGGAATTCCTTAACTAAAGATAAGTTTAGTAAAGTATTAAGGATAGGAATTCTTGAGAAACCTTAAATGAAGATTATATCAAGCCATGACAAGTCTCATGTCTATCTCTTTGTCCAAAACCCAAGAATCAAGTTAATAGTGGAACCATTTCCTATTTCTAGACAACTAATGGAAAGGTATCTCTTAGTCAAATGAAACTTCTAAGAGATCGTTAGAATAACAGTTAAGTGTGTTGATGAAAGCCTTACCTACCTTGTGATCATAAACCCTAATACAAATAGAGCCATCAAGATCACCTTAAGAGGCAATATCAATGTCTCACTCTAAGTTGAGACATCAACCATAATTACTAAGTTAGAAATAAACCTTAACCTTTAATCCTTAGGAATTATTATGAATTTGGTGAATAACTTAAATTCATATTTGAAATTTGAATTTTTGAAAAGATTTGAAAATTAAAAGTAATTAGTGTTGTATTATTTTCCAAAAAGATTTAGTTATTATTATTATTTGAGTATTAACCAATTATAAAACAATAAATGAAATTGAGAATAAATACAAATGTATAACTCAAATAGTATACCTTTATTCTTTCCTTTATTCCACAAGTTACAAATGAATACATACTTATATTTGGAGAAGGAACATTGTAGTGACAATATTGAAGGAAATCAAAGTTTTATTAATAAAAACACATATTACATTGTCCTTACAAAAGTGGAAAAGAAAAAGATTACAATTGAAGAACCTAATAAGCTAATCCTAACTAAACCTAGTCTAGTCTTCTTAACCTTCACTTAAGCATGTACCTGCAATTAAGACAGAAAGAAAATAAAGCAAAGTGAGGGGTTAGTGATTAAGATTGCTCCCAGTTATTAAAGGTGAAGTGCATTGTTTTATTGTCATCATTGAGCATTTTCTTATAAAGAAGGGACAAAACTGGCAAATGTAGCATCTGTTCATTTTGGAAAGTAAGCCTCGATACAACCTCATTGGCAAATAGGGGCAAGTTTCACTAGGGATGAATTAAAAGTTGCGGGAGTTCAACAAACGAATTACTTTATCTCATCCAAAGCCATAGCAACAGTGAAGCTGCTCACACACCTAAATGCATGCATTGAGGTGTCGACAACAGAGAGCATGAGGGAAGTTTAAAACTAGCAGCTCATTGCAAAGCAAGGCTTTGCTACCCAGTTCAAATGACCAGATACATTTTACCATAGCCTACACAAGAACACACATATTCTTGCAAAACCATCACAAGAATAGTCATTTTTCAACATAATAAACCCATGATAGTAACCTGAGGAGAGGGTGGTTGAAGTGGACATCAAGGTTGAAAAGAAGCTAAAGCACCAGGTGGAGAAAGATCAAGCCAAGAAGAAGGCAACATCAACCAGCACCAAGCTATAAGGGTATAAATCAACCCTTTTGAATCAAATATTTATTTCTAGCATATTCATGTATGCAATCATGGATCTGATCTTGCATGGCCATGATAAACACATGAGTAAGAGGCATCAGGTAGAAAACTAGTGGTTTCTACTTGAGGTGGTTTCACACCAGCATCACAAACCATTGGATCTAGTTTTAACTAGATCAATACACACCACCACTGCTAGTACAGGGCACATCCCCAACTGGGTAGCACCTCTGTACTAGCAAGGTCATCACTTGTTAAGAATAAGCCTAAGCAGCATCTGTCAAAAACTTATAATCATTTTCCTAAAATATTTAGGAATCATACGTATTCACTTTATTTAGAAAAATGCAGCAAGGGCAACACCACTAATCACTTGGTCCCAATGTACAAAACCTTAGAAACCACTAAATTGAAATCATCTTCCTACCAGCATATAGGAATCATTCTAGAAATCATTCCAGTAATCATCACAGAGAAAATAATAAGCAGTATTCACCATAGTTCTACACAGTATGAGGATAAGTTCCTGAGCAGAGCCTTTTCACACAAAGGTGCTTCACAGACAGTATCAAAACAAACTAAATCATCTCAATAATGAACCATAACTCCATAGGAGTGGATCTAGAATAATAATACCCTAAGAATCCACCAAAAAATCAACTAGGTAATTACAAAGTGTTCTCTAATAGAGAACAGAGTAGCAGGGTATCAAACACCAACAGTAGGACATCATCAAGGGGGGTTTTCCCAGGCAACTAACTAGGAAACCAAGCTAATTAACACTAACAGTGAGAAAAGTGCAGACAATAGCCAACATTTACAGTCACAACTATCAGCAACTCCACAACAGTTTAAATAAATAATTCCACAAACAGATAGGTCATCAATCCACATAACTAATCACAGGAGAACACATGAACCATTTCATCATATCAAAATGCACACACTAACAAAAGTTGACCCCTAGTACCAGGGAAGAACCCTAGTTCTTCTCTGCAAACACACAAAGATAGCACCGATGACCCACAAGTATAGGGGTGTATCGCAGTATTTTCGATAAGTAAGAGTGTCGAACCCAACAAGGAGCAGAAGGTGCTGGCTAGTGGCTTCGAGCAGGAATTCTCCGTAAATACTTAGCAAACGGATTTTAGGGGGTTTTCATAATGCAAGTAAATAAAGTACGAGTAAATAAAAGGCAATAAGAATAAATGCAGCGAGTCGCCCAATTCTTTATTCAGCAAAGTACAAGCCGGTTGTATTACTTAAGATGACCAAACATTCTCGAGGACACATGGGAATATCATCAAGTGATTTCGCTTCATGTAGTTGATTAATCTTCTTTAGTTTGCTAAGTGGTGTGTGGGTGAACATGTGCTAATGTACTGACCTTCCTAGGACTAATACATACTTGTGATTATACCCCTTGCAAGCATCCGCAAGTACAAGAAAGTAATTAAGGTAGAAACCTAACCAAAACTTTAAACTCTAAGACCCTAACGTCCCTTGTGCAATGGTTTCCTAACGGGGGTTCAGGTTTCTGTCACTTCGGAAACCCCTACGATTAGTAGCCAAATATACAATGCATTACCCTAGGCCCATATAGGTGAAGTGTCATATAGCCGACATTCACATGACACCACTAAAAGAAGTACACCACAACTTACATATCAAACCATTGAATCTTTCTCAACACAATTCCACTACTAACAACATGACTTCTCCCATGTCCTGAAGAACAAAACGAACTACTCACAAGACATCATATGGATCATGATCATAGATGAAATAAGGATGTATAACAATCTGAACATAAACAATAATTCAATGGTTCCACTCAATAGCATGAACTACAAAGAGTAATAAACACCGGGAAAGTTTCCCCTAAGAACTATGCAAGATTCAACCCAATTGTTACAGCGGTATGGAGATGGTGATGATGGTGCTGGTGGAGATGATGGTGGTTATGATGATGATGATCTCGATGAAGTCTAGTTTGATGGTGGTGTTTATGGCGGTGTTCTCCCCTCTCCGGAAAGGAATTCCCCTGGCAGAATTCTGTCTGCCGGAGAGATCTTTCCCTCTCAGTGTATTCTTCCCCGTAGAGGAGGCGGAATCTTTCTGTGGTCACTTCCCGAGTCTTAGGGTTTTGGGAGGATAATATGCGCCAAAGGGGAGAGCCAGGGGTGGACCAGGGCGGCCACACCACCTGGTGACGCGGTCTGGGGTGGGCCGCGCCAGGGGGTGGTGTGGGCCCCTGTGGCCCATCTCCACTCGTCCTTCTGGCTTTCTTCATCTTCTGGAAAAATAGGATTTTCCATGTATTTTCCCGGATTTTCTGATCTTCGCGAATTTTGCCTCCAAACAGCACCTTTTCCATCAGAATCCTGACTACAGTGGTCCATGCTCCAAAAGTCATCAACCATGCAAAAACAGATGAAATTACATAAGTATCATCTCTTAATACAAAATATATCAATGAATAATAGTAAATTATGATATAGAATAGTGATGCAAAATGGACGTATCAACTGTCCCCAAGCTTAGACTTCACTTGTCCTCAAGTGAAACTGAGCTCAATAAACATGACCTCAGGTTTATGGAATGAAGAGTCGATAAAAGAATACGGAAAAGAAGCATCACATTCATCAATACATAAGTCATAATAGAAGACAACTCACTATTATATAACTTAACTTGTAATGGGTAAAGGAAACACAAATAAAGATACATAAAGTAAATCATAATTGGTAATAGCAAACTTAGCTCTCGGTCAAAGAATCGTTGACAATTTGCTGGAGTTCACAAATAACTGATTTTCAATGATAGCTTTCAAAGTAGTAAACACTAAGATAAGAGCAAAAGTGCAAAACAAGGAACATAAGAAACATGATTGAATAAATCATCATATGAATGAATGAAACACAACAACTCAAAATACTTTCTTAGGTAGGAGGGAATAGGTTCACTGACTCAACTAAAAAGTAAAAGAAAGGCCCTTCGCAGAGGGAAGCAGGGATTTCAAGTTTCATAAAGAGCTTCCAAAAATTATGGTACTTATTAGCTTTTAGCTCTCATTTCCCCTATCATAGGCATCTTTTAGGTGATTAAGGTTAAAGTGACACAACTAAGAGGATATGCTTGACAAGTTATCAATTAAAGTCTCATGCCCCTTCCTTATGAAGACCGAACCTCATGCTACTCAACTTCAGTCACAAGTAAGCTCTTGTCATTGTAAATACATGTGTATCATATAGAACCGCCAGCGGGGTACCCCTTGCACATGATACAGGAGCTATCCCATAATCAAAATGACAAGGCAAGGAGACAATGAGCATTTCGGCGATCTTTTTATTTGCTATTTGCATAGGTTTTTATTGAGGATGCTTCATAGAATGCTCATTATAGTTATGCTGCAAGTTTCCACCATGATTAGGCATGGCTTAGGCTAGCAGCCCAAGCGTTTCTCTAACACATATACAAACTCCATGATCTTACAAGTTCCCCTTTTATTTCACACCGCTGGGATCCATAAGCAAAATAACCATGATATCATCGGGATATAAGTGCAATGTTGAAAGCGTTCCCCATGATACATGGTTCTGCTAACTTCAACTTATAAAGCGGAAGCATATACGCAACAAAGATGGACACAATGGTTCAAGATTATTAAATGCAAGAAAGTAAAGTGTCCCATCAAGTTCGTGAGAGCTTTAATCACTAATTTTCACATAACAAGTTTAATTTGGAAGGTAGATAAAAACATGAATTTACATGAAATAGCAATAATGCTAATAGGTAGGTATGGTGGACACAAATGGCATAGGTTTTGGTTTAAGGATTGGATGCACGAGAAGCGTTCCCTCTCAGTACAGGTTTTTGGCTAGCAAGGTTGGGTAGAAAATATAAGAGTTGAAGGAAACAAACAAACATACAAGTGCTAAAAACAAACATGCAATCTTCCTTGGGAGCACAAAAGATCTTAACCAGAGAATACTAAACGTATGAGCAAATAAAGAAAGAAAGATGATGAACTTATATTTCTTTAGAGTACTTTTATCTTTTCATTCAACTCTCAAAAATAGTGTTGCTACTGACCAAGCCAGGTTTGCCAAAACCAACTAAATTAACTCAATGATCCTAAAGTGATACCAACACTAACAACAAGATAAATCATATAATAGCAATTGAAAACTAATATAAGATATGCAAAAGAGTAAATGATATAACTTCTCATTAATATTCCATAACGACAACTCACACCAAGGGATACATATCTAACAAGAGAGAGGACACTTCCATAATACAAACCATCCTACATGATAACTTCTCTATTCATGATATGACTCTACTAAAAAGGTAAAAAGATAGAAGATAGTGATATGATACCGCGACACTTCCCCAAGCTTGGAACAAACCAAGGGGATGCCAAAACCTAATGACAAATTACTCCTTCGGTGGTGATGGTGTTCTCTCATCATCGTCCGACTTCCAGGGTAACGGCTCCCCATCAACAAAAGACATCCTAGTCTCCATCATCCTGAAACTAATAGAAGCACTTATGCGTTTAAACCTAACCTCGTACTCACAGTTTTGATTTTGAACATCATAGAGTTGTGCTTGTAGTTGGTGGGTTGTTTGGTGGAGTGAGAGAATTTCATCCTTGAGCTCCGCAGTCTCCTTTTGGTGCTCGGCGATGAGTTCGGAACAAATCTTATGGAAGATATCCACTTCGCGTTCCTCCATCTTCTTGTACCTAAAGACTTCTTGCTCCAACGCTTCCATCGTGTCCTCTAGACTTCCTTCACCTTTAGGGCCTTAAACCTCTTTTATCCATACTTCCCCATCTTCAAGCAATAACTCCGTGGGATGCATCTTCAACTATCGCATGTATGGGTTGATGATATCCGCTGAGAAATCTTCCTTGGCTGATCCAGAGGAAGACATTGTGGCTCCAAATCTGGGACTCTACCTGTCAGAAATAGATCGAAATGAAAACACGACGAGAACATGATATACGAACCTCGGGGGATTCGAGGGATTATATATTACGAAGTTTTACAACAAAAGGAAGGTACTGGGAGAAAACGGGTCGGAGACAGAGTCCGAGGTGGCCACACCACCTGCTAGCGCGGCCAGGGGGGCCCGCGCCAGGGGTAGTGTGAGCCACCCTGGCTCTTTTTCCGTCCATCTTTCGCTTCGTAGATTCCCTTGTTGGATAGAAACTCCAAAAATATAATTTGACAGAATTTTCGCGGAACTTTTCTTACCAGAATTGTTACATATTCAAAAACGAACTCTGCAGGTCTCTAAATTTGGTCTTCGATAAATTTTTCCGGAGTTACCACTTGAAAAGCATCAACATCTACATTGTAAGAATCTCTAGCCATATAGTTCTTGAGTCGCTGCCCATTCACCACTTGTGTAGTGTTATCTTTTAAAGAAGAAATTTGTATTGCTCCTGAACGGTACACTTCTTCAATAATAAAAGGTCCTTCCCATTTTGATAGTAGTTTCCCTGCAAAAAATATTAGACGAGACCTATACAATAGAACTTTCTCACCAACATGGAATTCTCTTTTAAGTATTCTCTTATCATGCCATCTTTTAACTTTCTCCTTAAAGAGTCTAGCATTCTCATATGCTTCACTCCTCCATTCATCCAACAAACTTAAGTCAAATAATATTTTTTCACCAGCAAGTTTACAATATCTATTAAGTTCTTTAACTGCCCAATAAGCTTTGTGTTCTAATTCTAGAGAGAGGTGACAAGATTTCCCATAAACCATTTTATAAGGACATCCCCATAGGGTTTTTATAGGCAGTTCTATAAGCCCATAAAGCATCGTTCAACTTTTTATCCCATTTTTCCTAGATCTATTAACAGCCTTTTGCAAGATGGATTTAATTTCTCTATTTGATAACTCTACTTGTCCACTAGTTTGGGGATGATAGGCTGAAGCAATTCTATGATGAACATCATATTTAGCAAGGGTCTTTCTAAAACCACCATGAATGAAATGAGAGCCTCCATCATTCATGAGATACCTGGGCACTCCAAACCTAGGAAAGATAACATCCTTAAGCTTTTTTAGAGAGGTCTCCCCATCAACACTCTTCGTAGGTATAACTTCTACCCACTTAGTGACATAATCAACAGCAACAAGAATATGAGTATAACCTTTTGAGGGAGGAAAAGGACCCATAAAGCCAAATCCCCAAAAATCAAAGGGTTCAATAACTAGAGAGTAGTTCATAGGCATTTCATTGCATCTAGAAATATTACCAACATGCTGACACTCATCACAGGATAAAACAAATTTTCTTGCATCTCTAAAAAGGGTAGGCCAGTAGAAACATGATTGTAGCACCTTTTGCGAAGTCCTATCTCCTACATGATGTCCTCCATAAGCACTACCATGACATTTATGCAATATCTCCTTTTGTTCATATTCTGGAACACATCTTCGCATAATACCATCCACTCCTTGTTTATATAAGTGTGGGTCATCCCAAAATTAATGCCTCAAATTGTAAAAGAACTTCCTTCTTTGCTGAGCTGTGAAAGTTGGAGGCAAATACTTGGAGACAATAAAGTTAGCATAATCAGCATACCAAGGGCTCCCTCGCGAGCTTACCCCTACTGCAGCCAACTATTCATTTGGGAAACTATCATTAATAGGCATAGGATCAAAAGAGATGTTTTCCAATCGAGATAAATTATTAGCTACAAGATTTTCAGCATCTTTCTTGTCTACAATATGTAGGTCAAACTCTTGTAAGAGTAGCACCCATCTAATAATCCTAGGCTTAGCATCTTTCTTCGTCATAAGGTACTTAATAGCAGCATGATAAGTATGAATGGTAACTTTTGAGTCAACAATATAAGGTCTAAACTTGTCACAAGCAAAAATGACGGCTAGGAATTCCTTTTCAGCAGTAGCATAATTCCTTTGAGCAGCATCAAGAGTCTTACTAGCATAATGGATAACATTTAACTTTTTATCAATTCGTTTCCCAAGGACAGCACCTACAGCAAAATCACTAGCATCACACAGTATTTCAAAGGGTAAACTCCAATCAGGTGGTTGAACGATAGGAGATGTAGTTAAAGCCTTCTTTAGGGTTTGAAAATCTTCCTTACAATCATCAGCAAAGACAAATGGTACATCTTTTTGAACAAGATTAGTGAGGGGTTTTGATATCCTAGAAAAATCTTTAATAAACCTTCTATAGAAACCAGCGTGACCAAGGATACTACGAATACCTCTGATGTCTCTTGGATAGGGCATTTTCTCAATTGCCTCAACTTTAGCTCTATCAACTTCTATGCCTCTTTCAGAAACCTTATGTCCAAGTACAATACCTTCATTCACCATGAAGTGAAATTTCTCCCAATTAAGAAAACAAGATTAGTTTCTTCACATCTTTGCAAAACTTTATCGAGGTTGTGCAGACAATTATCAAAAGAAGTTCCATAGACAGAGAAGTCATCCATGAACACTTCCACAATTTCCTCACAAAAACCATGAAAGATAGCAGACATGCATCTTTGAAAAGTAGCGGGAGCATTACATACACCAAAAGGCATACGTCTATAAGCACAGGTTCCGTAAGAGCATGTAAAAGTAGTTTTTTCTTGATTTTGGTTTTTAACAACAATTTCAGAGGAACCAGAATATCCATCAAGGAAACAAAAATGGGTCTTTTTAGACAACCTTTCTAACATTTGATCAATAAAAGGAAGTGGGTAAGGATCTTTCTTAGTAACTTTGTTAACTTTCCTGAAATCAATACACATTCTATAGCCTACTACTATTCTTTGGGGAATAAGCTCATCATTATCATTAGGGACGACGATAATTCCCCCCTTTTTAGGGACACAATGAATAGGACTAACCCATTCACTATCAGCAATAGGGTAAATAATACCAGCATCAAGGAGTTTCAATACCTCATTTCTTACCACTTCCTTCATTTTCAGATTTAAACGTCATTGGATCTCTACTACAGGCTCTGCATCTGGTTCTATATTGATGGCATGCTGACATATAGTAGGAGAAATCCCTTTTAAATCATCCAGAGTATAGCCCATAGCCCCTCTGTGTTTCTTAAGTACCTCCAATAACCTTTCTTCTTCCTTCCCTGAAAGTTTAGAGCTAATAATAACATGATATATCTTATTATCATCAATGTAAGCATATTTAAGATCGTTAGGTAGAGGTTTTAGATCGAAGGCCGGATCATTTTTAGGTGGCAACGTGGTACCCAAGTCTTCTACAGGCAAGTTGTGCTTAAGCATCTTAGGGTGATGATGGAGAATCTTGTCGATCTCATTTCTTTCTTCCGTCAAGATTTCACTTTCATGATCTTCCATAAATTGCTGCAAAGCATTGTTAGGATCAAGAGAGATAGAAGCAAGTTGTTCAACTCTAAAATCCTCATTATGGGTTTCATTTTCACAAGGTTCTTTAGTAAATTTTGAAAAATTAAACTCATAAGATTCCCCATCAAAATTAGTCAAGTTTTTTCCCTTTTGCAATCTATAATAGCTCCACAAGTACTCAAGAAAGGTCTACCAAAAATGATGGGATAAGTTTTACTAGCAGTTGAACCAAGTACAAGAAAATTAGCAGGATATTTAATCTTACAACAAAGAACTTCTACATCCCGCACAATACCAATTGGAGAGATGGTCTCTCTATTAGCAAGGTGAATAACCACATCAATCTCTTCCAACTCGCAGGGACTGATTTCAGGCATAACTTCTTTGTAAAGCTCATAAGGAATAACACTTGAACTTGCACCAATATCACATAACCAATAATAGTAATGATCACCAATTCTAACAGAAAGTAGGGACACCAGCCTTTTTAGTTTTATTACGTTGTGAGACAATATTAGAAGCATCCTCACAAAAGACTATGTGTCCATCTTGTTCACTTTTAGTGACAAGGTCTTTCAAAATTGCTACAACAAGTTCATGTTTATTTGTTCATCAGGTTTTACAGTTCTCTTTGCACTTTTAGTGATTACACTAGTTATCGTAGGATGATCCTTTACCTTATTCGGGAAGGTTATTTTCTCGATATAAGGTTCATGTAGGATGTGATCAATAGTGCAAAATTCAGTACTCCCAATAGGAACACAGTCAACAATATCTTTACATGGTGAATGATACTTGTTCCATCCCTTTTTCGGAATTTCAATATAAGAAGCAAAAGCCTTAAAACAATTTGTAATAACTTGAGAATCAAGACCATAAGCATTACTAATATTTTGAAAGTCATCAGTTTCCATAAAAGATTCAATGCATTGATAACCGTAATTTATACCTGACTTTCTTCCTTTGTCATTCACCCATGCTTCAGCATTGTCTTGAATACGGTCCAGAAGATCCCATTTAACTTCTTCTTCCATGCGATTGAATGATCTAGCACAAGAGGCATCCAATAAATCCTTATCATGAAGAGAAAGTCTTGCATAAAAGTTATTGATAATAATATTGTTGGGGAGCTCATGAATGGGACATTTGAGCATTAGTAACTTCAATCTCCCCCAAGCTTGAGTTGTACTCTCTCCATCAAGGGGCCAAAAATTGTATATTTGATTCCAATCTTTATGAATCTCACTAGGAGGATGAAACTTTGAATAAAAGAGAGGTACTATTTCCTCCCATTCAAGATCTTGACCATTCTTTAGCAGCTTATACCATTCTTCAGCTCTTCTTTTTAGTGATAATGAGAATAACTTATTCTTAACTTGATCTGTAGTAATACCTGCAAACTTAAACAACCCGCATAATTCATGTATAAAGAGCAAATGATCACCGGGATGGACAGTTCCATCTCCAACATAATAGTTATCCATAACACGATCAATAATTCTTGTAGGTATTTTAAAACTATCATTCTCAGCAGGTGGTGGTTCATCTACTACCTTAGCAGTGGTAGTAGCATTACGAAATAAGAAACTCAGCGAATTATCCATATTGAAAATAAAGTAACAAACAGAAGTAAACAATACTCACAGTAGAAGTTTCCTTTACCAGTTCCACTCTCTAATAGCACTTCACTCCTCGGCAATAGCGCCAGAAAATAGTCTTGATGACCCACAAGTATAGGGGGTGTATCGCAGTATTTTCGATAAGTAAGAGTGTCAAACCCAACGAGAAGCAGAAGGTGCTGGCTAGTGGCTTGGAGCAGGAATTCTCTGTAAATACTTAGCAGATGGATTTTTAGGGGTTTTTGATAATGCAAGTAAATAAAGTATGAGTAAATAAAAGACAATAAGAATAAATGCAGCGAGTGTCCCAATCCTTTATTGATCAAAGGACAAGCCGGTTGTATTACTTAAGATGACCAAACATTCTCGAGGACACATGGGAATATCATCAAGTGCTTTCGCTTCATGTAGTAGATTAATCTTCTTTAGTTTGCTAAGTGTTGTGTGGGTGAACCTGTGCTAATGTACCAACCTTCCTAGGACTAATACATACTTGTGATTATACCCGTTGCAAGCATCCGCAAGTACAATAAAGTAATTAAGGTAGAAACCTAATCACAGCTTTAAACTCTAAGACCCTGACGTCCCTTGTGCAATGGTTTCCTACCTGTCACTCCGGCAACCCCTATGATTAGTAGCCAAATACACAATGCATTCCCCTAGGACCATATAGGTGAAGTGTCATGTAATCAACGTTCACATGACACCACTAGAAGAAGTACACCACAACTTAAATATCAAACCATTGAATCTTTCTCAACACAATTCCACTACTAACAACATGACTTCTCCCATGTCCTCAAGAACAAAACGAACTACTCACAAGACATCATATGGATCATGATCAGAGATGAAATAAGGATGTATAACAATCTGAACATAAACAATAATTCAATGGTTCCACTCAATAGCATCAACTACAAAGAGTAATCAACACTGGGATAGTTTCCCCTAAGAACTACGCAAGATTCAACCCAATTGTTATAGTGGTATGGAGATGGTGATGATGGTGCTGGTGGAGATGATGGTGGTGGTGATGATGATTGTGACCCCCGATGAAGTCCAGCTTGATGGTGGTGTTGATGGCGACGATCTCCCCTCTCCAGGAAGGAATTCCACTGGCAGAATTCAGTCTACCAGAGAGATCTTTCTCTCTCGGTGTTTTCCGCCCCGCAGAGGCGGCGGAATCTTTCTATGGTCGCTCCCCGAGTCTTAGGGTTTTGGGAGGATAATATACGCCAGAGGGGAGAGCTAGGGGTGGAACAGGGCGGCCACACCACCTGGTGGCGCGGCCTGGGGTGGCCCGTGCCAGGGGTGGTGTGGGCCCCCTGTGGCCCATATGCACTCCTCCTTCTGGCTTTCTTCGTCTTCTGGAAAAATTGGATTTTTCATGTATTTTCCTGGATTTTCTGATCATCGCGAATTTTTCCTCCAAATAGCACCTTTTCCATCAGAATCCTGACTACAGCGGTCCATGCTCCAAAAGTCATCAACCATGCAGAAACAGATGAAATTACATAAGTATCATCTCTTAATATGAAATATATCAATGAATAACAGTAGATTATGATATAGAATAGTGATGCAAAATGGACGTATCAAGCACACAGAGAGGAGAAGGGGAAACTTATCGGTGGTCCTCGCAAGGTTATCAAAGAGGAAGCAGAAAGGAGGACGACGGAAGAGAGGAGCGGTGGCACGGGGAGCACCTAGAAGGGGCAATACAACCCGCACCATGGCACAGCAGAGGCAGCCATCGGATGAGAACAACGTCATAGACACTAGGGCATCGCCAGGGGGTCGCTAGTGTGTCAAGGCCACGACGGAACCCAACCCCTATCCAAGGGAGGGGTCGGTGCCGCTAGTAGAGGGTGTGTGCGTCGAATCGAATAGGACAAGCAGGCATGGCGTCGTCATCTACGCTGATGAGCACCGCAGCGGTGGCCAGGATGGCCGGGAGCGGCCAGATTTGGGCTCGACGATGGTGGCAGCATCTGTCACCTCGAAGGGGAGAGCATCGCGAGAGAGAATGGGAGAGAGTGGTGGTACTGGGCCAGGTGAGGCCAGACCAGTACGACCCAGGGGTGTTTGACCATCCCAACTAGGCCAGGTCGGGTCAGGTCAGGCCCGTATAAAAGAAGGACTTGTTTAAAATTATTAATTACAAATATGCCCCTGAGGTAAACCAAGCTCTAGGAAAATAAATTAAAATCCAAAAAATACAAACAAGATATCTATGAAATCACAAAAATATTCTCTACCCAATAAAAATAATAGATTGTAATTTTAAGAAATTAAAGTTAGATATATTATTGAAATTGTATATATTCCTTTTGGAATTTTATAAAAATAAATAAAATACTTAAAATTGAATAAAATCCACTTTTAAGATCCTAAATGGATATACTAGATTATAAAAATACTAACTTGTATTTTAGTTAAGTAAAGTAAGGTTGCATAAAATAAAATCTTATTCTTTCATAGAATTTACAGAAAATATTAACAAGTGTTAAAAATTAAATAAAATTAATTTTTGAACTCTTAGAATATTATTTGTTATCACAAAAATATTAAATATAATAATTGTATGATTTTAAGAGGGCTTTAGATTACATTCCACACTTGAGTGTTCTATATTGTGTGTACTTTATTATACTTACATATTGTTTCACACACTCTCACAAGCCTTAATAAGAAGCACCAGTGTGAAACATATATAAAACTGCAACACATTTCAAAGAAATCATCCCAAGCTTCAAACCCTAGATCATAGATTCTTATCTCGGGGATTCACATTTATCAAATTGCATTACATTACTTATCTATAATTGCATCTTACTTCTTTAAACATTCGTCCTTACCGGACCAATGATGCTATTTAAAGAATTTGGATCTTCTATTGTCTTGAAGACCGTGATTACATAATCTTGCAATCACAAAAGGCAAGTTCACACTTGCTCATGTCCTTTGGTTATTTTCTACCAAATACTTGTAACTCAAATGTTGTCATCACCTGCATTTCAAAAAGGTCAGAAAATACTATTTTCATAATAATATGATTATGGATTATTTACCGAATGGTAATAAACTACTGATATAGTTCTAGTGGTGAAGGAACATAATATCTAGGACTTAATCAACTAATCTCGCTAGTGATTCTTGCGCCGTAAATTATGCCATAACCATAAGATCTATAATGGCTCTAGGGAAGTCAGTTGTATCTTCTCCCTTTCGCATGGACGGATGACCTTATCGTGAAGCTACAGATTTCTTGTGGAGAATCCAACACATGGGTGGGACCCCTTAGTGCCCCGCAATATTGGTGTCCAGATTATCTGTGCATAGCTATCTTGGTGCAGGTTCACCATAGTTGATGTTGGCTACCAGGCAGAGCTGCTTACAAAGTCTTCGAGAGGCTACCCGGACTGTACTCGTGGTAAACCTTCTTAGGGGATCGTGTCTTCATGCGGGGTCAGGGAGAGGGAAGTACTTGTCGTGGGAATGACCATGGCAGTCGCTACCAGGGGTAGCGATTGATACGATTGAGGGCAAGAGCTGGCGGACATCTACGGAGCGAGATGGAGGTGCAGACACATGAGTTTACCCAGGTTCAGCCCCCAAAGGGTAAATACCTACTCCTGCTAGATTGTATTAGTGGCGAGCGAGTTACAGGGGTGGCGAGCTCGGCGGCTAGGCAGCGAGTCACTCAAAGGGGTGTATGATGGAACGTGAGTACAAAGGGGGCCCTAGGGAGGTTTATATAGGGAGTACCTCGCTAGGGTTTATAGATATACAACCAAACTAGTCAAGGATTCGGAGGACGTGACCTAATCCGACTGGGTGTCAGCTATGCTTTTGGCCCCCCAGCTTCCAGCCGCCAGGCTTGCTCTTAGTCGCATTCGCGTCACCGTCCTGCAGGCCCACTCGCAAGGCCCTTGGTCTAGTTGAATCATCCTGCTGGGCATACCCCATTTGGCATATCCCCATTAGTACTGGCTTGGATCTTAGACTAGGCCCCATACCATGGAAGTGTCAATGATCCTGCAACTCGGATGTGCCAGAAGGCTAAGGTCTCTTATGGGAAAAGTGACGCACCTCTACAGAGTGTATAAAACTATGACATGTTACTCCCTGTTTTGGGAAGGAGCTACGTGTTGGGAATATGCCCTAGAGGCAATCATGGTTGATGAGATTTCCCAAAGTATTCATAAAGTAAAGTTGTCCTTATATGAACATCAGATATATATCACTGAATGCGTGATTCAGTTGTGGAACTATGTATTCATGCGTTTTCATATTAGATTGTCCTTGGTCGTTGAGGTTGTGCTGGGCACACAACTTAGACCAATGTGCAAGTCGGCTGATGACACGGTTCCACTTGTCAAGGGCATGGTGATGCTATTCCTTCTTACACTGATTCGGCTAAAGAGTTTTAGCGAGTCGGACTGACCCACAATTGAGATGCAACGAGCATGTTGTCATTTGCAGTCTCAAGCAATGGAATCCTTCGACCTGAGATGATTGCATGATCCGGGTTGTGGATTGCCCACTTAGGTTCGATCAAACGCTGTTCCATAAATGGGTAGTTATAAAGGTAGAGTTCGGGTTGGTTGTGAAGCAAGATGCGTGACATGGATTATCAAGATGGGATTTGCCCCTCCGTAATGGAGAGATATTATCTGGGCCCTCTCGTGTGATATGATTCGGAAGCATGGCCATGCGCTACTCAGTTAAGTGTTAACTGAGGAGTCGGACTAAGAGTTAGTCCAGTGAATCACATATCATGGTACGAGAAGATAGTTAAGCTATTAAAGGGATGGCAACTACTCACCTATAGCTTAACAGATATATCGTGAGGCAAAGGGACTTGGATGAAAGTCACATTGAAGGTTCATCTTCGGACTTTACGGCACTTGGGAGTTGGCACGTCTTGCTAGAGGCCGCTACCATCTATCGACTTGAGACCGAGTGTTCATGGAAGTGAGTTGGACTCAAAGCCATGACATGATACTTGGAGGAGTAGCTCATGTCATGTCCAGGTGTACGTGAACCTACAGGGTCACACACTTAAGGGTAAGGAGCCCATGTGGATTAGATCCATATGGAGATTGGAGTATAGCCTAGATGCGCCTCAAGCGTTGAGCCCAACTAGGAGTGTATATAAGTGGAGTGACAAGGGATAGTCCCTAACCTATCCGGCACTTTCTCCACTTCCATTTCGGGCTAGACAGGATCTAGCACTCCTCTGTCCGTAGCTCCTTCTTGTATGTGTGGATACCGGTAGAGGCGTTGCACGTGCGGCACTGGAGACAGGGAAGCTCGTGCGGATCTGACGAAGGAGTTCGTGGGATTCGGAAGGGTTGTACGGGGATCGTTCGGCACTGCTTCGACGCGCTACATCAACTTCCGCATCTGCGCGTCTAGCGGTAATCTCGTGGCCTATAACCTGAGCTAGATCTTGGGAGTACCGTGTTAGGGAAAAAGCTTTGTTTATCTCTGCGTGGCCCAGCAGTGGTATCAGAGCAAAAACTTCTAGTTTAGGCTCTAGATCTATGCATATTTGATATGCATGAGGTGGTGGATAGGATCCACTAGGGTTTTGGTGGTCGATCTTTGAAATAGATCGGTTTTGTGCAAGATTGATTGGATCAATCGCACTCAGGGTTGCATGGAAGATCAGGTGCGAATGATCAATGAGATTGGTCAGATCTGCACAGGGACCGCCGGCTTCGCCCTGTCATAGTGCATTAGATGTCGTTACGAGGTTCACAACGCCAGTAGATATCGTATCTATGCATAATTTTCTTTTGCAGGAAGTTGTGAATGGTATGGCTTATGTGCATGTGATGTGTGTAATCCATACGTGATCTATGTATCACGGGTTTGTTAGCCGGCTGGAGCCAAAGTGATGTCACTGTTATTGTATAACGACCTGCGTGTCTGCATGACATGCCATCTTCTTGTATATTCCTTAGTGCTAGTGTAGCATGTTTGGAGGACTTGAAGAACACTGCATCCTAAGGCATGACAAACAGGTTCATGAAGATGGAGATCGCCATGAAGAGAGCCATACAATTTCACATTATAATTGGATTATTTTGTGTGATTGTTATGTCCCTAGTTTTACCTCTATGTGGTTAAACTTTAATCCCTCAAAAAGGTCTAGTCGGTCTCCCCGCTAGTGTTGCACCATCACAAGTCAGACATTCTTGTTAGTGGACTCATAAAATTGAGGTGCTACCAATTCTCTTCGACTAGATGGGTTCGAGTCGGACTCTTACAGCGGAAGCACTTGGTAAGCTAGACGGATCTATCACAACGGTTGTGGGGCTCAGGGAGAGGGCGGTCGGGAGCCAGGGCATGAGATGCCACCCGACCAACAGGAGTCGCATGAGATGCGATTGTCAAGGAGTTGCCTACCTAGATCACTTGACGGCTAGCGGTGATGCTAAATCTCACTAGTCGGCTTACTTATTTAGGATCCTGAATCACTAAGTAACCATCGGAGGGATGTTGGTTCTAGTGGACTCATAAGTATTAAAGTGTTTAATACGCCTGCTCTTTTATGAATACTTGTCTTAAGTGTTTTGCATATTTCTGTTGTAGATAATGGCACCTAGTAGCAGTCTCCCTCAGTTATCCAGTTTTCCCTTGAGGACCATTCTATAGAAAGATAAACTTAATGGAACAAACTTCACCAACTGGTATCGTAATATGAGAATTGTTCTCAAACAAGAAAAGAGGGACCATGTTCTAGACAACCCGCTTCCAGATGTGCCGGATGAGAATGCGAGTGTCGCAGCAACCAATGCCTACCGTAGAACATGTGATGAGTCTACAGAAATTAGCTGTCTTATGCTTGCTCACATGGAATCGGACTTGTAGCAGCAATTCGAGAATGTTGAGGCCTACGATATGATTGAAAGCCTCAAAAGTATGTTCCAGGCTCAGGCAAAGACCGAGAGGTATCAAGTCTCTCAAGCTTTGCTGAGTTGTAATCTTAAGGATGGTGATCCACTTAGCCCGAATCTAATCAATATGGTTGGTTATGTGCAGTCTCTGGAAAGGCTTGGCTACCCCATTAGCGAAGAGTTCGCTACGGATATAATTCTGAACTCTCTTCCTAGTGTGTATGGTCAAATCATATCGAACTACCACAAGCATGGTATGGATAAGAAGCTCACTGAATTACAAGGGACGCTTAAGCAGGCAGAGGTTAATCTCAAGAAAGGTATTAGCCAAGTGTTGGTGGTACAAAATAAGGCTAAGTTTAAGAAGAGTTCTTGGACTAAGAAGAAGGCTAAGTCAGGAGGTAATGCTCAGGATGAGATCCCAAGCGTTTCCTCAGGGACTAAGCCATCTCCTTGAGCCGGTTCCGCTTGCTTCTATTGCAAGACGGAAGGCGACTAGAAGAGGAATTGCAGCAAGTATTTGGCGGATAAAGCCAAGAGTGGAGGTGTGACTTCCAACTCAGGTACACTTGTTTGCAATGTTATAGACCTTTATCTTGCGGATGCACCCGGTAGTTCTTGGGTATAAGATACCGGATCAGTCATTCATATCTGCAACTCGTTGCAGGGACTGGTAAGAACTAGGGGCATAGCAAGAGGCAAGGTTGACATTCAGGTCGGCAACAAAGCAAGAGTTGCTGCGTTGGAAGTCGGCACGATGCAACTTCATTTACCTTCAAGATTCTTAATGGAACTAAATAATTGTTATTATGTTCCAGTGCTTAGTCGAAACATCATTTCTGCCTCATGCTTGATGAGACAAGGCTATGAGTCTAAAATTAAGAACAATGGTTGTTCTTTATATTTGAATGATATGTTTCACGGCTTTGCACCCGTTCAGAATGAGTTATTTATTTTGAATCTTGATGGTGGGTCGGTATATAACGTAAATGTGAAAAGGTTGAAACCAAATGATCTGAATATGACTTACTTTTGGCATTGTCGACTTGGTCATATAAGTTGGAAACGCATGAAGAAGATCCATGATGATGGACTCCTAACTTCGTTCGACTTGGAGTCGTTCGAGACATGCGAATCCTGCCTTCTAGGCAAGATGACCAAGACACCTTTTGCAAGGAGTTGTGAAAGGGCGTCTGACTTGTTGGGACTAGTACATAGTGATGTATGTGGTCCAATGAGCGCGACAGCCAAGGGTGGTTATGAGTACTTCATTACCTTCAATGATGATTTGAGTAGATATGGATATGTCTACTTGATGAAACATAAGTCGGAAGCCTTTGAAAAGTTCAAAGAATTCCAGAATGAAGTACAGAATCAACTCGGCAAGAAAATAAAGTTTCTTCGGTCAGACCGAGGGGGCGAGTACATGAGCCACGAGTTTGATGACCATCTGAAGAGTTGTGGAATAGTTCCTCAGCTCACTCCGCCGAGTACACCGCAGTGGAACGGTGTGTCGGAACGGCAGAATCGGACCTTGTTGGACATGGTACGATCAATGATGAGTCAGACAGATCTACCTTTATCATTTTGGGGTTATTGTCTAGAAACGGCGGCATTCACACTAAACAGAGTACCATCAAAATCGGTAGAGAAGATACCACATGAGATGTGGATAGGCAAGAAGCCAAGTTTGTCTTTTCTTAAGATTTGGGGTTGTGAAGCATTTGTCAAGCGACTTCAATCGGACAAGCTTGCAGCCAAGTCGGATAAGTGCATTTTCATTGGGTATCTAAGGGAAACCTTGGGTTACTACTTCTACAACCGAGAAGAGGGCAAAGTGTTTGTCGCTCGGAACGGTGTCTTCCTTGAGAAAGAGTTTCTCAATCGGGAAGTCAGTGGGAGTATGCTGCGGCTCCAAGAAGTTCGAGAGGAACCGGTCAGTAGCGATTTGGTGAAAGCCTTGGAGGTTGAGCTAGTCGTGGTAGCTGAGCTGGCAACTGCACCTCCACTGCGAAGATCGGCAAGATTGCGAAGTGTTCGTGATATATTACTGTTGGACAATGATGAGCCGGCAACTTATTCGAAAGCGATGGTGGGTTCTGATTATGAGTCATGGCTTGGAGCATGAGATCTGAATTAAAGTCCATGGATGATAATCAAGTTTGGAACTTGGTTGATCTGCTAGACGGTGCAAGACCCGTCGAGTGCAAATGGGTCTTTAAAAGGAAAACTGATATGGATGGAAACATTTCTATCTATAAAGCACGGCTTGTTGCAAAGGGGTTCTAGCAGGTTCAAGGAGTTGACTACGATGAGACTTTCTCACCCGTAGCGATGCTTAAATCAGTTCAGATCATGTTAGCTATAGCAGCCTATTTCGACTATGAGATATGGCAGATGGATGTCAAAATGGCTTTGCTTAATGGAAAATTAACCGAGGACGTGTATATGATACAGCCTGAGGGTTTTGTCGATCCGGCTAATGCTGACAAGGTATGCAAACTTCAGAAATCCATCTATGGATTGAAGCAAGCATCTAGGAGTTGGAACATTCGCTTTGATGAGGTAGTCAAATCGTTTGGCTTCATCAAGAGTGATCATGATTCTTGTTTGTACAAGAAGTTTAGTGGGAGCAAAGTAAACTTTCTGATCTTATATGTGGATGATATATTATTGATTGGAAATGATGTCCAGATGTTGCAAGAAACCAAGGAATCATTGGAAAGGAGTTTCTCAATGAAGGACTTGGGTGAGGCAACTTACATACTAGGAATCAGGATCTATAGAGATAGATCCAGGCGGCTCATTAGATTGAGTCAAAGTACATATTTAGACATTGTGTTGAAGAAGTTCAACATGGAATCGTCTAAGAAGGGGTTCTTACCGATGTCCCATGGCATAAAACTTAGCAAGACTCAGTGTCCTTCGACAACTGATGAGCGAAGTAGGATGAGTGCGATTCCGTATGCTTCGGCAGTCGGGTCCATCATGTATGCCATGATTTGTACTAGGCCAGATGCTTCCTATGCTCTAAGTGTTGTGAGAAGATACCAGGCTGACCCTGGAGAAATCCACTAGGCAGTAGTTAAAAACATCCTTAAGTACTTGAGAAGGACTAAGGATGTGTTCCTAGTTTATGGAGGTGAGGTTGAACTCAGTGTAAGGGGTTACACGGATGCGAGTTACCTTACTGACTCTAATGATTCTCGTTCGCAATCTGGGTACGTGTTCGTTTTGAACGGAGGGGCTGTGAGCTGGAAGAGTTCCAAGCAAGAGACCATGTCTGTATCTACAACAGAAGTTGAGTATATTGCTGCCTCGGAGGCAGCAAAGGAAGCTATTTGGATCAGGAATTTCCTGATTAATCTTGGTGTGGTTCAAGGCTCGTCCAATCCGTTAGACGTGTATTGTGACATCAATGGTCCTATTGCACAAGCCAAGGAACCTAGACAACACCAGAAGAACAAGCATATACTCATGCGATACCACTTGATTCGCCAGTTCGTGGATCAATGTGATATCAGAGTATGCAAGGTACACACGGATGCAAACGTTGCAGATCTGTTGACAAAGCCACTTCCACAGCCTAAGAATGAGGCGCACGTAAGAGCCATGGGCATTAGATTCCTAGACATGTGATGTCGGATGATTGACTCTAGTGCAAGTGGGAGACTGTTGGGAATATGCCCTAGAGGAATCATGGTTGATGATATTTCCCAAAGTATTCATAAATTAAAGTTGTCCTTATATGAACATCAGATATATATCACTGAATGCGTGATTCAGTTGTGGAACTATGTATTCATGATTGTTCTTATTAGATTGTCCTTGGTCATTGAGGTTGTGCTGGGCACACACCTTAGACCAATGTGCAAGTCGGCTGATGACACAGTTCCACTTGTCATGGGCATGGTGATGCTATTCCTTCTTACACTTATTCGTCTAAAGAGTTTAGCGAGTCAGACTGACCCACAGTGGAGATGCAACGAGCATGTTGTCATTTGCAGTCTCAAGCAATGGAATCCTTCAACCTGAGGTGATTGCATGATCCGAGTTGTGGATCGCCAACTTAGGTTCTATCAAACGTTGTTCCATAAATGGGCAGTTATAAAGGTAGAGTTCGGGTTGGTTGTGAAGCAAGCTGCGTGACGTGGATTACCAAGATGGGATTTGCCCCTCTGTAATGGAGAGATATTCTCTGGGCCCTCTCGTGTGATATGATTCGGAAGCATGGCCATGCGCTACTCAGTTAAGTGTTAACTGAGGAGTCGGACTAAGAGTTAGTCTAGTGAATGACATATCATGGTACGAGAAGAGAGTTAAGCTATTAAAGGGATGGCAACTACTTGCCTATAGCTTAACAGATATATCGTGAGGCAAAGGGACTTGGACAAAAGTCACATTGAAGGTTCGTCTTCGGACTTTACGGCACTTGGGAGTTAGCACGTCTTGCTAGTGGCCGCTACCATCTATCGACTTGAGACCGAGTGTTCATGGAAGTGAGTTGGACTCAAAGCAATGACGGGATACTTGGAGGAGTAGCTCATGTCGTGTCTAGGTGTACGTGAACCTACAGGGTCACACACTTAAGGGTAAGGAGCCCATGTGGATTAGATCCATATGGAGATTGGAGTACAGCCTAGATGGGCCTCAAGCATTGAGCCCAACTAGGAGTGTATATAAGTGGAGTGACAAGGGATAGTCCCTAACCTAGCCGTCACTTTCTCCACTTCCATTTCGGGCTAGACAGGATCTAGCAGTCATCTATCCGTAGCTCCTTCCTGTATGTGTGGATACCGGTAGAGGCATTGCACGTGCGGCGCTGGAGATGGGGAAGCTCATGCGGATCTGACGAAGGAGTTCGTGGGATTCAGAAGGGCTGTACGGGGATCGTTCGACACTACTTCGACGCGCTACATCAACTTCCGCATCTGCGCGTCTAGCGGTAATCTCCTGGCCTATAACCTAAGCTGGATCTGGGAGTACCGTGTTAGGGAAAAAGTTTTGTTTATCTCTACGTGGCCCAGCAGTACAAACATGGTAGGAAAGGAATTTCACGGAAGTTCTGGTAAACCTATGAAGGCTGACGGACATAGTTTTCAGAATAAAAGCAACCTTTAAAGAAATGTTTTCGAAAACCTACATTTCCTACGACCTTTGGTCTGTGGCTATAGTTAGTTCATCAAACAATCCTTTTTAGTGAACCTGCTGAGTACGCTTGTACTCAACTGTACCTTCTTAACCCTTGCTAGGTTCTAAGCCGTTGAAGAGGACGTCAACACCAACTTCTGTTCAAGAAACAATCATCGACAGCTCAAGCCTCTAAGGAAGATAACGAAGTCAACTTGTGCATCAACTAAAGTGAAGACAAAGCTCCAGATTAGATAGGAGTAGATTCTCTAGCCATAAAATCTACTTCTATGAAGCATTGCATTACCAGCAATTGCAAGCCAATTAGTTTAAATACTAGACTTAGTCTAAGGTTAGTTTTGAGTTATTACTTTGGTTCTTCTTTGTAAGAAGTTTCTTTCTCGCTCTTTAACCTAGAATGTCTATGGATATTTTGTAAAGAGTCGAGTTGTAGTATATAGTCATATCTTGGACCTGCTATGTTTCTGTTGTACCACTCTGAGGGATGTAATACTAGTGAACGTGTTTCATTGGTGTTATGTCAACGACTATAGTGTACTACATCATGTTGTGGTATGCTGGGGCACCGTAGCTAGTATCAGAGCATATGCTTTGACCTTGGATTAAGACACTTTTAAGAGATCTATAGTTGGATAGTGACTATAGGAGCCATCTTATCTAACCCAAGAATTGTGATGGGTATCCACTTGAGGATAGCCTTGTCACCTTTAAGTCGGATACTTTTGTCATCTTTCTTAAAGATTAGTTATCTATATTCTCTAGAGAAATGCCATTTTATAGTATCTCTAAATAGGTATAACACCACTACAATATCTTAAGTAAGTTAAAACATCAAAGAATATTACGACTAAGTTCAGGATATAATGTGGAGTAGTATTAGTGATGGAGTCTATAGTTAGAATCCCTGTGAAGCAGCAGAATCTTACCACTAGTTGATACCACTATACCACATGGGGTAGACCATTAGAGTATGTATACATACAATTGGAAGTAAATCATGTGGAATTCACTTGAGAATTCTATGTGGTGGAAGGAAAGTTTGTTTAGAATTAGTAATAGCACTATAAGAAGTGGAGTCGTCATGGTGAGATTAGTTCTTCAATCATGATGAATAGGTAAGTTTTAACAGGTTCATGGTGATACGAGCTCCGAAACAATGAGGAATATATAAATTGACAAGTACTTAGTAAATAATATTGAAGTAAACGTAAGTAAAGAACAATGTAGGACTACGATAGAAGTCATATATGTTATAAATATCTAGTAATCTTAGGTTTAAAGACATAAATGGAGTTTTGTTAGTCGTCTAAAGAGATTATGTGAGGATTGTTTGCGATAGAATGGAAAGTTGGTTGTCTTTTGTAGTCCCAAAAGAAAGGTAAGAAGTTAGTTAGAACCAAAGTGAGACCACTTTGCTCCAAATTATCCAATTGCAATTGAGCAATTTGGGTAAATAATGAGATAAAGAGTAGTTTAACCCCAAGTGCTAAGTACCACAATGTAAACCTACACTAGGAAATGGCATATACTACACACTAAGCCTGAATTTTAGAGCTGTTTTACTCAACTACTGTATTATGGGCTTAGAACAATGTGTGTTATATGCATCACATTTGGATTTCTTGGTTTTCTTGGATCTTCTTGATTGACTAGATCTGTGCTTGAAGTTTGACTTGATGTGCAAATGCATGTTGCATCATCAAGTTATGACTTGATGTTATAGACCTAGATACAAAAGGGAATTCGTGTAAGGGAGTGACGAGTTTCGAAGATTAATATGAAGACTTGCATGATGTGTGAAGCCAAATACAAGGAGTATCAACACTATTTTGAAGGATGAATCATCCCAATACATTATTAGCCGACAATAAGAAGGAATATTAGTGCAGAAAAAGGTGGAGAGCAACATGAAGGAAAGGACTTAAGTTCACCCAAAGTGGGCGATGTTGCTCAGAAGCTAAGGAAGTAGTTGTACCAAGTTCATGGAAGTAACTTGGGAGGGTGCAAATAAGAAGTTTTGGAACAAAAGTGGTATTCAAGCTCTAACAACTTAGAGAGAATGCCAATAGTAAGTCGAAAATCCGTAGGGTAATCCATACACCTAAGAGGATCCACGACTGGTATCCATAGCTGGTATACTAGCGGGTTAGCTAGTTAGGTCATCTTTGTACGCCCTAAAGAGCATAGAACTTTTCCTACATTAAGTTAGACCTAAGGAAGTATGAACGTAAGGCGATCATCTTTCGAGACGTTTCGTAAAATCGGGTTTATCAGTGGGAAATAATTCCTAAGAAGATAAAAGTAAGACAAGTAATGTTGGAAGATTCGTTTTGGAGATCCACAACTATGTGGGTATACCATAGATTCTTTCGTGAGACTTGGTATGGGTAAAGTATAAGCTAGACAGAGACCGATATCCTAACTATTGAGTTAATGGGTATTATACATGTAGTTTAAAGGCCATTATAAAACACCAAGGGGGAGAGTAAACAATAAACACTGAAGTGTTGTTGTCTGACTTTCTAAATAAATGCTGGAGAAGATTTACTAGACTATGATGAGGTTAAGCCTTATTCTCACAAGGTTATAAGAAGTCATCATTATAAAGTATTTCTGAGAGTATGTCCGGATGAAACATCAAAGGAGATATAATAGATTAGCCCTAACTAACTAGTTCTAAAATAAAAAACTCGTAAGTTGTCCTTACGAGTAAAGAGAGTATTCCAAAATAGAGCAGTGTAGTGTAATAGGAAAACTAGATTGGAATGGACAAAATGTGTCCACAACCAATTCTAAATAGGACTATAAGGACGTAACCCAAAGGGATTATAGTATAAGGAACTAGGTGGTATATTCGTAACGACAACTGGATTTTGTTAAGAATGAAGAGGATTCAAGGAAAATGATCTGGATACAGGATACCACAATTATCCCCAATTGTGATAACAATGGAATGTGAGAAATTTCATGATCAATACAAGTCAACACCTTATTCTGAAACGTAAGAGAGTATGAACTTCGGGTACAAAGTTTATTTTAAGGGGGAGAGACTGTAACATCCCAGCATTAGAGCTTAGAAATAAACGGAGAAGAGGTGTGTGCATTGCATTCATGCATTGAAAATCTGGATAATTTTCACGCTTTTAAATAAAACATGTCAAAGTGATTGAAGCTTATCTTAACTTGGTGGAACTGAAGTAGATCATCAAGTTGATTGCAATAAGTGTCAATATGACCTTTGCTAAATTCTTATTTTTGGGTAAATATAATTTGATCTATGGGTAGATCAAATGTAATAAACATAAACCACAACACATTATTGATAAATAAATATTGGATATTATTGAGATTCTATCATGGTATTCATTGCAACAACTCTTGAATACCTAATCAAGTATATAACCCAAGTAAAGAAACCCCATAACTAAATCTTGATACACTTGCCTGCCATAGTTATTCCTACCATGGGTATCATGGTAGTTCTTAAACATTAGCTCTTATCACAAATAGAGTAGAAAAGGAAGTCAAGCCAAGACCATCTAGCACATACCCTTAATATCATTTTAAGAGATGACATTCCTATTTAACCAAGTCCTAGTGTCAATTGATCATCAATATTGAGTGATCAATTCTTGACCTAGAACTCATTGACCTATTATATTGACCTTCCAAAGACCTTAAGTAATTAATAAGTAGGAGGAACTAGTTATGGTAGAGTGTGCCATCATCAATGGAATGTGATCCTTAGTGGAGATCAAACTATCTGATGTTGAAGGAGTTAACTCACTCATGAGTTAACTAGAAGAAGAATCTAAACCTAATAGTTAAGTTAGTAATTATAAAGCTATGAGAAAGCTAGTAGTACTAAAGTATCAAACGATAATGTTGTTAATCCTGGTAGGTATAAACCTAAAGTAAGTTTTCTTATCAAGATAAAACCTACAAAGAGACTAGTACAAGTATACTGCTTAGTTGATAATAGATCTGGATTAGACAATTAGAAATCTAAGCTTAGTATGATCAAAGTATGGTGGTCATTATTCTCAAGTCACTTGAGAATAGATGACTAGATGATGAAGAAGTGTTATGAGAATACCAAATTAGGAAAAACCTTAATAAGCTGAATCATCTAGCTTGATCATGATAAGTCAATCTAGTGTATGATGAAGTTTAGAACCTAAGTTGAATGGAGTAGCGGAAGTCGTGGTAGTGTTAACCAAGGTAATACAAGAACAATCTTTTATTATGGAGAATAGTACCATAACTCTTATAGAGGATTGATATCACGTGTGATATGGAGGAGATTGCAATCTTGCAAGCCTTGGAGGTAAATGCAAGGTGATTATAAAGGAGTTAATGGATGGAGTTAGTGATAGCTACATTGATAGATTCATTAGTTGTAGCTAATAAATGGAAGTTATATACTAGAGAAGAATGAAGGAGGCATATTGTTGAAGTGGCATGACCATGTCATCATATGATGATGGATATGGTAAAGCCAGGTGACTAGTTCATTTAGGCAGAGGAGATCTTAGTGAATAAAATGAGAGATCTATTCAGATTATATTTAGGAAAGGAATTCCTTAACTAAAGGTAAGTTTATTAAAGTATTAAGGATAGGAATTCTTGAGAAACCTTCAATCAAGATTATATCAAGCCATGACAAGTCTCATGTCTATCTCTTTGTCCAAAAACCTAGAATCAAGTTAATAGTGGAACAATTTCCTGTTTCTAGATAGCCAATGGAAATGTATCTCTTAGTCAAATGAAACTTTTAAGAGATCGTTAGAATAACAGTCTCGTGTGTTTATGAAAGCCTTACGTACCTTATGATCTTAAACCCTAATACAAATAGAGCCATCAAGATCATCTTAAGAGGCAATATAATGTCTCACTCTGAGTTGAGACATCAACCATAATTACCAAGTTACAAATAAACCTTAACCTTTAATCCTTAGGAATTATTATGAATTTGGGTGAATAACTGAAATTCATATTTGAAATTTGAATCATTTTGTAAAGATTTGATAATTAAAAGTAATTAGTGTTGTATTATTTTCCAAAAAGATTTAGTTATTATTATTGTTTGAGTATTAACCAATTATAAAACACTAAATGAAATTGAGAATAAATACAAATGTATAACAAAAATAGTATTTCTTTATTCTTTCCTTTATTCCACAAGTAACAAATGAATACAAATATATATTTGGAGAAGGAACATTACAGAGACAATATTGAAGGAAATCAAAGCTTTATTAATAATAAACACACATTACATTGTCCTTACAAAAGAGGAAAAAAAAAGATTACAATTGAAGAACCTAATAAGCTAATCCTAACTAAACCTAGTCTAGTCTTCTTAACTTTCACTTAAGCATGTACCTGCAATTAAGACAGAAAGAAAATAAAGAAAAGTGAGAAGTTAGTGATTAAGATTGCTCTCGATTATTATTAGTGAAGTGCACTATTTTATTGTCATCATTGAGCATTTTTTATAAAGAAGGGACAAAACCAGCAAATGTAGCATCTGTTCATTTCACAAAGTAAGCCTCAGTACAACCTCATTGGAAAATAAGGGCAAGTTTCACCAGGGGTGATTTAGTAAAAGGTGGGGGAGTTCATAAAACAAATCACTTGATCTCATCCACAACCATAGAAACAGTGAAGCTGCTCACATACCTAAATGCATGCATTGAGGTGTCGGCAATAGAGAGCATGAGGGAAGTTTAAAACCAGGAGCACATTGCAAAGCAAGGCTTTGCTACCCATTTCAAAGGACCAGATACAGTTTGCCATCGCCTACATAAGAACACACAGGTTCTTACAAAACCGTCACAAGAATAGTCATTTTTTCAACACAATAAACACCGGATAGTAACCTAAGGATAGGGTGGTTGAAGTGGACATCAAGGTTGCAAAGAAGTTGAAGCACCAAGTGGAGCAAGATCAAGCCAAGAAGAAGGCAGCAGCAACCAGCACCAAGCTATAAGGGTATAAACCAACCCTTTTGAATCAAATATTTATTTCTGGCATATTCATGTATGAAATCATGGATCTGATCTTGCATGGGCATGATAAACACATGAGTAAGAGGCATCAGGTAGAAAACTAGTGGTTTCTACTTGAGGTGGTATCAAACCAGAATCACAGACCAATGGATCTAGTTTTAACAAGATCAATACACATCACCACTGCTAGTACATGGCACATCCCCAACTAGGTAGCACCTCTGTACCAGCAAGGTCATCACTTGTTAAGAATAAGCCTAAGCAGCATCTGTCAAAAACATATAATCATTTTCCTAAAAGATTTAGGAATCATACATATTCACTTTATTTAGAAAAAGGCAGCAAGGGAAACACCACTAATCACTTGGTCCCAATGTACAAAACCTCAAAAACCACTAAATTTAAATCATCTTCCTACCAGCATATACAAATCATTCTAGAAATCATTCCAGTAATCATCACAGAGAAAAGAATAAGAAGTATTCACCATAGTTCTACACAGTACCGGGATAAGTTCCTGAGCAGAGCCTTTGCTCACAAAGGTTCTTCAGAAACAGTATCAAAACAGAGTAAATCATCTCAATAATGAACCACACCTCAATAGGAGTGGATCCGCAATAATAATACCCTAAGCATCCACCAAAAAAATCAACTAGGTAATTACAAAGTGTTCTCTAACAGAGAACAGAGTAGCAGGGAATGATCAACAGAGGGTATCAAACAACAACAGTAGGACATCATAAAGGGGGGTTAGCCTAGGAAACTAGCCAGGAAACCAAGCTAATTACCACTGACTGTGAGAAAAGTGCAGACAATATCCAACACTGATAGTAACCACTATCAACAACTCCACAACAGTTTAGATAAACAATTCCACAATCAGATAGGCCATCAATCCACGTAGCTAATCACAGCAGAACACATGAACCATTTCATCATCTCTAAATGCACATAGTAACAAAGGTTGAACCCTAGTACCAGGGAAGAACCCTAGTTCTTCTCTGCAACACAAAGAGAGAGCACATAGAGAGAGCATAGAGAGATGTGAAGGGGGAAACTTACCGGTGGTCCTTGCAAGGTTATCGAAGAGGAACCAGAAAGGAGGCCGGTGGAAGAGACGAGCGGTGGTACAGGGAGCACCCCGAAGGGGCACTACAACCCGCACCAGGCCGCAGCAGAGGCAACCATCAGAGGAGAACAACATTGCAGACACCAGGGCATCGCCAGCGAGTCGCCAGTGTGTCAAGGCCACGACAGAACCCAAACCCTATCCACAGGGAGGGGTTGGCGCGGCCAGTAGAAGGCATGTGCATCAAATCGAATAGGACAGGAAGGCACGACATCGTCGTCTATGTTGGTGAGCACCGCGGCGGCAGCCAGGTTTGGGCGGAACTAAGGCGGTGGCATCGGTCGCCTCTGAGGGGAGAGCATCACGAGAGAGAATGGGAGAGAGTAGGGGTACTAGGCCAGGTGAGGCCAGACCAGTACGACCCAGGGGCGTTTGACTAGCCCAACTAGGCTGGGCCAGGCAGTGGGCTAGGCCTGTATTTTAAAAGAAGGACTTGATTAAAATTATTAATTACAAATATGCCCCTGAGGTAAACCAAGCTCTAGGAAAATTAATAAAAAATCCTAAAAATACAAATAATATAAATCACAAAAATATCCTCTACCTAATAAAAACAATAGATTGTAATTTTAAGAAACTAAACTTAGATCTATTATTGAAATTGTATATATTCCTTTTGGAATTTTATAAAAATAATAAAATACTTAAAATTGAATAAAATTCACTTTTAAGATCCTAAATGGATATACCGAATTATAAAAATACTAACTTGTATTTTATTTTTTGAGGATGAACAGTGAGCCAAGGCTCACTGCAATTTTTATATTTATAAAACATGTATATACAAAAAGTTACAAAGGTCTATCTAAAAGACAACTAAGTTTGAGATTGAAGCCAAGCTTTAAATTTTCGGCAAGGTGTATTTTTATTCTAAAGCTAATCCATCTTAATTCTTCTTTATATATTTTCTTCCAACTATTGAGACTTGGTCTTTGATTATTGAATATCCTGGTGTTTCTGAAGATCCATATACCCCATGTTGCCAGAATAATAATTTCCATGGCGGAAGGTAACTTTAATTTCTCTTTTATATGCTCAATAGCTTCAAATACTGATAACCCTCTGCCTCTTTGTGGACATATGAAATCCCAACAGTTCTCAGCAAAAGGACATGTCCAAAAAATATGTGTTAATGTTTCTTCCTGTGAGTAGTCCATGACTGCACAGGAGTAGGATTGTAACTGCGTGTTTTTCCTTGTAAGGAGATTTCTGCTATTTAAACGGTCTTGAAGAAGTAACCATAAGAAGAACTTGTGTTTCTATTGGCAAGAAGTACTCCAAATCCATGAAAAGTGAGGTGGTGTGGGTTGATAGCCAATCATGACTTTGTAAACTTTCTACAAAGTGAATTTATTATTCCCCCAGATGTATGGTCATATATCAGTTTTGTCTTCTTGAATCTCTGCTGAAGCTTGCTAACAAATAATTTCCATATGCTCAAACTCATTGTATGCCTGTTGAGCTAAAGGTAGGTGGAAAAGATCCTCAAGAAATTTTGTTTGCACCACATCATGTATAGTGAAATTTGTATTTTTTGCAAAAGATAGGAGGTGTGGAAATTTGTGATGAAGACAATGGTCCTCCCATAAATCAGTCCAGAATAAAATAGTTTTACCATTTCCCAAGGTTCCTCTAGCCATTGTTTTGTATGTATCCAGTAATTTGAGATGAGCTCGCCACCAGAATGATCCTTCCAAACGGTTACTAGAGACAGAACCATCAACATTATATGAATTTTTCACCAATTTGACCCAAGGAATGTCATGATCATTATAAAACTTATCAAAAAATTAGCAACAAGGCATTGTTCTGAATGTTCACGTTTAAAACACCTAATCCTCCTTGATTTTTTGGTCTATGGATTTTGTCCCAAGCCAAAAGGGCAGAACAATTTGCTTGGACATCTCTACTTTCTAAATCTTTCTTTCTCCATAAACAATGTCTACAATATTTGATCAATTAATTCTTGATTGTGGGTGGTATTTCTAGGTAACTCCTGCAGAACATTGGCAAAGAAGATAAGACTGACTTGACCATTTTGAGTTTACCACCATAATTGAGGAAATTAGCTATTCAACATAATCTCTTTTCCACTCTCTGAACCATTAGTATGAAATATTCCAGTGAAGGATTTGTAAGGCCTAAAGGTAAACCAAGGTATGTAAAAGGAAAAGACCCTTTCTGAAAATTCATGGTACTTGCAAAATGTGCCAGCCTTTCACTATTCATGTTCATGGGAATCATGCTTGATTTCTAATAGTTCACCTTTAGGCCAGTTGAAGCAGCAAAGGTGTTTAGTATAGGTTTTAAGAAAAGTAATTCTTGTGCATCAACCTTCATGACTAAAAGTGTATCATCAGCATACTGGATTGTAGGAAATCAGGACAGGCTGGGCAGTTGAGTGGAGCTAAAACTAGATTTTGTGCCATTGCTTTGTTCATTATGGATTGTAGCAAATCAGCAGCAAGGACAAAGAGGAGTGCTAATAATAGGTCACCTTGTCTCACTCCTCTTCTACAGTAATTTTTTTTCCAGGAACACCATTTAGTAAAACAAAGGAAGTACTAGAGCTTAAAATTAATTGAATCCATTTTATCCATCTTTCTCCAAATACTTTTGCCTTAAGAATCTCAATGATAACACTGTGTTCAATCATGTCAAAAGCCTTCTCAAAATCTAGTTTTAGCACAAGTATTATTGTTTTGAATGATGGCATTGGTAAAGGTATTCAAACCCCCAGCCAAGGCAGTCTTGAATGGACCTTTGCTAAAGAAACCTATATTGATTTTGTTGGACAAGTTTCAAAATGATCTTTTGTAATCTATTTGCAAGCAAATTAGATATAATATTTAGCACACTATTAAGAAGATATATGGGTCTAAAATCTGACGGGGTTTCAGGACAGTCCTTCTTAGGTATCATGGTTATCAGGAAGGAGTTGATGCTTTCTAGTGATATCTTATGATCATACAAATCTTGAATCAACTTTTTTATGTCATTACCAATAATAGGCCGACAACATTTGATGAATTCATTGTCAAGGACATCTGGCCCAGGTGATTTTTCATTGGGAAGTTCTTTCACCACATCTTCAATTTCTTTATGAGAGAAAGGGATTTCCAAATTTGGTCTCATGCTTGAGTTCATGCCATCACCAAAGAAATCAGCTAAGTTGAAGTGTAGGGTTGTATTATCAGATATACCCATTCTAGATTTGAAAGAAGTCCATAGTATTGCAGCCTTACCATCATGGTCAGAGATTTTGGCTTGATCAGAATTTTGGAGATCTGAGATGTAGTTATGCCTATAGTTGATAGTTTCTTTTGTGTAAAGGAATCTTCTATTGCCATTTCCAAGCTTAACCCATTTGATCTTACCCCTTTGCTTCCAATAAGATTTTTGATTTTTAAGTAGAGTAATGACATGAGTCTTCAGAATATCTCTAAGGTTCCACTTTGAAATATTAAGACATTTTAATTCTTCTAAATTGTCCAATAGTTCAATAACCAGATTAACACTAGCAATTTGCTGTTTGAGGCAAGGGAGGTTTTTTTCCCAAAGTTTCAGACCTCTTCTAACATTCTTCAGCTTTGCATTGATGTTTTTTGCACGGTCATGATACCCATTTGGGATATTCCAAGCATTTTGAACAATGCCAATAAAATCACTATGTTGCAACCAGTAATTTTCAAATCTGAAAATGCTTGCCCAAGGGATTTTAGTACCAATGTTAATAACACATGGAGTATGATTAGAAGTAGGTCTCACAAGAGGATATACAATGGTTGATAGTAAGAAGTAGTCTAGGAGCTTGAGGTGAAGAACCTGTCCAATCTTTCCAAAAGAGGGTCTTTTTGCATATTACTCCAAGTTTTTTCCTCTCAAAGGCAGCTCAACCAATCCTAGATTACTGATAGCTTCTTTTAAGAGAAGCATGTCATAGACATCCCCACCACTTTTATTTATGTCAGAGGGTTGCCTTATGACATTAAAATCACCCACCACAAGCCAATCAACACGATTAGCAATATCAATGTTATATAACCAATGAATGAAAGTGGCTTTTCTATGAGTATCACATGGTCCATAACCATTTGTAAGATACCAAGTATCATAGGATAGATTTGAGATGAACTTGATAGAGATGGAGAACTCATTTGTAAAATCCAATTCACCAGTAAATAAATCCCCATTCCAAATGGTAATAATTCCACTAGAGGCACCAACAGAAGGTAAGAATTCAAACTTATTGAATTTCTTGGGACTGAATTTATTTAGGTAGTCAAGGTCAAAGTTCTGTTTCTTTGTTTCATGCAAACAGATAATATCACATCCTGATTCTTCAATTTTGTTAAATAAAGCCACCCATTTTTTCAGAATTTATCCACCTTATATTCTAGTTCAGAATTTTCCAGTTTCTTGTATTATCCATTAAAAGGTATGTGATGTGATTCCATGGTGGGCAGCAAGGTATACTCCCAGACAAAGCAAACAAATGAGGTGGGGCAGCTTACTTCAAAACAGCAGCGAAGCCATCTCAACATGCACAACTGGATAATGAAGTCTATTAAAATATCCAGGGCATTTTAAATTGTCCTAGTAGCCCACCAGATAACTACTATTGTAATGCATTAAGATTATTTCTTAGATGACTTCTTGTGCTGCTGAGAATCATCTCTAGCAGGGACATTCTTCTTATCATTAGCATTGCTTGTATTTGTGGCAAATCCTCTTCCACTAGGTATTGTAGAGTTTCTTGGACCTGGTGCCATTTTCTCTTTCTCATCAATTTTGCTCTTCTTCTGCAATTTCTTTTCAATTCCCTCATCAGATACCTTGCAAAAGTAAGTAGCAAGCTTTTTAACAATTTTTGCACTAATGTCAGGTGGGGTAGCATTACATGTGAGGCAGTCTTTATTAGTACAATTAGCATGAATTTTGAATCCATCATTTAACTCAATGATTCTAGGACTTCTTCTCACCTCATTTGCCACAAGAGTAGAATTATCTCTCCTCTTTCTTTTAGGGGTAATAGGTGAAGGAGTTGCTCCTTTCTCCTCAACCAGAGTATCCTTCACCTCCTGGAGAATACAAGTAGGGGCCATCTGGGTTACACAAGCATCAGAGATAGAGAAAGATATAGTTTGTTCATTTATGGTGGATTCCTTTAAGATATCCCACAGGGTAGATTGCAAGAAATGATTGGTCCAATCAAACTTTTCAGGTGTCAAGAGCATTAATGTGATGAAATTGAACCAACTTACATGAATGTCAAAGCTTCTGACTTTGCCACTAGCTTTGCAAGAATGTGGGGCAAAGAATCTTTCCTAGAGATCCAATCCTTGCTTTGAGAATGTTTGCTTAACTGCATGAAGGTCAGGAATGTGTGAAAAATGAGTGTGAAAAAAACCAACCTGAAAATGTGCTAAGTTTGGTGAGAGCGTCTCAGTATCTTCAAAGAAATCTCCTGAGTTATCTACACTATCAGATGCCTCTGATTCTGAATTATAAGCATTCATCAAGTTCTCCGGTCCATCACCAAGTGCAGCATTTTGTCCTTCTTGAATTACCTCATCTTCATCAAGGATTAAATTGATGTTTTTGTATCTGCTCCACGCTGTTGTCAGACACCGTGTGCCCATGGATGGAAGAAGAAATTGTAATAGCACCTTTATCTTAGAGAGGTGGATGTTGTGGATCATCAGGAAACACATCTTACATATTTTCATCCATTAAATGATTAAAGGCAGCATTTGGGTGATCATGTTGAGCATTGTTTTGACCATTCCCCATGGCCTAGTGTCCCCAGCCATCATCTTCCGGATTGTTGTTGTTTGCCTCTTGATTGTTAGCAGGAGGTGGCACGAAATGATCAGTAATAAGGTTCAGATTAGGAAGTGTATGTGGGTCCACCCCCTCATGAGGTAACGGGTCCTCATCAGGTGGGCCACCACCTAACATATTTTGTAAAAGTAACTCAACAGAGAAAGTCCAAGACTGAGATTCAGGGTTGGCACCTTCTGTGAACCTGACACTTTTTGGGATATCCTCAAGATCTGTCACTCTGACCTTGGCCATGATTCTGCCCTTATGGTTAGGAACATTTTCCCACATGATTAGTTTGCCAAAATCAGAAAAAATGTCATTAAGATCCTTTGTGTACCAATGATCAAGAGGAGGGCCAACTAGAAGTACCCAAACATCTCTATTAAATTGAGCCCTTCTCCAATTAGTACCCTCATTATGCTTTGAAAAGGAGATGTGCACATCTTCAAAAGGAATGGGGCTTTCTCTAATCAGTCTATCTCTGTCACTTGTGAGTGCAAACTTGACATATGCAGACCCAAAAGGACATGCCTGGATCTCTTTAAAACCCACATGCACCTCATTGTCCAGAAAATCTTGTAGTACTTCTTTGATGTTCTCAAATGGAATATGACCTGGGGGACCAGAGCAATGATAGCGATGGAATATTGTTTGTGAAGTCAAGGGCGATGAGCGACCACCACCCGCTTGACCCCCACTCTTCCAGGTCCTTGAAGAATCTCGAAGCCTGGCAGGACAAAAGGTCTTGGATCAATGGGGATATTCGTCGTTGTCATCGGCGGAGAAGACGGCAAAGGAGAGCTTGGTGGAAGGTTGTCAGCAGGAGTGGGGTTTGCGACAGGTGAAGAAGGTGAGAAGACAGGGTCTTGATTTTTCTTACCATTTACAATTTTTGCTAAATAATTAAAGCTAGAAAATTGTCGGGGATCTTGGGCCTTGAACCAATTGAGGTAGTTATTGTTGGGCCAAACCTTTTTAGGGAAAGGCGAGTACTCTCTAATAGGTACACGGTTTGACCTGATCGGATTTATTCCGTGTCTAATGAATTACCGCATCAACAAAAGAAGGCCCTTTAAAATTGCCATTACTGTGAATCGCTTGATTGGCACCCTGAGTTATAACCAATTTAGTCCGTCCAACGGGAATATTGTTGGGGAAAGACAGGCGATTAATTCCTATTGACCCTATGTTTTGCCAAGAAAGACGTTCGAAAACAGACTTTTCCCCGCTTTCTTGAAACCACTTTCTACTCGGAGTCAAGTTCATGATAATATTTCTTCTCCTCAGCTTTCCAATTACGACCACCATTACCCTAGAGATTGAATAAGCACTCAAAACTATCAGCAGAAATTTTTTCCCATATTGTAAATTTTGATTCCCACTAACCTAGAAGTAATTGAGAATTTAAAAGTTCTATCATGTAGATGTTTGACACGATAGAATGAAGCTTTTCCACCAAAAATAGATTGAATGGTCAGCCCAACCGTATGAATATCCAACTTAAACTGAGCTCTTCCAAAAATAAATAACCAGAGAGAAATCTCTTTTTCTGAAACACCCAATGAAGTTGACAGAATGGCCAAAGTTCTTATAAATGTTTGCTTCAAAACTCAGTCCAACAGAGATATCTAGGGCAGGTGCAATAGCGGCAACTAGGGCATTTGTATTCTTAGGAATTTCCTTGCCAGTAGATTCTATAGAACCCAAAAGAACTTGATCACCAATTATAACTTTATGAACTCGCATAACTAAAACACATCCCCTACCAATAGTCTCATCCTTCAGCAAGAACCTTGCATCAAGTACAACTTCCTTGAGATCAATAAGAACAATCCTTCTAGCTTGTGGGTTAAGAAAAAGAAATGCATCTTTCATGGTGTTTCAATTAGAACTAATAGGTCCACAAGAAACCTTCCATCTCAAAGGGGATAATTCTAACCCAGAAGAAGATCTAGGAGATCTAGGGAGAGATTCAGGAGCACCATCTGAAAACTCATTGATCATGGCTAACTAAAAAGTAAGACGTACCACGGTACCAATGTTGAAATTATCTCCCTTCTGAGCTTCTCTTCCTTCCAAGTCAAACCCTTTTGCATTATTTAGCACCAACCAGTTCCAAGATGGCCAGAAAATTAAAGTAAGTTTGCATAAAATAAAATCTTATTTCTTTCATAGAATTTTAAGAAAATATTAACAAGTGTTAAAAATTAAATAAAATTAATTTTTAACTCTTAGAATATTGTTTGTTATCACAAAATATTAAATATAATAATTGTATGCTTTTAAGAGGGCTTTAGATTACATTGCACACTTCAGTGTTCTATTATTGTGTGTACTTTATTATACTTACATATTGTTTCACACACTCTCACAAGCCTTAAGAAGAAGAACTAGTGTGAAACATATATAAAAGTGCAACACATTTCAAAGAAATCATCCCAAGCTTCAAACCCAAGATCATAGATTCTTATCTGTGGGATTCGCGTTTATCAAATTGCATTACATTACTTATGCATAATTGCATCTTGCTTCTTTAAACATTCGTCCTTACCGGACCAATGATGTTGTTTACAGAATTTGGATCTTCTATTGTCTTGAAGACCGTGATTGCATAATCCAGCAATCACAAAAGGCAAGTTCACACTTGCTCATGTCCTTTGGTTATTTTCTATCAAATAATTGTAACTCAAATATTGTCATCACCTGCATTTCAAAAAGGTCAGAAAATACTATTTTCATCATAATATGATTATGGATTATTTACCGAATGGTAATAATCTACTAATACAGTTCCAGTGGTAAAGGAACATAATATCTAGGACTTATCAACCAATGTCGCCAGTGATTCTTGTGCTGTAAATTTACGCATTTTCAGACTAAAAGCAACCTTTGAAGAAATGTTTTCGAAAACCTGCATTGCCTTCGACCTTTGGTCTCTGGTTATAGTTAGTGCATCAAACACTCCTTTTTAGTGAACCTACTGAGTACGCTCGTACTCAACCATACCTTCTTAACCCTTGCTAGGTTCTAATCCATTAAAGAGGACGTCAACACGAACTTCTGTTCAAAAAACCATCATCGATAGCTAAAGCTCTCCAAGGAAGACAATGAAGTCAACTTCTGCATCAACTAAAGTGAAGACGAAGCTCCTGATTAGATAGGAGTAGATTGTCTAGCCATAAAACCTACTTCTGTAAAGTATTGCATTAGCAACAATTGCAAGGCAATTAGTTTAAATACTAGTCTTAGTCTAAGGTTAGTTTTGAGTTTATTACTTTGGTTCTTCTTTGTAAGAAGTTTTTTTCTCGCTCTTTAACCTAGAATGTTTATGGATCTTTTGTAAAGAGTCGAGTTGTAATCTATAGTCATGACTTGGACCTGCTGTGTTTCTATTGTACCACTCCGAGGCATGTAATACTAGTGAATAATGTTTCATTGGTGTTATGTCAAATACTATAGTGTACTACATCATGCAGTGGTATGCTGGGTCACTGTATTTTCCTTCCCCTCGAATCCCCTCTCAATCCCACGAATCCATGAAGATCGGGCTAACCGGTGTTTACAACTTGGATGCTCAAAGGAAACACCTAGTTTGAATTGTTTCAAATTGTGGTTCCGAACTTGTAGAATTATTATTATCGCGTTGAGATTTCTTTTTTGAACTTGTTAAATTTTTATTTATTTATGTTCAATACTTGATCAACCCTATGATTTATTATTTGTGAATTACAAAATCCCTATGAAGATGGCGTATGGGAGCATAGCTGGGCGACGTGCCATCTCTACATCCTACATATTGAAGGCACCCCCATACTACGCAAAAAGAGCAGCCGTCAGATGATGTATGGGGGATGGTTGGAGATGCTACCCGGAGGGTGTCCGGCAACTATGTCGGCAAATAGTTTGGGGACACTCGCCCATACTGCTCATAGTTTTGGACGGGTTGTCCACACCACTGCCTTCTAAAATCAACCCCCAAAAACTGCTAACGGTTGTCACATGCACAAGAGAGAAAGAGAAGGGAGGTAGGTGGAAGAGTGGGAAATGTTTTGGGCTAGAGTCCCTGCATATGGGCCAGCACGCATGAGGTTGAGCTGGATTTGGTTGCCGACACTCATACTATAACCCCTGGTTGCCAGGGTGATGCATGGTTACTGGAAGAAATCCTAGGATTGCCTGCTTATCTAATGGTAGTGTTTGGAAATCCCTGGTATGGAATGTTTTTTGGCCGGCATCCCCAACAAATTTAGTGGCTGGGTGAGGGCAGGTAGTGGAGATGCTCTAAGGGCATCTCCAATGGCAGCTTGCAAACAGACATTTCGCGTCTGAATTGGTCTTGTCGGACTGAGCCAAGGCTCAACGCGCACCTGCAAATGACATTGCTACCCTGGACCGGTCCATTTTGGTACAAACTAGGCCTAAAATGAGTTGGATTTGCGGGAGGTGCGTTCGAGTGGTGTCCTCCCTAGCTCCGCTAACAATAGACCCATCTCCTCCACTCCGCTGCCCTACAACTACCAATCATTATCTGTGCCATGGACGCTCCGTCGCTGCCCTCCCTGATTGTGGCCCATTCGTGCCTCCCAACGCTGCTCCTACCTTAGCTCCATCCTCTGCTCTGGTCGTAGCTAATCCACCGCCACCAACCACAACTGCTCATCCATCGAAAGCTTTTGGAAAAGTTGCTTCTGTCATCAAGGTCAAGAAGGAACTGACGGACGGGCAGTGGCACACCCCCGGGATTAGGGTTAAACAAATCCTAGCCATTATCCTGACATAATCTTAACCTAGAACTGGAGGATATCCAACGAAGAATCGGTAACACAACAGTAACCCTGCGACATAAAAGGTATTACAACAAGCTCATAACTAAGCAGAGAACCAAAATATTACAAGCAGAGGTCATTGACCACAAACATCAAACAACAGAAGTCAACTTATGCTATTATGTATAACAAACTTAACAAATGGCTTAAGAGGCCTAAAGCATAATGATGATGTCCCAGCCCATAGATTCCAAGTTGTCGGTCGGGAACCCCAAGCTACTCGTCGGTGTTGATGTTGTACCAAACTTGTCTTGAGGGGAACACTTACTCTGCTACAAAAGTATCAACAAAGAAAGCGTGATTACAGGGTGTAATCCGCAAGACCTATGGCTGGTGGGGCTATTTTGCATAAAGCCATCGTTGTTTGTAAAACAGGTGGGAGACGAAGCTCGACTAATTAGATCATTTTAAAAGGGGGTAAGAAAGTGACATATCCAAAGTATTGATCACCATATATTTGATATCTACCAAATCATCACCATCACGTGTCAACTAGGATCACCCCTCGTACCCCATGAGGAAGCATCCTTAAGCACACTTTGATCTGCCAAGTTTTATGATTAGGTTAATGTTCTCTATGATCTTGGAATCTGGTCACCAAGCATTCATAGCCGTGAACATGGCTTTCCAAAAATATTTGACCCTGTAGGGGTGTACAACTATACCCACACGTAGTTCGGAAATGAACTCCTTCATCCAAACTGCTTCTGAAGTAGTGATATATTCCGCCTCCATTGAAGATATCATGATCACAGGTTGCTTGGAGCTCCTCCAACTCACCGCTGCACCATTCATTGAAAATACATACCCGTATTGTGACTTAGAGTCATTTGGATCCGTGTTGAAGCTAGCATCAACGTAACACTTTGCGACGAGATCCTCTTGACTGCCATATACGAGAAACATATCCTTAGTTCTTCTTAAGTACTTAAAGATATTTGACCACCATCTAGTGTTCCAAACCTAGATGATATTGGTACCTTCTAGTCAAACTAACAGCATGTGCCACATCCTGTCTTGTACATAGTATACCATACATAATACATCCTATGGCTGAGGAATAGGGGATCTTATCCATGACTTCTCTATCTCCTGATGTAGCTAGACTCTGAGTCTTGCTTAGAGTCGTACCTTGAAACATAGGTAAGAAACCTTTCTTACTTTTTTCCATTCTAAACTTTTTCAGAATCTTATCAAGGTATGTACTATGTGATAGCCCAATTAAGCGTCTTGACCTATCTCTATAGATATTGATGCCTAAAATATAGGCAGCTTCACCAAGGTATTTCATTGAAAACTTATTATTTAAGTAATCATTTATGTTTTTCAAAAGTTCTGTATCATTTCCAATCAATAATGTGTCATCCACATATAATATCAGAAATGCCACGAAGCTCCCACTCACTTTCTTGTAAATACAAGCTTCTCTGATAGTTTGGAGAAATCCAAACCCTTTGATCACTTCATCAAAGCGGAGATTCCAACTCCGATATGCTTGCTTCAGCCCATAAATGGAATGCTGAAGTTTGCATACCTTTTCAGCATCCTTAGGATCAACAAAACCTTTGGGTTGCATCATATACAAATCTTCCAAAATGTTCCATTAAGTAGCGTTGTTTTGACATCCCTCTGCTAGATTTCATAATCAAAAAATGTAGCAATTGCAAACATAATCCTAACAAACTTTAGCATCACTACGGGTGAGAAAATCTCATTGTAGTCAACTCTTTGAATTTTTTGAAACCCTTTCGCAACAACTCGAGCTTTATAGACAGTTACATTACCGTCAACATCAGTTTTCTTCTTGAAAATCCATTTGTTCTCAACGGCCTTCTAGTCATGAGGTAAGTCCACCAAAGTCCAAACTTGGTTTTCATACATGGATCCCATCTCGGATTGCATGGCTTCAAGACATTTGTTCGAATCCAGGCTCATCATCACTTTTTCATATGTCGCAGGATCATTACTTCCATCTATCATAAAATTCAAGACCAGATCACCATATAGTTCAGGAGTTGTATGTATCTTGCTAGACCTACGAGGTTTGGCAGTATTCTATTTTGGAGTTTCATGGAGAGGAGGTTCCTCATAATCATTTCCCTCTACAATTGGTGAAGTCAACACTGGAACAGTTTCTGGCGTTGTGCCACTCGCCATTTCAGGAAGAGAAGGTTCAAACCTCATCCAGTTCTACCTTCTACTACTCACACCTTTTGAGAGAAACTTTTTCTCCAAAAAGGATCAACTCTTGGCAACAAAAACTTTGCCTTCGGATCGGTGATAGAAGGTGTAACCAATTGTTTCTTTAGGGTATCCTATGGAGATGCATTTTCCGCTTTGGGTTCGAGCTTATCAGGTTGAAGTTTCTTCACAGAAGCATCGCAACCCCAAACTTTTAGAAATGATAGCTTAGGTTTGTGAACAAACAATAATTCACACGGTGTTGTTTCAACGGATTTTTATGATGCCCTATTTAAGGTGAATGTAGCTATCTCTAGTGCATGACCCCAAAATGAAAGTGGCAAATTAGTAAGGGACATCATAGATTGTACCATATCTAATAAAATTAGATTAAGATGTTCGGATACACCATTACATTGTGTTGTTCCGGCGGGAGTGAGTTGTGAACCACTTCCACATTAACCACTTCCACATTGTCTCATGTGTGTGCCAAACTCGTTACTAAGATATTCTCCACGAACGGATCGTAGATATTTGATCTTTCCATTATGATGATTTTCTACTTCACTTTGAAATTCTTTGAACTTTTCAATGTTTCAATTTGTGTTTCATTAAGTAAATTTACCCATATCTACTTAAATCATCCATGAAAGTCACAAAATAACGATATCCACCACGCGCCGACACACTCATTGGACCGCAAACATCGGTATGTATTATTTCTAATAAGTCGGTCGCCCGCTCCATTGTTCTGGATAATGGAGTTCTAGTCATATTGCCCATAAAGCATTATTCACATGCCTCAAAAGATTCATAATCAACTAATTCCATTAGTCCATCGGAATGGAGCTTCTTCATGTGTTCCACACCCATATGACCTAAACAACAATGCCACAAATATGCAGCAATATCATCATTCATCTTAATTCTTTTGGCATTTACATTAGGAATATGTGTACTACTACTATCAAGATTCAGAAAAAATAAACCATCCTTCTTGGGTGCATGACCATAAAATATATTATTCATATAAAACGAACATCCATTATTCTCAGACATAAATGAATAACTATCTTGCATTAAACAAGATCCAGATATAATGTTCATGCTGAACACAGGCACCAAATAACATTTATTTAGGTTTATCATCAATCCTAATGGTATATGAATAGGCAGTGTCCCGATGGCGATCACATCAACCTTCGATCCATTGCCGACACGCATCATCACTTCATCCTTTACTAGTTGTCGATTATTCCTTAGCTCCTATTTCGAGTTACATATGTTAGCAATTGAACCGGTAGCAATACCTAGGTGCTACTTCGACTACTAGTAAGGTACACATCAATAACATGTATATCACATATACCTTTGTTCATGTTCCCGGCCTTCTTGCCTACGAAGTATTTTGGGAAGCTCTGCTTCCAGTGACCAGTCCCTTTGGAGTAGAAGCACTCAGTACCAGGCTTAGGGCCTCCTTTGGTCTTCTTCTCAGGCGCAGCAACAGACTTACCATCCCTTCTGAAGTTACCCTTGGACTTTCCTTTCTTGTCCTTTTTCTTAAAACTGGTGGTCTTATTGACCATCAACACTTGATGCTCCTTCTTTATGTCAACCTCAGCAGACTTTAGCATGGTTACAAGTTCAGTGAGCGACTTGTTCATCGTGAGATCAACTGGAATCTCATCTTGTAGTTAAGCACAAACCCTTTGTAGCTTGGTGGGGGAGATTGTGGAACCCTATCCATCATGAGATCAACTGGAATATCACATCCTAGTGTCTCAAAACATTGAGCGTAGCCCTTCATCTTAATGACGTGCTCGGTCACAAATTTGTGCTCATCCATCTTTGCGCTAAAGAAGTTATCGAAGAGCTTATATCTCTTTGCATGAATTTGGTCCCCAAACATAGTTTTGATTTCCTCCACCATAGCATAAGCATCAGTAAGCTCAAAGCACTTTTGGAGTTCAGGCTCCAGCGACTGGGGGATCGCACACCGCACAAGAGTGTAGTCATCATTCCTTGTGTCATACACATTGCGATCTTCCTAAGGCGCATCATCTGTAGGGCGTCACCTAGCGGACCGTCTAGCACATAAGACTTTTTCATGTCCGTGATGATAATCCTCATGTTGTGGTTCCAGTTGGTGAAGTTAGACCCATTATCTTGTAGCTTTTCTCTATATAGGAATGCATTGAAATTCAACACAGGGGGCGCCATGATCTACAATATATTTTCAAAGACTATTTAGACTAAGTTTATAAAAGATTGAGTTCAAGTTAATTTCAAAAAATACTAAGAGAACTCCCACTCAAAAATGACACCCTCTAGTCAATTTAGTGATTACACGAACCAAATTCACTACACCACAACCGATCATCACGTGAGGTGGTGTAGCTGCAATGGAGAGCATCATATGGACATCATATCATTCATATGACTCGTGTTTTACCTTTCGGTTCATGTTCCGAGCCCATGTATGTACATGCTAGGATTTCCAAGTAGAAACTTAGTATTCACATGTATAAATCTGGCTTACACCCATTGTATGTGAACGTAGATTCTATCACACCTGATCATCACGTGGTGCTTATAAATGACGAACTTTCTTAACGGTGCATACTAAGGAAGAACATATTATTATCTTGATATTTAGTGGGAGGAATCATCTTATAATGCTACCATGGGGATCAAATACTACTAAGGTGATCAAATCAAATCAATATAAGATGCATCAAAGGATAAACATCACATGCAATTATAATGTGATATGCTATGGTCCTTCATGCATTCGATATCCATCTTGTGAGTCATGGAATGATCTACATCATTCCACCAGCATGGTAGCAAGGTCCATGGAACTACCATCATGGTTGTTCTCCACTAATCTAAATTACATGGATCTCCATTTCCAGTACACAGGCCATAAAAGTAAAGGGACAACCATATGGATCCTGCCGGTTGTTTAACTTACAATAAATCTCATTGCATACAATTTTTTGTATCAATGACAATATCACATCACATGTCCTGCAAAAAAAACAAGTTAGACGCTTCTAATTTGTCTTGCATAGTTTACGTGGTTTAGGGCTTTCTAGGGAAGAACCGTTCTTACCTACGAACATGTAACCACAACGGTGATAAAAATATTATTAGCAATCCTTTGTAGATTAGATCATAACTATAGTGGGAGATACATGCACCCGCTGAGCCACTTATGAAAAACAAGTTGCATTTCAAGCGTGGAACAAGTCTCATGTGTGAGGACATACAAGGTTAGTCTCGGGCCGCTTCATCTCACTATGCCACTATGATCCAAAATACATGAAGAGAGCAATAACTAAAAGGAATATGCCCAAGAGGCAATAATAAAGTGGTTATTATCGTATTCCATGTTCATGATAAATGTTTATTTCTCATGCTATAATTGTGTTAACCAGAAGTGTTAATACATGTGTGTTTAATAAACAAATAAAAGGTTCCTAGTAATGCCTCTCATTACACTAGCTTGTTGATTAACAGATGATCAAGATTTCCTGATCATGACATTGGATGTTGTTAATAACAAGTTCACAGCATTGGTGGAGTGATATGATGAACATTCTACCAAAGTATAGAAATACGATCATGTCCTAAAGTTTATATTGCTATCTCATTCAAAGTAACTCTAATCCTTAGACCATGAGATCACGTCAATCACTAACTATAGAATTGTACTTTTACTCCATCAACGTCACACCATAACAGGGTGATTATAAAGATGTTGTCGAGTACTTAGAAAGTGTTAGTTGAGGCTTGTGGATCAAGAGTGGTATTTGTCCTTCCCGATGACGGAGAGATATGCTTAGGGCCCTCTCGGTGATACCACATTAACATAGCTTGTAAGAAAGTAATAAGATCACTAAGAATGTTATCTCACAAGAACTAGAAAAGAGTACTTGTCGATAATGAGATAAAACTTGGTATGGATGATACCGAATGATCGGATCTCGGACAAGTAAAATATCGCGAGACAAAAGGAATTGGTTACTGTGAAAAAGTTTCACGCGATCACTAATTCATCGTTGAATTAGTGGGAGTCATTATGGATCTCTAGGTCCCGCTAATGATTATTGATGGGAGAGAGTCTCAATCATGCACACTTAGTTCACGAGCTCTTAGGGACACACACTTAAGGGTCGTCGATGCATTTGAGTGGATATGAAATGCTGGAGAAAATACTAGACGGCGCAGAAATTATTTTGATAAAACTATTGGAATAGTTTTGATGTATAGAAATATTGCAAGGGATTAAATTGTTAATGTGTTGTTAAATTAAGTGTTCATTAAATGAAGTACTCATTAAATTATGTATTCATTAAATTGAGTAGCATTAAACCAAGTGAGTTAAAGTGATTTAATGGAAAGACCTTTGATTTTTTAGTGGAAACTAAATGGAATTATGGTGACCCTTTGATTTGTGTGAGTGGAGACTCCAACACCATCAAGACGGGAGAGGTGGGGCACCACTAGGGGTTGCTGCATGCCTCTTGTGTGCAACCCCCTCTCCTATAAAAGGAGGAGGTGGAGACCCCCTCTCTACACACTCATTCCATCTCCTGTCATATGTCCTTTGGTTGGCACCTTCCTCCCCTTGCTAGACTTGTCCATTGTCACGAATACGGTGCTTCGGCAAAGCCCTGCTAAAAATCTTCTCCACCACCACCACTAACTTGTCGTATGCTGCTAGAGTTCCTGAGGATCCGCTACTTCCACTACCCAACTGGAGCAAGGGACAGAGGTCGCTGGCACACTGAACGTGTGACCGATTACAGAGGCACTGACATTTGTGGTGCTGATAGTCATCGCGTCCTTGAGGACAGTCCTGTGCATTCTACACTAGCCATGTTTGTTTGCGGGAACATTATCCTGCTTACGGTCTTTGAGCATGAGTCCTTATGAAAATGTTACAAGTATCGCCTAGATTCGATCTTGGCAGTTGTAACCGTAGGAGAAAAAATTCTATGAAACGAACCCCATCAATAACATTATAATCAATGCCCACATCTCCATGTGTTATACTCATGCATAACATCTACACATAGACATGGCTCTGATACCACTAATGGGGTTCATAACATGGACAACAAAAAAAATCCTATGCCTGAACCACTATCTAGCCAAGATCATCTATGAGATGGTAGCAACGAGTAACTCACCCTTTAAGACCGTAAGCAGGATTATGTTCCCGCACAAACAATGTCGATGAAGGTGTACATGCGATGATCTCAAGATCGAGTACTCATGGTGCCACAACCGGTGGCACCTCCATACTAAGTCACACATGCGGCACGTTGATGTCCTCCATGCCCTCGGTCCAGCGGGGCAGCGGAAGAAGGGATCCGCCGGAACTCCTCCTCCACGTCTCCAAGTGTTGGTGGTGAACTATTTTGGCAGTGCTTCTCTACAAGCACTCGCCAAACGGTGCAGCAGCAAGAAAGGGAAATGGAGGGGGTTTCAAGAGTGTAAAATAAGAGAGGAGATATGGCCACCTTTTATAGGAGAGGAGAGGGAAGCCCCTAGGAGTGGTGCTCCAGCCCCTAGAGGTGCCACCTCCCCCTCTTCATGGTGGTAACCTCCTCCATCAAGTAGGTAACCCCCTCTCTGATTCTCTTTTTTAATTGCATGACATTCATAACAATTAAACCACACTTATGGAATCAATAAAACATTTTTATTTATTTAGTATTTGTTAATTCATTCAAGTAATAAACATTAACAATTACCCCTTGTGTTATTTCAATATTTCGAAACAATTTTGATGCTTTTCTTAAACAACCCCTATGTTGTCCAATAATTCAGCCAGAGTTCCAAATCCACTCAAAATGCGCCAGTGAACCTTAAGTGTGTCACCCTACGGTTCGTGAATAATATGAAAATGATCGAGACACCTCTCTGATCAATAGTTATCAGTGGGATCTAGAAATCCATAATGACTACCACTTATTAAACGATGAATCTAGTGATCGTGCGAACCATTATCGTTGTAGTCAATTCCTTTTGTCTCACCATATATTACTCGCCCGAGATCTGATCATTTGGTATCATCCATATCTAGTTTGATCTCGTTAACAAATCACTTGTTGGCAGGCTTTTATCAATGTCATATCACCGAGAGGGCCTAGATCATATCTCTCCATCATCGGGATGGACAAATCCCACTCTTGATCCACTAGCCTCAACTAACACTTTCTAAGTACCCAATGACATCTTTATAATCACCCTATTACGGTGTGACGTTTGAAGGAATCAAAGTACTCTTCTGGTGTTGGTGATTGACGTGATCTGATGGTCTAAGGATTAGGACTACTTTGTATGAGTTTGATATAGCAATGAAACTTGATTGACTTGATCGTATTGCTATTCTTACAATTATAGCATGAGAAATAAACATCTATTATAAACTTGGAATAAAATAATAACCACTTATTATTTCCTATTGGGCATATTCCTTTCAGTACCAACCTTCTCTTAGTGCCACTTGACACACTTCCTTGGTGTGATAGTAGATGGCGGTATACTATGACATTTACCTTGCTTTCGCCGATACCATGAGTCACGCCCTACCGAGGATTCTGCCGTAACAGGTCAAATTAAGCCGATACCTAGAGATGTGAGGCGAGGTTGGCTCACCAGGGGCTCTATAGACCCCAAGTAACCCGTTCCACGCTTCCCTACATGTTATGATGCACCTCCTTATCCTCCTCTTTCAAAAACATTTTCAATGCATATGTGATGCATGTAAAATGCATATATGCACTTTGTAGTTTGTTAACATGTTTTCCCACATATTTTCATCATATATAATGTTGTATCCATTTTTTATATTGATTTTTGGGGATTTACCAATGATCCTCTTTATTTTGGCTATAACCCGATAGGGCAGAAAAAACCATGATTTCAATGTTTTCGATGTTTCAGAACCAATACGAAGTCAAATGGACCTAAACTTTTGGGAACGCCAATATTTATCCACGAGAAGCTTTTGGAGCGCAAGAACCTCACCTAGAGGGCCAGGAGGCCCAAAAGAACCTGGGTGGCGCGCCTAGCCTAGGTGTGCGCGCCACCTAACCTCGTTTGCTCCTCGGTCATCCGATCTCCTTGATTCTTTCGCCCATGGAGTTCTCTTGACCTAAAAACCCTATATAAGGATCCCCGGGGAATTGTCGGAGAAAATACACCAGATACAAAAACACCACCGAACAGAGCCAGATCCAACAAAGATTAGAGGGGGAAACTCCGCCGGAGCCGCCTCCGGGGGGATCTCCACCCTCTCCAACATCTCCAGCATCATCACCATGATGAAGAGGGAGTTGTCCACCTAGAAGCTATGGGTTTGTGGTAGTATCTTGATCTATTTCTCTCGTGTTCTTCATAGATCTAGTACCATATGAGCTACCCTACCTATATGGTCATATTTGTAATTCCTATGTGGTGGATCTTTGTTCTATAATTTGATATTTGAGATTGGAATCTATTTTTTGTAAGATGTGTTGATAGATGCATATCATATACCCCATTCTTAATTGCTTGTTTTGGTCCAACTTGTATGCAAGGACTTGTATGGGGAGAAGTGTGTATTAGATGGAGTAGCATGGTGGTAGTGATTGAATTGTGACAAACAATTACGTGTTCATCATTTGTTTTGTTCATCATTTGTTTTATCACACCATTACTTATTGTTTGACATGTTTATAGATGTGTCAAAGATACAACTAGATAGTACACTTGCATATTATGTTTCATTGAAAGGAATTGAGCCTAAGAACTTTACATGATAATGAAAGAAGTAAAGGTAACAAACTCCAAAGTCCATGTTTAGTTTTTATCACCTTCATGCTCGAGGACGAGCATAGGTTAAGCTTGGGGATGTTGATGCATGTAAATGCATACATGAACTTTGTAGTTTGTTAACATGTTTTCCCACATATTTGCATCATATAAAATGTTATATCCATGTTTTATATTGATTTTTGGGGATTTCCCAATGATCCCCTTTATTTTGGCTATAACCCGGTAGGGCAGAAAAACCTTGTTTTCAATGTTTTTGATGTTTCAGGACCAATACGAAGTCAAATGGACCTAAACTTTTGGGAATGCCAATATTTATCCACGAGAAGCTTCTGGAGCGCAAGAACCTCACCTAGAGGGCCAGGAGGCCCAAACGAGCCTAGGTGTCGCGCCTAGCCCAGGTGGGCGCGCCGCCTACCCTCATTTGCTCCTTGGTCATCCTATCGCCTTGATTCTTTCGCCCACGCAGTTCCCCTTGACCTAAAAACCCCGATATAAGTATCCCTCGGGCATCCACGAAGAAAATACACCAGAGACGAAAACACCACCAAACAGAGTCAGATCGAGCGAAGATTGGAGGGGAAACTCCACCGGAGCCGCCTCCGGTGGGATCTCCACCCTCTCCAACATCTCTAACATCTCACCATGATGAAGAGGGAGTAGTCCACCTTCGGGCTATGGGTTTCGTGGCAGTAGCTTGATCTATTTTTCTCTTGTTCTTCATAGATCTAGTACCATATGAGTTGTCCTACATGATTATGGTCATATTTGTAATTCCTATGTGGTGGGTCTTTGTTCTATGATTTTATATTTGAGATTGGAATCAATTTTGTGTAAGATATATTGATAGATGCATATCATGTACCCTGTTCTTAATTGCTTGTTTTGATCCAACTTCTATGCAAGAACTTGTAAGGGGAGAAATGTGTATTAGATGGAGTAGCATGGTGGTAGTGATTGAATTGTGACAAACAATATTCAAGATCTACTTTGGTTTTTACCTTTATTTTGCTGCCTCACTAGGGATAAAGTGAAATCATGTGCTATAGTTATCATGTGATAGTGTGATAATCTTGTTAGATCAAGGTAGCATATTTGTATTTCAAACATCATGTTATATTACTTAAAGCTATACTCTAATTTGTTCTTAATTCAAGATTGCATGGAGTTTCCCTTTCTTGAGGAGTATAAAGGGAGATGTATTTCATCTCTGTGTTAGAACGTGATGCCCATATTGATTCCTTATCAAACACATATATAATTTCCGTGAAAATTTATCATTGATGAATTGTTTTGTGATCACTGCAACTTAAAAAGAGAGTATACAAGTGAACCCATGAACCCCGGTCCAATTTCAATCATAAGAAATACCTTTCCATTGCATCTACTATCTTTTATATTTTCTACAATTTATTATTTCGGAAATACAAAAATACTTTCTCTACATGCAATCACTCATAAAAACCCAAAACTATTCTATTACCTTCCATATCATCTAGTTTGCATTTATTTACTTTATTTACTTTAGTTTACATTATATTTTATTTCATATTACTAATACGAAACCTTGTGCTTGACAAGAACTTGGTGGAGTTGGGGACAAAAGATAAATTATTTTACTTTACAGGTTGCTTGAAGAGGAGAAGACAAAAACCCTTCCATAACCAATTCTCTGAGAGTTCAATATAAACCCTCTAGTCACCCTTGTGGGGAAAAGAAGCTTGCTACAACACTCTGCACTTAGAGTCCCAACGAAAACTGGCCATGGTTGTTGCCATCAATATGCCGAATGGAGATCACAAACTATGTGACTCAATGTACTAGGCAAGTTAGTTACTCGTGGGGTTTTCTAGGCCTAGTATGGTTGTACGCTCATCTCGATTCCAAAGGCAAGAACTTTTCCTAGTGGTGTCGAGCATGTGACTACAAAAACCACATCCCACTGTGGCCTCCCATACAAGCCTTAGCATGTTTACCTCACGTCACCACTGACCTCATCTCATCACATTCTCCTGTCATACTAGATTCTTTGCATATGATACATCATCTAGATGAACCAACATTGATAGCTAAGCATGGTTGAGAAAGATACAGATATAATCTCTATTAGTGCACACAAGCCAAACCTAGTTATGCTAGGATCAGTGGATCAGGTAATATAAGCTCAAAGGGAGTAATTCAATAGATAGTATACTCTATCTATCGATAAAAGACCACAGTAAAATTGTATGCATCATGGCAAGAATTGAAATGCTTTTGAAATCATAGGAGTGTATAATGGTGGGGCTTTGCTTGCATTTGCTTGTTGATAACCAAAAAGTAGATCTTTGAAAGGGTTGTGCTTGACTTGATTATAGTTGGTCAAGTTTTCGTCATCAATATTCAATGGTGTTGATCTCGATCTCGATATCGTATTCTACCGGGAAGAACCAAACACGAGAAAGAAAGGCAAACAATCAACACACGGCATCGATGCAATGCTCAATCAAGAATGATGACATGACAAGTTAAAGGGTTCCTAATTATAAACCTAAACATGCTCATCAATTTAATTGGCATGGTAATTGTTAACACCCGGATTTTTAATCCCAGATGCCTATTATACCATACATCGCAATCCCAGGATTACCATTTTTGTGAGACATAACAGATTTGATATCACCATACATCATCCATTACAAACCATAATAAGGTCTTACACGAATAAAGGATCTCATGATCCAGTCTTAATACAACAAGCAGCGGAATAAATAATAAGCGTAGCGGTGGGGTCCATCTTTAGGGTCACATACAATGCTGACGATGGAAAATAGTCCTAGTTATCATAGTCGTCATGCTTACCTTCATCTTGGTAGTCTCCTTCATAGTCTGGCCATAGGAATAGCCAGGGACAAAAGCCATGAGTACTCTTTAAGTACTAGCAAACTACCACTAACAAGTAAGGTAGTTCTTAGTAGGAATGCTAACTCTAAGTTCATTTGTAAAGTTAAGTTTGAAACCTAAGCTGAGTTCAGAAACAGGGAAAGATAAAATAAAGTTTGAAATCACCTAAGTGGGAACTCAATTGTCATAGTCACAACTCTGTTGTGGTCAAGTCATGTCACAATTCATTTCATAAGTTGTTTTGAATACATCTAACAACGGAACAGTATGGCCAATCCAACTGTCCATAACCGCAGACGTGGCTATTCGAATAGTTTGACACTCTACCGAGCTGGTACACTTTCACCACAAGATTCGATACATCTATCAAGGATAACCCTAAATCATGATACTTAGTATGTAGACAATCAAACATAACCTTTCCTTTACACACCCTAGTATAAGCACCTCTCCTATGAGTATGGCCTCCCAACCATGACCATCTGTCATCTTGGGCACTGCATAGGTGGACAACATTGAGAGGTAGCCTCATCTTAAACCTCTCCCGCGAGGGAACTAATACTAATGCATATAAACTTTCGGCTAAGCCTTACCCAATTCAGGTATTTTGGTTGTATGGTAAAATTGGAATGGTATCGCATCCGAACCCAACCATCAGTTTTGTAAAAGGGCTAAGGCTCATGCCTCAACATTTTCATCATCATAAACCATTTGTGTTTCTCAACACATGTCAAAACATCTCAATAGAATGACTCATCATTCCAAGGTTTTCACAAGTCATTTTCATCAAGTATTCCCATCTAAAGTGAATCAAGTTTTGGTTTAGCTCTAAACTACTAAGTTAAGAGTGTTCACTAATATGGGATGCTAATCTCAATCTCATGCCATAGAATGACATCTAAATCTAACTAGATAGGTCAAGTTTTATACTTTTTATGCTACCTTAAAACAAGTAAAGGACTTTAATAAAGTAAAGAAAGTAAAGCTTGGAAATAAAACTAGTGTTAGGTAATAGTCAAAGTGGTATAACCAAAGCATGCATAATGCATATTGATTAGGTTATCTAGCTTGCTAACAATAGCTTGCCTTGGTTGGTGGAGTGGTTGAAGTTTTCTTCCTCCTCCTCTTGTTAGAACTCCTCCTCCTCGAAAGCTTGGTCAATACTATCGTCTATAAATACATACAGGATACACAATCACCAAACACAGCTTAACTAGTCTACTTAGCACACTAAGGCACACATTTGATGATCTATTATCATCACAAACATCATTAGGTTTAATTAACTAGCTTCCTTCTTTTTATTTGAGAAAAGTAATTTCTACTCATTGAAGTTAACTAAGATTTAATATTCTCCAATTAAAATATGGGATCATGTCGACACATGTCATCACCACATATTCTAACATATGGGAATGTTATTTAAAGGTTGGATCATATTTTTATCGGTTTAAGTTTAATAATTAATGATTTAAAGTGACTAGAAATACCTATATAGCATTATTTTGGTACTAGTCCAAAGTCACTGCATGCCCTTGAACTATTTGGGGGAAAAATTGAATCATTGGGCTCAGTAAGGAATACAAATGTAATGTTATAGGCCTGCTGTGTATCGAAATCAACACTGAACTAGCAAACTCAACTAGATGGCAGATGAGTAGATTGGGGTTTTGTGACTAGGCGGATTGGGGTTTTGTGAATAGATGGCAAATGCATCAATCAACCGATCGAATCATATATATACTACCCTACTTCAAGAGCAAAAGAATTTGTACACGATTGAGCAAATCCTATGTATGAACAGTGAAAACTACGGCTGCGACTAGAGAAGCTGGCAATGTAGTACCTCGGACTCCTCATCAGGGACATCCTCCTCGAACTCATCATTCTCCACGATTGCGTCGAAGATTTCTTGAACGGCGATGCGGTCGTCGATGTAGATCACCGGATTGCCTCCGTCTGCCACCCCCCATCCAGATCTGCCGCTGGCACCATGACGTTGTCGGCCACGACGTTGTTAGCCACCTGCTGCTCGGCGGCGATGGCTACTACCTGCTGCTCGGCAGCGATGGCTACCACCTACTGCTCGGCGGCGACGGCTACCAACTACTGCTCGGCGGCGACGGCTACCACCTGCTGCTCGGCGGCGATGGCTACTAGCTGGACGGATGAGTTCGCACCCTCGACGGTGCGGTGACGAGCGGCGTTCGTGCCCAGAGAAGACGCATCCGCCTGCTTCGCGACGACCGAGCGATCTGCTGCTGCGCCTTCAACTAGCTTCACCTCCGGATCTTCTCCACAAGTACGCTTCATGGCGCACCAAGGGAAGGAGGTAGTGCAAACGAGGGAGCTTCGGCGCGCGTGGCAGGTGTAGATTGGGGTCTTGGGACTAGACAGACTGGGGGGGAAATGACACGAGCTCATGGAATAAGAAGGTCGAGGGGGGTTATAAACACCGGACCGTTCGTAGTCCTCGAGTGGACACGTGTGGTGGGCAGGGGGGCGGGGGGGCTACCACGATCTCCACCCTTTTTCGGTTCCCTTTTTTGTGAAACAGCACAATTTCCACTTAAGAGCTGCATTGAAAACACGCTCATGGTAGACCTCGATTCCACTACATGCAAGTGGCGCAGAACTAATTTCTAGCAACATTAGATCTACTTGAGGGGGGCCCTTGACTCATGGAATTTACTAGCGGTAGGGCCCAGTTGGAAGTGAGATTGAGAGCACTGCGTAAAAATGGGATATGTCTGATTAAAATCAAGTGGCAATAAATTGTAGCGTCCCGTCGACAACCGTGCACTCGATGACCCCGTTGCCCTGTGAATGAGTTGTAGTAGCAGTAGCAGGATTTTTAGACTTGATTAAACTTGACATGACCGCTCGACGACTTTTTCCATGGACGGCATCGTGTTCCTTCCTGTAGAAGTCTCGCGGAGGGAGACATCCGTGCTGTCTCACGCTGTACTATGAAGGGCACGAGGTGTGCAACGATCATCGTTGGATCGCACAGAATTAACGGTTTGTGCGCACGATCGGCATGACAACTGTGACAACCAATCAGGGAGTAGCAGACAGGGTGAGCATAGTTTTGGGCTTCTACGAAAGATAGAGAGGGGGGTGGGCAAAACTAAGTAGTACCACATAAAACCAAGGGCAAAACTAAGTAGTATAAAAATGGAAAGTGTCTTGTACAATGAAATACATCGTGGAATACATCAAATTATGCCAAGATAAATCCACTAGAGTTCATTGGATGTGTGTTCTTCTAAACAAACCACATAAGGATCCACCAGTGTCATTGCATGTCTGTTCTTTTCATGAACCACACCCAGTGTCAGTGCATGTTTGTTCTTCTCATGAACCACACCCAGTGTCACTGCACGTCAGTTCTTTTCATGAACCACATAAGGATCCACCAGTGTCTTTGTCTGTCTGATATTTTCATGAACCACATGTGGATCCACCGGTGTCATTGCATGTCTGTTCTTTTCATGAATCACAGCTAGTCATTGCATGTATTTTAATTCCAGAAACCACATATGGATCCACCTAGTGTGATTGCATGTCTGTTCCTCTAAACAAACCACATAAGGTCCACCAGTGTCATTGCGTGTCTGTTCTTTTCATGAACCACACCCGGTGTCATTGCATGTGTGTTCTTCTAAACAAACCACATAAGGATCCACCAATATCATTGCCTATCTGTTCTTTTCATGAACCACACCCAGTGTCATTGCATGTGTGTTCTTCTAAACAAACCACATAAGTCATTGCATGTCTGTTCTTTTCATGAACCACACCCGGTGTCATTGCATGTATGTTCTTTTCATGAACCATATCTAGAGTCATTGCATGTCTGTTCCTGTAAACAAACCACATAAGGATCCACCAGTGTCATTGCATGTCTGTTCTTTTCATGAACCACACCCAGTGTCTTTGCATGCGTGTTCTTTTCTTTAACCATAGCTAGAGTCATTGCATGTCTGTTACTTCCATAAACCACACAAGGATCCACCGATGTCATTCCATGTCTGTTCTTTTCATGAACCACACCCAGTGTCACTGCATGTGTGTTCTCCTGACAAAACACATATGGATCCACCAGTGTCATTGCATATCTGTTCTTTTCATGAACCACAGCTAGAGTCCACCAGTGTCATTGGATGTATGTTCTTCCCATGAACCACACATGGATCCACCAGTGTCATTGCATGTCTGATATTTTCATGAATCACAGCTAGAGTCATTGCATGTCTGTTATTTCCATAAACCACATATGGATCCACCTAGTGTGATTGCATATCTGTTTCTCTAAACAAACCACATAAGGATCCATCAGTGTCATTGGATGTGTGTTCTTCTCATGAACCACACCCAGTGTCATTGCATGTGTGCTCTTCTAAACAAACCCCATAAGGATCCACCAGTGTCTTTGCATGTCTGTTCTTTTCATGAACCACCTAAGGATCCACCAGTGTCATTGCATGTCTGTTCTTTTCATGAATCACAGCTAGAGTCATTGCATGTATTTTAATTCCATCAACCACATATGGATCCACCTAGTGTGATTACATGTCTATTCCTCTAAACAAACCACATAAGGATCCACCAGTGTCATTGCGTGTCTGTTCTTTTCATGAACCACACCCAGTGTCATTGCATGTGTGTTCTTCTAAACAAACCACATAAGGATCCACCAGTGTCATTTCCTATTTGTTCTTTTCATGAACCACACCCAGTGTCATTGCATGTGTGTTCTTCTAAACAAACCACATAAGTCATTGCAGGTCTGTTCTTTTCATGAACCACACCCGGTGTCATTGCATGTCTGTTCTTTTCATGAACCATATCTAGAGGCATTGCATGTATGTTCCTCTAAACAAACCACATAAGGATCCACCAGGGTCATTGCATGTCTGTTCTTTTCATGAACCACACCCAGTGTCTTTGCATGTCTTTTAATCCCATAAATGTAGCACCCCGATAAAATCACTACTAGAAAATCAGTTGGTGTTTCTGTTTTGTGCATCATCATGACCGCATGCTCATGTCATCAGGCCACACTGCATTTGAGCATCTTCATGTCTACATGCATATGTTTGTCAAAACTATTTTCTAAAATCCTATCTTTGTTTTCTAAATATCCCCCATCTTTATTCAAAACAAAACCCCGGTCTGTTTTGGATATTTTGTTTTGTCTAAAAATAATTTACAAGAGGTCTTTTAATTAAAACAAAATAAATATATAAATAAAACTATTTTTTCTAGGGGAGGCAACCCAGCCCGTAGGCCAGGCCACCTACTACCCCAGCTGGCCCAGCTCATTTCAGAGCAAACCCTAAACCTAGATCGAACCACCCCAAACCCTAGACTAAAATCTACCTAACCCTCATCCTATCTACTCCCTGCCACCGCCACCCTCTGGCCACACAGCAGCGACACAGCCGCACACACTTGCCCCAACCCGCGCGCGTCGCAGCCATCGACCGCACCAACCCACCCCACCCCATCACCTAGACACACGCGTGACACACTAGCACGCACAAGACATGCTGCCTCTTCCTGACCGATCCATCCGTGTCGTGCGAGCCTGGCCCCACCCCACCGACAGCCCCGCACCCGGCCTCGATCCCCTCGCCTCTCACCAACCCCATCGCAACCTCACCCCGCGCGCGTCCGCCTGATCCTCACCTACCCCCATGTCCCCTCCCTCGCTGCGAGCACCGGCCACCCGAGCTGCCGCGCGCCCGCGACCCTCCCGACAGCACGTCGCCGCCGCCAGCGACGCCATCTACGACGCCCCTCTGCATCCGCCGCCAGGTACCAGCACGCGAGCCTCGGCGCCAAGCCCTGTAGCGAGTGGCCCCTCCGTTCTCGGCCGCCAGCGAGCCCGCCGACCTTGCCGTCTCCCTACTTCCCCGCTCCGCCGCTGCAGCAGTGCTCTCTATGATCGAGCCGCTGCATCGCGCCGTCCCTCTGCATCAAGTCGTTCGACACCTTCCCCGGTCGTCCCCGTACCTCGCCGCCGTGTTCCTCTGGCCGACGAGCTTCGTCTTCTCGGTCGTAGCCCGAGCGCTGCTGTTCCCAGGCCCCTCTGCGTCGCCCTCGCCCTGTTGGACGCCATCCTCGTCGATTCCCATGCGAGCGTTGCCCCGGTGCCCTCGCCTCGTCGTCGCCGGAAACCGCCCTCCCGCGCCTTCCTTCCTCCGGCAGGCTTGCTGCGCATCTGCGGCCTTGACCGCCGGTGCCTCGTCCATCGCCTTGAGCCGCTGCAAGTAGCAGCGCCCGTTGTCGCCGTTCCCTCTGCCGCCGGTCCCTCTATCGGCCAGACTCGCTGCCTGTGTTGTTGTGTTTTTGTTTCCACGATGTGCTGCTGCTACTGTGGTAATATTTTCCTGCGACTGCGTCGAGCCCTTCAAGTTCTGCCGTCTGAACCACGTCGTCTAAGACCAGGCTCATCAAGATCTGCTAGGAAGCTATGTGCTTGAGGTGACAAGTTACCACAAGGTCTTGTCGGCTGGTACCTCAGAAGAATGAACATGGTGACACTTGAGGGGCCATCGACAAGATCCCCGACCCTAGAACCGAAGAGCGGGCCCGAAGGAGAGACCCGGACCTCCTGGATCGCCAAGACCTCCTTCATGGACCCCGAGGACCGAACCCCGTCCTTCCCGGATTCAAGGACTCCGACATGGTGTGACAAGTACTTTTACCCGAGCATAAGACCAGTCGAAAACGCCAAGATCTCCAATCAGAACCCGAAGACGCAGAGACCCCGGTACGACAAGAACTCCTTCCCGCACCAATGCCCGAGGACCGGACGCCAAGGTCGCCTACACGGAACACTGAGTTCTCCACATTGAACGCCATGACCGTCTACACGGACCTGAAGACCACCGGTACCCGATCCATTCAAGTTCGCCATCGACGACAAGGTCGACCGCTTGGAACCCAAGTTCTCCGTCTCGACACGACAAGTTCTCCATCTTGTATCCGATCCTCGCCGTTCCCGTCAAACCCTGAGACCGGACCCCGGAACCCCGGAAACCAAGATCTTCCGAACCCAGATGTGTGACCCTAAGCCTCTATTTTTATAATATGACATTATCAACTGTCGCATATTAAATTGTTCATGCATGCATACCTGTCTGTGGGTTTGGGGGCATTTAGTCGATTCACCTAAATTAAATATGGAGTCCATCTGCGGGATATCTTCGTCTTATTCCAGACTCCATTTAAATTTGTGTAGCGAACCGATGCCATGTTTTGCCATGTTAATACAACATTTAAATTGCGGGGTTTTAAATAACTTGAACCGTCTAATTAAATGTCGGGACCCCGGTTCCGCTTAATACTACCTAATTGTGTCATGGTGGTGTCACGGCAGATGCCATGTATAGGCTAAAGGTGGGGACTAATACACGCTAGGGGAATCCAGGGAGGGATAGTGAAGTGATTCTCCACACAAGAGCTTGTATTGATTTGCTTCCAAGCTTACAAGTGCTCCCAGAGCTGTATTGGTGAGAGGAGGAAGAAGGAGCTCTCTTACTCTCACCCACAGATCTCACCTGAAACCCTAGACCAAACAGATTAATAGAAAGACCAACCGATCCACCCCTTCTACAGAAGCCCTAGCCCCCCTTTTATAGGGGAGGCTCGGTTTCTGCCTAGAGCATACGTGGAGGCATATTCCTAAGAATATGCCTCCTCCCAAAGTGGTAAGCCGACCGGGGTGCTTTTTCCCCCGCGTCACACATGCTTTAGCTACGTGAGCCACTGCGGCGCCCTCGTCAGCTAACACGGGCGTCGTCACGCTTGTTGGCCACGCCCCGGTGGTCCTGTCCTTGCTCGCTTCGCTCAGGAAGTGCGTACCGGGGCTCCTTTTGACCAACGAGATTCCTTCCTTCTCCTAGAAGCTTGCTGCGACACGGATGATGTTTCATCCGGCCACACCCTTTCCTGCATACATGTAAAACATACACTTCCGACTTACCGCTTAAGTCGGATGAGGCCTAGTTAGGCGAACGCCCCCAGGTCCGGATTACCCCGTGATTCGGCCTGCCTTGAGGTGACCCGGCCAGCATCTGCTTTGGCCTTGCCAAACCTCGGCTAACTCGGCCTTTATACCCCGGCGTGACCCTACCCGGGGGTATCCCCCAACATTAGTCCCCAAAGCTGGTACGGTCTTAGCTGCCTTGGCCGCTAAGGCTATACCAGGTTCAATTTCGTGCCCCGGTCATTGTCGCCGAGTTACCTCTGTACTCCGGACTGCTTGGATTTACGTTCCCTTCGCACATTTCAAGTTTCCACTTGCCGGCCGGGTTACCACAGTTCCATCCGGGTCTTGCTTCCTTCTCTCGTACGCTAACCCATGTGAAGGGTAATCATTATGTCGTCTTATTTTAAGGGACGATACAGTAACCGCCGCAGTAATTGTCAGTTATCATTGCGCGTGGGTCACGTCACGCCTGCCTCCTCGTTTACCGCATCAGTGCGTCACGTCACAGGACTCTCTTCGCCCTGTGGCCTTTCGTGTGGCTCCTTACTGATTGGTCTGAACGGGTAATACACGGCCACAGCGTGTGGCCGGTCCACAGGGTGCGATCCCACTCACCCCTAATGGGAGTGGTTAAATAGCGGAGGGGTGCGTCCCTTAGGATTTTTCCGCCTCCGCACCCCTCTGCCCGCTGCTATTCCTCTTCGTCTTCCTCGCGACCACGCCGCCGCCAGCACTGCCAAAAAGCAGCGTCGCCGCCGCACTTCTCTGTTGCGCCTCTGCGTCACCGTCACTGCGACGCAAATCTCCCGCTACGGGTCCTCGTCAATCCAAGCCACTGTCCCCCGCCGCCTCTAGCGCCAGCGAGGGCTTCGAGAACCAGATGGCGGAAGAAGAACTCGCCATTGCTGAACAGGAGATGGAGGAGGACGCCGCTACTATGGACCGCGGCGCGTGGGCTGGCTCCTGGGTCTGCTAGGACGATCTGGACTGGCTCTACCGGACCAGACGCATCCCCGCCGGCGTCGCCGCTCGCCTCGCCTCCATCGAGCTAGCTCCTTCACCCAATCCCGGGGAGTTTGTTGTGTTCCTGTCTCACTTTCAACGGGGCTTCAGACTGCCGGTGAGCGATTTCTTCCATGATTGGCTCAGTACCTATCATCTCCAGCCGCACCATCTTCCAGCCAATGCCATTACTTCTCTCTCTGCCTTCGCTTCTACGATAGAAGGCTACGCCGGATTATGGCCCACGAAGGAGCTGTGGATCCGGTTTTTCGCCCTTCGTCGCAACGTTATTCCCGACATTCACACTAATCCGGAGGACAAGCGGCTCACTCAGTTCGGAGCGGCCTCCATCTCACCCCGGAGGTTCTCTGTTTTCCCCCAGGTCACAGGGCTAGAATCCTGCAAAGGTTGGGCCCGGACGTTCTTTTACGTCCGGAACACGGGCACCGAAGATTTGATCCGGTTGCTCCCCTATACACCGGGTCTGCCGAACACGGATTTGTGGGACGCCGTTCCCAGGAAACCTACGGCCCTGGCCAACCAAGTGAACAAAAGGTTCGCGGAGCTGAAGGAGCTTGGGTTGCACAACGAGGATGCAATGATGACTTTCGTGCGCAACTGAATCTCCCCTCTCCAGAAGCGCACCCACAAGGTGTGCCATATGAGCTACGGCCGCGATCCCAACCGGACTTCATCTTTCGAACTAAACAACACGGAGATTTTTTGCCGGGTTAAGGCTCTCTTCACCACTCACAAGGACTTCTCCTCTAACTGGACTTGGGGGATTGAGCATTTCTGCCGTGACCGGCTTCCTCCCGCGGTAAGTTTCATGTTGCAAACTTACCCTGGACTAATCACGTGGCTGTTATTGTTGCATTTTTGACTCGTTTGTTTACTCTTTTCCCCAGCTATTCCTTCAGCAGACGCTCGAGGACGGCACCGATCCGACCCTTAAGTGGGCACCGGACCGGGCGACCTCGGACGAGGAGGAGCCGGACCAAGAGATGTTTCTCCCCATGACCGACGCCACGAAACGACCCACGGGTAACTTCTCTTCTGCTAGAGATTGGCCTGATCATGAAGATTACTCGGATATCGAGATAATTGAACCCTTTGAGGCTGTCCCCCTTTCTTTTGCTTTTCCGCCATCAGCTCACCCCGGTGGTCATATCCACGAGGATCCTCCCCTCGCTACGGACGAGCCAGTTCCGGTGGCGTCGAAGAAAAAGCACGGGGCTTCCTCAAGCTCTTCCTCCGGACCTTCCGAGCCCATTAAAAGGCGAAAGAAGGCCCCAGCACGAAGGGCTCGGAAACCCAGGGCAGCCGAAACCTCGGATGCGTAAGTCCTTCTTTCTTCTGTAACTCGTTCTTCCTTACCTCGTCGTAATTTTTCTTTTGACGTTACTTGATTTCACAGGGCTCCGGTGGAGGTCCCTCAAAGTGGATCCAGTATCTCATCACCTCTCCGGGCTAGCCCTTCACCCCGTCGTGACGACGAGTCACGTCCGCTAAGCCCTATTCCGGAGAGCTCTGCGGCCGCTCCGGGTCATCCTAGGGCGGGGGGAACTGGCCCAGCCAGAGCAACGGCACCCACTACCTCGGCAACGCCACAACCAGCAGCCACTAAGGATACCTTGACTCTAGCATTTGTTCCAGTACCAGCAGCCAAACCAGCACCAACTCCAACCTCGGCAGCAGCACCAACTCCGGCAGCGAAAACATCAGCGCCGGCACCAAGTCCAGCAACGAGAGTACCAGCGCCCAGTTCCTCTGCATCTTCCGAGTCCTCTCAACCTCGGCAGGGAAAAACCGCTGCTATGGCTTCTTCTTCCCAGCAAGCCAAGGGCAAGAAGATTCAAGACGCTGCCAAGCCCAGTGCTGCTGAGCCTGGGCAACGCACCCTTGCGTCAATGCTCCCCAAGAAGACATCAACGGCAAAGGACGCGCCTGCCGAGCCAACCGAAGCCCAGCAATTGGTTTTGCACACCAGCCCCGCCCTTGCCTTGGTGGAGAGGAAGGAAGCACATGCAAAGGGCTTGGTGACGCCCCATATGCCCACGGGAGAATGGTACCCTCCGACCCTCATGGAGTTTGTCATGAACTGGAACAAGGCCGAGGTAGTCCATGAATCTGATCAGGTGAATACCGCCTCCAAGGCCATTAACCTCGTTGGACGAATGATGGAGGTACGTCGTTTCTCCTTTGCAAATTGTAGATAATAACCATTAGTCCCCGAGCCTCTAGGGGAGTAACTTGTTACTCGGCCGGATGCTCTTTTATAGAACTAACGTAGCTCCATGATAACTTCGAATATGCACACAGCGAAAGCCGGGTTAAGTTCCACTTGGCCCGGATTTTAGTACACTTCGAATATGCACAGACCGAGAGCCGGGTTAAGTTCTACTTGGCCCGGATTTTAGTACACTTCGAACATGCACACACCTAGAGCCGGGTTAAGTTCCACTTGGCCCGGATTTTAGTACACTTCGAATATGCACACACCTAGAGCCGGGTTAAGTTCCACTTGGCCCGGATTTTAGTACACTTCGAACATGCACACACCGAAAGCCGGGTTAAGTTCCACTTGGCCCAGATTTTAGTACACTTTGAACATGCACACACCTAGAGCCGGGTTAAGTTCCACTTGGCCCGGATTTTAGTACACTTCGAACATGCACACACCTAGAGCCGGGTTAAGTTCCACTTGGCCTGGATTTTAGTACGCTTCGAACATGCACTAGGCTGACTTAAGTTTCTCTATCTCTTTTAGGTGACCACCAACCGCCGAAGTGCTGAATTCCAGCGCTTGTTGGATACGCACAAAAATCTTCGCACGAAACAGGCTGCACTCATCGCGGAGTACGAGAAAAGGGGTAAATTTCTTTCTTTAACGCTCCTTCATTTCCCTTCCACTTCATTTGCCGAACTGATCTGATTGTTCGGTTTCTGCAGCTGGGGTGGAAGCTGAAAACAAAATAATGCAGAAGAACTTGGAGCAGATCAAGGGTACGTCCTTCTTGTCTGTCTTTACCGTGGTTTCCATCGGCTTTCCTCCTTGGCTCGGCAAACATTCATTCCTCGGCGCTGCCGGGCCAACGCACTATTTCAGCATTGCTTGAATATAGTGTGCCTGTGCCTGACGTGATGCTACATTTTCTCGAACAAGCAGGGCAGCACCAAGCCGAACTGAAGAAGAAAGATGATGAGCTCGCCCTCCTCCGGACCAAAGATGATGACATAGCCAAGCTCAAAGCTGAAATGGCTAAGATGAAGGCGCAGCACCAAACCGAGTTGAAAAAGGCTGGCCAGGATTACACCGAAGAACGTGAGCGCCTCAAACTCCAAAATGTTAAGGACCGTGAACTTCTTCAGGAAGCCGAGGTCAAACTTGAGTCGGCAAATACTAAGCTCGAGCAACTTCGGAAGAGGCGTGATGCTTGCATCAAGGAATTGACCCGGATTCATAGTCACATCTCACGTAATTTCTTTTCCTGTATCCGCCTTATTTCTCCGGGTTACTTCATATGTCTTGTTTTCTCAACTTTGTCCTTTGCCTTGTTTCCCAGGCCACTTTCCAGAGGGTACTGCCATTGCAAGTGCTGCTGTCGCCAATTTCCGCCGAGAAAGGGGTACTCTGGTCGCTCGTGAGGGTGAGAGCATTCCCTTTGACATGGAGGACCTGTTGGTCAGCCGGTCATCTCGCGTGGAAATCATCAAGAACTACGGCAGGGACCTCCTCGATGTTTCAGTCCAGGTCTTCAATGCCTTCTGGCCCGCCGATGATGCTCCGGAAATACTCACACAGCTCGTTGAAAGGCTTTCGGAAATCGAGACCCAGCTCGACCTCTGGCGAGAATCCGCTGGACGTGCTGCAGCCGATACCGTCCTTCACCACATTTTAACGTGGTATGAAAAGATAGATCTCAGCCTCCTCACACGCCTGCGCACTGGATCCAAATGGACTGATGACCCGGAGTGGGTAGCTCGGCGCCAGGCTTGCGCCCACAGCCTCATCGAATATGCCTCCATTCATGAATGGACTGAGGGTCCCAGCTTCCTGGAAGCCGCAGGTGAAGAGGAAGTTGAGAACATTGAAGATGACTCGGGTGAAGACGAGGAGGACACTGCCTCGGATATCGAAGAGGGTGACGATGATGCCGAACTTCCTCCTGCTGCTCCCTAAGTAAAAAAACTTGAAAATTCATGAGATCCCCGGTATGCCGGGTGGAATTGTATTCCAAACACATGTGATATTTTTCTACTGAGTACTTATGCCAGATTTAACTTGGGCGTAGTCCCAGAGTTTCTTTTTCTTGTTCGTTCAATTTTTTGGCTCGGATCGTGTCTACCTTGATTCGGTTTTACAACTTACGAATCCGAGCTTCAAAAATTGTCTTAACAGTACTGGGAAACTTTTAGACTTAGCACCAAAATAAAACTGCATAATAACTTAAAAATAAACACGGGGCTAGTCCGAAACAAAAACGTCAGCTCAAATAAATTCTTTTCCTTAGTCATTTTTCATGTGCTACGCAATTCCAAACTTGTTCTCTTGCTTGCCATGAAGCCAATTCTTGTTGGACAGCAGCAAGTCGAAGAGTTGGGTTTTTGGTGCTCACACACTACTAATCCGAATTAAGTAGAATAACTTACTCCAGCTGACGTGCAGAAAATAACAAACATTATTAAGGCAGTCCCCGAGTTACTGCTCGAGGTGCCAACATTTCATTGATAAGCTCATTGCCGACATACATACCGACATATGAGATGACTCGGATACATACACTTCTTAGCTAAGTGTAGAAGGGACGAAGTAGAGCTACATTCCATGGTCGCTTGGATTCCTCTCCGGACCTGTCCGCCTTGTTCTTTTCCTGTGGCTTTGCATCTATAAGATAGTACGAATCATTGTGCAATGCTTTGCTCACGATGAACGGCCCTTCCCATGGGGGGATAATTTATGCATTCCAGTAGTGCGTTGTACCAACCGGAGCACCAGATCGCCTTCCCGAAAGACTCGGGGGCACACTTTCCGGCTATGATAGCGTCGGAGATTTTGCTGATATATGGCGGATCTGGACAATGCCAGTGCTCTCGCTTCCTCCAGCAGATCAACATCATCTTCCCGGGCTCCTTGCACTTCGGCTTCTGTGTATTGGGTGACCCTAGGCGAATCATGCTCTATGTCGGCTGGTAATACAGCTTCTGCCCCATATACCAGAAAGAACGGCGTATAGCCTGTTGATCGATTCGGAGTTGTTCCTAAACTCCACAGTACCGCTGGTAGTTCTTCTATCCAGCACCCCACTGATCTTTGTAGCGGCTCAATGAGCCGGGGTTTTATCCCGGATAATACTAATCCGTTGGATCTCTCCACTTGCTCGTTCGATGCGGGGTGGGCTACCAAAGCTACGTCAAGCCGGATCCTCTTATCCCGGCAGAAACGAGCAAATGCTCCTTCCGCAAAATTTGTGCCATTATCAGTTATGATACTGTGTGGATAACCGTAACTCAAGATGATATCTTTGAGAAATGTTATGGCCGTAGCTCCATCACATTTTCTTATAGGCTTTACCTCAGTCCACTTTGTAAACTTGTCCACCATTACCAGAATGTGGGTCATATTTCCCTTTGCTGGTTTGAATGGGCCAACCATATCCAAGCACCATACGGCAAATGGCCAAGTGATTGGTATGGTCTTGAGTTCCGACATTGGCATGTGTGTCTTGGTAGCATACCTCTGACAACCATTACATTTTCTCACCAGATCTTCTGCTTGCTCTAAGGCATTTGGCCAGTAGAATCCGTGTCGGAAAGCTTTTGCTACCAAGGCTCGGGATGAGGCGTGATGGCCGCATTCCCCCTGATGTATATCTCGGATGATTTCAAGCCCTTCTTCCGGGTCAACACATCGCTGGAGGACATTGGTCACACTTCTTTTGTATAACTCGGAATTGATGATCGTGTAGGCCTTTGCCCTCCTCTATGTTTGCCTGGACAGCACCTCCTCAGTGGGTAACGTTCCATCCTTCAGGAATTGAAATATAGGCAGTGCCCAAGCCAGTATTGGCCGTACGGGGAACACGTCCTCGTCTATCTCCATCTGATCCACCGGCGTAACTTCAACCGGACCATGCTGAGCAGTCCCCGGGTCTTGCGAAGCAGTCCTCGGGGTTTGCGAAACAGTCCCCGGGTTTTGCGCACCACTTCCTGTGTCAACGTCCATGGGCACAGCTCCGGATTCTGCGTCCTCCGGGACGTAGATTGACTCGGACTCCGGGGATGGCCTGATGGATGGTTTCTTGAGGTGCTCTAATGCTACACCCGGTGGAATTGATTATCTGGTTGACCGAGCTTCGACAGCATGTCGGCAGCCTCATTTTCCACCCGGGGTACATGATGAAATTCGCATCCCTCAAAGTAACCAGAAATCTTCTGCAAATGAAATCTGTATGTGCCATGTTTGGATCAAGGGCGTCCCACACTCCGTACACTTGTTGCACCAGCAAATCCGAGTCGCCAAAGCATATAATCCGACGTATACCAATTTCTTTTGCTACCTTGAGCCCATGCACAAGTGCTTCATACTCAGCGACATTGTTTGATGCGGTGAAGTGGATCTGCAGCACATATTTCAACTGGTCCTTCTTTGGCGACGTGAGTACAACTCTGACACCTAGCCCGGTTTTGGTCTTTGATCCGTCAAAGTGCATCCGCCAATAGTTCGGATCAGGAAGCGATGGTTCGTACTGTACCTCGGCCCAGTCCACGAAAAAGTCCGCCACAGCCTGAGATTTGATGGCTTCTCTCTGGTCATATTGCGGAGCATAAGGAGCTAGCTCAATTGCCCATTTTGCAATTCTGCCGCTTGCATCCTTGTTGCTCATTATCTCGGATATGGGGGCCTCACATATGACCCGGATGGGATGCTCCTCAAAGTAGTGCTTCAGTTTCTTGGCGGCCATGTACACGCCATATGCCACTTTTTGATAATGTGGGTAGTTCTGCTTTGAGCTTGATAACACTTCGCTCAAATAATACACCGGCCTTTGCACCAACTTACCTTTCTCATTGCGCTCCACCACTATCACTGCACTTACAACTCGGTTGGTTGCGGCTATATAGAGCAACATTGGCTCCTTTGATAGTGGTGAGGCTAGCACTGGTGCCGTGGCTAACATTTTCTTTAGGTGGGCAAAGGCTTCATCAGCCTGCGGTGTCCAAATGAACTTATCCGCCTTTTTCATGAGTTGGTAAAGAGGCAAAGCCTTCTCTCCCAACCGACATACAAACCGACTTAACAAGGCCAGGCAACCTGTGAACTTCTGGACATCGTTAAGACACTTCGGCAGTTCCATTCGCTCGATGGCCTGGATTTTAGTTGGATTAACCTCGATACCTCGGCTAGAGACAAGAAAACCGAGCAATTTTCCAGCCGGGACACCGAAGGTGCATTTTTCCGGGTTAAGTTTCATAAGGAACCTTCTTAGGTTTGCGAACGTTTGCCTGATAACGTCAAGGAGCGTTTTGCTTTCCTTGGTCTTGATAACCACATCATCCATGTACACCTGTACATTTTGACCTATTTGGTCGTGCAAACATTTTTGCATACACCTCTGGTACGTTGCCCCTGCATTACGTAAACCAAACGGCATGGTGCGATAGCAATAAGCCCCATACGGGGTAATAAATGCAGTCTTTATTTGATCATCCGGATTCAGAGGTATCTGGTGGAAACCACAATAGGCATCAATGAATGACAACAATTCACATCCAGCAGTTGAGTCTATGACCTGATCTATTCTTGGCAGCAGAAATGGGTCTTTTGGACACGCCTTGTTCAGGTTCGTGTAATCGATACACATGCGCCTAACCACTGCCACGTTCGGATCATCCTTTTTCTTTTCCACCAGCACCGGATTAGACAGCCAATCCGGGTAAAGAACCTCCATGATAAATCATGCAGCTAGCAACCAAGCTATCTCATCTCCAATGACTTTCCTCCTATCTTCGGCGAAGCGGCGGAGAGGTTGCTTCTCCGACTTTGCTCCGGGTCTCACATTCAAAGAGTTCTCGGCCAACTCCCTCAGAACACCTTGCAAGTCCTGTGTGGACCAAGCAAAAATGTCCCGATTCTCACGGAGGAAGCTGACGAGCTTGCTTTCCTATTTATCACTTAGCCCGGCACCAATTGTTACGGTGCGCTCTAGGAACATGTCATCAACGGGAACCTTCTTGGTATCTTTCGTGGCCTGGAAGGAGACAGTTCCATGCGGGTTACTCAGCGCCGGCATATACTGCTGCGCGGACTGAGCCAATGCCGCCACCTCTTGAATTTTTCTTTTTTCCTGCGTGATCACCAGTGACTCGGCTAAGTTTGATCCGGCCGACGCACACTCCATCGAACGTCGGAAGTCCCCAGCAATGGTAATTACACCGTTTGGTCCGGGCAATTTCATCTTCAAGTAGCTGATATGACAACTTGCCATAAACTTGTTCAGCGCTGGCCTTCCTAGTAACACATGATACGCGCTTCCTAAGTTCACCACTTCGAACTCCAAATTTTCAGTTCGGCAATTGTCCCTCGTGCCGAACAAGACGTCGACCCGGACCTTGCCTATGGGCTCGCAAGAAATGTCGGGCACAATGCCATGGAAAGTTGTCCTCGTGGCCTGGAGCATGTTCTCCGAGATACCCAACTTGCGCATTGTGTCCGCATACATGATATTTATCCTACTGTCGTTGTCGATCAGTACCTTGGAGAACCATACGTTAATGCTAGGCCCAATGAACGTAGGATCCAGCACCAACGCATACGAACCAGGGCTCGGCATGAGCTTGGGATGATCCCTAATGCTCCAGGTGATTTCCTGATCGGACCAAGGCATGTACCTTGTCACTGCCGGCATTACCGCATTCACCTCCATATGCCTACCCTGCAAGCTTTTTCTATCAGTTTCCTCTGTGGAAAATACGCAGTAGCTCTGGTGATGCTCCATGTATTCGTTTCTCCCATTATTTCCGGTGTGCCTCTGATCCGGCTGATGCTGATTTTCTACCTGATGCACTGCATCCCTTCTTTCATTGTTATCATACCTCGGCGGAGGGGGAGGCAACATTATCTATTGCGTGTTCGCTCCGGAGAGCAATTGCTGCCGGGGGTAACTCCTGCCGAGGCTGATCATTCCGGGGTGCCTGAGCATTCCCCGAACCACCTTGCTCGATCTTGCGCATCTACTCGCATTGCCGCGCCGTATGACCCGCTGGGTTGTTTGGATTTGGCGTGTGAAACTTACATGGCTGGTCCAACATCGACTCGTAAGTATACCTCGGACGGTCTTTCCTTTCTTGCCACTGCTTCTTTTGCTCCGGTGTCCAAGTTTTCTTCCCATCGTTCCTTGGAGTCCATTGACCTCCAGTTTTCTGGCGCTGGCTACCCCCTGCTCCGGGTTGATCTTGATTCACGGCTGCAACTTGGTGTGAACCGTACTGGTGGTCCGGTCTATCATCTCTCCTTTTTCCTCTATAATCATTCCTCCAGGATGATCCGGATCCATCCCTTTGATACTACTCATCGCTTGACTCGTTTCAGGCAAGCCTCGGTTGGGTCGGGTCACCCAACGCATACGAATCTGCAATCCGGATCATTTCTGCCAACGTAGCTGGCATTTTCCGTTGCAACTTCATCCACAGTTCGCTTCCATATCTGCACCCCTGTGCAAACCATGCTATGGCCTGCGATTCTATCACGCCCTCGCATGAATTCCTCACGGTACACCACCGGGTCAAGAACTCCCGGTCTGTCTCATTGGGTCTTTGCTTGCACATAGCTAGGGTCTGTGGCCTATTTGGCCTTTGATACGTACTTGAAAAATTGTTGATGAACATCTCCTCAAAATCTATCCAGCAGTTGATGCTTCCTGGTGGCAAATTGTTCAACCACACCCTTGCCGGGCCTTCCAACATCTGGGGTACATACCGTACAGCCCATCTCAGGTTGCCTGTGGCAATTTTTACAGCCGTAGCATAGTTTATCAGCCAATCCTCTGGCTTGGTACTACCGTCATAGCTCTTGGTGCCCCTGGGCAGCTAAAAGTTCGGTACTGGTGGCTCTTTCATGATCCGGGGTCCAAAACATGCCGGACCCGGTGGACCTTGACATTCAATCTGTTCCGACCTATATAGTCGATCCAGTTTCAACCTTGCATCGTCCGGCATCAAATCCCTACTTCCCAATCTCGACCCTATCACATGATAGTCCGGTCTTGGGTATCCCGCATTTTCCATCTCCGAATCACTGTCGTTATACCGGTTTTGCTCTTGCGGCGCACCTTTCTGTTGCATACCTCAGCCGGCACTGTGCTCTTGCCTCGGCATGTTCCGCTGCTGCGGTTGTCTTGCCCCTGCTGAGTTTTGCACCCGGCATTGCCGTTGAAAACGTTCCTTTGACCAGCATTGCCTTGGTCACGTTTACCTCGGCCAGCTTCGCCTCGGCTCACACTCCGTCGATAATCATTTTTCTGCGCTTCTTTTTCTTTCCCTGCCCGTGTAGGGTCATACGGGACAATCTGTTTGTTCCATCTGGCTGAGGTTACCACCTCCTCTCTCCTTGGACCACCATGAGGGGACGATGCGGCTCCAGCGAATTTCTTAGGGTTACCCATCGCCGAATGGACGATCTTGGAGGCTCCAGCTCTCTCCGGGTTTGCCCTGAGCAGTTCCTCGTTTTGCCTATTTGCAATCCGAACCAGCTCGTTAACCCGGTCTTGCTGCCTTTGCCGGGCTTCACCCGTCAGTCCCTCTAACTCGGATGCAACTGCATCCGCCGCTCTGAGGTTCTTGGCCGGGGTACTATACCTCGGCAGCCCCACGGAAAAACAGTTTTCTGATTCCTCGATTCCGGCATCACCTTCTCTGTTCATCTCGCTCATGAGATTTCTCCCTTTGACTTTTACATTATCAACCTTGTTCGCCTTAGCGTACTCACACAGCGTCATGTTCAACGACTGCTGGGCCACGGCTATTTTCTTTGCGCCCTCAAGTATTTTCTGCCTAGTTTCTTCCAGCTCGGCCTGTGCATGAGCCGGATCTACCGCTGCTACTACAGGGTTTGCCAAGCTATCCATTGCCTCTCTCAGCACATTTTCCGGCCTCTCTAGCGGAGGACCTCTACCTTTCCTTGGTGCCTTGGGCGTCACCTCCGGATCTAGTGCCGGCTCTTTGCTCGCACCCGCACCTGGCGCTGCCATCATTACCTCTACACGGTCCGGGGAACGAGCGATACGCTCCCCGCGAGCCATAGTGAGGGGCGGTTCGCCTGCTTCGACGACGTGGCGCGGATGAACGCTAGACACGTCCACCGCAACGTAGACCTTGTGCGCGCCGAGCTTGACAAAGATGCCGTTGCGCGGGAGAGGGCGCGTGCCGAAGCAGCCTGCGTTGTCGCTGACGTAGTCCCGCGCTCCAAAGCGCTGAACGAGCCCGGAGACGATGCGCTCGCCGGTGGCGATGAAGTTTCCCGTCCGGATTTTGACCCCTGCTAGCGCCGCTAGCCCCACGGTGGGCGCCAACTGTCGTGGTGGTGTCACGGCAGATGCCATGTATAGGCTAAAGGTGGGGACAAATACACGCTAGGGGAATCCAGGGAGGGATAGTGAAGTGATTCTCCACACAAGAGCTTGTATTGATTTGCTTCCAAGCTTACAAGTGCTCCCAGAGTTGTATTGGCGAGAGGAGGAAGAAGGAGCTCTCTTACTCTCACCCACAGATCTCACCTGAAACCCTAGACCAAACAGATTAACAGAAAGACCAACCGATCCACCCCTTCTACAGAAGCCCTAGCCCCCCTTTTATAGGGGAGGCTCGGTTTCTGCCTAGGACATACGTGGAGGCATATTCCTAAGAATATGCCTCCTCCCAAAGTGGTAAGCCGACCGGGGTGCTTTTTCCCCCGCGCCACACATGCTTTAGCTACGTGAGCCACTGCGGCGCCCTCGTCAGCTGACACGGGCGTCGTCACGCTTGTCGGCCACGCCCCGGTGGTCCTGTCCTTGCTCACTTCGCTCAGGCAGTGCGTACCGGGGCTCCTTTTGACCAACGAGATTCCTTCCTTCTCCTAGAAGCTTGCTGCTACCCGGATGATGGTTCATCCGGCCACACCCTTTCCTCCATACATGTAAAACATACACTTCCAACTTACCACTTAAGTCGGATGAGGCCTAGTTAGGCGAACGCCCCCAGGTCCGGATTACCCCGTGATTCGGCCTGCCTTGAGGTGACCCGGCCAGCATCTGCTTTGGCCTTGCCGAACCTCGGCTAACTCGGCCTTTATACCCCGGCGTGACCCTACCCAGGGGTATCCCCCCAACAAATTGCACCGCACTTTTTCCATGCCATGCATCATACCATGAACATGCCGATTCTTCTGTCGTAGCATTAAATATTGCATCTGGTGTTTCTTCTAGTGTTTGCTTCTTCGTGGACTAGGCCGATGAGTGGATGCGAGTATCGACAAGTTCTCCGGATGAATCTCCGGCAGTATTTCCCAGGCGAGCATTCTCCCCCTTTCTACCTATTTTGCATTTATAGTCTTTATTTCCTCATGTTGATCTATTGCTATCAGTGTCGCGATGCTCTAGTGTTCCGTGCCAGATATATCCGTGTAGCCTTTATATTGCCTTGGACATCTCCTATTACCTGTTGTTTGGTAGATGGATGGTCTTGCGAGTCGTAGTCGCTTGCTCAGGTGCGATCCCGTGTCGTGAAGTACCACACAGTTGTTGGAATGTTGTCATATGCTTAATGGAGGAGATGATCATGGCTCTAATTACAACTTAATATTAAATTGCTAGACATAACTAATGCAGATGCATCGGTGGGTAATAGATGTTATTTGGTTCTTCCACGCTCACTTGTGTCCCGTAGGCCCCGAGTACTTGATACCTGTTCCTTGACTATTCGCACTATCCACATCCGGGAGAGTCTATGAATCCCCCTTAGCCAGAGCTTGATTCATTTCTTATTTCTTGGGGCCACAAACTAGTTTAGGGATTTATTACTATCCTGTACTTATGCCATGTTTTACTACTTTATTTAAGATTGTGCGTGGAGCACCTGTACTGTTTTGGATCGCGGCACGATTTCACGGTATCGACAAGCCCAGTCACACTTTCGGGTTCCCAGTCGTTTACAGCCATTCTCACAAACCCTGGGTCGTTCCGAGGCCGGCCAACTTCGTTGCGGGTAGCTTAGTGGGGTGGCCCCCTGAAATATTTTATGAATCCTATGATTGCTTTGTCGTGAAAGCCTTGTTGGGTTTTGATTTGGTTTTTCCGAGGTTGATTGTGTGTGTGTTGCTATTTGTGCACCCCTGCAGGGTAAATCTTTCTGAAAGCCATGTCCGCGGTTATGGACGACTTGGAGCACAGTATCTCGATCATAGACAAGCATAACTAAAGTAGTGCTATAAATTTGACATAATATGTGACTAGTAATCAGCTTCACTACAATGGACTGGATAATAAAAGTGCCAACAACTGGTGGAACTGGGGTGTATCGTGTCATGTTATACCTGCCTAGTACGTATCACAACTCTAATGGAATGAGATAAAAGTGCCAACAACAGCTGGGTTTGGGTGTCACATGCTTATTGTATCTGACTAGTAAGTACTGCAACTACAACTGAATGGTTAACTAAAACTGCCCACTACTTATGCTATCAGGATGACTCATGCTATCTATATCTGACTAGTAAGTGCTTCAACTATAACGGAATGAATAAAACTGCCAACTGTGTGAGTTCCTCGGTTTGAGTTCCTCGTTTGGTCTCGAGGGGGGGAAATGCCAGGATGGGTATGTTTGGTGTTAGTATCAGGTTGGTCCCGAATAGGTCTTTCTTATCTCTCTCTAATAGCCGATAGTTAATCGAGTCTCTATAGGTTGTTTAGTGCATGCCGCGTTGCCGCTTCAGTCCACCATACCTATGTAGGCGAGAGCCGCCGAATTCTAGCCTCGCCGTGTACTGGCCTCAGTACTGACGCTCCTCTTTTTCCCTTCGCCCTTTCTCGGCAACCCTTTTGTTTAGCAGGTACGAGTTCGACGTCGTTAGCAGGGTTACCCTTCCGGCTTGGCCTGGGCAGGGTTATGGACGCCATTGGTTATTCTTCAGGGCTCTTAGCCCCATTTGCCTCTTGTCCGTAGTAGGACGCTCTATCGTTTTCAAGGTGATTTGAATCTTTGTATAGTATATATGTATTCTTGACTCATGGAGTCGTTGTTGTATATATATGTTCTATGGGTTCCATCGTGGACTAATGTGTAATGGTATTACTTTGTTTTCCACCCGCACGAAAGTGCCTGGTGGGCGTCCTTGAATCGTTTCTATGCGGGTTTGGCGGGAAGCACTGAAACTTGCATAGGGCCGATTCGAGGGTGTTACAATAAACCACATATGGATCCACCTAGTGTCATTGCATGTCTGTTCCTCTAAACAAACCACATAAGGATCCACCAGTGTCATTCGTGTCTGTTCTTTTCATGAACCACACCCAGTATCATTGCATGTGTGTTCTTCTAAACAAACCACATAAGGATCCACCAATGTCATTGCCTATCTGTTCTTTTCATGAACCACACCCGGTGTCATTGCATGTGTGTTCTTCTAAACAAACCACATAAGTCATTGCATGTCTGTTCTTTTCATGAACACACCTGGTGTCATTGCATGTCTGTTCTTTTCATGAACCATATCTAGAGTCATTGCATGTATGTTCCTCTAAAAAAACCACATAAGGATCCACCAGTGTCATTGCATGTCTGTTCTTTTCATGAACCACACCTAGTGTCATTGCATGCGTGTTCTTTTCATTAACCATAGCTAGAGTCATTGCATGTCTGTTACTTCGATAAACCACACAAGGATCCACCGATGTCATTGCATGTCTGTTCTTTTCATGAACCACACCCAGTGTCACTGCATGTGTGTTCTCCTAACAAACCACATATGGATCCACGAGTGTCATTGCATGTCTGTTCTTTTCATGAACCACGGCTAGAGTCCACCAGTGTCATTGGATGTATATTCTTCCCATGAACCACACATGGATCCACCAGTGTCATTCCCTATCTGTTCTTTTCATGAATCACAACTAGAGTTATTGCATGTTTGTTACTTCCATAAACCACATATGGATCCACCTAGTGTTATTGCATGTTTGTTCCTCTAAACAAACCACGTAAGGATCCACCAGTGTCATTGGATGTTTGTTCTTCTCATGAACCACACCCAGTGTCATTTCATGTGTGTTCTTCTAAACAAACCACATAAGGATCCACCAGTATCATTGCCTGTCTGTTCTTTTCATGAACCACATAAGGATCCACCAGTGTCATTGCATGTCTATTCTTTTCATGAACCACAGCTAGAGTCATTGCATGTATTTTAATTCTATAAACAACATATGGATCGACCTAGTGTGATTGCATGTCTGTACCTCTAAACAAACCATATAAGGATCCACCAGTGTCATTGCATGTCTGTTCTTTTCATGAACCACACCCAGTGTCATTGCATATGTGTTCTTCTAAAAAACCACATAAGGATCCACCAGTGTCATTGCCTATCTATTCTTTTCATGAACCACAACCAGTGTCATTGCATGTGTGTTCTTCTAAACAAACCACATCAGTCATTGCATGTCTGTTCTTTTCATGAACCACAACCGGTGTCATTGCATGTCTGTTCTTTTCATGAACCATATCTAGAGTCATTACATGTATGTTCCTCTAAACAAACCACATAAGGATCCACCAGTGTCATTGTATGTCTGTTCTTTTCATGAACCACACCTAGTGTCATTGCATGCGTTTTCTTTTCATTAACCATAGCTAGAGTCATTGCATGTCTGTTACTTACAAAAACCACACATGGATCCACCGATGTCATTGCATGTATGTTCTTTTCATGAACCACACCCAGTGTCACTACATGTGTGTTCTCCTGACAAACCACATATGGATCCACCAGCAACATTGCATGTCTGTTCTTTTCATGAACCACGGCTAGAGTCCACAAGTGTCATTGGATGCCTGTTTTTCCCATGAACCACACATGGATCCACCAGTGTCATTGCCTTTCTATTCTTTCCATGAATCACAGCTAGAGTCATTGCATGTCTGTTACTTCCAGAAACCACATATGGATCCACCTAGTGTAATTGCATGTTTGTTCCTATAAACCAACCACATAAGGATCCACCAGTGTCATTGGATGTGTGTTCTTCTCATGAACCACACCCAGTGTCATTGCATGTGTGTTCTTCTAAACAAACCACATAAGGATCCACCAGTGTCATTGCCTATCTGTTCTTTTCATGAACCACATAAGGATCCACCAGTGTCATTGCATGTCCGTTCTTTTCATCAGCCACACCCAGTGTCATTGCATGTATTTTAATTCCATAAACCACATATGGATCCACCTAGTGTGATTGCATGCATGTTCCTCTAAACAAACCACATAAGGATCCACCAGTGTCATGGCGTGTCTGTTCTTTTCATGAACCATATCTAGAGTCATTGCATGTCTGTTACTCTAAACAAACCACATAAGCATCCACCAGTGTCATTGCATGTCTGTTCTTTTCATGAACCACACCGGGTGTCATTGCATGCGTGTTCTTTTCATTAACCATAGCTAGAGTCATTGCATGTCCGTTACTTCCATAAACCACACAAGGATCCACCGATGTCATTGCATGTCTGTTCTTTTCATGAACCACACCCAGTGTCACTGCATGTGTGTTCTCCTGACAAACAACATATGGATCCACCAGTGTCATTGCATGTCTGTTCTTTTCATGAACCACAGCTATAGTGCACCAGTGTCATTGGATGTCTGTTCTTCCCATGAACCACACATGGATCCACCAGTGGCATTGCCTGTCTGTTCTTTTCATGAATCACAGCTAGAGTCATTGCATGTCTGTTACTTCCATAAACCACATATGGATCCACCTAGTGTGATTGCATGTCTGCTCCTCTAAACAAACCACATAAGGATGCACTAGTGTCATCGGATGTGTGTTCTTCTCATGAACCACACCCAGTGTCATTGCATGTGTGTTCTTCTAGACAAACCACATAAGGATCGGCCAGTGTCACTGCCTGTTTGTTGTTTTCATGAACCACATAAGGATCCACCAGTGTCATTGCATGTCTATTCTCTTCATGAACCACAGCTAGAGTCATTGCATGTCTTTTAATTTCATAAACCACATATGGATCCACCTAGTGTGAGTGCATGTCTATTCCTCGAAACAAACCACATAAGGATCCACCAGTGTCATTGCGTGTTTGTTCTTTTCTTGAACCACACCTAGTGTCATTGCATGTATGTTCTTCTAAACAAACCACATAAGGATCCACCGGTGTCATTGTCTATCTGTTCTTTTCATCAACCACACCCAGTGTCATTGCATGTGTGTTCTTCTAAACAAACCACATAAGTCATTGCATGTCTGTTCTTTTCATGAACCACACCCGGTGTCATTGCATGTCTGTTCTTTTCATGAACCATATCTAGAGTCATTGCATGTCTATTCCTCTAAACAAACCACATAAGGATCCACCAGTGTCATTGCATGTCTGTTCTTTTCATGAACCACACCTAGTGTCATTGCATGCGTGTTCTTTTCATTAACCATAGCTAGAGTCATTGCATGTCTGTTACTTCCATAAACCACACATGGATCCACCGATGTCATTGCATGTCTGTTCTTTTCATTAACCACACCTAGTGTCACTGCATGTGTGTGCTCCTGACAAACCACATATGGATCCACTAGTGTTATTGCATGTCTGTTCTTTTCATGAACCATGGCTAGAGTCCACCAGTGTCATTGGATATCTGTTCTTCCCATGAACCACACATGGATCCACCAGTGTCATTGCCTTTCTGTTCTTTTCATGAATCACAGCTAGAGTCATTGCATGTCCATTACTTCCATAAACCACATATGGATCCACCTAGTGTGATTGCATGTATGTTCCTCTAAACAAACCACATAAGGATCCACCAGTGTCATTGGATGTGTGTTCTTCTCATGAACCACACCCGGTCATTGCATTTGTGTTCTTCTAAACAAACCACGTAAGGATCCACCAGTGTCATTGCCTATCTGTTCTTTTCATGAACCACATAAGGATCCACCAGTGCCATTGCATGTCTGTTCTTTTCATGAACCAGACCCAGTGTCATTGCATGTCTTTTAATTCCATAAACCACATATGGATCCACCTAGTGTGATTGCATGTTTGTTCCTCTAAACAAACCACATAAGGATCCACCAGTGTCATTGCATGTCTGTTCTTTTCATGAACCATATCTAGAGTGATTGCATGTCTGTTCCTCTAAACAAACCACATAAGGATCCACCAGTGTCATTGCATGTTTGTTCTTTTCATGAACCACACCTAGTGTAATTACATGTGTGTTCGTTTCATTAACCATAGCTAGAGTCATTGCATGTCTGTTACGTCCATAAACCACACAAGGATTGATACGTCCATTTTGCATCACTATTCTATGTCTTAATTCACTATTATTCATTGATATATTTCGTATTGAGAGGTGATACTTATGATATTTCATCTGTTTTTGCATGGTTGATGACTTTTGGAGCATGGACCGCTGCAGTCAGGATTCTGATGGAAAAGTTGCTGTTTGGAGGCAAAATTCGCGAAGATCAGAAAATCCGGGAAAATATACGGAAAATCCTATTTTTCTAGAAGACTAAGGATGCCAGAAGATGGAGTGGAGATGGGCCACAGGGGGCCCACACCACCCCATGGCGCGGGCAGCCCTAGGTCGCGCCAGGAGGTGGTGTGGCCACCCTGGACCACTCCAGCCTCTCCCCTCTGGCGTATATTATCCTCCCGAAACCCTAAGACTCGGGGAGAGACCACAGAAAGATTTTGCCGCCTCTGCGGGCAGAAAACACCAAGAGAGAAAGATCTCTCCGGCAGACAGATTTCTGCCGGGGGAATTCCTTCCCAGAGAGGGAAGATCGTCGCCATCAACACCACCATCAAGCTGGACTTCATCGGGATCATCATCATCATCACCACCATCATCACCATCAACACCCTCATCACCATCTCCATATTGTTGTAACAGTTGCGTTGAATCTTGCATAGTTCATAGGGGAAACTTTCCCAGTGTTGATTACTCTTTGTAGTTGATGCTATTGAGTGAACCATTGAATTATTTTTTATGTTCAGATTGTTATACATCATTATTCCATCTCTGATCATGATCCATATGATGTCTTGTGAGTAGTTCGTTTTGTTCTTGAGGACATGGGAGAAGTCTTGTTGTTAGTAGTGGAGTTGCGTTGAGAAAGATTAAATAGATTGTTATTTAAGTTGTGGTGTACTTCTTCTAGTGGTGTCATGTGAACGTCGACTACATGACACTTCACCTATCTGGGCCTAGGGGAATGCATTGTGTATTTGGCTACTAATCGTAGGGTTTGCCGGAGTGACAGAAAGCTGAACCCCCGTTAGGAAAGCATTGCACAAGGGACGTAAGGGTCTTAGAGTTTAAAGCTGTGGTTAGGTTTCTACCTTAATTACTTTCTTGTACTTACAGATGTTTGCAAGGGGTATAATCACAAATATGTATTAATCTTGGATGGGGCGGTACATTAGCACAGGTTCACCCACACAACACTTAGCAAGCTAAAGAAGCTTAATCGACTATATGAAGCGAAAGCACTTGACAGTCTTCCCATGTGTCCTAGAGAACGTTTGGTCATCTTAAGTAATACAATCGTCTTGTCCTTTGCTGCATAAAGGATTGGGCCACTTGCTGCATTTATTCCTATTGTCTTTTATTTACGCGTACTTTCTTTACTTGTTTTATCAAAAACCCCTAAAAATCCGTTTGCTAACTATTTGCAGAGAATTCCTGATCCATACCACTAGCCAGCACGTTCTGCTCCTCGTTGGGTTCGACACTCTTACTAATCGAAAATACTGCGATACACCCCCTATACTTGTGGGTCATCAAGGATCTACCGATGTCGTTGCATGTCTGTTCTTTTCGTGAACCACACCTAGTGTCACTTCATGTGTGTTCTCCTGATAAACCACATATGGATTCACTAGTGTCATTGCATGTCTGTTCTTTTCATGAACCACAGCTAGAGTCCACTAGTGTCATTGGATGTCTATTCTTCCGATGAACCACACATGGATCCACCAGTGTCATTGTCTGTCTATTCTTTTCATGAATCACAGCTAGAGTCATTGCATGTATGTTACTTACATAAACCACATATGGATCCACCTAGTGTGATTGCATGTCTATTCCTCTAAACAAACCACATAAGGATCCACAAGTGTCATTGGATGTGTGTTCTTCTCATGAACCACACCCAGTGTCATTGCATGTGTGTTCTTCTAAACAAACCACATAAGGATCCACCAGTGGCATTGCCTGTCTGTTCTTTTCATGAACCACATAAGGATCCACCAGTGTCATTGCATGTCTATTCTTTTCATGAATCACAGCTAGAGTCATTGCATGTATTTTAATTCCATAAACCACGTATGGATCCACCTAGTGTGATTGCATGTCTGTTCCTCTAAACAAACCACATAAGGATCCACCAGTGTCATTGCTTGTCTGTTCTTTTCATGAACCACACCAAGTGTCATTGCATGTGTGTTCTTCTAAACAAACCACATAAGGATCCACCAGTGTCATTGCCTATCTGTTCTTTTCATGAACCACACCCAGTGTCATTGCATGTGTGTTCCTCTAAACAAACCACATAAGTCATTGCATGTCTATTCTTTTCATGAACCACACCCGGTGTCATTGCAATGTTCTTTTCATGAACCATATCTAGAGTCATTGCATGTCTGTTCTTCTAAACAAACCACATAAGGATCCACCAGTGTCATTGCATGTCTGTTCTTTTCATGAACCACACCCAATGTCATTGCATGCGTGTTCTTTTCATTAACCATAGCTAGAGTCATCGCATGTCTATTACTTCCATAAACCACACATGGATCTGTAGCATCCCATCTGTCTAACATATGTAATGCTACATGGTCTAATAATAAAATGCTACTTCCTACATATAATTGTTGCATCATAATTATATCATGCTCATGTCATCATGCCATATTGCATTTGAGCATCATATAAAAACCCTTTTCTTTTGGTTCTTATCTCATATGCACTATTAATTGTATTTGCCTCTTGATATATTGTATTTGGTTCTTGATAAATGCTTGATGCCCAAGTTGAGTTGGGGGCATATCTTTTATCTAACTCCACCACCTTTTCTTGTCACCACCCCATAATTCCACCATTCAACTATATGTGAGCTTTGCATTTTATTGGGTTTAACTCTAGCTCATGTGGGTTGGGATGGATCCACTTCTATTTACACATGCTTCCATATATGCCTCATGTGGTTTTCACATTGTTTATATGTGGAGAGCCACATGGCCACCTTTGCATGCATGTGGTTAGTTTCACTTGCCCTATCTTCCATATGGTTTGTTTTGGGAATAATTGAGCATTGTTTAAATATAATTGTGGCCAAATGATCTTCTAGTGGAACATACACACTAGCATGGCCTATTATATTCATTATTGCTTAAATCCACCCTTGCCATATTTTATCAAGCTTGTAGCTTATGTGGTGGTATTTATTCAAGTATGGATGTGCATGGGGGTAATAGATGCCCATATGTTTATGTAGTTGTTTTCACAACTAATGAATGTGGCAAGTATTTTTCATGCATGGCCCATGAAAAGCCCTCACTTGTTCTTCTATTTTGGGTTCTTTTGGAATATTTTTGGGTGGAGTTTGTTTGAACTCAATTGAACAAATGAACCAATTAAATACTTCTTTTCCACTTGTCTTCCACCTTGCCCCTCTTTTACTGGTTTCCTCTTTGTCAAGTATACATGGGATATATTTTGTTTTCACAAAATATTATCATGTGCATGAGGCATGCAAGATCATTTTTCTTTCTTCCACCTCTCTCTCTTTTGGTCCTATTGTTTTCTTCCTTGTCATAGGTTAAACCTTTTGGTTTTCTTAGCTACTCTAAAACCTAGCTCATCCATCTAGTTGTTTTTCCCTCTCTCTTTTCTAGCTAAACCGAGCCCTCTCTCTCTCTCTCTCTCTCTCTCTCTCTCTCTCTCTCTCTCTACACCTAGCAAAAGCCCTAGCTACCCTCACCTCCCTTTTCCCTTTCACTCTAGACTGAGCCACCCCTACCCTAAACCCTAGCCGAACCCATTCCTTCTTCCTTTGGCTTGAGCCAGCAACCACCAGAACCCCCAAGTTACTCCCCTCTGGTCCGTCTCCCCTCTCCACTCGTTGCTACAGGACAAGAGAAAGAGGGAGGGAAGAAAACCTAACCCGATCCCCTCCTCCTCACCTTTTGCAAAAGATACCACCCTCCCCATGTGCTCTCCCCTCCTTCCTCATCTACCCCACCACCTCACCCCACCTCAGATCCTATCCAGGAGGCGCCCAGGTCCCTCTCTGCCTCCCTTATTCTTCCTCTCCTTGCCGCATCCCATGGCCATGGCCCAAAACCCTAGCTAGCCATACCTCCCTCGAGTTCGTCGAGCTCTGGTGGACGTCAAGGCCGCGCGAAGTGAACCAGACGCCCATCTGCTTCCTCTTCGACGCCCTGTAGACGGAGCAATGACCGGAGATCGCCGGAGTCTCGCCGTCGCCGCCGTGTCCGTGAGGTGGCCGAAGGAGCGGATCGCCAGCACTGCGACAGTACCCTGCCACCCCTGCTTCCACGGCTTCGCGGGCGCACTCTCGTGAGCACCTCCTCCCTCCCAGAAAACCTCCTTCCCCCTCTAGTTCGCCGGATCGCCATTGCACTCCGTCGAGCGGCCTCCGTGCGCCGCCGCTGCACTGTCTGTCGCGTCTGCAGTAGCAGCAGTAGCAGCAGTAGCATCCGACCCGCCTCTGTTGCTCTTCGTGTCCCGCGCGCTGTAGACCTCCTCCGGCAATGCCACCTGAACGAAAGTTGTAGGCCTTGGATCCCTCTACATCTTTCCTTTTTACGGCATGGCGAAACTCGCCACCGTTTAGTCGTAGTCGCAGCCGCAACCCAGCCCGAGCTCGCCATTTCTCCACCGAGGACGTGCAGTTCGTCAGTCCAGCATCCCGCCACGCTTTTGCAAGAAACCCCCTCCGCTTTTCGTCGCGCACCGGCTAGCCCCTTCGTGGTTCTTTAGGCCCACCTACCAGCCCCTGTGCAGTTTTGCAAAAAGACGCCCGTGCTTTGAGGTTTTCCAACCCGCGCTCCCTCGGATTCCCCACGTGGCAGGCCCCCGCTGGGGCGCCCGCGTGTGGGTCCGCACGCCCGCGGGTCCAACTTGTCATCTCCCGCTGCTGGTTGATCCCGCGGTGAGAAAAGCCCGCGTAGCCCGCTGCGCCCCACCTGTGCTGAGTCAGCGGCTGGGCCACCTGTCAGCGTCAGTGGCTAGCTTCCTTTGCATACAAAAAAATCTCCGATCTTTTTCTGTTTAATAAAAATGATTTCAGAAATTGTTAAATATGTTTTAAATCCAGGAATTAATAACTTTTTATTAATAAATCCAAATAATGCAAATGATATATGTTTTTGAATCAGAAAAATGTGAGGATTCGAAATCTGCCACCCAAAATAATGTTCGAGTAATTTAAATTTTCGAAATTGTTTAATTGCAATAAAAATGCCTTTTCTTAATTAATTAATAACTTTAGTTCTATAACTCCAAATTTGACAAATAATATGTCTAAATCAATCAGTGCGACGAGCCCGTTCCAACTATGCATTCCATGTTATGCATTGAAGCATGCATCATGTCATTATTAAAAATCAGAACTGTTTATGACAATAAAACTTGACCAAATAATTAATAAAATGATTTATTCTTGTCCCCACACCTCACCATTGCCATGCTACTTTATTGTCATGTAAATTGTGCATCATTCATCATGGCATGCTTGTTTGCTTGTCGCATTTTATTTATATGCTTGTGCACTTTATTTATGTTGGCCCTTGTTTGTTTGGTTCTTCTTTTCGGATAGACGCCGAGCAGGGGAAATATCAGGAATCCCAGGAGTACTAACCAGATCCACCTCTCGCTTCAACTGAGCTGCCAGGCAAGCACTACCACATGCTTGCATACATATAGTACCTATTGCCTCCATCTTATTCTTGCATCATTGAGTCGCGATTGTATTAAATTGAATCCCAAGTACTGCATAGCCTTTACTTTTAAACCCCACTGAGCCTGTTCCTCAATCCCATGAGCCATTACTACAGGAGTTGTTTGAGCCATGCGAGTCGTAGAACAACATGTGTAGGGTATGTGAGTGTCTGATGGATAACGAGGTACCTAAACAACTTAACCTGAGTAGTAATGGGATAACTAATGAAAGAGGCACCGGTGGGCAATATCTGTTATTTGGTTTTTCCTTCCCACTTGTGTCCCATAGGACCCCGCGTACTTGATTCATGTTCCTTGACTATTCGCACTATCCACATCCGAGAGGCCTTATGGACCCCCCTGAGCCAGAGCTTGATTCATTTCTATTTCTTGTGGCCACAAAGTAGCTTGGGGCTTTATTACTATCATGTACTTATGCCATGTTTTACTGCTTTATTTAAAATTGTGCGTGGAGCACATGTACTGTTTACGAATGCGGAATGTTTTCGCGGTATCGACAAGCCCAGACACTTTTTTGGGTTCCCAGTCGTTTACAGCCATTGTCGCAAACCCTGGGTCCGTTTCGGAGCCGACCAACTTCGTTGCGCGTAGCTTAGTGGGGTGCCCCTTGAAATATTTATGAATCCTGTGATTGCTTTGTCGTGAAAGCCTCGTCGGGTTTTGAGTTGGTTTTTCCGAGGTTGATCGAGTGTGTGTTGCTATTTGTGCACCCCTGCAGGGTAAATCTTTTTGAAAGCCGTGTCCACGGTTATGGACGACTTGGAGCACAGTTTCTCGATCATAGACAAGTATAACTAAAGTACTGTCTTTAATGTGACTAAATATCTGACTAGTAAATAGTGCAATATTCATGGAATGAGTAATAAAGCTGCTAACAGATGGGTTGTTCGTCCTCTTTCTCGTTGGTAAGCGAGAAGGAGGATGGATCTGTTACTTTATACTGTTATAACGGTTGCTTCTAATTAACGGACATCCGCCTATCTTTGGTTAGGCGGATGGTTAGCGAGCATCTATAGACTTGTTAGTTATTATCTTTTGCTGCAATTGCGTCACCCAGGTATATGTCCCCTTTAGAGGCATAAAGACTTGTTGAGTACCCCTAGGGTCTCACACGATAAATTGTTTGATTCAGATGAACAGGTGTATTCGCAAGATGGATACTGGGTGGAGGAGACAGATGATGTTGGCAACGATCACGCGGTGTAGAGATTCCGGGGATGGAGATCCGCGAGATCTGTGGGCGGGATGTGCTTACTTATGTGGCATCTTATGCCGATTTGCTTCTTATCCGTACTCGGATCTTGTTTCCCGTTTCCGCTTGATACTCTGATGTTTGATGTATGAGGAGCTATCCTACACTATTATCTCTATCTAGAATATTTGGATCTTGCCGTATGGCATTGCAATATTTCTATTTCTTTTAGATGGTATGGCTCTGAGAACTGTTGTAAGGTAGCTTGCATACATACTCACTTGTGTATGTATTTGATCTCTTCGTCTGTTGCCTACGCCGCTCGCTCTTGTCCCGATGTTCTTGGAAGTGGTTAGGACGGCCGACGGGTCTACACGTGGGTGGCCCCTAGGCCCCCGCTGTACTATTTTAACCACTTTCGGTTCATCCAGGCTTGAACTTAGAGCGTAGGGTCCAAGGTAGTTACAGGATCCACCGATGTCATTGCATGTCTGTTATTTTCATTAACCACGCCCAGTGTCACTGCATGTCAGTTCTTTTCAGGAACCACATAAGGATCCACCCAGTGTGATTGGATGTGTGTTCTTCTCATGAACTACACGTGGATCCACCGGTGTGATTGCATGTATGTTCCTCTAAACAAACCACATAAGGATCCACCAGTCATTGTATGTCTGTTCTTTTCATGAACCACACCCAGTGTCATTGCATGCGTGTTCTTTTCATTAACCATAGCTAGAGTCATTGCATGTCTGTTACTTCCATAGACCACACATGGATCCTCCGATGTCATTGCATGTCTGTTCTTTTCATGAACCACACCCAATGTCATTGCATGTCTGTTCTTTTCATGAACCACAGCTAGAGTCCACCAGTGTCATTGGTTGTGTGTTCTTCCCATGAACCACACATGGATCCACTAGTGTCATTGCATGTGTGTTCTTCTAAACAAACCACATAAGGATCCACTAGTGTCATTGCATGTCTGTTCTTTTCATGAACCACACATAAGGATCCACCAGTTTCATTGCATGTCTGTTCTTTTCATTAACCACACCCAATGTCATTGCATGTTTGTTCTTTTCATGCACCACATAAGGATCTACTAGTGTCATTGCATGTCTGTTCTTTTCCTGAACCACACCCAGTGTCATTGTATGTGTGTTACTTCCATAAACCACATATGGATCCACCTAGTGTGATTGCAGGTTTGTTCCTTCCATAAAGCACATAAGGATCCACCAGTGTCATTGCATGTCTATTCTTTTCATGAACCACACCTAGTGTCAGTGCATGTCTGTTCTTTTCATGAACCACACCCAGTGTCAGTGCATGTAAGTTCTTTTCATGAACCACATAAGGATCTACCAGAGTCATTGGATGTGTGTTCTTCTCATGAATCACACGTGGATCCACCGGTGTCATTGCATGTATGTTCCTCTCAACAAACCACATAAGGATCCACCAGTGTCATTGCGTGTGTGTTATTTTCATGAACCACACCCAGTGTCATTGCATGTGTGTTCTTCTAAACAAACACATAAGGATCCACCAGTGTCATTTCATGTCTGTTCTTTTCATGAATCACATAAGGATATGCCCACTAGTGTCATTACATGTCTGTTCTTTTCATGAACGACACCTAGTGTCAGTGCATGTCTGTTCTATTCATGAACCACACCTAGTTTCATTGCATGTCTGTTCTTTTCATGAACCACATAAGGATCTACCAGTGTCATTGGATGTGTGTTCTTATCATGAACCGCACGTGGATCCACCGGTGTCATTCCATGTCTGTTCCTCTAAAAAAACCACATAAGGATCCACCAGTGTCATTGCGTGTCTGTTCTTTTCATGAACCACACCTAGTGTCATTGCATGCGTGTTCTTCTAAACAAACCACATAAGGATCCACCGGTGTCATTGCCTGTCTGTTCTTTTCATGAACCACACCTAGTGTCATTGCATGTGTGTTCTTCTAAACAAACCACATAAGTCACTGCATGTCTATTCTTTTAATGAACCACACCCGGTGGCATTGCATGTGTGTTCCTCTAGACATACCACATAAGGATCCACCGGTGTCATTGCATGTATGTTCCTCTAACAAACCACATAAAGATCTACCAGTGTCATTGGATGTGTGTTCTTCTCATGAACCACACGTGGATCCATTGGTGTCATTGCATGTCTGTTCCTCTAAACAAACCACAAAAGGATCCACTAGTGTCATTGTGTGTCTGTTCTTTTCCTGAACCACACCCAGTGTCATTGCATGCGTGTTCTTTTCATTAACCATGACTAGAGTCATTGCATGTCTATTACTTCCATAAACCACACATGGATCCACCGATGTCATTGCATGTATGTTCTTTTCATGAACCACACCCAGTGTCACTACATGTCAGTTCTTTTCATGAATCACAACTAGAGCCATTGCATGTGTGTTACTTCCATAAACCACATATGGATCCACCTAGTGTGATTGCATGTTTGTTCTTTTCACAAACCACACATGGATACACTAGTGTCATTGCATGGGTAGCCGTTAGACCGAGTCTTCTAGAAGGCACGCCGTAACACAGTTGTTCTGCTTGACGATTGTTACATACCATTCGATTGGGGTGCTTGGACGATTGGGATGGTCTTCGTGAGAGCGATCCGCGAGTAGGCTGTTCTGTGGCATGGTTGGCCACGCTTGCTCTAGAAAAACTGGCAACACCAGGCACTCCCCTATTGCGAGTGTCACGTCTCACGAGTTCAGTGGGCCACATCCCAGTGTGATGTCCCCATTACTGCTCTTCCTCCCCGTACTTCTCTTCCTTACCCTCGAAGCCACGTTCCCCACTTCACTCCCATCCTGTCGTAGCTGCAAGCCGACGGCGCCTCCATCCCAATCCCCTCTCCGGCAGCCACCCCCCCCCCCACCCCTCTCGCCATGGGTTCAAGGGGAGACGGCGAGGAAACGCGTCGTGACGACAGGGACGGTGATTTCGATGTGAGTCGTCTCATCTATATTTCTATCATATGTGGCTAGTTATCTATTTTTTGAGCTAGATCTAATTTGTTTACTCATGCGTGTATGATGTATTAGGCCAACCAGACGATGTATGACTCCGACTATCATGGTTTAGAGGATGAAGACAGTCCTCTAGTATGTAAACATGGATACGTGCCCGCTAAATTTGTAGCCTTCGAAGGACGAAACGCATGCAGGAGGTTTCTATAGTGTCAAGGACATCGTGCAATGATGCAAGGCAGAAGTTGCGGTGTTGTCAAATGGATAGATCTAGAGTGGCCCAAATCGATGCAGAAAACGCTGGACAAACTATGGGAGATGACTGTCAAGTTGAAATAATCTATATTCAGCTCACTTATTAACAGTGTTGAGATGAAGCTATGGGAACCAGTTGACACGACCAAGCATAAGCGAGATCTCAGGTGGGTGCAAGCCATGGTTATCAAAGTCGAGAAGGAGAGGGACGCGGCGTTGGCCCTAAAGGCTAAAGCAGAGCAAGAACTGACTCCAGCAAGGAACGATCTCCACCAGGCCAAAGTCCTGTAGTACACAACTACGTGTATTGACAAGTGCATGAGGAAAAATGCAGAGAAACAATTAAAGCTGTGCAAGTAAGATGCTAAAAGGAAGGAGTAGACAATTTGATCCTTGATCTCGCAGGAAGATGCGCATCGGGCCAAGATTAGGAAGATCAAGGAGATGTGTGATAACTAGTTCTATTTAGCTTAAGCTCTGTGCCTTTTTAAGTTGTAATATTTGTACTTGTTGACCTTGCGGTCTGAACAATTGGTCCCCGATTCCAGGGAGGAAAAAAATAGCTCTGACCCCGCATTAATTTGTGGAAGAATTTGTGATTTAGATCAATTTCTGCCTCGATTTAGATCTCTGTCCCGGATTGGGAACGTAACCGTGGACCAAATACACCTTTTCTACTAGTGTATTCTGACATTGGTGGTTTGTTTAAACGTAATCTACGTGGGTTGTGCCGCATGCAAATGGCACAACCACAATTTATAAAGTGGAAGCACGTACACCCGGTTACTGGAGATCCGGGAGCTTCGCCAGATGCAGGGGATGCAGGAGCAGAGAGGCGGTGAGATAGATGGGCTCAAGATTAGGCCAGAAAGAGGTACCCATTTCCTCCTCATCTGGGCATTATCAGTGAGAACATTGCTGTTTATGTTGCCACGTCGTTGTGCAGCATCTGAAATAAGTTGCTGCTTCATGGAGTGTGGTAGCTTAAATAATTTATTTATGTGCCACTTTCATTCCGTCGTATTTGGAGACCTCCTGCCCCTCAGCAATCGTGGAACCGGTGGATCCTTGTTTTCAGATAGCAGTGGCACAATCACAATTTTAGATTCAACTACTGACTCGGGCGTTTCCAAACCCTAAGTCGTGGTACATTTTACTCAGAGAACGTGGGTAGATTATTTTTCCCAGCAACGTGCCACACACAGAGCGATCAGAATTTAACAGAATTACATATATAGGTTCAAGTTCAACACATTACTATGTATCTTTATTGCCAGCAGCCTTCTTCCGCAGCCTGGGTGCCAAGCCTTCATGTCCAATGGCTTCTTCATTTCCTGCCTTCTTCCCCTTCCTCGGTGCCAATTTTCTTAGCTTCACGTACTCTGCATCGCCAGGACAATGGGCACCAGAATCGTGTCCAGCATCATCTTTCCACTCGTTTTTAATTTCTTCAGGCATCAAAATGACATCTTTCCACTCATTTTTAATTTCTTCGGGCAGCAAAATGACTGACCCGGTAGTCATGTTTCTAACCTTGTGGCGCTTCCTGTCAAAGAAACAAGACTGTTGCATAACTGCCCAATATCTGCAGAGTAAATAAAACAAAAATTACAATTCAGCACAAGCATGCGAACCCCAAGAGACCTTTGCTTACTAGGAGCTAATTGGGTTCGAGCAACCACCCTGTCCAAGTATAGAAGGGCGACTCCCAGTTGCAGCAGCTTCCACATCCAGTACATCACATTTCAGCTCAAACATGGCAGCTGAAGCATACCTTTTCATCAACCCAATTAGCTGACTGTCACACGTTATAGGAACCATGATGCCACGTTCATCCATGAAGCTGAACTTTGCAGTCTACTTCAGCCATAATTCAACATGATTACGCAGAGCAGCAACCATACCAGATATAGTCCAGATCTGCGCAGGCGCTTCTTCCATCGTGAAACAATGGTGTCCATACCTCTTTCCCTTAGAGTCGTACCTATAGAGGACTACTGTAACCAGGTAAGGGGGTCCGCGCAGATCCCATTGATAGAAAACTATGGACAAAATATGTTTGTCAGCGATGGGCTAACAAACAATTTGAGGTTCAGTAGCCAGCTAGTAGTTGTAACTAGTGCGAATAGCAAAGAGAAGGGTAGACCACCCGCTTGTAGACAGCACTTCTCCTTTCTTGATAGTAGGATCTACCATCCTCTGAGCTGCTCGGCTCGTCGGCGGCAGAGGCGGGCTAGAGCCTCGCAATGGCGGCTATGGCATGCGCCATTGGAGCTCGGTATCAGCGACTGGGCGCAGCAACTTGGCCGCAGAAGTCAAATGTCCGAAGGGATCGTCCTGCCTGGAGGGTGGATTCTGACGCCGCCGGTGCTAGGGGAAAGCTGGGAATGGATTTGTGAAATTGGTCAACGCATCCAATCCACTTAGCTGCTCAATTTGCCTAAGAGGTTGCCGTGTTGGCGCCCGCGTCACAGACAGATAACTGACATGTGGGTCCCGACCGTCTACTTCACGGGGCGGTTTAACGGAATGTTTGTATTTCGCAGGGGTGAGATGAGTTTGCCTCGAAATGGCCCCTCTCAGTAGTTGGTGGCCCAACTTTTCAAAACGTGGTAATTTCAGGCAACTTAGGTACCGCCATGCGCTGGCCTGCCAACTTTGGTACCGCAGACGAACAAGCCCCACGAGGGGGTACCTCATGATGCCTGCCCGACCTGATCCCTTCTAGAGGTGTCCTACATCTCGAAGGCGAAGGCTCCTAGGCTGTAGGGCTCGGCCAACATGGGGACGTGGCACCCCGGATGCCAGAATTCCAATAGTAGCCCCCGGGTTCTTGGCCCGCACGTGTCCCCTCATGGGCCCGAAGGGGCAAGCAGCCTCAGACGATGGATGGGCCCCTACTCTCACTTGGTCAATGAAGACCCGACCTGATTGAATCCTAGCCACGAAGCCTAACCGGCTATGAGCTCTCATCCGTAGATCTGGAGCGCACTGTTCCTGCTACAAGAGTCGTTCCCATGACAGAACGGCACATTGGGCCTTGCGGTTAATATCGTGCTTGCTGTGCAACGATACGTCCTTTCGGCCGGCGCAGTTAAAGGTGGGGAGGTAATCTTTTGTTCCCACTTTGTTGCCTTCTTCCATTCTAATGCCTTGTCCCTCCCTATCTTGAACTTTCGATTCGAAGGCCTCTCCACCTCTCCATGGGACCCATGTGCTTCTCACCCGAGGAGAAAGGCAAAGTTGTGCAGACCGAGGGAATAGAGGCTCCACCGGTGAAGTGTGGCCGCGGGCGACCCTGCGGATGTGGCCGAGGGGGTCATGGCGGTCTCGGCATGGCCCTTGCCGTACTTGCACCTATGGAGGCGAGCAGCATTGGGGGATATTCCTGCCAAGCACAGACGTGGTTGCCCTTGCGAGAGAGGCAGGGGTCGCCGCGGAGGGTGGGGTGGTAGGCCCAGGGCTGCACCCGGTCCGCACACCCTCCCAACTACCGAGGACCTGGTTCTGGCGGCCCCTGCTCCTATGGTTATCAAGATCGAGGATGACCCTGAGCCCGAACAGGTCATCAACTTCATCGTCATCCTTCATGGCTTGGACTAGTTCATGCGAGTGAAGCTGACCAATCAGTTCGTGCCCGGGACTGCGCATGACCTCCCGGACACGGCGCAGTTGTGTCACTCTGGGGCGAGAAGTGGGAGGTGAGCATCACGACCTTCTCGGGAGGCGAGAAGATCCTCTCTAGCCATTAGCGTCGCTTCCTCTCCGAGTAACACATCAAGGGCGGCTTTACACTGCGATTTCGATATGCCAGCAACGGTGACTTCTCCATCTCAGTGTTCGACACGTAGTTGTGTCACATCGACTATCCTCCTCACCTCCGTTCCGCCTAGTAGGCGTGGCCACCACGGCGCTGCCAGGATGCATAGGGCTCAGTCCTTGGAGGTGCGATGTCGAAGCAGTTGTCAACTCCTTTTGCCTTTGTAACTAAGACTTTAGGATGAACTTCCCCGTGAAGGTCCTTGTTCCGTTTGCCTGTTTCTATTTGTTTTTGTTGTGCTTGGAGTTCATCACATGCTCGTGGCATTGCACCCTCTTTATCGGGGTTGGTGATAGCGTTTCGTGCCTTTCCACAGGGACAATCCTTTAGAGACATCAAGCGCGTTTATTGGGCGGATATGCGTCCTAGGACGGCGCCCTTGCGAGGCGAGGTTGCAAGTGCAGTTCTTGCGGAGGTGATTCCTGAGGACGGTGTTCGCACGGCGCTACTAGTGGGGTTCCTTCTAGTCAACGAGTCGGGATGTCACGCATGGACCGTGTTTGATTAGGCCCGCGTGTCCCTGTCCTCATAGGGGATAGCCCCAGTTCTCGGGCCTCAGGGTGCTAGGCGACTAGCCACGGCCCGTCGATTGTAGCGGATTGGGGGGTCCTCTAGAGGAGAGGCCCCAGCGCATACCCTCGTGGAGGGGTCTCATGTTAACTCCTGGGGCCCGCCCTCTTGATAGGGGGTGCGGCCTCTTGAGGTTTGCATGCCCTTCCCCGGTGCCTCTTGTGGGGGTGAACCGCATGTGAGGTAACTAACTCTCGTCTAGCATTGTAATCTTAGAGCCCACGTTTTTTGGCCCTGCTAAGTTTAACCAAAAAAGAGGGTGTCTCTAGGGTCACCATGTGAGCCTCTCGAGGGGGAACCATAAGATTAAATGTTCTTTCTTCCAGCTCCGTGGTTTCTCTTGAGTTTTTTGCAAATTTTGGGGACAAGGGGTGAGGTGACTCACGGCCGAGGAACGGGTAGAGGAATTCAGAGATCGACACATTAGGTCTAACGAGCTCGGGCTGCGGAGGAACAGGGCCTCATGAGCCGTCGCAAGGATTAAAACAAGGTCTGGAACCATGGGTCAGGTAACTCACGGCCAAGGGACAGGCAGTAGATTCGGAGCTCGACGCTTTAGGTCCTGACGAGCTTGGGTTGCGGAGGAACAGGGCCTCATGAGCCATCGCAAAGATAAAAATAAGGTTAGGAACTGTGGGTGAGGTAACTCATGGCCGAGGGACGGGCTGTAGAGTTCAGAGTTTGATGCTTTAGGTCCTGACGAGGTCGGGTTGCGGAGGAACAGGGCCTCATGAGTTGTCGCAAATGTAAACACGAGGTCGGGAACTATGGGTGAGGTAACTCACGGCCGTGGAACGGGCCACGAAGTTTAGAGCTCGACACTTTAGGTCCTAACGCGCTCGGGCTGCGGAGGAGCAGGGCCTCATGAGCTATCACGAGGATAAAAACAAGGTCAGGAACCATGGGTGAGGTATGTCACGGCCGAGGAACAGGCCATGGAATTCAGAGCTCGACACTTTAGGTCCTGACGCGCTCGGGCTGCGGAGGAGAAAGGCCTCATGAGTCATCGCAAAGATAAAAACGAGATAAGGAACCGTGGGTGAGGTAACGGCCGAGGAACGGGCTGTGGAGTTCAGAGCTCGAAACTTTAGGTCTTGACGAGGTGCCCCGTAGACCTTACCGGGAGAGGACCGTAGTGAAAGAGTGCCCACCATCAGAGGCCTGTACATGCACCAAGCGAGGATCTTAGGCACCAAGAACCGTGTGACGAGGTAACTCATGGCCAGGATTGTCCCATGAGTTCAGAGCTCGGCACCTTGGGTCCTGATGCCAAAAGGGAGCCGGCCTGGTGAAGAGTACCGTCCCTAGCCCCTGCTCGCGCAGAGCGTCTGACAGAAATGTGGTGGTGCGGTTTACGGAGAAAATGCTTTTTCAAAGAAAAAACCAAATAGTCAAATGTGCGCGTAGCACAAGATCCAAGGAAGCTCCAGTAGTACAGGCTTATTATAAATGCCACCGCGGCTCGCACGGGGTCTAACGAGAGGCAAACCCGCAAAGAGTGGAAGATTTTCGGGGTTCACCTTCAAAGAGTCGCGGAGTCAGGTGTGCCATTCGTAGAGGTTTGTCCACCTTCCAGCAGCCCGTCTCGCTAGTTCCTATGGCCGCTTAGCTGCCACCGCCGGGGCTTCCAGAGCCATGCACACGCTGGGTACAGTCCATGGGGAAGTCCAGAGCCCACGCGTTGTTGCCGTTCTCAGGAGGTGCCTCATCCCTCGCTAGGATGGGTGGGGAACTCCTGATCCCCTCATGAGGTCACGAATACCGGTCAAGCCCGGTCCCTCGCGAGGCGGGAACAGCGCGGCTGCTACCCTCTTTGCCATGGTGTTCTCTTGGGCCATCATCTTCCTCCTCCTGGTGGAGCCTCCGATGTAGTATAAGGCATCACATCCTCATGATAGGTGGCAGTAGCGGTCTTCTAGGCGTTCTCCATGGAGCGTAAGGCTTCCACATCATCGCAACAGACCGTGATGACTCCGCCGCTTCCGCCAGGCATCTTGAGCATGTTATAGGCATGGTGAGTGACGGCCATGAACTTGGCCAGCGCAGGGTAGCCGAGGATGACGTTGTATGGGAGGTTGATGTGCTCCACATCAAAGTCGACGAGCTCGGTGTTGTAGTTGTCGCATGTTCCAAATATGACAGAGAGGCGCACCTCCCCGATGGGTGCAGTGGACCCGCTTGCAACCTTGGAGAACGGCATGGTTGGCATTAGCTTGTCATAAGGCACTTGTAGCTGGGCGAAGGTCTCGGTGGAGATCACATTCAGGCCCACGCCACCGTCAATGAGGGTCTTCGCAACAGCGATGTTGTTGATGATGGGGGTGCAGATCAGGGGAAGTGTGCCCATAGGCCTGGTGGAGACAGCATGGTCGCCGGCGTCGAAGGTCATGGCGCACTGGGACCACTTGAGCTTCGGCGAGGGGATTCCTGGTCTGGCGGCTGCGACCTCGCGAGTGAGCAGCTTGAAGTGCTGGTTGAATGTCGGGGCTTGGGAGCCACCAAGAATGTAGGCTATAGCACCTTGTGGTACCTGGTAGCCCCCAGGATCCTCTGCACGTCGTTTCTCCTATGGGTGCGGATGTTGTTGCGTGGTGTTAGCTTGGTGGCCTGTTGCTGGGGCATCACGCCCGCCAGGGTTGTTGTTCCACCAATTTCCTCCCTAGTTGCCCTTCCCTGGCCGCCTCACTCGCCTCTCGGCCTTCCCTTTCTCTGGTTGTTGTGTAGTTCATGGAGTGTCTTGAGCTCGTAGCAGTCGTAAGTGGGGTGGCCTGGCTTCTTGTGGAATTGGCAGTACGAGCTGGCGTCCCGCTCCCTCTCACTAGCCCCCTCGCGAGGGCTCTTCAGATCCGGCTCTGCCACCATGACGGTGGCAGTCTTGCGCTTGGCCTCCTTGTCTTTTCCCTTGGATGATCTGGAGGCCTTGGGAGTGGTTTCTATCTCCGCGAGGCCGAACATCCTCCCTACCTCGGCCTTGGCGCACTTCTCGGCCATGACGAAGAGCTCGGCGCCGGTGGTGTGGCTCTCGCCCTGAATCCCAATGGTTTCCCTCATCTTGACATCCTTCACGCCCTTAGAGAAGGCGTTGATGATGTTCGAGTCTGGGATCTTGGGGATTTTGTTGCGGACTTGACTGAACCTCTACCGGACCTTGAAGAGGGTCTCCCCAGGCTGCTGACGTATCTGGCGGAGGTCGTAGTAGGTGAGCGAGCGCTCGTAGGTCCCCTTGAAGTTGGACATGAAGAGGGAGCTAAGCTCCGCCCATGAGTCGATTGGGTGCGGGCCACTTCATTCAGACACACGGGAAACCAGTTCGCCATGACATGGTTGTCTCCTCCAGCTGCTTCGACACCCGTGGTATATAGCTGGAGAAATTCACACGGGTTCATGGTGTCGTTCTAGCGCGCTAGTGTTTCCAGGCAGAACTGTTGCGGCCAGACCATGCGGCAAAGGTTCTTGGTGAAGGCGAGGCAGCCGTTGGCCTAGACCGCCGTGCCGTTATTGAGGGCCACACGGTTCTGATCTCCCGCGGTGGTGATTTCCTCGGCGAGGGGGTCCTCGCGCTCACGCGGCGACACCGTGGCGACCAGAGGTGAGATGATCTAGCAGCTGTTCACGGGTGGTCGAGAGGCATCACCCTACTTGGCCGCACCTCCGCGTCAGCGGAGCAGGAGTGAGCCCCCAGCCAGCGGCTCTCCGCCTGCGGCCCGAGCCCCTGGGCCCTGCGAGGAGAGGGTGGTGGCATTGAGGAGCTCGGCGATCTGGTCGCGCCACTTCTCCTGGCCCTGCTCAGCCGGTGGGTGCTCCAGGAGCTCGCACACGATGCGCTTGGTAGCCTCTAGGGTGAGCTTCTCGGGGTGGCTGCGAGAAGACGCGTTGCATCCGATCAACATGACACCGTGCGAGGAGGGGGCAGGATCCTACAATGGGGGGTAGGAGGAGCCCCCTCGTCCTCTGTCGATGGGACTTTCTCAAAGGCGGCGCACCGCCAGGCCGACTCCATCTGGGCTTTGCTTGCCGCACAACAGAGGGCCTGCTCGGCACGCGTCTCGTTGCCATCTGACATGTTGCCACGGTTGTTGAACGTCTTGAAAACGCGCCTCAACCCCCTACTTAGAATGCCAAATGTCGGAGAGTTGTCCCGCGAAGGAACTAGGGTCCATTGATCCCTTGGTTCATGAGGGGGATGAACACACGATTCCGCAGGAGTTCGGCGATGGCTACGGAGGCAAATTTGATGCACGGCAAAGAGTTGACATGAGGATTTTTTACCTAGGTTTGGGACCCTCATGAGGAGGTAAAGCCCCTACTCCTGATTGGTTGTATTGCTGGCTTGCCTCGCGAGGTTACAATGGCGGATGAAAGTCTAGGGTTTCAGATCTCTGAGATACGTCCCCTTGCAAGGTAGGAGAAAAGGGCTCCTTATATATAGCGGCACCGGGCCTCTTCCCCCGATTTAGGAGTGGGAAGGGTGCGCACAGTGCCGCCCATCGTTATCCTGGTCTAGGACTCTACTTTTTGGTGGACTTGGTCCAGCACATCGCGCTTCACTTTGTCCTCCTATAAAGCGTCCTTTGTCGATGTCCTTTGTGTTTATTTGGTCCTCTTTGATTTTCCCTCCTTTCACCAAAACGGCGACTGAGAGCGCCTCCTGCCACCAGATCACCTTCTCCTTCCCAGCGAAAGGATAGTGGATCGAGTCTTCTTTACCGAGTCGGTTGATGCCACGGAAGCCCTTGGCTCACTGCCTGGGCCACAGTCTGTAGTCCGCCCAGTGTAACTACGATTCTACCCCCGACATACCCGGGGTATCCGAGGCTCGGAAATGTTTACCTAGCGCCAGGGAAGTCCCTCACAAGGGTGTACGTCACGATGCCTTCCTGGCCTGATCCCTTCTAGAGGCGTCCGACCTCTAGAAGGCAAAGACTCCTAGGCTACAGGGCTCGGCCAAAGCAGGGACGTGGGACCCCCGGATGCCAGGGTTCCGATACCTTCTGGGAGAAGAGAAAGTGGAGCACGGCGAGCTTGACTATGCCCTCGGCTGGCCTTGGGATGGTGCAGAATGATGGTGGTTGCTGGTACCTGCGGCGCTAGGGTTTCGAGGACCCGTGGGGAACAAGAGAGAGCAGCGCTGTGGGGAAAGGAGAAGAGGAGCATGGATTGGGCAAACCTTATCCTCGTGAGGGCGTCGGCATCGCGCATCACAGCGACGACGAGCAGTAGAGGCCATGCTAGGCAGCTGCTTGTGTCGGTAGGGAAGACGACGCATAGGAGTATGGCAGTCTGGAAGGCACCTGCCGGTTTTGGCCCCCCATACCCACACCCGACCCTCCTCCCCTCCCCCATGACTTGGCCCCATACTCGCAGCCGGGTCAGATTTTCCTCCAAACTTGTGAGTCGGCTGGGTACGGGGACCCAACTGGTACCCGGCAGGGCCTCGCATCCCACGGCCACCTAGACCAGTAGCCTAGCCTCGCCTGCCTTAGATGGATCTCGGCCCTCCTATGGTGATGTAAAGGCCCCCATGGATGTGTCGATGGGATCCATGTGACGGCGTAGTCAGGTCACCCGATGTCGACAGATTTGGAGGAAGACGGGGTCGGGATTTGTCTTGCATGGTCATAGTGTCACGCCGAAGTTGGAGGAGGAGAAGGGCTACACCGGCCCAATCATGGAATAGCAATGGAAGGAAGACGAAGGGAGAAAGGGGTGACGACGGTGTGCAAACGGAGGGACCAGAGAGAGGGGCAGTGGCTCTGCAATTTGCATGAGAGGTAGAGATGTAAAGTTGTGGGAGAGGCAGAGAAGGGCAGCCATGCATGGGGTAAGTGGGAGCATGCATGTGTGGTGTGCATGCAGCATGCCGTGTGGTGTGTCTATGTGATGCGTGTGTAAGTGGACATGTCTAGGATTAGCCGGGTATGTGGGTACTGGTTTGGCACCCCCATACCTGGCCCCGCTAGACCCGTCAGGTCTAGTTTTTCCTCCTAAGCAGCCGTGCGGGTATTTTTCTTTACCAAAATCTCCCCATTTAATGCGGGTACCCATCAGGTTAGTGGGTTTAGGGTACCCATCGGGTTAGCGGGTTTTGGGTACCCATTGACATACGTATATGGCGGGTTGGGCCTCGTTGGGCCGGCTACTAGGCCACTGCGGGTGCGAGCGAGCGGCAGGGAGAGAAGGGGAAAGTTTGGGCCGGTCTAGGGCACTCTGGTTCTATTTTTCTGGTAAAAAGCTTTTTATTTTTCCTTTTCCCAATTTCCCTTTTATAAATTCATTTGAAAATTTCTATTGGACATTTAAAAAATGCCACAAGGTTTTGTAAAAATATTTGAAATATTTTGAGGCCCTTGCAATCTAACTAGGCTCCACTATTTTGGTAATTACAAAATATCAAAACCATTTGAACTCATTTCAAATTGGGAGGGAAAATAGCTAGGGTTTAGGGTTTTATTTCCTTTTTGCATTTTTTGTTTTGTCTTAGCAAAAATTTATGATGCTCATGAATGCACAACAAACCATAATTACTCGTTAACTAAAACTGGGGTGTTACATCTCTATCCTCCTTACGAGAATGTCGACCCGAGACACCTAAGTTAGGAAGGAAGGAGACAGGGTTCCACTAAGGATAAGAGGGAAACACACTAAACAACACACCGAGTATCCCATGGTCAACTCATGAAAGGAGTGTTCATAAACAACTCTGATATGACAAACATGAAACACGTCAAGGTAACCGAGGAAATAAAAGGAGAAGGTTTCAAGTTGTTATATAGCTGGTCTTCATATGGATTGAGACCATGGAGCTCACCAAAGAGTTAAAACTTCTGAGAAGGAAAGCTTACAACAAAAATAATATAACCATAAACTTCGAAGATGAAACTCTAATTAATAACTTAAGTAGAGATTTCATGGTTATAGGGATACACATAACCAAGTTGTTGAACTACTTTTGAAACAGAAGGGTCACTCTTTTGTTCAACAGAAGGCCAAGACAGAAGGTTATTTTCGTTTAGAGGACTTGTAAGAGTCACAAGGAACATGTAGCAAGAGAAACTTCTGATTACCATGACCATCATCGCTCTTTGAACATGTTTATATAGAACGCAGGAAAGTCTTTATTCATCCAGGGATAACAGAATCTTTTCCAAAGATTGTTATATCACTTTACACTACCAAGATGAATTGGTAACAAGATTCATGATAACACGAGAAGAAGAAACTTCATTCTCGGACTTCTATTACTTGGCATCACAAGACGCTTTCCAATGTACTAGGGTCTGGAGGATCAACCGAGAGACATTTAGCAGCACTACTTTAAATGTTCTCCTTGATGTTCGAGACACGAGACATCAAGTAAAGGTCGAACTTCAGATACAAAGGAAACCATAATCGCTACTCCCATAATAAATCATAGAAGAAGCCTCATGAGAAATTGTTGTTATTGCTGATTCAAGGAAATATGGCAATATGCCTTCCGAATAATTGTGTTAACCATTACATCAATCATGTCGGGTTTACAACGAGACCTATTCTAAAACCTTGAGAAACACCAACCATCATAGCTGCTTGAGATTCAGCTCTAGTTAGGTGGAATGATACTTCGGACTCAACATGTTCGAACAGAAAGTGCACAACATTTCCCAGAGATAAAGTCACTAGATTCTCAAGACATGGACTATAGTGTCAACCTCCAAAAGATTGAGCTAGGTTGATAGACCCATGTATTAACAACTTGTCAAAACACAACTGCACCTACATGAAGTACTTGCAACAAAACACACATATGTCCTTAAGGGAACAAAGATAACTCTACTCGAATCCACGGTGACATCTTTAAACAATTGCACATGAATCAGAGAAGGTCACTTCTAACGTCTAGAACACATTCTTCGATATTACTCAAAAATAATTCTTAAAAGTTTCCAACATCAGTTCCAAATGTTCCATATGAATCTAGTCTAACATGGAGAAGATAGGGGTATTATCGATGGTCTCAACAACAAACTTAGCGGAGACACTCTAGGAAAATGGACTCATATGTCATATGAACAAGGCAAAGTATTGGTCAGACCAAAGGACATGAAGATGTACTTAAGTGAAACATCACATGTAGAAACATCATCAAGATAGTCCTTGGAACTGAGTTCGATTTTACGATAACCCCAATCTAATTAAAGGCGGGGGAAGATAACATATCCACATAGAAATATTATCTTTCTTCAGCACGAACGAAACTAGAAATCCCTTTAGGATGAACTAAGTTGGATAGAACTTTTTTCTTACAACTCTCCAAGTTTTTGTTTAAGCTCAACCAACTGGTTCAAGGGTATCCAATATGTATCCTTGGAGAAAGAAACAGTTCAGAGAACTAGCTTGCTCAAGAACTTGACAACATGCTCATGTGGCAACATGGTGATACTTCTAGGAAGACATCCAGAATATCACGAACCACCAATATGTCACTTCTTTTGAGAGTAAACTTGCTTGGTAGTGCGAGAAAACATAGTCTTAGAGCTTCGGGACGAGCCTAACTCTTTGGTGGAGAGACTGCACCAGAACAGCGGACTTGGTATCATAATCATCCATTGCTTAGTGATAAGGTTAACCAATCACGCTAAGGATGACTCAAATGTCCTTGTTAAGGTCTAAAGAATAATTATTGCTACGAATCTCGAATCGCCTCACTATTATACACACACAACACTCACGATCATGAACAATGCAGAGGATGGGTGGGTAAAGATGTCTAAAAGCATCACCTCATTAAGGGGGGCATGAAACTTAGCACGACCTCTTAGTATAAAAGAGTGTGATACTTTAAGGTAGAATAGGTAGAAGCTAAGCATTACCTCTTGATCTGGGGATTACAACATTTTGACTTGGTCCTAGATATGATGAGGTATCGGAGTTTGTTTCTCCTAGACATCCTGAAATGGTTTGTCTTGATGGACCACAAGAGTATCTTGCATGGAATACACCAACATGCATCACTACCTGGCTACCAACTGGTAGACAAAGGTCGGGAAAAGAACAAGGTGAGGATCATGGTCAGGAGATAATCCTGAGATGTGGATGCATAGATTAACAATCTTACGAAAATCAATGCTGAAAGGAGAAGTGTGGCAGAGTCACGAGTATAGAAGCGAGACTCATGAGGAGTACTCTAGCCTAGGGTTACAAGAGAGACCTATCCGGCTATGACTAAGAGTCGGTTACAAAGTACATCTTGGTCTACAAGTAACTAAACAGGCCTAAGTCGGTAAGTTATCTGGGCCTTCCCGTAGCCGGATGGAACTCCGTCTTCTCTCCCTGACTGGGCCACCTGTGAATAAAATCTCTAACCCAAAGTGGGCCACCCTGGTCAGCAACTCACAGTGGATATACCCAGAAAGTCTATCCCCAACAGTAGCCCCCGGAAGCCTCCAAGATCTTGAGTCAGATTTCATCGTCTAGCTTGATCTATCTTTGGTTTGCAAAATCTTGAAGGGTTCCTAACACTTAAAACAAAAGGTAAGATCCGAGTCTCAAATTGAGTCGGACCTATGAGTATGTCATTCGATTTTCCAGCTTGAATTTCAAACTAAGCCGGAACTTGGTCTCTGACACGTCCTAACATCAGTCAAGGTCAAGTCACATCATTAATAGACATCCCTGACAGTGCGACCGTTGGTGGGTCCATTTATCATAGAACCGAGGTGCCGTTTAATGCGCGCACGGAGATCGAGGAGGTGTAATCTTCTCGAGGAGGTTACCCAGCTCCTTTCACGATGGATGGCACATTCACTATTCATTTCACATGAATCTTGAGCAAGGGAGGCATATAAGCGGTCTAGATCTCCTTATTCCTCCTCACAGATCCTTCTGCCTTCTTCTTCCTCCCAACACCACCGCGCACTTACTCCTCCTTTCCTTCCTCCAAATCGCACAACGCAGCCCATCTAAGGTCACCATTATCACCAAAATGGCTGACGCATCTTCATCTGGCACGGCGGCGACCACGGCGGCAACCACTATAGTGGCAGAGAAGGAGAATTTCCACAGAGTGTGGATCTTGTGCATCCTCAACGATGATAAACTTTGTGTCATTGAGAAGGAAGGTCTACTCTGTTCTGGCGACTGGTGGAGCAGCTTTGATGAGGTCGCCCCCAATGCTGGCATCGACAAGATGGTCCACTTCGGCACTCACCTTGACAGAGGTTTGAGCTCTCCCACCTTAGAGTTCTTCTCTAAGGTTGTAGATTACTATGGAGTTCAGCTCCACAATTTCCCCCCAAACACGATTCTAGAACTTAGCACTTACGCTTCCTTGTGTGAGGGTTATCTCGGAATAAAATTGAGTCTTATATTGTTCTAGTACTACTTTGGTACCCAAAGAAACTCCATCACTTTCGGTAATCCTTACATTACCGGGACTCTTAGCCTGACCCTTAGGAGAGATCAAGTCTACCCAAGATTAAGGCTAGCGAGTCGGTGAAGAAATGGCCATCCACATTATTTTACCATAAGGACAAACCGGCTCCTGGCAAAGAAACTGCTTTGCCGGCTTTTGTCGATGATGCTGCCACACCCCAAGAGTCCTGGGATGCGGAAGCTCTATCTCATTTTGATGATCTGATTCTCACTAAGAGACGGATCGAATACCTGATGAAGCACAAGGGTCTGAAGGGATCCGACTTGATCCACTGCTGGCTGGCATGCCGGATTCAACCCCTTCAGTACCATGGTGACCGGCTTATGCACACGGTCACCAAAAGCAAAAAGGACAGCCTCAGGATTCGCTCGCTCTCAATCCTGGACAATGAATATGAGTTCCAGATCAAATGGTTGCTCAAGGAGCGAGTTGAGAGGAAGATTCCAGATCACTCTCTGGACATGTATACTGCTCATGAATCTTTAACACTAGTAAGTTTTTCTAGGATGTTTCCTTTATACTCAATTTATTTGCTGATCTATACTTTGTGACTTTGCAATACTGAGGTAATGTCTCTTTCAGCTTGCTGACCTCCCCAAGTCGGAGCTTGCTCCTCTTGAGGGATATCCACATGAGGATCCGGTTCCTCAGGAGGATGAAGAACTCGAAGTTTTACTAGAGGCACTTACCCGGAAGCACAAAGCTCCGGTTGTCTCTGTGGGCACCTAGAAAGTGCCCGTTATTTTAGGGTAGGAGTCACAGGCGGGGCAGCAAAATTTATGTGGGCACCCGGAACCTGCTGCCCCGCCTCTGACTCCTACCCTAAAGCCATCTTTAGCGCTAGAGGGTACATCCTCTCCATGCGTTGAAGATGTCCTGGCTCATTCTCAAGACCCAGCAAACCTTGGTTCGCATACCGACATCACCATAGGTGACTCGGAACTTGATAAGGGTTAACCCTCAAAGGGTAATGATCCCTTAGACCTTCGCAGACAACCGTCTACAGAATCCAGGTATTGCCAAACTTGGCTTTACTCGAAAGAGCGCAGAAGAGATCAAGAAGCTGGCTCTCCATTGTTTAGAGACCTGGAATATCTCGTCGGAGGAGGAGGCACAAGAAGCTGAAGACGTCAAACTCGTCAACCTTCTTGACCAAGTTCGTCTTCGAATGAGAAGTTGAAGGCCGGTGTGGCCCCGCCACAACCAGTGATTCATTTGACTCTTGCCGAGAAGGTTTCTTCTGAGGTGCACATGAGCCTCAACAAATTAACTCATGAACATTATGTAAGTCCTAATCTAACTCTTCAATTTATTGTATTTCATATTGTATCCTCTAGACCCCAAGAATGAAATTGGATAGGAATCCGGATTTATGCTTTTATAGGATGCCAAAGAATGAAATAGTATAGCCCCTCCTAGGCTCGTGCTGATATTTAACTTAGTTAAAATATTAGCCCGAGTATTAGTAGACTTCTGACTCTGGTTACCATTCTGACTTACATAAAGTAAATGCTTATAACCAGGAATTATTGAAGAATATATGCAACAAGCAGAGAGAGACCAGAGCTCTCCGACTTGAAAATGCGCAACTAAAAATTTCAAAAGATGAAGCTAAAGGTAAATATTTCAAGCCTCATTTTCATGATATGTTTTCTTGATTTGTAGCCGAAAATTTATCAGACTTTTATATATTGCTATTGTCAGAACTTGTGAAGAAGTCCTATATAATGATTGAACAAGCCAATGATCATAAGGTCCTGGATGTGGAGAATGTTGACTTGCGTGTAGAGCTGGAGAAACTCGAAATAGATCATGAGACTAGCATTGCCAGTGTTCTTGAATCCACCAATCATGCAACTGAAGCGCGTGACCGCACCATCGCCAAAAATGACCAAACAATCTCAGACTTGCAAGATGCCTTGGACAGGGAGAAGGACACCTTTGAAGCTCTCCGGAATGAACTCCGAAGCCTTTGAGAGGAGAAGACCAAAGTAGATGATGCTATCTTCGGTAAGTTTTCATGTCCCAGAGTTATTGTTTTTCCAAACTTTTAAACTTGGATATATTGTTGACCTTGTTTTATTTCTTATAGGTCCTCTCAACATGCTCGATGCCTCTTCATCCGAGCCTCGTCCTAGCCGTCTTGTTGCCGTTGGGGACCTGATTCTTGATTTCTGTCAGTCTCTGGAAGAAACTAGTGAATTTGTCAGGCTCTCTAGCTTAGACTCAATGTCGGCCTTTGAGCTACGAGACAAGGCAAAGGACATTCCCAAGCTCGTCAAGGATTGGAACATGTCCTATGCATGCACAGCGGCACAGAATGCCCTGAAAATGATAATGAGCGACAATGGAAGCATGGAAATATCGCAAGTTACCAAGGGTTATTCGACTATCGATGAAGACGGCAACAACCAGAACATCAAGGAGATCTAGGATTCTTGCACCGGATACGCTTCTCGCATGGCCAAGTTGACTAGCTACGATGATTCGTTCTTCACGCCCGTTGAAGTGCCACCACCCCCCCCCCCCCCCAAGGAAGTAGTTACTGAAGTTTCCGAAGTTGATGAGCAGACTGAGTCTGACTTACTTGTCTCGGACAGATATCGCGGTGACACGGGTGATGTGTCCAACGAACCGGCAAATCCCGCGTCTTCACCTTCATCATAAAATGTACCAGAAAAACAATGTGTTATTCTGAAGATAGTCTAATTTGTAATAAGTATATTATTATTTTGCTAGTGGATTTTAAGAATTTATGCTTTACTCCTTTTAGCACTTTCGGCTTTTTATTTGCCGTGCTTGAAAAATACTTAAGCACTTTTGTTGTTTTGTCTATACTTGTTGTTTATCTAGCTTTCTGCCTTGTCCCTTTTGTGAGCCGGCAAACCTTCGGCACGGATACTTTGCCGAGCAACATAGCTCAATTGCTAAACCAGTTTAAACCCGGAATCAAAGTTGGCTTCTAGTACCAACAATTCACTACTCGGAAAATACCCGTATCTAGCAATCAGACAAAAACCCAAGTATAAACTAGAAAATTTAGACTTATACCCGTAAGTAGCATTTTTAGAATCGGAAATCTAACCAGAACAAACATGAGCATAAATTACTTTCAAGTATTCTAGGATTTTTCGACTATGACAAGATCATTTGGAAATAACATGTACATAAAAAACATCTCAGAAAAACAATGATGTGACCAATAATTTATTCCATTTTGAACATGTACATATGTATGAATACAAAGAAATAATTTTTAAGAATAAAAGGGACATAGTTAAGCAATTTTCCATGGACGGTCTATCTCATCCAAATTTGTACTGCTGCTAGCTGTCTATCTCTTCTTAGTAGCAGGTCTCTCTTTTTCTGTCCTCATGTCGGTTAGGTAGTAAGAACCATTGTGCAATACTCGACTAACCATGAAGGGCCCTTCCCATATAGGGACAAGTTTGTGCTGTTGTTTTTTGCACTAGCCGAAGAACCAAATCGCCTTTCCTGAAAGATTGAATTCTAACTCTTTGACTGTGATATCTGATGGCTGTGAAATATAGCCATCTACGTCCACATTTAAACTGGATATTATTCATATTTTTGATGAAATGTCTCTCTAAACCCTTCCACTAATGCCTAATGATCAAAGGGGTATGCAATCCTTTCTTTCTATTTTTCTCTGCGCAGATAATGACGTTTGATGATGGGAATCACAACATTAAAGTCAAAGATACGAGATTTCCAATAACCCGAAGAAACCAGGAGTCGTGAAGTGGAGACAGATGCTTTAAGGACCAACTCTATAGTGGGAATAAAATTGCGACTATATAGTTCCGGTCGTATAGTTGCCATCGACACCTCTAGGTCAAACAGAACAACTTTCGTGAAGGGACCCCTATATAAAGAGGCCTCGAACGATGAGAAATAAGAGCTCTTTTCGATCAACAGCCGCCTCCAGATCTCCATCCACAACACCGAAGATCCGCCGAAGGAATATACTTAGATCTAATCTCCAAACCCTTCTCCATCACCATAGCCATATTCCACCACTTGTAATAGTATATCTCATCTTCGATTGGCAACATTGTAAGACTATTTGCTATCAATCTCATGATTTCCATTACAATGTTTATTATTGTTGATCTCATCTCTATGTGTGAGTAATTCTCCTTGGGCTAAGGGCTTTGGCCTAGCTATGTAGCTTTTGTGCATGTTATTTATCATAGATGGGATCATGTATTAGTTTGTATGCCATGATGATTATTGTATCCTCTATTTCCTCAATCTAGGGACTTGTCAGGTACCCAAGACCTCGAGGATTGAGCCAGGTATAGGGAGTATGAGTAATGACAAAGCTGCAGGTTGGGAACCCCAATAGCAGAAGGGGTAGTACGACTATATGTGAGGGATTTACTTGGGATTAATGGTGACGTCACTATGCATATCATTAATTATCTTTCTTCTATGGATGAGACTAATTGGTTATTGCTATAAGTGGTTGCGGAGGAAATAGCATTATGGATGCATTGCCCACATATAATTTATCTTGCTCTAACAATTACATGCATACTTTATTATTATCTTTTATTCACATCATATGTTTTTCACAGCTGTAGGTGAAACCGAACACCCTAGGCCCTCTCTCTCCATCATCGACAACAACAAAAGACAGCAAAATCTTGGTCCGATAAAAACACAAAAGGAATTCTAAAACTCCCGAAGGTCCGTTAAAGTAACTTCACTATGTTTTTTGCTTCCCGAGGAATCGATAAACCTAGGTCTACTAGGGAAAAAGGATATAGTACATCAGTAATCCGGATCAAAGGTATCAACCCTTTTTCTGGCCCTGTTGTCAGGGACGCAATAGCTACCCTGGTGAGGTTAGTAGGAACCTTGCTAGTTTCAATTCTTGTTTTTAATTTTGTTAGTTTGTTTTCAGTCTTTATTTGAAAAACCAAAATAATAGTTAGTCTTTAGATTCTTGTTTTTATTATCATGAGTCTTTGTTTAAGAAAACCCCAAAACATAGGGAATAAGGCTGAAAAGAAGCTTGGGGAGTTTGCAGCTCCCAACAATGATTATTGGTGTACTCCTATTACTCAGCCAGCAAGTGCTGCTGATGACTATGAAATTAAGCCCCATTATTTAAGTTTGGTTCAATAGAATCAATTTGGAGGCTCTGATATTGAGGGCACAGGTATGCACTTGAATACTTTCACTGAAATATGTGATATGATGCATATAAAAGATGTTGACCCCGATATGGTCAAATTGCGCGTATTTCCTTTCTCTCTTAGAGGAAGAGCAAAAGAATGGTTGCTATCTTTGCCTAGAAATACTATACATCATGGGTGGAGTGTACTTTTTTATTTATGACTAAATTTTTCCCACCTGCAAAGACTATGCAACTAAGATCTAATATTACTAGTTTTAGACAACAAGAGCGTGAGCCACTAGCTCTTGCATGGGAGAAGATAAAAGAATGCATGAGAAACTATCCCAGTCATGGGATGGAAGATTAGTTAATCCTCCATTTATTTTATAATGCTCTTAATCATGTGTCTAAGACTATGCTTGATACTGTAGCTGGAGGAACATTTACAGTCAAAAAGATTACCAAAGCAGAGCAACTGCTGGAAAATATGCAAGATAACCATGCCTAGTGGCATGTGGATAGATCAAACACGAAGAAGGTGAACTCCATCTCACCACAAGAAAATGAAGAACTCAATGCTAAGCTGGATGAGATCATATTAGCCATAAAAGGTAAGGAAAACTAGGTAAGAGCTATCCTAGAAACAAATATTGAAGAAATAGACTTCATAGATCGTAATGATTATAACCCTGCTTGGAAGAAGAATTATAATTCTAATTTTCAGAAACACGATTCTAGTCCTGTAGCTAACTCTAATAATAATATGGGAACAAGTAATGGTAGTCTCCAAGAAACACTTAAGTCCTTTATAGACTCACAAAATGAGCAAAACAATATCCTTGTTAAAATAATGGAGAACCATGATGCTATGCTTGGTAAATTATCTAACCAAGTTGTAAGTTTGAGAAATTAATTACAGGCCCTCCAAGAAAGAACGAGGATTGTTGAGGCACAACTAGGTAAGATAACTGAGAGTCAAACTCTCATTTTAGCTAAATTTGCAGGTAAAGCTGAGCCCAATCCTGTTGAAGACCTCAAGATGATGAGAATCCAAAGGGAGGAGCCTGAAGAACTTGATTATAGTAATGGTCCTTCACCAAGTTACACCGTTGAAGATCTTGTAAAAAGGATCAACATCAAGATTCTGGTAAGTGAAGGAAATGATGAATCTATGTATCAACACTTCGTTAATCAGGTAGTAATAAAGGTACGTCAGCTTGAAGAAGAATATAACAAAATTGCTGAAAAATTACCTGTTAAGCTTGATTATATATGTGATCCTACTATTAAGATTAAAATTGGGACAAATGAGATAGCTGCACTTTGTGATCTAGGTGCAAGCATTTCAGCAATTCCAGAAAGTCTTTTTAATAAGTTAAATATTGGCTCGTTTGAAATCACCGAGTTAAAATTACATCTTGTAGATTCTACCTACAAAAAATATGTAGGGATTAAAGAAAACATTTTAGTATACATTAAAGGTTGTCCTGCTCTTATTGATTTTGTTATTGTTGACAAGCCTAATGATGCTACTGCTCCTATTATATTAGGCCATCCATTCTTAAGAACTATCAAGGCTTTGATTAATCTACATGAAGGGAACGTGAAGCTTCAATTGCCTTCGCGGGATCCTTTTGTTATTCATTTTCCTAGGAAGAAGAAATCCAAGCATGATGAAAAGGAGGCCATCACTTTGAAGGCCAACTATTTTGGAGTGGGTATTCCACTCATCTGGCCTAAGTGAGCAACAATAAGGTCAAGCTATTGACCATAAAAGAGCGCTACATGGGAGGTAACCCATATGAAATAAAGGTTTGAGTCAAGTTTTTAAGTTTTAGTTTAAGTTTTATGTTTAATAAGGAGTGCTAGAAAGCTCCAGCTGAGGAGAAGAAGTTTGGTAGTACTAAAAAACTTGCTTTATACATGCTATTGTTGGTCGGCAATTTTTACTGTCATTTTTCTGTCAAAAACAAGGTGTTTCGCTAAGTTTCAGAATAAGAAATAATTCTCGAAGAAACGGGAAATTTTTGATGATTATAGAAGTTTTAACGACCAACTATACAGCAAGAATAAAAGTTCCGGTCGTATAGTTCCGGTCGTATAAATATCTTTGCCATCGACAATTTTTCTTTCCCAGGTACTGAAGGTTTAATGACCAACTATACGGCAGGAATAAAAATTTCGGCCGTATAGTTCTGGTCGTATAGATATCGATGCCTTCATAAAATTTCTTTTCCAGGTACAGAAAGTTTGACGACCAACTATACAGGGGGGATGAAAAATCCCAGCTGTATAGTTATGCCTGTATAGTTGCGCCGCCTGGTGGAAACCCTAATTTTTTGTTAGTAGAGCAACTATACGGCCGGAACAGATTGTTCCGACCGTATAGGTCTGGTCGTATAGTTGCGTACGACCACAAAATCGCCACGAGAAGGTACCTCCAACCCCAAAACTTCAATCCTTTTTCTGTCTTCTACCTCCAAACTCTCTCAAAACCTTAAGAGATCTTCATCTCTACTGAATTTCATTTGATTTCCTCGCACACAAGTGATCTATGGTATGTTTCTCCTCTGATCCTCTAATTACTTTTTGCGAATTCATCCTCGATCTGTTGTCATTATCAATCTAGGGTGAGACCTACTATGAACTAATTTCCATGATCTCTTGCGTAGATTATTATTTTGAGGGGATTCTTTAGTGTGCTATGATGAGGAATATATTATGCTTATTATTGTTGGATCAAAAAGTTTTATTTTTATCTTTCCTTGTTATTTTAGATGATGAACACAAGGAGCCAAACTCGTGCTCGTGCCGCTTCTAGCGCTTCTCGGGCTGTCACTCAAGAACGCATGGGGATACGGTTCAAGGATGAGCCCCAACGTGATCGCTTCAATAGGATCAAGAACTGAGAAGTGATGGCAACGAAGTGGGTTTACCCCATTATATTGAATCAACTCGGTATTTCTAATGACTTCAATTTACTTTGCAATAGGGTTGACTTACAAAAGTTTGTATTCAATGATGTGCCTACTTATCGTCGGTTAACTCTTGAATTTTTAAGTTCTTTGCAAAGCACCATTAAAGCATAGAATGGAGAGTCCATGATTTATTTACGACTTATGAACAAAAATTATGCTTTATCACTAGATGAATGGTGTGCATGTTTTAATTTTCCAAACAATAATGATAATGACCTACGCGCATCCTTTAGTGGCTTAGACCCTTCCCCGGAACAATATTGTAATGGAATGAGTTTTACTTCTGGATTAAGCAAGGGGAAGAATATTCAACATCCTGTAATTCGCTATTTGTTCTATGTTATTGCTAATAATTTGCAAGCACGAAATGAGTTCACGAGACTCACTAAGGAGGATATCTTAGTCCTCACAAAGGCTACTTTCAACAACACCAACTTTTCACTCAACTTGGGCGCAATTCTTGTGCGCTACCTGGAGCACCAATCCTCCCAAAGCCAAGGACCACTCATAGGTGGAGGCGTCATCACCGTGCTTGCCATTGGCCTAGGAATCAACCTAGGTGAGTTGCAACTAGTGCTAGGTGAGAGACGTGTTGGTTTATCTACTTTAAAAGCTTGTGGAATGCTCACTAGGAGAGGTGGTGTTTATTACTTGAATATTGCTAGAGCTGGCGTCTCTACCCCACTCCTATGCCTAATGGTCTTTTCTCTACTGAGGAAGGACATTTGCTATCTGACTTGCAGGTTGAGCAACACCAACCCGAGGAGGAGATTCCGGATGAGGAAGAGGACCAAGAAGAGGTGCAGCCACCAACCAAGTTTGCTACATTCCAAGACTTTCAAGAACTTGGATGAACTCCGGAAAGAATGCAAAACCTCTCCTTGAACCTCCAAGACACAACTAGTAATTTATCAACTCAATTTGTGAACTGGAGTTACAACTTTTTCCTGCCACCACAATGATTTGAAGGGCTTGCAAAAGCCTAAGCTTGGGGAAGTTTCCTCATATCTTTATTTGGCATTCATTTGTTTTTATTTATTTCGAGGTTATGTTTTTAATTCAATTTTATAAGAACTCGTGTTGGTTTCCCCAACATTTTATCTTTAGTTACTTTTATTTGTTTTCGAGATTTTCTAGCCGAGCTTTGCCGTCAATTTTCTATTCTTTAATTCCCTCTCTTAAAAACAAAACAAAATATTTTCCAATTTATCTTTATTTTCCCTCTTCCTTCTTTTCTATTCTCCTTGTGGCTTTCACACATTTGCAGGAGAGTGATCGATTTCGAGTTTCTAAGAAGCAAATAAAAAGGGAAGAGAGAAGTGGAACCAATCATGAGAGGTATGCCTTAATACTCCCCACTTTTGAAGTATGAGAGACCCATGCTAGTTAGTAGTAAATGATAAGATGTTATATTGGTGGAGTTAGTCTTTGTATTATAGTAAAATTTTGTTTGCATGGGTATTTAGTTGAGTACGTTTTGTTCCAGCTCCTGTAGTTAACCAAGTCTTGCCTTAAAAATTGCTAAACAATATTAATAAGAAAAAGTCTCACAATTGAAGGCTTGGGTGTTGTAGTGTTTAGTCTTGAAGGCTTATTTCTAGAGACACTCAACACCACAGAAAATAATGAGTGACTTGATAGCTCTCTTTAAAAGGATTTGTTCAATTGAATTAATGTTTAGCGGTTTTTGTGAGCATGCCAAAGTTTGACTTGTGAATCATAAGAATGATATAGTTTTATGTGTGTCAAACTTCATGGGATGCCAACAACTCCGCTAGCCTACGAACAATCTTCATGGAGGAAACTCGTAGATTTCCGCTATGAGTTGATTAAACATATGTAGCAGCAATGCTATAATGGGTAAGATTTTTGGCATTCTCAGGTAGCTGCGTTCATGATGGAATCACTCCTCTGGATATTATGAGTAATCATTGTACCAAAGAAACAAAAAAATTGGGGATGCCGCGAGTGTCCATCATAGCCCGATAAACTAATTAAAATCTTTGGCATGCTCTCAATTACTTAAGAACTGAAATTCTTGAAGGATAATGAATAGAAACGTAGTGCTTGAAGAGTCTTGATTTATTGATGTGGGAGAATTGAGATACTCTAGTGTATATGTTTTTCATGAAAAACCCTCACACTCTCAATTTTACATGATTATACTTTATTGTTCAAAGGCAAGCCTATGAGTTGATTACATGACATGGAATAAGGTTTACTCATTTGAATCATCCATGTTAACAATAATTTTGCTGCGCTATAAGGATGCATAAAAACCCATATGATCTGCTTTCCATTACTCTATCTATGATGAAGTTTTTCAGATTTATAAAGTGGAGGAAACTTGAAACTACCAATCATGAGTAAAATCATCATCTCGTTATTTCAGTTTAAATGTTGGGTTCCTTTTTGATTTTGGTTTTCTTGCTCGAGGACGATAAAGTTTAAGCTTGGGGAGGTTGATAGCTATGAAATATAGCCATCTACGTCCACATTTAAACTGGATATTATTCATATTTTTTATGAAATATCTCTCTAAACCCTGCAACCAATGCCTAATGATCAAAGGGGTATGCAATTCTTTCTTTCTATTTTTCCCTGCGCAGATAATGACGTTTGATGATGGGAATCAGAACATTAAAGTCAAAGATACGAGATTTCCAACAACCCAAAGAAACCAGGAGTCGTGAAGTGGAGATAGTCGCTTTAACGACCAACTATATGGCGGGAATAAAATTCCGGCCATATAGTTGCGGTCGTATAGTTGCCATCGACACCACTAGGTCAAAAATAACAACTTTCGTGAAGGGACCCCTATATAAAGAGGCCTCAGGCGACGAGAAATAAGAGCTCTCTTCGATCAACAGCCGCCCCCAGATCTCCATCCACAACACCGAAGAGCCACCGGAGGAATAGACTTAGATCTAATCTCCAAACCCTTCTCCAGCACCATAGCCATATTCCACCACTTGTAATAGTAGATCTCATCTTCGATTGATGAGATTGTAATACTATTTGCTATCAATCTCATGATTTCCGTTACAATGTTTATGATTGTTGATCTCATCTCTATGTTTGAGTAATTCTCCTTGGGCTAAGGGCTTTGGCCTAGCCATGTAGCTTTTGTGCATGTTATTTATCATAGATGGGATCATGTATTAGTTTGTATGACATGATGATTATTGTATCCTCTCTTGCCTCAATCTAAAGACTTGTCAGGTACCCAAGACCCCAAGGATTGAGCAAGGTATAGGGAGTATGAGTAATGACTAATCAGCAGGTTGGGAACCCCAGTGACAGAAGGGGTAGTATGGCTATACATGAGGGATTTAGTTGGGATTAAGATTGACGTCACTATGCATATCATTAGTTCTCTTTCTTCTATGGATGAGACTAATAGGTTATTGCTATAAGCGGTTGTGGAGGCAATAGTAATTATGGATGCACTGCCCACATATAATTTATCTTTCTCTAACAATTACATGCATACTTTATTATTATCTTTTATTCCCATTAGATGTTTTCCACATCTACAGGTTAAACCGAACGCCCTAGGCCCTCTCTCTCCATCATCGAAAACAACAAAAGACAGCAAACTCTTGGTCTGGTAAAAACACAAAAGGAATTCTAAAACTCCCGAAGGAACATTAAAGTAACTTCATTACGCTTTCTGCTTCCCTAGGATTCGATAAACCTAGGTCTACTAGGGAAAACGAGCTATACTAAATCCGTAATCCAGATCAAAGGTATCAATATCTGTGTAACTTTTGCTGATAGGTTGTAGATCTCTGTTCAGCACTAACACGAATTTCCTTGAGCATATCAAGGTCGTCTTGTCGAGCAACCTCAACATCCTCTTCGATATACGCAGCGACTCGGGGGAGATATGAATAAGATCACTTGGAAGGACAGCTTATGCACCGTGAACCAAGAAGAAAGGTGTATGTCCGGTTGACCTGTTAGGAGTTGTTCGTAAACTCCATATCACGGACGGCAATTCGTCCGCCCAAGCCCCCGCAGCACGATCTAGTGGTGCTTTGAGTCTTGGTCGTAGGCCTTGAAGAATTAAACCATTTGCTCGTTCAACTTGTCCATTGGCTTGTGGATGTGCGACTAATGCAATATCAAGTCGGATCCCCTGTTCATTGCAGAATTTGACTAGTTCTCCCATGGAAAAATTACTCCTGTTGTCTATAATAATACTGTGCAGATACCTAAATTGGATGATGACGTCCTCGACGAACTTTCTGGTTGTTGCTCCATCACAACTTCTGACAGGTTTTGCCTCTATCCATTTCGTGAATTTATCCACCATCACAAGAAGGTGAGTGTATCTACTTTGAACTCGTCTAAACGGTCCTACCATGTCAAGCTCCTAGACCGTGAAAGGTCATGTAATCGGAATTGTTCATAGTTGATCAGCCGGAACATGAGCTTGGTTGGCGTAATTTTGGCAACCTTTGCATGTCTTGACTAGCCATTCGGTATTTGCCTTGGCTGTAGCCAGAAAAATTCGTGTCTAAAGGCCTTTGCCACTAAAGATATGGCTACAGCATGATGTCTACATTGGCCTTTGTGGATTGCCCTTAGGATTTCCACTTATAGAGCTCACCTCCCACCATGGTGTAGGATTTTGCTCATCAGATAATCTACCGGCTCAGTACTTTGTGTTCGGGTAATTTTCTATCTACCAAGAAATCAAGGTAGGGTTTTGTCCAGCTGGGAATTGTCGTCGGATTGATGACAAGTACGCCATGAGGGGGTCCTCAAGGCGTGTGGAAGAGAGGGGTGTGCAACGTACGGGATTCCGGGATGGTGAGCACACAAGTTTACCCAGGTTCGAATCCGCCGGCTTTGGACGGATCCTACTCCTGCTAGCAATCCAGTAATACGGCACAGCCGGAATATGGGTTACAAGGGTTTCACCTATGTGAGTTGATATTGTAGACTATTGTGAGGGTGCCCTAAAGGCTCTCCCTAGGACGTCTTATATAGATATCCGGCCTAGGGTTTACAGGAGAGATCTATCTGGCTACAACTAAGAGTTGGTTATAGAGTACATCTTGAACTACAAGTAACACTATGGGCATATGTCGATAAGTCTTCTGGGTCTTCCCGTAGCCGGACTAGACTCCGTCTCTTCTCCCTGACTGGGCCGCCCGTGAAGCAAAACTCTAACCCGAAGTGGGCCACCCTGGTCAGTGAGGTATAGTGAGGATACCCGGAAAGTATATCCCCAACATTAGCCCCCGGAGGCCTCCAAGATCCAAAGTCAGATTCATCATCGTCTAGCTTGATCTTCGGCTTGCATAATCTTGAAGGGTTCCTGAAACTTTAAATGAAAAGATACGATCCGGGTCTCAAAAATGAGTCGGACCTATAAATACGTTATTCGGGTTTCCAGCTTGAATTTCAAACTAAGCCGGAACTTGGTCTCTGACGTCATCTGACACTAGTCATGGTCAAGTCACGTCACTGATAGACATTTCCTGTCAGCAGGACCGTTGGTGGATCCGCCTTTCGCGGAACCGAGGCGTCATTTCAATGTGCGTGGAGATCGAGGTGGCGTAATCATCGCAGGGGGGCTTCCTAGTCCTTTCCACGACGCGTCGCACGTTTACTGTAGTGTTTACATGAATCTTGACGCGGTCGGTGGTTATAAGTTGTGAGGATCTCTTTTCCCCATCTTCTTCACCAGTTCCTTGCGCTGTTTCCTTCTCCTCTACTCCTCCCACGAACCTAGAGCTCCTCTGCTCCCTAGAAATTCCCAGCGCCGCCCATCCAAGGTCATCGTCGCACACAAAAAATGGCTTCAGCTTCATCTTCCCGTACGGCGGCGATGGCAGCGACGACATCGGCGACGGAGAAGGAGAGAAATCGCGGGGTATGGATCTCGTGCATCCTCGACGAAGCCAAGCTCCACAGCGTGGAAGAAGAAGGGCTCCTCCGCACCGGCGACTGGCGGAGCGGCTTCGGTGAAACCATCCCCAACCCTCGCAACGGCGAGCGAGTGCACTTCGGCACTCACCTTCACAGAGGTCTGAGTTTTCCTCCCTCGGATTTCTTTTTCGAGGTTATCGATCACTATGGAGTTCATCTCCCATCTTCCCCCGAACTCCATCTTAGAGATGAGTGCTTATGCATCTTTATGTGAGGGTTATCTCGACATTAGGCCGAGCCTTACTCTCTTCCGATACTTGTCCGGATAAATTCCATTACTGTTGGTAATCCTTATATTACCGGTACTATTAGTTTTTCGGTTAGGCGAGAGTGCGTCTATCCTTGGATTATGGCCAGTGAGTCGGTCAAGCAATGGCCGGCCACTTTCTTCTACCACAAGGATATTCCTGCTCCCGGCAAAGCTACTGCTTTGCCGGCTTTCTTCGACGGAGCTGCCATGCCCTAAGAATCCTGGGATGAGGTCGCTCCGGCTCTTAGTGACGATTTGCTTCTCGCCAAGAGGCGGATCGAGTATTTGATGAAACACAAGGGCCTGAGAGGGTCCGACTTAGTCCAATGTTGGGTGGCACGCCGGATCCAACCTCTCCAACATCATGGAGATCGCGTGATGCACTCCATCACGTCGTCGAAGAAGGATTTCCTCCGCATCAGCTCCAAATCCTACATGGAAAAGGATTATGTAAGCCAGATCAAGTGGATGATAAGGGAGCGGATTGAGAGGAAGATTCTGGAGATTTCCATGGACATGCATACAGTGGAAGATCCCGTTGTGCTGGTAAGCTTCGGCAGTAACTCTTTTTATGTGCTCATCTTTATATTATTTTTCAATACTGAGATACTTCTTCTTTTCAGCTTGCCGACCTCCCCGAGTCGGAGTTTGCTCCTATCGAGGGATATCCGCCTGAGTTTTCTCGGGATGAGGGAGAGTTGGTTCCACTGCGGGACATTGTTCCTCGGAAGCGTAAAGCTCCTATAGTGGCTATCGGCACAAAGGAGGTGCCCATTGTGAAGAGGTAACTTCTCTCACAAATTCCGCCTTTGTACTTTGTTTGTAATTCTTTCCGAGATGTAATGGTATTTGTTCTATTACCTTCTCAGAGCTAAACAGCTGATCAAGGGCAAAGGGAAAGGAGTTACTTCAAAGCCCATGCGTTAGTCGAAGCTAAATTTGGCTTCTCCTTCCTTGGCTCCTCCGACTCCTGCACCTCGGCCTTCTGTAGCGCCGGAGATTACTCAATCTCCGATCATTGTAGAAGATCTGGCTCCTTCAGTAGAGCCAGTCATCCTTGAATCGCAAACTGACGTCACCATGGGTGACTCAGGTCTAGATAAGGGTGAACCCTCTTCGGGTAATGATCCCTCGGCAGAAATCTTTGCCGACAATCTCCTAAGAAATACGGGACTTGCCAAACTTGGCCTTTCTTGGAAATCTCTGGAGGAAATCCAGCGGTTGGCCTGGCAATGCTTAGAAATCCGGACCATTACTGCCAAAGAAGAAGCACAAGAAGCGGAGGACGTTAAGTACTCCGAATTTCTTGAACAAGTCCGCCTTCGCGACGAGGGACTGAGAGCTAGCGTGTTACCACCTCCACTAGTGATCCCGCTCACCCTTGCCGATAAGGTTACAATGGAGGTGAACATGTGCTTCATCAAGCTCACACATGAACAACATGTAATTCAGAATTCCAACTCACATTTTTCTTTATGTTACTTTATATCATATCCTCTAGCCCCCATTCATGAAGTTGGATAGATAATCCGGGTTTATGCTTTCTTAGGATGCCAAAGAATGAACTAGTGTAGCCCCTAAGGCTCGTGCTAATGTTAGTTACCATATGAGCCCGAGTCTTTAGTAGACTTCTGACTCTGGGTATTCTGACTTATAGAAAGTTAATTCATATAACCAGGAATTATTGAAGAATATCTGCAACAAGCATAGAGAGATCAAAGCTCACAGACTTCAAAATTCTCAACTGAAAGTATCCAAGGATGAGGCTAAAGGTAATCATTTCAGTACTCAAACCTTGCCTTTTGATTTCATAGTCAGATTTTTGTCCAATTGTTGTTCTGTTGACTACAGCACTGGTGAAGCAGTCATGTGCTATGATTGAAGAGGCCAAGAATCTTAAAACCCTGGTGGTGGAAAACAAGGATCTCTTCCAAGAGCTGGATAAGCTTAAGGCGGATCATGAGAAGAGCATTGTTCAAATTCTCGAATCCTCCTCCATGTCCACCGAGGAGCGCGATCGTAAGATTGTGCTCCAATATAAGAAAATCTCGAAACTTAGCAACGACTTGTTCAGAGAGAGGGATATCACCGAAGCACTCTGGGCTGAACTCCAGAGTCTTCGAGAGGAGAACACCAAAGTTGACAATGTCATCTTTGGTATGTTCCCATCTTTCTAACTTTCCTGCATCTTTCGACCTTTCGAAGTCGGATTTCTTTTATTAACCATTTTGCATTACATGCATAGGTCCTCTGAACTTACTAGACTCAACCTCTGTCGAGTCTCACACTAGCCGGCTTACACAAGTCGGCGATCTGCTTCATGACTTCCGCCAATCCATCGAGGATATTGGTGAAGTTCTTAAGGTTCCGGATATGCATAGCATGTCCGGCTTTGAAGTGCGAGACAAGGCCAAGGATATGCCGCAGCTTGTCCAGGACTAGAACATGTCCTACGCGCGAACCGCAGCGCAGAATGCTCTCACTATGGTTATGAGCCACCATGGAAACATGGAAATCTGGCAAGTAACCAGAGGGTACTACAAAGTAGATGAAGACGGACAGGAGTAGGACATTAAAGCCATCATGGACTCCTGCGCCGGATACGGGTGCCATGTAGCCGACTTAACCAGCTACAACACTGTTTTTCACCCGCGTGGACATGCCACCTCTGCCTGCCGAAGAAACAGCAGAAGTTTCCGACGATGAACAAACCGTATCAGATTTTAACATCTCAGAACGTTATCAAGGCGATGTATCCAACGAGCCGGTAGCTCCTACCTCTCCCCCTGCATCATAGAGCGTCAGAAAGAACAATTGTATTATTCTGAAAACAATTTGGGTCTATTAATAAGTAGTATGATACTTTTGCTAGTGACAAGTTTTATTTTATCTATTTAGCACTTTTTGCTTAAATGTTTATGTGCCTGAAATGTTTGCATAAGCACTTGTGTTTTTTGTCTGCACTTATCATTTATCTGACTTTCTGCCTCGTCCCTTTCGTGAGCCGGCCAACCTTTAGCACAGAAACTTTGTCGAGCAACGGAGCTCAATTGCTAAACCAGTTTAAACTCGGAAACAAAGCCGGCTTCCAGTACCAACAATTCACTACTCGGAAAATGCCCGCATCTGGCAATTAGACAAATAACCAAAGCACAGACTATAAAAATTAAACTAATACCTGAAGGTAGCAATTTTAGAATCGGAAATCTAAACCAGAACATGATCATTCGGAAATAACATGGTAAAAAACTTCTCAGAAAAATTTGAGGCAACCAATACTTTATTTCTTTTTGAACATGTACACATATATGATTACAAAGAAGAATAAACTAAGAATAAAAGGGATGTAGCTGAGCAATATTCCATGGTCTATCTAATTCTTCCGGGTTTGTACTGCTTCCAGCTCTCTTTCTCTTCTTAGTAGTAGGTCTTTCTTTGACTAGCCGCATATCAGCTAGGTAGTATGAACCATTGTGCAATACTCGACTAACCAAAAAAGGCCCTTCCCATACCGGGGAAAGTTTGTGCTTCTTTGCTGCACAAGCCGGAGAACCAAATCACCCTTATTGAAAGACCGGTTTCTGACTCTCTAGCTATGATACTTGCGTAACTTCTGTTGATAGGCTGTTGATCTCATTTCAGCAATGACACGAACTTCTTTGACTAAGTCGAGATCATTTTATTGAGAAATCTCGGCATCCTCTTTGATATACGTGACAAATCTAGGAGAATTGTGAATCAAATCACTAGAAAGAATTGCTTCAGCACCATAGACCAAAAAGAAAGGTGTGTATCTGGTTATCCTGTTCGGAGTTGTTCGCAAGCTCCATATTACAGAGGGTAATTCCTCTGCCCAATCCCCTGCAGCATGTCTTAGAGGTGCTTCGAGTCTTGGCTTTAGGCCTTGTAGGATTAAACCATTTTCCCATTCGACTTGTCCATTAGCCTGCGGATGTGCGATTGACGCAATGTCAAGACGAATATTTTGTTCATTGCAGAATTCGGCAAGCTCTCCCATAAAGAAGTTACTCCCGTTGTTCGTGATAATGCTATGCGGATAACCATATCGAATTATAACATCCTCGACAAATCTTCTGGATGTTGCTCCATCACAACTAGTGACGGGTTTAGCCTCAATCCATTTGGTGAATTTATCCACCATCACTAAGAGGTGAGTAAATCCACTTGGAGCCTGTTTAAATGGTCCTACCATATCAAGCCCCCAGACCGCAAAAGGTCATGTTATAGGTATTGTTCGCAGCTGATCAGCCGGAACATGAGCTTGTTTGGCGTATTTTTGGCAACCTTTGCACGTCTTAACCAGCCGTTCGGCATCTGCCTTGGTTGTAAGCGAGAGAAAAACATATCAAAAAGCTTTTGCCACTAAAGATTTGGCTGCAGCATGGTGACCACACTCGCCTTCGTGGATTTCTCTTAAGGTTTCCACTCCTTCTTCCGGAGATACGCAGTGCTAAAAGACCCTAGACACACTCCGCTTATAGAGCTCACCACTAATTATACTATAGGCTTTTGCTCGTCAGACGATCTGTCGGCTCAGAACCTCATCTTCAGGTAATTTGCCATCTACCAAGTAATCAATGTAGGGTTGAGTCCAGCTGGGAATTATAGCTAGAACTGCTACTAAAGGTGAGTTGGATTTGGTTGGATATTCCTCGTCTACTCCTTTTATAGAGGGGACTCTGAGGTGCTCTAAAAAAGCGCCATCCGGGACCTGTTTCCGTGTAGAGCCTATTCGAGATAATGCATCTGCTTCCTAATTTTCTGCTCGAGGGATGTGTTGAACCTCAAACCCTTCGAACAATTTAGATAGATCATCCACGACAGCTTTATATGTTGCCATGTGCTTATTTGCATTACAAATATCCGACACTTGTTGAGCAACAAGATCCGAATCTCCGTAACACATCAAACGTCGGATGCCGATATCCTTAGCAATCTGGATTCCATGCAGCAGTGCTTCATACTCGGCAATGTTATTTGTCACTATGAAGTGGATCTGCAACACATATAGAAGTTTATCTCCTTGGGGTGATTTGAGTACCACGCCAGCCCCCTCGAGCCTTAGACCCGTCAAAATATAGGGTCCAATATTCCGACTCAGGGAGGGTCATATTCTCCTTTGTCTCTGTCCAATCAACAACAAAGTCAACAAGGATTTGGGATTTGATTGATGTTCGAGGTTTATACTCAATGTCGAAAGTTGAAAGCTCTATGCCCCATTTTGCGACGCGTCGTGTAGCCTCGATGTTATTGATTATATCTCTCATGGGAGCTGTGCTCACCATGGTAATTGGGTGTTCCTAAGAATAATGTCGTAACTTACGGAATGCAAAAAACACACCATAAGCCAGCTTTTGATAGTGTGGATACCGCTGCTTTGATTCAGTTAGGACCTCGCTGAGATAGTAAGTCGGACACTGCACCAGGTGTTCCTGATTTTCCTCTAGTCTCTCCACTACCATGACAACACTGACGACCCTATTTGTCGTAGCGAGATAGAGCAACATCGGTTCCCTTGGTTCCGGTGCTGCAAGGATAGGAGCAGACGAGAGTACTTCTTTCAAGTCTTGTAGTGTAGCTTCAGCTTCATCAGTCCAAACGAATTTTTTGGTCTTTTTCAGGAGCTTGTAAAGTGGTGCAGCTTTTCTCCGAGCCGTCTTACAAACTGACTGACTGCAGCAATGCAACCAGTTAGTCTTAGAACGTCCTTCAGGCGAGTTGGCCTAGAAATATTGAGTATAGCCTTGATCTTGTCTCGGTTCACCTCTATGCCTCTTTGAGACACGATGAAACCTAACCATTTTCTGGCTGGGATTCCAAAGAAACATTTCTTTTGGATTAAGCATTATATTGTATTTTTGTAGATTGCCGAATGTTTCCTCCAAGTCGTAAATTAGTGTTTCCTTCTTTTTGGACATCACCGCAATGTCATCCACATATGCATGCACGTTGCGTCCGATTTGGTCGTGGAGGCAACGTTGCATAGTGCGCTGGTACGTAGCTCCTGCGTTGTTGAGCCCAAAGGGCATCGTGACGAAACAGAAGGTTCCGAAGGGGGTTACAAATGAAGTTTTGATTTTATCCGATTCCTTCATCCGAATTTGGTGATAACCGAAATATGCATCAAGAAAACAGAGGAGTACCGAGCCTGCCGTAGAATCAATAACTTGATCAATTCTAGGCAAAGCGAAATGATCTTTGGGACAAGCCTTGTTCAAGGCATTATAATCAACACACATCCTTAAACCAGTGGTGTCCTTTGTAGGGTCCATTACAGGGTTGGCCGACCAATCAGTATGGATGACCTCTTCTATGAATCTGGCTAACTCGAGCCGGCCTAGTTCCTTAGCTATTGCCTTATGCTTTACATCGCCAAAACGTCGTAGGGACTGTTTGACTGGTTTAGCGTTCGGGTGTATATTTAGAGAGTTCTCGGCAAGTTCCCTAGGTACTCGGTCATGTCAGGTGGCTGCCATGCGAAGATATATTGATTTGCTCGGAGGAACTTGACGAGCGTGCTTTCCTATGCGCTATCTAGGCCTACCCCTATCTGGGTCACCTTGGAGGGGTCATCATCCTTCAACGGCGTCTTCTTCGTCTCTTCTGATGTCTTAACTCCGGATTCGGCTTTGTCACCTCCTTCTTCGTTGCGGGCATCTCGGACGGATCTATGGTCTTCTTGATCTCCTAGTACTCCTGGTTGTGCAGCACGGCTCGTGCTTCAGCAAATGCGGCATTTAGATCCTCACACTCTCGCGCTTTCTTCGTGTCTCCCCTGATGGTGATCACACCGTTGGGACTTGGAATTTTCATCATATTGTAAATGTAACACAGACGAGCCATAAAATTCCAATAATCCGGATGTCCAAATATAGTGTGGTACGTGCTCTTGAACGGGACAACTTCAAAGGAAAGTGCTTCCGTTCGATAGTTCTTTGGAGTTCCAAAGGTAACATCCAAAGTGATCTCTCCCAAGGAATTTGCTTGTCTTCCTGGGACAACTCCATGAAAGATCACAGAGCTGTGATTCAGCTAGGTCTCCGAGATTCGCATCCGGCATAGCGTTTTGAAATACAGAATATTGATGCTGCTACCACCGTCAATGAGAGTCTTGGAGAAAACATAGCCGTCAATAAGTGGATTGACAACTAAGGCGTATTTTCCTTGTATGTGTAACTTAGGCGGATGATCAGCACGGTCAAAGGTGATTGCAACTTCCGACCAATCCAGATACTGAGGGACAGCCGGAACTATTGCGTTGAGCTCATGCAGAACTGCTTTCTTGACCTTAGCTGGTTGAGATCCGAGGAAGGTGACGTAGGTGTCTTTCTTTGTGGGGAAGGTTTTTTTCCCCTCCGGCTTGGGATTTGAAGGATCAGCTTCCTCCATGTGGGAATCTTCCTTGGTCTCTTTATCCTTTTTGGGGTTCTTCTTTCCCTTCTTCCGCTTAGCCCTGTAGCCAGCAGTATCATCTTTCTTGATGTCGTCATTAAAACGACACTCGGCGTTTGTGTGAGACAAGCCCCCATTGGCATCTAAATGATGCACACACGGGTTATTGGCAATGTCGTCCCAAGAGTAGGTTTTGCCAGGTTGCTGGTCTCCTCTACCTTCGACTCTTGATGTCCCACGACCGCGTCCACGGCCACCGCCATGTCCTCCTCATCCTCCAGACCCGAAAGTAGCAGTAACCACTGTCGTTTCCGCGTTGGTTGTTTTGCCGACTATGGCACAGCTAGGGCATTTAGTAACTCCTCTGCATCGTCGTTGGCATCTGCATACTTGCTCGTTGTTTCTATCATCTCTCCAAAATCAGTGACCTTCTCACACTTCAAGCGATGATGTAGTAAACTAATTGGGAGTCCTGCAATGAAAGCTTCAATCGTAGTTTGGTCATTTACTCCTTCACAGAAGTTCTTGGTGTCGATCCATTGTCCAAGATAATCTCGGCAAGTTTCTCCAGCTTTCTGGGTGCAACGCTGTAGGTCTCCTACTATACAGGGCCTCCGATATGTGCCTTCGAAATTCCAAAAGAACGCACTTTGCATGTCATACCAGTTGTGGATGGTGTTCTCCGGAAGTTCATTGAGCCATGATTGCGCCGTCTTCCACAACATAAGTGGGAGATATCGGGTTGCGACCAAACTATTTCCGCCTTTGGCGATGCAGCAGGCCTGGAAAAAATCCTGAAGCCAAGTATCTGGCCGAGCTACACCGTCATAGGGCTAGATGTGTCTTGAGATAGCAAATCCTTCCGGGAATTTTGTGGCTCTTATGCGAGGTCCAAAGCATTTTGGGCCCACGTATAGGTCATCATTTTTGTAGCGCGGCGCCTCTATGTTGGAGTTAATCCGGTGCCTCGCGTCACTTGGAGACAAAGATCATCATCCTGAGTGATGGCTATGGCTGCGGTGCCTTGGAGCCGGACTTCGGCTTCTACCACCACCTCCTCCGCCATGACGCCCTCCTTGGCCTCCTTGAGAGTCGTTGTGATGGCTACTTGGTGGAGAAGATGGGGCAGCTAGATTATTTCTGGCTAATTGTCGGCCTCCGTCTAGAGCATCATTATTCCGGTTACGAGGAGGGTCTTCATTGCGACGAGCCTCCTACCGTCTTGTCTCAGCATAGTTTCTGTCGTTTCTTCGTCCGTCACTCCCACCACGGTGGGGCTCAGCCAGACGGTTGGTAGGTCTAGGAGGTGGCATTCTTTGACGGTCCCCCTCCCGACATTTCTCTTTGTCTTCTTCCCTGTGATCGTTCGACTCTCACCGTGGAGGATTCCTCATATACAGTGCAGCAATCGCCTCTTGCTCAGCAGCTGGAGCGACGTTGCGCTAGTCACGTGCAATTCTGTGATGCTGCCATGAAGATCCGGTTCTTGAGTTGTTGTCTTCCCAATGGTTGGAACGGTAATTCTATTCCGAAGCATGTTGGGGTCTTATGTCATGTCAAGCCGGATTCGTGCGACATTGGTCGGATTGGGAGACCAGTTTTCCGCTTTCGGATTTCGCGGCCCTTTGCTGCTCCAGACCCTTGGTGAGTAGCTTAATGCCCAATCGAACCTGTTTTGGCCCTGGATTACTTGACAGGATATCTCGAGATGCAACGGTGTTTTGCACCGACGTTGGATACACCAGATCTCCCTTACTGTCGAGTCGAGGCATCCCTGGGTCTCCCTCAAAGAGAACCTTGTGAACTTTCGGAAATTGGTCGTCACGCGTGTGACGTTTCCGGGTCTTCTGATGCTGCCGAGAGATGTACTTCTCTGCAGTTGCCATGTGTTTCTTTTCTTCCTCGATGTTTTTGGCTTCATCCAGGAGTATTTGTCGACGCGCTTCTAGGGCATGGGACCTTTCATCCAGTTCTTCAGCAGTAAGTTCTGCAGCTGTAGGGATATGTGTGGTTAATGCAGCATCGATGAGTTTACGCGCACCTTTAGTGATCACGTGTCCATCCACCGACTCTTCTTTGGGCTCATCTGGGATAAGTGTTCCATCCGAGTCTTCCTCATATTCCTCGGCAATCACTTCCTCTATTGGAAGATCTTTTGACGGGGTCTAGTTCTTCTTCTTCTTCTTTGCCTTCTTGGCAGCGTCGGTAGCAAAGACGGCTTTGGGCCCGTTTCCCGGAGTCAAACTTTGATCGGTACTTTCGGCCATTTGGTCCTCGGGATTATCTCCGAGATCCACGTTGTCCTGTGCTTTAGGAGAGTTTTCTCCGGATCCTTCGTCCATGGTTTCTCCTTCTTCTGCAGCTGTGGAGTTAAGATCTTCTTCATATTCTGTGGAGAACTTTCAGAAATCTGCCGACGTCATGGAATCATCCGAAGATGCTGGTAAGTCAACGCTTGTTCCGATTGCCTCCAGCACCAAGTCTTCGTTGTCTCCAGCATCGGCAGAGCTGGATCCGGATCCAATGTATCTGACAAAGTGTGATGCGTGCCTCCTGAGATGGTTGCGATTTTCTTGATAGGCTTCATTGAAACGCCTGATGGTCTCGAGGATTGCATCCATGCTTGCGTTTTGCATCATCATGCGTCTCAATGTGTATCTCAGGAAAGGACTGTCTGTTCCGGCGTCATTAGAGTCGGAACCAGAGTTATCTTCTTGCTCTTCCTAGATTTCAACCTCTGCAGGTGGATCGATCTGGGATTCGACCTCGCTAGGGAGATCCACTCCAGATCCGACTTGTACTACGAGATCTGCCTTAGGTTTAGCTATACCCATTATCTGTGCAACTTGGGTGGGCTGGGTGGGATTAAGGTTTTCTGAGATCCGGAACACTGTCGCCTCCACGGACAAAGGGGACCTAGAAATTTCTTATGCCTCTATCATCATCGCAGGGGTGGGTGGGACAGGTTCGGCAAAACCGATGTAAACATCGATCTCACCAAAAGACATGATGGTGTAGGTGGTCACGTCTTCCCTAGACGGAATCCAGGTCTCGTCGCGAACGATGAGAGGGACATCACTGGCATAGAGGATGCGACCGACGGCGATAGTCTTGCCAATTCCGATTCTTGCAGATTCCGCTCGGAACGCAGATCTGAAGCTCACTTGCCCAACGGTGGGCGCCAACTGTCGTCGGATTGATGACAAGTACGCCATGAGGGGGTCCTCGAGGTGTGTGGAAGAGAGGGGTGTGAGACGTATGGGATTCTGGGACGGTGAGCACACAAGTTTACCAAGGTTCGAGTCCACCGGCTTTGGACGGATCCTACTCCTGCTAGCAATCTAGTAATTTGGCAGAGCCGGAATATGGGTTACAAGGGTTTTGCCTGTGCGAGTTGAGATTGTAGACTATTGTGAGGGTGCCCTAAAGGCTCTCCCTAGGTTGGCTTATATAGATATCCGGCCTAGGGTTTACAGGAGAGATCTATCTGGCTACGACTAAGAGTCGGTTACAGAGTACATCTTGAACTACAAGTAACACTATGGGCCTATGTCGATAAGTCTTCTGGGCCTTCCCGTAGCCGGACTAGACTCCGTCTCTTCTCCCTGACTAGGCCGCCCGTGAAGCAAAGCGTTAACCCTAAGTGGGCCACCCTGGTCAGTGAGGTATAGTGAGGATACCCGGAAAGTATATCCCCAACAAGAATTACAGCCAGAACTGCTATAGGTGATGAGTTGGATTTGGTCGGATACTCCTCATCAACTCCTGTGATAGAGGGAACTTTCAAGTGCTCCAAAAAAGCATCATCCGGGACCTGTTTTCGTGTAGAGCCTATTCTTGATAGAGCATCAGCTTCCTCATTTTCTGTCTGGGGAATGTGTTGGACTTCAAACCCTTCGAACGATTTAGATAGTTCATGCACGATAGCTCTATAAAATTCCATGTGCTTGTTTGCATTGCAGATATTGGATACTTGTTGAGCAACTAAATCCGAGTCTCCATAACACATCACTCGGTGAATGTCGATGTCCTTTGCGATTCGAATTCCATGCAGCAGGGCTTCATACTCAGCAATATTGTTTGTCACTATGAAGTGAATCTATAGTACATAGAACAGTTTATCACCTTGGGGTGACTTGAGTACCACACCAGCCCCCGAGTGCTTTAGACCCATCAAAATGAAGGCCCAAACTTCCGTCTCTGGAAGCCCTGTGTTTTCAACTGTCTCTGATCAATCAGTGACAAAGTCAGTGAGAATCTGGGATTTGATTGTTGTACGTGGTTTGTACTCAATATCAAAAGGCGCTAGCTCTATTCCCCACTTAGCAACGTGTTCTGTAGCATCGTTGCTATTGATTATGTCTCTCATGGGAGCTGTGCTCACCACGGTAATCTTGTGCTCTTGAAAATAGTGTCGTAGCTTTCTGGATGCAAAGAATACAACATAGGCTAACTTTTGGTAATGAGGGTACCTTTGCTTCGATTCAGTCAAGACCTCACTGAGATAATAAGTTGGACGCTGTGCCAGATGTTCTTGTTTTTCTTCTAGCCATTCCACCACCATGATGACACTAACGACTCTATTTGTCGTAGCTAGATATAACAACATTGGTTCCTGTGACTCCGGTGCTACAAGGATAAGGGCAGACGAGAGTACGGTTTTCAGATCCTGAAGTGGAGCTTCAGCTTCATCAGTCTAGACGAATTTCTTGGTATTTTTCAAGAGTTTGTATAGTGGTGTGGCTCTTTCACCGAGATGGCTTACAAACCGACTAACTGCAGCAATGCAGCCAATTAGTCGTTGTACGGCCTTGAAGTGAGTTGGCCTCGAAATGTTGAGTATATCCTTTATTCTGTCACGGTTCACCTCTATGCCTCTTTGTGACACGATCAAACCTAAAAAAAATTGGCTGGTATTCCAACGAAACACTTCTTCGGGTTAAGCATTATGTTGTATTTTTGTAGATTGCTGAAAGTTTCCTCCAATTCAGAAATTAGTGTTTCCTTCTTTTCGGACATCATAGATATGTCGCCCACATATGCATGTACATTGCATCCGATTTGATCGTGGAGGCAATGCTGCATAGTGCGATGGTATGTGGCTCCTGCCTTTTTTAGCCCAAAAGGCATCGTTACGTAGCAAAAGGTTCCGAAAGGTATGATGAACGAAGTCTTTATTTTGTTTGACTCCTTCATCCGAATTTGATGACATCCAGAATATGCGTCGAGAAAACATAGGAGTTCTGAGCCTTCTAGTGAATCGATAACTTGATCAATTCTAGGAAGTGCAAACAGATCTTTGGGACAAGCCTTGTTCAAGGCAGTATAATCAACACACATTCTTAACTTAGTGGTGTCCTTTTTAGCGACCATTATAGGATTGGCCGACCAATCAGTATGGATGACCTTTTCTATGAATCTAGCTAACTCAAGTCAGGTTAGTTCCTTGGCTATTGCTTTGTGCTTTTCATCGCTGAAATGTCGTAAGGACTGTTTAACAAGTTTAGCGTGTGGGTATACATTTAGACTGTGCTCAGCAAGTTCCCTAGGTACTTTGGTCATGTCAGATGGGTGCCATGCAAAGATGTCATTATTAGCTTTGAGGAACTCGACAAGCATGCTTTCCTATGCGTAGTATAAACCTACACATATCTGGGTCACCTTTGATGGATCATCATCCTTCAACGGTGTCGTCTTCGTCTCTTCCGATGCCATGAACTCTGGAGTCGGCTTGGTCACCTCCTTCTTCATTGCGGGCATCTCAGATGGGTCGGTGTTCTTCTTTATCTCCTGGTACTCCTGAGTGTGCAGCACGGCTTTAGCAAAGGCGGCATTTCCATCCTCGCATTCTCACGCCTTTTTCGGGTCTCCCCGGATTGTGATGACGCCATTGGGACCTGGAATTTTCATCATATTGTAAATGTCACAAAGGTAATTCTTTGGCGTTCCAAAGGTAACATCCAAAGTGATCTCTCCTAGAGAATTTGCTTGTCTTCCGGGGACAACTCTGTGAAAAATCACAGAGTTGTAGTTCAACTAAGTTTCCAATATCCTCATCTGGCACAGTGTTTCAACATAGATGATGTTGATGTTGCTGCCACCCTCCATGAGGGTCTTGGAGAATCCATAGCCGTCAATAAGTGGATTCATGACTAGAGCGTATTTTCCTTGCATGTGTAGCTTAGGAGGATGGTCGCCTCGGTCAAAAGTGATTGTCACTTCCGACCAATCCAAAAACTGGGGGACAGTCGGAACAGTTGCATTGAGCTCATGCATCACTGCCTTTTTGACCTTAGCTGGTTGAGATCCGAGGAAGGTGACATAAGTGTCTTTCTTGGTTGGGAAGGTGTTCTTTCCATCCGACTTGGGATTTGAAGCTTCTACCTCCTCCATGTCAGAATCTTCCTTGGACTCTTTCTCTTTGTCGAAATTTTTCTTTCCTTTTTTTCGCTTGGCCCTGTAGCCAGCGGATTCGTATTTCTTGATGTCGTCATTAAAACAACACTTAGAATTGGTGTGGGATGAGCCCCCGTTGCCATCTGGGTGATGTACGCACGAATTATTGGCAATGTCAGCCCAAGAGTAGGTGTTGCCAGCTTGCTGGTCTCCTCTACCTTGGACTCTGGAAGTTCCACGACCTCATCCCCGGCCGCCTCCGTGGCCTCCTCGTCCTCCAGACCCGAAAGTTGCATTGACTGTTGCGGTTTCCGAATTGGGTTTTTCCTCTGAGGTATTTTTGTGTTTGGTGGCCTGCTGCTTTGGCTGTTTTGCCAACTGTGATACAACCAGCACATTGAGCAGTCCCTCTACATCATCGTTGGTGTCAGCATATTTTCTTGTCGTCTCTATCATCTCCCCCAAATCAGTGACTTTGTCACAATTTAAGCGATGACGTAGCAAACCAATTGGTAGTCCCGCGATGAAGGCTTCAATCGCGGTTTGGTCGTTTACTCCTTCACAGGAGTTCTTCATGTCGATCCATTGTCCGAGGTAATCCCGGCATGTTTCTACGGGTTTTTGGGTGCACCGCTGCAGATCTTCGACTATGCAGGGCCCCCCGTATGTTCCCTCGAAGTTCCGAAAGAAAGCACTTTGCATATCATACCAGTTGTGGATGGTGTTTTCCGGGAGTTCATTAAGCCATGATCGAGTCGTCTTCCTCAGCATAAGCGGAAGATATCGGGTCGTGACCAAGCTGTTTTCTCCTTTCGTGATGCAGAAGTCCTAGAAGAAGTCCTGGAGCCAGGTGTCTAGACGGGACACACTGTCGTAGGGTTGGATGTGCCTTGAGATGGCAAAAGCTTCCGGAAAGTTTGTTTGTCGTATGCGCGATGGAAAGCATTTTGGACCCACACAGATGTTGTCTGACTCGTAGTGCCACGTCTCAATGTTTGAGTTGATCCGGTGCCTAGCGTCACTTGGTGATAGGGCATGATGTCTTGGTTGTTCACTACGGTTGTGGTGCCTGTGAGCCGGACTTCTACTTCTTCTACCGCCACCTCCGCCACGGCGTCCCCCCTGGCCTCCTTATGAGCCGTTATGGTGACTTCTTGGCGAAGAAGGTGGTGGTGGATTTCCCCTAGCCGGGGTTTCGTGATGACGGCCATCGTGTTGGCTTGTTCTAGCGTGATTTTCATCATTCCTTCGTCTGTCATTGCCGTCATTGTTACGTGGCTCAACCGGACGACTTGTATGTCTAGGAGGGGGAATTCTTTGCCGGTCCTTCTCCTGGAGTTGAGCTTCTTCGTCCTTCCTACAAGTATTCGACTGTCACCAGGGAGGTTGGACCATTGCTACAACGGCGTCTCGCTCTGCGGCCGGAGCGACGTTGCTCTAGCGTCGTGTGAGTCTATGCCGATGTCCCGAAGATCCTATTCTTGAATAGTTGTCCTCCCGAGGGTCGGCACGGTAGCATTGTTCTGGTTCCCGTCGGGCCTTACATCTTGGTGCCGACCTGTGTCCATGCGATATTAGTCTGACTTGGAGAGCAGCTTTCTACTGCTGGATGTGGCGACCTTCTGCTGTTCCAGGCCCTTTGTGAGCAGCTTCACGCTCAGTCGAATCTGGTCTGGGTTTGGGTTGTTTTCCAAGAGATCTCGAGCCGCGGCAGCATTTTCTACTGGTGTGCCATACACCCGGTTGCCCTTGTTGTCAATCCGAAGTTTCCCTATGGCTGTGTCTCCTTCGAGAAGGTTTTTGTGAACATCCAAATATTTGTTAGCCAATTCAGGGTCGTTCCGGGTATTCTGATGTTGTCGGGTGCTAGGCTTCCTCGCAGCTGCAATGCGCTTCTTCTCCTCAAGGATATTTGTAGTTTCCTCGAGGATCACCTGACGATGCGCTTCTAGGGCTTGGGCCCTATCCTCCAACTCTGCAGGTGTAAGTTCTGCAGCTGTCGGGATAGGTGTGGTAATTGCTTCTCCAAGGAGTCTACAGGGACCAGGGGTAACCACATGTCCATCCAACGGAGTATCCTTTGGCTCATCTGGGATCAAGCCTCCATCTGAGTCTCCTCGTATTCTTTGGCTATTACCTCATCAGTTGGAAGGTCCTTAGCTAGAGTCTTCTTCTTCTTTGCCTTCTTGGTTGCGCCGGTAGCAAAGACGCGTTGGGTCCGAGTCCTGGAGTCAAGCTTCTATCAGTACTTTCAAACATCTAGAAGTCGGGATTATCTCCGATATCCGTGTGATCATGTGGTTCAGGAGAATTTTCTCCGGATCCTTCATCCATAGCTTCTCCTTCTTCCGCATGTTGGGCCATGCAGAGATAAACAAAACTTTTTCCTTACATGGTACTCCCAAGATCCAGCTCAGGTGATAGACCATGAGATTTACCACTAGACGTGCAGGTGTGGATTGTTAATGAAGCGCGTTAGTTGATGCCGTGCCGAACGATCCCCGTACAGCACGTCCAGATCCCTACGGACCTCCTTGTCCCTAGCGCCGCACGTGCAACGCCTCTACCGGTATCCCCACGTACAGGAAGGAGCTCCGAGCAGAGGACTGTTAGATCCTGTCTAGCCCAAAATGGGAGTGGAGAAAGTGACGGCTAGGTCAGGGACAATCCCTTGTCACTCCACTTATATACACTCCTAGCTAGGCTCAACGCTTGAGGCCCATCTAGGCCGTACCCCAATCTCCACATGGATCTAATCTGCATGGGCCCCTTACCCTTAAGTGTGTGACCCTATAGGTTCACGTACACATGAACACGACACGAGTCAACACTCTGAGTCGATAGTTGGTAGTGGCCTCTAGCAAGATGTGCCAACTCCCAAGCATCGTAAAGTCAGAAGAAAAACCTTTCTCAATGTGACTTTCGTCCAAGTTCCTTTGCCTCACGATATATCTTGTCAAGCTATAGGCGAGTTGTTGCCATCCCTTTAATAGCTCGACTCTCTCTTCTCGTTCCGTGATATACGGTTCACTGGACTAACACTTAGTCCAACTCCTTGGTTAACACTTAACCAAGTCGCACATGGCCATGCTTCCGAATCATATCACACGAGAGGGCCCAAAGAATATCTCTCCATAACGAAGGGGCGAATCCCATCTTGGTAATCCACGTCACGCACCTTGCTTCACAACCAACCCGAACCCTACCTTTATAACTGCCCATTTACGGAACAGTGTTTGATAGGACCTAAGCTGGCGATCGACAACTCGGATCATGCGATCACCTCGGGTCGAAGGATTCCATTGCTTGAGACTACAAATGACAACATCCTCGTTGCATCTCAACTGTGGGTCAGTTCAATTTGCTAAACTCTTTAGTCGAATCAGTGTAAGTCGGAATAGCATCACCATGCCCATGACAAGTGGAACCGAGTCATCAAGCGACTTTCACATTAGTCTAAGTTGCGTTTCTAGCACAACCTCAATGACCAAGGACAACTAGTATGAACAACATGAATATATAGTTCCACAATCGAATCACATATTCAATGATACATGTCAGTAGTTCATACATGGACAATAACTTTATGAATACATTCGGAATAACATCATACATGATTTCCTCTAGGGCATTGACATGGGTATACCCTACAGGTACTCGAGTTTGTTAGATACGGTCCAGATACGGCAGAAGCATACTGCGTTGCCAAGGCCCAATGAATAATTCGAGTGGCCCACGAACTCTCGATTGCTTGCGAGACAAGAAGAAGCTTAAGATAGAAAGTTCAAAGGGAAAACCCTAATCTGTAATCGAATCGACCTGCTACCCGAGACCTAGCCTATCTATATAAAGGCTAGGAGGGGCGGCGAGGAGGACGAACATAACCCTAGTTTCCACAACTCTCGCCAGATTGCATCTGCGCGCCGTTGTAATCTTCGACTCCTTCGTTAATCCCAAGAGCAGACAAGCAGGAGTAGGGACCTCTACGAGGCCTAAACCTGGGTAAACCTTGCGTCCATGTGTGCGTGTTTTCTAGCCAACTGATGCCTCCAGCGCTCCCTCCTTCTCCAAAACCCAAGTCCATAACAATGGGCACTGACGAGTTAAACCCTCATCAATTGGAGCCGTCTGTAGGAATTGGGAGTGCTAATGTTGCGGCTTCTTTGGCCCCATCAACCGCGATCTACAAATCTACAACAGCGGAGATTTGCCAGCTCTTCGGCGCATTCGACTTCACCGTCCACAAGCCGGCCACTCGCCCGGCTTTCGAGTTTGTGGGCGATGGGATCAGCTTGGCGATTGGGAGCTTCCGCTTCCAGGTTGGTCAACTGGGCACGCTTCGCATGCGTGACCAGCCAACGACACCCGCGATTGCTCCAGCATCGTGATTCCCTCCACCAATCGGCACCCTCAGCGAGCTCAACACCCTAGCAACAGCTGGGAGCATGGATAGCGACAGCAGTCGCGGATCTGACCTTGGTGATCTAGCCACAGAAGATGGAGCCTACGGCTCCAGATCTGAAAGTTGCAGGAGCAACAGCTTCCCCAACCACTTCATGTGCACCGTTATCAACGCGGGTGATACCACCGCCAATCGCGAAAACACCGGCACCGGATCTGGCACCGGGCCACCCAACGGTGGCATACCCAACGACGGCCCACCCAACGGTGACATACCTAACAGCGGCCCCACCAACGGTGGCAATGGCGCGCCCATCAACAACGGAGCGGGAGGAGAACCGCCGACCATAGTGAACAAAAACACTGGAGAGCGTGTAGTGATCAGGCTCAACGACAACGAGTGGGCACGCTATCGAGAAGCTCTATGGGGCAATCCTCTGCCCCTCAACTCCCTGCAGGACATGCTGATGGGCTACCATTTGTAGCACCCCAATTGTCTAACAATTGTAATGCTACTTGTCCTAGTAAGATATTGGCTACTTCATATATATATTATTGTTGCATCATAATTATATCATGCTCATGTCATCATGCCACCTTGCATTTGAGCATCATAGAAAACCCTTTTTCTTTTTGTTCTTCTCTCACATGCATTATTAATTGTATTTGCCTCTTGATATTGTATTTGGCTATTGATATATTGTCTAAATGCCCAAGTTGAGTTGGGGGCATATCTTTTATTCCCATTCCATCACCCTTCTTTTCCACCACTTTACAATTCCACCATCCTACTAGTTCATGAGCTTGTTGCCTTTATTTTGGTTTTATCTAGCTCATGGGCAATAGGGTGAATCTAGTCCTTTAATTTCCTTTGCTTGGCTTTATTCCACTTCTTGGAAATGCATGAGAATAATGCCATCATATTATTATTGTTTTCACAAAATAAATCATGGCATTATTATTTTGCATGGGCCATGCACAATTCTTCACCACCTTTTACTCATTGGGTTTTTCTTTTGATTTAATGGATCCTATCTTGGGGGAACCATCTCCTACCATTCCACCATCCCCATAGTCTCACCCACCTCTCTTTCTTTTATTTTATTTTCTATGTATGTTCATATGTGACTCTTTCCACCTATTTCTTTTCTTCCTCTTTCGTTCTTGTTTCTCCTCCTCATTATCTCAAGCAAGATCAAGCTTCATGTTTCTTCTTGGTTGGCCTCATAAACCAAATTAAAATCTAAATACCTAATAAGAATCTAAACCTAGCTTCTCTCTTAATTCTTCTCTTCACCTAATTCTCTTAAACCCTAACTCCACTTTACCTCTCTCTCTCACACCCCCTCTCTCTCTACCATGAGGCCCACCTGACCCTCTCCCTGGCCCACACCCAGCCACCCTAACCCTAGCAAACCCTAGCCTGAGCTACCCATCCACCCTAGCCCGAGCTACCCTCCCCTCTCTCTTCTTCTACTGCCATGCTGGCCCCACCCTGCAGCCGCTCGCCGCCCTGGACCACCTGCAGCCCCTCCCCCGCCGTGCCTACCAGCCCCAGGTCGAGCCCCAGCTCGAGCCAGCACGTGAGGAGAAGGAAAAAGGTGGCACCGAGGCCACCTTTATCTACCCCTGCCACAGCTGCCCTCCTCCCTCTCCCTCCTTTTTCCTCCTTCTACACGACTCTCTGGGCTCTCCCAGATCTGCCCGAGCCGCCCCTCCTCTTCTCCTTCTTCCTCTCCGACCACAACACCTGCCGCCGGTCGCCGCCAGCGCCCACTCGCCCCCGTCGTTCCAACCGGACAGAGCGACCTGGAGGTGGCCTGGGAGATCATGGACGTCCCTCTGCATCATCCTGTCCACGCCATCACGAAGAAGGGAGCCCCAGCACCACCAAATCCTCGCCGTCCCGACGAAACCCTAGCCGCCAGAGCGCTAGCGATCTCGCCGCTCCTCGCTCCGATCCGAGCCCGCGGTCGAGCCCGCGGTGAGTCTCTCTCCCTCCCGGACATGCTCCGCCTCGCCGTACCGCCCTAGCCCCGCCGTTCGTTTCATCGAACGTCCACCGTGCGCCAGAGCTCGCCGGCGTCTGCAGGTTTTCCGCGCCGCAGCGAGCTTACCTAGGCCCTAGCCCCTCACATGTCAACTCCCCTCGCCCTACCGCACTAGTTAGCCACCTCAACACGCACGCCCGCGTCCCGGGATCGATCCCCCGCCCCACGCCGCGCGCCGATTTCTCGTCAGACCCGGAAGAAGAGAAACAGTACCAGGGTTGTGGTAAATTTACATTAAGCCCCCCACCTTTTTGACTCCTGCAACCCGCGCTCCTAGAGACCCCACCTGCCAGTCGCCCTAGCCATCTTGCAGGAAACCCCTCCGCTTTCTCGTGTCGTAACCCACAGTCCAGCGAGTCCCCACCTGCCAGCCTCAGCCATCTTCACCGTTGTCACGTGGGCCTGCGTCAGTTGGCCCACCCCGCAGTCTCAGTGGCTAGCCAGAGCCGCGGTGGCAAAAGTTTTCCTCGCGTGTGGCCCCAGTCAGCGCAAGGCCCACCCGTCAGTGGCTGTGGCTGGATCTGACTGAGTAAGAAAAGTATTTCCGGCTGTCTGTTTTTATTTAAACATTTTCCAAATTGATTTAAATTCAAATCCAATTCAGATTCAAATAATTTTTAAAATACAAATCCAACTAATACATATAATATATGTTTTGGAATCAGAAAAATGTGAGGATTCAAATATGCCCTTCAAAATATGTTTTGAACACTTTAAATTCCGAGATGATTAAAATTACAATAAAATGCCCTTTTCCTTAATTAATTAATAACTTTTGTTTTATAACTCCAAATGTGACAAATAATATGTCTAAATCGATCAGCGCGACGAGCCCGTTATATCTATGTAGTCCTTGTTCTGAATTGAAGCATGCATCATGTTGTTATTAGAAATCTGAACTGTTCATGACAATAAAACTGGGTTAAATAAATAATAAAATGCTTTATTCCTTGTATCCACACCTCACCTTTGCCATGCTACTTTAATGCCATGTAAATTGTGCATCATTCATCATGGCATGCTTGTTTGCTTGTCGCATTTTAATTCATATGCTTGTGCACTTTATTCATGTTGGCCCTTGTTTGTTTGGTTCTTCTTCGAATAGACGCCCAGCAGGAGAATTACCAGGAATCACAGGAGTACTACCTAGATCCATCTCTCGCTTCAACTGAGCTGCCAGGCAAGCACTACCACATGCTTGCATACATACAGTACCTATTGATTCTATCTTATTCTTGCATCATTGAGTCGCGATTGCATTAAAATGAATCCCAAGTACTGCATAGCCTTTACTTTTAAACCCCACCGAGCTTGTTCCTCCATCCCATGAGCCATTACTACAGGAGTTGTTTGAGCCATGCGAGTCGTAGAAAAGCATGTGTAGGGTATGTGAGTGTCTGATGAAAAACAAGGTACCTAAACAACATAACCTGAGTAGTAATGGGATAACTAATGAAAGAGGCACCGGTGAGCAATATATGCTATTTGGTTTTTCATGCTCACTGGTGTCCCGTAGGACCCCGAGTACTTGATTCCTGTTCCTTGACTATTCGCACTATCCACATCTGGGAGGCCTTATGGACCCCCCTGAGTCAGAGCTTGATTCATTCTTATTTCTTGGGGCCACAATTAGTTTGGGGCTTTATTACTATCCTGTACTTATGCCATGTTACTGCTTTAATTAAGATTGTGCGAGGAGCACCTGTACTGTTTTGGATCGCGCCACGTTTACGCGGTATCGACAAGCCCAGTCACATTTTCGGGTTCCCAGTCGTTTACAGCCGTCGTCGCAAACCCTGGGTCCGTCTCGGAGCCGGCCAACTTCGTTGCGGGTAGCTTATTGGGGTGGCCCCCTGAAATATTTATGAATCCTGTGATTGCTTTGTCGTGAATGCCTCGTTAGGTTTTGATTTGGTTTTCCGAGGTTGATCGAGTGTGTGTTGCTATTCGTGCACCCCTGCAGGGTAAATCTTTCTGAAAGCCGTGTCCGCAGTTATGGACGACTTGGAGCACAGTTTCTGGATCATAGACAAGTATAACTAAAGTACCGCTTTTAAATTGACTAAGTACTTGACTAGTAAGTAGTGCAATACTCATGGAATGGATAATAAAACTGCCAACGGATGATGGGGGTTGTTCGTCCGCTTCCTCGTTGGTAAGCGAGGAGGAGGATGGATCTGTTATTTATACTGTTATAACTGTTGTTCTTAATTCACGGACTTCCGTCTATCATTGGTTAGGCGGAAGGGTAGCGGGTATCTGTAGAATTGTTAGGTATTATCTTTTGCTGCAATTGCGTCACCCCAGGTTGTGTCCCCTTTAGCGGCATAAAGACTTGCTGAGTACCCCTAGGGTCTCACACGATAAATTGTTTGATTCAGATGAACAGGTGTACCCGCAAGATGGATACTGGGTGGAAGAGTCAGATGATGTTGGCAACGATCATTCGGTGTAGAGATTCCGGGAACGGGGATCCGTGAGATCTGTGGGCGGGATGTGTTTATTTATGGGGCATCTTTTGCCAATTTGCTTCTTATCCGTACTCGGATCTTGTTTCCGCTTCCGCTTGATACTCTGATGTGTGATGTATGAGGAGCTATCCTAAATTATTACACCTATCTAGAACATTTGGATCTTGCCGTATGGCGTTGCAATATTTCTATTTCTTTTAGATGGAATGGCTCTGAGGATTGTTGTATGTGGCTTGCATACATACTCACTTGTGTATGTAGTTGATCCCTTCGCCTGCCGATTACGCCGCTCGTTCTTGTCCTGTTGTCTGAAAGTGGTTAGGACGGCCGAAAGGTCTACCGTGAGTGGCCCTGGGCCCCACCGTACTATTTTAACCACTTTCGTTCATCCAGGCATTAACTAAGAGCGTAATTCACTGAGGTAGTTACACCATTGGCTGCTGAAGGAGGAATACAGATGCCAGCTACATGCAATCGCGCAACTCGAGGTGTGTAAAAAGGCGGCGGACCAATCAAGCCTTCGGCAAGCTGGACTCTCCTCCCACGGAGGATCCTCCTCCAAAGGCAACGAGTACCTAGCCAACAAAAGAAGATCTCGACTAGCCCAACTCACCGAGAAGGAGCACGTAGAAGCCGCGAAAGTCCTCGACTTTAGCTCCATGATGGTGGACACGCGGGGCAACGTGCTCTCGAAGACGCCGCAAATTGCGGTAACGGTAGCCACCATGTACCTCCTCAACAACCAGCCGCCAGCTGGAGACCGACGAGCTACCATGCACCGATCTACGTCGTAGGCTTGGGGCTAATCGAGGCCGCCCTCGACAAGGAGCCAACACCGGAGCCAAAGAAAAGCAAGGCTCTAGAAAAACGCTACTCCTCGCCCTCGTCCAGCGACGATACCATGACCTGTCTCGGCGTCGCTACTCACGGTGGCACGATCGTGACTGTGACGCGCGTGATGACATCACACAGCGCAAAGTCGACAAAATGCGTGCAAGACCTGCTCGTTCGACTAACTCGGAAGACGAAGACATGGAACTCTGCGGGGCCAGATGCTTCAGCAGAGCCATCAGGCAAAAGCGAATGCCTAAAGGGTTTAAACTCCCATCAGAGAACCTAAAATTCGACGGCCTGCAGGACCCGAAGATCTGGCTAGAGGATCATATATCCTCCGTCAGGCTCCCCGGTGGGAGTCTAAGCATGGCCATGGAATACGTGCAGCTGCAGCTGCAGGGCGCCGCTCGCACATGGCTCAACAACCTCCTGCGCGGATCCATTCGCAGCTGGGAAGAGCTGGTCTATAGCTTCGTGTGCAACTTTATGGGCATTTACAAAAGGCCCGCATCAATCGAAGAAGTAAGAGGTTGCCAACAAAGATCTGGCGAGTCGCTATGCTCGTACATCCAGAGGTGGTTCATCATCAAGAACTCCGCAGAAAACATCTCGGAGGACCGCGCAATCGACGCGTTCAATGGCGGAGTCCGCCGCATAGAGCTCAGGGAGGAGCTGGGCCGCTCGCAGCCCAAAATGATAGACCACCTGATGGAAATCGCAAATTGGTGGGCGGACGGAGAAGATTTGGTGAAAAACTGTGCCCACTCCGACAACCTCGGACGCAGACGCGACCGCGGAAGCAAGCGTCGAATGTGCATCTACGATGACCGCGACGACGTCAATATGGTTGCAGCCGGCTACACCGACAAACACGACGACAACCGCAACAACGGTTAGCGTAGCGGTGGATACCACGACTCTGGGAAAACTACGCAAGTGTGGCAGCGCCTCACTCGCGAAGAGGCACCCGCAACATCTATCTAGGAAAACTGTCCGGGCCATGCAACGTGCACTTCTACATCAACAAGCACGACGGCAAGAAGAAGTCCAGCCACCTTCTCAAGGACTGCCACGAGTTCCTCGAACTCCATGAGGGCCTGGCTCGGATGAATCGCAGCGCGGTCAATAGGGGCTATGGATCCGTCCCAGGCGCTGTGGCACATGGAGCTCCTCCACCACCGCCCAGACCACCACCACCCGTGGCCGCGTCGGTCCAGCACCACGAAGGCGAACCATATCCGCGAGTCGTAGGCAACATGATGATCCAAAAAGGGCGTCCCTCAAATCGAGTGCAAAAGGCCAACACTCGCCAAGTCAACTTGGCAATAAACTCCCCACCTTCCACCACTGAGTACCTCAGTGGAAGTGACTCCTGCATCACCTTCGACAAGCGTGACCATCTGCGTCAAGTCCCTCGTCCAGGCCACTGTCCCCTTGTACTCGAGGCATGGATTGGAGGCTTCGATATGAGCTGCGTTTTCATGGACGGCAGGAGTGGCATCAACCTCATGTTCGCGAGTACCTTGCGTGTGATGAGGATCCCTCTGACATGTCTAGAGGTCTCAGACAAGACGTTCCACGACATCGTCCCAGGAAAAGGCATATATCCCCTGGGCAAAATCAACCTCGACGTCATCTTCGGCATGCCGAAAAACTTTTGGCGAGAGCGCATCGACTTTAAAGTTGTCGGCTGGCCTTCGCAATACCACTACATCCTCGGACGTGTTGCATTCGCTAGGTTTATGGCAGTGCCGCACTATGCCTACCTGCAGATGAAAATGCCAGGACCAAACGGCGTCATCACAATCAACGGAAGCTTCGAGAGGTCTGACAGCTGTGATAGGGAATTCAACAGAATCTCCCAGTCCTTCGGCATGCAGGAGGAACTCGCAAGATTGAAGGAGTCAACAGACAACAGTCTACCTCCCTTGAGCAGGCCAAGCTCACCCGACCTATCATTCGATTCGTTGGTGCACACGAAGAAAGTCCAGGTCCACCCAACGGACCCGACCAAGACGGCACTCATCGCCAACAACTTGAGTTCCGCATAGGAACTCGCGCTCATCGAATTCCTCCATGAGCACTGGGAAATCTTCGCTTGGTGTCCAGCGGACATGCCAGGGGTTCCCAGGGAATTCGCCGAGCACTCACTCAACGTGAACCCAGATGCAAGGCCAGTCAAGCAGACAATACAGCTACTGTCTAAACCAAGAGCAAAAGCAGCTGGAATGGAGATCAACAGACTCCTCGACGCAAACTTCATACGCGAGATCAAGGAAAGCACCTAGCTCGCTAACACGGTGCTTGTGCCTAAAAAATACATGGATATCCTGCGGATGTGCGTGGATTTTACCTCCCTGAATAAGCACTGCCCAAAGGATCACTTCCCGTTGCCGCGAATCGACCAAATCATCGATTCCACCGCGGGATGTGAACGCCTCTGCTTCCTCGATGCCTACTCAGGCTACAATCAGATTCGAATGAAGGAGGAAGATCAAGAGAAGACGGCGTTTACAACGCCCTTTGGTGTGTTCTGCTACAACACCATGCCTTTCGGGCTAAAAAATGCAGGAGCTACCTATCAGCGGTGCATGCAGGCCTGCCTCAAGAACCAACTTGGTCGCAATATCCAAGTCTATGTTGACAACATCGTCATCAAAACCAAGGAGGAAGCTTCATTAATCAACGATCTCCGCGAGACCTTCGCTAACCTCGACCGCTACCGGATCAAGCTCAATCCGGACAAATGCGCCTTCGGCGTACCATCTGGGCAGCTACTCGGGTATCTCATCTCTGCGAGAGGAATCAAAGCAAACCCGAAGAAAATAAAGTCCATACTGGCCATGGAGAAGCCAAAGAACGTAAAAGGCGTCCAGCAGCTAGCTGGCGGAATCGCGACGCTCAGTTGATTCATCAATGAAATGGGTGAAAACGCAATGCCCTGTTACCAGCTCCTCCGCAAAGCTGACAAGTTCGAGTGGACAGACGAAGTACAAGAAGCATTCGAAGACCTCAAGCGTCTACTATCCACTTCACCAGTACTGGTGATGCCTCGCGAAAAGGAGCCACTGCTGCTCCACATCTCCGCCACCAACCAGGTGGTCAGCACTATGCTTGTGGTGGAGCGAGCCGAAGAAAATAAAGTCCATAGGGTACAACACCCAGTATACTACCTCAGCGAGGTGCTCACACCAACAAAGTAGCGGTACCCGCACTACCAGAAGCTAGCATATGGCGTCTTCATGACAGCCAGGCGACTACGCCACTACTTCCAGGAGCACCCAATCGTGGTGGTAAACGACACCCCGCTCAGGCATATACTCAATAATCCTAACGCCGCCGGAAGAGTCGCGCTCTAGGGAATCGAGTTGTCTCCACAAGACATCACATATGAAAAGCACGACGTGATCAAATCGCAAGTTCTCCCAGACTTTCTCGTGCACTGGATGGAGAACCAGCTCCCCGACAAGCCAGACATGTCCTACCTTTGGGCAATGCACTTCGACGGGTTCAAGCGAAAGGACGGAGCTGGCGCAGGTGTCATACTGACATCGCCCCAGGAAGACAAGATGAAATACATTCTGCGAATATAGTTCACCGCCTCCAACAATGAAGCTGAGTATGAAGCCGTAATCCATGGGATCCAGATGGCGAAAGCCTACGGTGCCAAAAGGCTCATCATCTACGGCAACTCCAAACCGGTAGTCAATCAAACGATGCACGAGTCTGACGCACTAAGCGGAAACATGATCGCCTATCGTGGCCTCTACGACACACTCGAAGGAGACTTCGACGGCTGTGAGATGCGGCACGTAGGCCGCGAAAGCAACGAAGGTGCGGATACACTCGCCAACATTGTCTCGGCCTGCGCCCCTATACCACCTAGGGTATTCCTCGAGCGCATCTGCGAGCGCTCCATCAAGCCCAAGGCTCCAAAGAAGAAAGCAAGCACGTCAACGGACTCGGGGACTTCGGCACCTAACGAGCCAATGCCACTTGACGACATGGAGCTCGATATAGGACTCCAAGGGCCAATGGGCGGCATGATGATCAAGCCATCTTGGACACAGCCGTACATCACGTACCTGCTCAACAAAAGGCTGCCAGAGGACCCGACTGATGTGCGACACATCACGTGATGATCCAAGGCATTCGCCGTCATCAACGGCGAATTATACAAACGCAGCATTACCGGAGTACTCCAACGGTGCGTCTCCAACGGGGACGGAAGGGCCATCCTCCTCAACATACACGAAGGCACCTGTGGGCATCATGTCGGCAGTCGCGCCGTTGTCGCCAAAGCTCTACGAGCTGGATTCTACTGGCCCACGGCCATGCACGACGCCAAGGATATCGTCCAGCGCTGCAATGCTTGCCAGCGATTCGTGGACAAGCCTCACGCACCTGGCGCGGAACTCAGGCCAATGCCATTGGCTTGGCCCTTCGCACAATGGGGACTCGACATGGTCGGCAAGCACCCAAGGTCCTCGCGAGGAGGTTACGTCTACCTCTTAGTCGCAATCTACAAATTCACCAAGTGGATCGAGGACATGCCGGTGACGAATCAATTAGGAGCCAGCGCCGTAAAGTTCTTTGAGTCCATTGTCTACCGCTTTGGGGTGCCACATAGCATCATCACGGACAATGGGACAAACTTCACCTCCAAGGAGTTCTAGGAATTCTGCGAAAACCTGGGAATCAACGTAAGCTACGCCTCGGTGGCTCACCCGCAGACTAACGGTCAAGTTGAAAAGGCCAACGGCCTCCTGAGCGGTGGAATCAAGAAGCGACTCCATCGGCCATTCGAACAACCGCTGGATGCTGGCCAGACAAACTACAATTCGTACTCTAGAGCTTGCGCACAACTCCAAACAGCACTACGGGCTATACTCCGTTCTTCATGGTGCACGGTGCTGAAGCGGTGCTACCCGCAAAAGTGTGCTTCAAAGCCCCACGGGTGGTTGCATACAGCGAGAAGGAATCTACCCTCACACTCAAAGACTCCGTTGACCTCCTTGACGAGGCACGCGAGATAGCAGCGGAGAAATCAACAATCTACCAGCAGAACCTCCGCAACTACCATACCAGAAGGCTACGCCCCAGATCCTTTGTCAAAGAAGACCTGGTCCTGCGACTAAAGCAACAAGGGCATCTCAGGATCGAGTCCCCTTGGGAGGGACTATACGTGATTACAGAACTAATCCCAGGTGGCGCCTATCGCCTTAAAGATTTCGAGACAGGAATCGCATACTACAACCCTAGGAACGTCGTGCAGCTGCGTTGTTTCTACCCTTAGTCGTTTTTACATTACAAATAAGGCTATTCAGCCAAGCTACTTAGCCACATATTGTACCTCGTACTATTCTGCGAATAAATAAAGCTAAGTGCCCTGAAACTCTGTGTATTTTTTCTACTCTCCTACAATTTCATTACTCAAGGGCTACGCCACCCTATACACTCATGTTCTACGAACTAATTGCGGTATCCTGAGTAGCTGACGAACTAATCGAACCCTTGATAAACACCAACCCAGCTGCAGCGCACCTGACAGGTTGGAAAGGTGCTGAGATAAACACACGTTAGGTTAACGAAAAGGAACCGCAGAGTACAACACACTCGAAAAATATATAAGCTAACAAGCTCTTCACATATCAACGAGTTCTCAATACACTCAATACAATCGTATGAACTTTACAACACTTATACAAATATGTGCATGATACAAGTCATGCTATTGCTATAAAAGAAGAACGTTGGTTTGCTCCTCAAAGAAATCAACATTGTCCTCCGCTGGCTGATCAACCACTTGATAGTGTGAACCATGTCCCAAGTCATACCTTCTGGTGGAGGCGGCGGCCCAGTGGCAACAGACGCAACATCCACGTCTGGCCTATGCAGTCGCACCAGCGACAATGCAGCCTTAGCACCAGCTACCAACTACTGTCGTACGCACTCGCGGACTGCCCCCATATTCTGGAACTTCGCCAGAAGGGCCATCAGGCTTGAAGGCACCATGTCGAGAGGAAACATTGCTTCATAAATATGCTTAAGGCATGACTACGCCTTATTTAGGCACTGGAGCACTGGAGAAGAGTGATCCTGCAGGGTCGCCAGGGCAACTGCACGGTCGCGGTCCACCCAAAAGTACCCACTCGCCTGCAGCTGCTCCAGGGTCAAGTTGTTCATTCGAACAGCCACACGATCCTTATCATCCTACGGATGACGAGCACTCACAACTACACCAAAGAAGCAGCAAAGTGTGAAGACAAGGCATCGCCGCGATTGACTACAAGAAAAGATGAGAAGGCAGAAAGCTAACATTTGAATTTTTCATTCAGCTGTGCCACTTCTTCCAAGAGATACTTCTCGCGCGCAGCGGCCTTCTTCGGTTTCGACTTCCACACATCCGCGCTACCACGGATGATGGGCAACTAGCGCTCCAACTACTTAATGTGGTCGCCCAGTCACAAAAGCAACGACAGTTCCTCCACCTTTGAACGCGGTTGCGCCATGGTTTCATCAGTGGAAGGAAGGTCACGAGGATCACTCGAAGGACCGCTCGAAGTACCCTATCACAATCAAGCAAGAAGCAAATAAGGGGCCAGAAATACATTGATAAAGGCATAACTGCATTCAAGCACATCAAAGTCTCGACAGGGATACTCCCACAAAACCATAGTTTCAATCCAAAATAACTACAACTATTACAGATTGGCTACTAAGGAGCAATCTGCTTCTTCGACTTCGACTTTGACTTTGGGGGCCTCATCGAATCCGTGGTAGTATCTGACGCCACAGACTTTCCAGTGCCAGCCCCTGATGTCGTAGCCTACGCTACCTTCTTCGCTCACTGCAGCTCCTCGGAGTATTTGGTGACTGTATTGATGAGTTGTGGCCCATACTTACCGCAGCCAATAGCGAAGGGAGCAAACACTACCTGTTGGCCATCTGTGCCGACGGGCATCGCCTTGGAGATCGTGGCAGGGTCCACCTCCACGCCATGGGCTTGCACCATCGCGAGTGCCATGGTGGCGTCGACAAACCGCTGGGAGTTCCTAAAGTGCATGGGAATACCTAAAGCAAGGGATTCCACCAGGTCCTCAAGGTTGTCAATCAGCTCAGCCTTGCGAGTTAGATCCTCACGGAGGCGACTGAGCACACCCTTGGCCTTCATCAACGTCCCCTGAAGGGAAGCGCTGTGGTTTTTGACTGCGGCAACGGCACCAGCCAATGCATCTTCGCAATGAAGAGACTAGGCGTCAAAACTCAGGCCACCGACATCTGCATACATAAGGAGTTAGCACAGCAAAATACGATAGAAAACAAGGAGCAACACAAATCCATCAAACAAATACCTGAGAGGGACTGGGCAATCGAGAAGAGTTGTTCTTTGAACAACTTTTCCCTCTCAGTAGTGGAGGCGCGCAAATCCTCTTCGCGCTTTCACGACTCCTCCAGAGCTGTGAGTGCCTCGTCACGATTCTTCGCCATCGCAGCAAGCGCCTTTTTAAGGGTAACAGCACGACAAAGAAGCTCATTGTGATCAACTATAAAACATAGGATATATCATCAGTCGAAATTATAAATGTCACAAAGACAAAGGCGAAGCCAAAGCTCACCTTCGACGACACGGTGGCGATTGTCCAGCATAGCATGTTGTTGACCCATGACAAGGACTTGCTCCACCAAGAGAGCAGCTTCCTTCACAATAAGCTGCATCAACAGAAAAGCAAAGATTCAGCGGCAGCACAATGTATAAATTCGATTGCCAAAACAGCAACAAGGATGCTTACGTGATCCTCTAGGGACTCCGAAGATGATTGTCACGTAGTCGTCCGGGCAACCATATGGTGTTCCCCAGCATGCGGGGAACTCGAAGAATTGTGCCAAGAGTGGCCCACCACTAGAGGAGAAGAAGACCGTTGGGCCACATCCTTGGCCTTGGAGTCTGCGACTCCGGACACTTTCAGAAATTTGACGTTGTCAGAAGACGACGATGCCGCTTGACTACAAAACACATCCAGCAAAAACTTTAGGACAAGCAACTCCAAAAAGGAATCAAGGCGAGGTCGTGAATGCATAACTCACCAATCAAATTTATCAAGGTCGAATGATTGCTCCCCCGACTCTGACGACTCCTTCGGTAGTCGCATCTTCTTTCGGATAGGAGGAGCCATGCAGAGCACAGGAACGGCGGGGATTGGTTCCTCCGCAACAACAGAAGGACCTTCTAGCGTCGTCGGCGACGAAGAATCCGAGTCCTTGCTACGAGAACGCTTGTGAATATCATGGCTGCTGGACTCGGGGGCTCCCTCTTCCTCTTCAATTGGGACGGTCGATTTCGACTCGTCCTCTTCCTCCACTTCGTGAGGGATAATTCCTTTAGGACGAGGAGGCAAATTGGAAGACACCTTCCAATCCTGCATTCTGAAGACACATCACTATATATCAAATACTTGGTGGCAATTGAAAAAGAAAACTACTTCGTAGTACAATTTTACCTCAGGAGGAGGGTTAGAGGCGTCGAATGGAGGCAAGACTGGTTTGCCTGGGAGATCCTCCTTGGGGTATATTTGCTTACCAATCGCAACCTCCTGTCTACTTCACCCGCAGAAATGCCATCGGCAGAAACACGAGTGACATCACTCGAACCAGCCCAGCAGTACATTGGGTGGATTCTGGCCTACAGGGGCTGGACGCGGCGACGCAACCAAGTGCGAATAAGAGTGGCGCCCCCTTCTTCTTTACCTATGTAGTTTTCGAGGTCGCAGACGTGCTTGTACAGCACCTCCGTTTCCTCGGACTCGCCGGGCATCATGACATTCTTCCAGGAGCGCCTCCTCTTGCAAAGTGCCGTGGGATAGAAGGGCGCGAGTCCGTAGTCCTCTCCGTCGGCCATCTGGTCGTAGATGTAGAACCACTTGTTGTCGTCGGATTGAGGACAAGTACGCCATGAGGGGGTCCTCGAGGCATGCGAAAGAGAGGGGTGTGAGACGTACGGTGTTCCGGGACGGTGAGCACCCAAGTTTACCCAGGTTCGAATCCGCCGGCTTTGGATGGACCCTACTCCTGCTAGCAATCCAGTAATACGGCAAAACCGGGATATGGGTTACAATGGTATCGCCTGTGCGAGTTGAGGGTCTAAAGTATTGGGTGTTATCTGGTGCCCTAAAGGCTCTCCCTAGGACGGCTTATATAGATATCCGGCCTAGGGTTTTACAGGAGAGATCAATCTGGCTACGACTAAGAGTTGGTTACAGAGTACATCTTGAACTACAAGTAACATTGTGGGCCTAAGTCGGTAAGTCTTCTGGGCCTTCCTGTAGCCGGATTGGACTCCGTCTTCTCTCTCTAACTGGGCCGCCCGTGAAGCAAAGCTCTAACCCGAAGTGGGCCACCCTGGTCAGTGAGGAACTGTGAAGATACCCGGAAAGTATATCCCCAACAGCAGCCCCTGGAGGCCTCCAAGATCCAAAGTCGGATTTTATCATCGTCTAGCTTGATCTTCGGCTTGCAGAATATTGAAGGGTTCCTGAAACTTCACAACAAAAAATACGATCCGGGTCTTAAAAGTAAGTCGGACCTTTCAATTGGTTACTCGGATTTTCCAGCTCGCTTTTAAACTAAGCCGGAACTTGGTCTCTAACGCCACCGGACACAAGCATGGGCAAGTCACGTCATCTGACAGACGTTCCGTCAGCACGACCGTTGGTGGGTCCGCGGTTCGCGGAACCGAGGCGCCGTTTCAATGCGTGTGTGGAGATCGAGGCGACGCAATCATCACGCTGGCCCTCCCCAGTTCTTTCCACGACGCGTGGCGGTTACACTGTAGCGTTTGCACGAATCTTGGCGCAGGTAGGTGAATATAAGGGGTTTAGATTTCTTCTTCTCCTCTCCACCAGTCCTTTGCCGTTCCTTCCTTCCCAATCCTCCTGCGCACCCAGAGCCTCCTCGTCCTCCTCTCACAGAGCTCCTAGCGCCGCCACTTTAAGGTCACCTTTTTCACCGGAGAAAAATGGCTTCCTCTTCTTCTTCCTCTGGTTTGCGGCGGCCGCGGCGGCGGCATCGGCGGAAGCAGCTGCGGAGAAGGAGAGTTTCGGAGGAATCTGGATCCCCTGCGCCCTCAACGAGGCAGGCCTCAAGAACGTGGAGAAGGAGGGGATTCTCGCCGCCGGTGACTGGCGAACCGGCCTCGGCGAAACTGTCCCCAACCCGCACGAGGGCGAGTGTGTCCACTTCGGCACCCATCTGGACCGAGGTTTGTCCTTTCCTCCCTCGGAGTTCTTCTCCAAGGTGATAGATCACTATGGAGTTCAACTCCACAATCTTCCTCCCAATTCTTTTCTAGAAATGAGCACATATGCTGCGCTTTGCGAGGGCTTTCTCGGCATTAGGCCGAGTTTGCTTCTCTTCCAGTACTATTTCCATGTCCGGAGAAATTCCATCACTGCCGATGTTCCTTATATCACCGGTACCATTAGTTTTTCTGTTAGACGAGACCGGGCCTATCCCAAAATTTCTGCCAGTGACTCGGTCAAACAATGGCCAGCCACTTTCTTCTACCATAGGGATATTCTGGCTCCCGGCAAAGCTACTGCTTTGCCGGCTTTTGTCGACAGAGCCGCCACAGCCCAGCCATCCTGGGACGAGGCTGCTCCGGCTCTCACCGATGATCTGATCCTCGCTAAGAGGCGGATCGAGTATTTGGTCAAGCACAAGGGTCTGAAGGGATCCGACTTGGTCCATTCTGGGTCTCACGTCAGATCCAGCCACTTCAGTACCACGGGGACAGACTGATGCACTCCATCACGTCTTCCAAAAAAGATTCCCTCCGCATCAGCCCAAAAGCCTACACCGCCCAGGGTTACATAAGCCAGATCAAATGGCTGATCAAGGAGCAGATCGAGAGGAAAATTCCTGAGGTTTCTCTGGATATGCACACGGCGGAAAACCCCGTGGTGCTGGTAAGCTTCCATCAATACACCTTTCATGTGTTTCAATCTTTAAGTTATATACAGCAATGCTGATATGCTTTCCGGTTTTCAGCTTGCTGACCTCCCCGAGTCGGAGCTTGCTCCACTCGAAGGATATCCTCCTGAGTTTTCTCAGGAGACCGAAGTAGTCCCATTGCCGGATCTTGCGCTCAAGAAGCGTAAAGCTCCGACAGTGGCAGTTGGCACAAAGGAGATGCCAGTCGTGAAAAGGTAACCTTTTGTCACAACATTTTTGCCTTTGTACTTTACTCAAGTTTCTTTCCGAGATGTAATGTTTCCGACTTTACTACTTTATCAGAGCAAAACCAATCATCAAGGGCAAGGGAAAGGGATTCCTTCAAAGCCCTTGCGACAAACGAAGCTTACCATAGCTTCCCCTGCCACGGCTCCTCCGACTCCTGCCCCTCAACCTTCTACAACACCGGCGATTACTCCTTCTCCGGTTGTTATAGAAGATCCGGCTCCTCCAACGGCGCCTATGATCCTTGGGTCACACACTGACGTCACCATGGGTGCGTCAGCTCAAGATAAGGGTGAACCCTCTTTGGGTAATGATCCCTCGGCTGAAGTCTTCGCCGACAACCTCCTCAGCAATCCCGGACTTGCCAAGTTTGGCTTATCCCGGAAATCTGCAGAGGAGATACAGCGGTTGGCCAGGCAAGTCCTAGACAAAAGCCATCTATCCCCCGAAGAGGAAGCGCAAGAAGCAGAGGACGTAAAATTCTCTGACCTTCTCGCTCAAGTCCGCCTTCGCGACGAGAGAATCAGGACTGGCAAGCTTCCAACAGCCCCAGTAATTCCTCTTACCCTCGCCGAGAAGGTGGCAGTTGAAGTGAACGCGGGGTTAGACAAACTCACCCGCGAGCAATATGTAAGTCGGAATTCCAACTCTTGTTTTTTACATTATGTTATATCATATCCTCTAGCCCCCAAGCATGAAGTAGGATATAGAAATCCGGGTTCATGCTTTCATTAGGATGCCAAAGAACGAACTAGTGTAGCCCCCAAGGCTCGTGCTGATATTTAGCAAAAAAATTAGCCCGAGTCTTAAGTAGCTTTCTGACTTTGGGTATTCTGACTTACATAAAGTATGTTCCAATAACCAGGAATTATTAACCAATGTCTGTCATAAGCGGAGAGAGATCAAAGCTCTCTGGCTTAAAAATGCTGAGCTCAAGGTAGCCAAGGATGAAGCCGAAGGTAAACATTCCGAGATTCAAACCTTGTCTTTTGCTTTTTCAATGTCGAATTTTTCTGAACTTTTGTTCTTTTTGACTTATAGCGTTGGTGAAAGAATCCATCGCTATGATTGAAGAGGCCGAGAACCTCAAGACCCTAGTGGTGGAGAACAAGGGACTTCGCCAAGAGCTGGATAAGCTCAAGGCGGATCATGAAAGGAGCATAGCTCAAGTCCTTGAATCCTCCTCCATGGCCACTGAAGAGCGCGATCGCAAGATTGCCGCTCAAGGTAAAGTTATCTCGAACCTCAAGAATGAGCTTGGCAGAGAGAAAGATCTCTCTGAAGCGCTCCGGACTAAACTCCAGAGTCTCGGGAGGAGAAGACCAAGATTGACGACGTCATTCTTGGTACGTTCCATCTGTCTGATTTATCATTTCTTCGACTTTCATCAATGTCGGATTTTCCTTGACTTGTTTTGTGTTTAGGTCCACTGAACTTGTTGGACTCTTCCTCCTCCGAGCCCCGCACCCACCGGCTTACCCAAGTTGGTGATCTTCTGCATGACTTCCGCCAGTCTATTGAAGACATTGGCGAGTCTCTGAGGATTCCGGACATACCAAGCATGTCAGATTTTCAGGTGCGGGACAAGGTCAAGGAGATGCCGCAGCTTGTTCGGGACTGGAACATGTCCTACGCGCGGACTGCTGCGCAGAACGCTCTTACCATGGTCATGAGCCACCCTGGAAACATGGAGATATGGCAAGTGACCAGAGGGTACTGCAAGTTAGACGAAGACGGCCAAGAGCAATACCTTCAAGCCATCATGCACTCCTGCGCCGGATATGGGTGCCACGTAGCTGATCTGACCAGCTACGAGATCCCCTTCTTCACCCGCGTAGATACCCCGCCACCTCCTCCAGAAGAAACCGAAGAAGCTTCCGATGATGAATGGACCACCTCGGATCCGGACATCTCGGAACGATATCAAGGCGGAGTAACCAACGAGCCGGCAGCTCCTTCATCTCCTCCTGCATCATAGACCACAAACTTATGTATTACTCTGTGAAAGAACATGATGCGCTTGTAAATATTAAGTACTATGACTTTTGCTAGTGCTAAGTTTTTTATCTATTCAGCACTTTTGTCTTAGAATTTTTGCGTGCCTAAAATGTTTTCATAAGCACTTGAAATTTTTCCGTCTCTACTTATCGTTTATCTGGCTTTCCGCCTCGTCCCTTTTGTGAGCCGGCTAAACCTTCAGCCGGAAACTTTGCCGAGCAACGGAACTCAATTGCTAAACCAGTTTAAACTCAGAAACAAAGCCGGCTTCCAGTACCAACAATTCACTACTCAGAAAAATACCCGCATCTAGCAATCAGAAAAATAACCAAAGTAAAGACTAGAATTTTTAGAGTTATACCCGAAGGTAGCAGTTTTAGAATCGGAAATCTAAACCAGAACGAACATGAGCATAAACTACTTTCAAGCATTCTGGGATTTTCGACTACGACATGATCATTAGGAAATAAGATGGTACACACTTCTCAGAAAAACCTTGAGGTAACCAAAACTTTTATTTCTCACAGAACATGTGCATATTTATGATTACAAAGAAGGATAAACTAAGAATAAAAGGGACGTAGCTGAGTAATATTCCACGGTCTGTCTAACTCATCCGAATTTGTACTGCCTCCAGCTCTCTTTCTCTTCTTAGTAGCAGGTCTTTCTTTAACTGGCCTCATGTTAGTTAAGTAGTACGATCCATTGTGCAATACTCGACTAACTAAAAAGGGCCCTTCCCATACTGGGGAAAGTTGGTGCTTTCTTTGTTGCACAAGCCAGAGAACCAAATCACCTTTATTGAAAGATCTAGTTCGGACTCTCTAGCTATGATACTTGCGTAACTTCTGCTGATAGGATGTAGATCTCATTTCAGCAACGACGCGAACTTCTTCCACTAAGTCGAGATCATTTTGTCGAGAAATTTTGGCATCCTCTTCAATATACGCGGCCACTCTAGGAGAAGTATGAATTAAATCACTAGGAAGAACTGCTTCTGCGCCATAGACCAAGAAGAAAGGTGTATATCCTGTTGACCTATTCGGAGTTGTTCGTAAACTCCAAATTACAGAGGGTAGTTCCTCTGCCCAAGCCCCCGCAGCACGTCTCAGTGGTGCTTCGAGTCTTGGTTTCAAGCCTTGTAGAACTAAACCATTTGCTCTTTCGACTTGTCTGTTAGCCTATGGATGTGCGACTGACGTAATGTCAAGCCGGATATTTTGCTCATCGCAGAATTCAGCCAGTTCTCCCATAGAAAAGTTACTCCCATTGTCCATGATAATACTATGCGGATAACCATACCGGATTATAACATCCTCGACAAATCTTTTGGCTGTTGCTCCATCACAACTAGTGACAGGTTTAGCCTCGATCCACTTTGTGAATTTGTCCACCATCACTAAGAGGTGAGTGAATCCACTTGGGGCTCGTTTAAAAGGTCCTACCATATCAAGCCCCCAGACCGCAAAGGGCCATGTTATAGGTATTTTTCGCAGCTGATCAGCCGGAACATGAGCTTGCTTGGCGTATTTTTGGCATCCTTTGCATGACTTGAGTAATCATTCGGCATCTGCCTGAGCTGTAAGCCAAAAAAAATCCATATCGAAAAGCTTTTGCCAGTAAAGATTTGGCTGCAGCGTGGTGACCACACTCGCCTTCGTGGATTTCCCTTAAGATTTCCACTCCTTCTTCCGGAGATACACAGCGCTGAAAAACCCAAGAAACACTCCGTTTATGGAGCTCACCTTTAACAATAGTATAGGCTTTTGCTCGTCGGATAATCTGACGGCTCAACACCTCGTCTTCGGGTAATTTAACATCTACCAAGTAATCGAGGTAGGGTTGAGTCCAGCGGGGAATTACAGCCAGAACTGCTATCAAAGGTGAGTCGGATTTGGTCGGATATTCCTCATCTACTCCATTTATCGAGGGAACTTTGAGGTGCTCTAAAAATGCGCCATCCGGGACCTCTTTCCGCGCAGAGCCTATTCGAGATAATGCATCTGCTTCCTCATTTTCTTCTCGAGGGATGTGTTGAACTTCAAACCCTTCGAACGATTTAGATAGATCATCCATGACAGCTTTATATGTTGCCATGTGCTTATTTGCGTTACAAATATCCGAGACTTGTTGAGCAACAAGATCCGAATCTCCGTAACACATCAAACGTCGGATGCCAATATCCTTAGCAATCCGGATTCCATGCAGCAGTGCTTCATACTCAGCAATGCTGTTTGTCGTTGTGAAGTGGATCTGCAACACGTATAAAAGTTTATCTCCTTGGGGTGATTTGAGCACCACGCCAGCCCCCGAGCCCCCTCGAGCCTTAGACCCATCGAAAAAGAGGGTCCAATATTCCGACTCAGGGAGGACCATGTTCTCCTTGGTCTCTGTCCAATCAGCGACAAAGTCGGCAAGGATCTGGGATTTGATTGCTGTCCGGGGTTTGTACTCAATATCGAAAGCTGCAAGCTCTATGCCCCATTTGGCGACGCGTCATGTGGCATCGCTATTGTTGATTATATCTCTCATGGGAGCCTTGCTCACCATGGTAATTGGGTGCTCCTGAAAATAGTATTGTAACTTACGAGATGCTAGAAAAACACTGTAAGCCAACTTTTGATAGTGCGGATACCGCTGTTTTGATTCTGTCAGGACCTCGCTGACAAAGTACGTCGGACGCTGCACCAGGTGTTCCTGATTTTCTTCTGGTCTTTCCACTACCATAACAATATTGACAACCTTATTTGTCGCAGCAATGTAGAGCAACATCGGTTCCTGAGGTTCCGGCGCTGCAAGGATAGGAGCAGATGAGAGTACTTTCTTCGGGTCTTGTAGTGCAGCTTCAGCTTCGTCAGTCCAAAAAAAATCCTTGGTCTTCTTCAGGAGTTTGTATAATGGTGCGGCTCTTTCACCAAGCCGGCTTACAAATCGACTAACCGCAGCAATGCAACCAGTTAATCTTTGTACGTCCTTCAGGCGAGTTGGCCTGGAAATGTTGATAATAGCCTTGATTTTGTCATGGTTTACCTCTATGCCTCTTTGAGATACGATGAAACCTAACAATTTTCTGGCTAGTATTCCAAAGAAGCATTTCTTCGGGTTAAGCATGATGTTGTATTTTCGTAGATTGGCGAACGTTTCCTCCAAGTCGGAAATCAATGTTTCCTTCTTTTTGGACATGACCGCGATATCATCCACGTATTCATGTACATTGCATCCGAGTTGATCATGGAGGCAACGCTTCATCGTGCGCTGGTACGTAGCTCCTGCGTTCTTCACCAAAGGGCATTGTAACAAAATAGAAGGTTCCGAAGGGGGTTATGAATGAAGTTTTGACTTTGTCAGATTCCTTCATCCGGATTTGGTGATAACCGGAATATGCATCGAGAAAACAGAGGAGTTCCGAGCCTGCCGTAGAATCGATAACTTGATCAATTCTAGGCAGAGCGAACGGATCTTTTGGACAAGCCTTGTTCAAGGCAGTATAATCAACACACATCCTTAAATCAGTGGTGTCCTTTTTAGGGACCATTACAGGGTTGGCCGACCAATCAGTATTGATGACCTCTTCTATGAATCCGGCTAACTCGAGCCACACTAGTTCCTTAGCTATTGCCTTACGCTTTTCCTCACCAAACCGTCGTAATGACTTTTTGACGGGTTTAGCGTTCGGGTTTACATTTAGAGAGTGCTCGGCAAGTTCCCTAGGTACTCCGGTCATGTCAGATGGCTGCCATGCGAAGATATCTTGATTTGCTTGGAGGAACTTGACGAGTGTGCTTTCCTATGTGCTACTTAGGCCTACGCCTATCTGGGTCACCTTGGAGAGGTCATCATCCTTCAACGGTGTCGTCTTCGTCTCTTCTGATGCCTTGAACTCTGGATTTGGCTTTGTGACCTCCTTCTTTGTTGCGGGTATCTCGGACGGATCTATGCTCTTCTTGATTTCCTTGTACTCCTGGGCGTGCAGCACGGCTTCGACAAAGGCGGAATTTCCATCTTCGCACTCTCGCTCCTTCTTCGGGTCTCCCCTGATGGTGATCATGCCGTTGGGACCTGGAATTTTCATCATATTGTAAATTGTAACACGGACGAGCCATAAAAGCCCAGTAAGCCGGACGTCCGAATATAGCGTGGTATGCGCTCTTGAACGGGACAACTTCGAAGGAAACTGCCTCCGTCCGATAATTCTTTGGAGTTCCAAAAGTAACATCCAAAGTGATCTCTCCCAGGGAATTAGCTTGTCTTCCTGGGACAACTCCGTGAAAGATCACAGAGCTATGGTTCAGCTGTGTTTCCGAGATCTTCATCCGGCGTAGCGTTTCAACATAGAGAATATTGATACTGCTATCACCGTTCATGAGGGTCTTGGAGAAACCATAACCGTCAATAAGTGGATTGAAGATTAAGGCGTATTTTCCTCGCCTATGTAGCTTAGGCGGATGATCAGCACGGTCAAATGTTATTGCCACTTCCGACCAGTCTAGATACTGAGGGACAGCCGGAACTGTTGCGTTGAGCTCGTGGAGAACTGCTTTCTTGACCTTTGCTGGTTGAGATCCGAGGAAGGTGACGTAAGTGTCCTTCTTGGTGGGAAAAGTTTTCTTCCCTTCCAACTTGGGATTTGAAGCATCGGCTTCCTCCATGTCGTAATCTTCCTTGGTCTCTTTGTCCTTTTTCGGATTTTTCTTTCCCTTCTTCCGCTTAGCCTTGTAGCACACAGTATCATCTCTCTTGATGTTGTCGTTAAAACGACATTTAGCATTGGTGTGGGACGAGCCCCCCTTGGTGTCCAAGTGATGCACACATGGGTTATTGGCGATGTCGGCCCAAGTGTAGGTTTTGCCTGGTTGTTGCTCTCCTCTACCTTGAACCCTTGATGTCCCACGGCCATGCCCGCGGCCTCCGCCACGTCCTCCTCGTCCTCCAGACTCGGAAACAGTAGTGACTACTGCTGTCTCCGCGTTGGGTTTTTCTTCCGAGGTATTTTTGCACTTCTGAGCTTGTTGCTTTGGTTGTTTTGCCGACTGAGGAACAGCCAAGACATTGAGTAATCCCTCTGCATCGTCGTCAGCATCTGCATACTTGCTCGCTGTTTCTATCATCTCTCCTAGATCAGTAACCTTGTCACACTTCAAGCGATGGCGCAGTAAACCAATTAGGAGACCTGCGATGAAAGCTTCAATCGCAGTTTGATCATTTACTCCTTCGCAGGAGTTCTTGGTGTCAATCCATCGTCCGAGGTAATCCCGGCAAGTTTCTCCGGCTTTCTGGGTGCAACGCTGTAGGTCTCCAACCGTACAGGGCCTCCGATACGTGCCTTCGAAATTCCGAAGAATGCACTTTGTAAATCATACAAGTTATGGATGGTGTTCACTGGAAGTTCATTGAGCCATGATCGTGCCATCTTCCGCAACATAAGTGGGAGATATCGGGTTGCGACCAGGCTGTTTCCGCCTTTGGCGATGCAGCAGGCTTGGAAGAAATCCTGTAACCAGGTGTCTGGCCGAGCAATGCCGTCGTAGGCTTGGATATGTCTTGAGATAGAAAATCCTTCCGGGAACTTTGTAGCTCTGATGCATGGTCCGAAGCATTTTGGGCCCACGTATACATCATCGTTTTCGTAGCGTCGAGCCTCTATATTGGAGTTGATCCTGTGCCTTGCGTCGTTCGGGGATAGGGAATGTCCCGAATGTCGGCTGTGGCTGCGATGCCTTGGAGTCGGACTTCGGCTTCTACCACCACCTCCTCCGCCATGTCGTCCTCCTTGACCTCCTAGGGGGGCGTTGTGATAACTATGTGGTGGAGAGGGTGGTGCAGCTGGATAGTTTCCGGCTGATCGCTGGCCTCCGTCCGGAGCATCATTATTCCGGCTCTGGGGAGGTTCTTGACTATGACGAGCCCCCTGCCGGCTTGTTCCAGCATGGTTTCCGTCGTTCCTTCGTCCGTCGTTCCCACCATGGCGAGGCTCAGCCGGACGGTTTTCATGTCTAGGAGGTGGCATTCTCTGACGATCCTCCTCCCGACGTTTCTCTTTATCTTCTCCCTTTTGGGGAGGATTCCTCGGATTTAGTGCAGCGATCGCGTATTTCTCGGCGATTGGAGCGACATTGCTCCAGATATGTGTAGCTCTGCGGTGCTGCCCCGACGATCCGGTTCTTGAATAATTGTCTTCCCTGTGTTCGGGGTGACGATACTGCGCCCGAACGTAGTGGGATTTTACGTTGGCCCATGCCGGATCTGTGTGACATTGGTCGGAATCCGAGACCAGCTTCTCACACCCAAATAGGGCGACCTTTTGCTGCTCCAGTCCCTTATTGAGTAGCTTGATACCCAAACGTATCTCCTCTGGTCCTGGATTAGCCGATAGAATTTCGCGAGCTGCCACGGTATTTTGCACTGGTGTTGGGTAAACCCAATCTCTGTTGCTATCCTTCCGTAGCTTCCCCATCTCATCTCCAAAAAGGACGGCACGGACACGTGGGAATTGGTTGTCATCTATGTGATGCTTCCGTGTCTTCTGATGCAGACAGGACATGTACTCCTTGTTTGACATACGCTTCTTCTCGACCTCGATGTTTTTGGCTTTTCCAAGGAGTTGTTGACGACGCGCTTCTAGGGCCTGGGCCCTTTCGTCCAGCTCATCTGTAGTAAGTTCTACAGCTTTAGGGATAGGTGTGGTTAATGCGGCATCGATGAGTTTACGCGCACCTTCAGTGATCACGTGTCCATCCACCGATGCTTCTTTTTTCGGCTCGTCTGGGATAAGTGCTCCATCCGAGTCTTCTTCGTATTCCTCGGCGATTACCTCCTCTGTGAGGGGGTCTTTTGCCAGGGTCTTGTTCTTCTTGTTCTTCTTCTTTGCCTTCTTGGCAGCGTCGGTAGCAAAGAGGGCTTTGGGTCCGTTTCCCGGAGTCAAGCTCTGATCGGTACTTTTGGACATCTGGATCTCGGGATTATCTCCGATGTCCATGTCATCCTGCGCTTTGGGAGAGTGTTCCCCGGATCCTTCATCCATGGCTTCTCCTTCTTCTGCAGCTTTGGAGTTGTACTCCTCTCCGTATCCGTGGAGAACTTTCGGAAATCTGCCGACGTCATAGATTCATCCGAGGATGCGGGAACGTCGGCGTTTGTTCCTATTGCCTCTAGCACCGAGTCGGTGTTTTCTCCAGCATCGGCAGAGCCGGATCCGGATCCAACATACTCGACGAAGTGCAATGCGTGCTTCCTGAGGTACCTGCAGCTTTTGTGATCAGCCATATCGAAACTTTTAATGGTTTCGAGGATTGCATCTGCGCTAGCGCCTTGCAGTATCATACATCTTAGTGTGTACCTGAGGAAAGGCCTGTCTGTCCTGGCATCGTCAGAGCCGGAATCAGTGTCGTTGATATGCTCATCCTGGATTTCGACTTCCACGGGTGGGTCGATCTGGGATCCGGCTTCTCCAGAGAGATCCACTCCAGATTCATCTTGGACCGTGAGGTCTTCTTCAGGCTCGGATTTCTCCACCATCTCCGCAACTGGTGCAGACTGGGTGGGATTAGGGTTTTCTGAGATCCGGAACTCTGCCGCTTCCGTGGACAAAGGGGACCTAGAAGATTCTTCTGCCTCTATCATCACCACTGGGGTGGGTTGGGCAGGTTCAGCGAAACCGATGTAAACATCGATTTCGCCAAAAGACATGATAGTATAGGCAGTCACGGCCTCCCTAGCCGGAATCCAAGTCTCGTCGAGAACGATGAGAGGGACGTCGCTGGCGTAGAGGATGCGACCGACGGCGATGGTCTCGCCAATTCCGATTCTTGCAGATTCCGCTCGGAACGCAGATCCGAAGCTCACTTGCCCCACGGTGGCCGAAAACTGTCGTCGGATTGAGGACAAGTACGCCATGAGGGGGTCCTCGAGGCGTGCGGAAGAGAGGGGTGTGAGACGTACGGTGTTCTGGGACGGTGAGCACACAAGTTTACCCAGATTCGAATCCGCCGGCTTTGGACGGACCCTACTCCTGCTAGCAATCTAGTAATACGGCCGGAATATGGGTTACAATGGTATCGCATGTGTGAGTTGAGGGTCTAAAGTATTGGGTGTTATCTGGTGCCCTAAAGGCTCTCCCTAGGATGGCTTATATAGATATCCGGCCTAGGGTTTTATAGGAGAGATCAATCCGGCTACGAGTAAGAGTTGGTTACAGAGTACATCTTGAACTACAAGTAACATTATGGGCCTAAGTCGGTAAGTCTTCTGGGCCTTCCTGTAGCCGGATTGGACTCCGTCTTCTCTCTCTAACTGGGCCGCCCGTGAAGCAAAGCTCTAACCCGAAGTGGGCCACCCTGGTCAGTGAGGAACTGTGAGGATACCCGGAAACTATATCCCCAACACTTGTCTCTCCACCCTTGGACAGATGCGGTGAGCTTGATGTCAAAATAGGTGACATAGGAGTCGACGTGGATCCCGCAGCCTCCTACGTCGTAGACTACCGAACCGGATGTCGACTGACATTTCAGCTTAAAAATCCTCTTAAAGAGGCCAAAGTGTGGCTCGACTCCGAGCCACCACTCGCAAAGCATGATGAAGCATGCGATGTGGAGAATGGAATTTGGGGACAGCTAGTGCAGCTGGAGCCCATATACACAAAGGAGACCCCTGACGAAAGGATGCAGGGGGAGAGAAAGACCTCGGGTGATGAACGCAAGGAACATCACCCGGAAACCCGGAGAAAGACCTCGGGTGGCACCGCCCTTCTTCTTGGTGGTGGCAATGGTGGTGGCGCCTCCCTTCTTCTTGCCCATCTTTCGATGGCGATGTGAACGGAGGAAGTAACTAGGGAAGACAAGGAGCTGGTCTAGTGCCGCGAAGAGGAAGTGCGCAAGGAAGCAGAGAGCAACAGCAATGGCGACGGAGGCACGAGCAAAGAAGAAAGATGGGGAAAATTACCACAGCTATGCTGCTACTTAACCTCCTCGCGGAGACCATCCAATGGCCAGCAGAAACCCTACTACACGCGTGGCGCACATCACCATCGACACATGGCGAAGCTGAACCACGAACCGTCCCCCACTATCTCCATTACGCACGGAAATCGAGGAGACACGGTTAAAACAGAAGATTACGCACGCCCAGTCAAATCAAAGTTAGAGACCCACCACTCGTCATGTCCCGTCAAAGCTTCTCACGCGGGCAACTGAGGTCATCATATCGTCAGCACTGGCGTCATCAATTCCAGCAATAGAAGATTTTGACTACATTAGTCCTTGCTCGAGTCTTCGACTCACCCAAGCACTCGGGGGCTACTCCTAACAGGAGCGCTGGCCGCGCACCCGAAAGAATTTTTTATGCAGGTATACGAATATTCAAGACAAACCCTTCACTTGAATCATCGATTCGACTATGAACTGCGGCTTACTCCCATAGGGAGCGCTAGAAGCATATTTGACTGAAACAAGCAACAAAAGACGACAGCAGTCGCAAATGTTTCTTAGTCGCCACTCAAGTCTACGACTCGAGTAGGCACTCGGGGGGCTACTCCCATAGGGAGCGCTGGTCACGCACCCTATGATTATTTCTCCTTGAACATTGTGCATTGATAACATCCACACTTGAATGCTATGGCGACTCCGCCTCATATTTTCCCTACAAAGAGACTGCGTCTCCTGGGTCACCCGAATCGTCTCCATGATGACAAAAAATTCGGATGCCGCACTTACAGCGTGAAGATAAGACCTGAATAAGGTCTGGCAACGCATCTGCTGTGCACTACCAGAAATATATCCGTGCCTGCAGGTATGATGAACATGCCTTGATAGACGCGTCGAGTGCTCACACATATACACTAGAATTCGACTCCTATAAGACCTCCGCAGCCTGAGTCGAATTACGCCAGCACTTTTCTGAATTCGAGTCCGGGGACTCGAGTTTGAGTAGATTGCGTTGTTTTGCCCTAAGGAAGTTAACTGACACCGATACATCGGTTAAATCAGGCACGTATATCAACAATCCCTATGACACAAATAGAACACTCGAAAAAAAGCTCAGTCATGCACTCGAAAGACTTCATAAAGTCCCCAGTCGAATCTGTGATTCCACTAGACACTTGGAGGCTACTAACATGGGTATACCATACATGTACTCGAGTTTGGTATACACAGTCCAGATACGGTAGAAGCACACGACGTTGCCATGGCCCAATGAAGAATTCGAGTGGCCCACAGACTCTCGATTGCTTGCGAGACAAGAAGAAGCTTAAGATAGAAAGTTCAAAGGGAAAACCCTAATCTGTAACCAACTCGGCCTGCTACCCGAGACCTAGCCTATCTATATAAAGTCTAGGAGGGGGCGGCGAGGAGGACAAACATAACCCTAGTTTCCACAACTCTCGCCAGATTGCATCTGTGCACCCCTGTAATCTTCGATTCCTTCGTTAATTCCAAGAGCAGACAAGCAGGAGTAGGGACCTCTACGAGGCCTGAACCTAGGTAAACCTTGCGTCCTTGTGTGCTCGTTTGCTAGTCGACTGATGACTCCAATGCTCCCTCCTTCGCCAAAACCCAAGTCCATAACAATGGGCATTGACGAGTTAAACCCTCGTCGGGCATATTCCCAATAGTCTCCCACTTGCATTAGAGCCAATCATTTGACATCACATGTATAGGCATCTAATGCCCATAGCTCTCAGGTAGCCTCATGCTTCGGCTGTGGTAGCGGCTTTGTCAATGGATCCGCAATATTTGCATATGTGTGTACCTTGCATAACTTTATATCACCTTGACCCACGAACTGGCGAATTAGGTGGTACCACATGAGTATATGTTTGTTCTTCTTGTGTTGTCTAGGTTCCTTGACTTGTGCGATAGCACCATTGTTGTCACAATACATGTCTAATGGATTGGACGAGCCCTGAACCACACCAAGATCCATGAGAAAATTCCTCATCCAAACGGCTTCCGTTGCCGCCTCCGAGGCATCAATATACTCAGCCTCTGTCGTAGACGCAGACACTATCTCTTGCTTGGAACTCTTCTAGCTCACAGCCCCTCCGTTTATTACAAACACATATCTGGATTGTGAACGAGAATCATCTGAGTCAGTGAGATAACTCACATCCGTGTAACCCCTTACACTGAGTTCATCCTCACCTCCATAAACTAGGAACATATCCTTAGTCCTTCTCAAGTACTTAAGGATATTTTTAGCCGCTGCCCAGTGGATCTCTCTAGGGTCAGCCCGGTATCTGCTCACAACACTTAGAGCATAGGAAACATCCGGCCTAGTACAAATCATAGCGTACATGATGGATCTGACTACAGAAGCATACGTAATTGCACTCATTCGACTTTGCTCATCAGTTGTCAAAGGACATTGAGTCTTGCTAAGTTTTACGCCATGTGACATCGGTAAGAACCCCTTCTTAGTCGATTCCATGTATAACTTCTTCAACACTTTGTCCAAATATGTACTCTGACTCAATCTAATGAGCTGCCTTGATCTATCTCTATAGATCCGGATTCCTAGTATGTAAGTCGCCTTACCCAAGTCTTTCATCGAAAAACTCTTTTCCAATGATTCCTTGGTTTCTTGCAACATTTGGACATCATTTCCAATCAGTAATATGTCATCCACATATTAGATCAGAAAGTTTACTTTGCTCCCACTAAACTTCTTGTATAAACAAGACTCATGATCACTCTTGATGAAGCCAACGATTTGACTACCTCATCAAAGCAAATATTCCGACTCCGAGATGCTTACTTCAACCCATAAATGGATTTTCGAACCTTGCATACCTTGTCAGCATTAGCCGGATCGACAAAACCCTCGGGTTGTATCATATACACGTCCTCGGTGAAATTTCCATTAAGGAAAGCCGTCTTGACATCCATCTACCATATCTCATAGTCGAAACAGGCTGCTATAGCTAACATGATCCGAACTGACTTAAGCATCGCTACAGGAGAGAAAGTCTCATTGTAGTCAACTCCTTGAACTTGCCAGAACCCCTTCGCGACAAACCGTGCCTTATATATAGACACATTTCCATCCATATCAGTTTTCTTCTTAAAGACCCATTTGCACTCGACGGGTCTTGCACCGTCTGTTAGATCAACCAAGTTCAAACTTGATTTTCATCCATGGACTTTAACTCGGATCTCATGTCTCCAAGCCATGAATCAGAATCAGATCCCACCATCGCTTTTGAATAATTTTTTGGCTGATCACTGTCCAACAGCAACACATCACGAACACTTCGCAATCTAGCCGATCTTCATAGTGTCGGTGCAGTTGCTGGCTCAAGTGCCATTATTGGCTCAACCTCTAAGGCTCTTGTCGACTCGCTACTGGCTGGTACCTCTCGAATTTCTTTGAGTTGCACCGTGCTCCCACTGACTCCCTGACTGAGAAACTCTTTCTCAAGGAAGACACCATTTCGAGCGACAAACACTTTGCCCTCTTCTCGGTTGTAAAAGTAGTAACCCAAGGTTCCCTTGGATACCCCATGAAAATACACTTATCTGACTTGGATGTAAGCTTGTCCGACTGAAGTCGCTTGACAGAAGCTTCACAACCCAAATCTTAAGAAAAGACAAACTCGGCTTCTTGCAAGTCCACATCTCATGCGGTGTCTTCTCTAGTGACTTTGATGGTACTCTGTTTAGTGTGAACGCTGCAATTTCTAGACAATAACCCCAAAATGATAAAGGAAGATCTGTCCGACTCATCATTGATCGTACCATGTCCAACAAGGTCCGATTCCTCCTTCTGACACATCGTTTCTCTGCGGCGTTCCTTGAGGAGTGAGCTGGGGAACTATTCCACAACTCTTCAGATGGTCATCAAACTCATGGCTCATGTACTCACCTCCTCGGTCTGATCGAAGAAACTTTATTTTCTTGCCGAGTTGATTTTGTACCTCATTCTGGAATTCCTTGAACTTTTCAGAGGCTTCCGACTTATGTTTCATCAAGTAGATATATCCATACCTACTCAAATCATTAGTGAAGGTAATGAAGTACTCATAACCACCTCTAGCTGTCGTGCTCATTGGGCCACATACATCACTATGTACTAGTCCCAATAAGTCGGACGCCCTTTCACAACTCTTTGCAAAAGGTGTCTTGGTCATCTTGCCGAATAGGCAGGATTCACATGTCTCAAACGACTCGAAGTCGAACGAAGTTAGGCGTCCATCATCATGGAGCTTCTTCATGCGTTTCCAACTTATATGACCAAGCCAACAATGCCAAAAGTAAGTCATATTCAGATCATTTGGTTTCAACCTTTTCACATTTATGTTATAGACAGATTCACCTTCAAGATTCAAAATAAATAACCCGTCCTAGACGGGTGCAAAGCCATGAAACATATCGTTCAAATACAAAGAACAACCATTATTCCTAATATTCGACTCATAGCCTTGTCTCACTAAATGGACAGAAATAATGTTTTGACTAAGCACTAGAACATAATAACAATTATTTAGCTCCATTAAGAATCCAGAAGGTAAATGAAGTTGCATCGTGCCGACTTCTAACGCATCGACTCTTACTTTGTTGCCGACTCAAATGTCAACCTCGCCTCTTGCCACGCTCCTAGTTCTTACCAGTCCCTGCAACGAGTTGCATATGTGAATAACTGATCCGGTATCATATACCCAAGAACTACCAAGTGCAACACCAAGATAAATGTCTATAACATTGCAAGAAAGCATACATGAGCCGGAAGTCACACTCCACTCTTGGCTTTATCATCCAGATACTTGCTGTAATTCCTCTTCTAGTGGCCATCCGCCTTGCATTAGAAGCAAGTGGATCCGGTTGCAGGAGATGGCTTAGTCCCTGAGGAAGCGCCTCAGCCTTACCTCCCGACTTTGCCTTCTTCTTCTTAGTCCAAGAACTCTTCTTGAACTTAACCTTATTCTGCACCATCAACACTTGACTGGCGCCTTTCTTGAGATCCGCCGCAGCCTGCTTGATCATCCCATGTAATTCAGTGAGCTTCTAATCCATACCATGCACGTGGTAGTTCGATATGAACTGACCATAGACACTAGGAAGAGAGTTCAGAATTATGTTAGTAGCAAACACTTTGCTAATGGGGTAGCCAAGCCTTTCCGGAGACTACACATAACAAACCATCTTGATCACATGCAAACTCAGTGGATCGCCATCCTTAAGCTTGCAGCTCAACAAAGCATGAAAGACTTGATACCTCTCAGTCTTTTCTTGAGCCTGGAACATACTTTTGAGGTTTTCAAATCATATCGTAGGCCTCAACATTCTTGAACTGCTGCTGCAAGTTCGGTTCCATGTGAGCAAGCATAAGACAACTAATCTCCGTAGACTCATCACATGTCCTATGGTAGGCATTGGTGATTGCGACAGTCGCATTCTCATTTTGCTCATCTAGAAGTGGGTTGTCTAGGACATGGTCCCTCTTTTCTTGCTTGAGAACAATTCTTAGATTACGATACCAGTTGGTGAATTTAGTTCCATTTAGCTTATATTTCTCTAAGATGGTTCTCAAAGCAAAACTGGAAATCTGAGGGGGACTGCTAGGTGCCATTGATCTACAACAGAAAAATATGCAAAATGTAACACCCTCGAATCGGCCCTATGCAAGTTTTAGCCCTTTCTGCCAAACCCGCATAGAAACGATTCAAGGACGCCCACCAGGCACTTTCGTGCGGGTGGAAAACAAAGTAATACCATTACACAACAGTCCTCGATGGGACCCATAGAACAGATATATATACAACAGCGACTCAATGAGTCAAGAATACAGATATACAATACAAATATACAAATCACCTTGAAAACGATACATCGTCCGAGTACGGACAAGATGCAAATGGGGCTAAGAGCCCTGAAGAATAACCAATGGCGTCCATAACCCTGCCCAGGCCAAGCCAGAAGGGTAACCCTGCTAACGACGTTGATCTCAAACCTGCTAAAACAAAAGGGGTACCGACAAAGGGCAAAGGAAAAAGAGGAGCGTCAGTACTGAGGCCAATACATGGCGAGGCTAGAATTCGGCGGTCCTTGCCTACATAGGTATGGTGGACTGAAGCGGCAGCGCAGCGACACTAAACAACCTATAGAGACTCTGTAGTACTGGCGGCTATCAGAGAGAGATAAGAGAGACCTATTCGGATCCAACCTGACATGAACACCAAACATAACCATCCTGGTATTCCCCCTCGAGACCAAACGAGGAAGTCAAGCCGAGGAAAACTCACACGGTTGGCAGTTTTATTGAATCTTTCCATGGCAGTTATCCAACTTACTAGTCATCTCAGATGTAAGTCAAATTATAATAGTAAACTTTAGTTATAGTTGTCTATGATCGAGAAATTGTGCTCCAAGTCGTCCATAACCGCGGACACGGCTTTTTGAAAAGATTTAACCCTGCAGGGGTGCACCAAAGTATCCACACGCACTTCGACCCTTTTTGCCAGATCAATTAACATAAACCCATCGGTATGCCGGCGGGGCCTAAGTCATGACGTTTCCTAGACCCAAAGCAAGTACATGGCGGCCACCCCACTAAGCTACCTGCAACAAAGTCGGTCGGCTTTAAGGCGGACCCAGGGTTTGTGCCAATGGCTATAAACGACTGGGAACCCGAAAGTGTGACTAGGCTTGTCGATACCGTGAAAACATTCCACATCCTAAACAGTACAGGTGCTCCACGCACAATCTTAAATAAAGCAGTAAAGCATGGCATAAGTACAGAATAGTAATAAAGCCCCAAACTACTTGTGGCCCCCGGTACAATACTTTGAAATCAGGTAGTAAGCCGATGGGGGTGCCCACACACCCCACCTGTGGTTAGCATGCTCGATCTCGGAACAGGTGTCAAGAACTCGGGTCCTAGGTGGACACAAGTGGGCGGTTAAAAACCAAATATTGACTATTACCCACCGGTGCCTCTGCATTAGTTATATCTATTCTCAGCAATTTAATAGTTGTATTTAAATTCATGATCATCTCCACCATTAAGCATCTCCACCATTAAGCATGTGCCAACCTTCCAATAACGGTGGAACAGCAACGACGCGAAGCAGCACATGAGCAAGCAACTACGACTCGCAATGCCGACTATTTATCAAACAACAGGCAATAGGATGTGTCCAAGGCAATATAAAGGCTGCTAGGGATATATCTGGTACAAAACACTAAAGCATCGCGACACAGATAGCAATAGATCAATAAGAGGAAATAAAGACTATAAATGCAAAATAGGTAGAAAGGGGGAGAATGCTCGCCTGGGAAACACTGCCGGCGGTTCATATCCGGAGAACTTGTCAACACTCGCGTCAACTCATCGGCCTAATCCGCGAAGAAGCAAACACTAGAAGAAGCACCGGATGCACTATTTAATACTACAGCAGAAGATCTGGCATGATCATGATATGATGCATGGCATGGCACAGATGCGGTGCAATTAGGCAATATTAAGCGGAACCAGGGTCCCGACAATTAATTAGGCGATTCAAGTTATTTAGAAACACCGCAATTTAAATGGTGTATTAACAAGGCAAAACAGGGCATCGGTTCGCTACACAAATTTAAATGGAGTCCGGAATAAGACAAAAGTATCCCGCATATAGACTCCATATTTAATTATGAGGTGAATCAGCATAATGCCCCAACCCACAGACAGGTATGCATGTATGAACAATTTATATGCACAGTTTTATGTATAGAATTTATAAAATAGGGGCTCGGGGAAAGGGTGCACACATCTGGGTTCGGAAGACGTTGGTCCCGGGGGTTCGGGGTTCGGTCTCAGGGTCCGGATCTGGGGTTCGGCTCGACGGGATCATTCTCGGACAACGGAAGGAGAGCTTGGCCTTCCGGGAAGAAGGACTTGGTTTGGCGTCGGGGGCTCATCGGACTCGCCCTGGTCGGTGTCGATCTTGTCGTCACGAAGATCTTGTCGGGTCCGCGTATCGGGTCGGTCTTGGCATTCGGGCTGAAGAACTTGACGTCCTTTGGTTTCCTGATGTAGAACTTGTTGGTTCCGTATCGGCATACTTGACGTCTTCGGGTCCGGGAAGGGGGTCTTGCGATTCGTGCCGGAGATCTTGGGTTTTCCGGCTTTGATTGTCGGTGTCGGACTCGGGTCTCAGCGCCGGGAGATCTTGGTGTCTAGGTGTGCGGCTTCGCCTCCGGGAATGGGTCTTCGGATCCGGGTGTAAGAGCATGGCGATCTCGGCTCTTCATCTTGTAGTCCCTGATGGAGGACTTGGTTTTTCGGCGACGATGGTAGAAGAACTTGGCGTTGGACCGATTTTTCCTTGGAAGATCTTGTAGGGCAGCGGTAGCTAGCGAGATCTCGTTGACAAGAACAAGCCAAAACACTCTTTGTAGGCAGGGTCGGATACTCTGCTATCTGCATGAACACGCACCGGAGGACAGCGAATGTGCGAGAGGGAGGCGGGGATCTGGCGGCAGCGCGGGCCCGAAGCGGTCAAGGATGAGGCGGGGCTTGCCGGGGCCGGGTAGGACCGTGGCTCGACGACGGCAAGCGACGAAGGGGCGCAGGGGTGGAGCTGCATGGGGATGGGGTCGGCGGACAATAGCGGGCGACGGCTTCGACGCTTCTGCAGGGGCCCGCGGTCACGTGCTGCGGAAGGAGCAGAGGGCGCCCAGGGACCACGGAAGAGGGGGCCCGGGGGGGGGCTCACTTGGCTCCTGGCAGCCGCACGGATCCCGCGAGGAAGGCGGCTACCGAGGGCGGGGGCGGGGACACAGGATCGGGGCAAAAGGTGGTGAGCGACGGCGGGGCTCTTCGGTCGGGGCAGAGGAGCGGCGCGGCTGGGAGGGCAAGGCGCTCATGCCGGCGATGAGGGGGTCGTGAGGAGGGCCGCCGGTCGCTGGGGTGAGGCCGGGTGGAGCTCCAGGCAAGGGCGGCGGAGGAAGAGGATGGAGGAGGAAGGAGAGCCCGTGGGGTGTGGCGAGCGAGGCTTGAGGGAGGCGCGCACTATGGTGGAGAGGTCAGGCGGCGGTGCTAGCGCACGGTGGCGGGGATCCTTCGGGGCAGAGGTTGGAGGGACGTGGATTGGCAAGAGGTTGGGGACAGCAAGAGCAGGGCGACGCGGGGCTCCTGTGAGGCCGCAGGGTCGCATGGTGGGGCCGGGCTTGCGCGAGTCGAGGCGGGGAGTGTGAGTCCTGCAGGCGGGGGCACGTCGTTGGCGTGGGGTGGGGCCAGGGCGATGTTCCCGAGGCGGAGATGCGGTAGCCTGGGGGTCTCGCGGGTGGGCCGGTGCGTGCGTTTGTGTGCGTGTGTTTGTGTGTGTGTGTGGAGAGGAGGTGGGTGGATCCAGGAAGGTGAGGTGGCGCGCTGCGATTGGGCGGGGTGAGGTGGCGATGAGGGTAAAGGAAGGCGGGTGGAGGCTGGTGGTGCATGCGGTGTGGGAAGGTGGTTGTCGGCAGGTGGCCAGGTGGGGCCAGGGAGAGAGAGGGATTAGGGTAGGTGGGGAGATGGGTTGGGTTTAGACTAGAATTTGTTCTGGTTTTTGTTTTACTGGGGGTGGCCGGCTGGGTTGTGGCCGGGTTCAGCTACCCCCTAAAATAATTTAAATAATTTTATTGATTAACAACAAGGCTTTTTTAGAATCCGTTTTTAGACGAAACAAAATAATTCGGAGATCTGGGTTTTAATTTGAAATAAAGACGGGGCGTTTAGAAAACAAAACCAGGCTTTTCGAAAATAGTTTTTTTAAACAAACCATGCAAGATGATGACAATCTCAAATGCAATGTGGCATGATGACATGAGCATGCGGTCATGACGATGCAATGCACAAAAACACAGCGATTTTCTAGTAGTGGTTTTAGCGGGGCGCCACACAAAACACTTAAAACATGTATCCATAAAAGAGCAAGCATATCAAACACTTTAATACTTATGCTCCCACTAGAACCAACACCCCTCTAATGGTTACTTAGTGATTCAGGACCCTAAATAATCAAGCCGACTAGTGAGCTTTAGCATCACCGCTAGTCGTCAAGTGATCTAGGTGGACAACTCCTTGTCAATCGCATCTCATACGACTCCTGTTGGATGGGTGGCATCACATGCCCCGGCTCCCATCCGACTTTTCTCCGAGTCCCACAACCGTTGTGGCAGACCCGTCTAGATTACCGAGTGCTTCCGCTATAAGAGTCCGACTCGAACCCACCTAGTCGGAAAGAATTGATAGCACCTCAATTTTATGAGCCCACTACCAAAAATGTCCGACTTGTGATGGTGCAACACTGCGGGGAAACCGACTAGACCTTCTTTGAGGGATTACTTTCTACCAACTATCTAATAGAGGTAAAACCAGAGAAATAACAGTAACAGAAAATAAGGCAACTATAATGTGAAATGGTATGGCTCTCTTCATGGCAATCTCCATCTCCACAAAGCTTGTAATTTGACTCGTGTCAACTCTTGTCACATGTCGTCTTACACCATGTAGCCGACTTGTACATCAACTTGCATGTCATCCAGGTTCTCCAAATAGCTACACTAGCTAGTAATGTAAATTACATAGAGAATTTGACACGCAGGTCATTTATACAATAAAATGACAGCACCTAGGCTCCAGCCGGCTGACAAAACCGTGATACGCATATCACGTATGGATTACACACATCACATGCACATAAGCCATACCATTCACAACATCATCCTGCAAAAACAAGTTATGCAGAGATACGATATCTACTGGGGTTGTGAAACTTGCAACGACATCTAAGGCGCTACAACAGGGCGAAGTCGGCGGTCCCATCTAGATTTTGAACATGGATTTCTTCATCGGATAAAACAATTTTACCCAAATTCGATCTGTACTCCAATTTGACCAAACTCTTTGATCTTCGATCACCGCATCTGGATTTACGTGCCAAAGTCTACCCTGATGGCGGAAGCCGACTGGTAGGGGTATGTCGTTTCACAACCTTAGCAGTTAGATCATGGAAACCAGATCATCCATTCCCCCAAGTACAGTTGATCCAATCAACTTCATACAAAACCGATCTATCTCATAGATCGACCACCAAAACTGCAATTAGATCCAATCTAACGCCAATCACATATCACATATGCACGATCTCGAGCCTAAAATCAGAAGCTAACGTTCTGATACCACTGTTGGGCCACGCAGAGATAAATAGAACTTTTTCCTTACACGGTACTCCCAAGATGCAGCTTAGGTGATAGGCCACGAGATTTACCACTAGACACGCAGGTGCGGATTGTTGATGAAGCGCGTCAGTTAATGCCGTGTCGAACGGTCCTCGTACAACATGTCCAGATCCCCACGGACCTCCTTGTCCCCAGCGCCGCACGTGCAACACCTCTACCGGTATCCACATGTACAGGAAGGAGCTCTGAGCAGAGAACTGCTAGATCCTGTCTAGCCTGAAATGGGAGTGGAGAAAGTGATGGCTAGGTCACTCCACTTATATACACTCCTAGCTGGGCTCAACGCTTGAGGCCCATCTAGGCCATACCCCAATCTCCACAAGGATCTATTCCACATGGACCCCTTACCCTTAAGTGTGTGACCCTGTAGGTTCACGTACACCTGGACACGATACGAGTCACCACTTCGAGTCAATAGTTGGTAGCAGCCTCTAGCAAGACGTTCCAACTCCCAAGCGTCGTAAAGTCAGAAGACAAATCTTTCTCAATATGACTTTCATCCAAGTCCCCTTGCCTCATGATATATCTTGTCAAGCTATAGGCGAGTTATTGCCATCCCTTTAATAGCTCGACTCTCTCTTCTCATTCCATGATATACGATTTACTGGACTAACACTTAGTCCAAATCCTTGGTTAACACTTAACCAAGTCACACATGGCTATGCTTCCGAATCATATCACACGAGAGGGTCCAGAGAATGTCTCTCCATAACGAAGGGGCAAATCCCATCTTGGTAATCCATGTCACGTAGCTTGCTTCACAACCAACCCGAACCCTACCTTTATAACTGCCCATTTACGGAACAACTTGGATCATGCGATCACCTCAGGTCGAAGGATTCCATTGCTTGAGACTACAAATGACAACATGCTCGTTGCATCTCAACTATGGGTCAGTCTGATTCCCTAACTCTTTAGCCAAATCAGTGTAAGTCGGAATAGCATCACCATGCCCATGACAAGTGGATCCGAGTCATCAGCCAAGTTTCACATTAGTCTAAGTTGCGTGTCCAGCACAACCTCAACGACCAAGGATAACTAGTATGAACAACATGAATATATAGTTCGACAATCGAATCACATGTTCAATGATACATATCAGTAGTTCATACATGGACAATAACTATATGAATACATTGGGAATAACATCATACATGATTGCCTCTAGGGCATATTCCCAACACCGCAGCCTTGGAGTTGAATTCTTCTTCATATTCCACGGAGAACTTCCGGAAATCTGCTGACGTCATGGTGTCATCCGAAGATGTCGGTAAGTCGACATTTTTTCCGATTGCCTCTAGCACCGAGTCGTTGTCGTCTCCAGCATCGGCAGAGCCGGGTCTAGATCCAACATATCTGAAAAAGTGCGATACGCGTGTTCTGAGGTAGTTGTGGCTCTCTTCATTGGCTTCCTCGAAACTTGATGGTCTCAAGGATCTCTTCCATGCTGGCGTTTCCGTGCAGCATCATACGCCTCAACGTGTGCCTCAGAAATGACTTTCCCGCTCCGGCATCGGCAAAGCCGGATCCAAAGCTATTGCTGCTTTGATCTTCCTGAGATTCGACCTCTTTGGGAAGAGCCTCCTGGGATTCGACCTCCTTAGGGAGATCCTCTTTAGGTTTAGCCTCCATGGGGAGATCTTCTTCAGATTCGATCTTCTCCACTATCTCCGCTTCAGGTGCGGGTTGGGTGGGATTAGGGTTTTCTGAGACCTGGAACTCTGCTACTCCTGTAGACAAAGTGGATCTAGAAAGTTCTTCCGCCTCTATCATCACCTCTAGGGTGGATTGGGCGGGTTCAGCGAAACCTAGGTAAACATCGATCTCGCTAAAAGACATGATGGTGTAGGTGGTCACAGATTCCCTAGCCGGAATCCAAGTCTCATCGAGAAGGACAAGAGAGACGTCGATGGCGTAGAGGACCCACCGATGGCGATTGTCTTGCCGATTCCAATTCGCGTAGATTCCGCCCGGAACAAAGATCCGAAACTCACCTGCCCCATGGTGGGAGCCAACTGTCATCGGATTGAAGACATGTACGCCAAGAGGGGGTCCTCGAGGCGTGTGGAGAAAGGGGGTGTGAGGCGACGGTATTCTGGGACAGTGAGCACACAAGCTTTACCCAGGTTTGAATCCATCGGCTTTGGACGGATCCTACTCCTCCTAGCAATCCAGTAATACGACAGAGCCGGAAGTATAGATTACAAGAGAGGTTCGCCTATGCGAGTTAAGATTGTAGATTGTGGGTTCCCTAAAGGTTGGACCCTAGGACGGCTTATATATATATCCAGCCTAGGGTTACAGAGACACCAATCCAGCTACGACTAAGAGTCGGTTACAAAGTACATCTTGGACTACAAGTAACTAAACAGGCCTAATTGGGTCGCCCATGAAGCAAATCTCTAACCCAAAGTGGGCCATCCTGGTTAGCAAGTCACAGTGGGTATACCCGAAAAGTATATCCCCTACAGTTGTCGATGGCGATTCGGGAAGCGCAGTGTCAATTCCTTTTGGGAGAAGAGCAAGTGGAGCACAACGAGCTCGACTGTTCCCACGGCTTGGCTTGGGGTGGTGCAGAACGACAGCGGTTGATGGCACCTGCGGCACTAGGGTTATGGGAACCTGTGGGGAACAAGATAGAGAGCAGCGCTGGGGGGAAAAGGAGGAGAGGAGCACAGCTCGGAAAAACCTTATCCTCGTGGGGCATCGGCGGTGCGCATCGCGGCGACGGCGAGCGGCGGAAGCCATGCAAGGCAGCTGCTTGGATCATCAGGGAAGACAACACGAAGGTGTATGGCGGGCTAGGCCTCCCTAGGCTGGTTATTGGGCCACTACAGGCGCAGGCGAGCGGCAGGGAGAGAGGGGTAAGGGTTGGGCCGGCCTGGGGGCTCTCTTGTTCTAATTTTTCTAGTAAACCCCTTTTTCTTTTTTCCTTTTCTCAATTTCCCTTTTATAAATTCATTTAAAAATTGCTTTTGGACATTTCAAAAATGCCACAAGGTTTTGTAAATATTGGAAATATTATGAGGCCCTTGTAATCCAACTAGGCTCCACTATTTTGGTAATTTTCAAAATATCAAAACCATTTGAATTGATTTCAAAGAGGGAGGGAAAATTGCTAGGGTTTACTGTTTTATTTCCTTTCTTGCATTTTTTTGTTTTTCCTTAGAAAAAATTGATGATGCTCATGAATTCGCAACAAACCCTAATTACTCATTAACTAGACTGGGGTGTTATAAGCAGATTAAGGAGGAGATAAGGAAGAGGGCCAATCGGAGAGTCAATAGTAGGCATCACCTTGCCACTGCCCAAGCTGCGAAGGAAAGGGTCACCCTTGAGCACGCCGCGGCCATTTAGGCCAAGGCCAATGTCGAGGCCCTCTCTGTGCATGCCTCCACCTTGCTCATGATTAAGGATCAACACGCAGTTGCCTTTGGCGCGGCCGCAGTGAGTTCCAACTCGTCCATGAACAAGCAATCGCGTGCTGACGCGGCCTTCTGTGGATAAGCGACGCACACAATGGTACTGCCTTCGATGGAGATCGACATTCCTTCCTAGCGGTGCCGGTTTTCCCTGGCCTTGACCTAAACTCCGCACCTGTGGGTGGTGGCTCTTTGGCCCGTAGTAAGGCCACGAGGACCATAGACGCCGGCAGCATGCCTGCTCCCTATAAACTGTTTGATGATATGGCAGCCCCAACTCCAACCCAGGTATCAACCTAGCCCCATCCCTGGTCTTGTTCTATCCCGGTGTTGTGCATGATCTTGTAGGTCCCGTCCTCGCAGGAGCAGCATGGTCCCGGCCTTAGTACCCAACAAGATGGGGAAGGCACCCAACAAGAGACCTAAGGGGATGGTATATCCCTTGATCGAGAGCCTTTGTTTGACGATGAACTATTCCGACAAACACAAGGCCATAGCCAAAGGACCGGATCATACATGGTCCTCGAGGACGAGATGCTTTGCGAGGCACGAACGGAAATTGGGAAGATCCAATAACCGGTGCCGATAAAAAGGGTGGGGAATTTTGGAACCGAGTGTGGAAGTTCATCCACGATCATAGACATTTCAGTGAGCATCAGTTTGAGAGTGATCGCAACGACAACTCTCTTACAAAGAGGTGGGAATTTATCTCCAAACAATGCACCAAGTTTTGTGCTTCGTATGACCATGTGAAGGCAAGGCCCGTGAGCGACATTGGTGTTGGAGACGTGGTGTGGCAAGCATTGGAGCACTTCAAGACATGCCACGGGAAGAAACCTTTCGCAATGACGCATTGTTGGACAAAGCGCAGAGATTGCAAGAAATGGAAGGAGCTCTATGTGGGAAGTGCAAAGGGAGGAGGCTTCGGAATCATCATCGACGTTTAAGGGTTGAACCAAAGTTTCTCTACCCAAACGCCAAGGCCTAGAGGAAGGATGAACTTCAAGCTAGATGACAAGCGCGAAGCTTCGTCAATTGCTATCCAAGAGACACTATAAGACTTGATAGCCGAGAAGGAGGTGTCCTTGGAGAAGAGGAAAGAGGGGAAACACAAGGAAAGGGAAGATGCGACGAAGAACTACTATGATATGCAAACGAAGCGCCTCGAGATAGAAGAGATCGAGGTCCGGGAAAGAGCAAGGAAGCTATATCTCAAGCAAAAGGAAGTCGAGCTCTCCATACTCGCTGAACAGAATCGAATCATGACCGTGGATCTCACCGACATGGACCCAATTCAACGGGGTCGGTGCGAGAGGAACATAAAGTTGATCTATGTGCGAGATGCATAGATTGCTCAATCTAATTTATGTTTGTGTGTATGTATGCACTATGGGTATGTGCGGGACAAAGGTCGCTGAACTAGTATCAAGTCGTCTTATCTTGGTACGATTTTGATGTCATTTGCACCTTTTATCCATTGAGATATATCAATTTTTTTTAAATGATTAGATAAATGGGGGCACCGTTGGATGCACCGACCTAGCCAGCACAGACAGCGGCCCGAAACCTTGCCTCCCAACCCGCAAACGGATTGAAAAGGTCAAAATACCCTAACCCTTCTTCCCTTTTGCGGGTGGTCATGGTCCACAAGCCATGATAAGTGAGTGGCTTACAGCGGAGCAAATAGGGGAGGGCAGGGCCCCTCTTGGCTCATCATTCACGCTACAAAGACCGAAACTGCATGCGAATACAAACCCAAAGTGGAGGAGTAGCGGTCACTTAACTACCTTTGCTGGCCGAGTGCCTCCACAATTCTCTCGTGAAAACTCTACACTTCATAACCCAAGGGTGGAGGAGTATGCGTGAAGTGATCTGATTAGTCACAAGTGTTCTTTGGAAGCCAAATTTATGTTACTACTACTCCTGCAAATAATATCCATTCATTTCTAAGGCATTTATCTATTTATTGTGATATGGATAGTGCAAGTAGTACTAGAAGAAGAAGTGGAGTGAAGGTAGCATCAGGACAGCAAAATAATTCTCAACAAAAAAAGCGAACAAACAGTGGTTCCGTTCCATTCTAAAATTGCTCTCCTGCTGGCTGCTGGTAACAAGGTTCCAAACTCTATAGGCAGCTAAAGTCCACCACACAAAGCAACAGCAGAAGCGGGTGTGCTGCTGAAAAAAAGGGGTGGTTTGGACACTAGCTACGTACGAATATAGAGCGAGAGAAGAGGAGGAGAAAGAAAGCGAAGTATCTAATCCAAAGTACGCTTCTCTCGTATCGGTATATGAGACACACTGCGGGCACCTGTGTACGGTAGCTCGTACTCCGGCCCCGAGAACAAATGGGAGAAAACAAGAGTGATCCCATCGCAATCGCAGGAATGGGACGGCGACGGGGATCTTTAAAAAAGGAGGATGAAAGCATACGCGTGTGATTCCCAGCTCACATGCACGTTTAGCTAAGTAGCCTCATCATGCCCAATCCACGGGAGAGCCGATCAAACAGCCAAAAAGGGGGCGAGACCAAGCTGGGAAAAGGGCAGGGAGGGAGCGGCAGGCAGGCTGGCCAGGTGTTTGCTTCTTCTTCAGTGATGCAGCCATGGCATTGCTCTGTTTTTCATGCATCCCACTGTCATCCCAATTGTCCTCCACCTTCTGAATAAAGAAAATAAAATAAAATACTCCCTTCGATCTAAATTAATGGACTTGAATTTGCTTAGATTTAGATGTATCTAGCACCAAAACATGTCTAAATATATCCGAATCTAAACAAATCTGAGTCAATTAATTTAGATCCGAGGGAGTATGTCCTTCCGTCTCCTGGATACTATCGATCGGCCCATCTGCTTATCTTAATTTCTTCATCTTGCGATGCCCTTTTTTCCCCTCCGGTGTCGTGGACCGGTGATTGGATAGGGGTATTTGGACGGTGGGAGGTAGGGACCGTGTCTTAATCCCGGTAGTTGTCACTCATGACTCATCACGGGTGGTCCAGGGCGAGAAAGCGTTGCTGCACCAACAGCTTGATGTGCATGGTCGCCGGTACATGTGGGAGTGCGGAGTGCCGGGTTAAGGTCATTGGTCCTCCTACGTCTGCTTCCAGCATCCTCTTATTTTAATTTGTTACTTATTCTTGTCATACTCTGCTTGCACATTGATCAAGCATCGGCCGATCTATTATATGGAAGTGGATTCGTAATAGCATTACGTACCGTCTGGTATCATGCTGCTGTTTCATCGCATTTGATCCTACTAGTATTATGTAAATCTGCTATCACATTGATCGGTCAAGCAAAGGACGGTGAGGTGTTTCTTTTCCCTTTTTCTCTGCCCTTTCTGTTCCAGAAAAACAGGGGACCTGGGAGAAGCTGTGGACTTGGATTGGTTGGTGCGCACTTTCCAGGAGCCTTGCCTTTGAGTGTAAATGATTGGTCCATGGCTTGCTATAAGAGCATGATTTAGAGCAGGTACAGTAGGGTGATATCGGCTGGCTATAAGCAAATAGTATATTTGTACTGAGTTGAAGAAGAGAGAATGAGAGTGGACTCTCATACAAGAGTTAACTCTAACACGTGTTCCTGATCACTTTGTGAGAGTGAATGATGGGTCAAGTATTGATCAACTAGTATATTTTTATAACTTGTTATTGTATGTGTTGGCTATTAAGTTGACTATAGATAACACGATACTATCTTATAGTTAACAGTTGGCTATACTATTGGTCTTGCTCTTACGATGGCAGCGGCATATGCCGCCGCTCCATGGCTGCCACATAGGCTTGGATAGCTGAAGCAGGGGCGGAGGCAAACCCCCCCTAACGATCGGCCCCTCCTATACATTTGTTGTACTAACTACAATAGCTAATCTCCTAATTAGAATTAAAGGCCCAAGTCTAATATAAGTTCCTACTTATTCCCATCAGCCCCAAAAAAAACCAGTCTATTAAGCCATCGTGGAGGTGAAGGGTTAGAAACCTGAAAAATCATGGCTACTGATGTTTCCGTGAGTTAATTTGGCCAGACTGAGGGCCCTCCAGCCGCCCGCAGATTGATCTATTAGCCCTAGGCGACTGTCTTCGCTCGCGGACATAGTTCATCTGCCAGCTGCCATGAGACGATGAGCCGACGAACGCTTCCACAGTTCCGGCATGTTGGCCTGCGAGGCGCTCTCTTACTTAATACTACTGTGTGGTTGTTGGCCTAGACCGACAGTACTTTCGTGGGACACTTTCTGGCGTTGACGACGAAGATCTCAGGCGATACATCCGCGGACACGCACGGATCAACACTTCTGACGATTTCTGTCTCGCCGAAACAGACACACGAAAGACACAATTTTTGGATTGTCAAAGGCACTTAGCGTGCCTTATAGTTTTCTTTGATTGATTCAACTCACGGTGTGTTTACAAACCAGTGTACATGCATATATATACTAAAATTCTAGTATGCCAACTCGACTACTAGCCCAACTCTAATCCTAATAGTACTCAGTTACATGCAAGTATATGAATTGGACTCAACACACACACCTCGGTGTAGTGCAATCCTATACGTATACAACTAGTATACGTGACACCGTGTCGGTGCTGGATACGGAGTGCTTATTCCTAACAATCACCCCCTAAACACGACGTGCTCTTAAACATCCACCTGGATCCCAAATATACACGCTGCTTCTCGCGGCCGTCATCCACGGTATTACTTTCGTCGCTTCCTTTCTCAGCACCCATGTCACTGACTTTGCTTTCGTCGGCTTCTCCATGGCTTCACGCCGACAACCCTTTTTGTCCATACCCTTCTCCATGCCTTCACGCCGACTGTCCTTTTTGTCCGCGTCTTGAGACATTATACTTGGTTCGATGAAGTACTTTCTCATCGATGCTTTACATATTTGATCTTCTGCTTGTCGATATTTTTGGATGCAATAGAACAAATACGTAGGAGCTAGCTCATGTTGGTTGACTAGCAAAGCTAGCTTTCTACCATGACTAGCAATTCTGACTTCTACCTGCTCCTGACCAACATCGTCTTCTGACTCGTCCGGAATAGCAAGGCACAAGTTGCCTACCTGTAGTGATTCATCTTTTCTTTTTTGAATCCCTTTCTAGCATTTTTTTTCTTCTAGCTTCTCTATACCACGTGAAAAGCCTCTTGAAGGATCTGCACCCCCTATTATTGGGTCTCCTCCATCTGTCTGACCATCAGTCCACACTCTTGGACCATCGCCTTCTATCCTTGCTGGCATGTTTGCTGGGCTCGCTTCAACTCTCCCTCCTCCTCTAATTGCTGGGCCAACAAGTGCAGGTATCACTACACATGTGCGCCCTTCTAGCTCCGTGTCTTCTGGCCATGGACTAGCCTTATCTTCAGACTCTTTTTCTTCTGCGAGAATCCCTTGTGTTTCTGGCCTAGTGTCCACGCCTGGAGCACCTCCTAGGCCTTCAGCGCCTTCTGGGCCCGAACTTGCTGACAAGGATAAGCTTGGTTGATCCATATTTTCTTCATACTCAAGATCCCACATGACGTGAAAAGTTGGATATCCCGGTTCGTTGGAGCCCCAATTCCATGACTCGCCTTCCTCAAAGATCACGTTGCCACTGACAACCACCTTATTGGTATAAGGATTGCACAAGCGGTATTCCTTTGAGCTTTTATAGCCCGTCATGATTATTGGAGTCCTCTGATCCGCCAATTTACTCTTATGGTCGGACTCCGTCTTGACATGCGCCACGCACCCAAAAGTGCGAAGATGGTCAACCGAGGGTTTCCATCCGTACCATGCTTCGTACGGTGTCATACCAACGCCACTCTCAGTTGGCTCCATGTTCAGCAAATACACAGCCGTATTGACTGCCTCGCCCCAGAATTTTCCTGGCAAGCCTTTACTCTTCATCATGCTCCGTGCCATGGTCAACACAGTTTGATGCAGCTCATCCCCTTGATCAATGCGTAGGGCTCTTATCTTCGCCTTCATCTTGAACTCTTCGGCTTCCTTGATCTTCTCGAATTCTTGTTGAGCTTGATCCTTACTTTTCAGCAACACAATCCACATGTATTTACTATGATCATCCACCACAAGCATGAAGAACTTATTGCTGGACGGAGTTGGGGTGAAATTTCAACGCATAAATCACCATGAACTAATCCCGAGGCTTCACTTGCCTCAAACGTGGCTTCACATGGTAACGGGGCACTCCGTTCCTCGTGATCCACACACGGTAGATTGTGATCCACTTGCGCCACAATCTCCGTAGCCGGTGATGGAGGATCCTCCTCATCCTTCAGCTCAGTTACTTCAAGCATCAGCATCATCGGTCCATCATCTCCTTCCTGGGCGATGAGAGCCCTCTCCTTTTCCTTTGGTGGTTTCTGGCAATTAGCCTTGAAGTGACCGAGCTCCCCGCAGTTATGACACCTTACTTTCTTTATGTCAAACTTCCTCTGCGGCGGGGTGTCATCTTTGTCCTCCTGCCCTGCGATGTACTTTTTTGCTGGGCGTTGCTTCTCCTTGCCACTCGTGGAGCCTCCTTGCTTTTCTTTTGAAAGAGTCATCCACTGCTGCTTCGTGAACATCAGGTGCTCAACCTGTTCTGGATCACCAAAGCTGATCCGGATTCTCTCATCGTGTGCCTTGAATCTTCTGATGAGATCCTCAACAGTCAATGTATTCAGGTCAATACATTGTTCGATCGATGTGACGATCTGCATGTAGCGCGCCGGCGCCGCACGCAGGAACCTTCTGACGTTCTTGACCTCGTCCAATCTCTCGTCATATCCCCTGATTGCGTTGATGAGGGTAACGAAACGGGCGGCAAACTGATCAACCGTCTCGCTCTCCTCCATCTTCAGATCTTCATAGCTTTTCGTCAAAGTTTGAAGATGCACTTTCTTCATGCGGGCATGACTTTGGTGCAAGATCTTGATCGTCTCCCATGCATCCTTCACCGATTTCTTTTCGACGAGGTGATGCATCACGTCCTTCGGCACTACGGAATAGAGCGCCGTTAACGCTTGGTGATCCTTCCGGTACTTCGCGCCTCCCTTGACGTACTCGTCGCCTCCTGGATCGACGGCCTCCCAAACCTCCTGAGCCTCCATGGCCACCTCCATGTTGAGTGCCCATAGTCCGTAGTCCTTGCGATTGAGGCGCGGATACAAAGCCGCCCCCACCGTCTCCGTCACCGGTGCTGATGCCGAGTTCTCGCCAAACTTCACCATTGCCATGACCTCCTAGTACTTTTAGCAGATCACGAACGACGACCTTGGCTATGATACCAATTGTTGGCCCAGACCCGATAGTACTTTTGTCGGGACACTTTCCGGCATAGACGACGAAGATCTCAGGCGATACACTCCGCGGACACGCACGGATCAACACTTCTGACGATTTCTGTCTCGCCGAAACAGACACACGAAAGACTGATTCAACTCGCAGTGTGTTTACAAACCAGGGTACATGCATATATATACTAGGATTCTAGTATGCCAACTCGACTACTAGCCCAACTCTAATCCTAATAGTACTCAGTTACATACAAGTATACGGATTGGACTCAACATACACACACCTCGGTGTAGTGCAATCCTATACGTATACAACTCGTATACATGACACCGTGTCGGTGCTGGACACGGAGTGCTTATTCCTAACAGTTAGATCCGTCCAGCATCACACATTCACACTCAATTCTAAAGGTATGTATACACCGACGAGTTACCAGTAGCTCTTTGTTGTGTCTAATGGATTACAGCCTAGTAGTCTGATTAATTACTGTACTTGCATATAGAAGTATGGATCGATTTGCTAGTTGGATTAGGGTTTGTCTAATCTGATATAAACTTTTTATCTCAAGGAGAAAAAAGAAGACACAAATCGGGAAAATTGCAGCTTGCGTCCAAGTTAAATTTTAACCTAATGGAAATTTTATTTAATTTTGTACCGCCAAACTGAGCTGAAGCCATCATGTTTACCATCAAACTTGCAACCCATATGCTGCTGGACCAGTATCCCTACGCTCATACTCCATCTGTTTCAAAATATAAGATGTTTTATCTTTATAAAATGAGTATACCTAGACCGTTTTTAGTGTCTAGATTCATTTAAATTTAGAGTAAAACTATATATTAAAAGAGGTCTATACAAAGCTAAAACATCTTATATTTTAAAACGGGGGAGTATTTTATTCTCCTCCTCGCTCACATTTTCGCTGAAGATCCCGCCTCCTCTTCAAGCTACACTCACTCATGTAGGGCGGTAGCTTTATGCATGTACTTTCATCCGAGGCTAAAAAGACCCGCGGGGAAGTATGCTGGGGCTACCCGTTGGCCATACCCTAATAATATACTAGTATACTAGTACTCCCGAGATTAGTACGTAGCCCTAATTACAGACATGTGAACGATGTTTTGCGTACAGATATACGTATGTCAGTACACGCTGGTCGATCCGTCCGCGTTGGTTGGGAGTTGCCGCATAAGGAACCGCGCCCATGACTTCGCCAGTTCGCCGTGCCCGCATCTGTTAGGATATTGTTTTTCTTCTTTTCAAACTCCTTACGCCCTGTTCGGAAGTTTTGTTTTCTTGAAGTATTCTAAAGATACTTCAGTTTTTAGAAATATCAAAGTATTGAATACTACAAGGAGTTTGGTATAAGGAATACTATGGTTTTGTAAACGGAAAGATCATCAAAACTGTAGTTTTTCTGCCGTATTAGAAACTTTAGTCCCAACCTATTTTTCTCTAAAACAGAGAAACGCTCATCTGCTCTTTCCACCGTCGTCTTCACGTATGACGATGTCCTGTTCTTCTGGCAGGAAGAGAGCAAGCTCACCAGCTGGAAAACAAGATTTGTTCTACTATGATTTGATCCCAATGGTCTGAGGCCGATTTCTTCTAAACTTAATTGCTCCATTGCATACTGATGTCTTCATGTCTTGGTTTCATGCATGAATCCAGCTCAATTCTAGTATAGATCTATGTCGTTTGCTTCACCTACGTGATATTCTTAGGTTGGCTTTCACGTCCTACCCAAGCTGTATTGTCTTGTTCTCCTTGTCGATCTCTCCTCCGATGGTTGACCTGGACACCTCAACGCTGCTCCTCCGGCACATAGCACTTCCCCAGCACTGTCCGAGAAGGCCATAAAACAATAGACGAAGTACATCTCAAGAGCATGATGCCATGAGCGGTAGCTACCCAGGAACCCATTCGTTCCTAGTATCACACGATGCATCTACCCATCAAAAGAGATTATGCATGGAACCTGACAATCAGTCAAAAAGATGTCAAAACGTCACTTTCTAAATGACTTGCAGTATTTGTCAAAACTGAGAAATACTACAAACTATAGTATTCCTTGCCTGCGCACTGAAAAATACTTCAGTTTTGCAATGCTTCAATTTAACAAAAACTTCGTTGCCAAACTAGGCCTTAATTTCGTGAGTGGACAGGTTTGCCATTTTTATTCACTAAGAGATGTATTATAGAGGTCTTACAAACCAAGCCTCGGCACATGGCCACAGTCACGGCCAAGGAACACATATATGTGTGTAGTTTCATATATGTTTTAGTTTTCGTGAACCCTTTTCTAATTTTTTGCTGCTGTAAAATCTTTGTTGAAATATATGTAAAACCTCTAGATGGAGTGTGGGTCGATTTCCATAAAATAAAAGGGTCTATATAAAAATATGTCAGGAATAACTAGATCTAAGGTGAAATTCGTGTTGATTCCCGTAAAATAGAAGGGCCTATATGCAGAATTGTCAGAAAGCAAAGTGTAGAATGAATCTTAGAACTATTGATGGTGCCGGTAGTGTCAGGATGTCAACATACACGAGATTATATTTTCCCCTCGTACTTGTGATCTTTGAGCATACTTGCAACTGAAGTTCATGTGAGCGACAAGGGCGCCTATGTATCAACATCGACCATGTTAATGTGGTGGAACCAAGTCAAGTCGGTCATGTTGCTGCCTTACTGTAATACATTATGCTCGTGTTACTTTCCGTTGTTGGCCTCTGCTGAGCACCACCATGAGTCCTTGTGTTCTTCTATGCTGCATTGACCTGTCTGTTCTTAAAAGATACTCACTAAGGAGACCATGATCATGACGGCTGACCCGAGCCTCATGGACCCAATGAGAAGAGTCTGATACAAGTGATGACTTGATCCTTATCTTGGTCTGTGTTTGTTAATGAACTATGTCTGGATTGCGATCCTCTTGGTACTTTGGTGTATGCTGGCGCGGATTTAATTGTTATACCAACTAGTGGTAATTAATTTGCTAATATTTTCATTTATATTTAGCAATCAATTGTGAAAATGTCAAAAATGATAATGATAATGAAAAGAAAAGTATAGCCCATGCCAAAATGGATAGCGTAGTTGGGTGCCATGCCCTGGGCAAGTTGAACATGGGCATCTGGCCTATCCACGAAGTCACTCAAGCTGACCAAAACAAACACTTTCCCATTTGTATTGGGACGTGGTGTTGGAGTTGCCCTTAGGCAACAAGATGAAAGGGAAGAGGTCACGATGAATAGACTGGCAATCATGAGAGATCTCCATATAAGTAAAGACTTGAACTAATACCCTACAAATTTCAACATAGGATTCCTTGTAAACGGCTTAAGAGTGAGATGATGTTTCAAACAAATGGGAGCTGGCGTATATTTCCAGAAGTCAACCACGCCAAAGCACAGAGTTCGTAACTGTTACCACGAACTGGAGGAAAAGTGCACATCAACTGCACATGCAGTCCCACAAACCTTCACGTGCAGTTCCATTTCCTACATTGCCAGCTCACGAGTAAATTTTCAGATTTAACCCATGTGGCATTTACCCTGAATCATTATGCAAACGCGATGGATGTTGAAGTATGATCCAAATTTAATTAAGAAGGTTAATTTATGACGAGCGGAGCGATACCTGTCACCGGCTGGGATAAGTTGAAGACCTAGGTTTTCACCTCTATATATACCTCTTGTAAGCCACCGACTGGGATAAGTTGCATCTATGAAAATCCCTGAAGTTGTGTAAACACTCCCCGATATAGTGAAGTTTCACTGGCTGGCACCCGTGTTTTTTACTCTCTTTGTTGGAGAAGTTTTTCCAGATTAAATCTATGCCCCCTTGCCGTGATTTCTTTCTCATTCTTCGCTATTTTCTTGTCGCGTTTATAACAAGTGGTATCAGAGACCCAGGTTCCAATATAGGGTTTGCAACATGTCATCATTGAAGTTCGATCTACCGCAGCTGGACTACACCACAAGATTGTCCTTATGGTAGGTGAAGATATGGGCGATTCTCACCCAAACATCTGATCTGGATAAAATGTTGGATGGATTCCGCAAAAAGGATGCAAAGGGGTGGACCGACGAATAAAGGCGGAAAGACCGTAAGATTTTGTCTTTGATTCAACTTCATATGTCCAATAATTTTTGCAGGTAGTGTTGGTAGCGAAATCTGCAGCATCCATGTTGTTGAAACTGGAATCGATCTGCATGTCCAAGGATCTAACTAGTAAGATGCATGTGAAGATGAAATTGTTCTCGCATAGGATGCAAGAAGGTGGATCGATAATGAATCACTTATCTATTTTTAGAGAGATCATTTCTAACTTGCAGTCTATGGAAGTAAAATATGATGATGAGGATCTAGGTCTCTTACTCTTATGCTCGATGCCTAGTTCTTATGCAAATTTGTGTGATACAATATTAACCCTTGACGAAGTACAAGAGGCTCTCAAATGGAGGGAAAATATGAAAACTATGGTGCATGCAGATGGGTTATCATCCAAGGCTGAAGCTCTGTAGGTTCATGGTAGGAGCGAGCAGGGGAATAACCACTACGGCAATAGAGATAAGAGCAAGGGCGACATAGGTTGTTCAAAGTCCAAGGGAAAGGATAAGTTCTATAGGTATTGTAAGAAACCTAATCACGTTATTGATGATTGTTGGAAAGTGCAGAATAAGGAGAAAAGGAACGGAATTTACCAACCTAAAGATAAGTCTGAAGGTACTGGTAAGGCTATTGTTATTTCTGGTGAGAGTTTTGATGGTGAATCTTTAGCCATTTTTGCTGCTGGTGCTTCTTGTGATGATGAATGGATACTTGATAGTGCTTATTCGTTTCATATTTGTTGTAATAAAGATTGGTTCGGTTCATATGAGTATGTGCATACTAGAGATTTTGTGTGTGTGGGGAATGACAACCCTTGTCATATTGTTAGAGTTGGATATGTTAAGATCCGGATACATGATGGCGTGACACACACATTGACTGAGGTGAAGCACATTCCACGCATGGACAAAAATTTGATCTCCCTAAGTACCATGGATGTTGATGGATACAAGTACACCGGTGGGACCAGATTGTTAAAGGTATCAAAAGCTTCTCTTATTCACATGATAGGTGATATGAATTCTGCTAAATTATATTTTCTTAGAGGTAGCACTTTTCCTAGTATTGCTGATGTTGTTAGTTCTAATGATTATGATGATTGTGGTAAAACAAATATGTGGCATATGCCTCTTGGGTATACGAGTGAACATGGCATGGCAGAATTGGTAAAGAGAGAGATGATCGATGGTTGCAACTTATGTAATTTTGAGTTATGTGAGCACTAATGGTAAGCATAAAAGAGTTAAATTCAATGCTTCCATTCGTACCACCAAATGCATTTTACATTATGTGCATGTTGATGTATGGGGACCTTCATGTAAGTCTTCTATTGGTGGTGCTATTTACATGCTTACTATTATTAATGACTACTCAAGAAAAGTGTGGCCTTATTTTCTGAAGCATAAATCTGATGTTTTTGATGCTTTTAAGAAATAGAAAGTTATGATTGAAAAACAAACTTAAAATAAGATAAAGGTACTACGTACTGACAATGATATGGAATTCTGTTCTAATGAGTTTGAGAAGTTTTGCAGTAACGATGGCATGATCGGGTACCACACCATCCCCTATAATCCTCAGCGGAATGGTGTGGCTGAGCGCATGAACAGAACCATCATCTCGAGGGCTCGTTGTATGCTGTCCAATGCAGGTATGGGCGGGCATTTCTGGGATGAAGTAGCCAACACAGCGTGCTACCTCATTAACATGTCACCTTCTATTCCACTGGAGAATAAAACTCCCATTGAGGTATGGTCAGGTTCGGCGGCGGATTATTCACGGTTGAGAGTGTTTGGCTGCACTCCATATGCTCATGTTGATAATGGAAAGCTTGAGCCTAGAGTTGTTAAGTGCATATTCCTTGGTTATGGTTCATGAGTTAAAGAATATAAATTATGGAATCCTGAAACTAAAAGGTTTTTTTAAAACTTTACTACAGAGGAGCCCCCTGCGGCCTTTATTGAAAACAAAAAACTGTACAAAGGTTTACAGAACAGTTAAAAATAGCTCCAGTATGCAGTTGGAAAGAAACTATACATAGGGGTTATAAGCACACTCTTAAGCTAAATTATATATCCATGATTGAATGGAAGTAACCAAGGTATCCTTGACCCTATATTTAAGAAGGGTGACATCAAACACAAAACCAGCCCTCCAGCCCTTGAAACTTGGCTTTATGTTTTTGAAAATCCAATTATTACTTTGTTTCCAAATGTTCCAACATGCTAGGATAACCAATTCTATGAAGCAAGGTCTAGTGAAAGATTTATTTGCTCTTATTTGATTCTCCTGTATTGAAATATCCCTCCACTGTATTTGTAGATAAGTCCATATCCTACTACTAAAGGTACAGGGAAAAAAATGTTTCCAATCCTCCAGGGAATGTGCTTCAGAAAGAACACAGTCATTATCGTCGGTGACCTTCCAATTTCGTCAAAGCATCATACCTTTGGTATTTAACCTGCCATTCAGCAATAACCAGGCGAAAACCTTTTGCTTTGACATGCATTTGCAAACCCGAATCCAACGGGAAGGAGTTTGGGTCTGGAGATGATTAAAGTTCTGGCTATACGTAATTTTTGGGACATATATCCTTTATTGAAATTACAAATCCATTTATCTGCCTCGAATGATAATATAGTACTTCCCACCAGTCTTTGCAATTGATCATAGTCAGAGAAAGCTTGGGCAGTGAGAGGCAAATGGAAGGCTTGTGCAGGACCTTCATATCTAAAGAAATCCTTGACAAATGCCAACTTATCTCGAGCAAACGATAAGAGCCTTGGGAATTCAGTAGAAAGAAGTTCATCTTGCCATAAATCATCCCAGAATAACAGAGATGAGCCATTTCCAACCTGACACTTATTTAGAGTCCTCTGGGTACAAGATAATTTTAACACACTTCTCCACCAAAAGGATCCACAGGCCACTACAACATGTAGGACCACTTCAAAATAGTAAGAGTTCCTCACCAATTTAACCCAAGGCAGGTCTGCATTGTTATAGAATTTGTCTAACTACTTCATCATTAAGGCCTTGTTTTGAACCTGGAGATTAATAATTACCAATCCACCTTTATCCTTTGGCCTACACACCATGTCCCGGGCAGCAAGGGAGTTTACCTTTTCCTTATTTGACGAGGGTTTAACTCATCAATGCCCATTGTTATGGACTTGGGTTTTGGAGAAAGAGGGGCGCTGGAGGCATCAGTCGGCTAGCAAACAAGCACACAGGGACGCAAGGTTTACCCAGGTTCAGGCCTCGTAGAGGTCCCTACTCCTGCTTGTCTGCTCTTGGAATTAATGGAGGGATCGAGGATTACAGGGGTGCGTAGATGCAATCTGGCGAGAGTTGTGGAAACTAGGGTTGCGTGTGTCCTCCTCGCCGCCCCCTCCTAGCCTTTATATAGATAGGCTAGGTCTCGAGTAGCAGGTCAAGTCGGTTACAAATTAGGGTTTTCCCTTTAAACTTTCTATCTTTAAGCTTCTTCTTGTCTCGCAAGTAATCGAGAGTCCATGGGCCACTCAAAGTCTTTATCGGGCCATGGCAACATCGTGGGCTTCCACCGTATCTGGACCGTATATACCAAACTTGAGTACCTCCAGGGTCTACCCACATCAGTAGCCCCCGAGTGCCCAGTGGAATCGCAGATTCGACTGGAGACTTTATGAAGCCCTTTGGGTGCATGACTGAGTATTTTTTCGAGCGTTCTATTTATGTCATGGGGATTGTTGATATGCGTGCCTGATTTAACCGATGTATAGGTATCAGTTAACTGCCTTAGGGCAAAACAACGCAATCTACTCGAGCTCGAGTCCCCGGACTCGAATTCGGAAAAGTGCTGGTGTAATTCGACTCAAGCCGCAGAGGTATTACAGGAGTCGAATTCCAGTGTATGGGTGTGAGCACTCAACGCGTTCGTCAAGGCATGTTCATCGTACCTGCAAGCACGGATATATTTCTGGTAGTGCGTAGCAAATGCGTTACCAGGCTTTATTCAGGTCTTACCTTCACGCTGCAAGCGCGGCATCCGAATTTTTTGTCATCGCGGAGATGATTCGGGTCGCCCTGTAGGGAAAATATGAGGCGGTGTCGCCATAGACTTCGAGTGTGGATGTTATCGACACACGGTACGATGTGCAAATAATCATAGGGTGCGCGACCAGTTCTCGCTATGGGAGTAGCCCTCGAGTGCTTTGTTGAGTCGAAGACTCAGGCGGGGACTAACAACTTTTTGCGACTACTGTCGTCTTTCGTTTGCTTGTTTTAGTCGAATTTTCTTCCGGCGCTCCCTATGGGAGTAACCCATGATCCATAGTCGAATCATGGATTCCAGTGGTTGGGTATGCTTTGAATGTCCGTATTTCTGCATAAAAAGAAAATCGTAGGGGGCGCGACCAGTGCTCCCTATGGGAGTAGCCCCCGAGTGCTTGGTGGAGTCGAAGACATGAGTAAGGACTAAAGTAGTCGAAGTCTTGTAGCGCTCATCTTGATGACATCAGTGTTGACGATGTGATGACCTCAGTTGCCCGCGTGAGCGGCTTTGACGGGATGTGATGAGTGGTGGGTCCCACTTTCTGACCTTGATTTGACCGGGCGTGCATAATCTTTCGTTTTAACTGTGTCTCCTCGATTTCCGTGCGTAATGGAGATAGTGGGGGACGGTTCATGTTTTGGCCTCTCCACGTGTCGACCGCGATGTGCGCCACGCATCCAATAGGGTTTCTGCTGGCTGTTGGATTGCATCCGCAAGGGGGTTAAGTAGCAACGCAGCTGCGGTAATTTTCCCATCTGCTCTTCTCTCTATTTCTGCTTCCATCGCCATTGCCGCTGCTCTCTACTTCCTAGATCTCGCCCTGTTCGTGGCGCTGGACCAACTCCGCGTGTTCTCGAGGTACTTCCTCCGCCTGCACCGCCACCGCAAGATGGGGAAAAAGAAGGGAGGCGCCGCCACTGGGTCAGCCGCCGCCACCGCCATCGCGAAGAAGAAAGGTAGCTCCGCCGCCGTGGGCACCAGCGCCGCCGGCACCGGCAAGAAGAAGGGTGCGGGTACCCGCGTCACCAATGGCGCGTGGCGCGCATCCACCATCAAGGCCTTTGAGCTCCATCTTCTGCGCCAAGACGGAGTTCTTCCACACGCCGAAAACGATTCGCAAGTGCCTGGTGACGAGGTAACCCCCCATCCTCCGTCTGGTTTCCGGGTGATGTTCCTCGCATTCATCATCCGCGGTATGTCTCTTCCCCTGCATCCCTCTGTCAAGAGCCTTCTTTGTTTTTATGGGCTCCAGCTGCACCAGCTGTCCCCAAACTCTCTCCTTCACATTGCGTGCTATATCACGCTTTGCGAGTGCTGGCTCGGAGTTGAGCCACACTTTGGTCTCTTCAAGAGGCTTTTTAAGATGAAGCGTCAGTTAGTTTCTGGCTCGTTAGTCTACGATGTAGGCGGCTGCGGGATTCATGTCGACTCCTCCGCCACCTACTTCGACATCAAGCTCACGGCGGCCATCCAAGGGTGGAGGGACAAGTGGTTCTACGTCCGCGACCAAAAGGCCGACGGAGAGCACTATGGACTCGCGCCCATTGATCCCGCGACGCCGTGTAAGAGGAGGCGCTCCTAGAAGAATGTAGTGATGCCCGGCGAGTCCGAGGAGACGGAAGTGATGTACAAGCGCATCTGCGACCTCGAGAGTCGCATGGGTAAAGAAGAGGGAGGCGCCGCCCTCATTCGCACATGGTTGCGCCTTCGCATCCAGCCTCTGCAGGCCAGAGTCCACCCCATGTTCCAATGGACTGGTGCAGACGATGTCACTCGCGTATCTACCGATGGCATTTCCGCGGGTGAAGTAGACAAGAGGTTGCGACCGGTGACAAAGTACACCGCCAAGGAGGTTCTTCCGGGTGAGCCAGTCGTGCCTCCCTTCGACGCCTCTAACCCTCCTCCTGAGGTAAACTTGTGCTACTAGGTAGCTTTATTTGTCGATTGCTTCTGATTTCTTGACGTGTACTGAATTGTCTTCTGTATGCAGGATTGGAAGGTGTGTCCCAGTTTGCCCCCTCTCCCTGAGGGGGTTATTCCTCGCGAAGTAGAGGAAGAGGACGAGTCAGAATCGACCATCCCACTTGAAGAGGAGGAGGAAGCCCCCGAGTCCGGTGGGCCGGACACTCACAAGCGTTCTCGCAGCAAGGATTCAGACGCTTTGTCTCCTTTGACTCCAGAAGGTCCATCCCTTAGTGTGCAGAGGAGCTGATTCTTGTTGTTCCTGTGAGCTCCAAGGCGCCCTCTGCTCGCAAGAAGATGTGGCTGCCGAAGGAGTCGTCGGAGTCGGAGGAGCAAACCTTCGATTTTGATAAGTTTAACTGGTAAGTATATAACTCTCATTTTGGCTCCTTTTGGAGTTGCGTTTCTTGATGCTGGATTTTTTTTCGTAGTCAAGAGGTGTCGTCGTCGTCAGGCGGCGTCCAATTTTTTAAGGAATCTGGAGTTGCAGACTCCAAGGCCAAGGAAGTGGCTGAGCGATCTTCCTCTCCTCCATTGGCGGCCCACTCCGGGCACAACTCATCGAGTTCTCCACATGATGGGGAGCACTAGATGGTTGCTTGGACGACTGCGCGACAATCGACTTCGGAGTCTCTAGAGTAGCACGTAAGTGTGACTTTGCTTTTTGCAGTCGAATTTTGTGGTCCATGCTATCTGCTAATCCTTTTATTTTTTCCTGAGGCAGCTCATTATGAAGGAAGCTCCTCGTTTGGTGGAAGTACTTGCGATGGGTCAACAACACGCAATGTTGGACAATCTCCATCGCATCGTGGAAGGTTAGTATTTTTTGCTGCTTCTTCTTTTGCTCTTGTAGGTGTTTGTATATTCGACTGATGGTTCATCTTGTATTTTTTTGCAGCCGAGCACAACGAACTTCTTCGTGATGCTGCTCCGCTTGAAAAGACGCTTGTTGTGGCGGTGAAGAGTCACGACGAGTCAATCGTTGCGCTGGATGAATCGCAGAAACGCGAAGAGGATTTGTGCACCTCCATCGCTACGAGGGAAAAGTTGTTCAAAGAACAGCTCTTCTCGATTGCCAAGTCTCTTTCAGGTATTTTTTTTCTTCTAGATCTTGATTGTCTCTTTCTTCGATATCTTGCTATTGTGTTGACGCTTTACTCTGTGTAGATGCTGGAGGTCTAAGCTTCGACGCCCAGGCGCTTCGTCGTGATGATGCTTTGGCAGGTGTTGTCGCAGCAGTCGAGGACCGCAGCGCTTCCATTCAGGGGACGCTGACTAAGGCCAAGGTTGTGCTCAGTCGCATCCGCGAGGAGCTGATGCCCAAGGCTGAGCTGATTGAGAACTTGGAGGACCTGGTGGAGTCCCTCGCTGGAGGTGTCCCCGCGGACTTCAGGAAATCGCAGCATGCGGTTGGTGCTTCCATGGCACTCGCCATGGTGCAACCCCATGTCGTGGAGGTGGATCCTGCTGCGGTCTCCAAGGCGATGCCCGTCGGCGCAGATGGTCATCAGATAGTTGCTCCTTTTGAAACTGTCTGCGGCAAGTACGGGCCACAACTCATCAACACAGTCGCCAAGTATTCCGAGGAGCTGCAACGAGCCAAGAAAGCGGTGAAGGCAGCGGCATCAGGGGCTGGCGGGAAGTCTGTGGTGTCTAATACTGCCACGGACTCGATGAGGCCCCCGAAGCCGAAGTCTAAGTCGAAGAAGCAGGCTGCTCCTCAGTAGTTATATTGTAATAATTTAATAGTTCGACTCCTTTTTGTTGAAAACATGCCGTTGGCCGAGTGTCTCTGTTGATACTTTTGTCATGTTTGAATGCACTTTGAGCTTTTTTCCATGTATTTCTTGGTCCCTTATTCGCTCTTTCTTGGCTTCTGATAGGGTACATCAAGTGGTCCTTCGAGTGAGCCTCGAGATCCGCCATCCGCTGGTGAGACCTTGGCGCAGTCGCGTTCAAGGGTGGACGAGTTGTCCCTGCTCTCGCGACTGTGCGATCGCGTTAAGCAGCTTGAACGTGAGTTTCCCATCATCCGTGGTAACGCGGATGTATGGAAGTTGAGGGCGGAGAAAGCTACTGCCCGAGAACAGTATCTATTGGAGGAAGTGACGCAGCTGGGCGATCAGTTCAAGTGTTAGCCTCCTGCCCTCTTATCTTTTCTGGTAGTCAATTGCAGTAGTTCCTTGTCCTCATACTCTGCCTTTTTTGCTTGGTATAGTTGTCAGTGCTCGTCATCCGCAGGATGAGAAGGACAGGATCGCCATTCGAATGAACGACTTGACCCAGGAACAGCTTCAGGCAAGTGGGTATTTTTGGGTGGATCATGATCGTGCGATCGCACTTGCGACCCTGCAGGATCGTGCTTCTCGAGTACTCCACTTCTTCAAGAAGGCGCATTCGTGTCTGAGGAATATCTATCAGACGATGTTTCCACTGGACACCGTCCCTTCGAGCCTGTTGGCTCTTCTGGCTAAGTTTCAGGATTTGAGTGTAGTTCGCGAGTGCGTGCGGCAACAGTTAGTGGCTGGTGCCAAGGCTGCTATGTCGCTGGTGCGATTGCATAGGCCTGATGTGGACGTTGTAGCTGTTGCTGCTGGGCCACCGACTCCGCCGGCAGGTTCGACCTGGAATATGGTTCCACATTACCAGGCGGTGGATCGTCCAGCTGAGGAAATTGTCGACTTTTTTGAGGAACAGACAAACGTTCTTCTGTTGCAGCAGCAGTTTAACTTGCATCCTGCACATAAGTATACCAGTGTTGTAAAAGTTTGTATGGATATATTGGATGTAATTAATTTGTATTTGATACTTAAAGAGCTTGCTAGCGTATATGTTTTGTGAGTGTATGTGTCCTCTTGCAGTTCCTTTTCGTTAGCCTGACTTGTTTTATCTCAATACCTTGCCAACCTGTCAGGTGTGTTGCAACTGGGTTGGTGTTTTATCAAGGGTTCGATTGATGTTGAGTCAGCTACTCAGGATACTGCGACATATTCGTAGAACGGGGATGTAAAGGGTGGCGCAGCCCCCGAGTGATAAGATTGCCAAAAATGAGTAAAACGTGGAGTTTCGGGGCACTTAGCTTTATTTATTCGTAGAACAATATGAGGTACAATGTGTGGCTAAATAGCCTGGCTTGATAGCATTATTTGGAATGTAAGAGAAAAAACGACTAGGGGTAGAAGCACCGTAGCTGCGCGATGTTCCAGGGGTTGGAGTATGTGACTCCTGTCTCGAAATCTTGAAGGCGATAGGCGCCACCTTGGATTACTTCTGTAATCACGTATGGTCCCTCCCAAGGGGACTCAAGCTTGAGGTGCCCTTGCTGCTTTAGTTGCAGGACCGGGTCTCCTTCGACGAAGGATCTGGGGCGTAGCCTTCTGCTGTGGTAGTTGCGCAGGTTCTACTGGTAGATCGTCGATCTTTCTGCTGCGATGTCACGTGCTTCGTCATGGAGATCGACGGAGTGCGAGCATGGACTCCTGCTCGCTATACTTCTGTGGGGCTTTAAAGCGTACTTTTGTGGGTAGTACTACTTCAGCATCGTGCACCATGAAGAACGGGTATATCCCGTGGCACTGTTTGGGGTTGTGCGCATGCTCCAAAGTACGGACTGCATCTCGTCTGGCCAATATCCGGCGGCTTGCTCGAGTGGCCGGAGGAGTCGTTTCTTGATTCCACCGCAAACGAGGCCGTTGGCTTTTTCGACTTGACCGTTGGTCTGTGGATAGCTACGGAGGCGTAGCTTATGTTGATTCCCAGGTTTTTGCAGAAACCCTGGAACTCCTTGAGGTGAAGTTCATCCCATTGTCCATGATGATTCTATGTGGCACGCCGAAGCGGTAGACAATGGATTCGAAAAACTTGACGGCGCTGGCTCCTAACTGGTTTGTCATCGACATGGCTTCTATTCACTTGGTGAATTTGTCAACTGCGACCTGGAGGTAGACGTATCCTCCTCATGAGGACTTGGGGAGCTTGCCGACCATGTCGAGTCCCCATTGCGCAAAGGGCCAAGCCAATGGTATTGGCCGGAGTTCTGCGCCAGGTGCGTGCGGTTTGTCCGCGAATTGCTGGCAAGTGTTGCATCGTTGGACAATGTCCTTGGCGTCGCGCATGGCCGTGGGCCAGTAGAATCCAGCTCGTAGAGCTTTGGCGACGAGGGCGCGACTGCCGGCATGGTGCCTGCATGTCCCTTCATGGATGTCGAGGAGGATAGCCCTTCCGTCCGTGTTGGAGACGCACCGTTGGAGTACTCCTGTGATGCTGCACTTGTATAGTTCGCCGTTGATGACGGCAAATGCCTTGGATCGCCGCACAATGTGTCGTGCATCAGTCGGGTCGTCCGGCAGCCATTCTGTTGCATTTTCAACAGCTGCATTCAGTTTACGCGCATTGCCTCATTCATTAAGTGCCTGCGGTGAGACGCGACCCACAACAAATGGTGCTGAGAAGATATGTGATGTAGGGTTGAGTCCAAGACGGCTCAATCATCATGACACCCATTGGTCCCTCGAGTCTTGTGTCAAGTTCCAAGTCGTCGAGTGCCATTGGCTCATTGGGTGGCATAGCCCCCGATTCCGTTGTTGCACTTGTTTTCTTCTCTGCGGCCTTTGGCTTGATGGAGCTTTCGCATATACGCTCGAGAAATACCCCAAGTGGTATGGGGCACAGGTGGAGCCAATGTTGGCGAGTGCATCCGCCTCTTCATTGCTTTTGCGGCCTACGTGCCACAGTTCGCAGCCGTCGAAGTCCCCTTCAAGTGTGTTGTAGAGGTCACGGTAGGCGATCATATTATTGTTCAGCGTGTCGCACTCGTGCATTGTTTGGTTCACCACCAGTTTGGAGTCGCTGTAGATGATGAGCCTCTTAGCCCCGCAGGCTTTCACCATCCGCATCCCACGCAGCAGGGCCTCGTACTTAGCTTCATTGTTGGAGGCAGTGAACTACATTCGCAGAATGTATTTCAACTTGTCTCCCTAGGGCGATGTCAGTATGGCACCGGCGCCGGCTCTGTCTTTTCGTTTGGACCCATCGAAGTGCATTGTCCAGAGATAGGACATATCTGGCTTTTCGGGGAGCTGGTTCTCCATCCAGTGTATGAGGAAATTAGGGAGAACTTGCGACTTGATCGCGTCGCGCTTCTCGTATGTAATGTCTCGTGGAGATAGCTCGATTCCCCAAAGCGTGACTCGTCCGGTGGCGTCAGGGTTGTTGAGAATATGTCCAAGCGGGGCGTCGTTGACCACCACGATTGGGTGCTCCTGGAAGTAGTGGCACAGTCGCCTGGCTATCATGAAGACGCCGTATGCCAGCTTCTGGTAGTGCGGGTACCGCTGCTTTGTTGGCGTGAGCACCTCGCTGAGGTAGTAGACTAGGTGCTACACCCCGTGAACTTTGTTTTCTTCGGCACGTTCCACCACGAGCACCGTGTTGACCACCTGGTTGGTGGCGGAGATGTAGAGCAACAATGGTTCTTTTTTGCGTGGAGTCACCAGTACTGGCGAGGTGGATAGTAGACGCTTGAGGTCTTCGAATGCTTCTTGCGCTTCGTCAGTCCACTCGAACTTGTCAGCTTTGCAGAGAAGTTGGTAGAAAGGCAATGCCTTTTCGTCCATTCTACTGATGAATCGACTGAGCGCCGCGATTCGCCCTGCCAATTGTTGGATGCCTCCTACGTTCTTCAGCTTCTCCATGGCCAGTATGGCTTTTATTTTCTTCGGGTTCGCCTCAATTCCTCTTGCTGAGATGAGATACCCGAGTAGCTGCCCAGATGGTACGTCGAAGGCGCATTTGTCTGGATTGAGCTTGATCCGGTAGCAGTCGAGGTTGGCAAAGGTCTCGCGTAAATCGTCGATTAGCGATGCTTCCTCTTTGGTCTTGATGACGATGTCGTTGACATAGACTTGGATGTTGCGACCAAGTTGATTCTTGACGCAGGCCTGCATGCACTGCTGATAGGTGGCTCCTGCATTTTTAAGCTCGAAAAGCATTGTGTTGTAGCAGAACACACCAAAAGGCGTTGTAAATGTCGTTTTCTCTTGATCTTCCTCCTTCATTCAAATCTGATTATAGCCTGAGTAGAGGAAGCAGAGGCGCTCACATCCCGTGGTGGAGTCGATAATTTGGTCGATTCACGATAGCGGGAAGTGGTCCTTTGGGCAGTGCTTATTCAGGGAGGTGAAGTCCACGCACATCCGCAGGATACCCGTGTCTTTTTTAGGCACCAGCACCGTGTTAGCGAGCCAAGTGCTTTCCTTGATCTCGCATATGAAGTTGGCGTCGAGGAGTCTGTTGATCTCCATTCTGACCGCCTTTGCTCTTGGTTCAGATAGTCGTCGAATTGTCTGCTTGACTAGCATTGCTTCTGGGTTGACATTGAATGCGTGCTCGGTGAATTACCTGGGAACCCCTGGCATGTCCGCTGGACACCAGGCAAAGATTTCCTAGTGCTCACGGAGGAATTCGACGAGCGCGAGTTCCTATGCGGAACTCAAGTTGTTGGCGATGAGGGTCGTCTTGGTCGGGTCCGATGGATGGACCTGGACTTTCTTCGTGTGCACCGACGAGTCGAAGGACAGGTCGGGTGAACTGGGCCGGCTCAGGGGAGGCAGACTGTTGTATGTCGACTCCTTCAATCTTGCGAGCTCCTCCTGCATGCCGAAGGATTGGGAGATTCTGTTGAATTCCCTGTCGCTGCTATCGGACCTCTCGAAGCTCCCATGGATTGCGATGATGTCGTTTGGACCTGGCATTTTCATCTGCATGTAGGCGTAGTGCGGCACCGCCATGAATCTAGCAAACGCGACGCGTCCGAGGATGTAGTGGTACTGTGAGGGCCAGTCGATGACTTCGAAGTCGATGCGTTCGCGTCGAAAGTTTTCAGTGTGCCGAAGATGACATCGAGGATGATTTTGCCCAGGGGATATATGCCCTTGCCTGGGACGAGGCCATGGAATGCCGTGTCCAAGACCTCTAGACATGTCATAGGGATCCTCATCGCGTGCAAGGTACTCGCGAACATGAGGTTGATGTCGCTCCCTGATACGTCCATTTTGCATCACTATTCTATGTCATAATTCACTATTATTCATTGATATATTTCGTACTGAGGTAATACTTATGTTATTTTATCTGTTTTTGCATGGTTGATGACTTTTGGAGCATGGACCGCTGCAGTCAGGATTCTGATGGAAAAGGTGATGTTTGGAGGCAAAATTCACGAAGATCAGAAAATCCGGGAAAATATATGGAAAATCCTATTTTTCTAGAAGACGAAGGAAGCTAGAAGGGGGCTGGAGATGGGCCACAGGGGACCCACACCACCCCCTGGCGCGGGCCAGCCTAGGCCGCGCCACCAGGTGGTGTGGCCGCCCTGGTCCACCCCTGGCACTCCCCTCTGGCGTATATTATCCTCCCGAAACCCTAAGACTCGAGGAGCGACCACAGAAAGATTCCGCCACCTCTGCGGGGCGGAAAATACCGAGAGAGAAAGATCTCTCCGGCAGACAGATTTCTCCCGAGGGAATTCCTTCCCGGAGAGGGAAGATCGTCGCCATCAACACCACCATCAAGCTGGACTTCATTAGGATCATCATCATCACCACCACCATCATCACCATCAGCACCCTCATCACCATCTCCATATTGTTGTAACAATTGGGTTGAATCTTGCATAGTTCATAGGGGAAACTTTCCCGGTGTTGATTACTCTTTGTAGTTGATGCTATTGAGTGAACCATTGAATTATTGTTTATGTTCAGATTGTTATACATCATTATTCCATCTCTGATCATGATCCATATGATGTCTTGTGAGTAGTTCGTTTTGTTCTTGAGGACATGGGAGAAGTCTTGTTGTTAGTAGTGGAGTTGCATTGAGAAAGATTCAATAGATTGTTATTTAAGTTGTGGTGTACTTCTTCTAGTGGTGTCATGTGAACGTCGACTACATGACACTTCACATATATGGGCCTAGGGGAATGCATTGTGTATTTGGCTACTAATCGTAGGGGTTGCCAGAGTGACAGAAACCTGAACCCCTGTTAGGAAACCATTGCACAAGGGACGTAAGGGTCTTAGAGTTTAAAGTTGTGGTTAGGTTTCTACCTTAATTACTTTCTTGTACTTACGGATGTTTGCAAGGGGTATAATCACAAGTATGTATTAGTCTTGGATGGGGCGGTACATTAGCACAGGTTCACCCACACAACACTTAGCAAGCTAAAGAAGATTAATCGACTATATGAAGGGAAAGCACTTGACAGTCTTCCCATGTGTCCTCGAGAATGTTTAGTCATCTTAAGTAATACAACCGGCTTGTCCTTTGCTGCATAAAGGATTGGGCCACTTGCTGCATTTATTCCTACTGTCTTTTATTTTGCTCGTACTTTGTTTACTTGCTTTATCAAAAACCCCTAAAAATTCATTTGCTAAGTATTTGCAGAGAATTCCTGATCCATGCCACTAGCCAGCACCTTCTGCTCCTCGTTGGGTTCGACACTCTTACTTATCGAAAATAATGCGATACACCCCCTATACTTGTGGGTCATCACTTTCCTACTTGAAATTCAATAGAAGTACAGAGATAATAAGTTCTTGTTCCATCTCAAAAAACCTTGGCGCATGATCAGTTTGCCCTATTCTCCGAATTGGCTCGATCATAGGATTATCCCCCGCGATTGATGCATATTGTGGGGGTGGGCCACAGGGGGCCCACACCACCCCATGGCGCGGGCAGGCCTAGGCCGTGCCTGGGAGTGGTGTGGCCGCCCTGGCCCACTCCAGCCTCTCTCCTCTGGTGTATATCATCCCCACGAAACCCTAAGACTCGGGGAGTGACCACAGAAAGATTCTGCCACCTCTGCGGGGCGGAAAACACCGAGAGAGAATGATCTCTTCGGCAGATAGATTTTTGCTGAGGGAATTCCTTCCTGGAGAGGGGAGATCGTCGCCATCAACACCACCATCAAGTTGGACTTCATCGGGATCATCATCCTCATCATCACCACCATCATCACCATCAGCACCCTCATCACCATCTCCATATTGATGTAACAATTGGTTGAATCTTGCTATAGTTCATAGGGGAAACTTTCCCGGTGTTGATTACTCTTTGTAGTTGATGCTATTGAGTGAACCATTGAATTATTGTTTATGTTCAGATTGTTATACATCATTATTCCATCTCTGATCATGATCCATATGATGTCTTGTGAGTAGTTCGTTTTGTTCTTGAGGACATGGGAGAAGTCATGTTGTTAGTAGTGGAGTTGTGTTGAGAAAGATTCAATAGTTTGGTATTTAAGTTGTGGTGTACTTGTTCTAGTGGTGTCATGTGAACGTCGACTACATGACACTTCACCTATATGGGCCTAGGGGAATGCATTGTGTATTTGGCTACTAATCGTAGGGGTTGCCGGAGTGATAGAAACCTGAACCCCCGTTAGGAAACCATTGCACAAGGGACGTAAGGGTCTTAGGATTTAAAGATGTGGTTAGGTTTCTACCTTAATTACTTTCTTATACTTACGGATGTTTGCAAGGGGTATAATCACAAGTATGTATTAGTCCTAGGAAGGTCGGTACATTAGCACAGGTTTACCCACACAACACTTAGCAAGCTAAAGAAGATTAATCAACTATATGAAGCGAACGCACTTGACAGTCTTCCCATGTGTCCTCGAGAATGTTTGGTCATCTTAAGTAATACAACCGTCTTATCCTTTGCTGCATAAAGGATTGGGTCACTTGCTGCATTTATTCCTATTGTCTTTTATTTACTCGTACTTTGTTTACTTGCTTTATCAAAACCCCCTAAAAATCCGTTTGCTAAGTATTTGCAGAGAATTCCTGATCCATACCACTAGCCAGCACCTTCTGCTCCTCATTGGGTTCGACACTCTTACTTATCGAAAATACTGCGATACACCCCCTATACTTGTGGGTCATCAAGACTATTTTCTGGCGCCGTTGCCGGGGAGTGAAGCGCTATTGGAGAGTGGAACTGGTAAAGGAAACTTCTACTGTGAGTATTGTTTACTTCTGCTAGTTGCTTTATTTTCGTTATGGATAATTCGCTGAATTTCTTATTTGGTAATGCTACTACCACTTCTTAGGTAGTAGATAAACCACCACCTGCTGAGAATGATGTTTTTAAAATACCTACAAGAATTATTGATCGTGTTATGGATAACTACTATGTTGGGGATGGAACAATCCATCCCGGTGATCATTTACTCTTTATACACGAATTATGCGGGTTGTTCAAGTGTGCAGGTATTACTACAGATCAAGGTAAGAAGAAGTTATTGTCATTATCACTGAAAGGAAGAGCTGAGGAATGGTATAAGCTGCTGAAGAATGGTTAAGCTCTGGAATGGGAGGAAATAGTGCCTCTCTTTTATTCAAAGTTTTATCCTCCTAGTGAGATTCATAAAGATCGGAATCAAATATACAACTTTTGGCCTCTTGATGGAGAGAGTACAGCTCAAGCTTGGGGAGATTGATGTTACTAATGCTCAAATGTCCCATTCATGAGCTTCCCAACAATATTATTATCAATAACTTTTATGCAAGGCTCCCTCTACATGACAAGGATTTATTGGATGCTTCTTGTGCTGGATCATTCACTCGCATGGAAGAAGAAGCTAAATGGGATCTTCTGGACCGTATTCAAGACAATACTGAAGCTTGGGAGAATGACAAAGGTAGAAAGTCAGGTATAAATTATGATTATGAATGCATTGAATCTTTTATGGGAACTGGTGACTTTCAAAATATCAAAAATGTTTATGGTCTTGATTTGCAAGTTATTACGAATTGCTTTAGGGCTTTTTCTTCTTATATTGAAATTCCAAAAAGGGGATGAAACAAGTACCATGAACCTTATAAAGATAGTGTTGACTGTGTTCCTGTTGGGAGTGCTGAGTATTGCATTATTGATCCCATCTTACCTGAACCTTATATTGAGAATGTTCCCTTTCCAGATAAGGTAAAGGATCATCCTATGATAACTAATATAATCACCAAAAGTGAAAAAAGAACTGTAAAACCTGATGAACAAATAAACGTTGAACCTGTGGTAGCAATTGTGAAAGACCTTGTCACTAAAAGCATAGAAGATGGACACATAGTCTTTTGTGAGGATGCTTCTAACATTGTTTCACATCCTAATAGAACTAAAAAAGCTAGTGTCCCTGTGCTTTCTGTTAGAATTGGCGATCATTCCTATTATGGTTTATACGATATTGGTGCAAGCTCCAGTGATATTTCTTATGAGCTTTACAGAGAAATTATGCATGAAATCAGTCCCTGCAAATTGGAAGAGATTGATGTGGTTATTCTCCTTGCTAATAGAGAGACCATCTCTCCAATTGGTATTGTACGAGACGTTGAAGTTCTTTGTGGTAAGATTAAGTACCCTCCTGATTTTCTCGGACTTGGTTCAGCTGCTCGTAAAACTTATCATATTATCTTTGGTAGACCTTTCTTGAGTACTTGTGGAGCTATTATAGATTGCAAAAGGGAGAAAATCTTGACTAAGTTTGATGGAGAATCTTATGAGTTTAATTTCTCGAAATTCGCTAAAGAACCTTGTAAAGAGGAAACCCATAATGAGGATTTTAGAGTTGAACAACTTGCTTCCATTTCTCTTGCTCCTAACAATGCTTTGCAGCAATTTATGGAAGATCTTGAAAGTGAAATCTTCATGGAAGAAAGGAATAAGATTGAAGAGATTCTCCGTGATCAGCCTAAGATGCTTAAGCATAACTTGCCTATAGAAGACTTGGGTGCCACGTTGCCACCTAAAAAGGATGCGGTTTTCGATCTAAAACCTCTCCCTGATGATCTCAAATATGCTTATATAGATGATAAAAAGATATATCCTGTTATTATTAGCTCTAAACTTTCAGGAAAAGAAGAGGAAAGGTTATTGGAGGTTTTGAAGAAACACCGAGGAGCTATGGGCTATACTCTGGATGATTTAAAAGGGATTTCACCTACTATATGTCAGCATTCTATCAACATAGAACCAGATGCAAAGCCAGTAGTAGAGCACCAACGACGTTTAAATCCTAAGATGAAGGAAGTGGTAAGAAATGAGGTATTGAAACTCCTTGATGCTGGTATTATTTACCCTATTGTTTATAGTGAATGGGTTAGTCATGTTCATTGTGTTCCTAAAAAGGGAGGTATTACCGTTGTTCCTCGTGATAATGATGAGCTTATTCCTCAAAGAATAGTAGTAGGCTATAGGATGTGCATTGATTTTAGAAAAGTCAATAAAGTTACTAAGAAGGATCACTACCCGCTTCCTTTTATTGATCAAATGTTGCAAAGGTTGTCTAAAAAGACCCATTTTTGTTTTCTTGATGGTTATTCTGGTTTCTCTCAAATTGCTGTTAAACAACAAGATGAAGAAAAAACTACTTTTACTTGCCCTTACGGAACTTATGCTTACAGACGTATGCCTTTTGGTTTATGTAATGCTCCTGCTACTTTTCAAAGGTGCATGTCTGCTATCTTTCATGGTTTTTGTGAGGAAATTATAGAAGTGTTCATGGATGACTTTTCTGTCTATGGAACTTCTTTTGATAATTGTCTGCACAACCTTGATAGAGTTTTGCAGAGATGTGAAGAAACTAATCTTGTTCTTAATTGGGAGAAATGCCACTTCATGGTTAATGAAGGGATTATCCTTGGGCATAAAGTTTCTGAAAGAGGCATACAAGTTGATAGAGCTAAGGTTGAGGCCATTGAGAAGATGCCATGCCCAAGAGACATCAAAGTATTCGTAGTATCCTTGGTCATGCTCGTTTCTATAGAAGGTTTATTAAAGACTTTTCTAGGATTTCAAAACCCCTCACTAATCTCCTTAAAAAGATGTACCCTTCATTTTTTATGATGATTGTAAGGGAGCTTTTGAAACTCTTAAGAAGGCCTTAACTACAGCCCCTATTGTTCAACCACCTGATTGGAGTTTACCCTTTGAAATAATGTGTGATGCTAGTGATTTTGCTGTAGGTGTTGTCCTTGGGCAACGAATTGATAAAAAACTAAACGTTATTCATTATGCTAGTAAGACTTTAGACGCTGCTCAAAGGAATTATGCTACTACTGAAAAGGAATTTCTAGCTGTCATTTTTTCTTGTGATAAGTTTAGACCCTATATTGTAGACTCAAAAGGCACCATTCGTACTGATCATGCTGCTATTCAATACCTTATGACGAAAAAGGACGCTAAGCCTAGGCTTATTAGATGGGTGCTGCTTTTACAAGAGTTTGATCTACATATAGTAGATAGGAAAGGTGTTGAAAACCCTGTAGCTGATAATTTATCTCGATTGGAAAACATCTCTTTTGACCCTATGTGTGTTAAAGATAGTTTCCCAAATGAGCAATTAGCCGCAGTAGGGGTAAGCTCGCGAGGGAGCCCTTGGTACGCTGATTATGCTAACTTTATTGTACTTGCCTCCAACTTTTATAGCTCAGCAAAGAAGGAAGTTCTATGATTTGAGGCATTATTTTTGGGATGACCCACACTTATACAAAGAATGAGTGGATGGTATTATGCAAAGATGTGTTCCAGAATACGAACAAAAGGAGATATTGCGTAAATGTCATGGTAGTGCTTACGGAGGACATCATGCAGGAGATAGAACTGCACAAAAGGTGCTACAATCAAGTTTCTACTGGCCTACCCCCTTTAAAGATGCAAGAAAATTTGTTTTATCTTGTGATGAATGTCAGCATGTTGGTAACATTTCTAGACGCAATGAAATGCCTATGAATTACTCTCTAGTTATTGAACCCTTTGATTGTTGGGGATTTGACTTTATGGGTCCTTTCCCTCCCTCGAAAGGTTATACTCATATTCTTGTTGACATTGATTATGTTACTAAGTGGGTAGAAGCCATTCCTACGAAGAGTGCTGACGGGGAAACCTCTCTAAAAATGCTTAAAGATGTTATATTTCCTAGGTTTGGAGTGCCTAGGTATCTCATGACTGATGGGGGTTCTCATTTCATTCATGGTGGTTTTAGAAAGACCCTTGCTAAATATGATGTTAATCATAGAATTGCTTCAGCCTATCACCCCCAAACTAGCGGGCAAGTAGAGTTATCAAATAGAGAAATTAAATCTATCTTGCAAAAGACTATTAGTAGATCTAGAAAAAACTGGGCTAAAAAGTTGAATGATGCTCTATGGGCTTATAGAACAGCCTACAAAAACCCTATGGGGATGTCCCCTTATAAAATGGTTTATGGGAAAGCTTGTCACCTACCTTTAGAATTAGAACATAAAGCTTACTAGGCAGTTAAAGAACTAAATAGAGATTGTAAGCTCGTTGGTGAGAAAAGATTGTTTGACTTAAGTTCTTTAGATGAATGGACGAGTGAAGCCTATGAAAATGCTAGGCTCTTTAAGGAAAAAGTTAAAGATGGCATGACAAGCGAATACATAAGAGGGAATTTCATGTTGGTGAGAAAGTTCTATTGTATAGGTCTCGTCTCAGATTTTTTGCAGGAAAGCTACTGTCAAAATGGGAAGGACCTTTCATTATTGAAGAAGTATACCATTCAGGAGCAATAAAAATTTCTTCTTTAAAAGATAATACTACACAAGTAGTGAATGGGCAGCGACTCAAACACTATATTGCTGGGGATTCTTATAATGAAGATGTTGATGCCTTTCAAGTTATGACTCCGGAAAAATTTATCAAGGACCAAATTCAAAGACCTGCAGAGTCCGCTTTCAAATAGGTAACAGTTCTGGTAAGAAAAGCTTCGCAAAAATATTATCCAACTATATTTTTGCAGTTTTCAGTCGATACGGACACGGAGCCAGGTGGCTCACACCACCCTATGGTGCGGGCCCACCCCTAGCCGCGCCACCAGGTGGTGTGGCCACCCCAGACTCTGTCTCGACCCATTTTCTCCCAGTACCTTCCTTTCGTCCTGAAACTTTGTAATATATAATCCCCCGGATCTCCCGAGGTTCGTATGTCGTGTTTTCGTCATGTTTTCATTTCGATCTATTTCTGACAGGTAGAGTCCCAGATTTGGAGCTACAATGTCTTCCTCTGGACCATCCAAGGAATACTCTTTAGAGGATATCATCAACCCATACATGAGAGAGTTGAAGATTCATCCCAAGGAGTTGTTGCTTGAAGATGGGGAACTCCGGATAAAAGAGGTTGGAGGCCCTAAAGGTGAAGGAAGTTTGGAGGACGGGATGGAAGCACTGGAGCAAGAAGTCTTTAGGTACAAGAAGATGGCGGAGCGCGAAGTGGATATCATCCATAAGATTTGTTCTAAACTCATCGCCGAACACCAAAAGGAGACTACTGAACTCAAGGATGAAGTTCTCTCACTCTGCCAAACAACCAACGAACTGCAAGCACAGTTCTATGACGTTCAAAATCAAAACTATGAGTATGAAGTTAGGTTTAAACGCATAAGTGCTGCTGCAAGTTTCAGGATGCTGGAAACCACGATGTCCTTTGTTGATGGGAAGCCCTTACCTTGGAAGTCGGACGAAGATGAGATATTACCGTCACCACCAAAGGAGTAATTCGTCATCCGGTTTGGCACCCCCTTGGTTTGTTCCAAGCTTGGGGGAGTGCCGCGGTATCACATCACTATCTTCTATCTTTTTACCTTATTAGTAGAGTCATATCATGAATAGAGAAGTTATTATGTAGGATGGTTTGCATTATGGAAGTGTCCCCTCTCTTGTTAGATATGTATCCCTTGGTGTGAGTTGTTGTTATGGAATATTAATGAGAAGTTATATCATTCACTCTTTTGCATAGCTTATACTAGTTTTCAATTCGTGGTTATATGATTGATCTTGTTGTTAGTATTGGTATCACTTCGAGATCATTGAGGTAATTTAGTTGGTTTTGGCAAACCTGGCTCGGTCAGTAGCAACACTATTTTTGAGAGTTGAAAGCAAAGATAAAAGCACTCTAAAGAAAAATTATTTCATCATCTTTCTTTCTTGATTTACTCATAAGTCTAGTATTCTCTAGTTAAGATCTTTTGTGCTTCCAAGGAAGATTGCATGTTTGTTTTTATCACTTGTATGTTTGTTTGTTTCCTTCAACTCTTGTACGTGCTACCTAGCCTTGCTAGCCAAAAACCCATACTGAGAGGGAATTCTTCTCGTGCATCCACTCCTTAAAACCAAAACCTTTGCCATTTGTGTCCACCATACCTACCTATTAGCATTATTGCTATTCCAAGTAAATTCTTGTTTTATCTACGTCCCAAATTAAACTTGTTATGTGGAAATTAGTGATTAAAGCTCTCACGAACTTGATGGCACACTCTTTCTTACATTTAATAAACTTGAACCATTGGGTCCTTATTTGTTGTGTATATGCTTGCGCTTTATGAGTTGAAGTTAGCAGAACCATGCATCATGGGGAACGCTTTCAACATTGCATTGGTACTTTGTACCTAGTTGATATCATGATCTTTTGCTTATGGATCCCGGCGGTGTGAAATAAAAGTGGAACTTGTAAGATCATGGAGTTTATATGTGTGTTAGAGAAACGCCTGGGCCGCTAGCCTAAGCCATACCTAATCATGGTGGAAACTTGCAGCATAACCATAGTGAGCATTCTGTGAAGCATCCTCAATAAAAACCTATGCAAATAGAAAATAAAAAGATCGCTGAGATGCTCATTGTCTGCTTGCCTTGTCATTTTGATTATGGGATAGCTCATGTGTCATGTGCAAGGGGTACCCCATTGGCGGTTCTCAATGATACACATGTATTTACAATGACAAGAGCTTACTCGTGACTGAAGTTGAGTAGCATGAGGTTCGGTACTCATAAGTATGGGGCATGAGATTTCAACTTATAACTTGTCAAGCATATCCTCTTAGTTGTGTCATTTTAACCTTAATCACCAAAAGATGCCTATGATAGGGGCAATGAGAGCTGAAAGCTAGTAAGTATCATAATTTTTGGGAGCTCTTTATGAGACTTGTAATCCCTGCTTTCCTCTGCGAAGGGCCCTTCTTTTTACTTCTTAGTTGAGTCAGTAAACCTACTCCCTTCTATCTCCGCAAGTATTTTGAGTTGTTGTGTTTCATTCATTCATATGATGATTTATTCAATCATGTTTCTTATGTTCCTTGCTTTGCACATTGCTCTTGTCTTGATTTTTACTACTTTGAAAGCTATCTTTGAAAACCAGTTATTTGTGAACTCCAGCAAATTATCAACTATTCTTCGACCAAGAGCTAAGTTTTCCATTACCAATTATGATTTACTTTATGTATCTTTATTGTGTTTCCTTTACTCATTGCATGTTGAGTTATATAATAGTGAGTTGTCTTCTATTATGATCTATGTATTGATGAATGTGATGCTTCTTGTCCGTATTCTTTTATCGACTCTTCACTCCATAAACCTGAGGCCATGTTTATTGAGCTCAGTTTCGCTTGGGGACAAGCGAAGTCTAAGCTTGGGGGAGTTGATACGTCCATTTTGCATCACTATTCTATGTCATAATTCACTTTTATTCATTGATATATTTCGTACTGAGAGGTGATACTTATGTTATTTTATCTGTTTTTGCATGGTTGATGACTTTTGGAGCATGGACAGCTGCAATCGGGATTTTGATGGAAAAGGTGATGTTTGGAGGCAAAATTCGTTTTTCCAGAAGACGAAGGAAGCCAGAAGGGGAGCTGGAGATGGGCCACAGGGGGCCCACACCACCCCCTGGCGCGGGCCAGCCTAGGCCATGCCACCAGGTGGTGTGGCCGCCCTGGTCCACCCCTGGCACTCCCCTCTGGCGTATATTATCCTCCCGAAACCCTAAGACTCGGGGAGCGACCACAGAAAGATTCCGCCGCCTCTGCGGGGCGGAAAACACCGAGAGAATTCTGCCGAGGGAATTCCTTCCTGGAGAGGGAAGATCGTCGCCATCAACACCACCATCAAGCTGGACTTCATCGGGATCATCATCATCATCACCACCACCATCATCACCATCAGCACCCTCATCACCATCTCCATATTGTTGTAACAATTGGGTTGAATCTTGCATAGTTCATAGGGGAAACTTTCTCGGTGTTGATTACTCTTTGTAGTTGATGCTATTGAGTGAACCATTGAATTATTGTTTATGTTTACATTGTTATACATCATTATTCCATCTCTGATCATGATCCATATGATGTCTTGTGAGTAGTTCGTTTTGTTCTTGAGGACATGGGAGAAGTCATGTTGTTAGTAGTGGAGTTGTGTTGAGAAAGATTCAATAGTTTGATATTTAAGTTGTGGTGTACTTCTTCTAGTGGTGTCATGTGAACGTCGACTACATGACACTTCACCTATATGGGCCTAGGGGAATGCATTGTGTATTTGGCTACTAATCGTAGGGGTTGCCAGAGTGACAGAAACCTGAACCCCCGTTAGGAAACCATTGCACAAGGGACGTAAGGGTCTTAGAGTTTAAAGTTGTGGTTAGGTTTCTACCTTAATTACTTTCTTGTACTTACAGATGTTTGCAAGGGGTATAATCACAAGTATGTATTAGTCCTAGGAAGGTCGGTACATTAGCACAGGTTCACCCACACAACACTTAGCAAGCTAAAGAAGATTAATCAACTATATGAAGCGAAAGCACTTGACAGTCTTCCCATGTGTCCTCGAGAACGTTTGGTCATCTTAAGTAATACAACTGGCTTGTCCTTTGCTTCATAAAGGATTGGGCCACTTGCTGCATTTATTCCTATTGTCTTTTATTTACTCGTACTTTGTTTACTTGCTTTATCAAAAACCCCTAAAAATCTGTTTGCTAAGTATTTGCAGAGAATTCCTGATCCATACCACTAGCCAGCACCTTCTGTTCCTCGTTGGGTTCGACACTCTTACTTATCGAAAATACTGCGATACAACCCCTATACTTGTGGGTCATCACTCCCGCCATCCATGAAGACACGACTCATGTCTAAGCCTTCGATCTGTGCCTTGAGTACGAGGGTACAGTGGCCTGGACGAGGGACTTGACGTGGGTGGTCACGGTTGTCGAAGGTGATGCAGGAGTCACTTCCGTTGAGGTACTCAGTGGTGGAGGGCGGAGAGTTTGTGGCCAAGTTGACTTGGCGAGTGATGGCCTTCTGCACCCGATTTGAGGGGCATCCCTTTTGGATCATCATATTGCCTACGGCCTATGGGTACGGCTCGCCTCCGTGATGCTGGTCTGGCGCAGCCGCGGGTGGTGGTGGTCCGGGTGGTGGTGGAGGAGCTCCATGTGCTACAACGGCTGGGGCGGTTCCGTAACTCATGTTGACCGCGTCACGATTCATCTGAGCCAGGCCCTCATGGAGTTTGAGAAACTAGCGGCAGTCCTTGAGGAGGTGGCTAGATTTCTTCTTGCCGTCATGCTTGTCGATGTAAAAGTGCACGTTGCACGGCCCGGGCAGTTTGTCCTCGATAGATGATGCGGGTGCCTCTTCGCGAGTCCGGCGTTGCCATACTAGCGTGGTTTTCCCGGAGTCGCGGTATCCACCGCTGTGATAGCCGTTGTTGCGGTTGTCGTCGCATTTATCGGCGTAGCCTGCTACGACCATATTAACGTCATCGCGATCATCGTAGATGCGCATTCGACGCTTGCTTCAGCGGTCGCGTCTGCGTTCGAGTTCTGCTTCATCGTTAGAGGTGGACGCGGTTTTTCACCGAGTCTTCTCCATCCGCCCACCGATTAGCGATTTCTATCAAGTGGTCGATTGTTTTGGGCTTCGAGCGGCCATCTTCCCTGAGCTCTATGCGGCAAACACCGCCGTTGAACGCATCAATCGCGCGATCCTCCGAGATGTTTTCTGCGGAGATCTTGATGATGGACCACCTCTGGATGTACGAGCGCTGTGACTCGCCAGATCTCTGTTGGCAACTTCTTAATTCTTCGATTGATGCGGGCCTTTTATAGGTGCCCTTGAAGTTGCGGACGAAGCTGTAGACCAGCTCTTCCCGGCTGCGAATCGATCCGCGCGGGAGGTTATTGAGCCATGCGGGAGCGACGCCCTGCAGCTGCAGCTGTAAGCACTGCATGGGCGTACTTCGACTCCCGCCATGGAGCCTGACGGAGGAGATGTGGTCCTCCAACCAGATTTTCGGGTCCTGCAAACCGTCAAACTTTGGGTTCTCCGATGGGAGGTTGAACCCTTTGGGCATTCGCTTGTGCCTGATAGCTCTACTAAAGCATCTGGCGCCACAGAGCTCCACGTCTTCGTCCTTTGAGTCAGTCGAACGGGCATGTTGTGCCCTTGATTTGTCGATTTTGTGATGTGTGAGGTCATTGTGTGCATCGTAATCATGATCGTGCCGCCGTGAGTGGCGACGTCGAGACAGATCATGACTGCCGTCGCTGGACGAGGGTGAGGAATAGCGTTTTTGCTAGAGCCTTGCCTTTCTTTGGCTCCGGCGTCGGCTCTTTGTCGAGAGTGGCCTCGATTAACCCCAAGCCAGCGATCGTAGATCGGCACATGGAGGCTTGGGGATCTCCGGCCGGCAGTTGGTTGTTGAGGAGGTACATGGTGGCCGTTGTTACCGCAGCTTGCGGTGTCTTTGGGACCATGTTGTCCCGTGTGTCAACTGTCATAGAGCTCAAGTCGAGGACTTTCATAGCTTCTATGCGCTCCTGCTCGGTGAGGTGGGCCATCCGAGATCGCCTCTTGTTGGCGACGTACTCGTTGCCCTTGGAGGAGGATCCTCCGTGGGAGGAGAGCCTAGCCCGTCGAAGACTCGACTCATCTGCCGCCTTTTTGCGCGCTTCGAGTTACGCGACTGCATGCATCTGGCGCCTGAATTCTTCCTTCAGCAGCCAATGGTAGCCCATCAGCATGTTCTGTGGGGAGTCGAAAGGCAGAGGATTACCTCATAGGGCCTCTCGGCAGTGGGCCCACTCGTTGTCGTTGAGCCTGATCACCACGCGTTCCCCAGTGTTTTTGTTCACAATGGTTGGCGGTTTGACTGCTCCTCCATTGTTGATGGGCGCACCATTGCCACCGTTAGTGGGGCCACGGTTGGGCGGTCCGCCATTAGGTGTGCTACCGTTGGGCGGATCGGACCCGTTGCCACCATTTTCGCGGTTGGCGCTGGTGTCACCAGCGTTGATGATGGCACACATGAAGTGGTTGGGGAAGCTGTTGCTTCCGCAAATTTTGGATTCGGAGCCGTAGACTCTATCTTCCGTCGCTAGGTCACCCAGATCGGATCCGCGACTGCTGTCGTTGTCCGTGCTCTCAGCTGCTGCTGAGGTATCGAGCTTGTTGAGGGTGTCGATTGGTGGTGGGAACCACGATGCTGGAGCAATCGCGGGTTCTGTTGGCTGGTCAGGCATGCGAAGTGTGCCCATCTGACCAACTTGGAAGCAGAAGCTCCCGATCGCCAGGCTGATTCCATCGCCCACGGACTTGAAAGTCGGGCGAGTGGTCGGCGTGTGGATGGTGAAGTCGAACACGCCGAAGAGTTGGCGAATCTCCGCTGTGGAGTTGTAGATTGCGGTTGATGGGGCCGAAGAAGCCGCGACATCAGCACTCCCAATTCCCACAGACGGCGCCAATAGACGAGGGTTTAACTCATCAATGCCCATTGTTATGGACTTGAGTTTTGGAGAAGGAGGGAGCGCTGGAGGCATTAGTCGGCTAGCAAACAAGCACACAGGGACACAAGGTTTACCCAGGTTCAGGCCTCGTAGAGGTCCCTACTCTTGCTTGTCTGCTCTTGGAATTAATGGAGGAGTCGAGGATTACCGGGGTGCGCAGATGCAATCTGGCAAGAGTTGTGGAAACTAGGGTTGCGTGTGTCCTCCTCGCCGCCCCCTCCTAGCCTTTATATAGATAGGCTAGGTCTCGGGTAGCAGTTCGAGTCGGTTACAAATTAGGGTTTTCCCTTTAAACTTTCTATCTTTAAGCTTCTTCTTGTCTCGCAAGTAATCGAGAGTCCATGGGCCACTCGAAGTCTTTATCGAGCCGTGGCAACGCCGTGGTCTTCCACCGTATCTGGACCGTATATACCAAACTCAAGTACCTGCAGGGTATACCCACGTCATTATTTTTCTCCTTTCTCCATAAGCACCTCCTTCTAGCCTTATCAATGATCTCAATTACCCCCTGTGGAATTTCCAGAATACATAGGAAATATGTTGGCAAGGAGGATAGTACCGAGTTTACCAGAACAAGGTTGTCACCATAGGAAAGAAATGAGGCCGTAGCTGAAAGTCTTCTTTAAACTCTATCAATAAGGGGAAAATCTCTGATTTTGGGTCTAGTAGTGCCCATTGCGAGACCAAGATAAGTGAAAGGCATGGAGCCAAGTTGACCTCCAAAAATATGTGCCAGATGTGACGCATCCTCATGTGACATATTAATTGGTATCAAGAATGACTTATGAAAATTAATTTTGAGGCCAGTTATAGAAGCAAACTAGCTTATCATGCTCTTGAATAATAATATTTGGTATTCCTCGGCAGGAAACACAATGACAGTATCATCTACATATTGGATTATAAGGTAATCATCTCCAAAAGGAATAGGTCTCCTCAATCTTTTATCTAGAAAAGCCAAGTTTACTAAACTTTGTAGTAAATCTTCTCCAAGGACATAGAGAATAGGTGACAGAGGATCACCCTGCCTAACACCCCTTTTGTAGTGAATTTTTTTCCATGCACTCCATTTAATAGAACTAAGGATGATCTAGAGGACAAGATTTCTTTTACCCATTGAATGAAAATTTCTAGGAACCCCTTACACTTAAGAATTTATAGGATAGCATGATGCTCAATGGTATTAAAACCTTTTCAAAATCAATCTTGATAACAACAACCTTCCTCTTGGACTATTTGCATTGATGTAAGAACTCAAAAGATCAAGCTAGACTATCCTGGCTTTACGAAACCCATATTGTTTTGCATGAATGCACCTAGTAATCTCAGATTGAAATCTGTTTGCCACCAGTTTAGTCAAGAACTTCAAGCAAGTATTTGTTAGAGAAATAGGCTTGAAGTCATTCACTACCTGGGGGTTTTTTCTTCTTGGGTACCAAAGTTATGAAAGAGCCATTGATATTCTCTAGTGGAATGAGCATAGAAGGGAAATCATGACAAAGTTGTATGAAATCACCTTTAATGATCTGCCAACATTTTTTATAAATAACCCATTGAATCCACCTGGTCATGGTGCCTTGTCAGGTTTCATATGCTTGACCGCTCCCTCAATTTCTTCCAGGGAAAATTGTGCCCCAATCCCTTCAAGACCATCAATCCTATTAATGAATTGCCCAATTTGCTGAAGTGCCTCAGATGGGAAAGAAACACCCATCCTTCCTTTAAAATGACTCCAAAAGGTAGTTGCCTTAAGGTTATGGTTAGATAGGACGAAACCATTTTCATTCTTAATTTGAGAGATTACATTGTGCCTATATCTTTCAGTTGCTCTAGCATGAAAGTACTTAGTATTTTCTCCATTTAGCTGAGCCCATCTTATAGTGCACCTTTGCTTCCAATAATCGGACTAAAAGCCCAACAGTCTTTTCATGTGTAGTTTGAAAATATTCATGAAATTAAATTTGGGAACAGTTAGAGTCCTCTCATCTTCTAGCTGATCATAGAACAAGATCACTGCATAATACTCATATCAATCAATAACTTATAGTGGGAAAGACCTTTCCCCCCACTTTTTTAGTTCAAATCTTAAGCTTTGAGGAAATCCTTGCAACACAATTTTTTTATGTGCTGGCAAGTTCCAAACCTTTTGCACTAGTTCAAACAAAACAGGTTGTTTCACCCAGAAATTCTCAAATCTGAAATTTTTCTCTTTTGGGATATTTGTTGCAATTATCACCACACAAGGGACATGATCTGAGGTAGTTTTTGCCTGGGGGGAACACTAGAGTGTTGCGAAAATCAAGAGTCCACTAACAGGAAGTGAAAAAACAGTCAAGTTGCTCTAGTAGAGGTTGTGTCTGCATGTTTGACCAAGTAAAAGATATACCCTTCAAAGGAAGTTCCATGAGACCAAGATGGCTTATAATATCATTAAAAATGAAAATATCATTCATGTTACCCCTGGGTTTATTTCTATCGTCCTCAGATCTAATGAAATTAAAATCCCCAAGCAATAGCCAGTTCTCCTGCATTGGGATATTTAAATTGTATAACCAAGTCACAAAATTATCCCTATCGATTCCTTGACAGGGTCCATAAACATTCACCAAAGACCATTTAATAGAGGAATGGGCAGATAAAAAATCCACCCTAATTGCTAATCTGTTCACCTCCACCACGATACCAGAAAATATTGCACTATTCCAAAGGATGATTAGCCCATCAGAGTAACCCACAGAATGTGAGAACACAAATTGATCAAACCTTTTAGGGCAAAAACTTCTAATAAAATATGGTCAAACTGTCGATATTTGGTTTCTTGTAAGCAAACAACATCAGCACCACTTTACTATATTTTGTTGTAAACACCTAACCTCTTATCTTTATCATTTTAAACCCCTTACATTCTAGTACAAGATCATACAATCAAGTAAAGACTGAGATTTAATATCCATTTAAGATTAGATCATATACATTTGGGAAAGCTCCTTAACCATCAAGGTCATAAAGAGGGAATAATATAGATAAGACACACACCCAAAATAACTGACCAATAATCCAGCATAGAAGGTCTAGACTGATACTTAAAGTCTGACATAACACAAAGATAACAATAGAAGAGACCAAATAATAATCATAGACGACAAAAGATTGGCCCATAACAAGGCCCCCATTACAAAAAAGGCTTCACTCTTCATTGGGATCTTCATGTGACTCCATGGGCTTGGAAGGGTCTGTAAGCTTCTCTATAGAGATTTCACTTGCTGGTATTTCAAGCCAGCTTCCCCCCTTTTGCAGTATTGTGATTGGGGTAGCTTGGCTACTACCTTGGCCATCAGATGGCTTCAAAGACTTGGACTTCTTCCTAGGCTCGAGGTTATCTGACAATGCTAGAAGCTTGCTTCCATCTTTGCTTGTGATGCTCATAGTGCTCCTCCTCAGGCCAAAATCTACCAGGGGTGTATCATGTTGCTTCTTAGCCTTCCTCTTCATTGTAATAGGACTGGTAATCTCCTCCAGGAAAACTGGATCATTACTACCACCAACAATTTTAGCTGCATGGGAAGGAGGATTTGTCTCCTGCACAGGATCCTCACCACTTATCCTAGCCATCTTGGCAACCCCCACATCCAGGATAGGCAAAGGGAGTGAGTAGGAACCAAATCTTATGGGTGGCCTTTCAATGTCTGATAGCATAATTTCAACCATGTTCCTTTTGTCATTTCCATGACAGGGTTGGGCAACAAGACCCTGAACAAGTTGATATCCTGGTTGAAATGCTTATCATTCTATTGGAAAGGCACTATTGCTAGGGGTTTGGCCTCAATATTATCTTGTACAGGTAACTGATCATTACCTCCTGTATTTTCTTCGGGATTTCCAAAGGATGCTCCCCAATATTTTCCTGGGCATGATCATGAGCACTTAGAGCGGGTCCCTCTGCCTGAAGAAATTGCATAGAGGAAACATATCCACTAGAAAGTTGTCCAGATATAGTAGACTGTTCTTGTTGACCATGATGTTGATGTTGATTTTGGTCCTGATCCTAGCCACCACCATGTCCCACATTATCAGCAGTAACCTCATTTTCCCAAGCATCCCAATCAGGAATCACATTATCAGGAATGAAATCATCATCAGCAGTAGCATCAGGGTCATTGCCAGGCAAAAGGTGAGGGTTTCCATCACAGGGTACTAGGGACTCATCACCCGACAGCACATCGGCTTGATTAGTAAGCATTATGTAAACAGGAGCACACCAAGATACCACAACCCCTCCGAACCTCCACGGCTCTCTAACAACAATGGAGTGAGGGGTGTCATGAGAACTAGCATAGGCACACCTAATCATGATGCGAGTCAGAGAAGGGTCATATTTGAACCACCCTCTCATCTTGCCAAACTTGCCTACTGTCTCACGCAGAAACTCTTTAGTGCGGTAGTCCATAGGTAAATTGAGGATCATAATCCATCCAATTGAAGTGTAAGTGTTGGCCCTAAAATTTTCTCCTTCATCATGTCGAACAAAAGTAAGCATGTGACCATGTCCAAGATGGAACTACGGTTGAGCCACCAGAAGATCTCTAACCACCGGGTTCACCATGCGGAATAAGCCTAGGCCAACTACACTCTCAGCAAAAGAGATTACCTCCAACTAAAGAAGTTTTCCAATATGGATAGCCACTTGCTCTAACACATCATCAATCCCTGCAGTAGGCGGCCTTGGTAAAACTTGAGAAATCTCTAGGACTCGGGGCAACGAGGAGGGGTGACAGAGGAAGTGACATACATCCTGGCCGTCCTTTCGTCTTCACCCCAAGGTTACAAGATATGCATCCCAGTCAGCGTAAAGAAGGTAGGATCAATAGGAAAGTTCGCCATTGTTGCTAGATCGGAAGCGTCGTCAACCTAAATGCAGGAGGAAGGTAGAGGTTTCTCTAAGGTGGGTTGAGATTCTGTCACACCGATTGGAGATATCTGTGGACAAACTTACTCCGTCTCCAAGATTGTCCCCTGATGGGACTTTTTGATGACCCAGGGAGAAGACGGTTTTGACCCCAAGAAGTCACGACGGATATGTCCAAGTTCGTAGCAACCTTTGCAACGAACATTATTCCTACAACCAATAGTGTTGTTCATAAAACTAAGACATTTTGAGCATTTCCAAATTTTGAGGACCATATCATCAATCATATCATCGAAATCATCCTTATCACAACCAGAGATCATATCCACGATGGGCTACACTGTAGCTATTGGCACATTAGTATTCAAAATTGTTTGAACCACCAATTCCTCCTAGGGGTTCTCTTGAATGATGTGCTTGGACATATCATTAAAACAGCTTGAGAAAGATCCAAAGGACATTCAAGGGCGATCAACAGGTAAAAGGTGTTCAGGTATAAACATAGTCGAGCGATCAATAGGAGAAGGCACATTGATAGTGGCATTATTAACATGCCTTGCTGAGGGTAATGGGCACCCATATTCTTAACATAAAAACCAAAAATCATGTGGGCAAAGCGTTTCTTTTCTTAAACCCTAGTCCATTGGATTTTGTTCTCAGAGCACCATAGCTTGACCTCTCTTAGCCAATTTGGACCACCAAAACCCACTTCCTTTGAGGAGACTGTGAAGGAGAAAACCCTGTCTTTCACCAGAGAAAAATTCAATTCACCACAGAATCCACAAATGGCCGCCTCAAGCGCAGGTCCAACTGAATCCACATCCAAACAGAAAGAAGACAGTCCAAGAGATATAACCATAGTAAAAAAGATTAGATCTGACAAAAGGGCGGACAGATGACAGAAATCTAGATCAAACATCCTTAGTGAAATTAATTCCATGTGAAAAATCTAGATCCAAAGAAATAGCCGCATGAACAGCCATTGAGGCTGGATCAATGGAATTAATGTCAAAATTGCATTGGGGGTTGGAACCAAGAATAATATCCACCGGAGAACCATTGCTCCACAGTCTACCCTTACGCACACTCAGATGATCCTAAACCCTAGCCCGATGACAAGGAAAATAAGGTTCATATCCCATGAAGATGGCTTCTCGTACCTTGAGAGATCTATCATCCACAATGACACCATTGGAGGCCACCAAAAAGAGTCGATGAGATGTCGGATCCAATAAGACAAAGCCCAAGTCAATGTGATCTTGTCATCGGTCAAGAATGAAGGAGCACAAGGCCTTCCACCTCCATGTATCCCGATCTGTGAGATGTGCCAAAGGCATGGCCAGGAGAGGTAGAGGGAGGAGAAAGAAGGTTGGACACCGGCGCCCGGAGTGGCCTCCGACAAGGAGAGGCTGAGAAGCCCCTAGATTGCCATAGAGTCGCCTACAACCCCTCTCTTACTCACCCACCTACATCAATATGTATTACTCCCATAACTAAAAGGTTTTGTTGAGTAGGAATGTTGTTTTCAATGAATCAGGTATGTGTCATGACAGCTTGCCTTCAGATCCTACTCCCCTTTTTAGTGAATACGGGAGAGTTAGTGTGCAGGTGGAACACCTGCAAGAAACTATTGATAATGATGTTGATGTTGATGATACTCATGAGGAAAACATTGATGGTTATATTATTCAGCACTCACCTACTGTTTTGTGACAGCCACATGAGTCTATTACTGCAAATAGACTGAGGTGTAACATAGTTCCACCTCCTCGTTAAATTCAAGATTGTAATCTTGCTCATTATGCTTTGAGTTGTGCTAAACAGGTGGATCGTGATTCTGAACCTACTACACGACTTAGAATTCTCATCATAAAATGGGAAAGAAGATATGATTCCTTCCTATATGAAATTGTTGCATCCGTTGATAGCGAGAAGTGGGTTTATGCTATGTAAGAAGAGATGCAATCACTTAAAAAGAATGGCACATGGGATGTTGTGTGCTTGCCTAAACAAAAGAAGGTCATCCTCTATAAGTGGATATACAAAAGGAATTAAGGTTTATCTCCTAATGAGCATCCAAGTTTTAAGGAAGGTTAGTAGGAAAAGGTTTCATCCAGATTCTAGGTATTGATTATGATGATGTTTTCTCTCCGGTTGTGCAGCATAGTTCTATTCGTGCTTTCTTTGGTATTGTTGGTATGCATGATCTTGAGCCTGAGCAGCTAGATGTAAAGACTGCTTTTCTACATGGTGAATTAGAGGAGGATATTTACATGGACCAACCTGAAGGGTTCATGGTTCCTGGAAAAGAGGATTTTGTGTGCAAATTGAAGAGATCTCTTTATGGTTTGAAGCAATATCCAAGACAGTGGTACAAATGGTTTGATTCATTTATGATCTCACAAGGTTTTCAGAGGTCACGGTTTGACAGTTGTGCTTACATAAAATTTGTTAATGGGTCAGCTATATATTTGTTGTTATATGTTGATGATATGTTAATTGCTGCCAAGAGCATGAAAGAAATCACTACCTTGAAGGAACACCTAAGTAGTGAATTTGAGATGAAAGATCTTGGTGATGTTATGAAAATCCTAGGTATGGAAATTAAACTGGACAAAAAATCTAGGTTGTTATATCTTAAGTCAGTAGAGTTACATTGAGAAAGTTCTCCAACATTTTAATATGTGAAGTCTGTTCGTACTCCTATTGCTCCTTGATAGCTCCAAATTTCAACGCTTTTTATCATTGTATTTCTTTGGTTTATTGTCAAGTTTCAAAGGATTTCACCCTTTTACTAATGCTAACATCACAAATTATCGAAACCTTGGTTTCTTGTGATGGTTTTCAGGTAATGAACATTTTGGAAGATTTAATAGCCTTTATTGGCTAATTACACCTGAAGAAACAAATTCCCAATTGAAGCCCCTTTCATTACAGGTGTCCAGGGTCCATAACAACCACTGGTACGATCGGGACACGCCCATACCGTCCGCCCGTACGACCCTCGGCTCCGTTATATCAATACAAGCAACTTTCGTGAAGGAGGGGAGACGGAAAACACAACATAGAGGCCACAAATACATCCAGAGGAGGGGGATCAGATCTGAAGAAGGAGAATAACACCGTCTCATTCTTCAAAGATCCCTAGCCTCTATATCATTCACTCGACCATCATCCCCATTTGTACTAAGAGAGAGAGAGATATTGGCACTTGTAAGATTAGGGTTTGATACTTTGATCTACCTTGGTTTGTATTTGAGTTAATACTCAAATGGTATTGTGGCTTGCTACGGTAAAGTTGAGATGATTCATATTTGCAATATCATTATGCCTTTGATATATCTTCCTCTCATGCCTAAGTAAATCCCCATAGGTGTGGGAGATGTAGGGGATTGGTAAGATGTGTTGTGCCTCCCTTGTTTCCATCCATTTGTGATTGTTGTTGTTATATTGTGAGACTGAATATCTATGTTTGCCTAATGCTTGTTGTCCAATTTAAGGGCCCGGATAACATGATCTAGAGATCTCATAGGTATGAACTTGTATACTAGAGAATCAGTGACCCCCGAGGAGCTAGTACTACTCGAGGATAACAAGGAACCATCAAGATTAAAGCCTTGATCTGGTCGAAAGACCTTAAATAATGTGCTGACCATTACTATGGTAACAGGCAGATGGATCATTGGGACTAGGGAGAATTTGCCAAGAGGACTCCTAGTCGGTATACGGGTTGCTTTCCTACTCACCTGTGAATAAGAATTATCATAATCACTTATCCCATTTCATCCATCTAACACATCCACTATTACCATGAACCGTTTCTCTCCATGCCTAACTTCTCAACTGCAAGAACCTCGAGCACTTTGCTCACTTTTACTTTTATGTTATTTACTTCTTGCGTTTTCCTTTACTCAAGTTTCCTCTATTATTCACTCACCCCCTTCCACTTACAACAATTGCAGTCAATTCACTCAAGACAACGTGACACCTTGAGTGCGATAGAAATGCCGCATAAAGACACTTACCTAGGCTCCTTATTGGGATCGATATAAAAATTGGAATTAATACTTCCACAAAAACATGCTCTCATAAACATGTGCACTTTCAGGCCATCAAGCTATTTTCTGGCATTGTTGCCGAGGAGCTAAGTGCTAAGTGTTTGTTTCTTGACATTCATGATTATTGACACCATCAATGATCTACGTTGAAGATAGAGGTATTATCTATTCTGGAAAATCGTATTTACCTCCATATCTTAACCATATTCGAATTGAAAGACGCCTAGAATTTATTGAAAGATTTTCTAACTCATGTACTATATACATGAATAGTTTGATTCCTTTGATGACAGACTTGACCATCACCCAGGGGGTGAAGAGCCCGAGCAACCATCGGGAGAATATGGAAATCCATCTAGGCACCTGACAAAAAATGCCTATTATTTATGAAAGCAAGGAATTTGAAATATATCCTAAGATAAACTATATGATGAAAGAAATTTCTTTCGTAGGAAAATAATATGAAGATCCTAGTGATCATTTGACGAAGGTCTACGACCTTTGTGCTACTCTTAAACCAGCCACTCTACCAATAGAGTTTGTACTCCTTAAACTTTTTCGCTGGTCTTTAAAAGATAATGCTTTTACTTGGTTACAATCATTACCCAATCACACTATAAAAAGCTGGGGAGATTGCATCCGAGAGTTTATGCACAAATATTGCTCTTTACGAAAATCATGTAGATCAAATGCAGCATTACAAACTTTCTTAAGGGGATTGAAGAAAACTTTTATCAGGCATGGAAAATATTTTATGGAATGGTAATGAAAGTCCCAAATCATGGCTTTCAGGAGCATTTAATTATCCAATACTTTTATAATGGGCTTAATGAAGATTCGAAAGAAATGATTGACTTAAATGCAGGAGGAGCTATTAGCAACTTGATGTTGCCAGAATGCATAAAGCTTTTCGAGGTAAGATCCTTCAACGATGAACAATACAACCCTGTTGAGGATGTTAAACCACGAAAAGGTATGTTTCGCATACCCCAGGAACTTATGCCTGAAGTTAAAAAGTCCATGGAAGAAAAAGGAATAGCATCGGAACTTGTTGAAGAAAATAAAGTAGATGTTCTTCAAACTTATGTTGTAGAAGATGAAATAAATCTTATAACACAAAAGTTTAGATATCAACAAAATCAGTTCTGTGAGAAATATTATAAACATCTAATGATTCAAGAAAAGAATATAAAAGAGTTAACTAAAGTTTTTGATGATTTAGGACACGCCGCGAGGCATTTGGATAAATACTTGAGTATGGTTAAAACTCAATGCGATCAGATAGCTGAAACTCATGCTTTGATTTTATATCAAAATAATTTTAATCACAATACGGTTTCTATTAACATTGTCACTAGACGTGGTACAGAGACATAGGAACCTCAGGGGCCACCTTGGTATCAAAAAGAATAGGCCCGCAAAGCAAGAGAGACTCAAAAAATATGAGTCAAGAAGAAGAGGACCTTGTCGATCCACAAGATGATATTAATTATGAAGCTTAGATAAGAGAGCATGTGGCTTCTAACAAAGACAAAGACAAAGAAGAAGAAGAAGAAGAAGAAGAAGAAGAAGCAGGAGATAAACATAAATATGATTCAGATGTTGAGATGGTCGACTCAAGAGAAGAAACCGATCTTAGAAAGGAACAAGAAGAGCAAGCTATCACCTCAAATGAAAAACATACTGATAGCAAGAACCTTCAGCAAAGAACAAAACTAAAAAGGATGTTGAACCAGTGGCAAAGGTAAAAGAGAAGGTAACACCCACTAGAAAGAAAAATCCTTATCCTAACCGTGTTCAGTATGAACCGGATAAAGCTATTTATGATTCTTTTGCTGAAGATCTAGGAAGTCTTCGTTTAGAACTTCCTCTAGATGATGCGATTCAAGTCCTACTTATAAAAAGTTTATACGAGATATTCTTAATAGAAATAAGAAGGTAACTAAGACTATAGCAGTGATGATAAGCTTTGGTGACAAGCTACCTGCTAAGCTTGGGGACCCAGGTATACCAACTACATCTTGCGCGATTGGGAAAACTAATATCCTTAATGCTCTTTGTGAGTTAGGTTCAGGTGTTAGTGTCATGCGTTATTTCCTATTTAAGAAATTAAATCTTAGAGAGTATTCACCTACTTCAAGTACCTTGCAAATGGCTGGTAAGACAACTAAACAACCTATCGGTATGATCGAAGATGTTTTACTTAGAATTGACCAACATGTTATACCCATTGATTTTATCATACTAGATGTTCATGAAGATGACAAACTTCTAATCATCCTTGGAAGATCTTTTCTTAGCACTACAGGAGCTAGTGTTGATTCCTCTAGCGGTAAGACTCTTTTCAATATTTATGATGATCGGATCGTTCTTTATTTTCTAAAGAAACAAGAACAATGTGGTAAATATATACCACTACCTAAGCGTATCTGAGTGGTAAATGCCATCAATAAAGGGCAGCCTGACGTAAATGCTAAAAACTCAGAGGTTGGTTAGCCTAAGCCAACCTCCCTTAATAAAATGCTTAATGGGAGTCAACTCATTCTTAGTAGTAAAGTTTTATTTTATTTTATTTTATTTTTATGTGTTTTAATAAGAAAAATGAAGTCATAGATTTGCAGAGAAATTATAATATTGTGAAATTTAAAGAAGAGTGAAAGAAACTTGAAAGGAAGAATAAAAGAGGATTAAGATCACTTAACAAGTACCGGTACGACCGGAGTTGCCCGTATTGTCCGCACGTACCGCTGAAGAAAATTTAGTCAACAAGTTCTTTTCAAGACAGCATTTGTAACGAGCACTGGTATGGTTGGAGGTTCCTGTACCATCCGCCTGTACCAAACTTCGACAATTTGTTCCAACCTTACTAGCGCGGTAACAACCACTGGTACGGTCGAAAGTACCCATACCGTATGCCCGTACTAGACCCCTCAGGTTTGATCGTTAAACCCTAAAACTTGATCCAATGGTGAATACCACCGGTACGAGCAGGACGTGCCCGTACTGCCCTCCCATACCGACTACATCGCTAGGTAAAGTCGACGGTGGCTGGCTCACAGCCAGCCTCTTTCTTATTCCTCTCTCATTCTTCCTTTCTCTTTCGCTCTCCAAATCAAACCCTAATCTTCTAGAACCTTTGATTCTTCACCAATTTCTTGTTTTTGAGTGGGGGAATCTTCACATCGGTAAGTTTCTCATCCGATCCATGCTTTTTTTGAAATCCATGGTTGAATTCCTCACATTGACTATCTAGATGAGGTCATCATATTTTGAGATTATTTTTGATTCCTCACGTTAGGATTTGTAATTTCTGCATGTAATCGTTTGTTTGTATGATAGAAATCTGATGCCTATAGTTTTTCTTTGAAATTTTGCAGCACAATGAACATTGGGAAGATTTTCCGCTCTAGCAAGGGCGCGGGAACGTCAGGGACCTTGGGCACCGCAAGGCAGATGGGTTCAGAGAAGAGGCGCTCGGAGGGGGACAACTTGAGGGCAGCCATGAAAAAGGACTACGAGAGGGTGAGTGAACGCAAGTTTATACCTACTAAGTGGGTGAACCGTGAGTTCCTCTCCCGCCAGGACCTGCTGGAAGACTTCGAGAGGATGATTGTGGCCGTTGGCATGGTTCCTTTCTCCTACCTCTTCATTGATACCTTCGAGATCGACACATGCAAGTTTCTGTCATCATTCCACGATGACCTTGAGACCCAAGAGCATCATTGCACTGTAAGTTTCGTGCTCAATGGGCAACCCCACATCCTCACTTTTTTATCAATTTTGCGATTGTTTTGGGTTCTCTTACGAGGGAGAGATCGATACCACTGATGATGTCCTCGTAGAGGCAATGCATGCTTAGGAGCATATTTATATCCACAGGAACATCGATTATTTATGCAAGAAGAGCGCCACTATCCAGAATCTTAAAATCTGGTACTTCACCACGTTCTTGGCAAATTATATTTTTGGAAAGGGAGATACCGGGGCAATGGCAAGCCCCGAGATAAGCATAATTTATATGGCCCTCCATCCTGAGATTGAGCATAAGGTAAACTTGAGTGCTTTGCTCATTCAGCACTTCCGCTTCCAAAGGTTAGCTACCTCGAGTGACATTTGTTGTGGAGGCTTGATCACTCAGATCGCCTATGCAAGTGAATTTGTCATGCCGTGTGAGAAACTTGTGGCTAGCAGTAAGGAGCTGGATGACATCCACATGGATAGCACCAAATTCATGGGGGTTTATAAGCCCCAACGCTCTCTTCGTGCTTATCAATTTTATTTTGAGCCTAATGGTGATCTCCTCCAAGCTTTTCTTCTGTTTTTGGTCTGCTCGTTAAACAGAGTTGGGTCCTCAATGAGGAGGAATTCTAGGATGCAATGATCTCCTCGGCAAGGATTGCGCCCCCGGGAGGGAACCCCAACTGGGAAGACGTAGCCAGTAGCTAGCAGCAGCAGGAGTATGGTGGACAAGACTGGAACACCGCGGGCTGGGATGACTACGCTCAGTAGCATCAACATCAACAATCTTTTCCCCAGTATTAGCAGCAAGGTATGCCTCTGTCTCAGTCGGGATTCAACTATGTTCCAAGAAGTAACTTTGACCAGGTGGTGCATCGCATCGACAACATAGAAAATATGTTGTACGATGTGAACACTGACATCATCAACCTCACTCGAGACTTCACCTTATTCATGACCGACTTCCTAAACCGCTATCTGTACTTCCCATAGTAGCATCTGCCGCCCAACGATGGCAACGATAATTGATCCAAGATAGGCCAAGAGCCTAAGCTTGGGGAGGTTGAACTCCTCCCCACCTTTTGCATTCATATTTTTTCTTCTTTTGATTTATTTGTTTTTCTTCTAATGCATGTTTACTTTCAGTTTGCATTGATAAAATAAAACCAAAAAATATTATACTAGCTTTTATCTTGATTTGTGCGAAGTTCTCTCAGCTCTTGTTAATTTTTCTGCAGGTTATTCAATTCTAGTGACTTAGCTATAGAGACAAACACAAGGAGTTGACTCAAGTGGGATATGAGCAAGCAAGAGGAGGTACCACATTCCTATTTTCTCTCTTTCTGTAAGTTTATTCATGAACGTACTATGTTTGTTCAGTTGCACGTGAGTTCCACTCCACTCTTAGCTCGTTATCTTTTAGGACTTAATCTCAAGGTTAATGTCAATACTTTGGTTTCAACTTATGAAAATTACGATCGGTTAGAAAAACAACCCATTGGATTAAATTTCAAACTTTTGAGAACAAGAGAAAGTGTCTTTTGACAACTTTGGTGCCATGTTTTTGTCTTAAGGGCTTAATCTTAGTAGTACTCAACCCCGCATCCTAATGGTTTGACTTGATAATACCTTCTCAAAAGAATTGTTTGATGGAACAAACATTTTATGGTGGTTGAGGGAGATGCCAAACCTGCTTTGTTCAGCTGAAAAGAGATACTTTATTTGAAAAAGGTTTACGAGAGTACCCAAACTTCATGGAACCAACAACTCCTATGGCCTACGAACGATCTTGATTTCATATCAGATTTAGGTTATGAGTTGGTTAGACATTTGTAGCATTGTTGTGATGGGAAAATCTTAGTTCCATGGGCCTAGGTACTTGAGCAAAAAGAGAACTGCCATCAAGATATGAGCTGAAAATATTCGGTCCTTATGTGAGTATTGGTATCACCTCACCACCTAAAAAATCTAGAGTTCTTGAAAGGCAAGGAAGAGATGGGGTGTTAGATAGCCACGATTTTCTAACTGGGTGTTAACTAAAAGCTCTAAGTTTATCCTTGTTTTGACATCTACTTGTGCACCCTTAATTTGACTAAAGAATCCTTGCTTAAAAATATTTTTACTCTCATAAAAGAGGGGCGCTGAAAAGAATTGATTCGCAAGCCTAACCAAATTTTTGGCAGTCTCTTTTGAGTTTAAGAACATAACGAGTTACTTGTGATTAGGAAGCAAACTTAAGTGCAATTGTTCAGATATATTATGCTCATGTTTAAGGTTGCAGGATTTGTGATGATGGAATATGGTACAACCTTGAACTTGTGAGTTTTCCCTCCTGATTCAATTTCTCGCTATTATTCATTATAGCTTTGTCACTCGAGGACGAGTAATTGCTAATCTTGGGGAAGTTGATAGCTCCAAATTTCAACACTTTTTATCATTGATTTCCTTTGGTTTATTGTTGGGTTTCCTTGGATTTCACCCATTTACAAATGCTAACATCACAAATTAGCGAAACCTTGGTATCTTGTGATGGTTTTCATATAATGAACATTTTTGGAAGGTCTGATAGAATTTATGGGCTAATTACACCAAAAGAAACAAATCCCCAATTGAAGCCCCTTTCATTAGAGGCGTCCAGGGTCCATAACAACCACTGGTACGGTTGGGACATGTATGTACTGTCCACCCGTATGACCCTCCTTCAGCTCTGCTATATTAACACACGCAACTTTTGTGAAGGAGGGGAGACAAAAAACATAGCACATTTTTAGAACCATCGTAAATACATCCAAAAGAAGGGAGATAAGATCTGAAGAAGGAGAAGAACACCGTCTCATTCTTCGATGATCCCTAGCCTCTAAATCATTCACTCCACCATCATCCCCATTTGTACTGAGAGGGAGATTGGAACTTGTAAGATTAGGGTTTGATACTTTGATCTACGTTGGTTTGTATTTGGATCCTCAAACGGTATTGTGGCTTGCTACGGTAAAGTTGAGATGATTCATATTTGCACTATCATTATGCCTTTGATCTATCTTCCTCTCATATCTGAGTAAATCCCCATAGGCGTGGGAGATGTAGGGGATTGGTAAGATGTGTTGTGCCTCCCTTGTTTCCATCCATTTGTGGTTGTTGTCATGATTATTATATTGTGATGATGAATATCTATCTTTGCCTAATGCTTGTTGTCCAATTTAAGGGCCCGGATAACATTATCCAAAGATCTCATGGGTAGGAACATGTATACTAGTGAATCGGCGACCCCTGATTGACATGGCCGATATCAAGGAGGAGCTAGTACTACTCAAGGATAATAAGGAACCATCAATATTAAATCCTTGATATGGTCGAAAGACCTTAATTAATGTGTTGACCATTATTGTGGTGATAAGCAAATGGATCATTGGGACTAGGAAGAATTTTGCCAAGAGGACTCCTAGTCGGTATACGGGTTGCTTTCATACTCATTTATGAATAAGGAGTATCACAATCACTTGTTCCATTTCATCCATCTGGCACATTCACTATAGCATGAACCATTTCTCTCTGCGTCTAACTTCTCATCTGCAGGAACCTCGAGCACTTTCCTCACTTTTACTTTTATGTCACTTACTTCTCGCATTTTCCTTTACTCAAGTTTCCTCTATTATTCAGTCGCCCCTTCCACTTACAACAATTGTAGTCAATTCACTCAAGACAACATGACACCTTGAGTGAGATAGAAACGCCGCATAAAGACACTTACCTAGGTTCCTTATTGGGATCGGTACAAAAACTGGATTTAATACTTCCACGCAAACATGCTCTAACGAACCTGTGCACTTGAAGGCCATCACTCCTCACTTTAAACTGTCAGCATTACAATGTTCTAGTTTTGATGAAGATTTTGAGTACATGTCACGAGTTCTTTATTTTAGTGTTGTTGGTTCCTTGATGTATGCCATGGTTTGTTCTCGCCCTGATTTATCATATGCTATGATTTTGGTGAGTCGTTACATGGATAATCCTGGTAAAAAAAATTGTGAAGTTGTTTAGTGGATTTTCAGGTACCTTCGTGGCACATCAAATGCTTGCTTGAAGTTTGGCAAGACTGGTGAGGGACTCGCAGGCTATGTGGATTTTTCTACAGACTTGGATAAGAGGAGGTCTCTTGCAGGTTATGTGTTCATAGTAGGTGGATGTGCTGTGAGTTGGAAGGCAACGCTCCAACCATTCATTGCTCAATCTACAACCAAGGCAGAATATATGGCTATTGTTGAAGCTTGCAAAGAGTCTGTTTGGTTGAAAGGTTTGTATGTCGAGCTTTGTCGGGATGATTCTTGCATTAATTTGTTCTGTGATAGTAAAAGTGCCATATACCTTATTAAGGATCAGATGGTCCATGAGAGAACTAAGCACATTGATGCCAAGTAACATTATGTTTGTGACGTTGTTGCACAAGGTAAACTAAAGGTATGCAAGATAAGCACTCGTAATAATCCCGATGATATGATGACATAGCATGTTCCTATTGCTAAGTTTGGTTGGTTTAACCGATTATCCCAAGTGGCTATTGGCACCAAAAATACATGATTTGTTTGTTCAAGGAGATGGTTATGGTTGATGCTACAAGAACATTTGTCTCACGTGGAATTTGTTGAAGTATGATCCAAATTCAATTAAGGAGGTTAACTTCTGATGAGAAGAGTGAGGCTCATTAACGGTAGGCTTGGGCTGGTTGGGATAAGTTGAATACCTAGGTTTCCACCACTATATATACCTCTTGTAATCCGCTAGCTAGGATAAGTTGCATTTGTGAAAATCCCTGGCGTTGTGTAAACACTCCACCATATAGTGAAGTTTCGCTCGCTGGCTCCTGTGGTTTTTTCTTCTCTTTATTGGAGAGGTTTTTCCTCATTAAATTTGTGTCCCCTTGCCGCGATTTCTTTTTCATTCTTCATTATTTGCTTGTCGCTTTTATAACAATGGAGGTATCCACAAATTGATCTTTTGCCATTGCATCAACAAACACTAGAAGAAACTCCACACTCCATATTAGGTAGTATTCATATAGTAGTAAATTTGAAGCTAACATGACAAGAAACGACAGATGGAGGCATGACAGGCGCGACAATGATGATGATCATGATCACCACGGCTGTGACGACCGTCGGTCCTCTTGGCATCAGAGCCTCTTATGGAGCCACCCGCGTGCTCTAGACCATCGGCCACATTAGTCCACATCCCGGCACCGATGCCCCCTGCGGCCAACCCCTGTGTTTAGGCAACTGGATCCTAGCTGGAGATGACCACGCCCGTGCATGCTTCGGCCTTGACTCCTTCTACGACAACACTGAGCGTGGCGGTGGCTACTACCACAACGCTGATGCTGCTCTTTGTCCCCGCCTAGGCTCCAATTCTGCATGATCCATCATTGTTGCCTCCCTCCCCCCACGATGAGAAGGAAGACTATGGTGGGCATCATGTTGTTCGCTAGGTTCCCGGTCCACTCCATCCCAAGACTAAAGGCCAAGAAGTACATGTCGATCGCCCAGCTCATAGAGAAGCTATTATGTGAAAGTCTCGACATCATCAATGAAGGAGACTCGGTAATAGAAGCAGCCATAGAAAAATCCATCCAGATGTTTTATGGAAGGCTTCTAGACATAGCGATTGCGGTGCTGCGGGTTCTCTTCAGGTTGGATTGTGACTTTGCAACTGTAGTTGAAGATGCATTGCTGGATCATGGAGGTGCAGCAACAGTGGAGCAGTCTGCTGATATGCCCCCCGTGCATGATTTCCGGTTTGGTGCTTTGTTAATTCCATAGACAAGTTCCACATGATTGAAGAAACCCCTATGCTACTAGTTGACCTAGTGCCCGAGTGTCAGTTTGGTGTTTGTGTTAGCTTGTTTGCAGCCAAGATTGGTTGTTGTTGTTGTCCCTGGCGAGGCCCTGTGTGTTCTTCCTGTGTGTGTGCTAGGATACAGGCTTGTTGCAGCCAAGGTTGAACTCTATCATATTCCTAGTGATCAATGTTAGACTATGATGTTAATGTGATGAGCTAGAATCCTCGGGGCCTAAATTTCCCAAAGTGTCACGACGTCGTCAGTGATCTGGTGGACTCTACTTCCTCACATATAGTGTGCCTCCAAGGGACTAAATTACAGCATGTTGATCCTTTCGCTGCTTCCCACCTTGGAGGCCAGAAGCTCCGAAAATTTTCACAAATACCAGCTGATGGAACTCGAGTGGAATCATCATGCTTTGGGATGATAGGATTGTCCAAGCTACAAACATCTTCAGTGGAGCGTTATCTATTTTGGCTACCATACATATCATCGGCTCAGATATCTCCTACAAGCTAACAATGGTTTATGTCCCAACGTGTAGCAACCTAAATAATGCCTTTTTTGAGGAGCCTATCGCTACAAAGCCTCCTCTTGGAACAATATGGCTCGTCTTTGGAGATTTCAATCAAATTCATAGGGGTCAATACAAGAACTTTGGTAATGTCAACCATAGAATAATTGTGAGATTTCGCAACACGCTTAATTCTTGCAACCTCAAAGGAATCCATCTACAAAACCGCAAGTTCACTTGAACCAATGAGCAACAAGATCCCATTCTTAGCAAGCTAGATGGCTTATTTTGTAATGAAGATTGGGATGTCACCTTCTCAAAGCACCTACTCCACGCTCTTTCCTCTTCATTTGTGGACCATTGCCCTCTTTTCCTTGCAAATGATAGTGGTCCTAAAAATCCCAAATCCTTCCACTTCTAATTTTTTTGGGTAAAGATGACAAACTTTATAGGAGAGGTAAACAACGCTTGGAGTGAACATATCCCCCATACCAAGCCTTGCCAACGTCTTTTTCACAAGCTAAAGATAACTGGTAAACGGTTGCCTAAGTGGAGCAAAACCCTCTTCTCGCAAGCAAAGGTTGAGCTCCACATGGCCTTGCTGGAGATCATTCTTCATCTTGATGTTGCGCAAGAAACATGAAGCCTTAGTGTTGAGGAAAGGGACCTTAGGACTCGACTCAAGAGGAGAGTCATTAGCCTTGCGGTACTTGACAATACTAGAAAAAGACAAAGCTCAAGAGTGATGAACTTGAAAGAGGGGGATGCAAACACATGGTACTTCCACCTTCGTATCAATGCTAGAATAAAGAAGAACCACATTCACTGTCTTAAGGACAACAAGGGAGGGGTCACGGAACACAAGCAAAAGAAGGAAATATTGCAAAACCACTTCCACAAGACCATCAAGAGAGGACCCCTGCGCACAAAGAATTTTTAATTGGAATGTTATTTCAACCCCCAATGTGACCTATCTGATCTTGATGCCCCTTTATTGGAGGAGGAAGTGAAGGCCGTGGTGGATGGTACCACTAGTGACAAAGCCCCGGGACCAGACGGCTTCACGGGAGCCTTCTGAAGGAGATATTCCCTAGAGGCAAATAATAAAGGTGTTTATAATCATATCTCATTAGTTCATAATATTTGTATATCATGCTATAAATATATCAAGCGCAAACATTGATACAAGTGTGATATATAAACAAACCAAAGGTCCCTAGTAGCCTCTATTCAACTAGTTCATTGGGTAGCTGATGATCAAGGTTTCCTGATCATGGTGCATTTATGCCAACTGACAATGAAGTCATATCATCTGGAAATGATGTGATGGACATTGCCCACCGGTGATTTTTGCAACACGATCAAGTCACAAAGTTCATAGTTGCAATTGTAAGAATCAAAGTTTCCTAATCCTTAGCCCATGAGATCATATTCAATCACTGTCACCTGAGGCTGCTTTGACTACATCAAACCATCATGACTATAATTGGGTGACTATAAAGGTGTATGTTGGGTATTCCAGAGGGGTAGGTTGAGGCGTATGTATCGAGATAGGGATTTGTTCTCCTATGTGACGAGAAGACTGGGCCCACTCGGTGAATTACATACATAAGCTACACAGCGTATGACTAGGTCATGGGGATGGAATATTATGAAAATGAGTAAAGCAGTACTTGTTAGAAACAAGATTGAACAAGGTATCATGATACATATAATCAGATCTCGGACAAGTCTGGTATCGAAGTAACAAGGGAATTGGATTCGATGTTTATGGTTTGAAACGACGTTGACATTGTGGAATGCACGAGGGTCATTATGGGCATCCTGGTCCTGCTATTGATCATTGGTCCAAGATCATCTCGATCATGGTTGTGCCATTCCCGAATCGTAGGGTAACACACTTAAGGGCATTACGATGCTTGGAGATCGTTCTAGAATGGATGGAATCACGGAAAGATAGAGAAGAGAGAAACCGGAATTATTTCGTGAGACAACCAGAATCGTTCCAGGAGGATCCGAAGATGTTTGGAGTGAACCAGAAGGTGTTTCAAGTCAAAAGGGATTTAATAATATGTATTTCATATTAATTATTGAAATTAATATTAAATATATTTTTTAAATTAAATTTATTGGGAAAAATCCACTAATGGGCCAAGTTCTAGAGGGAACAAGGACCAATAAGGAAACCCACCCAAGGGGGAGCAGGCCCATCCACCCAAGGAGGGGGGCCAAGCCGCCGCCCAAGAACCCCCACCCGGCTAGCCTAGGGCTACGTGCGGGGGTGGGGCCCATGTGTCCAGCTGGCCCATGGCGCCTCCCCCTCTCCCATATTCCTCCATTTAATCCCACATGGGGGAGATCTTGGGAAGAGCACACCATTTTCGCCTATATAAAGGGGTGCCCATGGGTGGGAATAAACACACAATAATCCGATAATTCTATAAAGCGCTTTTATTTAGAGAAGAAATCTCTCTCTCTCGTTGCCTTCTTGTGATGGTGTGGTCTCTGGAAGGACAGTACACACAAGATATAACACTTTTGCGGCACGCCATTGTTCTGTGGGGATTCTGGCTAGGAGATCTACTTCCGCAATCTCGGCAGGTATTAGAGATCCGGGAGTCGTCGTCTTGCATCGCATGTGTGCGATACCTCGTGGGTGGTGCGACTTGTGGCACCAGATCGGCGTACGAGGACCTGGACAAGGGGTGACTTGCTAGGATCTTCACGACCTTGAGGTCAGACAAGTATGAGTAAATCATCCATGTTCCTTCATGAGCGTTACACGCTTATGGTCTACAAGGGTATGTTACCAATGTTTCCCCCGTTATAGTATTAATCCTAGATAGATCCTGGCTAGGTGTGTTCTTTCATAGGAATTTTTTTGTTTTCTGCCACGGAACCTGTTCACCTTCTTCAAAGCTTGTTGGACCACCGTTAAAGTGGACATTATGTTGGTTATCAATCAATTTTCAAGCTTCCACTCAAACAACATCCATTGGCTCAACTCTGCAAATATTGCCCTGATTCCTAAGAAGTTTGGAGTCGAAGACATGGTCGATTTTAGACCCATTAGTCTCATACATGCTATTTCGAAGCTCATTTCCAAGATGATGGCGGCTCATCTCACTCCTCACATGCATAGCCTTGTTTCCAACGCCCAAAGCGCTTTCATTAAAAAAGAAGCATACACGACAACTTCCTTTATGTAAAGAATCTTGCAAGGAAACTCCACAAGTCAAAATGCCCGACACTCCTCTTCAAGCTCGATATCAAGAAAGCGTTTGATTCGGTTATGGGACTACTTGTTGGACATGCTTCAACACCTTAGCTTCCCAAGAAAATTTCGAGAGTGGACATCGGCGCTTCTCTCCACCTCCACCTCAAAAGTGCTCCTTAATGGCATAGTCGGTAACCCAATAAAGCATGGGAGCGGTCTTAGGCAAGGAGATCCCCTCTCACCGCTCCTATTTGTGTTGGCAATTGACCCTCTACACCATATTCTTTGCAAAGCCACCGACCAAGGACATGTCCACAAGCTTTGTGGTCGAGCCCCCATGGTTAGGACTTCCCTATATGTTGATGATGCCACCATTTTCGTGAAGCCCATCAAAGCTGACATCACCTTCTTGGCTTCCACACTTGAACATTTTGGTGAGGTCACCGGACTTGTCACAAATTGCACAAAGAGTCAAGTGGCGCCAATCCGTTATGAGAACATAGATCTTGATGACATCCTACAAGCCTTCCCGGCCGTGCGTACCTCCTTCCCAATGAAGTATCTTGGGCTCCCCTTGTCGGTGACTCGTCTCAAAAGAATCCACTTCCAACCATTGAAAGATAAGGTGGCGGCAAAACTGCCATGCATTGGAAAGCATGTTACTATGGCTAGGAGATCTACCCTCGTGAAGTCAATTCTTACAAGTGTGGTGATCTATTTCATCATCATCATTGATGTCCCTATTGAGGTGTTAATGAAGATCGATAGTTTGAGAAGAGCCTACCTATGGGCGGCTTGTGACAAGGTTACCAGTGGCAAATGCAAAGTTAATTGGGATCTTATTTGTAAGCCTAAGGATAAAGGAGGCCTTGGAATCCTCAACCTCAAAAAGTTTGTTGCAACTCTAAGATTAAGGTGGCTTTGGCAATAATGGAAAGACAAGAATAAGCCACGGGTCGGCCTAGGAAACCATTGCACTACCAAGGACCATGACCTCTTTGCGGTGGTGACAACGATCACCATTGGAGATGGGGAAAGGGCTCTTTTTTTAGGCGAGTTGGCTAGATGGTATGAGACCCAAGGACGTCGCCCCACTAATTTTTGAGATATCAAGGAAGAAGAAGTGTTTGGTGCAAAAAACTTTGCAAAACGACTTTTGGGTCTCACAAATAAACACCCAAAATGGCCTTTTCTTGGACCATATTGACCAATTCTACAAGCTTTGCGAGAAGCTTGTCAATATAAATCTACACCTGCAAATGTCGGACGCTATTACTTGGAAAATCATAAATGATGTATGCTACTCGGCTAAATCGGCATACAAAATGCAGTACTTAGGCTTAACCACCTCCTTGATGCCTCCTCTTGTTTGGAAGTTTTGGGCAACTCCTAAATGCAAGATCTTTCCTTGGTTGGTCCTACAAAATAGAGTGTAGACGGCAGATAGGCTTGCCCGAAGAGGATGGCCAAATTGTGCGTTATGTAAGCTATGCAACCAAAAATAAGAATCGGTCTCTCACCTTTTATTCAAGTGCTGCTTCTCCATGAGGATTTGGGACAAGTTAAAGATTTGGCTCAATCTCCACCAACTTGACACGACTACTTGGCACCAATTCCGTTCCATCAAAGAGTGGTGGAAGAGGCGATTCACAAAGGACCGCAAAGAAAGGCTTTGGCTTTGCTTGCAGAGTTTTTCGAGACCACTCCATGATTGTAACAAAAATTAAGGATGAAGCCTGCTTATGGTGCTTTGCAGGGGCAAAAGCACTTAGTAGTTTAATTCTCACGAGTATTTGTTTTATGTTGATCTTGGCAAAAAATTAAGGATGAAGCCCGCTTATGGTGCTTTGCAGGGCAAAAGCAGTTAGTAGTCTCGGGAATATTTGTTTTATGTTGGTCTTGGCTTAGTATTTGTTTTATGTTGGTCTTGGCCAAAAGCCAAGACGTGGTCCGTAAGCTGTCTAGTGGCGGACGCAGAAAAAATTAGAGGGTGGGCACACTTCAAAATTTTCTTTTGCACTAGTTTGCCTTGCTTGCTCTCGGGAGAAGCGGGTGAGGTGGCCTAGGGTTTGGAATTTTTTTTGATATTTTTTTTGATATTTTTAGTGTAGTTTTCGAATTTTAGGCTATTGGATGGGGTATTTCGATGGGAATTTGGCCAAATTTTCAGTAAGAAGGGCAGCCCAGCCTCCTCAGTTTTCACACTTATACATTTCTCTCATACACCAAGCTAGCTGTGTATTATTTCTTATACTCAAAGTTTGTTCAATTGCGGTCTTATAATGCAATCTCATTCTCTGGTCCAATCGTTGTTTTTGTTTCTTATTTCTTATTTATCCACTAGGGCAATTCAGTTGGTTCTTTGCGCCGATGAACTCAAGATTTATATAGGAGATATAGTCGAACCTAGACAAATCTGAGTCTATTTATGTGGATAGGAGTATGTATACTTGTACAAGCCCAAAAAACTAACAGAAAATAGAATAAAAGCTACATCGTGGAAAAAAACATAGGTGCCTTAACAGCTCTACCACTTTGAGCTAGGCACAAAATCAGCTTCCAGGTTACTGATCGCACAAAAGCTGGAGAGGTCATCAATCAAACTTTGATCTCCGTCTGCCTGTGCCATGCGCATCGAAGTGTGCCTTGCCTATGCTAGGTGACAGATCTGGGCCCCATGGTTCCAGGCGCCCGGCCGAGCCGAGCAGATTAACTGTAGGTCAAAAAAAAATCCCAGAATTCTGGGTGGGCTGTAGGGCCCCATGGTTCCAGGCGCCCGGCCGAGCCGAGCAGATTAGCTGTAGGTCAAAAAAAATCCCAGAATTCTGGGTGGGCTGTAGCCCACCCGGCCCGCCCCCTGCAAATCCCATGGTAAGCACTATCTAGAAACCTCTCCTCATAATTAATAAAAGTGGCAAATCTTTTGCCTTGTTTAAAAGAAATGCAACATACCTACGCTACGCTGAGAGTTGTATTGCTGATATAATTATACCGAACATAACAAGTTCGCACAGCATGATTACACACATAGTCGTCAATTTGCACAGAGAAAGTGGCCGCACCAAGTATTACAGGACAATCTTTTGGAACTGCAATAGCAGTTTGGCACAACAGTACCAAAACATCATTAACAAAATTTCTGTATCTTCAATGGTCTTTCTCTGGATCATTTAGATGTATCAGCACCGTCAACAAAACAAAAATTGACATCTCTCAATATAATACCCCCATAAGTAGAACTTGATCTTTTGAGATATGAATGAAAGTCGGTAAGCATTCTCCAAACCACGAACTGATGGACATCAAACTCTTCCTTTCTTTCTAGCAGCATAGCCACATTAAAAAGCACAAAAACATCACGGACTATGATTCCTAATTCTTCGACGCCAATCTGATGTTCTTGCCATCAACAGAAAACCTGGAGCTCGAAGCTATCTGCATCAACAACAAAACAGTAAACATTTGGCATCACTGAACAAGAGTCCCAAATACAGTACGAAGGAAGGGAGAAAACAGGTATTAAGCTACAATTTTCTCTTTCGTCCTGGTTACCTTCTCCGTCAACAGAGCATGTATCTGCTCCTTTTCTTCGGACAGACCACATTCCAAAAGTTCCTTGAAAACTAGCTTTTGTAGCTTTTTCAACTTCATAACTCCATCTGAATTCTGAAACAAGATACCAGATTAAATGTTAACGACAGGAAGTTCAAAAGACAAACATATAATGGACAAAAGCAGTATATCCAATAGAGAAGGTAGTTCCCAGAAAGGCTTACTGTCTCCAGTATCTTAGTAATAATTTTCTTCCACTTGATTTTCTGCTTTTTAGTGTCATGATGATTGGTACCATTGACTACTTCATTTGCAGCACTCTTGCTCTTTGTTTTTAGTTCTACATTTTCAGATTGTATCACCTCTCCAGTCTTCAAGTTCGACAAGTTTTGTCTTTTGGCATTATCCGGCTCCTCCAAGGCTATACTATCTGTTCTCTTTCTTTTCACAGCATCTTTGTCAACATCTCTTTCATTGTCTGCACCCTTCACATCATTTAGTTGTGGAGGCTCCATCTTTGGTGCTCCACCAATTTGCTTGTCATCTTGAATTTGTTCAGATCCATTTTCTTGCTTCTGAGAAGCATGGTAGGCTTTTGCTTTAGCTCTATGTTTCCTGCCATCAGCATGCCCCAAGAGAGTTTGCTTGCTAGTGGTAGTTGTATTGCATAGGCTGACATGCAAACAAAGGACATGTATGTTAGAACACATATTGATGAAACCTGAGACTGCTTAAGAATTTGACAGGTGCAACTCCTTCTCTCACATATCTTTTAAGTCAGAGTTCTCGCTACCCGTGTTCCCAATCCAATGAAAAAGTGGCTTTCCTGGTGGACGAAGTTCGGCTCAAAATACCAACCACCCACTATCAGATGGACTTCTTGCTCAGTTTCATGGATAAAAAGGATTTTGGGTACAGTTTTCCTTGTGACGGCCCAGGGCCCGGTGGTACTCAACTTACTAATTTACGAATACTAAAAAATGGTCTCCGATTCATATTTCATCGACCAATCCTTCCTAATTCACATTTTTGTTGAAAATCAGATTGTTTCTCTTTGTCTACCATCTAAAAGTGTAAACGATGCCCCCTCATGGGCTCCTCACAGCGATTGTCGCTGCTGGCCGTCGGATGGGGGCGATCTATGGGTATCTGGTCGTCCATTTTTTACGGTAGGGTATAAAAGGAGGCCAGCCCGCTGAAAACCCTAGTCATCATCTCCCAATCGCCGCAGCCACCGAGTCTCCTCCCCAATGCCCACGCGCGCTCCTCCCCAATCCCCTCGCTCGTCTCTATTCCCCCAATCCCTTCCCACATCTCTCCTCCTCAAGCCCCTCCTCCATCCATCTCCTTGTTGAGTCGCCGCCGTCTCCCAGTCGAGCCATAGCAAGCAGCAGCAGTGTGCGCCATGGAGGCGCTGGAGGAGGTGGACGAGCGGAGGCTCCCATGGTTGCTCATCCTAGCACGCACCCCTTCATTCTGATTCAGGTAGAAGTGATAATCCCCATGTTTTTTCTTGTCATATTAGGATGTGCTGCTGCCAATCAGAACCGGGGGAGGAAGAGGAGGACGCATAGAGGGAGATGAATTTGAGGAAGAAGAGAGGAAGCAACGCTAGCCACTGCTCCGGCTCCCGGTGTGCACCGTGATGTCATCGCTGTCGTCGGGATAAACCGCAAGCCCACTGCTCGCACCACTGCAGCCGACGTTTGATTTGTTCATCCCTTCTATTTTTCACTATGCTCTTTTTGCAGATTCTACTCTGTCCTTTGGTTGGCCAAAACCTTGCCATGGGTCTTCTTGGTTTAGATTTTTTGCCTTTCTTTGTACTATGGTTGATATATTATGTGGGAATGGATAGTCGCATTTGTATGGCAATACGCTTCCTTGCAAGAAGCTTCTCGGTTGTTTATTTATGGTGCACATCAACTGAAGGTAGGTAGCTTCCTTTTCTGCTTAATACTGAGCTGATGTCACATGCTTTCCAATGTCTACCTGATTAGTGGTACATATTACATACTGATGCTCGCAATGGTTTTTAATTTTGTGCTCTGATTTTTTTTTTACCTTTTTATTGTGGTTTTCTGCCCTCTAGATGTTATAACATCATCTGGTTGTAATTGTTATGAATGTATTTCAACCTTTTAATTCATTTTATTTTAGGAGCTAATTATTGTGGAAGAGCTTTTTTTAATATATGTTGAGAGACATATAAGACAAGAATGATTTTGACCCACTTTATGGTGAATAGAGTAGTGTCCTTTACAGTCTGAATATCAGGTTGACCTTCCTAATCCTCAGCTATTTTCTACTTCTTGTAACAGACATAGAAAAGAAAGATTTTGAAAAGAATATTTTTTATCATTGCGCAGATCTGCACATGCCTTAGTTTTCCAAACAAATCACTTAATTAGCTTCAAACGCTTATGGTATTAGTAGCAGCTGCAATCTTTTGCTCTAATACTCTCACATTTTCATAATTTAGGTAAGCTCACGGTTTGAAATCATATACTTGGAGAGGCACTTATGGTACTAGTAGCAGCTGCAATCTTTTGCTCTAATACTCTCAGATTTTCATAATTTAGGTAAGCTCGCGGTTTGAAATCATATACTTGGAGAGGCATTGCCATGTGCAGGTAAACCCATACATGACTTGGTTTTTTGGTTGCAGACTATTTTGGTTGGTCTGGTTGGTAAACAGTTGCTTCACATCTTGGCACGATGTTTGGCCCTCGACTTCTCAACCTGAAGCGAGGTCACATCGACTTCATTTACATGGGAATTTTGTGCATTTTAGATTAACAATCTACAACAGTGCTCATACTTCTACATTTACTCACGACTCTACAATATATGTGACTTTCTCTATGATGTATTGCTAAACCTTTTTGGTAAACAAAGCTTCACATCTTACGAAAGGTGTTTTCAAATGACATTATTGCCAATTTCTCATAGAAGATAACCTCACTTGGCATTGTTGTTTATACGTGCAGAAAGGGGATAGATTGTACACTGCTTGGCCACCGCTATTTTTTTCCATCAGGGTACAAATAATCAGGATAAACAATGAGAAATTGTATTTCTAAAATAGAAATTCACATATGAAAATCCCTTCAGTTTTTCCACATTTATACTGTGTGTACTTCATTCCCTTTCCTTCTCTGTAGGTCATACCGCTTTAGTGAAAGCGCAGCCAACTGCTGGTATATTAGCAATGATCTTATCAATAAACTTTAATCAAAAGCAGTACTGGAATTATTGCCCAGGTTAAGATGGTTGTTAAGTTACATCTGCCGGACAATTCAAATGTAAGTTACCTTCCCTGCTACCACTATGGCCCCGTTTGGAACGCAGGATAGGAAAATCCCAGGAATAGGAAAAATAGAGGAATAGGAAAGGAAGACAAGTGAGAACCTTTGAAATTAGAAACATAGGAATTTTTGAGCAAAGGACGTTTGGAACGCAGGAAGAGAACCTACAGGAAACCAGACTAACAATGTTTGCTTAAGGAAGCTAGATTAGTAGTATAAAAGAAGCCATTAATCGATGTGCATGTTTGTATATATTTATTTACTCTATTTACTTATCTGAAAAGAGGTGGTCTCTACCACATGTTTCTTATCCTCTTCCATCACATCTTCAAACTGACGCTGGCAAGAAGGCTAGCAAGTAGCTTCTATTGTATAGTTTCTTTATTGAAAAGAACAGCTCAATTTGGAGGCCTTTGTGAGAACACCTGGTAGTGCCAATGGCTATGTGCAGGCGGCGCAGTTGAGTGGTGCGGCCGTCGTGCGGCCATGGCAACCGATTGCTGCAGCGAGAAAGCCTGGCGGCCTGGAGCAGAAAAGATGGAGGGGAGTAGCCCTTGCGGACGGGGCTGCTGCAGCCATCAACAGCAATTTTTTCATCTATAGCTCTCTAATCTTGCGTGTTTAGCTCTAATCTTGCTTGTTTTGTTTCGTCAGGTGAAGATGCCTCGGACTTCGCGAAGGAATGAAATAAAATGAGGTCAGACTGGATGTTTCCAATCCTGTGAAATTCCTGCAGAAGTGAATGAATCGAATTCCTATCCTGTGGGATTCCTGCGCCCATTCCCGCGTTCCAAACGCTGCAAAGGAAAAGTTTCCTACGAGAACAGTGTTCCTTCATTTTTCCTGTGATTTTCCCGTGTTCCAAACGGCCCCTATATTTGTATTTAAAAAAAATGCAAGCTGGCACGTTCCACCATACTCTTTCATGATTATTTGTACATATCTAGCCGTCTCCAAAAAATACCGGGTGTACCACGTGATGTCAATGATTCTCTAGGTTGTCCCACTGCAGGAGCATCACAAAGCCAGGCCAGCGGTCACCGAATCTGTGTCTCATGTCTCCTCTCCATGTTGTCATTGCTTCAGTAGAGCAGGTCATCATGTATGGTATCTCCATACATGTTCGTGAGTTCTCTGTTGATATGTTTGTTTGGTTAAATTTCTTTCTCTACGTGGGGGTTACACATGGTCATACTAGGCGTGTACAAAAGTTCATGTCAGAGTACACTGATGGACATCGCTAAAATGTCCGTTGATGCGTTTGCCTGCAATTATTTATCAGTTGATGGATATTTTTTTGAAGTATGCATGATGTTACTTCTAGGTTGCATCTTTTGAGCATAATAGCAGCCTTTCAACTATACTAATATACATGGGGCAACATCTTGCGGTTTGTTTGATTTATGCTAGCTTTATTCTTTGGATCCATCATTTACTGCTATTATTTTGTTTGTGGTACACAAGAGATGTGTTAGTTATACTTGTATTCATCTGTCACAATTTTGTGCCTCTGTATTTATTGGTCGACGTTGTATGATGTATAGCTCAAATGTCCACTGAATTGCATAGATAATTTAGGCATAAGGACGCCATTTTTTATCATCATTCGGAACTACTTCTTAGCATCACAATATCATTCGAAACCTTTTTTGCTAACTCTAGCGTATTAGCCCTCTTTTCCAGGGTGTTGTTGCTTCGGAGGGCTTTATTTCCTGAGTTCTCAGCTGGAAAAGAACCGGCTAATACACTAGAGTTAGCTTCTGATGTTCAGGCTGTAGAGGTGATTAAACTGATAATGTTCATATGATTTTTGGGGCACTTTGTTTTTTATGTCTTATGGGTTTTGGGTCGCTATGCCAGATTGTTTCGCCCATAGTTGATGCTCCGGATTCGCTGTCTACACCATCTACTGCACCTATGACAGGGAAAAATACAACCAAGTCAGTCTTCCGTTTCTGCTTACCTGCCTTATTTATTAGATGGATAAGTAGATTAGTCTTTGCCTGTTTTCTCATAGGCTCTACATAGCCACTACGGATCCTACGGATCTGGTAGCTCAGCCATATAGTTTTCCTTTTTTGGATTAATGAACTATGGTCAGTATATCCAGTGTTTGGTCCTTTGCTTTATACACATCTTTTTGCTTTGTACACGCCTGGAATGCAACTTGAAATGGTCTTTTGCTGTGTGTGGTCCTTTCCCTTTTTTACCACCTGTTTTGGTGGTAGTGCACTAGGTTTATAAGTATTTTGGTCTGGTTCTCTTAGGGTTAGTTAGTTATGTAAAACTATCATTGCGTTGCTGATCTTAGTAGTGAGGAAACTCTGGTATGTTAGATACCTACAGCACACTTCTCTGAACTATGATGATTCAGATATTTTGCTAATTACTTGTAGGCGCAAACAGAGCAAAATTCAGCCTGATACAACGTCCAAAAAGAAAAAACCTTGAACCAGAATTAGGTATAGTGTGTGAAATGCTTCACGCCTGCACCTTTTTTTGTATTATTCACCATGCTTCTGTATTTTACTATCTTGAGGTTCTCACACGTTTATTCTACGTTTGTTATATACTGGATTAATCGTTGGCTGTTTCATGTTCTGTTTTCAGGAATGTTAGCTCTAGGTGGCGCGGAAACTGGTACCTATCTCCTTCGTGTTATCTACATGCCATGGAGCCGAAGGATTCTGTTCATCTCTTTTGCAGTGTCATGTACATATGAACCAAGCACCCGATGCCTAGAACCATGTACGCGTGGTTATTATGTGTTAGCACGCTATCAACCACTGCTTCTGTTTCCTACCATATTAGTGTCTCCTGTGTATATAAATCTTCTCTAAATCCATCTGCTCTATAGAAAGAGAACAGACAAACTTGGATAGCATGATCATTGACAAATTGTCTCTAGACCTTGCTATGCTTAGGTAACCAGACTAGGTGTCTTTCTCTCTATCAATTTGACATACGCTACCAGATTAGCTTTAGCCATAGATATTCAGTCAAATTATATTTAATATATCATAGAGACCTATGATGTGAACTAAGTCTATCGCCTAAGTTCTGTAATATACTTATGACTATTATGTGTCTTATTACTCTGACTACTTCTAATGCGTCTTCACCAGGATCGTGTGCCAAGGCGCACCACTACATCTAGTGAAATCTGAATATATAGAGCGCTATGCTCCCCTCGGCGGAACAGAGCAACTGGCAAATCCATGTTCTTATCCGACTTCATTCCTATCGCTCTTTAGCTGGGCTAGGAGCCCCTCTTTGATAAAATGAAGGGTCTTGTTGCATAAGCTTAAGCTCGGGCCAAAGAAACAACAAACATCTGATTTAAGCATAGGATTCGAACCCCCGACACCGTGGTTAGTAGCCACGTGCTCTAATCCTCTTTACCAATTAACCAATTTCTTGACGCCCTGATGCAGCACAAAGGTTGTGGAGGAACAACTCCACCTTGCTGCTATAATATGAACAGCACAAATGTTGAAGGAACCGCTTCAATGTGCTGCGCTAGATATCGCTCTAGGGGCGTGAGCTAGATATCGCTCTAGAGGCGGGGCTATCAAGAGTTCAATCCAAAACTCTTAACACACAAGATCTAATCCAAGATGTTAAAATAGGAACACAAGTTCTTTATTGATAGGTCGAGGTTACATAGTCTGGTTCCCTAGATAGAGGAGTGCTCCTCTATTTATAGGCTGCCTAAGCCTTTACTACATAGTTCTACTTGTAGCTGGAACATTCCAGAGAACACTACTTAAAGCTAATAAATAATACAAAAACATGACTACAACACATAGCTAGAACACTCTGGAAACTACTACAACATATATGACTAAAGTACCAAATTATGTAGAATAGAGTAGAACTGTGTAGAAGTCAGTATTGTACTTTGACTTCTGCTTTATTTTCTTTTATTTTCCCTGCTGTTCTCCATCAGCTTCCCCTAGTTGTTTAGAACTCGACCTCGAGTTATCCTCATAAAGTGCTTCTTCGGGGTGATAGAGAGTCAAGTCTGCCACATTGAATGTGTTGGATATTCCCATCTTAGCTGGAAGATCTATCATATAAGCATTATCACTTATCCTTCTTAGAATTGAGAAGGGTGCATATTTCCGCTGTCTAAGTTTCCCTTTAATGTCTAATGGCAGTCTTTCTTTTCGGAGGTATACCATCACCTTATCTCTAACTTGGACTGATTTCGGCGGCCTCTGTTTGCAGTCAGCTAGTTGTTTGTACTTCTGATTTTGGGCCTCCAGCACATTGTGAATTTCTTCAAATAATTCAGTGTAGTTATCAGCAAAGGATAACGCTGATTTTGAGCTCCCCTTTGATGGTAGCTTCACCAGATCCACATGTGCTGGAACTTTAGTGTAGACAATAGAAAAAGGACTCCTTCCTGTTGATCTATGCTTGGAGTTGTTGTAGGAGAATTCAGCAAGAGATAAGGCCAAATCCCATTGTCCCATTTTGTCTCCACAAATGAAACGGACCAGACTGCCCAAAAACTTGTTCACCACCTCCGTTTGGCCATCGGTTTGTGGCTGGGCAGTACTCGAAAACTTTAGTTCAGTGTTGAATTGCCTCCACAAAGTTAGCCAAAATGCAGCAAAAAACTTGCTATCACGGTCTGAGACGATGGACCTTGGGACCCCGTGAAGTTTAACCACTTCTCGGAAGAATAGATTTGCCCCATGATGAGCATCCGTTGTCTTGCGGCTCGGAATGAAATGCGCCATTTTAGAGAATCTGTCCACAACCACAGATACTGCATCATTCCCACGTCTTGTTCTTGGCAAACCCAAGACGAAATTCATAGAGATATCCTCCCATGGAGCATGAGGAATAGGCAAAGGCATGTATAACCCTGTGTTCTGGACTTGACCTTTGCATGTTTGACATACAGGGCACCACTGAACAATCCCTCTTTAGTTGTGGCCAAAAGTAACGAGCCTCTAGGTTTGCGATAGTCTTGTCACGTCCAACATGGCCACTAAGATCACTTGAATGGAGCTCTCTAATCAACTTGTCACGTAGAGAACTTGGGATGCATAAACGATCATTCTTGAAGAGATAGCCATCTTGCACCAAATAGTCGTCACCTAATGGTTGACCTCTCAAGTGCTTCATCCAAACATGGCCAAAGTCTTCATCTTCTTCGTACAAATCCTTTATTTGATCCATATCTGGAAGTTCAGCCTCGAAGGTAGTCAAGAGGCATGCCCGCCGACTCAAAGCATCTGCTACCTTGTTGGTTGCTCCAGACTTGTGCACCATAAAGTAGTTAAACCTCTCTAGGTATGCTACCCATCTTGCTAACATGCGATCCACGTGCTTTTGATTTCTAAAATGCTTTAAGGATTGATGGTCAGTGTAAACAATGAATTCCTTAGGCAGCAAATAGACTTCCCAAGTCTTCAAAGCCCTGAAAACAACATACAATTCTTGATGATAGGTACTCCACTTTTGTCTTGCTTCGCTTAGCTTCTCACTGAAGAAAGCAATGGGTTTTCGTTCTTGAGATAGAACAGCCCCAATGCCTACTCCACTTGCATCGCATTCCAGCTTAAATGTCTTAGTAAAATCAGGTAGTACCAAGACGGGAGCTTGTGAGAGCCTTTCCTTGATCTCCTTGAAACTAGCTTTAGCGGATTCATTCCATTGAAACTTTCCTTTCTTCAAGCATTCAGTGTGGTGCCATAATAGTACTGAAATTTTTCACGAACCGCCTATAGAAAGTTGCAAGACCGTGAAAACTTCTCACCTCTGAAATAGTTTTTGCAGTTGGCCATTGCCTTATTGCTTCAACTTTAGAGTCGTCAACATGGATGCCCTTACTTGTGATGACAAACCCCAAGAAAAGAAGTTGTGTTTGAAGGAAAACACATTTCTTCAAGTTGACACAGAGTTCGTTTTCCTTTAGTACCCATAGCACCTCACGAATGCGACCCAAGTGTTCATCTTCGTCCTTGCTATATATTAGGATGTCATCAAAATAAACCAAAACAAAGTGGGATAAGAAGGGTCTAAGTACATGGTTCATCAAGTGCATAAAGGTACTTGGAGCATTTGAGAGTCCAAATGGCATGACCAACCATTCAAATAACCCTTCCTTTGTCTTGAAAGCTGTTTTCCATTCATCCCCAGGTATGATGCGAATTTGATGATATCAGCTTTTTAAATCTAGCTTTGTGAACACCCTGGCACCATTGAGTTGATCTAACATATCATCCAGACGGGGAATAGGGAATCTGTACCTTATGGTGATCTTGTTGATAGCTCTACTATCCGTACACATGCGCCAAGATCCATCTTTCTTTGGCGTGATCAAAGCTGGTATAGCACATGGACTAATACTTTCTCGTATATGCCCTTTCTGCAATAACTCCTCCACCTTTTCCTTTAGTATATCATGCTCTTTGGGGCTCATTCGGTAGTGTGGAAGATTAGGAAGACTTGCTCCTGGGATCAAGTCAATTCGATGTTGTATTCCTCTCATTGGCGGTCAGCCTTGTGGTTCTCCAAGAATGCCTTGATACTCAGCTAGTAGGCCATGTACCTTTGCTGGAATTTCAACCGCCGGTTCCTCTTCACCTTTAACAATGAGTGCAGCACACATATCTGCCTCCTTCAAGTCTTCCATAAACTCCTTAGAGGTGTGGGAGATAGTTAACATGTTTTTCCCCTCCTTAGAGGCATCACCATTTGATTGGTTTGGTAGGATGATGATCTTTCTCTTGTTCCAATTGAAGGAGTAAGAATTTTCTTTTCCTCTGTTTGTCGTATCCACATCAAACTGCCAAGGTCTTCCAAGAAGAACATGGTTTGCATCCATATCAACAACATCACACATCACATTTGAGCGATAGTGCTTACCCAAAGAGTGGCAGGTTGCATTGTTTGGTGACCCTCATATTCACCCCTTTTTTGATCCACCAATAGTGTAGGGATTTGGATGGTCATGTGTCTCAAGCTTTAAATGGTTCACCAAATTCTGAGAGATAAGGTTCTCACAGCTACAACTGTCAATCACTAATCTACATACCTTGCCATTCACCGTGCATTTGCTCTCAAATATCTTCTTTCGTTGTGTGTTGCCGGGCTGCGGTGTTGAGCACAAGAGACGCTGGACCACGCACACCACTTCTTCACCCTCTTCTTCACAAACATCTTGTCCTTCTATTTCCTCAGATTCATATTCTTCGTCACCTTCGCCATCATGGATTGTTGTGTTGACAAATTTCCTCAATGGGCAGTTGCTAGATACATGCCCATCTTCACCGCATTTATAGCATTTTATCCCTGACTTTGCCTTACTCTTGCCTCCTTTTTGCTTTGGGGCAGGTTGCTTAGCCTTGGGTTGGGTGATCTTCTCTTCCATTATGTGAGTGACTCCTAGCTGAGCCTTCTGTATGAGAATATGGGGCCTTACTTGCTTTCCTCGTCTTCACCAACCTCTCGGCCTTTAAGGCTAGAGCTTGTGCTTGGTCAATGGACCAAATCTGTTGCATCCCCAAACAATCTTGGATAATGTCATTTGAGGCCATTGATGTATCTTGCAACTTGCTGATCTTCAGTTTCAGCAAGGTTGCACCTCACTTGTAGCCTTAGAAACTCTTCTGTGTACTCTGAATCAGTCCTATTTCCTTGAACACGGTTCTGAAACTGAATAAATAGGATCAGATCATAATCTGCAAGCAAAAACCTCCCTTTCAAAAGATTCTTCATTTGTCGCCAAGATCTCACACGCGGTTCTCCTATTAGTCGACGGTCTTCTTGAAGGCGATGCCACCATGCACCAGCTCCTCCTTTCAGCTTGTATGCAACCAAAGAAATTCTTCGGTCTTCCGGAATATTCATGACCTCAAAGAAAGTCTCGACCTCATAAAACCAATCAAGGCACCCTTCAATATCAACATTTCCATTGAAAGTAGGGATTTCAGCTTTCACCTTGTATGTATCTCTTGCATATGTAGAGTTGGGTACTCTAGGGTATGTATAGAGATCAGGTTTCTCAAGGGCACCATCATATTCTTCCTCTTTAGAAGCTTCCATATAAGTTAGCCTTCTCGAGGTATGCTGATATGTGCGTCGTCGGGGTATTTGGGGTTGAAGATGACCTCTTCTTGTTGTTGAACATCTCTTCTCTCCTTTGATGAATCTTCTTCATCGGTAGTAGGAGGAACACCCCTTTTTATCATCTCAACGAGCTGATTGAACCTCCGATTAAGATCTTCACGTAGCTCTTGGATGTGTTGTTCTGCAGCATCCATTCTCTTTTCCAATCCTTCCATTGTTGGTTGCAGCTTCGTCTCCAATAGAACACCAAGAACTGGAATGGATTAGCAAGGCTCTGATACCACCTGATGCAGCACAAAGGTTGTGGAGGAACAACTCCACCTTGCTGCTATAATATGAACAGCACAAATGTTGAAGGAACCGCTTCAACGTGCTGCGCTAGATATCGCTCTAGGGGTGTGAGCTAGATATCGCTCTAGAGGCGGGGCTGTCAAGAGTTCAATCCAAAACTCTTAACACACAAGATCTAGTCCAAGATCTTAAAATAGGAACACAAGTTCCTTATTGATAGGTCGAGGTTACATAGTCTGGTTCCCTATATAGAGGAGTGCTCCTCTATTTATAGGTTGCATAAGCCTTCACTACTTAGTTCTACTTGTAGCTGGAACATTCTAGAGAACACTACTTAAAGCTAATAAATAATACAAAAACATGACTACAGCACATAGCTAGAACACTCTAGAAACTGCTACAACACATATGACTAAAGTACCAAATTATGTAGAATAGAGTAGAACTGTGTAGAAGACAGTATTGTACTTGACTTCTGCTTTATTTTCCCTGTTGTTCTCCATCACGCCCTGAATATTTTCTCACCAGTTGCCAGAAGCCATCGGCGAGGGCCCCCATCCCACCGAAGTAGAATAGGGCAGTGGCTAGAAACGCAAATTGATGAAGCCACCTGACGTGTAGGAATAGTTTCGAGTTTCTAGTCTATTTAAAAGAGAGAATTCTAGTTAACGGTTCCAATTCGTTATGAATTTTGCAGGGACGTTTTTATGTCAGCAAACGAAGCCAGAGCTTATGGGTTTGCACTAATGATGGCCTTTTTATCTTATTCATTTTCTGAAATGCCCTGACTTCAAGGCAAAAAAACAACAATGACATAATTTCTCGATATGTCCGAAGGTTTCTTAATAAATAGAATCCCCCCTCCCCACATAAATGACGATTGTGAAGGGCATTTTTTCTACTTAAGTCATACGACAAAACTAATTGAGATATGAAGCTTGTAGAGCATGTAAACCGCTCACATTTTCCTTTTTAGGCATGTTGGCACTAAGCTACTAATGGCTCATATATGGGACTAGTATAATCCAAATCGCCCTAAAATCATCGAGTCGAAGCTGTTTGTGAATGGTGACAAGAGTACAAAAATAACACGAGCTATGAACAATAAGTGTAAACTTCAATTATAAGGAGCATATTAATATATAGTTTAGAACTCCTCTTAGGGATCACAATTTTACTACGGAAAAATCTGCAATTTTTGATTGCACATATGCTGAGGAATCACATTAGCATACCTGCAGAACCAAGGTGGGCGTGTTGACAGCCCAACACTTATATCAACATCCGCATTTGGCTTTGGCTTGTACGGCTTTCCCTGTGCACCGTTGGATACCTTGTTCTGTCCCTTGGGACCATACTTCTCCTGAGGATAAGACATCAGAGGAATGAGTACATGACCATAAACAACTAACATCTCAACGACCTTAGGAAGTCATACATGATGCAGAACTCAGTAAGCTCTTGAGAATGCACCTTGAAAAAACCATCCAAAAATTATGCACTAAACTAACCTTCGAATTACAGACCAGAGTATCCAAGCTAACCTATCAATTCATATTAAGAAACCTAAGCCAAATCATACTAGCAAATAACACATGCTTCGCATGTTGGACCAATTTTAGATTGCCAATATTGCTAACAGAACTTGTGGTGTGAATTTTTAAAATTTCACTACAACAATCAGCTTATACCTCAAAATAGGACAATTTGTAGTAACAAAACTTTAGACCCTTTCAAATCAATATCAAGCGGGACATGCGTGGCAAAAGAAACAGAAGCTATGACACGTGTTGTATACACATGGAAATCTCTAATATGATCAGATTTCCATTATGTATCTTCAATTTTCCCTTTTTAACTTATGCCATGATGATAATTCTTGTCAATCTATCTTATTAGTTTATTCGTTTATGTGCTGGGTTTTTTCTCACTCGTACTCATCTTTCAGCATTTGCCTTGCACGTCGATGGTGAAGCATTGATAGTTTACTTCCTTTATTTGTGACCGTCATGAATAATCATGTTCCCAGTAGATTGAATGTATCTGGCTAGAAAGATAAAGTACAATTTAGTCAATATTGTACTTCACTAACAGGCAATTTAGTAGAATGTACTCATTAATTTGCTCTAGTTTTTATTTTACAAAAAACGGTTCGAATTCAATTGAAATTAGGGAAGTTAACCCAATGTATTTGGTACTACAATTTATATGTCATAAAATTGTATTGTACTCCCTCCGTTTTTTATTACTTCGCGTTCTAGAATTTTTCAGAGTTGAACTTTGTCAACCTTAATTAAGAATATAGGAAAATATATCAACATTCATTATTCTAAATATATATATATTATGAAAATATAACTTACGAAGATTCCAATAGATACTTTTGTTTTTTGCAAAATGTTAGTCAAACTTCAAAAAGTTTGACTTTGACTAAACCCAGAATGCAATCTAATTGTGAACGGAGGGAGTATATATAAGAGTTCCTATCGGACAATAAATTATATATAAATAGATATGATATATGCAAAATTGGATAGATATTAAAAGTTCCTAGAGCTCCACGATGCGCAAGTCGGTCAATTGGGAAATAACAATTTCTCAAATGACAGACAATAAGTTCGTTCCAAATATATTTTTCTTGTTACTATGTCTTTTTTGGGGATATTTCTGGGACTTGTTAAATTAAGGGACTGTTTTATCTTTTTTGCCTACATGTTGCATGCTTTCTCTCTCACAACGTCTGCAGGCCAATGTTTGCAGGATCTCTTTAATTCAGCCTCTGTACCGCATGGTCCGAGCACCCTAGAAGTCTCCCAATTCTCTGAGAAGTACTTTTTAATATTTTAATTTGATAGCTTGTCACGCGAGGAGAACAGAGCAGGGCTCAGGAACCCACCGCGAATCCCTGACAGCCTGGCCGTTAGATTACCAGATCCAGTGGTGCATATACTGCCATATCGTCACTGATTTTACTCCATTGAACGCAAGCCGTTGGATGAGAGAGATCTAACGGCTCATATGCTTCACTATTCTATATAGTGGTATAGATAAAAAGGTCACCTAATCCCCATCAAAAAATTATGCACTAAACTAACCTTCGAATTACAGACCTGAATATCCAAGCTGACCTATCAATTCACAATAAGAAACCTAAGCCAAATCGTATAAAAAGGTCACCTAATCCCCCATCCAAAAATTATGCACTAAACTAACCTTCAAATTACAGGCCTGAGCTGACCTATCAATTCACATGAAGAAACCAAGCCAAATCGTACAAATTGTAGAGCCAAACGTGTCACGCTTCATCCGAATCGCAAAACGAGAGAGTTCTTTTTTTTTTGAGAGCCAAAACGAGATAGTTAGTTCCACACTAGGGAGAGAAGCAATGGAACTCACGGCCTCGGAGATGCACTGGGTGTGCCCCTGGACGGTGTCCTGATTGAAGACAGCGCCGCAGTCGATGCAGGAAAGCTGCACAAAACAAAACCAACGATTCGCATGTCATGAAACCAATAATCAAACCAAAATCACGCGGAGAGAAGAAGAGGCGGGAGGTAAGCCTGTTTCGAGGAAGGAGAGGCGGGAGGCGGGGATAGCGCAGAACCTTGTAGGCGGAGCATGAGCGGAAGTGACCGGCGAGCTTGGGCTTCTTGAGGTCCTCGCCGCAGTCGTCGCACTGGAACCAAACCATTGCGGCGTTCCGGAAGCTTCCCAAATGCGTCTTGGGGCCGGACCGGCGGGCGTGTGTTAGGGTTTTTGGCTAGCCGAGGCGAGGAGAACGCCACAACAGTCGGGGATTTGTGAGGCCGTGATGGTGGATTCTTCTGGAGAAATGGCCCAAAGGCCCTTCTACTGTATCTGGGCCAGGGCATTCCCGGGTTTGTCTTTTTTTTTAACCAAGGGATAGGCCCGGAAGGGCCTAAATACTGCCATTAATCAAGCGGTGGGTTACAGAGTACAAGAAGGACCTCCAAGCATACAGCAATATGAACTAGGTCCTTACACATTGCAAAAAGGACCCTAACTAGAGAATAGAGATTACAATTGGGTCCTCTACCACCGACGACGAGCACTGGCTGCATGTCGCGAGCTCCACTGCCGGCTCCATCGAGGCCACATGGAACGGGGAAGGAGATCATCGCCGCAAAGCCAGGAGAGGGCCTCCACTTGAGGTTGATAAGCACCTGACACAGCACTGGCATCAGGCCCTGGAGGTGCTAACTAACAGCAACAAGATTCGGTTGCCAAACATGGGCTCCCGATGGGATACTCCAGGCAGAAGCAGTATCACAAACTCCCCAATCTCCTCCACTGCTGCAGCTCGTCACCGTCCTACCTCCATCTGCCGCGCCACCATGGACAGCTAGAAGGGGAAGGAGCCGCATCGATCTCCAGAAGTAGGGGAGAGAAGCCATCCACTTATTGAAGAAAGTATCATCGGATCCACCATTCACGCCAAGCCACCACCTCGAAGGCTTGACGAAGGATTTCTCCGGCGAACGCCTAGTACTGCGGAGACGCACCAGAACGAGAAACCTCCAGAGACAGGGGAGGACGGCCTTATTGAAGGAGATGCCAAGCTTCGACCACACCCCATGCCGCTGCTCTTGCCACCGGAGCAGGACAACAAGGAGGATGAAACCCTGGGCGCGCCAGATCTGGCCGATGAGATCCGACGACCGACTCCAAGACGCCACTGGGGACACTCTACTGCAAATCCAAGACCTAAAACCTAAACTACTGGATCCGGCGCCTTTCCTAACCCATCTCCGGCGGGCGTCGCCGCCGAGGAGGGCGTCGGATTGGCCCGGTGAACGGGGGTCGACTCTCAAGGGGGACGGTAGGTGGGGAGCACGGGAGGGAGAGAGGGGGCTCGCAGGTCCCCGAGTTTGTCAAACTTGGCGAGAAAGGGCAAACACTACGGGCTGATTATTTTTTGGCAGCGCTACGTGTCCTCCGAGAGATAATTGTCCTCGATCCCCGGGTCCCAGCGCGCCACGTGTCCCTAAACCAGCCTGTAATTCCTTTTTATTACAAATAGTCTCGCTTTTGCTACATGTAGCAGAAAACGGTTCGGTCTAGAAAAAAGAACAGATAGACTGGATCTCGCCGGAGAGTTCGTCGGAGACCTCACCGGTGACCTTGTAGCAAAAACTTGTGCTAATGTAGCAGATCTGACCTCGCCGGAGACTTGTCGAAGACTTTCGCCAGTAGACCTAGACGAAGACCGTGTAGCAAAAACTCTACGTTATTGTAGCAAACCCGCAAAACAGGCGTAGCAAAATGTTTTTTCTAATGTAGCAAAAAGGGACATCGCCGGCGATCTTGTAGCAGATCTAACCTCGCCGGAGACTCACCGAAAACTTTCGCCGATAGACCTCGCCGGAGACCGTGTAGCAAAAACTCTATACTCTTGTAGCAAACCCGCAAAACAGCCGTAGCAAAGTGTTTTTTTCTAATGTAGCAAAAAGGGACATCGCTGGAGAGTTTGTCGGAGACTCTCGACGAAGACCTCGTAGCAAAACCGCAGAGATTGGTTGTAGTAAAAAAATGTGAGAAAGTAGCAAAAAATATATGTGTACATAGCAAAAATAATATGTTAAGGTAGCAACGCTCGTAGCAAAAAGACACACACAAATGTAGTGACACTGGCCAACTAAAATAGCAAGCTTTTTAAACTGTGGTAGCAACACCGAACGCCGTATGTAGCGTTGTTGTGGCCCGGGTCATGGCAGTCATGGCCGCTCCACCCAGAGGAGCACCTCCGCGGTGAAGTCCATCTCCGGCGACAAACGGGAGCACCACCATTGTGGCCTCCTTGTCGGTGCAGCGCCACGCAGGTTCTAGGCGAGTGGAAGCAGAGGGCGGGCTCTGACGGCCTACTCCGACCGCAGTGGTGGCGGAGGGTGGAGATCGGCGCCGACGCGTGTCGAAGGGTGGAGCTCGGCGGTGGCGCGTGGCGGCGGGAGGCGGCGGCCTACTCCGGCCATAGTGGTGGCGGAGGGCGGAGGGTGGAGGGCGGGGTGCCTAGTGACAGATGGCGGAGCTGTAGAGAGATCGTCGGGCGGGGTGACACGCTCGTCGGGCGGGGAGCAGCACGGCCGCAGGAGGATGACGGACAGGCGGCCGGCGCCATGGCCATGGTCGTTCACGGTAGAGATAAAGGAGACGGGGAGTTGGAGAGATAAGAAAACACCACAAGTTAATGTCTGCGTTACACGGAGCCGGGGGATAAAATCACGTAGAACCGTATCATTTTGGCCCCAGGTTGATGAGCCCGCCCGGGAGTTGCGTGTAATACTAGTACGTTTTGAAAAGTTCATTGTCTTCGATGCAGTTTTCTATGTGGGAGAGGCTAAATATACATGCGCTTCACTACTTGAAATTACATGTACTATATGATTGGATTGTTAGCAAACATCCGTAAGTACTAATCAATACATTAAGGTTTCCCCAACCATAGTCTTAAGTTTAATGGCCCTCTTACTTTCATACGTGCAACGTTCCGGTTCGCGTGCTCAGGTTTCTATCACTCCGGCAGAACTCCCCCTTTCCTTTTACACATACTACAAACCCTATGATGTTTAATCCATGCGCGCACAAATATAATGAACACCAAAGAACTGTACCATATCAACATACAACTCTAATGAACCAAAAACGTTCAACTATTCAATCTAAGAACAAAGAAACTATGTAAACATGACATAGATCATAGGGTTATAACTTATAGCATCAAACACCATGTTTACATAGGACGGTACAGAGGTGTGTGGGAGGATGAACCACTGCATACTAGGAGGATTAGGTGATAGAGATGGCAGTGAAGATGGTGAAGAGGGCGGCGGCGGCGCGGGAGACTCCTTCCCCGCCGGCGGTATCATGGGGGAACATCGCCCCTTAGCCCCCTTCCTTCATGGCTTCTTGGGAGCCCTCCCCCATGGAGATGGGATCCATGAGGAGGCAAAAACATGGCTTTGGTGGCTGTAAATTCGTGGGTGGAGATGCCCTAGGCGAATTAGGTTTTCTCCCTTTATATAACTTCTCAGATTCCCGTCACCCCATTTTGGGCTGCAGTAAATCGGGCCTAAAAGCCCATCCGGACTCGGAAGCAGCTACATTTTATGTCCGGAATGTTTGTCGCGAAATTGCCAACAACTTTGTAGTTGAAGAGTTTTCTGTTTGACGCCGTTTTCAACCCGAAACGTGACCATCTTAAACACGAGTTCTGAGACAGATTTTTGGAAAAATCCCAATTTGACTCCAACAAGGTTTCCACTTGTATTCTTGATAATTCCTACACATCAAAGTGTAAAACAAGATGCGCTTTTGCAACTATTAGTAGGTTAGTCCAAATAAATTATAAACTTTATACAAAAAGGAGTGTCAAAAGCATATTATTAGCATAAAACCATCAAAAATTATAGATACGTTATGAACGTATCAACATACCCAAGCTTAGTTCATGCTCGTCCTCGAGTAGGTAAACGATCAAAACAATATAATTTTTGAGATGACATGTAGACACCACAGTCTTGATCATCATTATTGTAAAAGCATTGATAGATGGGATTAATGTACTCTAAATATGAATCATGAAAGATAGAGTTCTAACAATAAGACATAGCAACTATGTTGTAATATGAAAAGGCGCAAACAAAATATTCATGAATAACAATGCTTTACAAGACGTTTGTTTGTTTCACATAAAGAAAGCATAATGAGAATGGTATTCAACTTGTCCCTCATAGAGTAGCAAAACATAAATGTATAGGACACCTTCAAAGTTCATAAGGGTGACTAGATACAAATAGTTTAAAAACAAGCAATATCAAAGTTATGCATCAATCAACAAGTCTTGGGACAATGCACATTAAACTAAGAATGGCCACTGTGCTCTATTAATAGGTGCATAAAGATAGAAGATGGAGACTCAACATAAAAGTAAAAGAAAGTCCTTCTTAGAAGGAAGCAGGGATTCAAGTCTCATAAAGAGCTTCTAAAAATTATGGTACTTATTAGCTTTCAGCTCTCATTGCCCTTATCATAAGCATCTTTAGGTGATTAAAGTTAAAGTGATACAACTAAGAGGATATGCTTGACAATTTATAAGTTGAAATCTCATGTCCCTTACTTACGAGTACCGAACCTCATGCTACTCAACTTCAGTCACAAGTAAGCTCTTGTCATCGTAAGTACATATGTATCATAGAGAACCGCCAACGGGGTACCTCTTGCACATGATACAAGAGCTATCCCATAATCAAAATGACAAGGCAAGCAGACAATGAGCATCTCAGCGATCTTTTTATTTCCTATTTGCATAGGTTTTTATTGATGATGCTTCATAGAGTGCTCATTATGGTTATGCTGCATGTTTCCACCATGATTAGGCATGGCTTAGGCTAGCGGCCTAGGCGTTTCTCTAACACATGTACAAACTCCATGATCTTACAAGTTCCCCTTTTATTTCACACCGTCGGGATCCATAAGCAAACGAATTATGATATCAATGGAATATAAGTGCAGTGTTGAAAGCGTTCCCCATGATACATGGTTCTGCTAACTTCAACTTATAAAGCGCAAGCATATACGCAACAAAGATGGACATAATGGTTCAAGTTTATTAAGTGCAAAAAAATAAAGTGTGCCATCAAGTTCGTGAGAGCTTTAATCACTAATTTACACATAACAAGTTTAATTCGGAAGGTAGATAAAAGCATGAATATACTTAGAATCGCAAATGCTAATAGGTAGGTATGGTGGACTCTTTGGGATAACTTGGTTTTATTTGGAGTTAGATGCATGAGTGGAACTCATACTTAGTTATGGAGGCTAGCAAAAGACTGGGAGCGACCAACTAAAAGAGCAATAATGGTCATAATCATGCAAAGCGACAAAACATCATAATTAAATCTAAAGTGATATTACAAGTCGAAAACTAAAGGATCATAAAGGCTATGGAAACTTGTGATAGTCATAACATGGTGTGAGCATGCGCCAAGTCAACCCAAATAAAGCATCAAAGGAGAATACCACAATATTATGCTTTAATATGCTAAAACAACGCATGATTTTTTTAAGGCACATTAAACAATCTCAATTGTTTATAACATGTCATGCTACAACAAAAATCACTAAGCATAAAGCCAAAAAAATATCAAGCATGACATGACAAAGCATAGACCACCGTAAAAAATGAGCTCCTTTTACCACTTAAGCATGAACTTTTCCTACTCTTTTCCAATCCAAACCACACTTATTTGAAAACTAATGTATGAAAGAGGGGGTCCAACCAATTTATTCAAGAAAACTAAGAAAACCAAGCAAACGAAAATGAAAACGAAGACGCTCCAAGAACAACACAACTGTGCATGAAACAATAAAAATGAAGTGTTTAGAAGAAACCTGAGATTTTTATTGATGAAGAAGGGGATGCCTTGGGGATCCCCAAGCTTTGACGCTTGTACTTCTTGGATATTTCTTGGGGTGACACATGTGGCATCCCCAAGCTTGAGATTTAGTCTATTCTTTATCTCATTACATCATTCTTTCCATATACCTAAAATTTTGCCTTCGTACAAAACTTCACACAATCTTTATTAGCAATATTAGTGCACTCAAGATAATAAGTCTTTGGGTTCAGTTCCAACACTAGTAAAACTTCCATTAAAACACAAGCTATTGTAGCACTTCCCTCAAAAAGCTCAATTCCCCAAAAAGAACCCAAAAAGGAATCAACAAGAAGCAAATGCAAATAATGGCAGAAATTTGTCAAAATAGGCCAGCAGGTAAAGACCAATTTTTTTGAAAACTTTATGTTGCTCATATCAAAAAGTGTTGAACTAATGAAAGTTAGATAACAACCTGGGTTAGAAGCACAAAAATTCACAGCTCAAACCGACGTACATAGATTTTACACAAATTTTTACAGTGAAGCACAAAAATCTGTTTTGGGACAACAACTTTCCCAAGCATTACTGCTCTCTCATTAGAGGTTACTCTTGGCACAAAAAGCAAATAAAAAGGATAAGGAGCAGTTATTACAGAGGTAATAACTTCCAAGACTCATCTAAAACTTTTAAGTTATCTCCCAATAAGTACTTTTCTTTAACGCCTTTAAGTTAGGCATAGGAGCAAGATTCAAGTATTTTCGAATGAATAAGCATTAAGATCAATACCAGAAATATCTTTCTTTTTCAAGGATGCATGCATTCATACAAGTTTTTAACTGAAAAGCTTCCATGGAAAGATTTGTTTTGGTTTCATAGGCATGAACACAAGTGTTCAAGGTCGACCCCCACTTAACCATTACTCATCTTTCCAATCACTTTCCTTTTTGAAAATGTTTTTAGGTAACAAGTACAACTTTTTTTTTGTAATTCGCATTCCCTATCCATACTAAGATATAGAACAACTTAAAACTGAAAGTAAAACCTACTTAGTGATAAAGCAAACAAGTGCACACAAGAGTATTCACCCACACGCTATTTCTCCCCGGCAACAGCGCCAGAAAAGGTCTTGATAACCCACAAGTATAGGGGATCGTGTGTAGCCTTTTCGATAAGTAAGAGTGTCAAACCCAACGAGGAGCTAAAGGTAGGATAGATATTCTCTCAAGTTTTATCAACCACTAATACAACTCTACGCACGCTAAATGTTTGCATTATCTAGGAAATAAAACTAGAGTAACAATACGAGTAATAGAGATAGCTTTGCATGATAATAAATAACAAGAAAGTAAAGCTAGTTGTTGCAGCAATAAAATACACTAAACTAATAGAACCATGAGTGTGGAATAGTGGTGGTAATTGTGGTGGCTTTTTCCAAGTTTAAATAGCGAATAGATCAGGTTCATTATCTTCGATGTAGTTTTCTATGTGGGAGAGGCTAAATATAATGAATCAATAGCATGTTCAGATCTGAAATCATGGCACTCGGGCCCTAGTGACAAGCATTAAGCATAACAAGTTGCAACAAAGTCAAAAAGAACTAATGAAAGATACTAGGCACCATGCCCTAACAATCTGATGCCATTACATGAACGATCTCATCCAATCTCTACTATCTCCATGGCCTACAGCGGGGGATTACTCACTCATAGATGGGGAAACATGGATGGTCGATGGAGAAGCGATGGTGATGATGATGGCGATGATCTCCTCCAATTCCCCGTCCCGGCAGGGTGCCAGAACGGAGTTTCTGGGTCCGAATCGCAGAATCTGGTGGTGGCGGCGGAGCGGAACTCTTTCTGGAAAAACATCGAACCCCCCTTGGTTTTTAGGTCAAGAGGCAACTTATAGGCGAAGAGGGAGGCCGAGGGGGTGACCGAGGCGGCCACACCACCCCCAAGCGCGGCCTGGCCCGCATGGCCAGGTGGTGTGGTCCCCTCGTGGCCCTACTCCGTCTCGTCTTCTGGCTCCATGAGTCTTCTGGTGAAATAGGATTTTTGGCATATTTTACAGGATTTTTCCTGATAGTTGATTTTCTGCACAAAAACTAGACACCAAGGTAATTCTGCTGAAAACAGCGTTAGTCCGTGTTAGTTATATCCAAATCACACAAGTTTAGAGGAAAAACAATAGCAAAAGTGTTCGGGAAAGTAGATACGTTTTAGACGTATCAACTCCCCCCAAGCTTAGCTTATTGCTTGTCCTCAAGCAATTCAGCTGAAAACTGAGTGCGATAAAAGAAATTTTCACGAACACATTTGCTTCATATGATGTATATATTCTCAGCATATGATCAAGTACTTAGACAATTCATAATAAGGAGTATGAAAATAAGTTTACTTAATAGTCATTGCAAGCTATGAAGAGATTCCAACTCAAAAATAGTAAGTAGCATGAAACATAAACATAAGCAACATTGCAATGCTCATAAAAAGGTATGATAGAGTGGTATCTCGCTTGCCTTTGATTGTAGAGCAAACATAAACGCTAAGGCACCTCTGAAGTTCAAGTGAAGACTAGAAGTAAAGATATAAAAGATACAAGCATCAAAGTCATGACACAATTAATCAAGTTTTGAGACAAGCATATTACACTAAGAATGACAACTATGCTCTCAAGGAAGTGCTCGTAGAATATGTGGTGACTCAACAAGGAAATGAAAATGTTTTGAAAAGTTTGAAAGGCTTCCAAATGTTGAAAGTATGGTACTCATTAGCTTTGAGCTCTCATTGCCCCTATCATAAGCATCTTTAAATGGTTAAGGTGAAAGTGAGGTCCAATCTGAGTTATATGCTTGACAAACTATAAACTGGAAATCTCATGTCCCTTGAGTATGAGGGCCGCTCCTCATGCTACTCAACTTTAGTTACTGGTAAGTTCTTGTCATAGTAAATACAAGTGTATCATAGAGAACCGCCAATGGGGTACCCCTTGCCCGATGATACGGAAGAATCCCCATATCAAAATGACAAGGCAAGCAGACAACGAGTATCTCAGCAATCTCCTTATTTACCATGGAAAAATGGTGCTTTTTTCTCTCTTTCCTCTTTTCTCATATCTCGCTTTTTCGTTAATAGATATCTCCTTTTTTATAAGAAGAATGCTTCATAGATACTCATTATGTTTACGCTGCAGGTTTCCACCATGATTAGGCATGGATTAGACCGGCGGCCCAGACGTTTCTCTAACACACATACATAACTCCATGGACTTACAAGCTCCCCTTTTATTTCACACCGACGACATCCGCAAACAAAAGAGCATGATATCTACTGGGTATAATGAGGTACCTAAACAACTTAATCTGTAGAATTGCAAGTCGTAGAATTGCATGTGTAGGGTTTGTGCGAGTCTTTGAATAATGAGGTACCTAAACAACTTAATCTGAGTAGTAACGGGATAACTAATGAAAGAGGCATCGATGAGCATTATCTACTATTTGGTTCTTTAAGCTCACTTTTGTCCCGTAGGACCCCGAGTACTCAATTCATGTTCCTTGACTATCGCACTATCCGCATGTGGGACCATGAATTCCCTTCGCCTGAGCTTGATTCACACTTTATTTCTTGGGGCCACAAAGTAGTTTGGGGCTTTATTACTATCCTGTACTTATGCCATGCTTTACTATTTTATTATTATTGTGCGTGGAGCACCTGTACTATTTAGGAATTGTGGAATGTTTTCGCGGTATTGACAAGCCTAGTCACACTTTCGGGTTCCCAGTCGTTTATAACCATTGGCACAAACCTTGGGTCCGTCTCAGAGCCGGGCAACTTTGTTGCAGGTAGCTTAATGGAGTGGCCCCCTGAAATGATTTATGAATCTTGTGAATGCTTTGTCGCGAGGCCTCATTGCGGTGATTTTGTTCTTCCCAAGGTTGATCGTGCGTGTGTTGTTATTTGCGCACCCCTGCAGGATAAATCTTTTTGAAAGCCGTGTCTACGGTTATGGACGACTTACAACACAGTTTCTCGATCATAGACAAGCATAACTAAAGTACCGCCTTTAATTTGACTAAGACATGACTAGTAAATAGTGCAATACTCATGGAATGGTTAATAAAATTGCTAACAAATGGGATGTTCTTCCTGTAGGGGTTCCGCGCATGAAAACAATAAAATTTTACCCTACGCCCCTAAACCCCTGAAGCTGTCAGGACCTATCTATTAGTAACACAGTAACGGGTGAGGCTTTTCGCGAACTTACCCTCGAAGACCAAAAAACGTTGTCAACGCTCAGGAGAGCGTGGTTGATGTAGACGAGCCGAAGCCGACCTCAAGGTCGTGATGAAGTCCTTGTGCTCCTTGGCTCCAACGACTTGGGTGCCTCAAGTGCGACACCTCATAGGGAGTTACACACGTCCGATCCCTGACGATGACTCCTGCTTCCTCGAGCCAGCAGCAGTTGCGGAAGTAGAGCTCCCGGATCCGAATCCCGCAGCGCGACGGCGCTCCGCGATGAAGATGTCTCTCGTTCACGCATTCTAGACTTGGGACCACGATCAAGAAAGAGAGAGGGGGAGAGAGAAAATATCAATTAGAGGTCTTCCCAAAAGTGGGGAGACCTTTATTGATTATTGGTGTATTTATCTGGCCAAATCCCCCACTATATATAGGGGAAGAGGGGGTACACCCTCCCTCAAAGTCCCGGGGTGAGACTAAACATGGGATAGGAGTGGGGTGGCATGCCGGCCAGCCCCCCACCATGGGCCCCACGTGGGGGCAGGCCCAATAGGGCCGCCGGCCACCCCCTAGGCCCTTCCTAGGAGTGGGATCCCCTCTTGGGCCTTTTCCCCTCCAGGAATTGGCCCATTAAGCCTTTGACCATTTTCGTTGATTTTTCTCTTTATTAAATAATTATGAATAAATGATTAAATCAACATTTAACATTCATTCACATATTATTCAACCTCCGTGGCTATGGAACACCTTCCACTCCACTCCGGACATCCTCCGGACTTACCGAAACCCTTCCAGTCTTCTCTCTACTATTCTTCGGCGATTCCACCGATCCTATAAACACTCTCTAAGCATCATCAAGCCCTTAAGCGTGATACCCCATGGTTCGGGAACACTCCAGACATGGTCAGCACACTCCCGCACCAATGATCGACAGAGGGACCTGGATGGCCATGTGACCCCTATGCGTTCCACGAAGATCTTTCGTCGTTTGAACCGGGACAGTCATGTCTTATTCCCTTTGTCTCTTGATACTTGCATTGCCCGAGATCTGATCAATGACATCACCATGCGTTTTCAATCTCGTTACTGAACAATGCTACTTGACTCGTTCCGACAAGTGATATCTCTGTGATCAAATCACACGTTGCGCAACTATTGGATATTACTTCTCCGAGTGGGCCCTTGAGTATCTTCCCGTCACATGGATGGACAAATCCCGCTCTTGAAATATATTGCCTCTACGGTTTCCTCCGAGTACCTGAACACACCTTTATAACCACCATATTACTAGATGGCGTTTGATGCTATCTAAGCACCCTCAGGAGACAGTGATTGATATAGCCTCACAGTCTAAGTAATAGTCTATGAGGATCCATTTCTAATCATCGTAACTTGAACTTCGTGACATGATCGTGTCACGATGTTTAGGTTGGGTATTGGTTCACCATCTCATTCTCAGAATGAGATGACCTCATTTCCAACTGGCATAAATGCCACATGATCATGAAACTTGATCATATGTTGACCAATGAACCAGTGACTAGAGTTTCACTGGGAACCCCTGGTTGTTTGTATATCACACGTGTATTGATGTTTCCACTCAATACAGTTATAGCATGATATAAGACTTAATCATAAACTATATGAAATATGATAATAGTCCTTACTACTATTTGTCTCTAGGGCATATTTCCAACAGTCTCCCACTTGCACTAGAGTACAAATACACAAGCTGCATTTGTTCTCAATCATTAGCACCATATAACCGGTACCCTAAACATGCTTGCTCATGGAAGAGGTTGAGTCTTGGGTCTGTACTTTACAATCCCAAATCCTTTGCAACTTACTAATGTCACCTTGATTGACATTAATACTTTATCATCACATGATAGCATCTGTGTGTATGCATCGTCGTTATGGCAGTAGAACGAGGCCTGATTCCAGTAGCCTACAATGACGTTAGATCAACCTCGAGGGCTTTATCATGGGCACTGTGCCCTGGGACACATCATTCTACGTTAAAAGCGAACTAGCCCTGCCATAACATTATACAACACTTTAGATGGTACCCTTATCTATTATTATAAATGTATTCATCGAAACACTAAGTGCACTCTGTGCAACTTTCGATGTTTTTAGTTCACCTCGCTTCCTACTTAACTCTAATCGGTATTCCGGGAGTTTCCAACATATTCCCTTATAACATAACTCTTTATGCTTTAAGATATCTCATCCTTTATGGATTTGGAAAACATGTCTACAGTTCTCTACTAGACGCTGCGGACAAAACTCAGCTCAACGTTCTGTGATTCGAACTTAATCACTTTTAAACGTTCCTTATTGGATCACATATTATGTTAAGTTGTCATCATGGTTTTCTAAGATAGAACCTATGTATCAACATAGTGGATGATGATCATACTTTTCTTTCTTTCAACCATTGATGTTAAACTTAATACTATTCCTAATTTGAGTTATTAAGGACTAGTTCCTTAATTAACTTCTATTCTGAAACACTTTTCAGAATCCCTTAAGGAATACTACATAATATCATAATACACCTATTACCAACTTCTACACCTTATAAATCATAATTTATAAGTCCTTGAGCTTTCGTTCTTAACACCCTTAAGAATCACTATATAAGCTCCCACTCAAAAAATATGTTAAACACATATTGTTTCAGGAAGACTTACATAGCTCCCACTCAATTTTATGCAAATTGCATATCTACTCACTATTTTGAACAACTTCAAAATCCTTTGATCAAGTATCAAACTTGGAGATTTACTATGAGACACTAGTACTGTTACTAGTTTTAAATCCACTAGACATTTAGCACACATGAATCAAATTCATTTGAAATTTCTCCAAAACTCGACGAATTGTGCTTTTGTCATTCACCCCCTTTTCCACTATGGCTTTGGAGTCATTCGGGAAAATTCCAAGTAACCCCTTTTACTTGTGAGGTTCAGCAACTAATTGCTTTCTAATCTCAAGGGAATTTCGCTATTAGGATTTCTCATAATTTTAGTTTACCATTATTTCCTTAGTAGTTCGTAGGTATGTCATATTCCAACAATCATGACAAATGGTTCACAAATGTCTCATACAAGATATGGATTACATTTTGAATCCTACTTCATGTAGTGAAAACACTAGTGGGGAAAACACAATGATCAATATCATTGATTCTTTCCTTTGTGAAGAGAATCATTCAGGAACGTTGTTTGTTGCGCTTCTCAACACTCTGATGTAGGGTTTTGAATCCTCATCGTGTTTTTCACTATCTTCCATTTGCTCCATAATCGAGAAATATCACTCAAAGTGAGCTTCCTCAAAAATGTACCAAAATCCAAGCAATACAAGTTTTGCTTTGCTTTTGGTTTCAGCTATGGATTTCGTATTCAAAGTTTCCAATGAATACTCTACAAGGACTTATTCGCTATTGTTTTGGTTATATCGAATAACCCCAAAACTTTCACGAATTCAAATGGTTCACTACATTCTAATTGAGTGCTAACTATTTCTAACTAATGGTCTCTACATCTACACTACACCGATTTATTTGGTGCCTTCTATTCAACCCCTTTGATATCTAATATCACATTATGATGCTTTGAATTTTGATGTTTCAAAACACTTTGCATTTCACAATTTATTTTATGCCATTCTTATAAAGTTGAATTTCATTACTATTGATCAAATCATAGCAATTAGATTCTCTTTCATATTTATACCCTTTGTTGATGAAACATTTTGATCAAATCAAATAGTTTCATATTCATGTTTACTTTGGTAAACTTCTTTACACATTTAAACAATCATATAATGATAATTACCATTTTTGTTAAAACACAATACATCGAATATGTATTTACTTTTAACAATTCTTTAAACACTTTGTATTCAAGTAATACACGGTGTTCAAGTTATATTGCCGAACTTAGGCATGATTTATATGTGATAATAAATCAAATGACTTTCACATATTATCACATAACTTTGAATTCAAACAATGGTTTCATTCATCAATGAACATATCATTAAGTTGGGTATTTTAAACAAGGCATTTTAATGTTTTACAAATGTTCATGCATTATCAATTAGTTTCAAACAACAAGGATAATTTACATATAATCAAATAAGATATGAAAACGAATAGAAATTATTCATAAAAGTAGAACAACTTTTTGTTACAAACTCATATGAATAACCGTCTCACAAAGTGTGAGACACACTAAAGAAGTTCACAATATCTTGATTACAATAATCATCCTAAAACATAAACTAAATGATAAATGTCGAGGGAGAGTGTCGCCGGCCATCATCATCATGCTCGCCATCAACACACAACGTCACCTCCTCTCCAGCAAGCACCTCTCATGCAGAAGGGCCTGTTTTCAACAAAACAGAACAAGTATCAACTATACTTAACACTACAAATGTGTTTGCAAGATTATAACATTTATAAAACTGTATATCAAATATATACCTTTGTCATTGATGACCTCAACGACATTTGGTTCAACTAACACATTCCTGAGATGTGTTACGAACCGGTGGAACTCCATTGATTCCGCGTCGCCTCTCATAACGCAAGTCCTAACTTGTGCTTGGTAGCTTGGTGGCAACGACCGTAGCACAACGCCATTTGCGAAAGAGCCCGGCATCCAGCTATCTAGAAAGTATGCAGGCCTCATGTACACATCATGCATGCGCTCCAAGTGGTCGTCCATCGATGAGTTCTCCTCCATCTTAATGGAGAGGAAGTCTGCCATCAGCTCATGCTCCCAAATGCGTGTCTGCTCCACGAAATGTGTCCTAAGCTGTAGCATCAGTGAACGAGGGTTGACATCACCCACGAAAGGCCACAGCTCGTCCACCATTCTGAAACGCATTACAACTAAAATATAGGAGGCCATCTCACGACGGAGATAGTGGTCTTTCCACTGCTCTAGGGTCTCTAGGTCAGTGGGCTGATCCAAATCCATCCCGTCGAGTATGTAGTCGACCACGTCATTCTCGCTAAGGAGAACGTGGAGACATGCAACCCATATGGAGAAGTTTGATCCATCTAATCTGAGCTTCTCTCCTTCTAACCAATCAATTGTCAACACGAAAGGAGCCATCTACATTTATAATTGCAAAAGGAATGTAGACTAAGTTTATAATTAAATGAGTTAATAATAACTCCACTCAGAAACACCTATCTCCAAAAGGGTTCCTAGTGATAACACGACCCCTATTAGTCACATCTCCCCCGATCGTCACAACCATCAATGTGGGTTCAAGGGTGGACGCTAAACGTCGGTCACATCATTCGTGCGACTCGTGCTCGATCTTTCGACCATCCGTGTTCCGAGGCCATGTCTGCACATGCTAGGCTCGCCAACTCAACCTTAGTGTATTCGTTGTGCAACATGGCTTACACCCACTGTATGCGAACGTAGATATGTTTGACACTCAGGCATGTAACCATGGATCGCCTCATACCGAAGAACTTTCTTGGTGGTGCACACTAAGGGGGAACACAATCTTTGGTAATTTTAACATGGATACTCTTATTAGGCTACCGTCGTGTATCTAATACTAGCACACAATAAGATATACAAATAATAACATGAATGTAAATGCGATGTGATATGGTCCTTCACATCGTGATCTCCATCCACTGTCACCGGGTTCCGGCGCCGTAAACACTAGGGTACCAGTGTCATTCCGGCGTGGTAGTTCGTCACCTCCGTGACTATCTATCTACTACTCTGTAACAAAAGGTAATCACTTTACCTTTGCCACAACCATATCACAAAGCAATGCCCCCCTGCAAAACAAAGTTAGACGCCTCTACTTTATCTTTGCATGTTTTACGTGGCTAAATGGGCTTTCGCACAAGAACCGTTCTTACCTACGAACTTTCAGCACAACGCTGATCAAGTAGTTGTCTCTACTACACCCCTTTCGGGGCCCTCCGTTGTAAATGGCATACCAACTAATGCGAGAGAGACAAACACCCCCCTAAGCCACTTTATACGGTACAAGCCGTATGCCAAGCGTGGACCAGTCTCGCGTATGAACGCGTAAAGTCGGTTGGGGGCCGCTTCATCAAGCATTACTACGGTATACACAAGTACACGTGGGAGGGTAACAACTAAAAGATCAACGCTCACACACTACATCTCGTGTGTTCTACCCGTACTAGCATTACTACGCATAGATCTAGCTCTAATACCACTGTAGGGGTTCCGCACATGAAAACAATAAAATTTTACCCTACGCCCCTGAACCCCTGAAGCTGCCAGGACCTATCTATTAGTAACACAGTAACGGGAGAGGCTATTCGCGAACTTACTCTCGAAGACCAAAAAGCGTTGTCAACGCTCAGGAGAGCGTGGTTGATGTAGACGAGCCGAAGCCGACCTCAAGGTCATGATGAAGTCCTTGCGCTCCTTGGATCCAACGACTAGAGTGCCTCAAGTGTGACACCTCACGGGGAGTTACACACGTCTGGTGCCTGACGATGACTCCCGCTTCCCTGATCCAGCAGCAGTTGCGGAAGTAGAGCTCCCGGATCCGAATCCCGCAACGCGACGGTGCTCCACGGTGAAGATGTCTCTCGTTCGCGCAGTCTAGACTTGGTACCACGGTCACGAGAGAGAGAGAGAGAGAGGGAGATAGAAAATATCAATTAGAGGTCTTTCCAAAAGTGGGGAGACCTTTATTGATTATTGGTGTATTTATCTGGCCAAATACCCCCAATATATATAGGGGAAGAGGGGGTACACCCTCCCTCAAAGTCCCGGGGTGGGACTAAACATGGGAGAGGGGTGGGGTGGCGCGCCAGCAAGCCCCCCACAATGGGCCCCACATGGGGGCAGGCCCACTAGGGCCGCTGGCCACCGCCTAGGCCCTTCCTAGGGGTGGGATCCCCTCTTGGGCCTTTTCCCCTCCGGGAATTGGCCCATTAAGCCTTTGACCATTTAATTGATTTTTCTCTTTATTAAATAATTATGAATAAATGATTAAATCAACATTTAACATTCATTCACATATTTATTCAATCTCCGTGGCTATGGAACACCTTCCACCTCCACTCCGGACATCCTCTGGACTTACCGAAACCCTTCCGGTTTTCTCTCTACTATTCTTCGACGATTCCACTGATCCTATAAACACTCTCTAAGCATCATCAAGCCCTTAAGCGTGATACCCCACGGTTCGGGAGCACTCCAGACATGGTCGGGACACTCCCGCACCAATGATCGACAGAGGGACCTAGATGGCCATGTGACCCCTGTGCGTTCCACGAAGATCTTTCGTCGTTTGAACCCGGACAGTCGTGTCTTATTCCCTTTGTCTCTCGATACTTGCATTGCCCGAGATCTGATCAATGACATCACCACGTTGTGTTCAATCTCGTTATTGAACAATGCTACTTGACTCGTTCCGACAAGTGATATCCCTGTGATCAAATCATACGCTGCGCAGCTATTGGATATTACTTCTCCGAGTGGGCCCTTGAGTATCTTCCCGTCACATGGACGGACAAATCCCGCTCTTGACATATATTGCCTCTACGGTTTCCTCCGAGTACCTAAACACACCTTTATAACCACCATATTACTAGATGGCGTTTGATGCTATCTAAGCACCCTTGGGAGACAGTGATTGATATAGCCTCACGGTCTAAGGAATAGTCTACGAGGATCCATTTCAAATCATCGTAACTTGAACTTCGTGAAATGATCGGGTCACGATGTTTAGGTTGGGTATTGGTTCACCATCTCATTCTCAGAATGAGATGACCTCATTTCCAACTGGCATAAATGCCACATGATCATGAAACCTGATCATCTGTTGACCAATGAACCAGTGACTAGAGTTTCACTGGGAACCCCTGGTTGTTTGTATATCACACGTGTATTGATGTTTCCACTCAATACAGTTATAGCATGATATAAAACTTAATCATAAACTATATGAAATATGATAATAGTCCTTACTACTATTTGTCTCTAGGGCATATTTCCAACACTTCCGCCTTCTCGTCGGTAAGCGAGAAGGAGGGCGAGCGAGGTTATTTTACGTTGCTTATATGATTGTTGTTATTAATTAACGGGCGTTCGTCCATCTTTGGTTGGGTGGATGCGTAGCGTGTCTCTATAGAACTTTGTAGATATTGTTTTTCGCTGCAATTGCGTCACCCCCAGGTTGTTCCCTTTATATGCATTAAGACTTGCTGAGTACCCCTAGGGTCTCACACAATAAATATTTGGTGCATATGGACAGGTATACTCCCAGGAAGGTTACTGGGTTGAGGAGACGGATGATGGTGGCAACGACTATCAGGTGTAGAGATTCCGGGGATGGAGATCCATGAGATCTGTGGGCAGGATGTGCTTGTTTTTAGGGCACCTTATGCTGATTTACTTCTTATCCATACTCAGATCTTGTATTCCGCATCTGCTTGATACTCTGTTGCGTGATGTATGAGGAGATATCCTAAAATATTATATCTATCTAGGATATTTGGATCATGCCGTATGACGTTGAATATTTTGTTTCTATTGTTTCTAGATGGTGTGACTCTGATGTCTATTGTAAGTCGCAGACATACATATTCATTTGTGTATGTTGTGGTCACGTTACCTGTTGCTTACGCCGCTCGCTCTTGTCCCGATGTTCTTGAAAGTGGATAAGGTGGTTGATGACCCACAAGTATAGGGGGTGTATCGCAGTATTTTCAATAAGTAAGAGTGTCAAACCCAACGAGGAGCAGAAGGTGCTGGCTAGTGGTATGGATCAGGAATTCTCTGCAAATACTTAGCAAACAGATTTTTAGGGGGTTTTGATAAAGCAAGTAAACAAAGTACTAGTAAATAAAAGATAGTAGAAATGAATGCAGCAAGTGGCCCAATCCTTTATGCAGCAAAGGACAAGCCGGTTGTATTACTTAAGATTACCAAACGTTCTCAAGGACACATGGGAAGACTGTCAAGTGCTTTCGCTTCATATAGTTGATTAATCTTCTTTAGCTTGCTAAGTGTTGTGTGGGCGAACCTGTGCTAATGTACCGACCTTCCTAGGACTAATACATACTTGTGATTATACCCCTTGCAAACATCCGTAAGTACAAGAAAGTAATTAAGGTAGAAACCTAACCACAACTTTAAACTCTAAGACCCTTACGTCCCTTGTGCAATGGTTTCCTAACGGGGGTTCAGGTTTCTGTCCCTCCGGCAACCCCTACGATTAGTAGCCAAATACACAATGCATTACCCTAGGCCCATATAGGTGAAGTGTCATGTAGTCGACATTCACATGACACCACTAGAAGAAGTACACCACAACTTAAATATCAAACTATTGAATCTTTCTCAACACAATTCCACTACTAACAACATGACTTCTCCCATGTCCTCAAGAACAAAACGAACTACTCACAAGACATCATATGGATCATGATCAGAGATGGAATAATGATGTATAACAATCTTAACATAAACAATAATTCAATGGTTCACTCAAAAGCATCAACTACAAAGAGTAGTCAACACCGGGAAAGTTTCCCCTATGAACTATGCAAGATTCAACACAATTGTTACAGCAATATGGAGATGGTGATGAGGGTGCTGATGGTGATGATGGTGATGATGATGATGATGATCCCGATGAAGTCCAGCTTGATGGTGGTGTTGATGGCGACGATCTCCCCTCTCCGGGAAGGAATTCCCCCGGCAGAAATCTGTCTGCCGAAGAGATCTTTCTCTCTCGGTGTTTTCCGCTCCGCAGAGGCGGGGGAATCTTTCTGTGGTTGCTCCCCGAGTCTTAGGGTTTTGGGTGGATGATATACGCCAGAGGGGAGAGCTTGGAGTGGGTCAGGGCGGTCACACCACTTGCTGGCGTGGCCTAGGGCTGCCCGCGCCAGGGGGTGGTGTGGACCCCCTGTGGCCCATCTCCAGCCCTCCTTCTGGCTTCCTTCGTCTTCTGGAAAAATAGGATTTTCCGTATATTTTCCCGAATTTTCTGATCTTCGCGAATTTTGCCTCCAAACAACACCTTTTCCATCAGAATCCTGACTGAAGTGGTCCATGCTCCAAAAGTCATCAACCATGCAAAAACAGATGAAATAACATAAGTATCACCTCTCAATACAAAATATATCAATGAATAATAGTGAATTATGACATAGAATAGTGATGCAAAATGGACGTATCAACTCCCCCAAGCTTATACTTCGCTTGTCCCCAAGCGAAACTGAGCTCAATAAACATGGCCTTAGGTTTATGGAGTGAAGAGTCGATAAAAGAATACGGACAAGAAGCATCACATTCATCAATACACAGATCATAATAGAAGACAACTCACTATTATATAACTCAACTTGTAATAGGTAAAGGAAACACAATAGAGATACATAAAGTGAATCATAATTGGTAATGGCAAACTTAGCTCTTGGTCGAAGAATAGTTGATAATTTGCTGGAGTTCACAAATAGCTGGTTTTCAATGATAGCTTTCAAAGTAGTAAACATCAAGATAAGAGCAATGTGCAAAACAAGGAACATAAGACATGATTGAATAAATCATCATATGAATGAATGAAACACAACAAGTCAAAATACTTGCTGAGATAGAAGGGAATAGGTTTACTGACTCAACTACAAAGTAAAAGAAAGGCCCTTCAAAGAGGGAAGCAAGGATTGCAAGTCTCATAAAGAGCTCCCAAAAATTATGATACTTACTAGCTTTCAGCTCTCATTGCCCCTATCATAGGCATCTTTAGGCGATTAAGATTAAAGTGATCAAATATGAGGATATGCATTGACAAGTTGTAAGTTGAGAATCTCATGTCCCTTGAATCGAGGGTCGCTCCTCATGCTACTCAAGTTTAGTCACCGGTAAGTTCTTGTCATCGTAAGCATATGTGTATCATAGAGAACCGCCAACGGGGTACCCCTTGCCCGATGATATGGAAGAATCCCCATATCAAAATGACAAGGCAAGCGGACAACAAGCATCTCAGCAATCTTCTTATTTACCATGTGAATATGGTGCTTTTTTCTCTCTTTCCTCTTTTCATAATCTCTTTTTTCTCTCTTTTTCTCAATATAGGACTCTTTTCTTTATAAAAAGAATGCTTCATAGATACTCGTTATGGTTACGCTGCAGGTTTCCACCATGTCAGCATGGATTAGACCAGCGGCCCACGCGTTTCTCTAACACACATGCATAACTCCATGGACTTACAAGCCCCCCTTTCATTTCACACCGACAGCATCCATAGACAAAAGAACATGATATCAACTTGGTACTAAGTACCCGTGCAATGTTGAAAGTGTTCCCCATGACAGCATGGTTCTGCTAATTCACAACTTACAAAGCGCAAGCATATACGCAACATAGGTGAGAACAATGGTTCAAGTTTATTAAATGCAAGAAAGTAAAGTGTGCCATTAAGTTCGTGAGAGCTTTAATCACTAATTTTCACATAACAAGTTTAATTTGGGAGGTAGACAAAACAAGAATTTACTTGGAATAGCAATAATGCTACTAGGTAGGTATGGTGGACACAAATGGCAAAGGTTTTGGTTTAAAGGAGTGGATGCACGAGAAGAATTCCCTCTCAGTACAGGTTTTTGGCTAGCAAGGCTGGGTAGCAAGTATAAGAGTTGAAGGAAACAAACAAACTTACAAGCGATAAAGACAAACATGCAATCTTCCTTGGAAGCACAAAAGATCTTAATTAGAGAATACTAACTTATGAGCAAATCGAGAAAGAAAGATGATGAAATTATTTTTCTTTAGAGTACTTTTATCTTTTCATTCAACTCTCAAAAATAGTGTTGCTACTGACCGAGCCAGGTTTGCCAAAACCAACTAAATTAACTCGATGATCCCAAAGTGATACCAATACTAACAACAAGATCAATCATATAACCACAAATTGAAAACTAATATAAGCTATGAAAAAGAGTGAATGATAGAACTTCTCATTAATATTCCATAACGGCAACTCACACCAAGGGATACATATCTAACGAGAGAGGGTACACTTCCATAATGCAAACCATACTACATAATAACTTCTCTATTCATGATATGACTCTACTAAAAAGGTAAAAAGATAGAAGATAGTGATGTGATACCACGGCACTCCCCCAAGCTTGGAACAAACCAAGGGGATGCCAAACCTGATGACGAATTACTCCTTTGGTGGTGGTGGTATCCTGTCGATGAGCTCTCTGATTAGTTTCCCCAAGTCCTCAGTCTCGAAGGTGAGATTACGAATCAGCTGTGAGTTCTTCTCAATGCGGCTCATGATCATGTCAGGTTGAGAATTCCAGCTCTTGCTATTCTTTCCCCACTCTTCCTCCTTGAAGTCTTCTTTTCCTGCATGGATAGAACGAGGCAAATCCCAATTGGAGGGTAATTTCCCCTTGGGGCATATTCTGGTATTGATGCTCATGGATAAGGGTATGGAAAGGATTCTTGGTGTGTGGAGGAAGTGACAGTGGAGCCAAACTGTGACGAGGGGCTTTCCCCCCAGTCTGCAACCGTGCAGTCCTTCTAACTCTGACAGGTTTCGTCACCACTCCAATGCTTGCAGTGGTAGTGTCGGTGTGCGGATGTTGGTATTGCTCCTCTTCACCTTCACTCTTGATCTCCTTCTCCTTCCTGGGGTCTTGGAGGTCTTCCTCCATAGGCTCCTTCCCTTTATCCTTGGCGGACACCATGGTGCTTCTAAACTTTCAAAGAGTACGTCCTGGCAAAAAAGACCGAAACAAAAACACGACAAAAACACGATATACGAACCTCGGAAGATCCGGGGGGTTATATATTACGGAGTTTCACATCAAAAGAAAGGTACTGGGAGAAAACGAGTCAGAGGCGGAGTCCGGGGTGGACTCACCACCTGGTGGCGCGGCCAGGGGTGGGTCCGCGCCACAGGGTGGTGTGAGCCACCATGTCTCCGTTTCCGTCCCTTTTTCGCTTCGTAGCTTTCCTTATTGACTAAAAACTGGAAAAATATAGTTGGATTGTATTTTCGTGGAACTTTTCTTACCGGAACTGTTACCTATTTGAAAACGGACTCTGCAGGTCTCTGAATTTGGTATTTAGTGGGTTCTTCTAGAGTCACCACTTGAATAATCATCAGTATCTTCATCTTCATACACTTATTACTTGAGTCATAAAACCTTTCTCTTCCGTATTACACCATTATCTCGACTTCCTGGAAATTTCTTTCACACAAAACTTCACACAATTCTCATTAGCAACATTAGTATAAGTGAAGTGATAAAACCTTTTGAGTCCAAGTTCAACAGAAAACCATCAAAACATAAGCTACTGTAGCAACTCCTTCTGAAAACCCAAAAAGAATTCAAAAAGGAAATCGAATAAAGAAGCAAATGCAAGATTGGCAAAATCTGTCAAAGCAGACCAGCAGGTAAAGATCAATTTTTTCGACAATCTTATGTTGCTCAAATAAAAAAGTGCAAAACTAACGAAAGTTAAATAACAACCTGGGGCAGAAGCGCAAAAAATTACAGCTCAATCAGACATACAGATATCTCTCACGAAATTTTACGGTGAAGCACAAAAATCTGTTTTGGGACAGCAACTTTCACAAATATTACTTCTCTCTCATTAGAGGTTGATCTTGACACAAAACCCAAACAAAAGGATAAGGAGAGGTTATTACCGAAGTAATAACTTCCAAAACTCAAAGAAACAAAAAACAAACTGAAAACAAAAACAAATTGGGTTGTCTCAAGATGGGCATGATAATTTTGAAGATGCTCACTCAAGAATATGAATTGAAGTGAAAGAGAGCATTAAGAAGCAAAAACACACACACATTTAAGTCCAACCCACTTCATATGCAAGGGAATTTTGTAAACAAACAAGTTGTTGAAACCAGAGGCTACTTGCATAAGAAGGCAAAAGAAGTGCAACACAAAAACTTTCAGCATAAAATGAGGAAACTTGATATTATTGAGATGCACAAGAACACTTTTCCCTCTCTCATAGTAACTTTCAGTATCATGCATAAACTTAACAATATAACTATCACAAGGACCATCGTGACAATGATCACTTATTCTAACAGAAAACACCGGAATACTAGCTCTCATAACACTACTGTGTGAAACAATATTAGAGGTATCCTTACAAGGATAGTGTGTCCCTCTTTTTCATATTTAGTAACCAAGTATTTCACATTTGCTATAATAGGTTCATTAACCATTTAGTTATCAAGTTCAACAGCTTTATTCATACTTTCATCTACCATACTAGCCATCATAGAATGTTCCCTTATCTTAACTAGGAAAGGCATTTTCTCAATGTAAGGTTTAGGTAAAACATGATTAGCAGTATAATCTTCAGTATTTCTTGCAGGAACACTCTTAGCAATATCTTTATAAGGTTCATGATACTTATTCCACTTCTTTTTAGGCACTTCAATGTAGGAAGCAAAAGCCTTAAAATAAGAAGCAATAGCCTTAAAATAAGTCATCAGTTCCCATAAAAGATTCAATCATTCATAATCATAATTTATACCTGACTTTCTACCTTTGTCATTCTCCCAATATTCAGCATTGTCTTGAATACGGTCCAGAAGATCCCATTTAGCTTCTTTTTCCATGCGAGTGAATGATCCAGCACAAGAAGCATCCAATAAATCTTTGTCATGTAGAGGGAGCCTTGCATAAAAGTTATTGATAATAATATTGTTGGGGAGCTCATGAATGGGACATTTGAGAATTAGTAACTTCAATATCCCCCAAGTTTGAGCTGTACTCTCTCCATCAAGAGGTCAAAAGTTGTATATTTGATTCCGATCTTTATGAATCTCACTAGGAGGATAAAACTTTGAATAAAAGAGAGGCACTATTTCCTCCCATTCCAGAGCTTGACCATTCTTCAGCAACTTATACAATTCCTCAGCTCTTCCTTTCAGCGATAATGAAAATAACTTCTTCTTAACTTGATCTGTAGTAATACCTGCACATTTGAACAACCCGCATAATTCGTGTATAAAGAGTAAATGATCACCGAGATGGACAGTTCCATCCCCAACATAATAGTTATCCATAACACGATCAATAATTCTTGTAGGTATTTTAAAAACATCATTTTCAGCAGGTGGTGGTTTATCTACTACCTTAGTAGTGGTAGTAGCATTACCAAATAAGAAACTCAGCGAATTATCCATAACGAAAATAAAGCAACTAGCAGAAGTAAACAATACTCATAGTAGAAGTTTCCTTTACTAGTTCCACTCTCCAATAGCGTTTCACTCCCCGGCAACGACGCCAAAAAATAGTCTTGATGACCCACAAGTATAGGGGGTGTATCGGAGTATTTTTGATAAGTAAGAGTGTCGAACCCAACAAGGAGCAGAAGGTGCTGGCTAGTGGTATGGATCAGGAATTCTCTGCAAATACTTAGCAAACGGATTTTTAGGGGTTTTTGATAAAGCAAGTAAACAAAGTACGAGTAAATAAAAGACAGCAGGAATGAATGCAGCAAGTGGCCCAATCCTTTATGCAGCAAAGGACAAGCGGGTTGTATTACTTAAGATGACCAAACGTTCTCGAGGACACATGGGAAGACTGTCAAGTGCTTTCGCTTCATATAGTTGATTAATCTTCTTTAGCTTGCTAAGTGTTGTGTGGGTAAACCTGTGCTAATGTACCGACCTTCCTAGGACTAATACATACTTGTGATTATGCCCCTTGCAAACATCCGTAAGTACAAGAAAGTAATTAAGGTAGAAACCTAACCACAGCTTTAAACTCTAAGACCCTTACGTCCCTTGTGCAATGGTTTCCTAACGGGGGTTCAGGTTTCTGTCACTCCGGCAACCCCTACGATTAGTAGCCAAATACACAATGCATTCCCCTAGGCCCGTATAGGTGAAGTGTCATGTAGTCGACGTTCACAAGACACCACTAGAAGAAGTACACCACAACTTAAATATCAAACTATTGAATCTTTCTCAACACAATTCTAGTTCTAACAACATGACTTCTCCCATGTCCTCAAGAACAAAATGAACTACTCACAAGACATCATATGGATCATGATCAGAGATGGAATAATGATGTATAACAATCTTAACATAAACAATAATTCAACGGTTCACTCAAAAGCATCAACTACAAAGAGTAGTCAACACCGGGAAAGTTTCCCCTATGAACTATGCAAGATTCAACACAATTGTTACAACAATATGGAGATGGTGATGAGGGTGCTGATGGTGATGATGGTGATGATGATGATGATCCCGATGAAGTCCAGCTTGATGGTGGTGTTGATGGCGACGATCTCCCCTCTTCGGGAAGGAATTCCCCCGGCAGAAATCTGTCTGCGGGAGAGATCTTTCTCTCTCGGTGTTTTCCGCTCCGCAGAGGCGGCGGAATCTTTCTGTGGTCGCTCCCCGAGTCTTAGGGTTTCGGGAGGATGATATACGCTAGAGGGGAGAGCCTGGAGTGGGCCAGGGCGTCCACACCACCTGCTGGCGCGGCCTAGGGCTGCCCGCGCCACGGGGTGGTGTGGGCCCCCTGTGGCCCATCTCCAGCCCCCCTTATGGCTTCCTTCGTCTTCTAGAAAAATAGGATTTTCTATATATTTTCCCAGATTTTCTGATCTTCGCGAATTTTGCCTCCAAACAGCACCTTTTCCATCAGAATCCTGACTGCAGCGGTCCATGCTCCAAAAGTCATCAACCATGCAAAAACAGATGAAATAACATAAGTATCACCTCTCAATACGAAATATATCAATGAATAACAGTGAATTATGACATAGAATAGTGATGCAAAATGGACATATCAGTGGTCGACCGGTACCGTGCCCAGCTCCACTTCGACGGGCCTACACGTGGGTGGCCTTGGGCCTCCGCAGTAGAATCCCTTATCCACTTCTGGTTCATCTAGGCTCGTGCTTAGAGTGTAATGTCCGAGGTATTACAGCTTGCCAAGGAACACTAGGATGTTTAAATAGCATAATTGAGTAAGAGAGTTTCATGTCCCAGGTAGTATAACAATGAAGTGTCTTATTTACACCCACATCGATAAATCAAGTCAATCTAAAATACTTCTAATCCAATCATTGTCTTTCAAGAAAAATTCTTAAAGTAGTAATGAGACCATGCCATGGACTTGTTATGTGGATCCCCATAGATATTTTCTGGCCTAGTACAAATCATAGCGTACATGATGGATCCGATTGCAGAAGCATACGGAATCACACTCATCCGACTTTGCTCATCAGTTGTCGAAGGACAGTGAGTCTTGCTAAGTTTTACGCCATGGGACATCGGTAAGAACCCCTTCTTAGACGATTCCATGTTGAACTTATTCAACACTTTGTCCAAGTATGTACTTTGACTCAATCCAATGAGCCGCTTTGATCTATCTCTATAGATTCAGATTCCTAGTATGTAAGTTGCCTCACCCAAGACTTTCATCGAAAAACTCTTTTCCAATGATTCCTTAGTTTCTTGCAACATCTGGACATCATTTCTAATCACTAATATGTCATCCACATATAGGATCAGAAAGTTTACTTTGCTCCCACTAAACTTCTTGTATAAACAAGAATCATGATTACTCTTGATGAAGCCAAACGATTTGACTACCTCATCAAAGCGAATATTCCAACTCCGAGATGCTTGCTTCAACCCATAAATGGATTTCCGAAGCTTGCATACCTTGTCAGCATTAGCCGGATCGACAAAACCCTCAGGATGTATCATATACATGTCCTCGGTTAAATTTCCATTAAGGAAAGCCGTCTTGACATCCATCTGCCATATCTCATAGTCGAAATAGGCTGCTACAGCTAACATGATCCGAACTGATTTAAGCATTGCCACGGGAGAGAAAGTCTCATCGTAGTCAACTCCTTGAACTTGTCGGAACCCCTTCGCGACAAGCCATGCCTTATAGATAGAAACATTTCCATCCATATCAGTTTTCTTCTTAAAGACCCATTTGCACTCGACAGGTCTTGCACCGTCTGGCAGATCAACCAAGTTCCAAACTTGATTTTCATCCATGGACTTTAACTCGAATCTCATGGCTCCAAGCCATGACTCAGAATCAGAACCCACCATCGCTTCCGAATAAGTTGTCGGCTCATCACTGTCCAACAACAACACATCACGAACACTTCGCAATCTGGCCGATCTTCGTAGAGTCGATGCAGTTGCCGGCTCAAGTACCACGATTGGCTCAACCTCTAAGGCTTTTGCCGACTCGCTGCTGGCCGGTATCTCTCGAATTTCTTCGAGCTGCACTATGCTCCCACTGACTCCCCAACTGAGAAACTCTTTCTCAAGGAAGACACCGTTCCGAGCGACACACTTTGCCCTCTTCTTGGTTGTAGAAGTAGTAACCCAAGGTTTCCCTCGGATATCCTACGAAAATACACTTATCCGACTTAGCTGTAAGCTTGTCTGACTGAAGTCGCTTGACAAAAGCTTCACAACCCCAAATCTTAAGAAAAGATAAACTCGGCTTCTTGCCAGTCCACATCTCATGCGGTGTCTTCTCTACCGACTTTGATGGTACTCTGTTTAGTGTGAACGCTGTAGTTTCTAGACAATACCCCCAAAATGATAAAGGCATATCTGTTCGACTCATCATTGATCGTACCATGTCCAACAGGGTCCGATTCCTCCTTTCCGACACACCGTTTCTCCGCGGCGTTCATGGAGGAGTGAGCTGGGGAACTATTCCACAGCTCTGCAGATGGTCATCAAACTCATGGCTCATGTACTCGCCTCCTCGGTCCGGCCGAAGAAACTTTATTTTCTTGCCGAGTTGATTTTGTACCTCATTCTAGAATTCCTTGAACTTTTTAAAGGCTTCCGACTTATGTTTCATCAAGTAGATATATCCATACCTACTCAAATCATTAGTGAAGGTAATGAAGTACTCATAACCACCTCTAGCTGTTGTGCTCATTGGGCCACATACATCACTATGTACTAGTCCCAATAAGTCAGACGCCCTTTCACAACTCTTTGCAAAAGGTGTCTTGGTCATCTTGCCGAGTAGGCAGGATTCACATGTCTCGAACGACTCCAAGTCAAACAAAGTTAGGAGTCCATCATCATGGAGCTTCTTCATGCGTTTCCAACTTATATGACCAAGCCGACAATGCCAAAAGTAAGTCATATTCAGATCATTTGGTTTCAACCTTTTCACATTTATATTATAGACAGATTCACCATCAAGATTCAAAATAAATAACCCGTCCTGGACGGGTGCAAAGCCGTGAAACATATCATTCAAATATAAAGAACAACCATTATTCTTAATATTCGACTCATAGCCTTGTCTCATCAAACATAAGGCAGAAATAATGTTTCGACTAAGCACTGGAACATAATAACAATTATTCATCTCCATTAAGAATCCAGAAGGTAAATGAAGTTGCATCGTGCCGACTTCCAACGCAGCGACTCTCGCTTTGTTGCCGACTAGAATGTCAACCTCGCCTCTCGCCACGCTCCTAGTTCTTACCAGTCCCTGCAACGAGTTGCAGATGTGAATGAATGATCCGATATCATATACCCAAGAACTACCAGGTGCATCAACAAGATAAATGTCTATAATATTGCAAACAAGCGTACCTGAGCCGGAAGTCACACCTCCACTCTTGGCTTTGTCAGCCAGATACTTGCTGCAATTCCTCTTCCAGTGGCCATCCGCCTTGCAGTAGAAGCAAGTGGATCCGACTCCAGGAGATGGCTTAGTCCCCGAGGAAGCGCTTTGGATCGGGTCCTCAGCCTTACCTCTCGACTTAGCCTTCTTCTTCTTAGTCCAAGAACTCTTCTTGAACTTAGCCTTATTCTGCACCATCAACACTTGATTGGCACCTTTCTTGAGATCCACCTCAGCCTGCTTGAGCATCCCATGTAATTCAGTGAGCTTCTTATCCATACCATGCATGTGGTAGTTCGATATGAACTGGCCATACACACTAGGAAGAGAGTTCAGAATTATGTCTGTAGCGAACTCTTCGCTAATGGGGTAGCCAAGCCTTTCCAGAGACTGCACGTAACTAACCATCTTGATCACATGCGGACTCAGTGGATCACCATCCTTAAGCTTGCAGCTCAACAAAGCCTGAGAGACTTGATACCTCTCAGTCTTTGCCTAAGCCTGGAACATACTTTTGAGGCTTTCGATCATATCGTAGGCCTCAACATTCTCGAACTGCTGCTGCAAGTCCGGTTCCATGTGAGCAAGCATAAGATAGCTAATCTCTGTGGATTCATCACAAATCCAACGGTAGGCATTGGTGGCTGCGACAGTCGCATTCTCATCCGGCTCAGCTGGAAGTGGGTTGTCTAGGACACGGTCCCTTTTTTCTTGTTTGAGAACAATTCTCAGATTACGATACCAGTTGGTGAAATTAGTTCCATTCAGCTTATCTTTCTCTAAGATGGTTCTCAAAGCAAAACCGGAAATCTGAGGAAGACTGCTAGGTGCCATTGATCTACAATAGAAAATATGCAAAACACTTAAGACATGTATCCATAAAGAGCAAGCATATTAAACATTTTAATATTTATGCTCCCACTAGAACCAACACCCCTCCGATGGTTACTTAGTGATTCAGGACCCTAAATAAGTAAGTCGACTAGTGAGCTTTAGCATCACCGCTAGCCGTCAAGTGATCTAGGTAGACAACTCATTGTCAATCGTATCTCATATGACTCCTGTTGGATGGGTGGCATCACATGCCCCGGCTCCCATCCGACTTTTCCCTGAGTCCCACATCCGTTGTGATAAACCCGGCTAGATTACCAAGTGCTTCCGATGTAAGAGTCCGACTCGAACCCACCTAGTCGGAAAGAATTGATAGCACCTCAATTTTATGAGCCCACTACCAAAAATGTCCGACTTGTGATGGTGCAGCACTGGCGGGGAAACCGACTAGACCTTCTTTGAGGGATTACTTTCTACCAACTATCTAATAGAGGTAAAACAGAGAAATAACAATAACACAAAATAAAGCAATTATAATGTGAAATGGTATGGCTCTCTTCATGGCGATCTCCATCTCCACAAAGCCTGTAATCCGACTCGTGTCAACTCTTGTCACATGCCGTCTTACTCCATGTAGCCGACTTGTACATCGACTTGCATGCCATCCGAGTTCTCCAAACAGCCACACTAGCTAGTAATGTAAATTACATAGAGAATCTGACACACAGGTCGTTATACAATAAAGTGACAGCACCTAGGCTCCAACCGGCTGACAAAAACCATGATACGCAAATCACATATGGATTACACACATCACATGCACATAAGCCATACCATTCACAATATCATCCTGCAAAAACAAGTTATGCATAGATATGATATCTACCGGCGTTGTGAAACTCGTAACGACATCTAAGATGCTACGATTTTTTTCAAAAACGCAGATCTCATCTGCATTCCGGACATGGATTTCTTCATCGGATAAAACAATTTTATCCAAATCTGATCCGGACTCTGATTCGACCAAACTCTTTGATCTTCAATCACCGCATCCAGATTTACGTGTCAAAGTCTACCCCCGATGGCGGAAACCGACCGGTAGGGGTATGTCGTTCCACGACCTCAGCAGCAAGATCACAGAAAACGGATCATCTAATTCCCCGAGTACAGTTGATCCAATCAACCTCGTACAAAACCGATCTATCTCATAGATCGACGACTAAAACTGCAATTAGATCCAATCTAACGCCAACCACATATCACATATGCATGATCTCGAGCCTAAAACCAGAAGCTAACGCTCTGATACCACTGTTGGGCCACGAAGAGATAAACGAAACTTTTTCCCTACGCGGTGATCCCAAGATCTAGCTCAGATAGAAGGCCACGAGGATTACCACTAGACACGCAGTTGCGGAATCGATGAAGCATGTCGCTTGATACAGTGCAGTCCTCACGATCCGTTCCGGTTCCATGATCGTCGAAGTGCTGAGCATACAACACCTCTGCCAGTATCCACACATACGAGGAGGAGCGCCGGTGATGGACTGCTAGTACCGGTACGGCGGCGATAGGACGGACTGGGGCTAGGGTTTCCAACACATGGAGTGATCTAACCTTGTGCTCTAAGAACCTGTGCCCCAGCTTATATAGGGAGTGAAAGTGGGCTCCACTCACTTGTGGCCCATTCACTAAAAAGGCCTATATTAGCCACTACAAGTCTCACTTGATGACTAAGGCCATGTCTCTATTTGGGTCCAACCCAAATAGATTTCCTATTTGGGTCTAACCCAAACTTTCTCCCGCTCTTAACTGTGTGACCCGATAGGATCATGGTAACCCGGACACGATTCCGAGTCTCACTCGTGATCGATCAGTCGGTAGCGGCTCCTAGCAGAACGTGCCGACTCCCAAGTACCAATAAGTCATGACAACATACCTTTCCAATGCGACTAAGTCCCCTTTACCTCACGATATACCTTGTCGGACTATAGGCGAATGATCGTCATCCCTTAAATAGTCCGACTCTCTTTCTCGATCCGAGATAAGTGATTCATCCGACTAACTCTTAGTCGGTTGCCTCGGTTAACACTTAACTGAGACGCGCATGGCCATGCTCTCCGAATCATATCTTCCGAGAGGGCCCAGAGAATATTTCTCCAGATGGAGGAGCAAAATCCCGTCATGGTTATTCACATCACACAGCTTGATTCTCAGTCGACCCGAACTCCGCCTTTATAACTGCCCAGTGACGGAATATCGTTTGACAGAACCTAAGTCGGTGATCCTCCACTCGGATTGTGCAATAACCTCAGGTCTAAGGATTACATTGATTGAGACATGCAAATGACGACTTGTTCGTTGCATCTCAATATGGGTCAGTCCGACTCGCTAAACTATTTAGCCGAATCCGTGTAAGTCGGAATAGCATCTCCATGCCCATGACAAGTGGAACCGAGTCATCTACCGACTTTCACATTGGTCTAAGTTGTGTGTCCAACACAACCTCAACGACCAAGGACAATTAGTATGAACAACATGAATATGCAGTTCCACAATCGAATCACATATTCAATGATACATATGAGTAGTACATACATGGACAATAACCTTATGAATACATTGGGAATAACATCATACATGATTGCCTTTAGGGCATATTCCCAACACGCCGAGCCGCTGGATGCCGATGATTGGCTCCGGGAAATCACGAGGCTACTGGATACCGTAGATGTTGCTGAGCACGACAAGGTCAAGTGCGCTACCCACCTTCTGCGTGGGGAAGCCTCTCTTTGGTGGTAGAGCTATCTAAGAGCAAGTCCTCCTGGATTTCAGCCAACATGGGGGCAATTCACTGATGCTTTCAAAGAGAAATACCTGCTTGAAATTGTCATGGAACGCATGAAGGAGGTGTTCCTGAATCTCAAGCAAGGAAGCGACAATGTCAATACTTACATCAAGAACTTTGCAAACATATCTTGTTATGGTGGGGATGAGGTTTCTGATGATAATAAAATACATAAGAGGTTCTGTCAAGGGCTAAATGCTTCAATCAAATATGCTCTCACCTACACCACTCCAAGCTCGTTTCTCAAGCTTCAGCAAGCAGCTCTTCAAGAGGAGGAAAGTAAATAGGCATATGATGATTCCAAGAAGCACATCCGTGATACTAGTGGTTCTTCGGCAGTGACCGCTCCTTCTAAGTGTCGGCACTGCCACTCCCTGCTCCGCCAAGACCACCAACTTTCTCGCCAAGGCCACCATACTCGTACAACGCCGCTCCAAGGGGCTACAACAACAACTACCCTAAGGCGTTGTATGGTGGAGTTCCAGGATACTCTACTCCTTGTCTGAGTGGCGCTTGTTTCTCGTATGGGAACACTGGACACCAGCAGTGAAACTGTCCTATGAACAACAAGGCTCTTCCTCCACCACCTCGAAGACCTGCTTCGACAATTACTGCTCGCGCACCTGCACCACGGGCTCTCAACATCAACACAAAGCCCGTGTCCACTATTGCTCGCGCCAACAACATCAACATTGTTCAAGCTGAGCACACACCTGGAGTTATGCTGGGTAAGCTTCCTTTAACTCAGTTTCTGCACAAGTTTTATTTGATTCTGGAGCATCGCATTCATTTTTATCCTTCAAGTTTTCTCAAGAGAATGGGCTATCATTTGATTCGTTACCTAAAAATCTAATGGTTCTTTCTCCCGGGGCAAGGATGTTAACTTCGAAGATCAGTTATGACAATCAGGTTCAAATTGGGGATTCTTCCTTTCCAGCCTCTTTGATTATTCTAGGCAACTCAGATATTGATTTCATTTTCGGCATGGATTGGTTGGCTGCAAATAAAGTTGTGATTTATTGTGGTGAACATTCGATTTCTTTGAAAATTCCTGAAGGCCATATAGTCTATTCTCCAAGGCAAACTCCTTCTATTTAGCTCTACTCTTTGGGTGTCCAAAACATTGATGTTATGAAAGCCTTGTAAAATGTTCCTATGGTCTATGAGTTTCCAGATGTGTTTCTAGAAGAGCTACTAGGCATGCCTCCTGACCGAGAGGTCGAGTCCGTGATTAATATTGAACCCGGAACCGCTCCTATGTCCAAGTGGCCTTATAAGATGGGTCCTGCAGAATTGGCTGAACTCAAACGACAGCTTGATGAACAAGAAAAGTTGGGTTTCATTCAACATAGAACTTCCTCTTGGGGCAACTCAACAATCTTTGTGAAGAAGCGAGACCAGACTGACTGACTTTGTGTCAACTACCGAGCTCTCAATGTAAAAACCATCAAGAATAAATATCCCGTTCTGCGGATCAACGATCTCTTCGATCAGCTTGTAGGAGCAGTGGTTTTATCCAAGCATGACTTGAGAAGAGGATATCATCAAATCAATATTTGCAAGGAAGATGTTCCTAAAACAGCTTTCACTACTCTCTATGGCTTGTACGAGTACACAGTCATGTCTTTCAGCCACACCAATGCTCCCGCAACTTTCTCAAGGCTTATAAACTCAATTTTCATGGAGTATCTTGATAAGTTCGTGGTGATCTATCTTGATGACATCCTGGTCTATTCCAACTAAAAGAAGAGCATGCGGAACATCTCTGTTGTGTTCGTACAAAGCTTTGTGAGAACTGTTTGTATGCAAAGTTCTCCAAGTGCGAATTTTAGCTTCCTGAAGTCACCTATCTGGGGCACGTCATTTCTACTAAGGGCATTGCTATCAACCCAGAGACTGTTCGGACAATTGTGGAGTGGATCCCTCCCAAAAATGTCAAAGAAGTCCAATGTTTTCTTGGATTGGCTAGTTATTGCCTCCGGTTCATTCAGAACTTCTCAAAACTCGCTAAGCCTCTTACCGATCTCCTCAAGAAAGGCAATAAATTTCTTTGGTCACCGGCATGTCAAGAAAGCTTTGAAACACGCAAGGAAAAGCTCACCTCAACACCTGTCTTGATTCCTCCTGATACATCAAAATCGTTTCAGATCTTTTGTGATGCCTCTCTCCAAGGACTTGGCGCGGTCCTCTTGTAAGACAAGCAAGTCATTGCTTATGCTTTCCGTCAATTGAAAACTCATGAGATCAACTATCCAACACATGATCTTGAACTTGCAGCGGTTGTCTTTGCTCTAAAAGTATGGAGGCACTACTTGCTTGGAAACCGTTGTGAGATATTTCTGACCACAAAATCCTAAAGTGTATCTTCACTCAGCTGGACCTCAACCTTCGCTAGAGGAGATGGATTGAAACCATCAACGGCTTTGATCTTTCGATCAACTACACTTTGGGCAAAGCAAATGTGATGGTCGATGCCCTCAGTCGTATGGCATATGTGAACAACCTCATGGTGGAAGAACAATAACCTCTCTTGTGCGAGGAATTCTGTCAACTCAACCTTGAGCTTGTACCTCAGGGTTTTCATCTCCAAGATTCAGCTTCCAAAGTATGAACCTTTCCACCTTGACGACCAAGGCACTCTATTCTTTAAGCACCAGATGTTTGTTCTGAAGTATCCGGGTTTGAGAGAGCAAGTTCTTAAAAAAGCTCATGATTCTATTCTTTCTATCCACCCTAGCAGCACAAAGATGTACATGGACCTGAAAACACAATATTGATGGCCTGGGTTGAAACGATATTGTGCCAAGTATGTCTCCGAGTGCGATGTCTACCGCAGAGCGAAAACTGTTCATCAAAAACCTTCTGGTCTTCTTCAACCTTTGAAGCCTCCAGAATGGAAATGGGAGAATGTAGAGATGGACTTCATAACGGGCTTTCCAAGGTATCAAAAAGGCAACAATGCAATCTTTTTTGTCATTGACAGGCTCTCAAAAGTTGCTCACTTCTTTCACATCAAGGAAACAATTTCTGGTAGTCAGCTGGCCGAGCTCTATATCAACATAATTGTCTTTTTGTATGGGGTTGCTCTTGTAATCAGCTCAGACCGTGGGAGTATCTTTACCTCCAAGTACTGGGAGAGTTTCCAAAAAGGCTTGGGAACAAAGCTAAACTTCAACATAGCTTACCATCCTCAGTGACAAGGCCAAGTTGAAAGGATCAATCAGATTCTTGAAGATATGCTTCGCGCTTGTGTCATTTCTTTCGGCATGAAGTGGGAAGAGTGCCTCCCATATGTCGAATTCTCCTACAACAACAGCTATCCGAAGAGTCTCCGGATGGCACCCTTTGAGGTTCTCTATGATCGCAAGTGTCAAACTCTGATTGGTTGGTCTGGGGCAGGTGAAAGAAAATTCTTTGGTCCCGACATTGTCACTCAAGCAGAAGAGAAGGTTCTTATCATTCTTGAGAACTTGAAAGTTGTTTAGAGTCGTCAGAAAAGCAACTATGACAGAAAACACACGGACATGGAGTATGTCACTGGTGATCTTGTTTACCTTTGTGTCACTCCCATGAGAGGCACTCATCACTTTGGTATCAATGGCAAGCTTGCACCTAGATACATTGGTCCTTTCAAAATCTGTGACAAAAGAGGAGAAGTGGCTTATGCTCTCGAGCTTTCTGAACAACTCAAGGTTCATGATGTCTTCCACATCTTTCAACTCAAGAAGTGCTTCAAGGATCCCGGCAGGCCCGTGGATCATAAGCTCATCAATCTCCAAGAAGATCTCTCCTATAAAGAACACCTCGTCAAAATCTTTGAAGTCACAGAATGAAAGACTCACAACAAGTCTATCAAGTTCTGCAAGGTGCAGTGGTCGCACCATTATGTTGATGAAGCCACTTGGGAGTGCAAGGATGACCCCCGTTCCGAGTATCCTACCATCTTCGAGTTTTCTTCTTCCTAGAATCTCGGGGCGAGATTCCTGTTTAGTGGGGGAGAGTTGTAGCATCCCATCTATCTAACATCTGTAATGCTAGTTGGTTTGATAATAAAATGCTGCTTCCTACATGTATTGTTGCATCATCATAATATCATGCTCATGTCACCATGCCACATTGCATTTGAGCATCATATTAAAACCATTTTCCTTGGTTTTTCCCTCATAATGCATTTGCCTTAATAATTATATTTTCCTCTTGATAAATCGTATATACTTCTTGATATATTGTTATATGCCCAAGTTGAGTTGGGGGCATCTCTCTTACCATTCCTCCCATATACTAACTTGCACCATCATATCCACTTGGTTCTATCATCTTAAATCCACCATATGATATGTAGGTGAGTAATTGTATTCCTTTTGGCTTTTAACCTAGCTCACATATATATATATATGTTATGGATCTACACTTTGTTTTTGTTGCCTTTGCCATATGGTTTAATTCAAGCTATACATGTGCCCTATACATTTGTCATATTTGTGTTATCTCTTATATGCCCCAATTTGGTTGTGGACATCCTTACTACCCTGACATCCTTTTTTTTCTTTTCCTATTTGTCCCTGTATGTTTTGCCTTGTACCCCCGCTCAATGTTCCCAGCAGTGGATTCCAAACAATACCAGTTTGGCCCATATTTTTGGTGCACTTATTTTAACCTTTCCAATCCTCCCCTTATTCTTTTGCTTGAGCTCAACCTGTCCTCTTGGTATGAACCGCTATTTTAATTTTTTCTGGTCTTCTTATCTTTTCCCCTGGAGCAATACGTTTCGAAATTCTGGTTCACTTGTAGTCTTCTATTAGTTCTAGAGAGAAACCTGAGAAGGACATGTTCCAATTTTGTTTGAACACAGCAGCAACAGCAGTACTACAGAGTGCAAATCAGCCTTCAGAGTAAACCATGTTGAGCAAACCAGTACAACAGGCCAGCATCGCCAGGTGCGACCCAGCCCAGCCAAAAACCACCCGGGTCCTCTTCTTTATTTTTGCTCTCCGTCCGTACAAGCAAATGTTGAATGCCTTATTCATGTAACGATGGTCATAATGTTATTCTGTACACGATAGCTTCTAGCTCCTAGTCTATCGGCACTTCCTGATATTCAGGATCTCAACCCATCGTGGCCATACTGTATTCTCTACTTGTAACCGTGTTGGACTGCAATACAATCAGTTAGTTCTCCTCAATTCTGCTTGGTATCAAAGCAGGTCTTCTCTCCCATGGCCAACGACCTTCCTCCCTCCTCCTCCGCTGCACCAGCGACAACCTTCTCCTCTCCTCTCGACATAGATCCCCACACTCCACTTCAGCAGCGCGCACCCCCATGCCACGCGCACCACCAAGCCCGATCACCTACGACGAGGGCGCCGCCATGTTTGACAACACAAACTCCTCTGCAGCCCCAATCCTTCCCGTGATTCCCACCTCCCTCGCTGCCCCCAGCCTCGTCTTCCCCTCCCAGATAGCATCTCCCTCCTCTCCAATCCTTTCTGTTCACATCGAGAACCACATCAAATATCAGGTCAATTCAGCGGGGGCCAATTTCACTCGCTGGAAAGAGGTCATCGTCCTCCTCCTCACCATGTATGGGTCCATGGACCACATCACCGAGGGTGCTGCTCCTCAAGTCCCCGACGCCGCCTGGATGGCGGTCGACATCCACATCTCACTGTGGTTCGTGGCGACGCTCACGGATGAGCTCTACCGCCTCGTCAAAGGGCGCGACGGTCGGGCGTGCACGACGTGGACGCGCCTCACCCGCTTCTTCCTGGACAACGAGGACTCCCGCTACATGTTCCTCAGCAAGGCGTTCCGCATCACCACGCGCGGCGACCTGTCCATGTCCTCCTACGCCAGCAAACTCCAGACGATCGCCGATGACCTCGCCGCCATCGGTCGTCCCGTCGACGACCACGACCTGACAGTGCAGTTCCTGGAAGGGCTCGGCGAGGGCTTCGAGCTGTAGTCTGAGATCGTCAAGAGCATCAAGCCCCTGCCCTCCTTCGCCGACGCCTTCTCCCGCATCCAGCTCGCCGAGATCTCCGTCAAGTCACGCAAGTCCTCCGCCGGCTCCCAGGTCAGGGCGGTGCAAGGCGACCGCGGCCAAAGCAGTAGCGGCGGTGGTGGCGCGCTGCGCATGCCGGGCGTCTCCCCCAACTATCGCGGGAAGAACCCGATCCCCGGGTACAATGGCTATGGCGGCTCGGCCCAGCAGGGCTCCCACGGCGGATATCAGCAGCATGGCGGCCAGCAGCAGGGCGGCGGTGGCCGTGGCCGTGGACGCGCTGCTCCAGGTGGCCGCGGCAACGGTGACTACTCCGCTGGGCGTGGCGCCCCTGGTGGTTTTGGTGGATCGGCCCAAACCCCCTGGATGGGATATTTTGCGCCAGTTGGAGCCCCGCTCTCGACGCCCCGTCCTCCCTGGGTACCGCCAAACGTGGCGGGCGTGCTCGGACCTCGTCCGGGCGCTGCTCACCAGGCCGACCCGGTGTACCACGCGGTCGCTGCACCTCAGCATCACTAGGACTACGCTCCACCAACCCCTGCTACGTACCACTCCGCCCCTGCCTACTCCTTCGACCACGGGGCAATGATCCACGCCGCCGCCAGCAACTCGCCGTACCCACCACCAGAATGGTTCATGGACTCCGGGGCATCATCACACGTCACCGGTAAGACGGGTAACTTGGCCTCTTCTCATTCTCCCTTAGGACATAATTCACAACATATAATTGTCGCTGATGGGTCAAAAGTCCCTATTCTTGCTGTAGGTTCCGTTCAAATTTCTTCCTTGCCCCTCTATCTCCAAAATGTGCTTGTCTCTCCACATATTGTCAAGAATTTAATATCCGTTCGAAAATTCACTCGGGATAATTATGTTTCAATCGAATTTGATCCGTTTGGTTTTTCCGTGAAGGACCTAGCCACCAAGACTACTCTTCATCGCTCCAACAGCGACGGTGACCTCTACCCATTCTTCGGCTCCAAGGGGCCTCCATCCTCCGTGTTCTCCATCACCATTGGCGATCTCTGGCACCGAGGACTTGGGCATCCAAGCAAGAGCACCGTCTCTCATTTACCTTTAGATTTTCTTCCACCTTGTAATAATAATGATGTTATCACACGTAGTTCCCCTCTTTGCGAGGCGTGCCAACTAGGGCGCCAACCTCGCCTCCCCTTCCCCTCATCCACCTCCCGCACTTTCACTGCATTCCAGCTCATACATTGTGACTTATGGAAATCACCAATCTCTAGTTTTTCAGGTTATCAATATTATTTGGTTGTATTAGATGATTTTACTCATTACTCATGGACCTTCCCATTGAAAAACAAATCCGATACTTGTGCCACCATTCAGCGTTTCTTCCAATATGTGCTCACTCAATTTCATGTTCAAATCAAATGCCTCCAATATGATAATGGTGGTGAATTCTTAACTAGTGCCTTGCGTGAATCTTTCTCTAGCCATGGTGTTTCTTTCCATCTCTCTTGTCCTCACACTTCTCCCCAAAACGGTAAACCCGAACGCCTTATTCGCACCACAAATGACATTGTCCGCACCCTTCTCATTCAAGCCAACCTCCCCCCTGCCATTTTGGGCCGAAGCTCTCCATACCGCTACTCATCTTCTTAATATTCGCCCTTCTCGTGTCATCGACTTCACCACTCCGCACTACCTTCTCTACGACGTCCATCCCTCATATGATCACCTACGTGTCTTCGGGTGCTTGTGCTATCCAAAGTTATATGCCACCTACCATAAGCTCGCCCCTCGCTCCACCCGCTGTGTTTTTCTAGGCTACCCACGTGAGATAAGGGATTCCATTGTTTTGATTTAGATTCGCATCGAGTTATTTTTTCCCGGCATGTGATCTTTGACGAAACAACGTTTCCTTATTTTTTTGCTGACCGCAGCGCTCCCTCCGCAGACGATCCGCGTCCGGATCCGCCTGGCAACGCCATCTCCTCCGGGGTCCGTGCGAGAGCATCTGGTTCGCCTCCTGGTTTCGCGCCCACGTCGTACCAGTACCGCCCACCTGCGCCCACTGATCCACGGCTCACACGCGCGCCTGCGACGCCCAACTGCCCAGCTGCCTTTACTCCAGCCCGCGGCCCCACCACCGAATCTCCACCCTAGCCTAGCCAATCCCCTGCGAGCCCCGTGCCGCTACTCTCCGGTCCATCCAATCGGTCCCCTGGCACGACCCTCCCGTCTGGCTCTGCTGCACCTGGGCAGCCGCTGCTTCCCACTCCGCACGTGACAACTCCCCCTCTGCCTCCCAAAGCCATACCGATACAGCCACCCAACAATCAACACACTATGGTAACCAGAGGAAAATCTGGGTATTTCATGCCACGCCAACACTTCTCTCTCACCACCTCTACCACTCCAATTTCACCCATCCCCTCCACATATCGCTCCGCTTTAAAAGACCCAGATTGGCACAATGCTATGCTTGATGAATTTACTACCCTAATACGAAATGACACTTGGTCTTTAGTTCCTCGTCCTGCAGGTGTCAATGTGGTGACCGGGAAGTGGATCTTTCGCCACAAGTTCAGTCCCGATGGCTCTCTTGCTCGGTACAAGGCGTGTTGGGTGGTTCGTGGATTCACTCAACAACATGGTGTGGACTGTGATGAGACTTTCAGCCCCGTTGTGAAGCCGGCGACCATTCGTGTTGTCCTCAGCATTGCCACCACTCATTCATGGCCTATTCATCAGATGGATGTTAAGAATGCCTTCCTTCATGGTGACCTTCAATAAATGGTATATTGTGAGCAACCTTTCGGCTTTATTGACTCCTCTCATCCCACTCATGTTTGTCGCTTGCATAAATCACTATATGGCCTCAAGCAAGCACCTAGAACATGGTTCCACCGTTTCACCACATTCATTGCTTCCATTGGTTTTTCTGCCTCTAAGAGTGACTCCTCTTTGTTCATCCTCAACAATGGTTCTTCCCTTGCATATTTGCTCTTATATGTGGATGATATCATACTCACGGCTAGCACCACCACTCTCTTGCATTCCATCATTAGCTCTCTTAACCATGAGTTCTCTATGAGTGATCTTGGTGACATACATCACTTCCTTGGCATTAATGTGCACCGCACCAATGATGGACTTTTCCTCTCCCAACAACAATATGCCTTGGAAATTCTAGATCGTGCCAAAATGATAAATTGCAATCCCATAGCGACCCCTATAGACACTGATGAGGACATCCCTACAATTACACCTACCCCAATTGCTAATGAAGATGTTCCAATTGCAAAGAAGGATCAATCCAATGAGATAAGGATTGGACCAATCACAAGAGCTCGTGCTAAGCTACTAGAACAATAGGTGAACTTGTTTCTTAATGAACCTGATGTTTTAATTAATGAGAATTTTATACTACCTAAGTCTTTGAATTATTGCATGATCAGGTACTTAGGAGAAGAAGGCGTAGCACAGAGCGAGGAGCTAATGGAACAAGGCGTGTTGATCAATGAAGAATGCACGAGGGAAGAGAGGGAGGAAGCGCAAGGAGCTGTCCAAGACGAAGATCAACAAGAGGATGACGTTCTCTGCCGCAGCAGAGAAAAGTGTCGTTTCTCTGCCACGGCAGGCTACCGCGGCAGGAAAACCGAGTCCTTCTCTACCACGGCAGGCTGCCACGACAGAGAAACCAACTACAACTCTGCCACGGCAGAGTCAGCTTGACCGAACCCAAGTTGGGTCGGTTTGTATCCCTAGTTGGGTGGGACCAACTCGGTTTCTACCCTAGGTCGCCGCCTCCCAGACCCTTAAATAGATGGGGGCGCACTAGATTCGTTTTTAGACCATGTTAAAATATTTTGGAGTTGTTTCTTTCATAGAACCTCTGGAATTACCCTTTGTTCGAATCTACCAACTATAATTGAGTGTGATATGTTGTTCCGTTTGTAATTAGTAGATTGCATACTACCGTTTGTGGCACGGCTGCGTGCGTAAGAGCGTGGTGTTGTGAATATCCTACAAGGTTCGAGAGCTGTTGCATTGGCATCAAGGATCGAGCGGGAGAGTTCATAGCTACAGGCTAGTTATCTATCATCCACCATCATCACCGCCATCCGCTTACTGAGAAGATCGGGCCACCCCATATCATCTTGGTATCAGATTTCCTCGTTGCCTCGGTAAGCATCCACAAATCCATCCATAGTTAGAGAGTGTTTTTAGTCCTATACAGAAAAAGCCCCACAAAAAGAGTTGTCATAGACTAGATTGCATCGTAGACGAGTAATAGTTGCTGGTCATGTTCATCCTTTAGTTTAGATCTAGATCTGTTCTTCGTAGATTTGTTTCCTAGTCGTTTTAGTCGTTTTCCACCATTGTTTCCGCCACCATCTAGTATATCCGATCTAGTTTAGAGTCCTTGTGTTTTACTCTAGGCTGAGTCGGTTTGCCTTAGTCAAAAAAAACTTACCGATTCTGCCACGGCAAGGAAAAGGCCACTTTCCCTGCCGCGAAACCGAGTCCGACAGAGACTCTGCCGCGGCGCAACTTCTCTGTCGCGGCACAATTTCTCTGCCGCATGCTGCCGCCGCTCTGCCGCGGCACGATTTCTGGTTGTTTAGCTGCCGCCGCTCTGCCACGGTAGGATTTCTGCGTCTTTCTCTGCCACGACAGGATTTGTTCTGCCACGACAGGATTTTGAGCTGTTTTTCTGCCACGACACCATAATTACAAAGTGTGATCGATTTGCACTTTTCCAAAACCCTTAGCCACAGCCAATCAACTACATAGGTGTAGGAACTTGCCCATTGAGACTAGTTTCCGCTCCTACAGGCTGCTCTTAGGATTTTGGTGCTGTACTTTGTAATTGGCCGTGTGTGATCTATAAAATAAAATAAAAAGCAATATATCAACAGAAAAAGCAAAAAAAGAGCTATACAAAAGAAAAAGAAAAATTGTGGAAAAAGAGAATTTGAGAAAGAGGCCTAGTGATATCTTTTTGCACCAGTAGATTGAGCAATCTTGTGCCTGTTTACTTTGAGCTTTGCTAGTGTCTCTTGAGCGTAGTGCAACACCCTTCATAGTTGCATTGCCATGTTTTTCTCCACGTGTGTGTTTCTTGGGTATTTGTACGATCAGCACTAGGACTTGTTTGCGGTGTAGTTAGGATACCATACCTACAACTCCACCATAAATAACCGGTGTGCCCTGTGATCGTTCTCTATACCTTTGATATTCACTTCATCACACCAAGTGCATCAGTCTTTGATTTTGTTTGGTAGAGCATCTCTATTCACTTTGGAACGTTAAGATCTCCTTTCTTATTAGTTGTGAGTGAGTTGTGAGAGTTTCCACCACACCGATTTTGATTTTTGCACTAACCTACTAATCATGTCTTCTAGTGATGATGATGTTGTGATGCAGAAAAAGAAGGATGAGGAGCTTATTAATTGGCGTGAATATGAGGCTTTGAAGTCTCACTTGACACGTGTGTTTACTAACTCGACAGATGCCATTGACAAGAATCTCCGGGATATGAATATGAGATTGGATCAGCATGTTGGAACGGTTGATACTATCCAAACCCAAGTGGCTACGCTCAATGTCAATGTCACCACTTTGCAGCGGTCCATTGAGGGTTTGACAGCCGCTTTACATTGAAGGGAAGATCCTCAACATGATGATGCCTTTGATGATTTTGAGGAGGGTACCGCTGTGGATGCTGCTCCACATGTTGGCAGGGGACGTGCTATTCCCCCTGTCCATGGACCTGCTCATGGTCGTGGGTTTGTCCCCATTGGGCGTGGTCAACGTGTACCCAACCAAGCTGATGATGGTTTGGGCAAGCCAAAATTTTCAATTCCCAAGTTTGATGGTTCCATTGATCCTGAAGATTACCTTACATGGGAGTTAAAGATTGAGAAACTCTGGCGCTTATTTGACTATCCAGAAGATAAGAAGGTCAAGCTTGCAGCATCTGAATTTGATGGTTATGCTTTGCGTTGGTGGGATGCTGTAATGCAACATAGGAGGGAGGATAATGAACTTCCTGTGATGGATTGGCGCGAGATGAAGCAAATCATGAAAGCTCATTTCGTACCAACCAACTACTTGCGATCAGTTTTTGATAAATTGATGCCATTGAAGCAAGGCACAATGACAGTAGATGAGTACTACATGGAGATGGAGCTGCTTATGCAGCGTGCTAGAGTTCGTGAGTCCATTGAGATGACCATGCAGCGATTCCTAAACAATCTAAAGTTGCCAATCAAGAGCATAGTGTGTCATCACAAGTATGAGACCATGAATGAGCTATTACACCATTCTAGAGACGCCGAATCCCAGTTGGCAGAAGAGGCGAAGTCACGCACTCGTTTTCCATCCTCCAGCAGATTTTCGGCCAGATCTACTCCTACTATAGCCGCGCCACCAGCTGTTGTTCCGTTTACACCATCGGCCAAACCAGCAAGTACACCTTCGGTTGGTTCTAATGCTCGGAAACCCGTTGCTCCTGCTACTAGCTCGGGTTCCAACATGTCTACGACATGTACACGTGATGTGGTGTGCCATACTTGTGGAGGTAGAGGTCACTACAAGAAAGATTGTCCAAACAGTAAGGTTATGTTTGTTAATGAACAAGGTGAAGTAGAAAGTGGAGATGAAGCTTCTGATAATGATATTGATGACGATGAGGATGGTGCTGATGCATATGCTGAGCGTGCACCAACTATTGTCGTGTCTTCACGTGTACTTAGTGTGCAACCGGTTGAGGAATCCCAGCATTGCAACTTGTTCCAAACAAAAGCTCCAGTTGGACCAAATAAAGCTTGCAAGGTCATTATTGATGGATGTAGCTGCAAAAATCTTGCAAGTAAGGAATTATGTGCCAAACTAAATTTGACATACTTACCTCATCCCAAGCCATACTACATACAATGGTTGAGCAACAATGGTGAGATGAAGGTAAATCATATGGTACGTGTGAATTTTCAAATAGGGCCATACAAAGATTCTATTGATTTTGATGTGGTTTCTATGACTGTTTGTCACCTACTATTGGGTCGGCCTTGGCTCTATGATCGCCATGTGCAACACAATGGCCGAGCCAACACATATCACTTAGAATTCAAAGGAAAGAAGATTACTATGCAGCCAATGACACCACAAGAAATTGTGAATGATTCTCGCCAGAAGATAGAGGTGAACTTGAAGGAAGATACTACCACTCGGCGAGACTGTGTAACAGCTGTTCCTGATGTAATTGAGCCTAAATTGAGTGATATAACGAAAAGTGAGAGTGTGCCTAGGTTACTGATACTAGCCACCAAGGAGGATATGAGAGAGTTTCGTGCGGATCCTACAGCCATGCCACTTATGCTCATGTATAAGGGCGAGGTATTGGTTTCTAACGACATGACCCCTATTTCTCTTGGTGTCTCTTCTGTTTTGTAGGACTTTGGGGATGTGTTTCCATAAGACGTACCTGCAAGTTTGCCTCCATTGCGTGGTATAGAACATCAAGTGGACTTGATTCCTAGCGCCACACTTCCCAACCGTGTGTCGTCGGATTGAGGACAAGTACGCCATGAGGGGGTCCTCGAGGCATGCGGAAGAGAGGGGTGTGAGACGTACGGTATTCCGGGACGGTGAGCACACAAGTTTACCCAGGTTCAAATTCGTCGGCTTTGGACGAATCCTACTCCTGCTAGCAATCCAGTAATACGGCAGAACCGGAATATGGGTTACAAGGGTATCGCCTGTGCGAGTTGAGGGTCTAAAGTATTGGGTAGTGCCCTAAAGTCTCTCCCTAGGATGGCTTATATAGATATCCGGCCTAGGGTTTACAGGAGAGATCAATCCGGCTACGACTAAGAGTTGGTTACATAGTACATCTTGAACTACAAGTAACATTACGGGCCTAAGTCGGTAAGTCTTCTAGGCCTTCCCGTAGCCAGATTGGACTCCGTCTTCTCTCCCTGACTAGGCCGCCCATGAAGCAAAGCTCTAACGCAAAGTGGGCCACCCTGGTCAGTGAGGAACTGTGAGGATACACAGAAAGTATATCCCCAACAGCAGCCCTCGGAGGCCTCCAAGATCCAAAGTCGGATTTTATCATCGTCTAGCTTGATCTTCGGCTTGCAGAATCTTGAAGGGTTCCTAAAACTTTACAACAAAAAATATGATCCGGGTCTTAATAACAAGTTGAACCTATCAACAGGTTACTCGGATTTTCCAGCTTAATTTCAAACTAAGCCGGAACTTGGTTTCTAACGCCACCTGACACAAGCATGGTCAAGGCATGTCATCTGACAAGCGTGTCGTCAGCATGACAGTTGGTGGGTCCGCGGTTCGCGGAACCGAGGCGCCGTTTCAATGCGTGCGTGGAGATCGAGGAGACACAATCATTGCGTGGGTCCTTCCCAGTTCTTTCCACGACGCGTGGCGGTTACACTGTAGCATTTGCACGAATCTTGGCGCAGTTAGGTGGATATAAGGGGTTTGGATTTCTCCTTCTCCTTTCCACCAATCCTTTGCCGTTTCCTTTCCTCCCAATCCTCCTGCGTGCACAAAGCCTCCTCGCCCTTCCCCCACAAAACTCCCAGCGCCACCACTTTCAGGTCATCTTCTCACCGGAGAAATGGCTTCATCCTCTTCCTCTGGTTTGGTGGCAGTAGCGGCGGCGGCGATGGCGGAAGCAGTACTGGAGAAGGAGAGCTTCCGGGGAATCTGGATCCCCTGCGCCCTCACCGAGGAGGGCCTCAAGAACGTGGAGAAGGAGGGGCTTCTCGTCGCCAGCGAGTGGCGGAGCGACTCCGGCGAAACCGTCCCCAACCCACGCGACGGCGAGCGGGTCCACTTCGGCACCCATCTCGACCGAGGTCTGTCTTTTCCTCCCTCGGAGTTCTTCTCCGAGGTGATAGATCATTACGGAGTTCAACTCCACAATCTTCCTCCCAACTCTCTCTTAGAGATGAGCGCGTATGCATCGCTTTGTGAGGGCTTTCTCGGCATTAGGCCGAGTTTGCTTCTCTTCCGATACTACTTTCATGTCCGGAGAAATTCCATCACTGCCGGTGTTCCTTACATCACCGACACTATTAGCTTTTCACTTAGATATGACCAGGCATATCCCAAAATTTCTGCCAGTGACTCGACCAAACAATGGCCAGCCACCTTTTTCTATCATAGGGATATTCCGGCTCACAGCAAAGCTACTACTTTGCCGGCTTTTGTAGACAGAGCCGCCACGGCCCAACCTTCTTGGGACGAGGCTGCTCCGGCTCTCACCGATGATCTGATCCTCACTAAGAGGTGGATCGAATATTTGATCAAACACAAGGATCTGAAGCGATCCGACTTGGTCCAGTGCTGGGTCTCACGTTAGATCTAGCCACTTCAGTATCACGGGGATAGACTGATGCACTCCATCATGTCATCCAAAAAAGACTCCCTCCGCATTAGCCCCAAAGCCTACACCACTCAAGGCTACATCAGCCAGATCAAGGAGCAGATCGAGAGGAGAATTCCGGAGATTTCTCTGGATATGCATACGGCGGAAAACCCCGTGGTGCCGGTAAGCTTCCATCAATACACCTTTTATGTGTTTCAATCTTCAAGTTATACTGCAATACTGATATGCTTTCTTGTTTTCAGCTTGCTGACCTCCCCGAGTCAGAACTTGCTCCGCTCGAAGGATATCCTCCTGAGTTTTCTCAAGAGACAGAAGTGGTCCCATTGCAGGATCTTGCGCTCAAGAAGCGCAAAGCTCCGACAGTGGCTGTTGGCACAAAGGAGGTGCCTGTTGTGAAGAGGTAACTTTCATTCACAATTTCCACCTTTGTACCTTTCTCGAATTTCTTTCTGAGATGTAATGTTTCCGACTTTACTACATTCTCAGAGCAAAGACTCTCATCAAGGGTAAGGGGAAAGGGATTCCTTCGAAGCCCCTGCGACAGACGAAGCTCACCATAGCTTCCCCTGCCGTGGCTCCTCCAACTCCTGCCCCTCAACCTTCTACAACTCCGACGATCATTCCTTCTCCGGTGGTTGCAGAAGATCCGGCTCCTCCAACAGAGCCTGCGATCCTTGGGTCGCAAACTGACGTCACCGTGGGTGCGTCAGATCAAGATAAGGGTGAACCCTCTTCGGGTAATGATCCCTCGGCTGAAACCTTCGCCGAAAATGATGACTACGAGTGCTGAAACCTTCACCGAAAATGATTCCGCATCCCTCGAGAATCCCAATGCGTCAGATCAAGATAACCGTGCACCTTACAGGACCAATCCCGAAGAAACTAAGGAAATTCAGAAGCAAGTACAAGCATTGCTGGATAAAGGGTACATTCATGTTTCTCTTAGCCCTTGTGATGTTCCTGTTATTTTAGTTCCTAAGAAAGATGGTACATGGCGCATGTGTGTTGACTGTAGAGCGATTAATAACATCACTATGCGATATCGTCATCCTATTCCACGCTTAGAGGATATGCTAGATGAATTGAGTGGTGCTGCTGTTTTCTCTAAAATTGACTTGCGTAGTGGTTATCATCAAATTAGGATGAAAGAAGGGGATGAATGGAAAACTGCTTTCAAAACTAAATTCGGTTTGTATGAGTGGTTAGTTATGCCGTTTGGTCTTACTAATGCACCTAGTACTTTCATGCGTTTGATGAATCATGTTTTGAGAGAGTTTATTGGTCGTTTTGTGGTTGTTTACTTTGATGATATACTCATATACAACCACACCGAATCTGAACATTGCACTCATATTAGACAAGTTTTGCAAGTGTTACGTGATAGTAAACTGTATGCTAATCTTGAGAAGTGTACATTTGCAAAAGATAAGGTCATATTCATAGGATTTGTTGTTTCTAAGCATGGAGTAGAGGTAGATCAATCCAAAATTGAATCAATTCAGAATTGGCCTACTCCAATGAATGTAAGTCAAGTGCGTAGTTTCCACGGTCTCGCTGGTTTCTATAGGTGCTTTGTGAAAGATTTTAGCACCATTGCTGGACCTTTAAATGATTTGACAAAGAAATGTGTGCCTTTTGTATGGGGCACGGCCCAAGACATTGCTTTTGATACATTGAAACATTTGCTTACTTCTGCACCATTGCTTGATTACCTGATTTTTCGAAGCAATTTGAAGTTGAATGTGATGCTAGTGGTATAGGCATAGGTGGCGGTTTGATGCAAGAGGGTCGGCCTATAGCTTATTTTTCTGAGAAATTGACTGGTGCTCGTTTGAATTATTCAATCTATGATAAAGAATTGTATGCACTTGTGAGAGTACTCGAAGTTTGGCAACATTATTTGTGGCCAAAGGAATTCATCATACATTCTGATCATGAAGCATTGAAATACTTGAAAGCTCAATCAAACTTTCATAGAAGATTAGCTAAATGGGTTGAGTTCATTGAGTCTTTTCCTTACATCATTAACTATAAAAAGGGAAAAGAGAATGTTGTTGCTGATGCTCTATCTAGGAAGAACATGCTATTAACCAATCTTGATGTTAAGATTCCTGGATTAGAAGCTATTTGTGCACTCTATGCAACTAACCATGATTTTGCTGAACCATATCGTTTGTGTGCTCTTAGAAACGCATGGGATAAGTATCATATACATGATGGATATTTGTTTCGAGCTAACAAACTATGTATTCCAGAATCGTCGTTGCGTTTGTTCTTAGTGTAGGAATCACATGCTGGTGGTTTGATGGGTCACTTTGGGCGTGAGAAGACGTTGCTCATGCTTGCTGATCACTTTTATTGGCCCAAGATGAGGCGTGATGTGTACATATTTGTGAGCCGATGTATTACATGCCACAAGTCAAAGTTTAAGCTGAAGCCTCATGGTTTGTATACACCTCTCTCTGCACCTACTACTCCATGGGAAGACATTAGTATGGATTTTGTGCTAGGTCTACCTAAAACTCAGAGAGGTCATGATTCAATATTTGTGGTAGTGGATAGGTTCTCTAAAATGGCTCATTTTATTGCCTGCCACAAAAGCGACGATGCGTCGCATGTTGCTAACCTGTTTTTCAGGGACATCGTGAGATTACATGGAGTACCTAAGACGATTGTTTCTGACCGTGATGTGAAGTTCATGAGCTACTTTTGGAAGACCTTATGGGGAAAGCTAGGAATGAAGCTGCTGTTCAGTACTACATGTCATCCCCAAACAGATGGTCAAACGGAGGTGGTGAATAGAACATTGTCACAGCTGCTAAGGACCATGATTAAAAAGAATCTACGGTAGTGGGAAGAGTGTTTGCCACATGTTGAGTTCGCTTACAACAGGGCTGTGCATTCAACTACTCAGCTTTGTCCTTTTGAGGTGGTCTATGGCTTCAAGCCATTGACGCCACTTGATATGTTGCCTCTGCCATTACATGAGAGAGTTGATATGGAGGCATCAAAACTTGCTGATTATGTGAAGAAAATACATGAGAAGACTCGAGAGGCTATTGAGAAGAAAGGCAAGAACATTGCTGCTGCCAGGAATCAAGCAAGAAAAGAAGTGTTGTTCGAGCCTAGAGATATGGTTTGGGTGCATCTACGCAAGGACAGATTTCCACTACTTCGCAAGTCCAAGTTGAAGCCACTGGTGCTGGTCCTTACAAAGTGCTCGCCAAAATTAATGATAATGCCTACTCAGTTGATATACCTATTGAGGAGTTTGGTGGTGCTAGCAACAGCTTCAACGTTGCTGATTTATCACCATATGCTGGAGAAGACCTTGGAGCGTCGAGGTCGACGCCTTTTGAAGGGGGAGGGGGAGATGATGAGGACATCCCTACAGTTACACCTACCCCAATTGCTAATGAAGATGTTCCAATTGCAAAGAAGGATCAACCCAATGAGATAAGGATTGGACTAATCACAAGAGCTCGTGCTAAGCTACTAGAACAACAGGTGAACTTGTTTCTTAATAAACCTGGTGTTTTAATTAATGACAATTTTATACTACCTAAGTCTTTGAATTATTGCATGATCAGGTACTTAGGAGAAGAAGGCGTAGCACGGAGCGAGGAGCTAATGGAACAAGGCATGTTGATCAATGAAGAATGTGTGAGGGAGGAGAGGGAGGAAGCGCAAGGAGCCGTCCAAGATGAAGATCAACAAGAGGAGGACGTTCTCTGCCGCGGCAGAGAAAAGCGTCATTTCTCTGCCACGGCAGGCTGCTGCGGCAGGAAAACCGAGTCCTTCTCTGCCACGTCAGGCTGCCGCGGCAGAGAAACCAACTACAACTCTGCCACGGCAGAGTCAGCTTGACCGAACCCAAGTTGGGTCGGTTTGTATCCCTAGTTGGGTGGGACCAACTCGGTTTCCACCCTAGGTCGCCGCCTCCCAGACCCTTAAATAGATGGGGGCGCACTAGATTCGTTTTTAGACCACGTTAAAATATTTTGGAGTTGTTTCTTTCATAGAACCTCTGAAATTACCTGTGTTCGAATCTACCAAGTATAATTGAGTGTGCTCTGTTGTTCCATTGGGAATTAGTAGATTGCATACTACCGTTCGTGGTCACGGCTGCGTGCGCAAGAGCGTGGTGTTGTGAATATCCTACAAGGTTCGAGAGCTGTTGCATTGGCATCAGGGATCGAGCGGGAGAGTTCATAGCTACAGGCTAGTTATCTATCATCCACCATCATCACCGCCATCCGCTTACTGAGAAGATCGGGCCACCCCATATCAGACACAAGCTCGAAAATCTCAGCTCATGATGGCGTTCGGGTCAGTGACCCATCTCTCTATAGGAGTCTAGCCGGTGCCCTCCAATACCTTACACTCACTCGCCCCGATATATCCTATGCGGTTCAACAAGTGTGTTTGTTCATGCATGATCCCCGCGATTCTCATATGCAACTTCTCAAACGCATTTTGAGGTACATCAAAGGGACCTCTCATTATGGCTTGAGGCTTCATCGGTCTCCTTCACTTGATCTCATTTCATATTCCGATGCCGATTGGGCGGGGTGTCCTGACACGCGCAAGTCCACCTCCGGATTTTGTGTGTTTCTTGGTGACAACTTAGTCTCATGGTCTTCTAGACGGCATCATACAGTTTCAAGATCAAGTGCGGAGGCTGAGTACAGGGCGGTTGCAAATTGCATTGCTGAGTCATGTTGGTTGAGGCTACTACTACAAGAACTTCATCATTCTCCCTCGCGCGCCACTGTGGTTTATTGTGACAATGTCAGTGCCATGTACATGTTCTCCAACCCGGTTCAGCACGAACGGACAAAACATGTTGAGATTGATCTCCACCTCGTACGTGATCGTGTTTCTCTCGGAGAAGCCAAAGTTCTGCATGTGCCAACGAGTTCTCAGTTTGCTGATATATTTACCAAAGGACTACCAACAAGCGTGTTTCAAGATTTTCGTTCTAGCCTTAACGTTGTCGCAAGCGTCGTTCCGACTGGGGGGGGGGGGGGGAGGGGGTGTAACGTTATTCTGTACACGATAGCTTCTAGCTCCTAGTCTATCGGCACTTCCTGATATTCAGGATCTTAGCCCATCGTGGCCATACTGTATTCTCTACTTGTAACCGTGTTGGACTGCAATACAATCAGTTAGCTTCTAGCTTCTAGTCTATCGGCACTTCCTGATATTCAGGATCTCAGCCCATCGTGGCCATACTGTATTCTCTGCTTGTAACCGTGTTGGACTGCAATACAATCAGTTAGTTCTCCTTAATTCTGCTGCAAAGCCCAACTCCAGGCCTCATACCTGTTCGCACACGCAGAAGGAACTCCGTTACTGTGCGTCCTTCTTCCTCCTGTAAACCCGACGGAGCTCGGCAGGTGGCCGTTTGTGCCGTCTGCTGCGTCACACCGAGCTTGCCTCCCTTCTTAAGCCACCGCCAACCCTGCGAAAACCCTATCTCGCCCATCTTCCCCTTTATAGCCACCGCCGCCGCCATGGACGCCGCCGTGCGCCCCTTCGTGCCCCCGTCCCTGTAGCCACCTGGAGCAGCTAGACACGGGAGAAGAACCGCCGGCCTTGACCGCGTCCATCCAGCCGTGCCAGGAGCTACCAGAGCGACTGGGGACTACTTCCTCATCATCGTCTCCGACAAGCCCGGAAGAAGCGCCGCCATTGTCGCTCCCCGTCGCTGCTCGCCTTCCTCCTCGCGCGGCCACGCGCGAACCCAAGGTGAGCCTCACGCCTACCGCCTTCGCCTCTGATCGTCGCCGTTCTGCCGCAGCGTTGCCTCGCCCTGCCGCTCGCCGCGCGACCAGCAACGCCAGCACGCGCAGACAGCACACGAGCCTTTGCAGTCAGCAGAAACTGCAGCCCCGCAGCCCTGTTCCCCGCGATTCCCTGGCTACCTCTTGTCACAGGAGTCCGTCTTCACGCTCACGTGTTCTCGGATACACCCTCTTCGCAACGCAAGTAACCTCAATCGTTTTGGTTCTCGGATGTGCTCGCGAGTTTCCGTAGAAGATCGACGCACCTCACAGCGGGAATGCCATTTGTTGTCAGTTTCAGCAGACAGCAGCGCAAATCTCCCTACCACTTCTGACCCCCCTCCGTTTTCCCGTCGTTCTGGACATTCTCCGGCGAGACATAAAACAAAACTTTTACTCCCTGATGCCCCCTCTCTCTAACGCAGGAAATCACGTGCATATCGGTGCAGCAACGCTCTCGGCATCTTCCTCTAAATGCGAGACGATCTAGCAGTGTTTTATTTGTCAAAAATTCAGTTCTAACGCTTCGTTGCAGTCCCTATTCCCTCATTGTTTCCGGCGAATCTAGACCTCCCCCACGAAACCCACAACATGTAATATCTTCATGATTGAACCATCTCCGTGTAGCTTCAAACGGCGTCCAAATCCACGCAGTATAGAGCTCGCAATCTTCCTCGAAAAATCGGAGGATTTCACTATCGCTGTCTTTGCACTCTTCAGTTCGGCAGACTCTGATCCCGGCTTGCTCCCTTGAAAAACAAAACTAGCTCATTGGCATATACCAATCATAGCTTAGCGCAATGGCAGACAACAGTGGCAGGGACAACAAGATTTTGGGTTCGATTCTCCCACCGATTCTGTGACCAATGTTTTTAGACTTCTTCGGTACAAAAGGTTGTCTGTTTTCTTGTTTTTGTTTTTTTCTTAGAAAATAAATAAAAGTAAATCAAATGAGTAATACATTTTTTATTGGTTCATACAAATGCAATGTTTTATATATATCCATTTCGATAAAAAATGCCAGGAATTCAAATATGCCATCCAAAATAATTTTTGAGCAATTTAAAGTATCGAAATTATTTAAATGTCAATAAATGCCATTTCTTAATAAATCTATAACTTTAATTCCGTAATTTCAAATTTGACAAATAATATATCTAAACCGATCATTGCGACGAGCCCATTCTGATTATGCATTTCATGATAAAAATTAAAGCATGCATCACATAAATAGTAAAGGGACATAAAGGTTTATAAGAGCAAAATATGACTAAACAACTAATAAAATGTTTTATCCTTGTACCCCACACCTCATCCATGCCATGCTATGCTATGCCATGTAAATTGTGCATCATTCTATCATGGCATACTTGTTTGCTTGTTGCATATGATTTCTATGATAGTGCTATCTATTTATTTTGGCCCTTGTGTGTTTATTTTTTATCCAGATAGCCACTAAGAAAGGAGAATACCAGGAGTCTCAGGAGTATTACCCGGATCCTTCTTATTCCGCAATAGAACTGCCAGGCAAGAAATTTCCCATGCTTGCATACATATAGTACCTATGCTTTTATCTTACTCTTGCATCATTGAGTCGTGATTGCAATAAATTGAATCCCTAGTATTGCACAACCTTTACTTTTAAACCCCACTGAAGCTTGTACCTCAATCCTATGAGCCATTACTGTAGGAGTTGTTTGAGCAATGCGAGTCGTAGAATTGTATGTGTAGGGTTTGTGCGAGTCTTTGGGTAACGATGTACCTAAATGACTTAACCTAAATAGTAATAGGATAACTAATGAAAGAGGCATCAGTGAGCATTATCTACTATTTTGTTCTTTAAGCTCACTTGTGTCCCATAGGACCTCGAGTACTTGATTCCTGTTCCTTGACTATTCGCACTATCCACATATAGGAGACCCTATGGATCCCCCTTCGCCTGAGTTTGATTCACACTTTTTCTTTGGGACATAAACTAGTTTGGAGTTTTATTACTATCATGTACTTATACCATGCTTTACTGCTTTATTTATGATTGTGCGTGGAGCACCTATATTATTTAAGAATGCGGAATGTTTACGCGGTATCGAAAAGCCCAGTCACATTTTCAGGTTCCAGTCATTTACAGCCATTGTCACAAACCCTATCTCTATCTCGGAGCCGGCCAACTTCATTGCGGGTAGCTTTGTGGGGTGCCCCCTGAAATGATTTATGAATCCCATGAATGCATTATCGTGAGGCCTCGTTGTGTTTTATTTGGCTTTTCCCGAGGTTGATCGTGTGTGTGTTGCTATTTGTGCACCCCTACAGGGTAAATCTTTCTGAAAGCCGTGTCCGCGGTTATGGACGACTTGGAGCACAATTTCTCGATCATAGACAAGCATAACTAAAGTACCACCTTTAATTTGACTAAGACATGACTAGTAAATAGTGCAATATTCATGGAATGGTTAATAAAATTATCAACGGATGGGATGTTCTTTCGCCTTCTCGTTGTTAAGCGAGAAGGAGGGCGTACGATATTTATTTATGTTGCTTATATAACTGTTGATATTAATTAATGAGCGTCCGTCCGTCTCTGGTTGGACGGATGTGTAGCGTGTCTCTATAGAACTGTGTAGATATTATTTTTCGCTGCAATTGCGTCACCCCAGGTCGTTCCCTTTAGATGCATTAAGACTTGCTAGTACCCCTAGGGTCTCACACGATAAATATTTGGTTCAGATGGACAGATATACTTCCAGGAAGGCTATTGGGTCGAAGAGACTGATGATGGTGGCAACAACTGTCCGGTGTAGAGATTTCGGGGATGGAGATCCATGAGATCTGTGGGCGGGATGTGCTTATTTTCAGGGCATCTTATGCCAACTTGCTTCTTATCCGTACTCAGATCATATTTTCCGCTTCCGCTTGCTACTATGTTGATTGATGTATGAGGATGTATCCTAAACTATTATCTCTACCTAGGATATTTGGATCTTGCAGTATGGCGTTGAATATTTCTGTTTCTTATGTTTCTAGATGGTGTGACTCTAATGTCTATTGTAAGTCGTAGACATACATACTCATTTGTGTATGTCGCGGTCGCGTTACCTGTCGCTTACGCCGCTCACTCTAGTCCTGATGTTCTTGAAAGTGGATAGGGTGGTCGGCAGGTACCATGCCCTGCTCCGCTTCGACGCACGTGGGTGGCCTTGGGCTTCCGCGGTAGAATCCCTTATCCACTTTTGGGTTCATCCAGGCTCGTGCTAGAGCGTAATGTCCGAGGTATTACACCTTGGGCCTGTACCAGGTGATGATGCTGCCCCGACTGATCTTGGGAGAGTGCCCCCAGCCGAATGAACGACACGGTAACCACCTGCTCTCGCCGGGTTAGTCCTGAGTATCTCCTCATTTTCCTGGTTTGCAAGGCGCACCAGCTCAATGACTCTCTCTTGTTGCCTCTGCTGGGCCTCACCGGTTAAAGCATGTAACTCGGTTGCTGCTGCATCTGCAGCCCTTAGATTCTTTGTCGAGGTATTGTACCTTTGCAAGCCCGCAGGCATTGGTTACCCGAATCTATCGGCTTTGACACATACTCTTTATCCATTTCACTAATGAGGTTCTTTCCTCTGATCTTTACACCATCCATGCGAGTGGGACTAGTGTTAATCTTATTGGCCCTATTGTACTCACGTAGGATAATGTTCAACACCTGGTGAGCTGCAGCTACTTTCTTGGCTCCCTCTAGCACTTTCTGCTAAGTCTCTTCCAACTCGGCCCGTGCCTGAGCCAGATCTACTATGGGAGCTACTAGAGTAGTCAAACTCTCTATAGCTTGCTGCAAGTATGTTCTGCGGCCTCTCTAGCGGAGGGAACCTCGAACGAGTTACCTTGGGAGTTATTTCCCCATCCCTGGCCGGATCTTTGCTCGTACCAGCATCTGGCACGGTCATCATCACCTCGACGCAGTTAGCAAGGTGAGTGATACACGAACCGCGAGCTGTGAAGAGAGAAGGATCTGCCGCCACGATGACTCACTGCGGGTATGTGCAGGAGACGTCGACCGCGACGTAGACCTTGTGCACACCGAAGTTGACTAAGAGGCCGTTGCATGAGAGAGGGTGATTGCTGAAGTTGCGCACATTGTCGCTGACAAACTCCAGTGAGCCAAATCGCTGAACCAAGCCAGAGACGATGCGATCCCCAAATGCGATGAAGTTTCCTGTCCGGATGAACACACCAACTAGCGCCGCTGCTGGCCCCAAGGTGGGTGCCAACTATCGTGGTGGTGTCACGACAGATGCCTATGGACACTAGTGATATCCGTGGAGGGATAGTGGGGTCAATTCACACACGTAGAACACAAACAAACACACGCTATACCCAGGTTCGAGGCTCTCCTATGGAGATAAAACCTCTACTCCTGCACTAGATCCTATATTATGATCTCTAGACTAGTACAAGTGCTCCTTGTGCTGTATTGAAGAGAGGAAGAAGATGAAGTGCTTGTACTCTCTTCCTACTCTAGTGTTTTCTTGTAGTGATAATGGACCGACCCCTCCCTTGGAGGCCCTGGCTCACCTTATAAAGGGGTGGCCAGGTTACAACTAGGGCTTACGTGGCCCGGATATTACTTTAAGATGCTTGTCTCAAAATAGTAGTTTGGCACCCTCCTTTCCTCTGTCGCCAGCCTCTCCGCAGCAATGCCTCAGAGTCCATGTTGTCTGACCGTTCAGGTCAGACACTATCATGTCCGTGAACCTCTATTCTGTCTCTACTCCTCTGGCCTTTGTCCCTAGCGCTTGTCTCTCCTTGGATTCTCGTGAGAGAGAGAAAAGTGCTGACCTTGGGGCTAGCTCACTCCTTCTTGAGTACGCCAACCCCTGACTCGGCCTTGTCCTAATGACTCGGCCAAGACGGTACCTGCAAACATGAAACAACCTAGACACCGTGCCGTTCTTTATAGGCATACGATATATGTGGGGCGAGTCTTCCCGGTGTTGTCCGGCCTTGGGTAACCCAGCCATAACTCGGTCGACCCTTATGTACCTCGGCTAGCTCACGCTTTAGCCCATCTATACCTCGGTGGATCCTGTCCTTTTACCATAGCTAGACCCTACCTGGGGCCATCCCCCAATAGTAGATAAAGTCCTTAGTTGTCGCAATTCAATCATGGCAACAACCACAAGCTTGAAGGCTATACTTAAGATTAGCCATCTTGAGGTAATGTTTGAACATTTATGACATGGGTCAAAGGAATGGACCTCGGGTTAAAGGTCAGCTTCTTGTTCAAGATTCACAACACTAGAATCCAACACAATCCAGGACCTTCGGTTCAAGTCCAAGGTTAGAACCTGAGAAAGAGATGATTACTACTTGACTGACAGAACGCACACTACAAGGTAATAATCACAAGGTAGCTTCAACAAGAAGAAATGACTTTTTAAGTACCCAAACAAAAGAAAAGGAGGCACACGATGCAAAAGAAAACCTCAAAGCCTAGAAGAAAACATTGGGGAACCTACAACATGTTGATGTAATTCTCAATGTATTCATAAGGTTATTTAGTCATCCTTGTATGAACATCTGTTATGTATCATTGAATATGTGATTCAGATGTGGAACTATGTATTCATGTTGTTCATACTAGATTGTCCTTGGTCATCAAGGTTGCTAGACACACAACATAGACTAATGTGAAAGTCGCCTGATGACTCGGTTCTACTTGTCATGGGTGAAAACTATTACGGTTTTGGCTTGATAGAATGCATAATTAAACAAACATTTATTTTACAAGCACAAAACCTAAATACACTAGGCTCAACTAAGTGCACCAACAACAAGTTAAGCTAAGCAAGATAGCACAAGATAAATATACCACAAGTGATGAGAAAGATATAGGTACTTCAAGCATGATGGCTATCACAAGGAAAGTAAGATCGGGTATAGAGATAACCAAGACACGTGGAGACGAAGATGTGTTCCCGTGTTCCCTTACAAGAAGGTACTTCACGTTGGAGAGGTGTGGGATTCCACGAAGGATTTCCCAACGCCACGAAGGATCACCTTCTTCTCCGAATCCATCCCACGAAGGAATAGCCCCTTTCCTTATGGCTAGCTTTTCCTCCACTCCGGAGATGGCAAGCTCCACAACCACTTCACAAGCTCCACAAAGGAGAATCTCGCGTCTCTTCACAATCTTCCACGAAGAGGAATCCGCGACACCAACCGCCAAGCCAACTAGGAGGTCACCCTCCAAGAGTAACAAGCTCACAGTCTCTCACTCGAACAAATCGTAATGGAGAGCTCAACACTTATGCAAAAATGCAAAGCAAGAACACCAAGGGTGCTCAAATCCTTCACTCTCAAATCCCACCAAAGTAACAAGTTCTAGGGAGGAACTAGAGAGGAAGAACAATGGTGGAAGTCAACCAATGACTCCAAGATCCAGATCCAATGGGTTCCCCTCACTTAGAGGAGGAATTGATTGGTGGGGATTTTAGATCAAGATCTCCTCTTCAAAAGCCCTCAAAAGATGCAAGAATAATAGGAGGGAAGGGAGAGGAAGCAAACTCAAAAGGGTCAACAATGGTGGTCAAAAATGTGCTCAAGAACCCTAGAACTTTGTGGAAGAAGCCCCCCTTTTATACCCCTTTAAGGGGGATAACGTTGGAGACAACGAGCTGGACGGACATGTTTCGGTGCGGAAACCGGTGTCGCCGGATCTGGCGTCGGAATTTCTGGTCGACCAAAAAAATTCTGGTTAAAACCGAAACAGCAAATAGAACAGTTTTTTGGCGGTTTGCTGGAAATTTCCGGTCACCGCCGGAAATTTCGGCCCTAGAACCGGCACCGCCGGAATTCCCACCGAAATCAAAACAGGCACACGAAAACGGCGATAACTTTTGCGTTCGGACTCGGATTTTAGCAAACTTATGATTTTTGAAAAACCAAGAACAATATCTATCTATTAGAGAGTATAAAACCCAAGAAAGAGAAAGAGGTAAATAACCAAGTAAGGTGAGGTATGAAACCTCCCTAACAACAAACCGGTAAAACCTCTAAACTTGAAAACGTAATAGAAGATGCATACAAATTCTGTTTTCGATGAACTTGGACTTGTTGAAGAGCTAGCAACAAGCTTAAGAACCTAACACAAAGAAACACCAAGAAGCAACAAGATAGGGAGAATCAAAGTATACAAAGGTTTGAGCTCCCTAAGACAATGTGATCAAGTTACCCAACCAGAAGCCCCTCTTGATAGTGCGGCTATCTATCCTATAACCCGGTCTCCCAATAATCACCTTGAGACCGGTAAAAGGAAAACCTAGCAAGGTCATACCTTTGCCTTGCGCATCCCGCTTGATCTTGATGACAACGCTTCAAGCTCCATCCAAGTAGGAATGCATTACTTGATCATTGTTGCTTCGTGAAGACTCATAATTTTCTCCCATACACCACTATGAGATAGCTTCATTAATACACATCTTCACATGTACATTATCACCAATATGGACAGCAAGCTTTAAGCAAATGATCTTGTTGAGATGCTTATCGTGAATTTGCCCTTCTCAACCTTGATGACAATCACCACTTGATGTCATCCTCTCATGGGATATATGAGATCTTCACTTTTGAAGCATGCCCATGGAAAGATAGCTATCCCATATAGAAAACACAAAGACACATATACAATGGGTTAGTTCATGATGCATAATTGACAAGGCTTACCATACCACAAGATCCATGTGGTACATTCTTTATGCTTCATGTGTTGACCAACTTGAAATCACTCTTCACTCTTTGTATTGGTCAAGCAAGTATCTTCCCATGCTCCATCTAAATATCTTGAGGTACGTAAGAAACTCTTTATTTGATTACATGCTCTAAATCTTAGTCAACCATAGCTCAACTAATGAGGCTTATCATGACACTGACTTAGAGCCATACCTTGAATTCTTCTATTGAGATCACACTCTCAAGATCTTCATCATATCATATTCTTGTCTTCAACTCGATGATCTTGATGCCAATACTGAAGGTATATCTTTACCTTCATGGCATCCATACTTGAATCCAACACATGGACTACAAGCATGACCTATGGAATATTACTTCATATAAAACTCAAAGAAAAAATTAGTCCATAGGGATTGTCATTAATCACCAAAACCACACATAGGGGCAATTACACTTTAAATCTCCCCCATTTTGGTAATTGATGACAATCACAACAAGAGGGTTTATATAATGAATATTAGAAACTAGTACGCAGCTTATCCAAGAATAAGTTGTTGGAGATATGCCCAAGAAGCAATAATAAAAGTGGTTATTATTATATCTTTATGTTTATGATAAATGTTTACATCCCATGCTATAATTGTATTAACCGGAAACATTAATACTTGTGTGTTTTGTAAACATAAGAGAGTCCCTAGTAAGCCTCTTGTTGAACTAGCTTGTTGATTAATTGATGATCATGGTTTCCTGATCATGGACATTAGGATGTGATTAATAACAAGGTTATATCATTAGGAGAATGATGTGATGGACACACACCCATAGTAAGCGTAGCATAAGATCAAGTCATTAAGTTCGTATTGCTGTAAGCTTTCAAATACATAGTAACCTAATCCTTCGACCATGAGGTTATGTTAATCACCATCACCGGATGGATACTTTGATGACATCAAACACCGCTTCGTAACTGGGTGGTCATAAAGGTGTCATTGGGTATTCTGAAAGTATGTGTTGAAGCGCATGGACCAAGATTGGGATTTGTCCATCCATATGACGGATAGATATGCTCTGGGCCCTCTCGGTGGAATGTCATCTAGTTAGCTTGCAAGCATGTGACTGGGTCAGAAGGGATGACATATCACGGAACGAGTAAAGAGTACTTATCAGTAACGAGGTAGAACCAGGTATGATGGAGATGCTGACGATCAAACCTCGGATAAGTATAGTATCGCGTGAGAAAAGGAATTGGTTTCGTATGTAAATGGTTCAATCGATCACGAAGTCATCGTTGAGTATGTGGGAGCCATTATGGATCTCCAGGTCCCGCTGATGGTTATTGATAGGAGATGTGTCTCTATCATGTCTACATATTCACGAACCGTAGGGTGACACACTTAAGGTTCGAAGTTGTTTTAAGTAGATATGGAATGTGCGTTGGAGACCGAATGTTGTTCGGAGTCTCGGATTGGATTCGGGACATCACGAGGAGATCCGGAATGGTCCGGAGAATAAGATTCATATATAGGGGATCATTTTCTGAGTTAGGAAATGTTCCGGAGTGTTTGTATGAGGATTCTAGAAGGTTTCGGAATGTTCCGGAAGGTTCTAGAAGATTTCTTGGAGTTTGCTTGAAAACCAAGGAAGGGATCAAGGAGTCCTGGTGGGTCAAGACTAGGAGTCGTGGGGGAGGAGGACTCCTCCCCCCACTCCCCAACCCGCCGGCCATAGAGGAAGGGGAGTCCTACAAGGACTCCCCCTCCCCAAGGCGCCTTCCCCCCTTAAATAGAAGGGCAGGGGCGCCCCCTCTTGCTCCTCTCCCATAACTCCAATCTCTGCCGCCTCTCTCCTCCTCCTTTCTTCTGCACAGGCATAGGCGAAGCCCTGCAGAATTCTCTACTCCACCACCACCACCACGCCGTCGTGCTGCTGGGATTTCGTGGAGAAGATCTACTACCTCCGCTGCTCGTTGGAACGAGGAGAGGAAGGTCTGCTTCGACTCCGCACGTGTGACTGACTGCGGAAGCGCTGCCGAATCGCGGCGCCGGAAGGATCGTCCACTTGACCGACCGCGGAAGCGCTGCTGGAACGCGACGCCGGAAGGATCGTCCACACGATCTTGAGATCGGCAAGTGATCGACTACATCAACCACGAGATCTAATCTCGTTAACGCTTTCGGATCTACGAGGGTTAGTTCCTATCTATCTCGTTGCTCATGTCTAATAGATTAGATCTTGGCTTTTATCTAGATTAGATCTGGGTTTTGTTCGTTCTTGCGGTAGAAATTTTTTGTTTTCCATGCTACGAACCCATCATAAGTTGTATACAAGAGGTTGTATTTGATATGGTTAAGTAACACAAAGATACTAGCCCATATCAAAACCGATTCTACTCACACAAAATATGACTAATGCAGGAGATGTGAGTAGAACCAACATATATAGAGCAAACTCCCCCACAATATATGCACGTGTGATGAACTTGAATTTCATTGCATGCATTGTTAAGCACAATCTTTCGGAGAGTTTCCACTATTTATTCAACCATGCAAAACATAATAAAGATGAAATGCATGAAAGGCAAACACTTAAGAACAAACCAATCTTAAGTACAAAACCATTTCCCTTAAACCCTCTAAGTGTGAGTAGAATCAACATATATAGAGCAAACTCCCCCACAATATATGCATGTGTGATGAACTTGAATTTCATTGCATGCATTGTTAAGCATAACCTTTGGGAGAGTTTCCACTATATATTCAACCATGCAAAACATAATAAAGATGAAATGCATGAAAGGCAAACACTTAAGAACAAACCAATCTTAAGTACAAAACCATTTCCCTTAAACCCTCTAAATTTCTCCCCCATTGACAACAAGTGCCAAAATGGATGACAAGGTTAGAAGGACAATATAGTATGAGTTCTACCCAAGGTGTGCATTACTCGTAATATGAGTGAAATCATATGCACATATCCAATGATGAATACTTGGAGGAAATCAAACTATATTGAGGATTAAGGATTGCTAAAAGGATAACAAGGTGAAGAAACTTCAACGGATGAAGCAAGCAATCAAAAGATCTAAATAATCAAATGGACAAATAGTGCTCTAAATGAAATAAGGAAGATCCCCATGGTTCATGCATAAATTAGTTGTTTCATTTGAATTCAATATGCACAAACATGGAATCCTCACTCCCTCTATATAATTTGTAACACAACCAAGATACAACGAGTATAGATATAAATAAATACACTTGTCAAGACAAGCTTAAGTCCAAAAGAAACCGAATATGAGATATGAGTGCGCGAAGATGCAATAAAAGTAAACCGAGCACTCATAAATCAAGACCTTACCAATACCATTAAAAACCAAGAGGATAAGAGAGATAGTCGGCAAAGAGAGAGGATACCAAGGCGAGAGATTAACACTCTCATGTATATAAGTTTCTGAGTGGGAAAAACATGAGAATAATCCACAAAGAAATATACACACACATAAGAGGTTAATAAAAATAAGAAAACATGATATCCAAGAGGAAGTCATGAGATATACAAATTTTTTTTTTGCTTAAGTGCATATATAACCCAAGGCTCTATTTTTTCTTATGGTATATCAATGAACTTCACGAAAAAAACTCAAAAACATCACAACTAACACTAAGGGAACTAATGCTAGTTGGGATATTTTGATAAAGGCAACAAGTATCAAAAGGAAGGATTCAATGTAATTTCAACAATATAGCACATGAGAGTACCCTGAGGAATTGATATGCAATAAATTGCTAGAAGGCATATTTGGAACTGGTGAATCATGAACATGATTTTGTATAATCTCCATTATATGCATCATCTCAAATTACTCACATAAGCAATAAGGATAGAAAAGTCTTTCAAAGATCCTTGCAAGAATCGCAACATTTACAAACAAATAAATTCATGCCAAGATGTTACCTACAAGTGATTGGATGGAAGAATGGTATGCAGGAATAATATACTTGTTACCGAGATAGCAATGGTATGATGTAGTAGATAATAATTTTTCAATCATCCTAGCTTGGCTCCAGTTATCATGTGGTGACAACACCTCCTTATAGATAATACAAGCATCCATTGCATCTCTAATGTACCTAAAACAACATTCAAGTAAATCTTGGTCCCCAAACTCATTGGGTCCAAAGTGGTTAGACTAACCACAATACATAGGAAATGGTTCATAAAAATATGTGCATATTTAGAGATGAAATTTGAATTCCATGCACAACTTATCTGTTTAAGGATTTGATGGAGTATACCCTATATATTGGATCAAAGAAAGCAAGCCATTATATAAGATATACATTTAGGAAACATGCATGCATGAGAATTTCAAGATCCAACGAAGATATAATTTGGACAAAACACCAAAAATTCAAGGAGACATACCAGGTGTGACAAAACACATTTTTTGTCCAAACTATGTCAAAGAATCAAATCAACAAAAGATTTGTTCAACAAAGTTCAACAAATGAACCAAGCAAAAACTATTGAGCATAAAAGATGAAATAAAAACACAAATGCTCAAAGAATTATCTCATTCAAGCAAATAAAATAGAGAAGAAAGAGTTAAATAACAAACTCCCAAAAGAGTAAGGTTTCAACAAATAGACCAAACCCTTAACACTTTTCAAAGTGGCACAAGGTTCCGGGAAGAAAAGGTTTATCTTTGTAACTACCTCGGTGAATTACGCTCTTAGTTACATGCCTGGATGAACGAAAGTGGTTAAAATAGTATGGTGGGGCCCAGGGCCACTCACGGTAGACCTTTCGGCCATCCTAACCACTTTCAGACAACGGGACAAGAACGAGCGGCGTAATCGGCAGGCGAAGGGATCAACTACATACACAAATGAGTATGTATGCAAGCCACATACAACAGTCCTCAGAGCCATTCCATCTAAAAGAAATAGAAATATTGCTACGCCATACGGCAAGATCCAAATATACTAGATAGATATAATAATTTAGGATAGCTCCTCATACATCACACATCAGAGTATCAGGCGGAAGCGTAAAACAAGATCCGAGTACGGATAAGAAGCAAATTGGCATAAGATGCCCCATAAATAAACACATCCCGCCCACAGATCTCACGGATCCCCATTCTCGGAATCTCTACACCGAATGATCGTTGCCAACATCATCTGTCTCTTCCACCCAGTATCCATCTTGCGGGTACACCTGTTCATCTGAATCAAACAATTTATCGTGTGAGACCCTAGGGGTACTCAGCAAGTCTTTATGCCGCTAAAGGGGACACAACCTGGGGTGACGCAATTGCAGTAAAAGGTAATACCTAACAATTCTACAGATACTCGCTATCCATCCACCTAACCAATGATAGGCGGATGTCCGTGAATTAAGAACAACAGTTATAACAGTATAATTAACAGATCCATCCTCCTCCTCGCTTACCAACGAGGAAGCGGACGAACAACCCCCATCATCCGTTGGCAGTTTTATTAACCATTCCATGAGTATTGCACTATTTACTAGTGAGGTACTTAGTCAATTTCAAAGCGGTACTTTAGTTATACTTGTCTATGATCGAGAAACTGTGCTCCAAGTCGTCCATAACCGCGGACACGGCTTTCAGAAAGATTTACCCTGCAGGGGTGCACGAATAGCAACACACACTCGATCAACCTCGAAAAAACCAAATCAAAACCCAACGAGGCATTCACGACAAAGCAATCACAGGATTCAGAAATATTTCAGGGGGCCACCCCATTAAGCTACCCGCGACGAAGTTGGCCGGCTCCGAGACGGACCCAAGGTTTGTGTCAATGGCTGTAAACGACTGGGAACCCGAAAGTGTTACTGGGCTTGTCGATACCGCGAAAACATTCCACGATCCGAAACAGTACAGGTGCTCCACGCACAATCTTAATAAAGCAGTAACATGGCATAAGTACAGGATAGTAATAAAGCCCCAAACTACTTTGTGGCCCCAAGAAATAAGAATGAATCAAGATCTGGCTCAGGGGGGGTCCATAAGGCCTCCCGGATGTGGATAGTGCGAATAAACAAGGAACAGGAATCAAGTACTCGGGGTCCTACGGGACACAAGTGAGCATAAAAAACCAAATAGCAGATATTGCTCACCGGTGCCTCTTTCATTAGTTATCCCATTAGTACTCAGTTTAAGTAGTTTAAGTACCTCATTATCCATCAGACACTCACATACCCTACTCATGCTTTTCTACGACTCGCGTGGCTCAAACAACTCCTGTAGTAATGGCTCATGGGATGGAGGAACAAGCTTCAGTGGGGTTTGAAAATAAAGGCTATGCAGTACTTGGGATTCAATTTAATGCAATCGCGACTCAATGATGCAAGAATAAGATAGAGGCAATAGGTACTGTATGTATGCAAGCATGTGGTAGTGCTTGCCTGGAAGCTCAGTTGAAGCGAGAGATGGATCTAGGTAGTACTCCTGTGATTCCTCGTAATTCTCCTGCTGGGCGTTTATTCGAAGAAGAACCAAACAAACAAGGGCCGACATAATAAAGTGCACAAGAATCTGAATTAAAATGCGACAAGCAAACAAGCATGCCATGATGAATGATGCACAATTTGCATGGCATTAAAGTAGCATGGCAAAGGTGAGGTGTGGATACAAGAAATAAAGCATCTTATTATTTATTTAACCAAGTTTTATTGTCATAAACCGTTCAGATTTTTAATAAAAACATGATGCATGCTTCAATTCAGCACAAGGACTGCATAGATAGAACGGGCTCGTCGCGCTGATCGATTTAGACATATTGTTTGCCTAATTTGCAGTTATAGAATTAAAGTTATTAATTAATTAAGGAAAAGGGCATTTTATTGTAATTTTAATCATCTCGAAATTTTAAAGTGTTCAAACATTATTTTGAATGGCATATTTGAATTCCTCACATTTTTCTGATTCCAAAACATATATTACTTGTATTATTTGGATTTATATTTGAAAAGTTATTTAAATCTGAATTGAATTTGAATTTAATTCAATTTTTGAAAAGGTTTATTTAAAACAGGCACAGGAAATACTTTTGTCACCCTGGCAATTCTAGCCACAGCCGCTGACGGTGGGCCAGCTGCTGACTGGGCAAGACCCGCGCGTGAAATCTTTTCACACTGGGGATCTGCCTAGCCACAGAGGGTGACAGATGGGGCCGTGGGCTACGGGCCCACGTGGCAGTGGGGTTAGTTCCAGAGGCTGACAGGTAGGGTGCAAGCTGGACCGCGGGTTGGTTGCGCAAAAACGCGGGGGCGTTTTTGTAAAGAGGAGAAAGAGGCTGACTGGTGGGACCTCTAGGAGCGCGGGTTGCAGGAGTCAAAAAGGTAGGGGGGTAAGCGCAAAGTGTCATCGCGTGCACTGTTTCTCTTCCTCTCTTCTCTGACGAAACTGACGGGGAACGGCGCGTGGCGCGGGGCGGGGAATCGAACCCGGGTCGCAGGCGAGCGTGCTGAGGGGCGTAGGCACTACGGCGGGCTAGGGGAGCTGTTAGGAGGAGGTTTGGGCCCTAGGTAGGCTTTAAGCGGCGCGGGAACCTGGCAGTCACCGGCGAGCTCTGGCGCACAGCGGGCGTTCGACGAAACGCGCGGCGGTGCTAGACGGTGTCAGCGAAGCGGGGGGTGTCAGGGAGGGAGAGAGGCTCACCGCGGGTTGGCCGGAGGGGTCAGATCGAGGAGGGACGCGGTGGATCGTCGGTGATGCAGGCGCTCCGGCGATCTAGGGTTTTGGGGAGCGGCGAGGATCTGGCGGTACTGGGGGCTTCTCCTTCGCGTTGGCGTGTACGAGTCGAGGTAGGGGACTGCCCTTGGTCTTCCAGGCCACCTCCACGTCGCGCTGGCCGGCTGGAACGACGGGGGCGACGCGGTGCTGGCGGCGACCGGTGGCAGGTCTTGGCGACGAAGGGGAAGAAGGAGGAGAGGAGGGCTGGCTCGGGGCAGATCTGAGAGCTGCCAGGAGGCGTGTGGAGGAGGGGAAAACGAGAGAGAGGGAGGAGAGGGAGCCGTGGGGAATCAGGGTAGATAAAGGTGGTCTCTGCCTCTTCTCTCTTTTTCTCCTCAAGCACGTGCAGGTCGGGCTGGGGCAGGTAGGCATGGAGAGGGGCTACAGGTGGGCCAGGTGGGGACGTGGAGGAGCAGCAGCTGGGGCCAGCATGGCAGGTAGAAGAAGAGAGAGGGGAGGGTAGCTCGGGCTAGGGTAGGGTAGCCTCGGTTTAGGGTTTTTGTGTAGGGTTAGATGGGGTAGAGAGAGAGGTAGCTGGGGTGGGGCCAGGTGTTCATCAGCAGGTTAGAGAGAGAGGGAGAGTAAGAGAGAGTGGTGAGAGGAGGCTTAGGGTTTAGTAGAACTAGGGTTAGGAGAAAATTAGAGAGAGAGAGAGCTAGGTTAGGTGTGGATTAGGGTTTTAGGTTTATTTTGAAATTGTTTATGAGATCAAACCAAGGGGAAAAATAATGAGGCCTTGGATCTAACATGAGATGAGGTGGAGGAATAAACAAGGAGAAGAGAAGGAAAGATGTATGAGAAGAACCCCTCATATAAAACATGAATGGAGATAATTGAAACAATAGATGTTGAGGAGAGTAAAGGAGTGGTAAAGATGGTGATGATACACAAAGAAAAGAATCACTAAATCCAAAAGAAACCAAATAGCTAAAGGTGGTGGTACTTTTGCATGGCCCATGCAAAATAATAATGCCATGATTTATTTTGTGAAAACAATAATAATATGATGGCATTATTCTTATGCATTTCACAGAAGTGGAATAAAAGCCAAGCAAAAGATAAGTAGGATTAGATCCACCCCAAACCACATGAGCTAGAATAAAAATATCAAAAGAAAAAGAAATACAAGCTCATGCTTAATGGGATGGTGGAATTATAAGGTGGTGAAATAAAGATGGTGGAGTTGAAATAAAAGATATGCCCCCAACTCAACTTGGGCATTTAGACAATATATCAATAACCAAATACAATATCAAGAGGCAAATACAATTAATAATGCATGTGAGAGAAAACCAAAAGAAAAGAGTTTTATATGATGCTCAAATGCAAGGTGGCATGATGACATGAGCATGATATAATTATGATGCAACAATTATATATAGGGAGTAGCTAATATCTTACTAGAACAAGTAGCATTACAATTGTTAGACAATTGTGATGCTACAATTCTCCCCCACTAAACAGGAATCTCGCCCCGAGATTCTAAGAAGAAGAAGACTCAAAGAGGGTAGGATACTTGGCACGGAGCTCATCTTCACGTTCCCAGGTGGCTTCATCAACGGAATGGTGCGACCACTGCACCTTGCAGAACTTGATGGACTTGTTGCGAGTCCTTCTTTCTGCGACTTCAAGAATATTTGTGGGGTGTTCTTGATAAGACAGATCTTCTTGGAGATTGATGAGTTCATGGTCCACGGTTCTGCCGGGATCCTTGAAGCACTTCTTGAGTTGAGAGATGTGGAAAACATCATGGACTTTGAGTTGTTCAGGGAGCTCAAGAGCATAAGCAACTTCTCCTCTTCTTCCACGAATTTTGAAAGGACCGATGTATCTAGGAGCCAGCTTCCCTTTGATACCAAAGCGGTGCGTGCCTCTCATGGGAGTGACACGAAGGTAAGCGAGATCACCAGGGACATACTCCATGTCCATGTGCTTTCTGTCATAATTGCTCTTCTGGCGACTTTGAGCAATCTTCAGATTTTCAAGAATGATGTGAACTTTCTCCTCCGCTTGAGTTACAATGTCGGGGCCAAACAATATTCTTTCACCTGCGCCCGACCAACCAATTGGAGTTCTGCAGTTGCGACCATAGAGAGCCTCAAATGGTGCCATTTAGACTTTTCTGGAAATTGTTGCTGTAAGAGAACTCAGCATAAGGAAGACATTCTTCCCACTTCATGCCGAAAGAGATAACACAAGCACGGAGCATATCTTCTAGAATCTGATTGATCCTTTCAACTTGTCCTTGCGACTGAGGGTGGTAAGCTGTGCTGAAGTTTAATTTTTTTCCCAAAGCATTTTGGAAACTTCCCCAGAACTTGGAAGTGAAGATACTTCCACGGTCTGAGCTGATCTCAAGAGGAACTCCATACAGAGAGACAATTCTGTTGATATAGAGCTCAGCCAACTGAATTGCAGAAATTGTTTCCTTGACTGGAAAGAAGTGAGCTACTTTGGAAAGCCTGTCAATGACAACAAAGATTGCATTGTTACCCTTCTGCGACCTTGGAAAACCAGTGATGAAGTCCATCTCTACTTTCTCCCATTTCCATTCCGGAGGCTTCAATGGCTGTAGAAGACCGGAAGGTTTCTGATGGATAGCTTTAACTCTGCGACAAACATCACACTTCGAGACATACTTGGCACAATATCGTTTCAAACCAGGCCACCAATATTGTGTTTTCAAGTACATGTACATCTTAGTGCTGCCAGGGTGGATATAAAGAACAGAATCATGCGCCTCCTTGAGAACTTGCTCTCTTAAACCCGGCTAGTTCGGAACAAACATCCGGTGTTCAAAGAAAAGAGTGCCTTGGTCGTCAACGTGGAAAGACTCATACTCCGGAAGCTGAATATTGGAGATGATCTTTTTAGTGTAAGGATCACCAAGTTGAATGGAACGAACCTTTTCTTCCAAGAGAGGTGTTGCCAGAAGATTCAGAAGATACCCTTGATCCACAATTTCAAGGTTGAGCTTGCGGAATTCCTCACACAAGAGAGGCTGTTGTTCTTCCACCATGAGGTTGTTGACATAAGCTTTTCGGCTGAGAGCATCTGCCATGACATTGGCTTTGCCCGGGGTGTAGTTGATGGTCAAATCGAAATCATTGATTGTTTCAATCCACCTCCTCTGACGAAGGTTGAGATCAGGCTGTGTGAAGATATACTTCAGACTCTTGTGATCAGAAAAGATCTCACAACGGTTGCCAAGCAAGTAATGCCTCCATACTTTCAAAGCAAAGACAACTGCTGCGAGTTCGAGGTCATGTGTAGGATAGTTGATCTCATGCGTCTTCAACTGTTGAGAGGCATAAGCAACAACTTGCTTTTCTTGCATAAGGACCGCACCCAATCCTTGCAATGAGGCATCACAGAATATTTGGAAAGGCTTTGATGTATCTGGAGGAACCAAGACTGGTGTGGAAGTGAGCTTCTCTTTGAGTGTTTCAAAGCTTGCTTGACATGCAAGAGTCCAAAGGTATTTCTTGCCTTTCTTGAGGAGATCGATAAGAGGTTTCGCAATCTTCGAGAAGTTTTGAACGAAGCAACGACAGTAACTAGCCAAACCAAGGAAACTCTGGACTTCTTTGACATTTATGGGTGGAAGCCAGTCCATAATTGTCTTAATAGTTTCTGGGTTGACGGCAATGCCCTTGGCAGAGATGACGTGACCAAGGTAGGTTACTTGAGGCAGCCAAAACTCACACTTGGAGAACTTTGCATACAGGCGGTTCTCACGAAGCTTGTTTAGGACACACCGAAGGTGTTCTTCATGTTCTTCTTTTGACTTAGAATAGAATAGAATGTCATCCAGATAGACCACAATGAACTTATCAAGATACTCCATGAAAACTGAGTTCATAAGCCTCGAGAAGGTGGCAGGTGCATTGGTGAGACCGAAAGACATGACTGTGTACTCATACAGGCCATAACGGGTGGTGAAAGCTGTTTTAGGAACATCTTCCTTGCAGATCTTGATTTGATGGTAACCACTTCTCAAATCAAGCTTAGAGAATACCACAACTCCAGCTAGCTGATCGAAGAGATCATTAATCCGTGGAAGGGGATATTTATTCTTGATTGTTTTAGCATTGAGTGCCCGATAGTCAACACAAAGTCTATCAGTCTTGTCTCGCTTCTACACAAAGATGGTTGGACTACCCCAAGAAGAAGTACTGTGCTGAATGAAACCCAACTTCTCTTGTTCATCCAACTGACGCTTAAGTTCAGCCAACTCAGGAGGACCCATTTTATAAGGCCGCTTGGAGATAGGAGCGGTACCAGGTTCAAGTTTAATGACAAACTCAACCTCATGATCCGGAGGCATACCTGGAAACTCTTCAGGAAAAACATCTGGGAACTCACAGACTACAGGAACACTCTGAATACCTTCCATAGCATCATCATTCAGAGCCGCCAAAGAATAAAGCTGAATTGTAGGAGTCAGACTTGGAGAATAGACTATATGGCCTTCAGGAATTTTCAGAGAAACCGAACGTTCAGCACAATCAATCACAGCTGCATTTGCTGTTAACCAATCCATGCCCAAGATAACATCAATATCAGAATTGCCCAAAACAATTAAGGAAGCCGGAAATGAAGAACCACCAATCTCAATTTGATTGCCATGGCTGATCTTAGTAGATAACAATCTTGCCCCGGGAGAAAGAACCATTAACTTTTTATCCAGCTGGTCTATAAGAAGCTCATGCTCATTTGCAAATTTGTGAGAAACGAAAGAATGTGAAGCACCAGAATCAAACAAAACTCATGCAGGAACTGAGTTAACAGGAAGCATACCCATGACAACTCCAGGTGCATGCTCAGCTTGAGCGACGTTGACACAGTTGGCACGAGCAACCGTAGACCCAGGCTTAGTGTTGATGTTGAGAGCCCAAAGTGGAGGTGCACGAATCATAGGAGCACTTGCCGCAGGTCTTGGAGGTGGTGGTAGAAGAGCTTTGTTGTTCATTGGACAATTCCAGTGCTGATGCCCAGTGTTTCCACAAGTATAACAAGCACCAGGTGGACGTGGAGCAACATAGCCAGGGACTCCGCCAGGCGCTCCAGGGTAGTTGTGGTTGTAGCCCCTAGGAGCCGCAGTGAAGGAGTTTGGTGGCCTTGGTGCGTAGCTTGACGGTCTTGGTGGAGCAGGGAGCGACGGTGGGGTGTTAGGAACCCAGACACGACGCTTAGAAGGAGCTGACATAGAAGAAGAGCTTGCTGTATCACGGCTGTGTTTCTTTGACTCCTCAAACAGTTGCCTACTTGCTTCTTCCTGCAGGGCTGTGTGTTAAAGTTCCAGAAAAGATGCCGGCCTTGCATGAGTGATTGCATATTTGATGGAAGCATTGAGGCCTTGCCGAAACCTCTTTTGCTTCTTCTTGTCATCAGAGATCTCATCGTCACCATAACGAGAAAGGTTCATGAAGTTTCTGATGTAGGTGTTGACATTGTCAGTGCCCTGCTTGAGGTTGAGAAACACTTCCTTCATCCTTTCCATGACAATTTCTGACAGATATTGCTCTTTGAAAGCAGCAGTGAATTGCTCCCAAGTAGGCTGAAAACCAGAGAGATCTGCCTTGAGGTAATTTTCCCACCAGAGAGCTGCATCTCCCTTCAGAAGGTGAGTGGCACATTTGACCCATTCTTGCTCGGGAACATCCGCAGTCATCAGCAACCTTGACACTTCACGAAGCCAATCATCTGCATCAAGTGGCTGATCAGACACTTCAAATTGGCGTGGGCTGAACTTGAGAAAACTCTTGATGTCTCCTAACTTGGGAGGTGGAGGTAGCGGAACAAACTCATTCCTCCTGACACTTTCCTCGAAGCGCTGCTGGTTCTGCTGCATAGTGCCCAAAGCATTTGCAATACTTGCCAAAGCAGCCCCGAGTTCATGTGGTATATCCTCCTCAGAACGGCGTGGTGGTGCCATCCTGTGATTGATATAAAACACAAGTCAATACTATAATGGAGAATGATAATAATCCAAAATAGTACCAAAATAGAATTAACCAAGATTAAAGGATGCAATTCACTGAGATGATATTAAAATATCAACAAAGTTCAAGGCAACTAGAAGATATTAAGCATAACGCACACGACTGAACAAGGAGTGTGGTACACAACTAACAAAGAAAAATTTTCCGCAAATTTTTGCATTAAAATACCACTATATGCGCAAAACCACTTAACGAATCAAGATTAGTAACTCTACTAGTTCAATATACAAAAGCAAATGATAGAAGTAGTGGTATGGTCGCGACTCCATCCCGCACTCAAACCATTACTCCGCACATGAATCAGTAAAACACATATCCCAACACCTTCTTCTTAGATGAACCTAAAGATTGGTAACTACGAAAAAGAACACCCCAACAAGATAACGTCGGATAACAACGAGTAAGATAGATCGCATTGGTATACAACGAATCAGAATAGATCGTGTCGGTTTACAAAGGCCTGTCGGTATGGAATGTACCAACAGTTGATAACCAAAAGGCAGATAGTGATAACATTTGGATGCAACAGCTGGACAAGGAATTCACACACACACACACAACCTATGGTACTACGGGACCCAGAACACGTGAATCCTAGTTTGAATTTTTAGAAGAGGATTGAAAACGTTACACTTCCTTACCAGAAAAGGGTGGGTGGGTAAGAAGAAAAATGGAAGCAGTCCTACTCTCACGTTTTGTTTTTCCCTAGTATACATAACTACCAAAAATATTTGCTAGACTGACAATGACCATTTTGGCTGAGACCCTGAAGGGCGGGATGGCTCTGATAAAAATTGTAACTACCTTGGTGAATTACGCTCTTAGTTACATGCCTGGATGAACGAAAGTGGTTCAAATAGTACGGTGGGGCCCAGGGCCACTCACGGTAGACCTTTCGGCCGTCCTAACGACTTTCAGACAACGGGACAAGAACGAGCGGCGTAATCGGCAGGCGAAGGGATCAACTACATACACAAATGAGTATGTATGCAAGCCACATACAACAGTCCTCAGAGCCATTCCATCTAAAAGAAATAGAAATATTGCAACGCCATACGGCAAGATCCAAATGTACTAGATAGATATAATAATTTAGGATAACTCCTCATACATCACACAATAGAGTATCAGGCGGAAGCGGAAAACAAGATCCGAGTACGGATAAGAAGCAAATTGGCATAAGATGCCCCATAAATAAACACATCCCGCCCACAGATCTCACGGATCCCCGTTCCCGGAATCTCTACACCGAATGATCGTTGCCAACATCATCTGTCTCTTCCACCCAGTATCCATCTTGCGGGTACACCTGTTCATCTGAATCAAACAATTTATCGTGTGAGACCCTAGGGGTACTCAGCAAGTCTTTATGCCGCTAAAGGGGACACAACCTGGGGTGACGCAATTGCAGCAAAAGGTAATACCTAACAATTCTACAGATACTCGCTATCCGTCCACCTAACCAATGATAGGCGGATGTCCGTGAATTAAGAACAACAGTTATAACAGTATAATTAACAGATCCATCCTCCTCCTCGCTTACCAACGAGGAAGCGGACGAACAACCCCCATCATCCGTTGGCAGTTTTATTAACCATTCCATGAGTATTGCACTATTTACTAGTGAGGTACTTAGTCAATTTCAAAGCGGTACTTTAGTTATACTTGTCTATGATCGAGAAACTGTGCTCCAAGTCGTCCATAACCGCGGACACGGCTTTTAGAAAGATTTACTCTGCAGGGGTGCACGAATAGCAACACACACTCGATCAACCTCGAAAAAACCAAATCAAAACCCAACGAGGCATTCACGACAAAGCAATCACAGGATTCAGAAATATTTCAGGGGGCCATCCCATTAAGCTACCCGCGACGAAGTTGGCCGGCTCCGAGACGGACCCAAGGTTTGTGTCAATGGCTGTAAACGACTGGGAACCCGAAAGTGTTACTGGGCTTGCGATACCGCGAAAACATTCCAAAATCTGAAACAGTACAGGTGCTCCATGCACAATCTTAATAAAGCAGTAACATGGCATAAGTACAGGATAGTAATAAAGCCCCAAACTACTTTGTGGCCCCAAGAAATAAGAATGAATCAAGCTCTGGCTCAGAGAGGTCCATAAGGCCTACCGGATGTGGATAGTGCGAATAAACAAGGAACAGGAATCAAGTACTCGGGGTCCTACGGGACACAAGTGAGCATAAAAAACCAAATAGCAGATATTGCTCACCGGTGCCTCTTTCATTAGTTATCCCATTAGTACTCAGTTTAAGTAGTTTAAGTACCTCATTATCCATCAGACACTCACATACCCTACTCATGCTTTTCTACAACTCGCGTGGCTCAAACAACTCCTGTAGTAATGGCTCATGGGATGGAGGAACAAGCTTCGGTGGGGTTTGAAAATAAAGGCTATGCAGTACTTGGGATTCAATTTAATGCAATCGCGACTCAATGATGCAAGAATAAGATAGAGGCAATAGGTACTGTATGTATGCAAGCATGTGGTAGTGCTTGCCTGGCAGCTCAGTTGAAGCGAGAGACGGATCTGGGTAGTACTCCTGTGATTCCTGATAATTCTCCTGCTGGGCGTCTATTCGAAGAAGAACCAAACAAACAAGGGCCAACATAATAAAGTGCACAAGCATCTGAATTAAAATGTGACAAGCAAACAAGCATGCCATGATGAATGATGCACAATTTGCATGGCATTAAAGTAGCATGGCAAAGGTGAGGTGTGGATACAAGAAATAAAGCATCTTATTATTTATTTAACCAAGTTTTATTGTCATAAACCGTTCAGATTTTTAATAAAAACATGATGCATGCTTCAATTCAGCACAAGGACTGCATAGATAGAACGGGCTCGTCGCGCTGATCGATTTAGATATATTGTTTGCCCAATTTGGAGTTATAGAATTAAAGTTATTAATTAATTAAGGAAAAGGGCATTTTTTTGTAATTTTAATCATCTCGAAATTTTAAAGTGTTCAAACATTATTTGGAATGGCATATTTGAATTCCTCACATTTTTCTGATTCCAAAACATATATTACTTGTATTATTTGGATTTATATTTGAAAAGTTATTTAAATCTGAATTGAATTTGAATTTAATTCAATTTTTGAAAAGGTTTATTTAAAACAGGCACAGGAAATACTTTTTTCACCCTGGCAATTCTAGCCACAGCCGCTGACGGTGGGCCAGCTACTGACTGGGCGAGACCCACGCGCGAAATCTTTTCACACCGGGGATCTGCCTAGCCACAGAGGGTGACAGATGGGGCCATGGGCAACGGGCCCACGCGGCAGTGGGGTTAGTTCCAGAGGCTGACAGGTGGGGTGCAAGCTGGACCGCGGGTTGGTTGCGCAAAAACGCGGGGGCGTTTTGTAAACAGGAGAAAGAGGCTGACCGGTGGGACCTCTAGGAGCGCGGGTTGCACGAGTCAAAAAGGTGGGGGGGGGGGGGGTAAGCGCAAAGTGTCATCGCGTGCACTGTTTCTCTTCCTCTCTTCTCTGACCAAACTGACGGGGAACGGCGCGCGGCGCGGGGCGGGGAATCGAACCCGGGCCGCGGGCGAGCGCGCTGAGGGGCGTAGCCACTGCGGCGGGCTAGGGGAGCTGTTAGGAGGAGGTTTGGGCCCTAGGTAAGCTCTAAGCGGCGCGGGAACCTGGCAGTCACCGGCGAGCTCTGGCGCACGGCGGGCGTTCGACGAAACGCGCGGCGGCGCTAGACGGCGTCAGCGAAGCGGAGGGTGTCAGGGAGGGAGAGAGGCTCACCGCGGGTTGGCCGGAGGGGTCAGATCAAGGAGGGACGCGGCGGATCGTCGGTGATGCAGGCGCTCTGGCGATCTAGGGTTTCAGGGAGCGGCGAGGATTTGGCGGTACTGGGGGGCTTCTCCTTCGCGCTGGCGTGTACGAGTCAATGTAGGGGACTACCCTTGGTCTTCCAGGCCACCTCCACGTCGCGCTGGCCGGCTGGAACAACGGGGGCGACGCGGTGTTGGCGGCGACCGGCGGCAGGTCTTGGCGATGAAGGGGAAGAAGGAGGAGAGGAGGGCTGGCTCGGGGCAGATCTGAGAGCTGCCAGGAGGCGTGTGGAGGAGGGGAAAACGAGAGAGAGGGAGGAGAGGGAGCCGTGGGGAATCAGGGTAGATAAAGGTGGTCTCGACCTCTTCTCTCTTTTTCTCCTCAAGCACGTGCAGGTCGGGCTAGGGCAGGTAGGCATGGAGAGGGGATGCAGGTGGGCCAGGTGGGGACGTGGAGGAGCAGCAGCTGGGGCCAGCATGGCAGGTAGAAGAAGAGAGAGGGGAGGGTAGCTCGGGCTAGGGTAGGGTAGCCTCGGTTTAGGGTTTTTGTGTAGGGTTAGATGGGGTAGAGAGAGAGGTAGCTGGGGTGGGGCCAGGTGTTCATCAGCAGGTTAGAGAGAGAGGGAGAGTAAGAGAGAGTGGTGAGAGGAGGCTTAGGGTTTAGTAGAACTAGGGTTAGGAGAAAATTAGAGAGAGAGAGAGCTAGGTTAGGTGTGGATTAGGGTTTTAGGTTTATTTTGAAATTGTTTATGAGATCAAACCAAGGGGAAAAATAATGAGGCCTTGGATCTAACATGAGATGAGGTGGAGGAATAAACAAGGAGAAGAGAAGGAAAGATGTATGAGAAGAACCCCTCATATAGAACATGAATGGAGATAATTGAAACAATATATGTTGAGGAGAGTAAAGGAGTGGTAAAGATGGTGATGATACACAAAGAAAAGAATCACTAAATCCAAAAGAAACCAAATGGCTAAAGGTGGTGGTACTTTTGCATGGCCCATGCAAAATAATAATGCCATGATTTATTTTGTGAAAACAATAATAATATGATGGCATTATTCTTATGCATTTCCCAGAAGTGGAATAAAAGCCAATCAAAAGATAAGTAGGATTAGATCCACCCCAAACCACATGAGCTAGAATAAAAATATCAAAAGAAAAATAAATACAAGCTCATGCTTAATGGGATGGTGGAATTATAAGGTGGTGAAAGAAAGATGGTGGAGTTGAAATAAAAGATATGCCCCCAACTCAACTTGGTCATTTAGACAATATATCAATAACCAAATACAATATCAAGAGGCAAATACAATTAATAATGCATGTGAGAGAAAACCAAAAGAAAAAGAGTTTTATATGATGCTCAAATGCAAGGTGGCATGATGACATGAGCATGATATAATTATGATGCAACAATTATATATAGGGAGTAGCTAATATCTTACTAGAACAAGTAGCATTACAATTGTTAGACAATTGGGATGCTACAATCTTCCTTTAAACACATTTGATAATAATCAAGAACATCATCAAAGAGATGTTCAAAAGCCAAGGAAGACACTGGGAGTGACAACACATGTTTGGAGAGAAAATAAGGAAATAAGAGGCGAAATCCAAGGTGAAGATGATCCACAAATTCTACCACACACAAGTATATCAATTGTTGAAGACAATGAGCGTATTGGAATTAATTTATGGTGGTATATTGCATAGATATTAAAGATAAATCTTCACAATAAAAAGCATATGATAGGAATAAAAAGATTAAGCACTATGCAAAGATAGAGATTCTTGATAGCTTCAACTAGTCACACAATCACGCAAAGCAATGATTAGAATAACTTAAAGCAAATGGTCTCCCAAATAAGATATAGAGATATGTATTTGAGGAAGGTGATACGTTGCAAACGTATCTATAATTTTTGATGTTCCATGCTTGGTTTTATCTACTTTCTTATGTTCTGTCCACACTTTGGAGTACTTTTTATACACTTTCTTGGACTAACCTATTAACAAGATGCCACAGTGTCAGTTGCCTGTTTTCTGCTGTTTTTGGTTCCAAGAAAGTCAGAAAATGAATATTCTCGGAATTGGATGGGACAAAAGCCAAAGTAAATATTTTACCGAGGGGGACACAGAGCCAGAAGACGAGACGGAGGAGGGCCAAGGCCTGGCCACACCATATGGTGGCACGGGCTAGCCCTGGCCGCGCCACCAGGTGGTGTGGGCCCCCTGGCCGCCCACCGACCTTGCCCTCTGGCCTATAAGAAGCCTCCCGAGGCATAAACCCTAGATCGTCAAGCCTCCAGCCACAAAAAGTTCCGCAGTGCCGCCGCCACCGAAGGGGAGATTCGGGGGACAAAAAGTCCCTATTCCGGCACCCTGCCGGGACGGGGAAGTGCCCCCGGAGCCATCTCCATCGATCTCCACCACCATCTCCATCACCGTTGCTAATTCCCATGATGAGGAGGGAGTAGTTCTCTCTCGAGGCTAAGGGTTCTACCGGTAGCTATGTGTTCATCTCTCTCTCTATGCATGATCTTATTGAGATCATGAGCTTGTAATCTATAGATCTACCTTGCTACTCAAGTGCTTTAATAGATCTCTGCTCTCCCCATGTGTGTGAAAGTGACAGCGTGCACACCATGGTGGCACTTAGGCTAGAGATTACAAATACTTATTATGAGTTATATTTGGAGTTGGATGTCTCTATGAAATTGTGGTGTTTGTTGGACTCATCTAGTACTCAAGGTGACAGTGTGGGGTTATCTAGATGGGAAAGATGAACTTTGAGGTGTGCTGTTATAGCCCTACCATCGATTAGAGTGTCCAACCGGAGAGTAGTTAAGCGTAGTATCATAAAGAATAATATATTTATATGAGAGTGTTCACTAGTGAAAGTATGATCCCTAGGCCTTGTTTCTAGGCACTGAATCACCGTTTGCTATTAGATCTATTACATGTTTGCTTGCTTCCATCTTGATTTCAGTTTTCCTTTAGTCTCTTCCATGCCATCAAGCTATTTTCTATCACCGTTACCACTTATAATTATCTATACCACTTGTATTTCACTATCTCTTCGCCGAACTAGTGCACGTATACACCTGACAAGTGTATTGGGTGTGTTGGGGACACAAGAGACTTCTTGTATCTTGATTGCTGGGTTGCTTGAGAGGGAATACCTTTGACCACTTCCTCCCTGAGTTCGATAAACCTTGGGTGATCCACTTAAGGGAAAACTTGATGCTGTTCTACAAACCTCTGCACTTGGAGGCCCAACAACTGTCTACAAGAATAGAAGTGCGTAGACATCAAGCTATTTTCTGGCGCCGTTGCCGGGGAGGTAAGGTAAAAGGTATTCACACCGGAGGATTAAAGAAGAAGAACCTCTCACGGAAAATGCCTATTTTCTGGCGCCGTTGCTGGGGAGGTAAGGTAAAAGGTACTCACATCCTCCGGTGTGATTGCTCGAAGTTATTTCCTTCTTGTTTTCACTAGTTAGGCTTAATGGAAAACAAATTTTTTTTATAGAGCTTTATAGTATTTATCTTGAGTTAGGACATGTAGTGTTTGAAGAGAAAATTAAAAAACTTATGGAACTTTATTTGCATGCTAATAGCAATGTTATTAGTATGAATTCTTTGGACACCATTATTGCTAATGCTATGGAAAAGTCTAAGCTTGGGGAAGCTAGTTTTTATGAAAATGATCTTTTTAGTTCCCCGGCTTTGGAAGATAGCTATTCTATTGCTTATGATGATACCAAACCTCCAATATATGATGATTACAATGATGACTATGATATTTTTAGTCCACCTACTATTGAGGAGAAAATTAATTATGATTACAATATGCCTCCTTTATTTGATGATTATGGTGATGAGAATAATAATGATAGCTATTTTGTTGAGTTTGCTCCCACTATGATTAATAAGAATGACTATGCTTATGTGGAGAGTAATAATTATTATATGCATGTGGCTCATGATAAATGTTTTATGTGATAGTTATATTGTTAATTTTATTCATGATGCTACTGAAAGTTATTATGAGAGAGGGAAACATGGTTTTATGTGTCTCAACAATATTAAGTTTCCCCTCTTTATGTTGAAAGTCTTGAAGTTGCACTTGTTTTGCTTTCCTATGCTTGTTGCTTTGTGCTTTCATGACTTATTTCTTTACAAGATTTCTATGCATAGGAAGTGGGTTAGACTTAAATGCGTTTTGAATTTGCTTCTTGATGCTCTCTTTTACTTCAATTCATATTTTTTATGTGACCATCTTCTTAAACTATCATCCCTAACTTAAAGGCGTTAAAGAAAAGTACTTATTGGGAGATAACCCAAAAGTTTTAGATGAGTCTTGGAAGTTATTACTTCAGTAATAACCGCTCCTTATCCTTTTTATTTGCTTTTTGTGCCAAGAGTAACCTCTAATGAGAGGGAAGTAATGATTGGGAAAGTTGCTGTCTCGAAACAGATTTCTATGCTTCACCATAAAAATTCGTGTAAACTCTCTGTACGTCCTTTTGAGGCGTGAATGTTTGTGCTTCTGACCAAGGTTGTTATCTAACTTTCGTTAGTTCAACACTTTTCGATTTGAGCAACAGAAGGTCTTCGAAAAAAATCGTCTTTACCTTCTGGTCTGTTTTGACATATTTCTGCCATTTTCTGCATTTGCTTCTTGTTGGTTCCTTTTTGAGTTCTTTTGGGGAATTGAGCTTTTTGAGGGAAGTACTTCAGTAGATAGTGTTCTAATGGAAGTTTATTTGGTGTTAGAACTGAACCTTAAGACTTATTATCTTGAGTGCACTAATGTTGCTAATAAAAATTGTGTGAAGTTTTGTATGAAGGAAAAAATTCAGGTGTATGGAAGGAACGAGTAATGATATGAAGAATGGACTAAAGCTCAAGCTTGGGGATGCCACGCGTGTCACCCCAAGAAATATACAAGAAGTACAAGCGTCAAAGCTTGGGGATGCCCAAGGCATCCCCTTCTTCATCAATAAAAATTACAGGTTTCTTCCAAACACTTCGTTTTTATTGTTTCATGCACAGTTGTGTTGTTCTTGGAGCGTCTTCTTTTTCGTTTTCGTTTTGGTTTTTAGTTTGCTTGGTTTGCTTAGTTTGCTGAATAAATTGGTTGGACCCCCTCTTTCATACATTGGTTTTCAAATAGTTTGGTTTGGTTAGGTTTGGAAAAGAGTAGGAAAACTCATGCTTAAGTGGTAAAAAGAGCTTGTTTTTGACTGTGGCCTATGCTTTGTCATGCCATGCTTGATATTTTTTTGGCTTTATGCTTAGTATTCTTTGCTGTAGCATGACTTGTTATAAACAATTGAGATTTCTTAATGTGCCTTGGATGAATCATGCGTTGTTTTAGCATATTAAAGCATAGTATTGTGGTATTCTCCTTTGATGCTTTATTTGGGTTGACTTGGCGCATGCTCACACCATGTTATGACTATCTCAAGTCACCATAGCCTTTATGATCCTTTAGTTTTCAACTTGTAGTATCACTTTATGCTTTGATCAATGATGTTTTGTCGCTCTGCATGATTATGGCCATTATTGCTCTCTTAGTTTGTCGCTCCCAGTCTTTTGCTAGCCTCCACAACCAATTATGTGTCCCACTCATGCATCCAACTCGCTAAACCAAGTTATTCCAAAGAGTCCACCATACCTACCTACTGGCATATGCTATTCCAAGTATATTCATGCTTTTGTCTACCTTCCAAATTAAACTTGTTATGAGAAAACTAGTGATTAAAGCTCACACGAACTTGATGGCACACTTTACTTTCTACATTTAATAAACTTGAACCATTGGGTCCTTCTTTGTTGCATATATTCTTGCGCTTTATAAGTTGAAGTTAGCAAAACCATGTATCATGGGGAATGCTTTCAACATTGCACTTGTACTTTGTACCCCGTTGATATCATGTTCTTTTGCTTGTGGATCCCGGTGGTGTGAAATAAAAGTGGAACTTGTAAGATCATGGAGTTTGTATGTGTGTTAGATAAACGCCTGGGCCGCTAGCCTAAGCCATGCCTAATCATGGTGGAAACTTACAACATCACCATAATGAGCACTCTATGAAGCATCCTCAATAAAAACCTATGCAAATAGCAAATAAAAAGATCGCTGAGATGCTCATTGTCTGCTTGCCTTGTCATTTTGATTATGGGATACTCCTGTATCATGTGCAAGGGGTACCCTATTGGCGGTTCTTTATGATACATATGTTCTTACAATGACAAGAGCTTACTCGTGACTAAAGTTGAGTAGCATGAGGTTCGGTCTTCGTAAGTAAGGGGCATGAGATTTCGGCTTATAACTTGTCAAGCATATCCTCTTAGTTGTGTCACTTTAACCTTAATCAACTTAAAAATGCTTATGATAGGGGCAATGAGAGCTGAAAGCTAGTAAGTACCATATTTTTTGGAAGCTCTTTATGAGACTTGAATCCCTACTTCCTTCTATGAAGGCCTTTCTTTTACTTTTATGTTGAGTCTCCACCTTCTACCTTTATGCACCTACTTTGAGAGCATAGTGGCCATTCTTAGTTCTATGTGCATTGTCCCAAGACTTGTTGATTGATGCATAGCTTTGATATTGCTTGTTTTAAACTACTTGTATCTAGTCACTCTTATAAACTTTGAAGGTGTCCTATGCATTTATACTTGCTACTCTATGAGGGACAAGCTGAATGCCATTATGTTATGTTTTCTTTATGTGAAACAAACAAACGTCTTGCAAAGCATTGTTATTCATGAATCCTCTGTTTGTACCCTTTCATGTTGCAACATAGTTGCTTTGTCTTATTATTAGAACTTTATCTCTCATGTTATGATTGAAGTACTATGATCAATTTTATGATGGTGCATGTCACCTCAAAAATTATTCTTTCTTTTTATCACTTACCTACTTGAGGACGAGCAGGAGTTAAGCTTGGGGATGTTGATACGTTGCAAACGTATCTATAATTTTTGATGTTCCATGCTTGGTTTTATCTACTTTCTTACGTTCTGTCCACACTTTGGAGTACTTTTTATACACTTTCTTGGACTAACCTATTAACAAGATGCCACAGTGCCAGTTGCGTGTTTTCTGCTGTTTTTGGTTTCAGGAAAGTCAGAAAATGAATATTCTCGAAATTGGATGGGACAAAAGCCAAAGTCAATATTTTACCGAGGGGGACATGGAGCCATAAGACGAGACAGAGGAGGGCCAAGGTGTAGCGCCCCAATTGTCTAACAATTGTAATGCTACTTGTCCTAGTAAGATATTGGCTACTTCATATATATTATTATTGCATCATAATTATATCATGCTCATGTCATCATGCCACCTTGCATTTGAGCATCATATAAAACTCCTTTTCTTTGGTTCTTCTCTCACATGCATTATTAATTGTATTTGCCTCTTGATATTGTATTTGGTTATTGATATATTGTCTAAATGCCCAAGTTGAGTTGGGGGCATATCTTTTATTTCCATTCCACCACCTTTCTTTTCAACCACTTTATAATTCCACCATCCTACTAGACCATGAGCTTGTTGTCTTTATTTTGGATTTTCTCTAGCTCATGGGCAATAGGGTGGATCTAGTCCATTAAATTCCTTTGCTTGGCTTTGTTCCACTTCTTGGAAATGCATAAGATTAATGCCATCATATTCATATTGTTTTCACAAATAATCAATGGCATTATTATTTTTGCATGGGCCATGCACTAGTCTTCCCTACCTTTCTCTCCTTTGGTTTTTCTTTTGGTTTAGTAGAAACTATCTTGGGAGGCCATCTCCTACCATTACACCATCCTCATAATCTCACCATCTCTTTTTCCTCTTATTTTTCAATCCTCCATGCATGAGCCATATGTGACCCTTTCCACCTATTTCTTTTCTTCCTCTTTCTCTAGTTTCTCCTCCACCTTATCTCAAGCAAGATCAAGCTTCGTTTTCTTCTTCTTGGTTTGGCCTCATAAACTAAACCAAAATATAAACACCTAATAAAATTCAAACCTAGTTTTCTCTTTATAATTCCTTACACCTAAATTACACTAAACCCTAACTCTAAAACCCCCTCTCTCTCTTTTTCACTAGCTTGACCACCTGGCCACCCTCTCCCTGGCCCACACCCAGCCACCCTAACCCTAGCCCATGCCCTAACCCGAGCTCCATCCAACCCTAGCCCGAGCTAGCCTCCCCTCCTCTCTTTCTTTCTCTACCGCCATGCTGGCCCCACCCTGCAGCCGTCCGCCGCCCTGGCCCACCTGCAGCCCCTCCCCGCCGTGCCTACCAGCCCCAGGGCGAGCCCCAGCTCAAGCCGGCACGTGAGAGAGGAGAGAAAAGGTGGCATCGAGGCCACCTTTATCTTTGCCGTGCCCCAGCTGCCTTCTCTCTCTCTCCCACTTTTTCCTTCCTCCCCACGCCTCTCTGGCCTCTCCCAGATCTGGCCGAGCCGCCCCCTTCTTCCCCTTCTTCCTCTCCGTCCACCAGCAGCCGACGCTAGTCGCCGCCAGCACCACCTCGTCCCCGCCGTTCCAGCCGTGCAGCTCGACCTGGAGGTGGCTGAGAAGATCGAGTACGTCCTCCTGCGTTGCCCCGTGGCCGTCAGCGCGAAGGAGAGAGCCCAGCACCGCCAGATCCTCGCCGTCCCGACGCCAAACCCTAGCCGCCGGTGCGCCAGCGTCCTCGCCGTTCCAGCGCCTCCCCGTCCGATCCAACACCACCGCCGAACCGCGGTGAGCCCCTTCCTCTCCCTGACAACCTCCTCTTCTCCGGCGCCGTCTAGCGCCGCCGACCGTTTTGTCGAGCGCTCTCAGTGCGCGCCGCTCGCCGGCATCTGCAGCCTTCCCGCGCCGCGCCACACCCTTATCTAGCTCGGGCCCACCTCCCTGTCAACTACCCGAGCCAGCCGCACCGGTTAGCACCCTCCGCGCGCACGCCCGCGTCCCGGGATCGATCCCCGCTCGCGCCGCGCGCCGGATTTTCTCGCCAGACGAAGGAAAACGAAGAACAGTACGGGCCCGTGGTCATCTTACAAAAAGCCCCCCACCTTTTTGATTCCTGCAACCCGCGCTCCTAGTGACCCCACCAGTCAGCCGCGCTGACACTTTTGCTGAAAACCCCTTGGCTTTTCCCGACCGCAACCCGCGCTCCAGCCCCCAGCCCCACCTGTCAGCCTCTGTCTCCCTCGCCGCTGTCATGTGGGCCTGCGCCAGTTGGCCCACCCCGCAGTCACAGTGGCTAGCCCGAGACGCGGTGACAAAAGGATTTCCCCGCGCGTGGTCCAGTCAGCACCAAGGCCCACCTGTCAGTGTCTGGGGTTGATTCCGCCTGAGTAACAAAAGATTTTCCCTGTGTCTGTTTTTATTTAAACTTTTCCAAATTGTTTTTAAATTCAAATTCAAATCAGATTTAAATAATTTTTAAAATCCAAATCCAAATAATACATATAATATATGTTTTGGAATCAGAAAAATGTGAGGAATTCAAATATGCCCTTAAAAATATGTTTTGAACACTTTAAATTTTCGAGATGATTAAAATTACAAGAAAATGCCCTTTTCCTTATTTAATTAATAACTTTTGTTTTATAACTCCAAATTTGACAAATAATATGTCTAAATCGATCAGCGCGACGAGCCCGTTCTATTTATGAAGTCCTTGTTATGAATTGAAGCATGCATCATGTTGTCATTTAAAATCTGAACTGTTTATGACAATGAAAGTTGTTTAAATAAATATTAAAATGCTTTATTTCTTGCATCCACACCTCACCTTTGCCATGCTAATTTAATGCCATGTAAATTGTGCACCATTCATCATGGCATGCTTGGTTGCTTGTCGCATTTTAATTCATATGCTTGTGCACTTTATTTATGTTGGCCCTTGTTTGTTTGGTTCTTCTTCGAATAGACGCCCAGCAGGAGAATTATCAGGAATCACAGGAGTACTACCCAGATCCATCTCTCGCTTCAACTGAGCTGCCAGGCAAGCACTACCACATGCTTGCATACATACAGTACCTATTGCCTCTATCTTATTCTTGCATCATTGAGTCGCGATTGCATTAAATTGAATCCCAAGTACTGCATGGCCTTTACTTTTAAACCACACCAAGCTTGTTCCGGTCTCATGAGCCATTACTACAGGAGTTGTTTGAGCCATGCGAGTTGTAGAAAAGCATGAGTAGGGTATGTGAGTGTCTGAGGAATAACGAGGTACCTAAACAACATAACCTGAGTAGTAATGGGATAACTAATGAAAGAGGCACCGGTGAGCAATATCTGCTATTTGGTTTTTCATGCTCACTTGTGTCCCGTAGGACCCCGAGTACTTGATTCCTGTTCCTTGTTTATTCGCACTATCCACATCCGGGAGGCCTTATGGACCCCCCTGAGCCAGAGCTTGATTCATTCTTATTTCTTGGGGCCACAAGTAGTTTGGGGCTTTATTACTATCCTGTACTTATGCCATGCTACTGCTTTATTTAAGATTGTGCGAGGAGCACCTGTACTATTTTGGATCGTGACACGTTTTCGCTGTATCGACAAGCCCAGTCACATTTTCGGGTTCCCAGTCGTTTACCGCCGTCCACACAAACCTTGGGTCCGTTTCGGAGCCAGCCAACTTCGTTGCGGGTAGCTTAATGGGGTGGCCCCCTGAAATGTTTCTGAATCCTGTGATTGCTTTGTCGTGAATGCCTCGTTGGGTTTTGAGTTGGTTTTTCCGAGGTTGATCGAGTGTGTGTTGCTATTCGTGCACCCCTGCAGGGTAAATCTTTCTGAAAGCCGTGTCCGCGGTTATGGACGACTTGGAGCACAGTTTCTCGATCATAGACAAGTATAACTAAAGTACCGCTTTTAAATTGACTAAGTACTTGACTAGTAAATAGTGCAATACTCATGGAATGGTTAATAAAACTGCCAACGGATGATGGGGGCTGTTTGTCCACTTCCTCGTTGGTAAGCGAGGAGGAGGATGGATCTGTTAATTTTACTGTTATAACTGTTGTCCTTAATTCACGGACTTCCGTCTATCATTGGTTAGGCGGAAGGTTAGCGAGTCTCTATAGAATTGTTAGGTATTATCTTTTGCTGCAATTGCGTCACCCCAGGTTGTGTCCCCTTTAGTGGCATAAAGACTTGCTGAGTACCCCTAGGGTCTCACACAATAAATTGTTTGATTCAGATGAACAGGTGTACCCGCAAGATGGATACTGGGTGGAGGAGACAGATGATGTTGGCAACGATCTTTCGGTGTAGAGATTCCGGGAACGGGGATCCATGTGATATGTGGGCGGGATGTGTTTATTTATGGGGCATCTTATGCCAATTTGCTTCTTATCCGTACTCGGATCTTGTTTTCCGCTTCCGCCTGATACTCTGATGTGTGATGTATGAGGAGCTATCCTAAATTATTATATCTATCTAGGACATTTGGATCTTGCCGTATGGCGTTGATATATTTCCATTTCTTTTAGATGGAATGGCTCTGAGGACTGTTGTATGTGGCTTGCATATATACTCACTTGTGTATGTAGTTGATCCCTTCGCCTGCCGATTACGCCGCTCGTTCTTGTCCCGTTGTTTGAAAGTGGTTAGGACGGCCGAAAGGTCTACCGTGAGTGGCCCTGGGCCCCGCCGTACTATTTTAACAACTTTCGTTCATCCAGGCATTAACTAAGAGCGTAATTCACCGAGGTAGTTACACAAGGCCTGGCCACACCATATGGTGGTGCGGGGTAGCCCTGGCCACGCCACCAGGTGGTGTGGGCCTCCTAGCCGCCCACCGACCTTGCCCTCTGGCCTATAAGAAGCCTCCCGAGGCATAAACCCTAGATCGTCAAGCCTCTAGCCACGAAAAGTTCCGCAGCGCCGCCGCCACCGACGGGGAGATTCGGGGGACAGAAAGTCTCTGTTCCGGCACCCTACCGGGATGGGAAGTGCCCCCGGAGCCATCTCCATCGATCTCCACCACCATCTCCATCACCACTGCTGATTCCCATGATGAGGAGGGAGTAGTTCTCTCTCGAGGCTAAGGGTTCTACCGGTAGCTATGTGTTCATCTCTCTCTCTATGCATGATCTTATTGAGATCATGAGCTTGTAATCTATAGATCTACCTTGCTACTCAAGTGCTTTAATAGATCTCTGCTCTCCCCATGTGTGTGAAAGTGACAGCGTGCACACCATGGTGGCACTTAGGCTAGAGATTACAAATACTTGTTATGAGTTATATTTGGAGTTGGATGTCTCTATAAAATTGTGGTGTTTGTTGGACTCATCTAGTACTCAAGGTGACAGTGTGGGGTTATCTAGATGGGAAAGATGAACTTTGAGGTGTGCTGTTATAGCCCTACCATCGATTAGAGTGTCCAACCGGAGAGTAGTTAAGCGTAGTATCATAAAGAAGAATATATTTATATGAGAGTGTTCACTAGTGAAAGTATGATCCCTAGGCCTTGTTTCTAGGCACTGAATCACCGTTTGCTATTAGATCTATTACATGTTTGCTTGCTTCCATCTTTATTTCAGTTTTCCTTTAGTCTCTTCCATGCCATCAAGCTATTTTCTATCATCGTTACCACTTATAATTTTCTATACCACTTGTATTTCACTATCTCTTCGCCGAACTAGTGCACCTATACACCTGACAAGTGTATTGGGTGTGTTGGGGACACAAGAGACTTCTTGTATCTTGATTGTAGGGTTGCTTGAGAGGGAATACCTTTGACCACTTCCTCCCTGAGTTCGATAAACCTTGGGTGATCCACTTAAGGGAAAACTTGCCGTTGTTCTACAAACCTCTGCACTTGGAGGCCCAACAACTGTCTACAAGAATAGAAGTGCGTAGAGATCAGAAGGCTGCACCAAGAATTTCTTACTCAAACAAAGACCGAAAGGATGAGAAATAAAAGCTTCTAACAAAAATAGGACCTTGTTTGAGCAAACATGCCACCTGGAAACAAGATAATCAATAATATCAACTCTAAGTGGCACTACCACATATGTTCACATTTCCGAGGATTGTGATATGCAAAGGAGCATACTACTCCCCCATAATGTGATATTCAATTTTTCTTAATAAGTGGCAAAGCACCCTCAACTAGAGATAATTAATGGACATTTAGAATTTGAATTTCTCATGAGTATGACAGACCACATAGTGACTAGATAAGATTGCAATATCAATACTAAGTGGTAGTACTCATGTACACACATTTTAAGGTTTGAGAGATGCACGAGGCATATCACTCCCCCAAAATGGGATGTTCCATTAACCACTCGAAAAGAGCCAAATAAGATATCATCAAGATGCATTAGAGGCTCAAAACAAAACACATAAGTAAATGATGTGCCAAACACCTAGATATACTTGAATACACAAAATAAGCAAGCATGAGGCACAACAAATACAAAACACATACTTGGTACAAAAGCAAAACATGTAAAGGGGCAAGTAACTTACAATATAAAAGAGTTGAGTTACCGCAAAGAGGCGCATTGGGTATATGGTAGGGAGATGATAATCCTTATAACTTAGTTTGAGCAAATATAATATATGAATTTCCCTTAGTTCTTCATGAGTTATCCAAGTCTCCAATGCCTTCCACAAACACCTATTGATCAAGTTTGAGCTTGTTGGTCCCCAACCAAGTGGGGTCCTAAGAGGTTAGTCACAATAGGCTTGGCAATCCAAATGGTTCTTTTCTTGACACCACTTTAAGTTCCAACAAACTTGGCAAACACATTGCCATCCTTATCCTTCCCAAGATAATAATCATCATCAACAATGATAGGGTTAGATAAGGTACCATTTGAACATGAAGAGGCAAAGTGCCCCTTCTCACGACATATGTAGCAACAGGTGATCCCCTTTCTCTTCTTCATTAATTTCTTGGCTTGGGGAGCCTTATCTCGATTATTCTTGGGAAGTGGCCTGTCTTCAACTTGAGGTTGAGATTGGGCTTGACCTTGAACATGTGCCCGCTTCCTTTGTTGCTGCCCACTCAAGTGCTTTTTCTTTAATGGACAAGATCTTACATGATGTCCTTCAGCCTTGCACTTGAAGCAAATAATCTTGGCCGAATTCTTGACTTGGTCTTGGCCCTTCTTCTTGTTGCTCTTGGACTTTTTCTTGTTATTGGAGTTGAATCCAAGTCCACTTTTATCATTAGGGGATTTTTTCACACTCAAAATATTGTCGAGTTTGGATTTCCCTTCATGACACTTTTCCAAGTCTTTCTTCAAAGAAGTGACTTGGGCCTTGAGCTCTTTGATTTCCTCTACATGGTTAGTAGAAATAGAGGTACTAGAGGAAGTGGAAGCTTCATTGTTAGAGGAACAAGGCAAATCAAGTAATCCAACACAAGGTTTATCACTAGTATGACTAGAAGGATCACTAGGACTAGCACATGACAAATAGCATTTTGAGTAGAAGTTTTGCTAATGTTCAAAAGAGGCTCACAAGATGTTACCTTAGTGATACTTGCCTCATGAGCTAACTTTATCCCATCATAGGAGATTAGAAGATCATTATGAGAGGTCGAGAGCTTTTCATGACTTTCTTCCAATTTCCCATAATTGCTAGTTAGCAACTCAAGTTGAGCCCTTAGCCCAACATTCTCCTTTAAAATAGATGCTTCACAAGAAGTAGAGTTAGTAGCACTAGCATCATTAATAGATTTTTCCTTTTCAAGCTCATAAGATTCAAATTTTTGTGTGAGCAGACAATTTTTGTGCTTCTCCTCGGCAAGCTCTTGCTTAAGGAGATTGAATCTCTGACTCCCATCATCAAGTTGGAAATCCAACTCCTCTATGGTTTCCGTTTGTTTAGTTATGGTATCCATAACATGTTTGAGAAAAGCAACGACCTCATTATTACCACGAAGAGAGGTACACAAAAAGCTCATCTCACGAAGGATAGTACTAGTATCCTCATCAACATCATCATCACTATCATCATTAGAAGATACATTGGGATTCAAAGTTGGAGATACCTTTGACCCTCTTGCCATAAGGCACATATGAGTACGGGAGGATGAAGATGAGGATATTCTTGAATCTTCATTCATGATTGTGTCTTGCTCCATAGAGTGTTTGATTTCCTCTACATTGTTAGATACACAACTAGAGGAAATAGAAGCATTTTTTCTCATGGGAAAAGGCAAATCAAGCATATCATCTACATTAGTACTCAAATAATATTTAGACGATATGCAAGGACTAGCATGTAACACCCCTAGGATCAGGGTTAAACAAATACCAGACCTTAGCCTGACATAAGATTAACCTAGAGCTCGAGGATATCCAGTGGGAAATTGGTAACACAACAGTAACCCTGCAACACAAGAAGTTAGTACAGCAAGCTCATAACTGAGCGAAGAACCAAAATATTACAAGCAAAGGTCACTAACCACAAACATCAAATAACAGAAGGCAAATTATGCTATTAAGTATAGCAAACTTAACAAATGGCCTAAGAGGACTGAAGCATAACGATGACGTACCAACCCATAGATTCCAGGCTGCCGACCGGGAACCCCAAGCTACTCGTCTATGTCGATGTCGTACCAAACTCGTCTTCAAGGGAACACTTACTCTGCTTCAAAATTATCAACAAAGAAATGGTGAGTACAGGGTGTATTCCACAAGGCTTATGGCTGCTAGGGTTATTTTGCATAAAGCCATCTTTGTTTATAAACCAAGAGGGAGAAAAAGCTCGTCTAATCAGAATGTTTTAAAATGGGACAAGAGAGCGACATATCCGAAGAATTGATCATCATCTTTGATATCCATCAAGGTAATCCTCATCTCACAACTAGGATCACCCCTCGTACTCATGAGGAAGTATCCTTAAGCACACGTTGATCTGCCAAGTTTTACGATTAGGTTAATGTTCTGTATGATCTTAGAATTCGGCCACCAAGCATTCATAACCGTGAACATGGCTTTTTGAAAAGATTTAACCCTGCAGGGGTGTACAACTTTACCCACATGTACCAGCCGAATCTTAATGCTAGTACATTAGCACTCTTCCTTGGAATGCCGATAGAGGGTGGTTGGCCACGACCTTTACCTTGCTTTTGACGAGTCCATGAGTAAAGCCCTAAGGAGGGTTCTGCCATAACAGGTCAAATCCCGAAGCCGATACCTAGAGATGTGAGGCGAGGTTGGTTTACTAGGGGCTCCATCCACCCCAAGCAACCCCGACCACGCTTACCTACCTGTTATGATGCACCTTCAACCGCCAAATCTTTCAAAACATTTTCTATGCATATGTCGAACGGAACGCCTGAACTATGTGACTCATGGAATCTACTAAGCAAGTTAGTTACTCGTGAGGTTTTCCAGGCCCCGTGTGGCTGTACGCTCGTCTCGGTTCCAAAGGCAAGAACTCGAGTCCTAATGGTGGTGAGCATGGGACTACAAAAACCACATCCCACCGTGGCATCCCATACAAGCCTTAGCATGTTTAACCTTTACCACTGATCTTACCTCATCATTATACCTCGATATCCTATCATACTAGATCCTCTGCGTCTGATACATCATCTGGATGAACTAGAACTGACAGCTATGCATGGCTAAGCAAGACACGGATAATAGCTCTAGTAGTGCACACAAGCCAAACCTAGTTATACTAGGAGCAGTGGATCAGGTAATATAAGCTCAAATGGAGTAATACAACAAATATGACACTCTATCTATCGATAAAAGACCACAGTAGAATCGTATGCATCATGGCGAGAAGTAAAATACTTTGAAAGCAAAGATTATTTTATGTGTGGGGCCATGCTTGCCTTGTTTGTTGATACTCAGATATAGATCTTCAGAAGCCTTGTACTTGACTTGATTACAGTTGGTCAAGTATTGTTCGTCGATCTTCGATAGTGTTGATCTCGGTCTTCGATCTCGATCACGATATCATATTCTACCAGGAAGAAGCAAACACCAGAAAGAAAGGGAAAACAACAATCAACACATGGCGTCGATGCAATGCTCAAGCAAGGATGATGATATGACAAGTTAAATTGCACTAAAATGAAACCCTAAGGCATGCTTGGCCATTTTAAGCAGGGTCCGAGGGTCGCAAACCCTAGAACAAGGGAAACCCCGGAACACCTATGAGGGATTGATTTGTTCTTCAAATTAAACTTGTAATAAAACTTTCTTAACAATGCATGATTTCGATGCTAAAGTGTAGATCTCATTTTTCTGAACATTTCAATATATTATACACATTTTATGTCTATAAATAATTAGTTATTGAATTTACAAGATTATAACAATTTCTGGAATTATTAAAACAATTTTAAAACATCTACTGCATCAGAGTGACACAAGGCTGACATCAGCGTATGGCTTACATACTTTTCTCACGGGGCTGGGTCTAGCCCCAGAGGTTGGCCTGTGGGCCAAGGCCCACGTCAATGGCCATGCTGGCGGTCAAGGGTCCACGACCCATGTTAGGGATGCGTCGGCGTGACGTCACGAGACGGCCACCATCAGGTGGTCGGCGGTGATGGCGGGGGACGGTGCTACGGACCTAGCGAGGTTGCGTAGAATAGCTAGTTCGAACCGCGAGCACGCGGTGAGTCTAACTCTAGCAGCGCCGCTACGAAATGTCCACCGGAGACGGCCGTCGACGAGCTCGGCCGGCGGTGGAAGACGGTGCACGGTGCGGGCTTGAAGCAAAGCGAGAGAGAGATGTGGGAGTATTCCTTGAGGACCACCGGCTCACCATGAACACGACGGGAAGGTCAGGGACGGTGGAGGAGGCCGGGTGGCGTCAGAATCGTTGATGACCGCGGCGGCTTAAGGCAGGGAAGAAATGCTCGATTGCCTCGTCTGCCACCCTCCCAGCTTGCGTGAGTTAGTGAGGAGGCTTAACTCGTTGATACGAAGCTTCCAGGAATAGCGGTAAAGCTCGGGGTGGACTCTAGCAGTGGCGCTCGACGGTTCCTGGCATCTAGGGTTTCGGTCCGGGTTGGGGAATGAGAGAGAGAGCACTAGGGAGAGGAAGAGAGGATGAGGACGGAAGAGAGATGTCTTAGGGCAGTCTTATCTTCTCCCCTGGAGCGGCAAAGACGATCTTGGTGCACGGCGGTAGCTCTCACATGGCCAACAAGCTGCTTCGGCGACAGTGCGAGGTTGATGATGAGGATTGCGTGGACAAAATAGTAAGGTGGGTCGGGCCTTGGTGGGTTGCTGCTGTGCCACTGGCTTGCGCGCGTGAGCGACAGGGAGAGAAGAGGGAAGATGGGCCGGCTGGGCTGCGGCTTGGCTCTCTTTTTTATCTGCTAAAACCTTTTTGCTTTTTGTTTAACTTTTCTATCTTTTTCATTGTATTTCAAATTCAGATCTTTTTCAAATATTACCAAAATACCAGAGGGTGTATAAAAGTATATAAAATATTGTAGGGCCCCTTTTAGTCAATTTGGGCTCCACACATTTTGGCACTTTTGAAAATTCAAAACCCTTTTGAATTACTTTGAGAGAAAGAGGAAACTAGGGTTTTAGGGTTTTACATTCTCTTGTTTGCATTTTTATTTTGTCTTAGCAAAAGATGATGCTCATGAATGCACAAACAAAACCCTATTAAAATTAACTAAAACTGGGGTGTTACAGATCTATCACCATTACGAGAATCTTGACCCGAGATTCCACAGGTAGGAAGAAGGAAGAAAACAGGGTCACTCTAAGGATAAGAGGGAACACACCTAACAACACAGGAGTATCTCATGGTCAACTTGTGAAGGAGTGTTTTGCGAACATCTCTGGAGCCAACGAGCATGAAACATGTCAAGGTAACAGAGGAAACAAAAGGAGAAGGTTTTCAAGGTGTTAGATAAATGGTCTTCATAAGGATTGAGACCATGGAGCTTTAGAAGAGTTTGGGCTTCTGAAAAGGAAAGCTTACAACAGAACGAACATAACCACGGACTCCAAGAGATGAACCTCTACTAAACGGCTTAAGTAAAGATTTTAGGTTACAGAGATACAGATAACCAAGAAGTTGAATCACTTTTGATATAGAAGGGTCACTCTTTTGTTCAACAGAAGGTCTAGACAAAAAGGTGTTTCGTCGCGAGGACTCGTAAGAGTCACAAGGAACATGTAAGAAGAGGAACTACTGATTACCAAAATCTCAGTCACTCTTCAAACATGGTCGAGAAACGAAGGAAACTCTTTATTCATCGAGGGCTACCAAAATCTTTGCCGAAGATCATGGTATCACTTTACACCACTAGGATGAGTAAGTAAGAAGATTCCTGATGACACGAGGAAAAAGAAACTTCATTCTCAGACTTCCATTACTTGGCACAACGAGACGCTTGCCAAGATAAAGAGTCTGGAGGATCAACCAAGAGACATTTAGCAACACTACTTTAAATGTTATCCTTGATGTTCGGGATACCAGACATCAAGTAAATGTCTTCGGATACAACTTAAGCCATAAGCACAACTCTTGTAATGAATCATAGAAGAAGCCTCATGAAGCATGGTTGATATTTGCTGATTCAATAGAATAGGACAATAGATCATCCCACTAGTTGTATCAACCATTACATCAATCATGTCGCATTTACAGAGATACCTATGTCAAATCCTTGAGGAACACCAACCATCATATCTACTTGAGATTCAGATTTGGTTAAGTGTAATGATACTTTAGACTCAACATGTCCGAATAGAAAGTTTGCAACATTTACCGCAAGGTAAAGTTACTAGAATCTCAAGACATGGACTATAGTGTTAAGCTGCAATAGACTGAGCTACATTGCTAGACCCATGTATTAGCAGCTTATCAGAGGACGCTTCTCATACATCGATTACTTGCAACAAAATACAATTGTGTCCTTAAGATACATAGTTAACTCTACTCGAATCCACGGCGGCATCTTTCAACATTTGCACGTGAATCGGAGAAGGTCACTTCTAACATCCAGAACACATTCTTCGAGATGAAACGAAGATGATTCTTTAAAGTTTTCCAACATTAATGCCAAATGCATATGAATCTATTTTAGCATGGAGAAAATAAGGATATTGTCGATGGGCTCAACAACAAACTTATCGAGATACTCCAATTGGATGAACTCATATGTTGCGTGAACATGGCAAAGTATTGGTCAGACCAAAGGATATGAATATGTACTAAAGTGAAACATCACGAGTAGCAACATCATCAAGATAGTCCTTGGAAATGAGTTTGGTTTGATGATAACCCAACTCAAATCAAAGGCGGGGGAAGATAACATATCCACGAAGGAAATACTATCTTTCTTCAACACGAACAACACTAGACATCCCTTTACAAAGGAACTAGGTTGGGTAGAACTTTTGTCTTAAACTCTCCAAGTTGTTGTTTAAGCTCAACAGACTAGTTTATGGGTATCCAGTACAGATCCTTGGAGAAAGGAGCAGTTCAAAGAACTTGCTTGCTCAAGAACTTGACAAACACGATCATGTGGCAACATGGCGATATTTGTAGTAGACACCGATAATATCATGAACCACCATTATGTCACTTAATTCGAGAGAAACTTGCTTGGTAAGGCAAGAAGACATAGTCTTAGAGTTTCGGCACAAGCCTAACTCTTTGACTGAAGAGGGTGCACTAGAATAGAGGACTTGGTAGCACAATCATCCTTTGCTTAGTGAGAGGGTTAACCAGTCACGCTAAGAATGACTAAAATTTCCTTGGAGTTTAAAGCAACATTAATTACTAAGAATCTCAGATGACCACATTATTACGCACACGTATCATTCACGAGCACAAAATATCGGAGGAAGGGTGTGTAAATATGTGTAAAATCATCACTTCATTAAGAGGGTCATGGAATTCAACACGACCTCTTGGTGTAAAAGAATCTGATACTCTAAGGTAGAATAGGTGGAAGCTAATCATGCCTCTTAATCTGCAGATTACAACACTTTGACCTGGTCCTAGATATGACGAGGTACTGGTGTTTGTTTTTGACATTCTGAAATGGTTTGTCATGATGGACCACAAGAGTATCTTGCTTCAGAAACACCAAGGCAAATTACTACTTGGATACCAATTGATAGATAGTGGTTAGAAACAACAAGAGAAAAGGGAACATGCTCAAGATATAATGTCGAGATGTGGATGCATAGATTAACAATCTTCTGAAAACCAATGCAGAGAGGGGAAGGTGTGGTAGAGTCACGAGTATATATGTGAGACTCGTGAGGAGTACTCTTGTCGTGATCTATTTGGTTCCATCAAAGAATATCTGCCATAACATGTGGTAGGGGAAGTACTATGTTGCCACAATTCAATCGCGACAATAACCACAAGCTTGAAGGCTAGGATTGTAGTACCAACCATCCTGAGGTAATGTTTGAACATTAACAACATGGGACAACAGAATGGACCTTGGGTTAAAGATTAGCTTCATGTACTAGATTCACAACACTAGAATCCAGCACAATCCAGGATCTTAGATTTAAGTCCAAGGTTAAAACCCGAGAAAGAAGTAACTACTACTCGAGTGACATAGCATACACTACAAGGTCGTAATCACGAGGTAGCTTCCAAGAGAAGAAAGAACTTCTGAAGTACCCAAACAAATAAAAAGGAGGCGTACGAGGTGAAAAGGAAACCTCGAAGCCTAGAACCGAACACTGAGAATCCTACAATATAATATTGTGGGTCCATAAGGTAGAGAGATCTTGATGGAAAGGAATCTCTCAGACAAAACAGAGTAAGAGGAAACAAGGAACACAACACACACAACTGACTCTATAGAACTCTACACTAGGTCAGCTGGTAGAGAAACATCATGCCCAAAGGCACCTAAGCTTTTAAAGACAAGAAGAGATATCAAAACTTTTTCAAAGTCAACACAAAATAAGATAACCCGGAGTTGGAGCGAAACTGGATAAGGAGAAAAATAAGCATACTAGAGTTTTTGCAAATACTTTTCAGCTTTAAAATAGTTTTCCATAAACACTAGACTCAACATCGACCAATAGAAACGTTTTCCTACAGTGGGTACGACTCTGATACCAAAGACTATAACACCCCCGGGATTAGGGTTAAACAAATACCAGACCTTAGCCTGACATAATCTTAACCTAGAGCTCGAGGATATCTAGTGGGAAATTGGTAACACGGCAGTAACCCTGTGACACAAGAAGTTAGTACAACAAGCTCATAACTGAGCAAAGAACCAAAATATTACCAGCAGAGGTCACTGACCACAAACATCAAAGAACGGAAGGCAAATTATGCTATTAAGTATAGCAAACTTAACAAATGGCCTAAGAGGCCTGAAGCATAACGATAACATCCCAGCCCATAGATTCCAGGCTGCCGACCGGGAACCCGAAGCTACTCGTCGTTGTCGATATCGTAGCAAACTTGTCTTCAAGGGAACACTTACTCTGCTTCAAAAGTATCAACAAAGCAAGGGTGAGTACATGGTGTACTCCGCAAGACTTATGGCTGGTGGGGTTATTTTGCATAAAGCCATCTTTGTTTATAAAACAAGAGGGAGAAGAAGCTCGTCTAATCAGAATGTTTTAAAAGGGGATACGAGAGTGACATCTCCAAAGAATTGATCATCATCTTTGATATCCACCAAGGTAATCCTCATATCACAACTAGGATCACCACCTCGTACCCATAAGGAAGCATCCTTAAGCACACATTGATCTGCCAAGTTTTACGATTAGGTTAATGTTCTCTATGATCTTAGACTTCGGTCACCAAGCATTCATAACTGTGAACACGGCTTTTTGAAAAGATTTAACCCTACAGGGGTGTACAACTTTACCCACACATACCGACCGACTCTTAATGCCAGTACATTAGCCCTCTTCCTTGGAAGGCCGATAGAGGGTGGTTGGCCATGACCTTTACCTTGCTTTTGCCGAGACCATGAGTCATGCCCTAAAGATGGTTCCGCCGTAACGGGTCAAATCCCGAAGCCGGTCCCTAGAGATGTGAGGTGAGGTTGGTTTACCAGGATCTCCATCCACCCCAAGCAACCTCGACCACGCTTACCTACCTGTTATGATGCACCTTCACCTGCCAAATCTTTCAAAACGTTTTCTATGCATATGTCGAATGGAACACCCGAACTATGTGACTCATGGAATCTACTAGGCAAGTTAGTTACTCGTGAGGTTTTCTAGGCCCTGTGTGGCTGTATGCTCGTGTCAGTTCCAAAGGCAAGAACTCATGTCCTAATGGTGGTGAGCATGGGACTACAAAAATCACATCCCATCGTGGCCTCCCATACAAGCCTTAGCATGTTTAACCTTTACCACTGATCTTACCTCATCATTATACCTCGATCTCCTGTCATACTAGATTCTCTGCATGTGATACATCATCTAGATGAACCAGAACTGACAGCTATGCATGGCTAAGGAAGACACGGATAATAGCTCTAATAGTGCACACAAGCCAAACCTAGTTATGCTAGGAGTAGTGGATCAGGTAATATAAGCTCAAAGGGAGTAATGCAATAGATAGGATACTCTATCTATTGATAAAAGACCAAAGTAGAATTGTATGCATCATGGCGAGAAGTAAAATACTGTGAAAGCATATGATTCTTTTATGTGTGGGGCTATTCTTGCCTTGTTTGTTGGTACTCAGATAGAGATCTTCAAGCCTTGTAATTGACTTGATTACAGTTGGTCAAGTATTTTTCGTCGATCTTCGATGGTGTTAATCTCGCTCTTCGATCTCGATATCGACATCGTATTCTACTGGGAAGAAGCAAACACCGGAAAGAAAGGGAAAACAACAATCAACACATGGCATCGATGCAATGCTCAAGCAAGGATGATGATATGACAAGTTAAATTTCACTAAAATGAAACCCTAAGGCATGCTTGGCCATTTTAAACAGGGTCCAAGGGTCGTAAACCCTAGAACAGGGGAAACCCCAGAACACCTATGAGGGGTTTATTTGTTCTTCTAATTAAACTTGTAATAAAAGTTGCTTAACAATGCATGATTTTGATGCTAAAGTGTAGATCTCATTTTTCTGAATATTTTGATATATTATGCTCATTTTATGTCTTATAAATAATTAGTTATTGAATTTACAAGATTATAACAATTTTTGGAATTACTAACAATTTTAAAACATTTACTGCATTAGAGTGACACAAGGCTGATGTCAGCGTATGGCTTACATACTTTTCTCACAGGGCTGGGTCTAGCCCAAGAGGCTAGCCTATGGGCCAAGGCCCACATCAATGGCCACACTAGAGGTCAGCGGGTCCACGACCCACGTCAGGGACGCGTCGGCGTGACGTCACGAGATGGCCACCGTCAGGTGGTCGCCGGTGACGGCGGGGGACAGCGCTACAGACCTAGCGGGGTTGCGCGTAATAGCTAGTTCAAACCGTGAGGACGTGGTGAGCCTAAATCTAGCGGAACCACTACTAAAGGGCCACCGGAGATGGCCGGCGATGAGCTCGGGAAGCGGCAGAAGGCGGTGCACGGTGTGGGCGCGAAGCAAAGTGAGAGGGAGATGGGGGAGTAGTCCTTGAGGACCATCGACTCACCATGAACGCGGCGGGCAGGTCAGGGATGGCGGAGGAGGCCAGGTGGCGTCACAATCGTTGATGACCACAGCGGCCTGAGGCAGGGAAGAAAGGCTCGATTGCCTCATATGCATCCCTCCCGGCTTGCATGAGTTGGTTAGGAGGCTCAAATCGTCGATACGAAGCTTCTAGGAATAGCAGAAAAGCTCGGGGAGGACTCCAGCGGCGTCGCTCGATAGTGCCTGGTGGCTAGGGTTTCGGTCCGGGTTGGGGAACGAGAGAGAGAGCACCAAGGAGAGGAAGAGAGGATGAGGATGGAAGAGAGACGTCTTAGGGCTGTCTTATTTTCTCCCCTGGAGCGGCATCGACAATCTTGGCGCACAACGGCATATCTCGCACGGCTAGCGAGCTGCTTCGGCGATGGCGCGAGGTTGACAATGAGAATTGCATGGACAAAACGGTAAGGTGGACCGGGCCTTGGTGGGTTGCTGCTGGGCTGCTGGCTTGCGCGCGTGAGCAGCAGGGAGAGAAGAGGGAAGATGGGTCAGCTGGGCTGCGGCTTGGTTATGTTTTTTATCCGCTAAAACCTTTTTCCTTTTCTGTTTAACTTTTCTATCTTTTTCGTTGTATTTCAAATTCAGATATTTTTCAAATATTACCAAAATACCAGAGGGTGTATAAAAGTATATAAAATATTGCAGGGGCCCTTTTAGTCAATTTGGGCTCCACACATTTTTGTACTTTTGAAAATTCAAAACCCTTTTGAATTACTTTGAGAGAAAGAGGAAACTAGGGTTTTAGCGTTTTACATTCTCTAGTTTGCATTCTTATTTTGTCTTAGCAAAAGATGATGCTCATGAATGCACAAACAAAACCCTATTTAAGATTAACTAAAACTGGGGTGTTACATAGCAACACAAGGATATATAGAATTATTGTTGCAAGAAGTGCTTAAGTCCAAACTCTCTACACCATTAGAATTTATAGAAGGAATCATCAGCGTAAAGAGAAACACTATCATCATCACATATGATTTGTACACTCACCATGCCATTACCTTGTGACTTGTCACATGTAGGTGAAGTGGAAGGAATTGAAATCTCATGGCGGCCGGAGGTGGAAGCAATTTGGAGCTCATCATGATGTGAAGGAGAAGAGAGCTCCTCGGAGATACCACCGACCATATGATAAATGGACCCATCAAATATTTCTTTAAGCTTGGTCCACATCTCATGAGATGACTTGCGCTTTACGTTTGTCAAGAACAAATTAACTATGGGGATCAAGGAGAAAATAATCTCATTAGATACTTGAGCTTCGAGATGTAAATTTTTCTCATCCTCTAAAGATAGATTTTGAGGATCCATCGGAGGAGAAAAACCTACATTTAGAAATCATATTTAGACACAAGGTCCGAACATTGCAAAGCAAGCAATTTCTCCACAAAGCATAATTTGTGCCATCAAATATAATTGTGTCATTGTGCACTATACTACTAGCCGACATCTTTACTCTAGGCGGTGAATCTTAAACAAGGAGAGACCTTGCTGTGATACCAATTGAAAGGATAGAGATGTCGCCTAGTGGGGGGGGGGGGGGGTGAATAGGCAATTTCAAAACTATTACGGTTTTGGCTTGATAGAATGTAGAATTAAACTAACGTTTATTTTACAAGCACAAAACCTAAATACACTAGGCTCAACTAAGTGCACCAACAACAAGGTAAGCTAAGCAAGATAGCATAAGATAAATATACCACAAGTGATGAGCAAGATATAAGTACTTCAAGCACGATGGCTATCACAAGGAAAGTAAGCTCGGGTATAGAGATAACCGAGGCATGCGGAGACAAAGATGTGTTCTCGTGTTCCCTTACAAGAAGGTACGTCACATTGGAGAGGTGTGGGATTCCACGAAGGATTTCCCAACGCCACAAAGGCTCACCTTCTTCTCTGAGTCTATTCCACGAAGGAATAGCCCCTTTCCTTATGGCTAGATTTTCCTCCACTCTGGAGATGGCAAGCTCCACAACCACTTCACAAGCTCCACGAAGGAGAATCCCGGGTCTCTTCACAATCTTCCACGAAGAGGACACCGCGACACCAACCGCCAAGCCAACTAGGAGGTCACCCTCCAAGAGTAACAAGCTCACGGTCTCTCACTCGAACAAATCGTAATGGAGAGCTCAACACTTATGCAAGAATGCAAAGCAAGAACACCAAGGGTGTTCAAATCCGTCACTCTAAATTCCCACCCAAGTAACAAGTGCTAGGGAGGAATTAGAGAGGAAGACCAATGGTGGAAGTCATCTAATGACTCTAAGATCTGGATCCCATGGGTTCCCCTCACTTAGAGGAGGAATTGATTGGTGGGGATTGTAGATCTAGATATCCTCTTCAAAAGCCCTCAAAAAGATGCAAGAATCATATGAGGGAAGGGAGAGGAAGCAAGCTCAAAGGGGTCAACAATGGTAGTCAAAAACGTGCTCAAGAACCCTAGAACTTTGGGGAAGAATCCCCCCTTCTATACCCCTTCAAGGGGATAACCGTTGTAGACAAAACGATATGGACGAACACGTTCAGGTGGGGAAACCGGCGCCGCCGGATTTGGCGCTGGAATTTCCGGTCGAACAGAAAAATTCTGGTCAAAACTGAAACAACAAACATAATAGTTTTTCGGCGGTTTTCCGGAAATTTTCGGTCACCGCCAGAAATTTCGGCCATAGAACCGGCACCATCGGAATTCCCACCGGAATCAAAATAGGCACATGAAAACAGCGATAACTTTTGCGTCCGGACTCGGATTTTAGGAAACTTGGGCTTTTTGAAAAGCTAAGAACAAGATATATCTATTAGAGAGTATAAAACCCAAGAAATATAAATAGGTAAAGAACCAAATAAGTTGAGGTTTGAAACCTCCCTAACAACAAACTGGTAAAACCTCTAAACTTGAAAACATAATAGAAGATGCATACAAATTCCGTTTTCGATGAACTTGAGCTTGTTGAATAGCTAGAAACAATCTCAAGAACCCCACACAAAGAAACACCAAGAAGAAATAAGATAGGGAGAAGCAAAGTATACAAAGGTTTGAGCTCCCTAAGACGATGTGATCAAGTTACCCAACCGGAAGCCCCTCTAGATAGTGTGGCTATCTATCCTATAACCCGGTCTCCCAACAACCACCTTGAGACCGATAAAAGGAAAACCTAGCAAGGTCATACCTTTGCCTTACGCATCCCGCTTGATGTTGATGACAATGCTTCAAGCTCCATCCAAGCTGGAATGCATTACTTGATCATTGTTGCTTCACGAAGACTCATAATTTGCTTCCCCATACACCACTATGGGGTAGCTTCATTAAGACACGTCTTCACATGTCCATTATCACCAACATGGACAACAAGCTTCAAGCAAATGATCTTCTCGAGATGCTTATCTTGAACTTGCCCTTCTCAACCTTGATGACGATCACCACTTGATGTCATCCTCTCATGGGCTATATGAGATCTTCACTTTTGAAGCATGCCCATTGAAAGATAGCTATCTCCTATAGAAAATACAAAGTCACATATACAATGGGTTAGTTCATGATGCATAATTGACAAGGCTTATCATACCACAAGATCCATGTGGTACATTCTTTATGCTTCATGTGTTGACCAACTTTAAATCACTCTTCACTCTTTGTATTGGTCAACCAAGTATCGTCTCATGCTCCATCTCAATATCTTGAGGTACTTAAGCAAGTCTTCATTTTATTACATGCTCTAAATCTTAGTCAACCATAGCTCAACTAATGAGGCTTATCATGACACCGACTTAGAGCCATATCTTGAATTCTTCTATTAAGATCACACTCTCAAGATCTTGATCATATCATATTCTTGTCTTCAACTCGATGATCTTGATGCCAATACTCAAGGTATATCTTTATCTTCATGGAATCCATACTTGAATCCAACACATGGACTGCAAGCATGACCTATGGAATATTACTTCATATAATACTCAAAGAAAACATTAGTCCATAGGGATTGTCATTAATCACCAAAAACACACATAGGGGTAATTACACTTTCAATGGGCATGGTGATGTCATTCTAACTTACACGGATTCAACTAAAGAGTTTAGAGAGTTAGACTGGCCCATATTGAGATACAATGAGTAAGTCTTCATTTGTCTGTCTCAAACAATATAATCCTTAGACCCGGGGTTTTCACACAATCTAAGTTGTGGATCAACTGACTTAGATTCTGTCAAACGATGTTCTGTAACAGGGCAGTTATAAAGGCAGAGTTCGGCTCAGCTAGAATCAAACGACATGATGTGGATAACTAAGATGGGATTTTTCCCATCAGACTGAAGAGATATTAAATGGGCCCTCTCGGGTGACATGGTTCAAAAAGCATGGCCATGCACGACTCATTTAAGTGTTAACCGGGGCGATCGACTAAGAGTTACTTGGATGAATCACATATCACAGACCGAGAAGAGAGTAGAGCTATTAAGTGCTGATGATTATTCGCCTACCGCTCGACAAGGTATATCGTGAGGCAAAAGGAACTCAGATGTAAGTCACATTGAAAGGTATATCATCATGACTCTATGGTACTTGGGATTCCGCATTTTCTGCTAGGAGCCGTTACCTATTGATCGATTGAGAGTCAGAATCCTATCGTGTCCAAGTCACCATAAGCCTACGTGGTCACACACATAAGAGAGAGAGAGCTAGTTGGATGTGAATCTGACAAAGAAGTATGTCGTTTTGGTTGGAACCAAACCGGACATGGACTGAGATAGTGAGCTGGACTCGTAGTGACCAGAATAGGGCTTTAGTGAACGGGCCACAAGTGTTGTAAAGCCCACTCTCACTCCCTATATATAGTAGGGCATGAGATGACCAGAATAAGGCTTTAGACACTTCCATGCATTGGAAACCATAGGCCCATTCAGTCCAGCCATTGTACTGGACCTAGCAATCCACCATCAATGATCCTCCTCTTACGTGTGGATATTGACAGAGGTGCTGCATGTTCAACACTTCAACATTCGTGGTGGATTAGATTGTGGGACTGAAGTGCTTGAACGTGTGCTAGCACCCGTTTTGGGCAGATAAAAATTACAAAGGTTGAAAGACAGAAAATGTGGCCCACAGATGGATGCATTTTGCTGATTACCAAAATCCAGCCCAAAGCCAAATATTAAAGATAGTCCCGGTGGACTATTGGAAGAACTGGCCCAATATGAAGCATAGATGAAGCCTGCTAAGGAGAAGCTTTTGGAATTCAATGATGCAACCGACTCATGCCCAAGACGATGGCTTAGTCGGAAAGAAAACTCAAAGAACATGATGACTACGCCAACATGGAAGGAAAAGAACTTCCAGGGAGTCAACCGGACGCTTGGATAACCGATATAGTATGAGCCTAGTGGTAGTTGTCTAGTTTAGAGTTAATTTCCTACTAAGGAATCTGCATTGTACTCATGTAATAGTCTCCTAGGCTTACACAAAAAGACCATTCACCCCATATAAATTGTGAGGGGTGATGGCTAATTGAACTTAAGCACACAAAGCCCAATACAATCACCAAATTCAATAAATTACTTTTTCTTCTTACTTTTTGCCTACTTTTGAGTACCCAACCCTTGTCCCTGCTTCCGTTTCTTTGGTGACTTTGTCTTTCGAAGGACCAACAATCTAGTTAGGGTGGTCATGCCGACTAACTCAGCCAATAGCTGCTAAGTTAGTCAAACGGGGTCCCTCCCGACTGACTAGGGATTATGGTTTAAAGAGCATTGGCTTGTTGTGTTCGTATTGTGCTGTAATATTGGCCTATTGGAAACACATTGAGGTGCATCACCCTTGCACTTCTAGGCACCTGAGTAAGACCTTATACGTTATCTGGTCAAATATATCAGCGACTCCAACCATCCAACTAAGTGGATCTGTCCTGCGAGTGTGCGTCCATGTTTAAAGCGTCACATTTTTGGCGACTTCGCTGGGGAACAATAACATAGATTGGGCAACAGTGACCGGTCCCACGATCCCTTAGCCGAGTAAGATCGATTCAACTAATATCATATGACCAACCTATGATGAAATGCCGGAAGATCAATGCAACATGTTCGAAGCCATGAAAGCTCAACATCAAGAGGAGATCGAGGAGCTTCAGAATAAGAATGATAAATGACTCTTGGATAAACTGCAACAACTTTGGGAGAAGAAGGAAGAGGAAGATCATGAAGCTTTCATGGTGATTTTCAAGAAAGATCACACCAGGAACATCACGTCAACAGGCGCTGTCCGATTCATTCCCCTCATCGACGACTCAATTGTAAGTCTTCAAGCGTTATCATATGATCAGTTAGCTACCGTAGATTTATGCATTAGTGAGTTAAATCAACAAATTCTTAAAGCTGCTTTCGAGTATGTTGATGCAACTAAAAGCACTACTAGTGCATCGGGCTCAAACTTTGGACCATCGGTTTACCCGATAAGTCCAATCCCAAACCATAATTAGCTTTTGGTTTACGCCCTAGATGCAATTGCAAATGTACCCTACTCGGCTAGACCTAACGCGCCTGTTTACCCACCTGTGCCGAGTACAATCCGGGTCTACAAGCCTATCATCACACCAAGGCCTTATGTCTCGGCTGAGCCACAAAGGTCTTATCAGATTTCGATCCAAGATTCAAGAAGTTTTGGACAGAGATACATAACATGTTGTACAACAAATTTAGTGTTGAACCGAAACCTACTCATGTACTTTACCAAAACCCTTACCCGGATTACTTCAACAATGTTCTATACCCATCAGGATTTAGAGTACCCGATTTCATCAGGTTTAGCGGAAAATATGGCAAGACTACCTGAGAACATATTAGTCAATACTTGTCCTAGATGGGGGAACTAGCAATAGCGACTCCCTTAAAATACGTTTGTTTCCTCTATTGTTAACCGATAGTGCTTGTTCCATGTTCCCATTGTTGGGTCCAGGTACCATTCTCACGTGATATCATTTCGAAAATAAATCCACAAACACTTCTATACTAGTGGTAACAAACTTAAATTATCACACTTGATAGCGGTTAGACAAAAACATGACAAAATGGAATCCAATTATGTTAAGAGGTTTAAAGATACAGAGAACCACTGTTACAAGTTGGTGGTAATTGACAAATACATGGTTGATTTAGTGCTCAATGGCCTATGCCCCACATAAAGGAAAAGTTGGAGGGTTTTGAGTACATAACAATCGGGCAAGTTTTGCAGAAGGTTGTGGTTTATGAAAGCTAGGATAATGAACTAAAAGATGCCCACCATTTGAGTAGAAGCCAAATTAGGTACATGAGTAATACAGATGATGCCGACTCAGGTGAGGAGGCAGATTTTTACACTACCAAGTTCATATGGCCGACTAAGACTAAACCACACGTATGCGAGGACCTTAAGCTGATTAACAAAAAATCGAGAGGAGGAATTCAAATGTAGTTTCCATGTAGGAAAATGCGATAAGATATTCTATGCTTTGTTACGAGGAAAAGTTATTCGAATTAACCATGTTATGCCGCCTGCTGATGAGATAAAATGATGCGTTTACTATAAGTATCATAATCTTTATTCTAACAACATTAATTATTGCAATGTTTTCCGATGACAGATCCAATCGTGCATGAATGACGGATGATTGAGCTTTGCTAACATGGGAATCGACAAACAATTGTTCCCAATGAACGTGCTATAAGGGAAGAAAGTCCTTATTCAACCTGAGATAGCCGAATCGGCAAAGGAGGATAATGTTGCTGTTGGTGAGCCTAGGAACACTGAGAACACATAAGTACCCTAGGTTTGAGAGGTCGTGATTAGTCGGCAGCCTGATGGCAAGGAAACTATGAAGATCACTATCGTGACCATGTGCTCAGAGGGAAGACGAAGAACAACTAGAATCTTTGACTAGGTTCCTTAAACCTCGAAAGCTCGAAGTCGATAAGTGGAAGCATAACTTGATCGGGAAGTAGAAAAGGGATTTCAAGCCGACTTTCAACATGCGAAGAGACAAGTATATCTGAAAGGCCAATTACTGACAACGCAGGCTTTGGTCTGGGAGGACACATAATGGGGGAAGGATCGCTAGTGCTAGCGAAAGATACTTGGATGAGTGTCCGCCCTAGTGGCGACCTAATTTTAGTGTGGTGTACAATGCCCCGCTGAGCCAGCACCTGCATCGGTTCCTATCTCATCCAGAGAATAACCACCACCTCCAAATGATGGCTAGAGATCTAGAGGGTCATATTGTAGTTCTTCTGAAGAGAACTCAAGGAGACCACTGCCTAGAAGATCTAGAGGGGGATCATCCGGATGTTCAACACAAAGCGATCTATATCTACCGCTGATGCATCACCCCAGATTTGACGTACCAACCTAGCATGCTCAAATCAATGTTTCACTCGGTATCAACAATTCCGGAATGACCATCATTATCGGTTCTCTAGTGACCGGGACCCATATGTTGAGTACACGTGATTCTACCCTTTTAGTAATAAGGGTAATGCTGGTAACCCAATCCTCACATTCCAACCATGAGCCAATGACCATGAGGCCATCTCTAGCAAAGACGCACCGGATGAACTAGGGAAGCCAAAGCTAACTCTAAATCAAGTGGATCCAAGGTAAATTCAGCCCAAGTTGTGTCCCGTAGGGATAACTAAAATTGAAAAAAGAAAATAGCAGCAACTTCGGAAGAGCGAGCGAGAGGCAGAGCATGCACACGATGACCTCTTTGAACAAATTCACCCGAGGGTCAAGTACTAGGTGTGGGTACCAAAACCAAGTGATATGGTGGCGCTCGGTAGCATAGTGTCTCAGAGGCTAAAGCAACGTCTATTATGGTGGATGAGGATGATGAGAAGTTGATCGACTATATTCCATCACCCTTCAAGAGTGTTAACATCAACATGGTCTATTACTTGCCAAATGAGTTCAGAGCCGCTAAATAAGGAGAGGTAGCTCAGTTGGACCTCGGGCCCAAAAATGTAGTATTCGAGAAATTGGAGGCATTGGTTAAACATCTTAAACCGCTCTTCCTAATGGGGCACTTGGATGGAAATCTAGTTAACATGATGTCGGTCGAGAGTGGTGCCATCGTAAATCTAATGCCGTAATCGGTCTTCAAAAGATTAGGTATTGACAAAGATAGATTGATGAAAACTAACATGGTGCTAAGAAGTTTCGAAGGAGGAGACAGACTCTTGGCCAAAGGGATGATCAGTTTGGAGCTAACTATCATCAACAAGACTTTGGCCACAACTTTATTTGTAGTAGATGTACATGGCCACTATAACATCTTACTCGACCGAGATTGGCTCCATGCCAATCACATCGTACCATCCAAAGTGCATTAGTCGCTGATACAATGGGTGGGTGACGAAATGGAGATAGTCCACACTAATGATTCAGCCTACATTGTTAAGCCCAATGTGCTTACCGACTGGTGGCACCCTGATATTGTTTGTCTGTAAGGACGAGACTTTTCCGGGTATGACTTCATGAGTACCACTAGGAATGGTTTTGTGCCAATTTCACTAGGGCCAATTAATCTTGATCATCTATACAAGTTATTCATCAAATGAATTCAAACAATGAATGGCTTCAGAAGAGACTAGTGGAGTATCAGGCCAGCAAGGACAATATGTACGAATCTATAGAGGAGCTTATCCACATAGAAAATTTGGGGAAAGGTTTCAAGTCGGCTGATACATTAGAAGAGGTAGACATTGGAGATGGAGAAAATCCAAATTCGACTTACATAAACCAAAACTTAGAAGATGATTAGGAGCAAGAGTTAACTAGCCTTATCTGAGAATATGCTGATTGTTTTGCCTGGGAATATCATGAAATGCCTAGTCTGAGCAGGGAATTGGTGGAGCACTGACTACCGATTAAAGCCAACTTTCATCCTTATAAGCAGGCTCCAAAAAAGTTCAATCAAATCATATATGACCAGATAAAGTAAGAGATAGGCCGGTTATTGAAAGCCAATTTTGTTCAAACATGCAAATATGCTGATTGGGTTTCAAACATCATGCTGGTTAATAAGAAAGCGTCTAAAAAGCTCCAGGTTTGCATTGATTTCAGAGATCTTAACTAAGCTACAACCAAAGATGAGTACCCTATGCCCATAGCCGACAAGCTTATAAATAATGCATCTGGTCATCAGATCATTAATTTCTTGGATGGGAATGCTGGGTATAACCAAATATTCATGGCTAAAGAAGATTCAATAAAAACAATGTTTCGTTGTCCGGGTTTCATTGGTTTGTTTGAGTGGAATGTAATGACCTTCGGCTTAAATAATGCTAGAGTGACTTATCAAAGGGCTGGAGGTCATATTGTAGGTTTACATTGACAATGTTGTTGTTAAGTTAGATTCACGTACCAATCATTTGGCTGACTTCCGATTATCATTTGAAAGGATGATAAAGTATGGACTCAACATGAATATGTTAAAATGCGCATTTGGTGTATCAACCAACAAGTTTTAGGGTTCATCATACACCAGTATGGCATAGAAATTGACCCAAAGAATATTACTGCGATGTAGAAGGTATATGCTCCGACTTGCAAAAGGGAGTTGCGGCATTTTCTCGGTAAAGTAAATTACCTATGATAGTTCATCATAAATTTATTGGGAAAGGTAGATGCTTTTACCAACATTCTTTAGATCAAGAAGGAGGAAGACTTCGTCTGGGGGAAAAGAAGCGAGAAGCATATGAGAAGATCAAGACCTACTTGTCCACACCCCCATTTTCAAGAGCGCCGGCGAAAGGAAAGCCTTTCTAGCTATACATAGCTACCAAATCAGGGGTCATTGGTGCTGCTTTAACATAGGTAACCAACAAAAATGTGTATGTCATTGCTTATGTTAGTCGATGGTTATTGGAAGCTGGAAAACGTTATAGTTTCATTGCGTAAATATGTCTGTCGCTCTACTATGCATACACCAAGTTGCATCATTATTTACTTTCTAGTGAATGTGTAGCAACTTTCCAAGCCAATGTTATCAAACACATGATTCAAAAGCCGATCCTGAGTGGAAGAACCGACAAGTAGGCTTACAATTTGATTTTAGTATGATTTAACGTATGAACCTCTTTTATCTATGAAATGTAAGATTGTAGCTGACTTTATATTCAAGCATCAAATTAGTGAGAATGCCGATTTAAAATATTTATCGACAAATCCATGGAGTTGTACTTCAATGGTTCTATTTGCAAAAATATCCAGGGAGTCAAAATAGTTTGTATATATACTTCAGGGGATGTATATGAATCATCATGCCGACTGAAGTATGATTGAACTAATAATCAAGTCGAATACGGGGCTTTGTTATTCGGGTTAGAGTTTCTGGTTGCTGCAGGAGTTTGGTGTATCTAGGCGTTTGGTGATTCCTTGTTAGTGGTGCAATAGGTTGCTGGGATCTTCCAGTGCAATGAAGGACCACTAAATCTATATCTCGATAAGTGTCTAGACATAATAACTACTTAAACTTTTTTAGAGATACCACATGTGTCTAGAAATGATAATTGGTTGGGCAGTGATTTAGCATGGTAGGTATCAGGTTATCACGTTATCCAGGAGATGTTCTATGTTTTTGAACAGCGGATGCACCTTGCCACCGACTTATGGGTGGCCCGCTCTTCTAAATCCAACTCTTCTAATGAATCGGATAAACGACCGAGAAGTGGAGATGGTCGCAAAGTCGATTGGAAACAACCAAGTCAGAAGACAAACAAAACTATTCGGCGACTAGCTTTGAAACATTGCTTAGTCGATAATGATATTTATCGCCAAACAACAAATGGTCTTCTTCTGAGATGTTTAGATGAAGATCAAGCCAAGTCGCCATGGGAGAGGTACATGATATCTTATGCAAAACTCATCAGTCAGCCCACAAGATTAAGTGGATACTGAAAAGAGCTGGGTTCTATTGGCTGACTATGATTAACGATTTATTCAGGTTCTATAAGGGATGCAAAGCTTGTTAGAAGTTCAGAGATATAGAACTAGCACTAGCATCAGTTATGCAGCCGAATGTTAAACTATAGCCTTTCGAGGATAGGTGTTGGACTTTGTCGGTATGATTCATCTGACATCATTTAAAGGACAAAGGTTTGTGTTATTTGCTACCAATTATTTCACCAAGTGGTCTGAAGTAGTGCCTCTTAGGAACATCACCCACATGGAGGTAACTCAATGATTACTGAGCATATTGTTCATATGTTTGGCATACCCCAAACTCTCACTACAGATCAAGGAACATCCTTTATGGCGAAGGAGGTGAAGAAGTTTTCCGGATCATTAGGGATCAAGATGATTAATTCTTCTCCTTATTATGCTCAAGCCAATGGAGAAGCTGGATTGACTAACAAGATTTTGATCAAATTGATAAAGAGAAAGGTTTAGGACTATCCCAAGCGATGACATGAAGTGTTATCAGAAGCACCATGGGCTCACAAAATCTCAAGGCATGGTGCGACTAAGGTGACTCCCTTTGAGTTGACATATGGACAAGAAGCCGTTTTGCCTCTGGAGGTTAATCTGGCTGGTTTGAGATTCGCCAAGCAAAATGATTTGTTGGCCAAATATTACTATGATCTAATGATGGACAACATTGATGAATAGACGAACAAAAGGGTAGAAGCTCTCGAGAACATGGAGAAGCAGAAGTTACAAGTATCCAAGGTCTACAACAAGAAAGTCCGACTAAAGGATTTTCAAATCAGTGACTTAGTTTGGAAGGTTATATTGCTAGTCTATTCACGTAGTCGCAAATTCGGCAAGTGGTTTCCGAGTTGGGAAGGTACTTACTAGGTTACAATACTGGTGCTAGGTAATTCATATCTGGTGGAGACGATGGAGGGAGATCTACTTCCTCGGGCGCTTAACGAACGATACCTAAAGAAATTCCACCCAAGCGTATGGAAAAACGCCTAAACACAGTGCAAAATAGCGAATATCCGTATATCGCCCTTAGCATCAAAATGGTTGATGAATACGATACCAGGAAATAGGGGCATCTGTTACCACCCACTTTGTGTAGATAGAAATTACAAAGGTTGAAAGGCGGAAAAGGTTGCCCGCATATGGATGCGTTTTGCAGATTACCAAAATCTAGCCCAAAGTCGAATATTGAAGACAGTCGCTATGGACTATTCGAAGAACCGACCCAAGATGAAGCATTGGCGAATCCTGCTAAGGAGAAGCTTCTGGAAGCCGGTGATGGAACCGACTTATATCCTAGACCATGACTTAGCTGGCAAGAAAACTCGAAGACCATGATGACCATGCCAACTCGGAAGGAAAATAACTTCATAGAGAGTGAACTGGACACTTGGATACCGGATCTAGTACGAAGTCGATGGTAGTTATCTAGTTTAGTATTAATTTCCTACTAAGGAATCCATATTATACTTGTGTAATAGTCTCCTAGGCTTAGACGGAAAGACCAGCCTCCCCATATAAACTGTGAGGGGTGATGGCCGATTGAACTTAAGCACACAAGGCCCAATATAATCGCAAAATTCAATACATTACTTTTTTGCCTTACTTTTTGCCTACTTTCGACTACCCAACCCTTGTCCCTGCTTAGTTTCTTTGGTGAATTTGTGGTTCAAAGGATCGACAATCGAGTTAGGGCAGTCAGGCCAACTAACTGAGCCAGTAGCTGCTAGAATCTCAAACTGTGTCCCTCCTAAGAAACTAGGGCTTCTGGTTTAAAGAGCATCAACTTACTGTCTTATGCATCGTGCTATAAGATTGGCCTCCTAGAAAGGCATTGAGGTGCATCACCCTTGATCTTCCAAGCACTCGAGTAAGACCTTATATGTTATTTGGTCAAACGTATTGGCAACTCCAACCATCCTACTAAGCAGATCTGTCATGCGAGTGTGTGACCACGTTTAAAGCTCAACAACATGCTTCATCGATTTTGCACCTGCGCGTCTAGTGGTAATCCTCGTGGCCTTCTACCTCAGCTAGATCTTGGGAGCATCACACCCAAAGGGCATGGAGTCCCCATGTGTGGTTTTGGTAATTAATGACAATCCCTATGGACTAATGTTTGCATTTAGTTATATGTAAGGATATATCCATAGGCAACACTTGAGCTATATGGTGGTCTCAAGGTTGAAAGAAGAATAAAATGAATAAGATCAAGTGATGACCAAGATGTTCAAGGAGTGATCCTAAGATTGACCATGAGAGAGTTGAGCCTATGGCAGGTGTTTCTTGAATAACAATATGGAGTGATCTCATGTGTACCTTCAAAACACCAACATAATAAATAAAGAAGAAATGGAGTGCAAGTTCAAGATGAGACAACTCTAAGAGATCATATGCTTGAAGCTTTCCATCCTTATGGTGATCATGGATATGTGAATATATTCCTAAAAGAGAGTCTCTCCCATAGTAGAGTATGGGGGATCAATTTGCAAGTCCTCACCAAGCTAGCGCAATCAAGAAAGGTGTTCCATCTTGAGGTGGACAATATCATCATCATCAAGCTCAAGTGGAATATGCGCAAGGCAAAGATATGTTCTTGATAGGGTTTCTTTCTTACCCGTATCGTGGTGTTAGTTGGGGAGACTATTTTATAGGATAGATAACCGTACTATCAAGAGGGGCTCTCAAGTGAGTAACTTGATCATATCTTTCAGAGAGAGCTCAAACCTTTGCATACTTAGCATCATATTTATTGGTTATTATTTGGTTCTATCCTCCCATTATGCAGTATGGTGGTTCCCTACATGATCTTGTAAATCTTGTTACTATCTTTGAAACAAGCCCAAGATCATCAAAATTGGAGTCCAGATGCAGAAGTTATGATCATTTCAGTTTTGATGTTTCTGCCAGTTTTCCGAGGGGCAGATTATCCGGCTCAAATATCCACCCCCTGTACTGGGGCTCCCACACCAAATTAGTTAGCCATATTTTGTTCTAGGCATTTCGAAATATCCGGGGTAGGGGTGGATAATCTAGCCTAGGTCATCCCCAACAGTCATATTTGGTTGGAGGGGCTATAAAAGGCCCCCTTCTTCCCCCTTGGGATGGTGGATTGATTGCTAATCTGTCTCCTCCATTATTGACCTTCAAATATTTCCCTTCCTCTCTATTCCTTCTATGATTCTTGTATCTACTTGAGGGATTTGGAAGAGGATACCTAGATCTATAATGATACCTACTCAAAATCCCCTTTCTGTGAGGGAATCCTTGAGATCTAGATCTTAGAGAATTTGGTGTTCTCTTCTTGTGTTCTTCCTCTCTTATTCCTCCAATAGCTTTTGCAGCTTTGGTGGAATTTGAGACTGAGGGACTAGCCATTGCATTTGGTGCATCGGTTGGAGTTCTCGATGAGTATTCAGTTGAGTGAAAGGTGAGAAGCTTTTTACTCTTGTGTTATTGGAACCCTAGACGGTTTAGTTGTTTTTTCCAGATTTGTGGCCATCTTGGGAGCCTCCAATTCACTTGTGGATGTGTGCCCCAAGCTTGTTATAAAGGCTCCGGTTTCCTCCTTGAAGGATGCCGATAGTAGATAAGTGAATCAGGTCTCTTAAGGCGAGGTTCACAAGAGAATCTACGACCAGCGGGACACACCAGCCGCAATACAATGAAGGTAGACTGGCACATCAAGGACATCTACGTCCTTGGTGTTGGCGAGCTTCACTATCATTGCTCCTCCAGCATGATCCTTGTTGGCAACGAGCCAGCGAACAATGCCTATGTCACCACTGCCGGTGAGCCCCCCTAAGGGACGCACCGGCTATCCTGCGGCCTTTTAGCTCGCAGGCCTAAGCCGAAGCCACTGGAGATAGCGGTAGATCGACGACTAGTAGAAGATCTCTCCATTTGGAGAAGAATGGGAAACGGGAAGAAGACTAGAGGAGGCCGGTCAATGTTTCCCCCTCTTATATAGGGCATTGTGGGATGGCGCGACGCGACACCTGAAAGAACATTTCAAGTTTTCCTATGTTTTGCGTGTTAGATAACAATATTATGGAGATTATTCATGTGCGCTAAGTGTGCAGGAAGCTTTGAGGGGGCCCGGATTATCCGCCCCACCAAGGGCCAGATAATCCGGCCTACCTCATTGCTAAAAGGGAGCCAAGGCGCGTCGCTCGGTATCTGGTCGGATTTCTCCCGGAAAATCCGAACTGGGGCGGTTTTTCCTCCCCAGGCCGGATAATCCAGCTGTCGCATGGGCCGGATAATCCGGCCCCCAGTTTTTGAGCAAAGAGAGCCAAGGCGCGTCACTCGGTATCCGGTCGGATTTTCTCCCGGAAAATCCGAACTAGGGCGGTTTTTCCTCCACAGGCCGGATAATCCAGCCTTCACATAGGACCCGATAATCCGACCCCTAGAAGTTGATCAAGGGCAAGCTCGGCGCGACGCTCTGATAAGGGGCGGATTATCTGCCGGATATTCCGAGTCTGGGGCGGTGTTTTCCCCAGGCCGGATAATCCCGCCCTCACTTGGGCCAGATAATCCAGCCCCCAAAGTGTCCAACGGCTGGTTTTGGAAGGGGGTATAAATACCCCTTCTTCCCCAACGTTCAGAACTCTTGATTCATTTGAAATTGTCCAGACATTGTGCAAGAGCTCTCATTCTTGATCTCCCACTTCAAGCACCCAAAGGTCTTGATCTTTGGGGGAATTGAAGGAGGAGAAGTTCATCATCATCATCACGAATCAAGTGCTTTAACTCCTCTCCATTCACTTGGAGAAATCCCTGATCTAGTATTCTTGTCAATACCTAGATCTTGTTTATTGTATTTGATAACTTTGTTCTTGTGACAGCTTGTTGTCATTTCGGGAGCCTCCAAGTTGTTGTGGAGTTGTTGCCCCACTAGTTGTGTAAAGGCGCCAGTGCCCGCCTCGAAGGGTACCTATAGTGGAAAGGTGGATCAGGCCTTTGGTGGCGAGATCCATCGGAGAACAGGGTGAGGCCTATTGTGGCATGGTGGTCTTAGTACCGCCCACCCCTCCAACGCAGACGTACTTTCCTTAACAAGGAAGGAACTGCGGTCAAACAAATCCTGTGTCTCCGCGTGCTTCACTTCGGTTTACCTGTTCCTCTTCCACTCACTCTTTACTCGCTAGTAGATATGTTTGCATATAGGGAAATTCCACCTAATAGTTTATCTAGAGAATTTACCCTTTGTGCTAAGCCTAAAATTGAAAAAGTATTAAAAATTGGCGTAGCACCTATTCACCCCCCCTCTAGGTGCCCATATGATCCATTTCAATTGGTATCAGAGCCCCGACTCTTAATTCGGGCTTAACCTCCTAAGAGTAGTATGGGTACCAAGGATGATGGAAATGATGCTGTGGATAAGGTCACAATGGATGATCTCAAGTCGTTGGAAACAACCTTGTTGAAATCCTTTGAGGCCAATATGGAGGAGATGAATCAAATGATTGCTCGCCTTACATCATCCATAGCCCCATCTCCATCCTCCTCTGAGGCTAACACACCATCATCTAAGGAAAAGGGTAACACCGGATCCAAGGATGATGATGTGGAAGGTGAAAAACTTAATGGTTCCACCTCCAAGAAGGGAAGTGGTAAGGAGGAATATAGTGAGGTTCGCCACGTATATTCCCCCGACCCACCTATCCCTCATCCTCATATAAACAATAGGGGTGATCCACCCAAGCTCACTGCATCCTCTTTCAATCAATGGCAATTCTTAATGAAATCTCATGTTTGCAGCTCCTCTATTGAACTTTGGAGGATTATTGAAGAGGGTCTTCATATTGGGGATCAAACCAACCTAACGGGAAGAGAAGTTGTGGACAGCCAGTTGAATGCCACCGCTCTCCACATGATACAACTAGGTGTGGGTCCCAAGGACATGCCACACATTGAACATGTCAACACAGCTAAAGAAGCTTGGGATGCTCTTATAGATCTCTTTGTTGGGAATGAAAGCATGAGAAGGAACATGTATGATGCCCTTAGTAATGAAGCTGAGGGATTCTACATGTTGGATGGTGAAAACCATGAGGACATGTATAGAAGACTCAAGGGCATCGCAACAACATTTAGAAAGCATGGGGCCACTCACATTGATGATGCATGGATAAAAAGGAAATATGTGAGTGCCTTAATGCCTTTCGAGCCAATGGACTTGAAGAGCTTGCAAGGTAGACATAACTACCATCAAATGACATCCAATGAAGTCATGCAAGAAATGGCCTCATTCAAAGTGGCAGCAAAGAATGCTGAAGATGCCCGTGCCCGGGCCATTGGAATGCAAAAGGGTGTCAATGTGGCTCTCAAAGCCAATGTTGTTGAGAAAGAGGAAGATGAAAGAGCTTTTGAGGGGGCATCCATGGACTGCCCCGATGAAGTCAAACGTGCTCATGGTGAGTACATGGCGTTTTATGCAAGGAACTTTTGGAAGGACCCTGCCAAAGCCAAGTCGGAACTTGAGCGCAAGAACGGGTCAAATGGAAGAAGAGAAAGTGGCCCAAGATTGAGAACTTGCTACAACTGTGGAGATAGAATGCACTTTGTAGCCGAGTGTCCATATCAAAATAGAGAAGACAATGGTGGTAGGCTCAATTTAAAAGAGAAATCTAAAGCACCTAAGAAGAAGCCATTTATTAAGAAGAATGGCCCCTTCAAGAAGCAACCCAAGATCGTCTTAGTTGCACAAGTAGAATACTCCTCTGCAAGTGAAGATGAAGAGGATGATGATAGTTCCCGCGAGGTGGCTGCTATAGCCACCACATCGACCCCTTCATCTCTCTTCGACTCGCCAAACTAGAACGTCATCAACAACAACGCCACTTGCCTAATGGCAAGAGGGTCCGATGTATCAACTTCTAGCTCTTCATTTCCTAGACTAACATAATTTTGGATATGGATGATCATGACAGTCTTAAAATGAAAGAAGAAGTTATTGCTTTGGGTACATTTTTCACTATGAGCACAAACTCCATTTTGATGCTCTTATGAGTCAACTTTCTCAAGCCGAAGATCTTCTTGAAGAAAAGGGCAGAATTGAGAGAGAAGATGCGTTGGAGATAGCTTCTTTGAAGAATGCCTTGGAAGAGGAAGAGGAAGCTCGAGTATCTTTGGAAGAGAGACTCGAATCCATTGAGGAGTCACATGAAGAAGTTGTAGCTCAGCTCATCAAAGAACATGACCATGCTCTTGCTAAGATAAAGAAACTAAAGAAAGAAAAGATTGACTTTGGGGCTGTTCATGCTAGACTTTTGGAAAAGTTTGATAATCTTGAAAGTGCGCACAAGGCATTGAAGAGTGATCATTCTACTTTAAATGAGTCTCATGACCAGATCCAAACTCAATTGAAACGGTATGATGTGCCAAGTCCCTCCACTTCATCCTCTGGAAAAGAAGACCTTGCGAGAAGTTCTCAACACAAAGGTAAAGGAGTTATTGATGAGATACTGAGCAGGCAAAGGACAAACAATAGTAAAGAAGGTCTTGGTTACATACCCAAGAAAAAGAACAAGAAAAACAACAAGAAGAAGAAGAGCAAGACTGCTCAATCAAAGACTAACAACATTACCAATGACAAGACTAATTATGATGGTTTTGCAGGGGCCAACAATCCTAACTTTGAACTATATTGCGATTATTATGGTGATGTTTATGCTAGTTATGTAGGCCCGTATGATTGTTACATTCCTTGGTCTATTTGGGTTCCCAAGACCCTTGTTACTAACATGAGAGGACCCATTGAAAAATGGGTACCTAAAACCAAGAAGTAATTTTCTTGTAGGGGTATGCTTCCGGTGGTTCTAAATGGGTACTCGATAGTGGTTGCACGAGTCATATGACCGGAAGCAAGGAGATCATCACAGAGATGCGGCCAAACCTTGATCACATAACTGTCTCCTATGGTGACAAGTTAAAATCTGAGGTATTGGGTCTCGGCAAAGTTGTGGTGGCTCACGATATCTCTCTCGTGGACGTCATGCTTGTTGAGACCCTCGGTTACAACTTACTTTCAGTTCGCGCCCTTGGTAAGATGGGCTTTGCAGTTTATATTGATGCTGATTTGGTGGTACTCTTGTGGAGCAAGTCTCTAAAAGTCGCTTTCGTGGGATATGTCGAAAATGACCTGTACGTGGTGGAGTTTTCGAGGAAAACCACTACAGGCCCGATGTGTCTTTTCGAAAAGGCTGACGCGGGTTGGCTATGGCATCGCCGACTAGCCCACGTCAATATGAGAACTTCGCAAAGTCTCCACAAGGGTGGCCACATCCTTGGACTAAAATAAAATGTCTCCTTTGCCAAAGATCGTGTTTGCATGGCGTGTGTTGAAGGGAAAATGCATGACTCACCTCATCGAAGGAAAACTATTATCTCATCAAAAAGGATTTTGGAGCTCCTTCATGTGGACCTATTCGGACCTCCATCTCATGCAAGCCTCGGTGGGAAGAAGTATTGCCTAGTGATTGTTGATGATTACTCAAGATACACTTGGGTTTATTTCTTCAAGTTGAAGAGTGAAACTCAACAAACAGTAGTCGACTTCGCCAACGAGGTTCAACGTCAACACAACGTCCCCATTCTGGCTATAAGAAGTGATAACGGCTCTGAGTTCAAGAACTACACCTTAAATGAGTTCCTAAGTGAAGAGGGGATAAGACATCAATATTCCGCTGCGTACACCCCTCAACAAAATGGTGTAGCCAGGAAGAATCGAACTCTAATGGATATGGCAAGATCAATGTTAGCCGTATTTAAATCTCCATATAACTTCTGGGTGAAGCAATCTCTACTGCTTGTCATTCATCCAACCGATTATACCTCCGCAAGATCTTGGACAAGACTTCATATGAAATACTTACCGGTAACAAGCCAAACATCTCATACTTTCGGGTATTCTGGTGTAAGTGTTTCTTTCTTATCAAAGGAGTTCATTTATCTAAGTTTGAATCTAAGGCTTTAGAAGGTATTTTTGTTGGTTATGGTGCCGAATCACACACTTATAGAGTCTACAATAAGCTCTCAGGAACTGTTGTAGAATCTTGTAGTGTGGTGTTCGAGAAAAATGACGGTTCCCATGCGGAGCAAGTTGGTGTTTGTGATGCAGATGTTGAAATACCCCAAGATGCCATAAGAAGAATGGGCGTGGGATTTTTCCGCCCCATTGAGGAACCCCTTGTGGCGGATCGAGAAGGACAATGCTCTTCCCATGAAGAGCCCTCATCTACTCATGCCCAACAAGTTCCCACCATGGGAGCAAATTCTGCACCATCTCCATCAACTGCTGAAGGTCAAGCTGTTCCAGAAAACTCCAGGCCGGATTATCCGGTGGACACCGGATTATCCGGCCACCCTGCTCCAGCTGACAATATTGCTCCTGGTGGTGAAGATATCAACGCAAGCTCCAGGCCGGATTTTCCGGCAAGCCCCGGATTATCCGGCCCCTCGCCAGTTCAAGCAAGCCCTAGGCTTCCTGATGAAGCTGCTATAAATACTCCCAGGCCGGATTATCCGGCCTCTCCATCTGCCGGATTATCCGGCCCCGACTCTCCAGTTCAGCAGCCTCCTGTTACGGCTACTGACTCACCTCAAGGGCACGCGTCACCACCACCTGCTGCTGATATTCCAGTTCCTGATCAAGGTCGAGTAAATGGTTCCAATGAAGATTCAAGTGATGAATCTACTCCTCCAAGAGACAACAAACTTATTGAACTTCGTCGCAAGGCTCGAGCTGATCGAAACCTTGAGTTGAGGGGTCACACTCTCGACAAGGTTGTTGTTGATCTTCAACGAAGGGTTTCTATAAGAAGAGAATTGGCCAATTTTGGTGAGCATCAAGCTCATATCTCTATGATGGAACCTAAGAAGGTCTTTGAAGCTCTTGAAGACCCAGACTAGGTTGTTGCTATGCATGAAGAATTGAATAATTTCGAGCGCAACAAAGTCTGGAACTCGTGGAGAAACCCAAAGAGTGCCGCAATGTTATCGGCACCAAGTGGATATTCAAAAACAAGCAAGACGAGAATGGCATTGTTGTGAGAAACAAGGAAAGACTTGTGGCACAAGGTTACTCCCAAGTTGAGGGCATTGACTTTGGCGAGACCTATGCTCCAGTGGCTCGCCTTGAGTCCATCCGTATCCTTCTTGCTTATGCTGCCCATAAAAATTTTAAGTTGCAGCAAATGGACGTCAAGAGTACCTTCCTTAACGGTCCTCTACATGAGTTGGTATACGTAAAGCAACCCCCGGGGTTTGAGGATCCTAACTTTCTGAACCATGTCTATAAACTCGATAAGGCACTCTATGGCCTTAAACAAGCCCCACGTGCATGGTATGAGCACCTTAAATAGCTTTTGTTAGATCATGGCTTCGAAGTTGGGAAAATTGATCCAACTCTTTTTACTAAGAAGGTTAAGGGGGAGCTCTTCGTATGCCAACTATATGTAGATGATATCATCTTTGGTTCTACTAATAAATCTTTTAATGATGAATTTTAAGCTTATGACTAACAAGTTTGAGATGTCCATGATGGGGGAATTACGGTTCTTTCTTGGATTCGAGATCAAGCAGCTTAGAGAAGGAACCTTTATTAATCAAGCAAAGTACATCCAAGACATTCTCAAGAGATTCAAGATGACGGATCTAAATGGTGTCGCCACTCCGATGCAAACAAAACGTCATCTTGAACTTAACCCACATGATAATGATGTGGACCAAAAGGTATACCGGTCCATGATCGGTTCTCTTCTTTACCTCTGCGCATCTAGACTCGATATAGTGTTGTGTGTGGGGGTGTGTGCAAGGTATCAAGCAGCTCCTAAAGAAAGCCACTTAGTGGCGGTTAAGAGGATCTTTCGATATTTGGTTCATTCCGCTAACTTTGGTCTCTGGTATCCCAAGGGCTCCAATTTCTCTTTATGTGGTTATACTGACTCAGATTGGGCTGGTGATAAGGATGATCGGAAATCCACTTCTGGAGCTTGTCAATTCTTGGGAAGATCGCTCGTATGTTGGTCATCTAAAAAGCAGAATTGTATATCTCTCTCCATCGCCGAAGCTAAATATGTTGTTGCTGCCAGCGCTTGCACTCAACTATTGTGGATGAGGCAAACTTTAAAGGAATACGGTGTCCATTGTGACAAAGTGCCTCTTTTATGTGATAATGAAAGTGCAATTAAAATTGCGTACAATCCTGTTCAGCACACAAGGACGAAGCATATTGAGATTCGGAATCATTTTATTCGAGACCATGTTGCTCGTGGCGATATTGATCTTTCCTTTGTGAGCACGAAGAACCAACTTGCAGATATTTTTACAAAGCCACTTGATGAAGCAAGATTCTGCTATTTGAGGAATGAGCTAAATATCATTGATTCCAGGAGCTTGTCTTGATTACCCATGCACTCACTTGTACATCTCAATCCTTCTTTGGTCTAGGTGTGGGCATGGATATAGGGGGAGTGTGGTCCTAACTCATTGGGCTAACCCTCCCCCCATAATGCCAAAAGCAAGATAAATCATTTCTCTTAATACAATTTTGTGATATGTGAGCTTATTGATGAGTATTGGTCGTGAACCCAAGATATATCTTCACGGTGTCACACCATACACTCCAACAAGGTGGCCTCGGCCACCGCCCTCTCCCTTGAGGAGAATTGGCTCTTTTTGGATGTTCTTTGCTATCTCATGTTCTCATGGGAATCACACTCAACTTTGCTTTTATTTGATTTTGGATTTTGCAATTTTGAGTGTCTAGTACCATCTCAGTTTGGCTCTCTTAATCCTAAGCCTTTCCCTACCCCTAAGCCATCTATTCTAGCACACAAGTCCCTTGTACACCTTGTGGGGGTGTTGTTTGGGGATGCGCGGGCCTGGTTCTGTGTTCAACAGAATCCTAGATTTGAGGCCGGATAATCCGGCCCTGGCGAATTTCATCTTAAAGGGCAGGGATCAGGGGGAAGGGATCATAATGAGCAGCACTTCTCCCCCAACCCTCTCCTCCTCCTCAGCCGCCGCCTGCCGTCCCCCACCCTCCCCGGAGCCTCTCCGGCCACCAGATTTTCCGGGCCTCCCCAGATCTTCTTCTCCGCGCCTCCAGGTACCTTCTCCTCCATGTTCTTCCTCCAATGAGTGAGGGTAACTCCCTCTCTCCCCATCTTTGGCTAGATGTGTTACTTGTTGGGTGGAACATTGTCTAGAAGGATGTGTTTTCGCATAGAAATCGTAGTCTTGCAGTTTCTAGGCCCGATCTACTTTTTTTGCATTCAATCTAGGTGAAATCGAAATTTTCTGCCAGGGCCGGATTATCCACCCCTGGCCAGGCCGGATAATCCGGCCTGACAGATTCAATTCTGGTTCAGTTTCACTATGGTGTATGCATTGCGTAGATTTGTTCTATGAACTTTTTGACTACTTTTTCCATGCTCTCTCCTGGACTTGTGTGTATTCTTATCCCCTTGTTATCGCCCTTATTATCCTCACAGGTGGTTCCCGTGTTCCAAAGACCTACAAGCGTCGCCCTCGCGCCAAATACTTTCGGGACGACGAACATGGTAACTTAGTGGACGAAGTAGAGTTGAGGAGAAGAAAGAACGAAGAGAAGCGCATGGCTGAACAAGCAAAGAGGACTAGGAAGGGGGTGTCCAAGAGGAAGGGAAAGGAGCCCAAGATCAACTACAGGACTTTGGATGCGGTCTCCTTTTCCTCCATCCGTCACCGTGACTTGTTTGCTGAGCTGCCTCGTGATGATGAGCTGGGGGATACTTGTTTTTGGTGTGCAGAACAGAAGGGCATCTATGAAGATGTGTATGCCAGGCTGAATATTAGGCCTATGCACCCACTGGTACTTGCTGATGCTTTGGAGAAGGCTCATCTTGTGGATGCGATGTATGTGGCTGAGAGGATGGGGTTGCACCATCTCATGTCTCTCCAGTGCTCCTTTGACTCTGAGGTGGTGAAGTAGTTCTTCTCCACTTTGGTTATTTGTGGGGATGAGTGTCGCACTATGAAGTGGATGACTCATGACAGGCCTATGACTGCTGATTTTCACATGTTTGCTGAGGTTCTTGGATACTCTTTCCGCAGCAGGGATAGAGCCAGTGGCCACTGCATCATCACCCAGCTGAAGCCCAACAAAGATGCAACTCTCTCTCCTTGCACTTTGGACAATGGCATTGTGGGCACTCTGGCTGGCCTTGCTCCCATCTATGCTGCCTTAGTGGGTCTCTTCCGTGACTCCATTACTCGGAGTGGGGGCAACAATGACATCATCTGTGGTCACCTTGTTCAGCTACTTCAATTTTCTCATGAGGTTGCCTCTTGCGAGGACGAGTCAGTGCAGTACAGGCTGGATGTCATGGACTTCATTTACCCTGAGCTGTGTGATGCTATGTTCAACCGTCTGTCCATTCCCTATGCACCCTACATTATGATGTGTGATGCTATGTTCAACATGTCTAATGACCTTGTATGTACTAGCATGAAGAACAAGCGTGTCTAGTGACTTGTATGTACTAGCACGATTACAAAAATGCAGTTCACTGCGACAGGCGTGAACCTGCTATACCGCTGACAAAACAAAAATGGGTTGGAGATTTGGTTACCTTGGTCGGAGAGGCATCTAAGCATCGTTAGTACCGTGCGAGTGCGTCTAGGTCACCGAGGGTGCTGTGGTTGCGGTGGCTATTAGCGTCGTGGAAGTAGATCTTAGGCCATCGATACCGGTGCAGTCAACGTTGACGCTCGTGCAGTTGGTCTGGAGCGGTGGACATGGAACTTGTTGAACTAGATCCCATTTGGCGAAAAACGGTGAAGCTGATCTAATATGGTTGTGTAGCTTTCGGTAGTGCGGAAGCAGAGTGTGGGTGGTCGATGATGCCATAGGTGCGGTCAGCGAGACCACAACTCTGGTGGAGTGGCAGAGAGATCCGGTGAACTAGATCCGATGGGGTGTGCATCGATGAAGCGGCTCCGACCACCGTGGAATTTTCGCCGGGCGGTGCGCGCGATGGTCGTGGAGGTGAGGGCGTGGGAGAGAAGCCTGGGATTTTGGGAGGTCTAGCGGGAAAAACTGCACGAATCGAGACTATGGAGGTGAATAGAAAAATAATTATGATCATTCCCCCAAGGTACCGACTTTAGCGTGCCCATAGGGCGTCTGGACAATGGGTAGAATGAGAATTTTAAAGTAAATTTTTTTTGAAATGGAGGGCCGCGAAGTGCTTCAAAGTCGATGTGTAATTTTTCCGCTTGATAGAGATTTTGAATTTGGCTACCGGCCAAATAATAATAATAGAAAAATGGTACTCCTCGGTGGGAGATTTGGCCTCAAAGTATTTGAAACGTTGGGGCGGGAAATGCTTCAAGGTTGGTGTGTGATTTTTCCGCTCGACATATATTTTGAATTTGGTTACCAGCCAAATAATAATAATAGAAAAATGGTACTCCTCGGTGGGAGATTTGGCCTCCAAGTTTTTCAAACGGTGGGGCAGGAAATGCTTGAAAGTCGGTGTTTGATTTTGCCGCTCGACCGAGATTGTGAATTTGGCTACAGGACAAATAATAATTAATAGAAAAGTGGTACTCCCCGGTGGGAGATTTGGCCTCAAAGTTTTTGAAACGGTGGGGCGGGAAATGCTTCAAGGTCGGCTTGTGATTTTGCTGCTCGACAAATATTTTGAATTTGGCTACCGGTGAAAAAATAATTAATGGAAAAGTGGTACTCCCCGGTGGGAGATTCGGCCTAAAAGTTTTTGAAACGGTGGGGCGGGAAATGCTTGAAAGTCGGTGTTTGATTTTGCCACTCGACAGAGATTTTGAATTTGGCTACCGGCCAAATAATAATTAATAGGAAAGTGGTACTCCCTAGTGGGAGCTTTGGCCTCAAAGTTTTTGAAACGGTGGGGCGGGAAATGCTTCAAGGTCGGTGTGTGATTTTGCCGCTCGACATTGATTTTGAATTTGGCTACCGGCCAAAAAATAATTAATAGAAAAGTGGTACTCCCCGGTGGGAGATTTGGCCTTAAAGCTTTTGAAACAGTGGGGTGGGAAATGCTTCAAAGTCGGTGTTTGATGTTGCCACTCGACAGAGATTTCAAATTTGGCTACTGGCCAAATAATAATAACAGAAAAATGGTACTCCCCAGTGGGAGATTTTGCCACAAAGTTTTTGAAACGGTGGGGCGAGAAATGCCTCAAGGTTGCTGTGTGATTTTTCCACTCGGTTGAGATTTTGAATTTGGCTACCAGCCAAATAATAATATAAAAAAGCTAGTAGATTGTATGCTATCTGTCCAGGAATTCAAACCCGAGAGTCACATCAACTAATCATCCATGAGCATAATAATTGTGCAGACTGATATTTTTAATTTGGCTAGCGTCCAACCAATATTTGGATAAAAGGTGTACTCCCTATTCAGGAATGGAAGGCCAAGAGTGACATTAACTTATCATTCATAAGGAAAATTGGATAACTTTGATTCAAACAGGGTTGGCTGCAGGTTTTGCCGCTCGACTAAGATTTTTTAATTTCGTTAATGGTACTCCTTCGTTACGAATTTAAGGCTGAGAGTCACATCAACTGATCATCAAAATACTGACCATATTGGCAAAGAACTTGGATACATAATCTCTGATTCAAATGGGGTAGGCGGTAGGATTTGTCGATGGACTGAGATTTTGAATTTGGCAGTTGTCCAAAGAAGAAAAAACCTTTGTGAGGTTCATGAATCCAAGGCTGAGAGAGTGCGGTTCGGGCACATAATTTTTGTGCATGGAGCATACTGTAAATAGATAAAAGCATGATGCGAAAAAATACTCCCTCTGTTTTTGTTACTTGGCCCGAAACACAACCCACGCTCTGTAGCATGAACTATTTCATAGGACCATTGTACTCACGTGTCATTGTTAGGGTTCATCTTCAATTTAGAAGAGTCTCTTCATCTATGGGCTCTCGAGAATTCTGCTGATCTCGTAAGATCTTCAACTCCGCATCACTTGCAAATGCTTTCTGTCTCATATCATTGATTGCTCGTCTATGCACTTCCTGTTCATCCTGTAGTGCTACAATTTCTTCCTGACTAGACAAATACGCCGACTTGGACTTGGACTTGAACTTACACTGCGACAACCCAACATTACACAGGAACATGCTTTTACGATGACCTTTGCCTTTTAGTACATTTTTAAATGTTTCCAAACATTCTTCTTGGGTTTGTTCTAGACCATCTTTCCTAGGTTTTTTGATCTCTTCATTAAATTTAATCTGTAAGGTTATCAGTTCGTAGACACGGGTGAGATAAGAAAAGCTAATACAGAGAAACATGTAGACAACACATTTAACCTGTCTATGAACAAATCTTAAAAGTTGGCATGGCTAATTACGCATCATATATATTGTAGTAAAAGCATAGCTATCTAATCATACTGATAAGAATTTTATCACTAGCACGCAATAACATGACTATGCTAACATGGCATCTGTCTGTTTCTTCATCGCCGGGTGCATGATATACACAAGACAACTCTTTGTACAGCTGAAAACTAAAACTCACACTAGTTGGAAATCAACTACTTAAATTAAAAACAAAACTGGCAGCAGTTCAGACAGTGTTGCACATCTAACTATACATATAAATCACCGAGGGTGTGTCATCACAAAATATCAACCGAACATAAGTCTTACAACAACACTCTCTACGGAGGGATTGAGCCCTTCTTTTTTGCTCGTCTGGCATGCCTGGAATTTTTGCTACAGACTTACCACACCTTTCTGCAACATGGGCGGAACACATGTTGGGGATACCCCCGGGTAGGGTCACTCCGAGGTATAAAGGCCATGTTAACCGAGGTACGACAAGGTTAAAGCGTAAGCTGGCCGAGTCACCTCAAGGTAGGCCGACTTACTGAATGACCCGGAGCGAAGGATATTCATCTAACATTGTCCCGACCAACATATGGCATATGTCGGCTAGCTTCTTTGTAACTTGTTTGTAGGTACCCGCATGGCCGAGTTAACTAGGCTTGAGCTAGGTTACCACTTAGCTTAGAAGGGAAGGAAGGAATCTTCTTGGTCAAAGGTTTTCTCTCTCCACTGTAGCGTGAGCAAAGCGGACAGAGGGATGGACCAGCGAGTACGGGCTGACAAGGGTGACATAGCCAATGTCTTATGACGGTGGCTATGTCAGATGACGAGACGGCGCAGAGGGGCTCGGTGAGGCTTACGCCCTGAGTCCGGATTAGCTTAAACAGAGATAAGAGGAGCACCACTTTGCTATTTCGGCCGAATATGCCTTCCATGTATGCCCTAGCTTGTAACCTTGCCCCCTATATAAGGAGGGGCAGGATCTCCATGAAGGAGGTCAGCCATTTTGACTAAGGGAAAACCCTACAGAAGTAGTTGTAGGTAGTAAGAGCAATAGGCTCCTTCCCACGAACAGCTCAAGGAGCCCTTGTAATCCACCATTGATAAGAGAGAAATACAAACATCCGTGTGTGGAATCACCACACTATCCCTCCCTGGGTTCCTCTAGTGTACACTGGCCCCATCTTTAGCCTATAGATGGCATCTGCCGTGCCACCACCATGATAGTTGGCGCCCACCGTGGTGCTAGCGGCGCTAGCATGAGTGAAGATCAGGACGGGAAACATCATCGGCACCAGCAAACGCATCGTCTCCGGGCTCGTTCAACGCTTTGGAGCGCTGGACTACATCAGCGACAACGTTGGTAGCTTTGGCAGGCGCCCTCTACCGCGCAATGGCCTCTTCATCAAGCTTGGCACCCACAAGATCTACGTCAGCGTCGACAGGTCCTACGTTCACCCGTAGCACGTCGCCAAGGGAGGCGAACCACCTCTCAGCGCGGCTCGTGGCTCGCGCATCACTCGCCCTGCTAGTTGCGCTGAGGTCATGATGACAGCGCCAGATGCAGGAGCAAGCAAGGATCCGGTGCCAGATCCATAGGCTACACCGAAGCAGGCAAGATCTAGATTCCCTCCACTAGAGAGGCCAAAGAATGTACTGCAGCAGGCAATAGATAGCTTAGCAACACGCATAGCACCAGCAGTAGATCCGGCTCAGGCATAGGCCGAGCTAGAGGATACTAGGCAGAGAATGTTAGCTGGGGAAAAATAGGTAGCCGAGTTACATCAGTCACTTAACATTACTCTGTGTGAGTATGCAAAAGCAAACCGTATAGATGGAGTGAAAATCAAAGTTAGAAACTTGATCACTGAGATTGATAAGGAGTATGTGCCTAAGCCAGGGCAAACGTCTATGCTGGTAACTGCAGGACTGGAGAGGTACAGTACCCCAGCAAAGAACCTAAGGGCTGAAGAGGCAGCAACCTCCGAGTTAGAGGGTCTAACCGGAGAAGCCCGAGAGAGGCAATAGGAGAGAGCAAACCATTTAGTGAGAGTGGCAAATAAGCAGAATGAGGAGATACTGAAAGCAAACCTGGCAATACCAGGAGGATCTCACCTAGTTCATTCGGTAAGGGGTAACCCAGCAAAGTCCGTTGGGGCTGCATCGTCACCTCATGATGGCCCTAGAAGAGAGGAAGTGGTAACCTCGGGAAGAAAAGACAAACTGATGGTCCCATATGACCCGGTAAGGGCAAGGAAAGGAAAAGCAGTGTGTTGGGTATATGCTATATGGGTATCGTCATAGCATGTCACCAATCAGCGTAACCCGGGTGGCCTGTAGTTGGTAGCAAGGCCTATGGCCTGCTGGGCGGCCCAGTTAGACGAATCCTAAAGGGAGGCCCATGCCGGATAAAGGAAGCCTACGCAGGAGTCACCGACATACTCACGAAGCCTTGGAGTAGAAGACACGGAAGACTAGTTCATGTAGGTGTAGGACTCTTTACCTTGTCCGGCAAGGACCTTTCCCTGTAAACCCTAGGTCTTGACGCCTTTATAAGCCGGCCTATGGAGCCTTTAGGGCACAACCTCTCTGATTGCTGCGTACAACCCGGAATACCTCGCACAACGAACCTATCTCTGTAACTCGGTGTATTGCCTTTATAGTGATTTATAGCAGGAGTAGAGTTCCGCCACCATTGTGGGACTTGAACCTAGGTAAGCTGTGTTACCTCGTACCCGCCAACTCTCTGCCTTACCCCACGTCTCTAAACACACACTGTGAGGACCCCTCCATGGCCTACTCGTCAGCAATACCATGACAGTTGGCACCCACCGTGGGGCAAGAGGCGCTTCGAGCTCTACATCAGGCGAGGTCCAATCTCTTCGTGTGAATCGGCGACACCGTAGCCATCGGTCGTGTTCTCTTCTCTGGCAATGTCCCGATCGTCCCTCTAGATGAGTTCTGGGTGCCGGCGAAGACAAACCCCACGCGCTGCTCCGTCATCCCCTTCGGAGACATCCACATCTTCATCGGCGAAACTGACTCGGGTCCTAGCTCCCAGGAAGTCAGAAACTCGTCAAGCCCCGCACGGAACGCCTATGAGCAGGACATGTTCACGGAAGGATCTGGGTCGTACCTCTCTTTGGAGTATGGTGGCTCGGATCAGGATATTCGAGGCCCACCCAAACCGCCCCTGTGCAGGATATAAAGGTGGAAGGACCCCGCAAATCCGCTTGGCTTCCCCGAGCGTTAGAGATGCACAAGTCACACTTTGTCGGCATCATCACCATCTTCGATCTGGCCAGATGCGTTCAAAGGGATGGGGAACCTCCCCGTGAATACCTTGCCATATGGATGAGGGTGAGGGAAACCCTAGAGGGCGACCGTGCCGAAGAGCTCGTGTACCACTTCGTGGAAGGGCTCACGCATGGAACACTTCTCCGGCATACCCTCCGAAGGTGGCAGGCCGCAGGCCCTCTCACCCTTGGTGAGATGGTTGCCATCATCAACGAATACGTGGCTGCCAATGAAGAGGCCATGGCGGAAATCCCCGTCGTAACCGGAGAAGGAAACAACAACAACGGCCCGCCTCCATCACCCTCCACATCTGCCATAGCCAACACCGAAGATAACTCTGACTCCATCCTCGATGCACTTTACACCGACATTAGTATGGACACCGGTGGATCGGACGCTAACTCGGAGGAATACGATGCTTTTATGAGGGAGATCGAGCAGGAGATCGAGAAGGAGGAACGCGCCAAGAAGACCAACACTTCCCACCAGGTGCTAGTCACCATTGGGAGAATTATGGAAGAAGACGGACAGGAACGGGAACATAAGGGAGCTCCGCCCACGCCAGCAGTCACCAGAGCAGCATCAGCTAAGAAAGCCGCCGAGCCTCCAGCTCCGGCCAGGGCCCTGCCTCCTCCGGTTACCCGCCTGCCACCAGCGCAGGAACTTACCACGACCCCTAATATAGCCCGACAATCGAATCAGCTGCCAATGCCACCGTCAACGTCTGCAGCTAGCAACCACTAGTTACTCCCGCCGACAAAGCAATCTACGGTGCACTCCTCGTCGAGCAAATCACCGTCGCCCATATCCGGAGCATTACAGAGCTTGATGAGAAGTGTGCGGAAATCATGGCGGAAGCCAAGTGCATCACGGAGCAAGGCACTAAGCTGGACGAAGACATGGCTAAGGCATAGCAATCCATCAAGGCGGCAAGAGCTATGGAGGCCGAATACAAGCAATTGCTATTAAAGCATAAGGCAAAGAAGGTACCAGCTCACGTCGTCCAAGATCCCGGCATTCGGTGAGGCTTGGGATTTGATGGGTCTAAGCTGACAAAAGCCACCCCTTACATAGATTCAGAGGGGAGGCAGGTCATGCCAACCCCCGCTCTCAACATCGCCATCACCAAGACCCTCCTGGAGCAGGACAGGTCGCTAGAAGTAGTTGCTCAGGTGTACGACCTCGTCACTAAGGCATGCAAGCAACAGGAAAAGGCCGACTCGCAGAGGCTTGAGTCCAACCCGGAACTGTGCCAATCAACCCTTAACAACCGCAGAAGGCCAAAATCTCCCCGTGACGTGGGATCGCATACAGGCTCCACTGAGGAAAGATGCAGGGAGGCATGCAATATGACTGACGCTATCCCCATATCTTTCGACCATGGAGAAAAAGGCTCGTCCCCATCGTTCTCCACCTCCACCACCATCTCGACGTCACGAGGACCCAGAGCCGCGCTACTACACAAGCATGCCACCTCCATGGCCGTCACAGCCTGGTATCGTTATACGCAATCAGGGCGAACAACCTTGACATGTCGGAGAGCACTGCGGCCATGACGGACACAGGAGCAGGTCCCACAAGGAACCGCCACGTTCGGCAAGCAACCGCGACAGGCGTGAGGAGTCGCAGGAGGGGCACAACAAGAGAGCTAACCCACCGTCTCCACCGCCGCCATCGCCACCTAGCAGCCATCATGGCGGAGGGCATGGTGGATCTCATAAATCGTGCCACAACTCCCCTCCCCATGACGGAAAAGGGAAGCAGCCAGAGCCATATGACGCACGATCGCAGCTGGACAAGATCCAAGAAGATTGGGAGCTCCCATACCTTGGGACACGTTGTTTTCGACCAGTCATACGGGCGACAACCTACCCCAAGGGCCTCCAGATAGACAAGACCATCAAGCCCTACAACGACACTGCCAGGCCAGCAACGTGGTTGCAGGACTACAGTGAAGCGATTCACATCACAGGGGGAAACCCCAACGTCGTTGTCAAGTACCTCCCACTTATGTTGACCGGCACCGCCCGACAATGGAGCGACGACTTACCGGAGAAATCAATATGCAATTGGTTGGACATGCATGAAGCGTTCACCAAGAACTTCGAGGGTACGTACAAATGTCCCTATACTATTGGAGACCTACAGCGGTGTGTGCAAGAGAAGGATGAAACCTTCCATGCCTACCTCTCTCGCCGACTAGATATGAAAAATTCCAGTGCAGGGGTACACGAACAGACCGCAATGCCGCCTTCATTGATGGTCTGGAAAAGGGTACTTTGCTCCGGCATACGTTGAAATGCAGGCAGGACAACAATGACCTCGACCTCATCGCAATGATCAAAATGGCTAGCAAATTTGCCGTTGCTGATGACGACGCGCGAGGATCGTTACCGGGAATAGCAATCCCTATCCAAGCCAGGAAAAAAACAATAACAAGCGGAAGAATCCGCCCGAAGAGAAGCAAGTAGCCGACATGGTTGCCGCAACATTCACTGGCAGAGGCAATGTCGGACAGTGTGGATGTGGTCGGGGGGCTACCAGTGGACAGCAGAGGAGTGACTCTACACCCTCAGCGCCCCACGTTCCCCAGACGTACGAAGATTACCGTGATATGCCGTGCTTCGTCCATCTCGATGCCAATGGCAAATCCACCCACACCAATCGCTAGTGCAAGTTTGTTAATGATCTCAAGGAGGTCCCTGAGTTCGGCTACAAGCGAAGTCAGAAGAACAGACCCCGCGGAAAGGGAAAAGGGAAGAAGAAGGAGGAAGAGCCCAAGGAATCAAGTGACATGGACGAATACATGGACCCAAAATATTCCGACAAGGGAGATGATAAAGGGAAAATCCCTTCGAAAAGAAGGCTCCATGTTACCACACCTTCCTTGGCACTCCAACCGTTCGGGCCCAGAAAACCTCTCTAAAGATACTGGTGGCTACCCTCCCTCCAATTCCTAGTACGTCAGGTGGTCGGAAGTTCCAATTACTTGGGATAGGAAGGATCACCCAGAACTCATCCCAATAGAGAACCAGTATGCCATGATCATCAACCCTTTGATTGACGACACAGAGTTCACCAAGTGCCTTGTGGACAGTGGAAGCAGCATCAACATCATGTACCTGGATACACTGCACAAGATGAACTTGACGGAGACCCAACTAAGGAAGAGCAACACCGTGTTCCATGGGGTTGTCCCTGGCCAACAAGCAAATTCCCTGGGCTGCATCACCCTTCCGGCCGCTTTTGGTGATGTAAACAATTATCGCCAAGAACGCATGACCTTTGAAGTGGTGCCTTTCAAGAGCGTGTACCACGTCATCTTCGGACGCGACATCTTCGCAAGGCCATGCTTTGTCTACAACAAACTCAAGATTCCTAGACCAAACGGTGTCATCACCGTTGACGGAAGATTCACCAAGGCACAGGAGTGCGAGCTCAGCGAAGCCGCCTTCGCCGAAGCAGTCCTCTACGATGAGGAGTTCAAGGAGATACAGAACCAGGTCGATGCCTTGGAGATGCCGGCTTCGAAGGAGTTGATCACTGCTGCCGAACCCGCCTTCAAGGCCACCATCAAGACCAACCAGGTGGAGCTTGTTGAAGGTGGTTCCTCCAAGACCACCGCCATTGGCACAGACCTAGATCCTAAATAGGAAAGCGCGCTCGTCGAGTTCCTCCATAAGAATAGGGACATATTTGCCTGGCAACCCACCGACATGAAAGGTGTACCTAGGGAACTTGCCGAGCACAGCTTGAATATTGATCCTAATGCCAAACCGGTGAAGCAACCTCTATGACACTTTGGTGATAAAAGATGAAGGGCTATAGGCAAAGCAATAGCTAGGTTACTTAAGGCTGGATTTATCCGAGAAGTTATTCACACCCGGTGGGTGGCAAATCCTGTACTTGTCCCCAAAAAGGGAACCAATGAATTAAGAATGTGTGTTGATTACACCGGCTTGAACAAAGCGTGTCTGAAGGATCTGTTTGCTTTGCCTCGCATTGACCAAGTCATTGACTCGACGACTGGCTCGGAACTTCTGTGTTTTCTCGATGCCTACTCAGGATACCACTAGATCCGGATGCGAAAGTCGGACCAATTGGCCACTTCGTTCACCACACCCTATGGCATGTATTGCTATGAGACGATGCCCTTTGGGTTGAAAACGCTGGTGCTACGTACCAGCGGACGATGCAATGTTGCATACACTACCAAATAGGTCACAACGTACACGCTTACATGGATGACATCGCGGTAATGTCAAAGAAATCAAATGATCTTATCGCCGACTTGCAGGAAACCTTAGACAATCTCTAGAAATATAACATGATGCTGAACCCAAAGAAGTGCGTCGTCGGGGGTACCATCCGACAAACTGTTGGGCTTCATCATTTTGCATCACGGAATCGAGGTAAACCTGGGGAAAATCAAGGCCATCCTCAACATCAAACGCCTGACATTTCTGAAGGACATACAAAGGCTCACAGGCTGCATCGCAGCAGTAAGCCGGTACATCAGCCGACTTGGTGAGAAGGCTATGCCGCTCTACAAGTTGCTCAAAAAGGCGGACAAATTCACATAGACGGACAAAGCTGACGCAACACTCCAGGAGTTGAAGAGAATACTCTCCTCCCCACCTATACTTGCGGCACCGGTACCAAGGGAGCCTATGTTAGTGTACATGGCGGCAACCAACCGAGTAATCAACATCGTCATCGTGGTGGAGCGCAAGGAACCAACACACGAATATGGAGTTCAGTGACCCGTTTACTATGTAAGCGAGGTCTTGACGAAATCCAAGCAGCGTTACCCGCACTACCAGAAGATAGCTTATCGAGTTTTCCTTGCTTCACGCAAGTTAAGGCATTATTTCCAGGAGCACCCCATCATAGTAGTGAGCAAAGCTCCACTGTCCGACATCATAAACAACAGCGACTCTACAGGGAGAGTGGAAAAGTGGGCCATTGAACTTGCCGCCTTCCACATCACCTACAAGCGACGCGATGCTATCAAATCACAAGCATTAGTGGATTTTCTTGCAGATTGGACAAAACTGCCAAAAGATACTCCTGTGCTAGAGCCAGAGTGTTGGGTCATGCACTTTGACGGATCGAAGTTACTCAATGGCTCGGGGGCTGGTGTATTATTGCAATCACCAACAATAGAGAAGTTGCAATATATCCCGCAGATCCACTTCAACACTACTAATAACATGGCGGAGTATGAGGCCCTCATTCACGGACTTCGCGTAGCCAAGGATATTGGCATCAAGCACATAGTTTGCTGTGGACGTTCCAACTTGGTTGCCCAGCAAGTAGCTGGCACCTGGAACACGCGGAACCCTATGATGGCAGCATATCGAGATGAAGTAGACGAAATAGCCAAGTGCTTCAACGACTACGAAGTCAAGTACGTCAAAAGGGAGGATAATGAGGCGGTAGATATGCTGTCAAAGATTGGATCAGCTTGTCGACCAATTCCACCAGGCATTTTCCTAGAGCATTTACGGACTCCATCTGTGAAGGGAGCGGACCCCGACAACCCGGATAGAGTGGACTCATTTGTTAACGCAGTAACAGTGACCTCTCCGGCTTGGATGAAGCCGTTCATGGAATATCTACAAGATGAAACTTTGCCCGTGGACGAAGTCAAAAGCCGGCAAATAGTACACAGAGCAAAAGGCTACGTCATCATTGACAACCAGCTATACAAGAGAAGTACCACACGAGTTTTCCTATGGTGCATCTCCCAGCAGCAAGTTATTGAAATCCTTAGAGAAATACATCTCGGAGATTGAGGGCATCACGCCGCTCCCCGATCGTTGGTGGCCAAGGCCTTATGACAAGGATTCTACTGGATGACTGCCAAGGCGGACGCTGCAAGGTTGTACAAACATGCCTTGGGTGTCAGTTTTATGCAAGACAACCAAATATTCCAGCTGAAGAATTGCGAACAATACCAATAACTTAGCCGTTTGCAGTCTGGGGGCTGGACATGGTGGGACCTTTGCAGACAACACCCTGTGGATTCACACACTTGCTATTAGCAGTGGATAAATTCATGAAATAGATTGAAGTTAAACCCATTAGAAAGCTCAATGGGGCAACAACCCTAAAGTTTGTCCGGGATCTAGTGGTGAGATTTGGTCTCCCACATAGCATCATCACCGATAATGGCAGAAATTTATCTCTCCCAGAAGTTGAGGAGTACTATCATGAGAAAGGCATCCGCCTTGACTTAACATTTCTGGCACATCCACAGTCAAATGGGCAAGTTGAAAGGGCCAATGGATTAATTCTGCATGGAATCAAGCCACGCTTGGAGGCACCACTACATAGAGCAGTTGGAGCCTGGGCGGAGGAACTACCATCTGTCTTGTGGATTTTACGAACAACACCCAACGGATCCACCGGCTTGACTCCTTTCTTCATGGTTTATGGAGCAGAAGTAGTTCTCCCATCCGACATCCTCCATGATGCACCACGAGTTTCTGCCTACAAGGAGGATGATGCTGAAGAATCCAAATGACTATGTGTGGACATACTTGAAGAAGAGCATGTGCTGGCATCCCAGAGATCTACCGTCTACCAGTAGAAGCTGCACGGCTACCATAGTTGCCGTGTAAAGCATCGCTCGTTTAAAGAAGGGGATCTGGTACTTAGACTCAAGGAGGAGAAATCACAAAAACTATCCCCACCTTGGGAAGGACCGTTTGTCATAAGCAAAGCATTGCTAAATGGTTCCTATTACCTCGTCGATATCCGCGAGTTGAAAGATAGGCCAAAAAATCGCAAGCGCAAGCAACGTGACTCCAATGATGATTACCCGGAGACAGATCGGCCATGGAACATAGCACAACTATGTCCCTTTAACACTTAGCACATTTATATTATGTAATAAGTTTCTTATATGATCAATGAAACAAAGCATCTGGTTCACTCATATCTTCTGGGTCTTTTACCTCCTTTAGTTGTTCATTTTTGGATCATATAAACCCTTTATGCGCAAGGTTGCATTTGCCCTTGTGAAAATTCCGCCTACGGGCGTTAGCTTAAGTTTTCTGGTCTACACGTTTTCTAAAGTTTTTATCTGGATTCCGGAGTAGTGACTTTTCGGCACTCAAAGCCAGCAATTTTGTTCTTAGGTTTTGGACGGTGCTATTAAGCATCATCACCTAAGAGCATAGTTATGTGCTGCGAGTCTTCTGTCTCACGAATGGTCAAGTATACGAACCAGAATAATGGATAAGCCAGCACTTGCTTAAAAAATATATACACATTCTAGAAACAGATTAGTTGTAGGAAACTTGAGTACAAGTTTTTCGCCTTAGACAACCATAAGTTTTTTCTGTATACATTCTGCAGTGATACATTTAATACGGACATTGTCTTTATGGCTCTGCTGTAGGGGGCTTCGTGGTGGCATCATCAGGAGAGCTAGGCCGGGAGAGCTCGTCAAACTCTAAAGGAGAAGGGCTATAATCAGAAGAGGCCATGTCGTCATCCAGGATCTCGGCAGGCACGAAGACATCAGCCTTGACCATCTTGGCAACCCTGGTAGGGAAGCCGGCAAGGGAATCCCAAATAGCATCGCTATCGATCTCTTGTCCTTCCTCATCCAGCTTGGGCATGCCAGAGGTCACCAAGTTGATGTCGGCATTGTCATAGTGAGCCTTGACCAGGGACAGGGCCATCCTAGCACCAGCCTGGATGCAAGATGTTTTCCAGTCTTTGATTTTCTCAGGGGCTCGGCACAGGATTTCCACGAACTTGGCTACTAAGTTTGACGCCTTGATATTTATGCCCAGAGGTTGAGCTATCTCCTTGGCCTGGGCGATGGCAGTGCTGACGAAGTTGCCGTCAAGAATCGTGCGTTCCTTGGGACTTGGAGCACCCTCACCCAAGTTGGCTAAGCCAATGGGGGCTGCGGTTTGCACAAGCATACAAGGACCATGAGTATAAACAAGTCACATGGTTATCCAATTTACAGAAAAAGGCCAAGACAGAGAAAAGTTACCTAAGATGCTCGTTTCCGCTTGCATGCATGTCTCTACCAAGTCATCGCGTTCCTTCTGGACTAACTTGAACATCCCAAGACTCCTAGCATTCTGCTCTTTGGCAGCTTGGTTCTGGTCTTTGAGTTGTGCAATCTCGTCCTTCAGGCGCTACATCTTTGCGTCAGTAGACTCTTGCATAACCTTCATCGTCGCCTCATGGCCCTTGACAGCATCGGCCAGGTCCTTCTTCAGAATTTGTTTTTCATCATCGAGCTCCTGGATATGCTTGGATTGCTCGACGATGCTCTTGGCCTTAGCAATTGCTTATGTAAGACGCAAATCAGAAAGTGCTATCAGATGACGAAAGAAATGATTCAATGGGAAAGCAAGGAGCTGTCGTAGGAAACAGACTCTGGCTATTTTTGATCTGTTCCTTCAGGAATTTGGTTTTACCCTGTTCAAGGTCTATCTCCTTCCGAAGAGCAGCAAACCTCTCATTGGCGGCTATCCTCCGTTTATTCTCATTCTGCACCAAGATGTAAACATGCTTAGTTTCTCTAGAGCATCTAGTCGGAACTATTCAGTTTCAAATAAAGGCTCGGGGGCTACATTACATGATTTTGAAGTAAACTAGTTTCTCTAGAGCATCTAGTCGGAACTTTACAGTTTCAACTAAACGCTCGGGGGCTACACAGACAAACTACGCTTAGTTCTTTAGAGCACTCAGGCCAATAACTATTGGATTATCCGCCTAAGAGCTCGGGGGCTACAGTAGGATATACTACACAAAGTAAGGCAAGTGAAGTTCAAAAAACTTACGATGGCAATGATTCTGAGATTGTTGGCCAGATGAGCGTAGGAATCATGGAAGGTCCGAGCATTCTTGTAGATTGCGTCGGCCTGCTTGATGAGGTCATCTAGGCTCAACGTCGGAGGAGTCACATCCAATGGAGAGCTTGAAGCCAGAGGCATGTATGAAGCCCTAGCTTCCTCCTACACCTTCAAAGTAGTTGATGGCTCAGAGGCTCCTGTCTTGATCGCAACTTCCACGTCCACCTCTTGCACTTCCTTCCCCTTCTCGGTGGCATCCTTAGCCGGAGCTGCAGCCAATTTAGAGGAGGTGCTCTCCTGCGTCTCCTGGCTGCTAGGAGCAACGTCTACCTCGACAAAGCCCGAGACATCAAGGTTTGGATTGATATCTATCTCCATGGCGGAGGACTCAGGGATGACATGGATGATAGCCCAACAGACCAGAAGAGGGAGCGGTGGCGGGAGAGGGCTTGGCGGATGGCCCTGTGGTCAACATGTCGTGAATGTTTTTTGACCCTCCAACATCTTTGGAGGATCGCTTCAAACTAACAACGACTTTCCTCCTGAAACGTACAAAGTATAAGTACAAGAGTTGACAAAAGGTGTGCGCTGAAAAATACAAGCCGGAGAATGAAAGTACTTACTCCACGGCAGGAGCCTTGGTGAGGGGAATGCCGGTGGACTTCTTCTTCTTCTCCGCCTCTAAGGCGGAAGTGGATTGTTTGGAGACTCCACTCTCCGTTTTCTTCTTCTTCTTGGCCTCGATAGCAGCGTTAGAGGTGGAGCTCTTCCACTTTCACGCTGCCAGAGCTAGCTGATCCTTGGAGGCGTCATCGTCGGGCACCACCTGGATATCCTTCAGCTTTGGATCGTAGACCTAGGAGGCCATTTGATCCGCCGCTAAGGTCGCCAACTAGGATACAAAAGAGTGTTAGATGGACAACTTCAAGTCATAAAAACCTTAGATCATGTAACGAGCAACAAAGGAAACAAAAGCTACCTCAGGGCATGTACCGCAATCGAACATGTTGAAGGTGATCTTGAAGCCATGCTTCTTGTACTTCACCTTGACGATGTCCTTAAGCCGAAGCTTGATGGAGTCAGTAGAGAAGTTATCCTGCGAAATTTGCATGGGATCCCTCTTGTCTTGGCTATATTTGCACATCAGCTAAGCGCGGTGCTATAGAGGCTGGATCCGCCTAACATACCAGCACATGGCAAGGTCCAAGCCTGTTATACCTCCGTCTATGAGCCATCCGATCCGCCTTACAACATGATTGGTTTCGTCGTCGGAAGGAAGAGAGGCTAGGGTCCGCCATGAGGGCACTTTGGTGGCAGCTCCATCGACAAAGTCAGGGTAGGTCTCAATACGGTCTGGTAGAGGGACATCTGGCCCGTAGAAATACATGTGTTGCCAGTTCTTGCAAGACTCGTGCCCTACGATGTCGGGGAAGCGCCGGCTAGGCCGGATCTTAAAGCTAATGGTTCCACAGGTCCGTAATTCATCCTTGGACTCTACGGACTCTCTCTTGATGGTGAAAAAGTATACAAACAGATCTAATCTAGGTTTGATTCCTAGATATCCTTTGCACAGAGCTACAAAGTTGCTAAGGACTAGGATGCTGTTGGGAGAGTGGTTGTGGGGAAGTACCCGGAAGTGTCGAAGGACGTCTAGAAAGAACTCAGAGACTGGTAGGCTTACACCGCGTACCAGCTGAGATTTGTGGTATATATTCTCTCCGGGTTGGGGAGAAGGGACCACCTCGCCGGTCGGCGCCGCCCGACAAATGAATTTCTCCGCCGCAGGTAGATACCCTTCATCATTCAGCTCTTGGAGATCTTCGGTGGAGAGATCAGAGCCTCTCCACACCCCCTTGTGGGAGTCGCTTTCTTCTTCAGCGGCTTCGGGCGCCGCTCGTTCTTGGTCATCACTGGCGGACTCCGTCACGGCGGAGACGGGAACGACCACCCCCTCCGGCGGAATGATCACTCCCTAGGATGGCTCCGTCGTAGCCTCGGGAATCACCGCCGTAGAAGGAGCAGAGCTGCTGGAGGCCATTACGACGAGGAGTGTGTGGAGGAAGAAAGATCTTTGGATAGGGTTTTCGCAGGAGAGCTCAAACGGTCGCGCTGCTGGAGGAAGACGAAGACTAGGAAGCGAATGCGGGTAAAAACAAATAAATTGACCGCGGTGGAAATATATAAGCCTCGCGTCAAGATTCGTGCAAAAGGATCTGATGGTTGGAACATTGCCGACGTGGAAGTGAACGTGCGCGGTAATTTCGCCATGTCCTCCGGCTTTTGCCGCTCCACCGTTTCGATTTTCGCGCGCGTGAAAATAGCTAATGATTAATTCTTTGCTTCTATGAGTTTCGAGGTAGCGTAGGCTATACCCTACGTCATGCTCCTGATAGTTGTAGTGAAGGGTCACGTCCGAAGATTCCATTGAAGACGGAGATCATCCGCCTCTAGAAATGAAGACTCAAGGAATCTCCGGCTACATTGTGAAGCCGGAGAGGATTGCAGGGTTCTTTGGGAGACCTTTGAGATATTGCTTGATGGATTGCCGGCATCACTAAGACGGGATATTCAGAGATCAACGAGCAAGACGACGCAAGATTTCAAAGTCCTCCGGGGGCTACTATTGGGGATATGCTATATGGGTATGCTCATAGCATGTCACCAATCCACCTAACCCGGGTGGCCTGTAGTTGGTAGCAAGGCCTATGGCCTGTTGGGCGGCCGAGTTAGACGGATCCTGAAGGGAGGCCATGCCGGATAAAGGAAGGCTACGCAGGAGTCACCGACATAATCGCAAAGCCTTGGAGTACAAGACACGGAACACTAGTTCGTGTAGGTGTAGGACTCTTTACCTTGTCCGGCAATTACCTTTCCTGGTAAACCCTAGGTCTTGGCGCCTTTATAAGCCAGCCTGCATGAGCCTTTAGGGCACAACCTCTCTGATTGCTGCGTACAACACACAATACCTCGCACAACGAACCTATCTCTGTAACTCGGCGTATTGCCATTATAGTGTTATATAGTAGGAGTAGAGTTCCGCCACCATTGTGGGACTTGAACCTGGGTAAGCTGTGTTACCTCGTACCCGCCAACTCTCTGCCTTACCCCACATCTCTAAACACGCACTTTCAAGGCCCCTCCATGGCATACTCATTGGCAATACCACGACACAGTGCAAGTTGATGAGGTTCATCACAGTGCCAGCTGGGGTGAAGCTGGTCAAGGTAACCGCGACCAAAGCAATACTGGTCAAGGAAATGCTGCCAACGGCAATGCCGGACAGCGTAATTCGGCGGGAGCAGGGCAAAATGCACATCGGCAATAGCAGCAGCAATATGCACCTCGACAGGAGAGAAGTGCTGGCCTAGCAATGCAACAACAATATGCTCGTCCGATTCAAGATATATACAATGATGGTTACTCGGTGATGGCTGATGCCGGATTTCCTAGGCCAGAGCACCATGTAATTGGATCAAGATTGAGAAACAGGAACTTGTAGCCGGATGATGCAAGGATGAAATTGGACCGAATCTATAGGTCAGAGATAATTGAAGTGCAAGGTCCTCTAGGTCCAGCATGCTTTGGACCTCGGATCATGAGAGAACCACCTTTGGCGAACTTTTAGTTAGCCAGAGGAACGAAGACGTATGACGATAGCACCAGGCTGGATGATTGGCTCATTGATTATGCAACAACAGTGAACATAGCCACATGCAATTTGAGATGGGCTGTGAGATATATGCCATAGATGTTGGAGGGGCCGGCTATAGTTTGGTCAAACAATTTGCCGCTAGGAAGTATTAACTGTTGGTTAGACTTTGAGGAGTTGTTCATCAACAAATTCTCGAGCACGTACAAGAGGCCCAATTGGCCACAGACTTTGGCATTATGCAAGCAGAGGCTGAATGAGCCGAACCGAGAGTTCTTGACTCGGTGGTGCAATGTGCGCAATTTCTGTGAAGGGGTAATTGAAACACAAGCTATTGCGTGGTTCGCCCAAGGTTGTAGGTATGGGAGTATGTTGTGGTAGAGGTTGCAGCGAGATATGCCCACCACCTTGGCAGAAACGATTCAGATCGTTGATTCCTATGCCTTGGGTGATCCTACCCAACCTCGGCTAATTTCATGTGAATCAAATGAGGAGTACTACAATAGAGATGGTTCTGGGTCATCCTAGAGGAATGATTTCTGAGGTAAAAGAAGATATGATCGGCAGGATTACCGGTACAGCTCGCAGCAAGTGGTAGCTGTGGATCAAGATCAGCCACATGCAGGTGTAAACCAACGTCAGAAACCTGGAGGGCAACAATGGCAACGGAGAAATGATGGTAAGAAAACTTGGATGGCGGAACAGAAGAAACAGTGGTAGGAAAAGAAGGATAAGCCGAGATACACATACGAGTCTATGTTGGATCAGCCGTGCAAGTTCCATACACCAGGTTTGAATAATACGGTGAATCACACGACCCGACAATGTGAATGGATGAGGAAGATAGAGAAGGGTGGCTCGGGGAATGCTTAGGAACCTCGGCACGAAGCTCTTCGGCATGATGGACCTTGGCACGAAGCACCTCGGAACGATGCACCTCGGCAACAACAACTTACTGGGGGAAATGGACAACAACTGATGTTGGCTCCACCTCCACCGAGGTATGAGAACCATGAGAGAAGGGATGCAGTGCATCAGGTGAATAATCAGCAACAACAGGAGCAAGGGTATCATTGCAATGATGGGAGGAATGAATACAAAGAGCATCACTAGAGTTACTGTGTGTTTACCACAGACGAAACTAATAGAAAGATCTTGCAGCGTCGACATATGGAGGTGACTGCGGTAATGCTAGCTATGACGAGGTATATGCCTTGGGCAGAATAGGAAATCACTTGGAGTATCAACGATCACCCCAGGCTCATGCTGAGTCCTGGATCATATGCAGTGGTGCTGGATCCAATGTTCATTGGGCCGAACATCAATGTGAGATTTTCCAAGGTGCTAATAGACAATGGCAGTAGCATTAACATCATGTACAAGGATACCATGCACAAGTTGGGAATATCAGAGAACATGCTCTAATCAACAAACACCACTTTCCATGGCATTGTGTCGGGTATCTCATGTGAGCCCATTGGCAAGGTCTGGGTTGACGTATTATTTGACACAAGGTACAACTGCCGAACTGAGAACTTGGAGTTTCAGGTCGTGAAATTGGAAAGTGCATATCACGTGTTACACGGCATGCCTACTCCAAACAAGTTTATGGCAAGTACTCAGATTAGTTACTTGAAGATGAAGTTGCCTGGGCCAAGGGGAGTGATCACCATAGCTGGGGACTTCAAGCGTTCCATTGAGTGTGGTTCAGCAGGGTCTAACCTGGCCGAGTCACTTGTGATTGCACAGGAGAAGCAAAATTCAGAATGTGGCAACATTGGCTCAGTCTGCACAGCAACATATGCCGACTCTGACTAACCCGCATGGGAGTGTCTCGTTTCAAGCGACAAAGGATACACATAAGGTGACCATTGATGATTAGTTCCCAGAGCGCACCATAACCATTGGTGCTGGGTTAAGCGAGAAATAGGAAAGCGAGCTCGTCAACTTCCTCCGGTGAGAATCGGGATATCTTTGCTTGGTCTACACATGACCTGCAAGGTGTGCCAAGGGAGTTGGCCGAGCACTCTTTGAATGTAAGACCTAGAGCAAAGCCGGTGAAGCAACCTCTCCGCCGCTTCACCGAAGACAGGAGAAAGGTCATTGGAGACGAGATAGCTCAACAACTTGAAGCTAGGTTTATCATGGAAGTAGTTTACCTAGATTGGCTCTCTAATCCGGTGCTTGTGGAGAAGAAGAAGTATGATCCGAATGTGGCAGTGGTGTGGCGTATGTGTATCGATTACACGAACCTGAATAAGGCGTGTCCAAAAGATCCATTTCCACTGCCAAGGATAGACGAGGTCATATATTCAACTATTGGGTGTGATTTGTTATCATTCATAGATGCATAGTCTAGTTTCCACTAGATACCTTTAAACCTAGATGATCAAATAAAGACTGCGTTTATCACCCCGTATGGGGCTTATTGCTATCGCACTATGCCATTTGGTTTATGTAATGCAGGGGCAACATATCAACGATGCATGCAAAAATGTCTACATGAACAAATTGGTCGAAATGTGCAAGTTTATGTGGATGATGTTGTAATAAAAACCAAGGAAAGCAAAACGCTCCTTGATGATATCCGGCAAACATTCACGAACCTAAGGAGGTTCCGAATGAAGCTTAACCCGGAGAAATGTACCTTTGGTGTGCCGGCTGGGAAGTTACTCGGTTTTGTCGTGTCCAGCCGAGGTATCAAGGCCAACCCCACAAAAATCCGAGCCATAGAAAGAATGGAACTACCAAAATGTCTTAACGATGTGCAGAAGTTTACTGGTTGCCTGGCATCGTTAAGTCGGTTTGTATGTCGGCTGGGAGAGAAGGCATTGCCCCTCTACTAGTTAATGAGAAAGACAAATAAATTTATATGGACACCGCAAGATAATAGCACATTTCATGAACTAAAAAAGTTGCTAGCCTCTGCGCTAGTGTTAGCTTCGCCACTGTCCAAAGATCCAATGTTGCTCTATATAGCAGCGACCAACCGAGTCGTAAGTGCAGTGATAGTGGAGGAACATGATGAAGAGGGTAAGTCAGTGTAGAGGCCAGTGTATTACCTAAGCGAGGTGTTGTCAACTTCGAAGCAGAATTACCCTCACTATCAGAAAATGGCATACGACGTGTATATGATAGCCAAGAAGCTCAAGCATTACTTCGAAGAACACCCAGTAAAAGTGATATGTGAAGCGCCCATATCCGAGATAATGAGAAACAAAGATGCAAGTGGCCAGATCACAAAATGGGCAATTGAGTTAGCTCCACCATAGTTTGATAGGTGAGATGCAATCAAATCTCAAGAAGTGGCTGATTTCTTTGTGGATTGGGCTGAGATGCAATACAAACCATCTTTGACAGACTTATACTATTGGAGGATGCACTTTGATGGATCAAAGTTAAAGGAAGGACTAGGGGCTGGGGTAGTACTTACCTCGCCGAAGAAAGATCAACTGAAATACGTTCTCTAGATCCATTTCAGAGCATCAACTAATGTTGCTAAGTATGAAGCGCTCGTGCATGGACTTAAGGTGGCGAAGGAAGTGGGTATACGTTGGATACAATGTTTTGGTGATTCGGATTTGGTGGTACAACAAGTGTCTGGAAATTGGGATGCCCTGGATGCAAACATGGCGCTCTATGGATTCCATGTCCAAAAAATAAGTGGGTTCTTTGAAGGATGTGAATTCCATCATGTACCCTGGCTTGAAAATGAAGCAGCCGATGTACTATCTAAATTGGGGTCATCTCGGCAGCCAATCCCGCCAGGAGTTGATTTGGAGCACCTGGGAAAACCATATATTATGCCCTCACCGGAATCCGACTCAATCTATGTCCTGTCACACTCCGGATCAGAAGCTACCCCTATGGATATAGATTGGGGCAGCACCTCCGCAAAGCCAGGGACTACCTCTTCAAACCCGGGGACTGTTTTAGCAAACCCGGGGACTGTTCAGCTTGATCCGGCCGGAGTTATGTTGGTGGAAGCAATGGAAATCGACGAGGAACTTTTCCCTATTCGAGCTATACCTGCATGGGCAAAGCCAATCTTTGAGTTCTTGAAGGAGGGAACCTTGCAAGTGACGAGATACTTTCAAGGCAAATCCACAGGAGAGTAAAGGCATACACCATTATCAATGCCGAACTATACAAGCAGAGCGTCACAAGTGTTCTGCAGCGATGTGTTGACCCGGAAGATGGGATTGACATCCTCCGAGATATCCATCAGGGGGAGTGTGGGTATCATGCTTTATCCAGGGCCTTAGTGGCAAAATCTTTCTGGCATAGATTTTACTGGCCTAGTGCCTTGGAGCTAGCAGAAGATCTTGTAATAAAATGCAATGGTTGTCAGAGATACACCACCAAGACACACATGCCTATGTCAGAGCTGAAAACTATACCTATCACTTGGCTGTTTGCTGTATGGTGTTTGGATATGGTTGGCCCATTTAAGCCGGCAAAAGGAAACATGACCCATATCTTGGTTATGGTAGACACATTTACTAAGTGGATCAATGTGAAACCAATCAGGAAATGTGATGGGGTAACAACTGTGGCATTCCTCAAAGATATAATCTTGAGATATGGCTATACTCACAGTATCATAACTGATAATGGCACAAATTTTGCTGAAGAATTTATGAGGTTTTCCCAAGAAAAGAAGATCCGGCTAGATATTGCATCAGTAGCCCAACCCGCATCGAACGAACAAGTGGAAAGATCCAACAGACTAGTTCTGTCTGGGATAAAACCCCGACTCATTGAGCCGCTGCAAAGATCAGCGGGGTGTTGGATAGAACTACCATCGGTACTGTGGAGTTCAAGAGCAACTCCGAATCAATAAACATGCTATATGCCATTCTTTCTGGTATATGGGGCAGAAGCTGTATTACCCGCCAACATAGAGCATGACTCGCCCAAGGTCACCCAATACACAGAAGCCAAAGTGCAGGAAGCCCGACAAAATGATGTTGATCTACTGGAAGAAGCGAGAGAACTGGCCTTGTCCAGATCTACCATATATCAGCAAAATCGCCGGTGCTACCATAGCCAGAAAGTAAATCCCTGAGTCTTCCGGGAAGGTGATCTGGTACTTCGGCTAGTGCAGCGCACCGCTGGAATGCATAAGTTATCCCATCCATGGGAAGGGCAATTCATTGTAAGCAAAGCATTACACAATGATTCCTATTACCTCATTGATGCACAACCATAGGAGAAAAACAAGACAAAAAGGTCCGACGAGGAATCTAAGCGTCCATGGAATGTAGCTCTACTTCGTCCGTTTTACACTTAGTGAAAAAGTGTATGTATCCGAATCTCTCATATGTTGGTATGAATGTTGGCAATGAGCTTATCAATGTAACCTCGACACCCCAAGAAGAAACTTGGGGAGTGCCTTAATAATTGTCTTTTCTATATTTACTTTTTGTATGTCACTTACACCTTAGCCGGGTTAGTAGTGTGTAGGCACCAAAAACCTAACTCTTTGACTTGCTTCTATCCAACAAGAATTGGCTTCATGGCAAGCAAAAGAACAAGTTTGGAATTGCAAAGCACATGAAAAACGACTAAGGAAAGGAACGTAATCGAGCCGATATTTATTATTTGGACTAACCCTGTATTTATTTTATTTATGTTATGTTGAATTACTTTGAGTTAATCCTAAAGTTTCAAGTATTGTTAATTCAATTTTTTGAACCTTGGACTTGTAAGTCAAAAAACCGAATCAAGGTAGACGCAAGCCGAATCATAAATTTGGGGGAACAAGAAAATGGAACTCGGGGACTACGCCCAAGTTAATCCGACATAAATGACTTAGTAGCAAAACATAACTATTGTGCTTAAGTACATTTACACCCGGCATACCGGGGATCTAATAAATGTTAAAGTGTTTTTCGCTAAAGGAGCAATGGGAGGAGCCGGATCATTGGTCGCAGGAGGAGGCAAGTCAGTATTAGTCAGAGGAACCTTGGTTTCTGCCTCATCATCCGGGTTAGCTTCCGCACCCTCTGGATCTTCAGTGTCCTCGATAAATTCAGAGGCTTCTTCTTCTTCATCGCCTGATCTGTCTTTGACATAATCATCGTTGACAGCGTCAAGAAAGCTCGATCCTTTGTTCCATCTGGGGACAAAGGCGTACTGGATGAGGTTGTAAGTGCAAGCCTTGTGTCGAGCGATGCACTCTAGATCATTCATCCACTTGGATCAGGTGTGCATGCAATCGAGAACCTTCAGATCCAATCCTGCATACCAAGATAGCACGAAGCTTAGCGCCGTGTCAGCTTGATGACCCACAAGTATATGGGGTGTATCGCAGGATTTTCGATAAGTAAGAGTGTCGAACCCAATGAGGATCAGAAGGTGCTGGCTAGTGGCTTGGAGCAGGAATTCTCTGTAAATACTTAGCAAACAGATTTTTAGGGTTTTTTGATAATACAGGTAAATAAAGTACGAGTAAATAAAAGGCAATAAGAATAAATGCAGCAAGTGGCCCAATCCTTTCTACAGGAAAGGACAAGCCGATTGTATTACTTAATATGAACAAACGTTCTTGAGGACACATGGGAATATCGTCAAGTGCTTTCGCTTCATATAGTTAATTAATCTTCTTTAGTTTGCTAAGTGTTGTGTGGGTGAACCTGTGCTAATGTACCGACCTTCCTAGGACTAATACATACTTGTGATTATACCCCTTGCAAGCATCCGCAAGTATAAGAAAGTAATTAAGGTAGAAACCTAACCACAGCTTTAAACTCTAAGACCCTGACGTCCCTTGTGCAAAGGTTTCCTAACGGGGGTTTAGGTTTCTGTCACTCCGGCAACCCCTACGATTAGTAGCCAAATACACAATGCATTCCCCTAGGCCCATATAGGTGAAGTGTCATGTAGTCGACATTCACATGAAACCACTAGAAGAAGTACACCACAACTTAAATATCAAACCATTGAATCTTTCTCAACACAATTCCACTACTAACAACATGACTTCTCCCATGTCCTTAAGAACAAAACGAACTACTCACAAGACATCATACGGATCTAGATCAGAGATGAAATAATGATGTGTAACAATCTGAACATAATAGATAATTCAATGTTTCACTCAATAGCATCAACTACAAGGAGTAATCACCGGGAAAGTTTCCCCTAAGAACTATGCAAGATTAACCCAATTGTTACATCGGTATGGAGTGGTGATGATGGTGCTGGTGGAGATGATGGTGGTGATGATGATGATCCCGATGAAGTCCAGCTTGATGGTGGTGTTGATGGCGACGATCTCCCCTCTCCGGGAAGGAATTCCCCTGGCAGAATTCTGTCTGCTGGAGAGATCTTTCTCTCTCGATGTTTTCCGCCCCGCAGAGGCGGCGGAATCTTTCTGTGGTCGCTCCCTGAGTCTTAGGGTTTTGGGAGGATAATATCCACTAGAGGGGAGAGTCATGGGTGGACTAGGGCGGCCACACCACCTGGTGGCGTGGCCTAGGGTGGCCCGTGCCAGGGGGTGGTGTGGGCCCCCTGTGGCCCATCTCCACTTTCCCTTCTGGCAATCTTTATCTTCTGGAAAAATAGAATTTTCAATGTATTTTCCCGATTTTTTTGATCTTCACGAACTTTGCCTCCAAACAACACCTTTTCCATCAGATTCTTGACTGCAGCGGTCCATGCTTCAAAAGTCATCAACCATGCAAAAACAGATGAAATTACATAAGTATCATCTCTTAATATGAAATATATCAATGAATAACAATAAATTATGATATAGAATAGTGATGCAAAATGGACGTATCAACTCCCCCCAAGCTTAGACTTCGCTTGTCCCCAAGCGAAACTAAGCTCAATAAACATGACCTCAAGTTTATGGAGTAAAGAGTCGATAAAAGAATACGGACAAGAAGCATCACATTCATCAATACATAAATCATAATAGAAGACAACTCACCATTATATAACTTAACTTGCAATAGGTAAAGGAAACACAAAAAGGATACATAAAGTAAATCATAATTGGTAATGGAAAACTTAGCTCTTGGTCGAAGAATAGTTGAAAATTTGCAGGAGTTCACAAATAAAGGGTTTTCAGTGATAGCTTTCAAAGTAATAAACACTAAGATAAGAGCAAATGTGCAAACAAGGAACATAAGAAACATGATTGAATAAATCATCATATGAATGAATGAAACACAACAACTCAAAATACTTGCTGAGATAGAAGGGAATAGGTTTACTGACTCAACTAGAAAGTAAAAGAAATGCCCTTCGCAGAGGGAAGCAGGGATTTCAAGTTTCATAAAGAGCTTCCAAAAATTATGGTACTTATTAGCTTTCAGCTCTCATAGCCCATATCATAGGCATCTTTAGGTGATTAAGCTTAAAGTGATCAAATATGAGGATATGCTTGACAAGTTGCAAGTTGAAAATCTCATGTCCCTTGAATACGAGGGCCGCTCCTCATGCTACTCAAGTTTAGTTACCGGTAAGTTCTGGTCATAGTAAGTACATGTGTATCATAGAGAACCACCAACGGGGTACCCCTTGCCAGATGATACGGAAGAATCCCCATATCAAAATGACAAGGCAAGTAGACAACAAGCATCTCAGCAATCTTCTTATTTACAACGGGAATATGGTGCTTTTTTCTCTATTTCCTCTTTTCTCATCTTTTTTTTCTCAATCTCTATCTCTCTTTTTTTATAAGAAGAATGCTTCATAGATGCTCATTATGGTTACACTGTAGGTTTCCACCATGACAACATGGATTAGACCGAAAACCCAGGCGTTTCTCTAACACACATACATAACTCCATGGACTTACAAGTTCCCCTTTCATTTCACACCGACGACATCCATAGACAAAAGAGCATGATATCATCTAGGTACAAAGTACCAGTGCAATGTTGAAAGCGTTCCCCATGACAGCATGGTTCTACTAATTCACAACTTACAAAGCGCAAGCATATACGCATCATAGATGGGCACAATGGTTCAAGTTTATTAAGTGCAAGAAAGTAAAGTGTGCCATCAAGTTCATGAGAGCCTTAATCACTAATTTTCACATAACAAGTTTAATTCGGAAGGTAGATAAAAACATGAATTTACTTGGAATAGCATAGTGCTAATAGGTAGGTATGGTGGACACAAATGGCATAGGTTTTGGTTTAAGGATTGGATGCACGAGAAGCATTCCCTCTCAGTACAGGTGTTTGGCTAGCAAGGCTGGGTAGCAAGCATAAGAGTTGAAGGAACCAAACAAACATACAAGTGATAAAAAACAAACATGCAATCTTCCTTGGAAGCACAAAAGATCTTAACTAGAGAATACTAAGCTTATGAGCAAATCAAGAAAGAAAGATGATGCAATTATATTTCTTTAAGAGTACTTTTATCTTTTTCATTCAATTCTCAAAAATAGTGTTGCTATTGACCGAGCCAAGTTTGCCAAAACCAACTAAATTAACTCAATGATCCCAAAGTGATACCAATACTAACAACAAGATCAATCATATAATAGCAATTGAAAACTAATATAAGATATGCAAAAGAGTAAATGATAGAAATTCTCATTAATATTCCATAACGGCAACTCACACCAAGGGATACATATCTAACGAGAGAGGGGACACTTCTGTAATGCAAACCATCCTACATAATAACTTTTCTATTCATGATATGACTCTACTAAAAAGGTAAATTGATAGAAGATAGTGATGTGATACCGCGGCACTCCCCCAAGCTTGGAACAAACCAAGAGGTTGCCAAAACCTGATGAAGAATTAGTCCTTTGGTGGTGGTGGTATTCTCTCGTCTGGCATGATGAAATCTTCCAGCATCTTGCAAAGCTTGTTATTCTCCTCTTGAAGCATATCCACCTTCCTCCTCAAGACTCGGTACTTGTCGCATAACTCATCGGTTACTCGTAGAGCTTCCACCACTGTAGGGCTGGAACCGAGATCTAGAGGGGGAGGTATTAGCCCCTTCATGCCTGCTGTCGTGTCCTTTACTTCCTCCCCAATATTCCAATCCATGTCTTCGCACCTAGTTGTGATCCTTCCTTGTTTCACCCGTCCCACGAGAGTCTCCTGCTCGACATTGCGATGGAGTTCGCGACGGCGTCATATCTCGTAATCCTTTGAAGATGAACCCTTGAACGACATCTGAACAAAACAGATCGAAACGAAAACACGATGAGAACACGATATACGAACCTCGGGGGATCCGGGGGATTATATATTACGTAGTTTTACAACAAAAGGAAGGTACTTGTGAGGCCCCCGGATTAATCCTCCGAGAATCCCTATTATGCGTACAACCATGATCCCATGATCAGTTAGTCGTGGCACATAACCGACAAGTATCATTACAACATCCGAGAATATACTGAGTTACAATACTTACATAAATGCCGTTATGGCTTCATCAATAATCAGCAGCGGACTTCATCAAGCGCAGAGCCCGAGCCATGCCTTAACCTATAGGCAACTGACTGGGAGAACGTCCTAGCTCGCATAGTCGCCATCCTCGCCTTCTTCTTGAGATCTGGCCAAGTTAATAGCCAGGGACAATGCCAGTGAGTACTTTGAATGTACTCGCAAACCACCTTAAGCAAATAGTAATATCAGAAGGATATGCATTTTGGCTGAGGTAGTAGAAGGGCTCCAAGAGAGGTTCTTTTCTCAAATAGTTTCTCTTGTAGATATAGAATCTACATATCTTTGTAAAACTTTTGTAAACATTTTGGAAACTTTTTGAAAAGTTTTTGGAAAACACTAGGACTGGGTCACCCATTTGTTCCCGTTTTCAGGTCGTCCCACGACCAAACTCCTTCCATACCTCTTTGACCATCCCATGGTCAGAGAAGGTATCCTTCCCGACCATCCCATGGTCAAAACATTTTCAAAACCATTTCTTTTCTGAAAATCCTTTTGAAAACAAAACTAGCACCGCTCTACAGAAGTTTGTCCAACCCGTCCTTAACCGCGGAAACGGCTATTCGAATAGTTTTACACTCTGTAGAGGTTGTACACTTTACCCACACCATCCGGGTACACTACCCTGATCTTCACCGATCGTGGGTCGAGTATCCGATCAAGACTCTCTGGATGCCCACTCCAATATAAGTGCCTACCCTATGGGTATTAATACCCTCAACACCGGGACGTCGGGCGAGGACCAACCGGAGTGCTTTTTCCACTCCTCAAGAGTGTGCGATTTTCAATGAGGGGCCCATAGTAACGCGTGGAGGCCTGCCGACCCTTCATTCCTTCTCTAGGTCCCACCTTTATCGGAGAAGGCCCACCCTCTAGGGATCCTCGATCCCCTGTAGTAGTTGCGAGGCAGCTCATACCAGAATAGACAACCATCAAATCCAGCCCTGTCCCATACCAAAGTAGTGTGGTTGCACAGGGTTAAGTTGTTATAGCTAGACTGCAAAGAACCAGGTGCGTTTTCATAAACCTTTTTCCTCCAGTTTTCCTCCGAAATTTTGTAACACAAAACCTTCTTCTTTTTCAACATCTCTTGGGAGGACCCACCTCACCCAGGTTTTATCATAAAACATTTGGTAAAACTTTTTCCGGGGTCTTCCCATCCGCTATTTTTTGTAAGCTGCCCCGGATTACTCATCCGAGAAAACCCTGTTATGCATATTTCCACGTTCCCATGATGAGTGAGCCGTGGAACATAACCGACAGGTACCATTACAACATCTGAAACATAACGAAAATACAAGACTTACATAAGTGCCATTACGGCTACATCATCAATAGAAGTGGAACATCGCCAAGTGTAGAGCCCAATTGTGCCTCGACCTACAGGCAGCTGACTGGGAAGATGGCCTAGCTCGCTGGACGTCACCTTAATCTCCTGAAAGTCTGGCCAAGTAAATAGCCAGGGACACAACCGTGAGTACTTGGAATGTACTCGCAAACCACCAAGATAAGGAATCAAGGGAAAATGCAAGTATGGCTGTGGCGAGATAGCTCTATCTGGGGTCGCTTTTGAAAAGCCTAAGCTAACTTTGAAAATATGGCATCTCCATATCTTTGTTGAAAAAGAGTTGTGAAAACATGCTCCTGTTTTATAAAACCAGACATCTCCATGTCTTTGTTGAAAAGGAGTTTTGAAAACAGTTTTGTGGTTGAAAACCCTTTTTGAACCATCATAGACCCCTCGGGTCAAAACAAAGCCTTCGAACTCGGGTTCCCCCGGAACCGTCGTCCTCAGAGTACTTGTTTCCCAAACATGCACAGTTTGGGTACTCCTAGCCAACACCTTTACAACCGTCCTTGACCGTGGACACGGCTATTCGAATAGGTTATACTCTGCAGAGTTTGCACACTTTACCCACAAGAATCAATACAACCGCCGGGATACAACCACGGCCTACTACCGCAGTAGATGGGGGGGTCTGGATAATCAAACCTAACTGTTCGCTTGTCTACACTAGCAAAGGCATGCCTTTCCTCTTGGGTTTGTTCTCCCCGGAAACGAGTATGTGGCTCCCAGCCGTAGTTCTTCCTTCCGTACGTGCGCATACCCAAGCCGCAGCTTGGCGTATACCTTAAATCTGGAGACTCCACTTCCTTCCGTACTACCTAAGTCATACCGTCCGCGGGAGACCCAATTGTTGCACCGGCCTCCTGCCAGGTCAGGCTCACTCTTGCCGAAGCAAGCGATAGGCTTCATATCCTTGATCTGGTGGCGCCTGCCGGTATTCTAGGGATTTCTCCCTATAAGCATGGTAGAAGTGCCTCGGCTAAAGCGGACAAACTACGAGTTAAGCCCCAGCAACCTGGGGTAATGTGGTTGCGCAGATAAAAATTGTTCCAGTAAAGGCATAGAACATCCCATCACATTCTCCTTTCTCCTCATCACCATTTATTTTGTTAAAACTTCCCCTAGGAACGATGCCTCTTCCCAGGGTTTTACAAAAAGGTTTTGAAACATTTTTGGTGGGGTAAATCCCAAAACAGTTTATTTTCTCAAAACTGGGGTTTCCAAGGAGGTAGGATGCTAACCATCGTACTCGTGGTCTAAAGGGGATAAAATGATGGGTTCATCGGGGTGGTGCCTGAAAGGACATGAAATCGTAACTTGGAGGAGCCAAGTTACTATCGCAGTATTTGTAAACAAGACATGCAGGTAAATATGCAATTTATAAAGAGGATATAAAACAAGTAAAAGATTATAGGACATATAACAGGGTTCGGGAATGGTGGCTTGCCTGTGATCAGCAATAAGTCCCTTGACTTCTTCAGATGACCAAGAAAACCCAATAGTATAATATTAAGAAAACCCGTTCTTCTTGTCATCAGACACTCACACTATCGTCATCATCGGGTACCCATGCAAGCAAACAATATCACAATCAATACAAGGCAAACAACATCAAATCATACAGCAAACAAGCATGAGAAATACTATTGGACCTGGGAGGTTTTGGAGAAGTGGGATTCAAAGGGTGGAATTACAAGATTGCCACTGGGGTGTTTTCTCTTGGAAGATAGTTGTCCAGGCTAGATACAAAGAGCTTGGCTTAGGGATCTGTGGTCAGTAGAATACCAATGTGTAAAATTGATATCCTCTGCTAGGTCTTGTCAAGACAAAACCAACACAAGTGGTTTTACTGGATTATCAATTTTCTAGAATTAGATATGCCTTTTTGAGTGGATTAAACTCTAGTTTAAGGAAATAATTCACCAGAAAGATTCTGGAGCTCCACAAATTATGTCCTTGGATGGTTAGGTAGTACTTAATGTACTGAACCACCTTGAGTTGGAATTGAGTAAAAATAATTACCAGAATGCCCTCAGGAAATTCCCAAAGGCAGTTCTGTATGAATCTTCTCCTTTTTACCAGATTAAAACGACAGATGCTATTGAGGTGGTTACAAAGGCATGTGCTAGGGATTTATAATACCTTTCTGTAGGAATTGGATTCACTCTTTGTGGAGTTGCCAAACTCCAGGAGTGATTTATTTAGTGAAAATACCCATCACAGAGGTATTTAAATCACTAAAAAATATCCAGAGCTCAATAAATTATGAGCTGCTGGGGTTTGGTAGATATTGTATCTAGGAAGCACTGGGAGGTTGAATCAGGTCCATACCTCACTTGGTTAGACCTGGGGAATTTATCTAAGACAGAAAGTTGTCAGATTTGTTAATTTTCCTAATTGCCGAATACAGCTCACCTTGGGCTGAGAGCTATGCTGGATGATAGGTACTTCAAATACCTTCCAGTAGGCGTTTGGTTAAACTCAAATGGAGTTGTAAAACTCCTTGTGGAATTAAATTAGTGCCCTAGACACATTCTAGCATATTAATTACTAGTAGTTAGAGGAAATTATTTTGGACATGGGGTTGCCTCTGCATGTTTGAGAAAACATCAGAGAACCACCAGAAAATTAGATCTAGGAATTTGGAAATGATTTAACATTTTATTTGAATTTAAACCTAGCAGAAACTTCTCTGGAATAAATGGATATGCTAAAGGAAAAAGGAAAAGAGTGTGATGGGCCAGATCTGTGAAACTACTAGGCTGCAGAGGAGCATTCGGCCCACGGCGGGGCAGCGCGACGCGCGGGAGGGGGTGGTTCGAACCTGACGAGCGGGGTCCGCTGTCAGCGAGCGAGAGTGCCGAAGCGGTATAGGACACCGTCGGCCGTTGGATCAAGTCACGATGGACGGCGCTCAGTCGTCGTCTACGCGATAGAGGGTGGCCGGTGAGGGGAACCCTAGGCGGAGCGGGGGGGATTGTTACATCCCAAAACTTCAATCCAAGTTTATCGAAAATCAAATCAACCAAAAATGGGGTTAACAAAAAAACTTTTCCAAATTTAAAATGAAAGCATTCATATATGTGTGCATTTAAAATAGGAGTTGTTTGAATTGCCATGATTGAGTGATCCAATGTTTGTAAAATGTTTCTTAGGTGATTTAAACATCATCTATCATTCCCAAACTTTTCCTAAAGAAAATCAAATAAAAAAGAATTAAAAAGAAGGAATGGTCGTTTTGGCAAAATTAACTCTCATGCCTACTTTGGCTATTCCTAGCACTCATTTCTTAATAGAAACAATTCCTGATCTTTGCACCCCTTGCTAGTACACATAATGAGGTACCAAGGCCCACCTTTTGATCTGCTAAAAACATTCTGTTATCTATTTTAAATGACAGTTTAAAATTGAATCTAATGCATATGCATAGATCACCCCTATTTCAAAACCCATCTTTTTGAGCTCCACTTTCAAAACCCTTGCAACCAGAGTCTAACTAGCACTAATGGAGATCACTCAAAAATTTATGAAACCAAAATTCAAAACTTTCTTTCATGCGGCCATTTAGTCAAACACTTGGCATGCATAATTTCTACTCTAATCCAAGCTCACTGTTTTGAACAGGGGTTTGCCCCCAAATGATCTACATTTATCTCTTCTGTCCCCTCCTAGTCTAACCAGGCCCTTAACACCCCTCTCCCTTGTCCCTAGCCCCCAGGACATGCCATGCCGAGTCATGCCTCGCCGGCCAAACCTTGCCTCGCTGCAGCAGACCACTCCCTCTTGCCTCGCCATGTCTAGGAGGTAGCCAGGAGCTCACCGCCACCCCCTGTCCCTTGCCCGAGCCCAGGAGTGCAGTGGACCACCAAGGACAAACTGCGCCTAGTGCCACCGCACCATGCCAGTGCCGCCCGCAGAGCGTGCTCGGTCCCCACTCGCACATACCGCCTCTTGGCATCAGCCTGCGCCCGCCGCTCCGCCACGACCTGGAGAACACCCCAGACACCCCCGCTGGCCACCCAACGCCTCACAGCTACCGCTCTCCATAGACACCGTCGCCTCTGCCGCTCAGAGCGCCACCTCGCCCAGACCGCGTGCCACCGCCCCTACGGCTGCATTCAATGCCTAGAGCACCGCCAGGGGACAACACGTCGATCGCCACCCTTAGCCATGCCTCTACCCCGACGTAGCCATGTCGCCACCGTCGACTGCCCATCCCGCTCGGTCTCACCGTCGGGCCTATAAAAGGAGCCCTCCCCAGCCTCTCTTCTCCACACCATTCCACTCCCCTCACCTCTCTGAACCTCACCCACCTCTAGCCGGAGCAAGGCGAGCTCTGCCTCGCCGAAATTGGAGCCGGAGCAGCCGCGGTAGGAGGAGAAGGGCGCCGTTGATTGCGACCACCCCAACCTCCGCCGCAGCCGCGCTTCGCCTCGCCGTCGTCTTCCACTTCGTTTGCCCGCCTCGCTGACCCCACTGGAGCCCTGGTACGCCCCCAGGAGACCCCCACCGAGCCGCTAGGGTTCGAGCTCGCCGGCGACCTGGTCGTCGTCGACGACGACCCTCAGCCGTAGATCTCCCTTCTAATCCTACGGCCCACAGCTCGCCTACCGTTTCGCGTGTTAAGAGCCGCTGACAAGCGGGACCCTCCTATCAGTTAGAATATGTGGTGATGACATGTGTCCACATGATCCCATATTTTTGTGGTGAATATTAAATTTTAGTTAATGTTTCAATAAGTAGAAATTACTTTTCTAAAATAAAAAGAATGAAACTATAGAATTAAACTTGTGATGCTTGTGATGATAATAGATCATCAAATATGTGTCTTAGAATGCTACTTAGCTTAGTTAAGTATTGTTTGGTGATTGTGCACTCCGTATGTATTTATAGACGATAGTACCGACCAAGTCTACGAGGAGGAGGAGTTCTACCAAGAAGAAGAAGAAAACTTCAACCACTGCACCAACCAAGGAAAGCTACTATTAGCAAGCTAGCACTATTTAAGTGCAAGCCACCATTAACAATGCAAATTAACACTTGCAAGTTTAGTGTTTAACATGCTAGGATCAACTAGATGGTTTAGCTAAGATGCCTTGGCCATGCCTTGATCACACTCCCTTTTGACTATTAGTACTCCAAGTCCTAGTTACAAGATTTACTCCCTTAGTTTACACCAAGTTTTTTACTTGTTTTGAAGGTAGCATAAAAATTATAAAACTTGACCTATTTTAGAACCCTTTTAGATGTCATTCTATGACATGAGATTGAACCCATCTTTTCCACCTTAGTGAACACTCTTAACTTAGTAGTTTAGAGTAGATCAAAAACTTGAGTCACTTTAGATGGGAACACTTGGTGAAAATGAATTATGAAAACCTTGGAATGATGAGTCATTCAATTGAGATGTTTGGCCATGTGTTGTGAAACACAAAAGGGTTGATGATGATGAAAATGTTGAGGCATGAGCCTTAACCCTTTTTATAAAACTGATGGTTGGATTCGGATGCGATACCATTCCAAATTTACCGTACAACCACATTACCTGAATTGGGTAAGGCTTAGCTGGAAATTTATATGCATTAGTATTAGTTCCCTCACGGGAGAGGTCTGCGCTGAGGCTACCTCATGATGTCCACCTATGCAGTGCCCAAGATGACTGATGGTCATGGTTGGGAGGCCATGCTCATAGGAGAGGTGCTTATACTAGGGTGTGTAAAGGGAAGGTTATGTTTGATTATCTGCATACTCAGTATGATGATTCAGGGTTATCCCTGATAGATGTATCGAATCTTGTGGTGAAAGTGTACCACCTCTGCAGAGTGTCAAACTATTCGAATAGCCGCGTCCGCGGTTATGGACAGTTGGAATGTCCATATTGTTTCGTTGTCAGATGTTTTCTAAATACTTTGAAATGAATGATGAATCTTGACTTGACCACAACAGGGTTGTCTTTATGACAATAGTTTCCCCAACTTAAGTGATTCTAGAGTTTTACCTTACCTTTCTTTGCTTCAGAACTCAGCTTAGGTTTCAAACTTAACTTTATAGTTAAGCAGAGATTTAGCACTTTAACTTAGATTTATAATACTTGTTAGTGGTAGTTTGCGAGTACTTAAAGAGTACTCATGGCTTTTGTCCCTGGCTATTATCATGGCCAGACTATGAAGGGGACTATCAAGAGGATGGCCAACAAGACGGCTATGATAACTAGGACCATCTACCTTCGTCAGCATTGCCTGTGCCCCTGAAGATGGACCCCACCGCTACGCTTATCTTTTATTTTCGCTGCTTGTTGTATTAAGACTGGATCATGATCTCCTTATTCGTGTAAGACCTTATGTATGGTTTGTAATGGATGATGTACTGTGATATCCAATCCGTTATGTCTCGCAAAATTGGTAATCCTGGGATTGCGAGGTATGGCATAACGGGCATCTGGGATTAAAAATCCGGGTGTTGACAAGTTGGTATCAGAGCCATCCTGACCATAGGAGACCCTAGTTAGAATGGACGTCAAACAGAAACTTAGTTTCAAAACCAAAGTGAGTATTTATGAAAAACTATCTCCTCTCTTACCCTTGTGGATTCTTTCTCAAAAATTCATGTTCCTAAAAATTCTTCTACTACTACTTAAAATTTGACACACCTGATCACTTCACTAACTTCCTCATCCTAAATTCTTGTAGATGGAGACTCAGTTCAGCAAGTTTTACCAGTTGGGAAACGGAGGTCAGCTGATCTTCGAGAGGGATCTAGATTCACTGTCGGAGTTACTAGGACGCCCGCACCCGGAGTTTCTTGGAGCTCAACTTCCAGGACCCCCAGGAGGAGACTTACAGTGGCTAGTCACCGCAGACCTTAGAGGAAGCATTGAAGCACCAACTTCTGAAAGAATTCATTTCTCCGTGAGAGAGAACAACGGGCTAGATGGATTAGCCAGGGCAATGCATGAAGCTCTCGCACGTCTATGTGCCCTTAGCGTCAACAAGACCCAAGGAACCCGTTTTGCCCACTATGCAAGACGTGATTTCATGGGAATACCAATGGAGATGCCGGGCCACCCCGAGTTGAGGCATCAAGTGGATAACCTTGACTTCTTGCTTCACGACAGACAGCAGGAACTGGACAATGCCAGAGAGTTAGCCAACCAGAACCGTGCCATTGCCGACCAGAAGGCCCAGACTTTCACACTGCTTGTCCAAGACCGGCAGTCTCTTCGCTGCCAGCGTGCCAAGAAGGATCGCACCATCGCCCGTCTTTGCAAGAAGGTGGCCGACCTCGAGAAGACCGTCAAGGAGCAGGAAGCTCAACTTGCAGCAAAGGAAGAAGAAGATGAGGGTGAAGACATCCAGGGAGACATGGATTCCTACCTCAGCAACGACGATGACTTTCTGGAGGAGGATGCCGTGGACTTCTACACTGATGATGAGGACTCCGACTTCATCGACGATGAGTAGATGCACTAGAGCACTGTCGTAGCATGAGATGTATCATCTCATTGTATCATAGCTTGCAGAATGGTTCTTCAAACCATCTGTTTTCCCTTTGATTGTTGTGGTGTGTGTTGTATCGTGTGCTTGCTTGCATGAATGAAAAAGCAGTTAGTTGAAAAACCTGAGTTTAACTCAAAGTTTTAGATTGGAAAACCCCAAAACCATGAACCTTAGAATTTCCCTCTTACCCCTATATCTCAATCTTCAGATGACTCGTGGAAACCAAGGAGGGAGCAACTTGTCGCAAGACCCAATGCTGCAGATCTTGCAGAATCTCATCGCAGACCGTGAAGCAAGCAGGGCAGAACACCAAGCCAACTTAGCAACACTTCAATAGATCACCCAGATGGCTCTCAACAACCAAGGGCATGGAAATCAGGATCACCAGGGATCCAAACTCAAATACTTTCAGAACACCAATCCCCCAATCTTCAACCAATTTGAAAACCCATTAGATGCTGATGACTGGTTACAGACCATGGAGAACAACTTAGAAGTTGCCAGAGTTGATGAAACTGAGAAAGTTCTCGTTGCCACCCACTATCTGGCAGGAGATGCAAGAGCTTGGTGGAATAGCATCCGCAATATGAACCATGGTAAAGTGATGACATGGGAAGCATTCAAGGTCAAGTTCAGCCGCACCCATGTGCCGCAAGGTCTAGTCAACAGAATGAGAGATGAGTTCCGCGAGTTGAAGCAAGGAAGAATGACTGTGGTGGAGTACCGCGACAGATTCCTGTCACTTGCCAGATATGCACCTGATGAAATCAACACGGAGACCAAGAAGAAGGAGAGATTCTTGAACGGACTGCATGATGAGATGCAGACTGTCCTCGTCAACATCCATTTCCAGGACCTCGAAGAGCTAGTCGACTCTGCCATTCAGATGGAAGGGAAGATTAACCAGGCAAACGACAACCACAAGCGTCGTATGATGCAGCAGTCTGGATCCAACAGTCACCAGAAGTACTGCCCCAACCCTTCACCAGGATATGCACCAAGGAACAACCGACCCCCAAATTCTCGCCCAAGCTACCCCAATTGTAGCGGAGGCAATGTGAAGTCCGGAGGAAACAATCACAACTCTGGTATTGCCAATAATTTCAACCGTGCCCCTCCCAAGAACAACAACAACAGCAACACTGCACCCAGAACTGGCAGCAATGCTGTGCCTGTCATAGTCAAGGACAAGTCCCAGATCACTTGTTTCGAGTGTGGAGTGAAGGGTCACTACTCCAATGAGTGTCCCAAGAAGACTGCAGCCAATGCCAATGTGAATGCCCCAACTCAGCAGCAGCGTCGTGTTCAGCCAGGAAGGAGATTTGCCCCAGGGAACCCTCACAACCGCAACGGCCGTCCCTTCCACATGAATGCAAAAGAAGCCCAGGAAGCGCCAGACGTAGTGCTGGGTATGTTTTCTGTGAGCTCAGTTTTGGCAAGAGTATTGTTTGATTCGGGAGCATCGCATTCATTTGTCACCGAAGAATTTGCATGCACTAGTAAGATTCGTCCAACCAACCTGAAGCATGTCATGATAGTTCAAATCCCCGGTTCAACAACCAAAGCTAGAAAAATTTGCAAAGTTGTACCTATCCGAATACATGGGATAGATTTTTATGCCAACCTAATTGTACTTGGAACCAAAGGATTGGAAGTAGCACTAGGTATGGACTGGATGTCAAGGCATAAAGGATTGATAGACTGTGCTAAGAAAGCCATCACCATGACCAGTAGTTCTGGAGTCACAGTTGAGCATATGTCTGTAACCTTACCCCGTCAATTCAAGTGCAACCAGAGTGTAGCCTTGCCCACCATTGACCAAGTCAGAGTAGTCTGTGAATACCCCGAAGTATTCCCAGATGAATTGCCAGGTATGCCCCCGGATAGGGATATTGAGTTCATTATTGACCTAATCCCCGGAACCAAACCCATAGCCCAGAGACCCTATAGCATGAACCCCTCAGAGTTAGTGGAACTGAAGAAGCAGTTGGATGCTATGCTAGCAAAATGTTTAATTCAACCAAGTGCATCGCCCATGGAGATCACCAGTGTTATTCGTCGACAAGAAAGATGGAGGCAACCGTCTGTGCACAGATTACCGAAAGTTGAATGATGTCACCATCAAGAACAAGTACCCTTTGCCAAAGATAGAGGATCTATTTGATCAGTTGACCGGAGCTCAGGTATTCTCAAAGATTGATCTTAGGACTGGTTATCACCAACTTAAGATCCATGCAACGGATATTCCAAAGACCGCCTTTACTACTCGCTATGGTTTATACGAGTATACAGTTATGTCTTTTGGATTAACCAATGCCCCTGCTTATTTCATGAATCTCATGAATAAGATCTTTATGAATTTCCTAGATAAGTTTGTAGTTGTGTTTATCGACGACATCCTTATCTACTCCAAGTCCGAAGAAGAGCATGAGCAACATCTGAGAGTTATCCTAGAAACCCAGAGAGAGCATCAGTTATATGCCAAGTTCAGCAAGTGTGAGTTTTGGTTGAAAGAAGTAGGATTCCTAGGACATATTGTGTCTGCCGGAGGAGTCTCTGTTGATCCCACCAAGATCAAAGATGTTGAAGAATGGAAAGCCCCAACCACTCAAACCCAAGCCCCAACCACTCAAAGTGTTAACAATGCAAGTAAACACTTGCAAGTTTAGTGTTTAACAGGCTAGGATCAACTAGATGGTTTAGCTAAGATGCCTTAGGCATGCCTTGATCACACTCCCTTTTGACTATTAGTACTCCAAGTCCTAGTTACAAGATTTACTCCCTTAGTTTACACCAAGTTTTTTACTTGTTTTGAAGGTAGCATAAAAAGTATAAAACTTGACCTATTTTAGAACCCTTTTAGATGTCATTCTATGGCATGAGATTGAACCCATCTTTTCCACCTTAGTGAACACTCTTAACTTAGTAGTTTAGAGTAGATCAAAAACTTGAGTCACTTTAGATGGGAACACTTGGTGAAAATGAATTATGAAAACCTTGGAATGATGTGTCATTCTATTGATATGTTTTGACATGTGTTGTGAAACACAAAAGGGTTGATGATGATGAAAATGTTGAGGCATGAGCCTTAACCCTTTTTATAAAACTGATGGTTGGATTCGAATGCGATACCATTCCAAATTTACCGTACAACCACATTACCTGAATTGGGTAAGGCTTAGCTAGAAATTTATATGCATTAGTATTAGTTCCCTCACGGGAAAGGTCTGAGCTGAGGCTACCTCTCATGATGTCCACCTATGCAGTGCCCAAGATGACTGATGGTCATGGTTGGGAGGCCATGCTCATAGGAGAGGTGCTTATACTAGGGTGTGTAAAGGGAAGGTTGTGTTTGATTATCTGCATACTCAGTATGATGATTCAGGGTTATCCCTGACAGATGTATCGAATCTTGTGGTGAAAGTGTACCACCTCTGCAGAGTGTCAAACTATTCGAATAGCCGCGTCTGCGGTTATGGACAGTTGGAATGGCCATACTGTTTCGTTGTCAGATGTTTTCTAAATACTTTGAAATGAATGATGAATCTTGACTTGACCACAACAGGGTTGTGTTTATGACCACAACAGGGTTGAGTTTTACCTTATCTTTGTTTGCTTCAGAACTCAGCTTAGGTTTCAAACTTAACTTTATAGTTAAGCAGAGATTTAGCACTTTAACTTAGATTTATAATACTTGTTAGTGGTAGTTTGCGAGTACTTAAAGAGTACTCATGGCTTTTGTCCCTGGATATTATCATGGCCAGACTATGAAGGCGACTATCAAGAGGATGGCCAACAAGACGGCTATGATAACTAGCACCATCTGCCTTCGTCAGCATTGCCTGTGCCCCTGAAGATGGACCCCACCGCTACGCTTATCTTTTATTTCCGCTGCTTTTTGTATTAAGACTGGATCATGAGATCCTTATTTGTGTAAGACCTTATGTATGGTTTGTAATGGATGATGTACTGTGATATCCAATCCATTATGTCTCGCAAAAATGGTAATCCTGGGATTGCGAGGTATGGCATAACGGGCATCTGGGATTAAAAATCCGGGTGTTGACAAGGATACCTGGGGGCTCGAGGGAGGTCGAGGAGGCGGAAGGACGACGTGGTGGTCGACGACGAGCCAAACGAGGGGCGACATGGGGTGGGTTGACGTCGGGAGCTAGCTCGCGCGACAGCGGCCGAGGATGAACTCGTCGGTGCTCACCGGCGACGACAGAGGAGTTAGTCCTAGGCAAAAAGAAGAGCACCATTAGATGCAGGAGAGCAAGGGGAGCTCGGGGGCTAACATGTAGAGGGAGTTGAGTGGAGGAGAGGATGCCTTGCTTGATGTTGTGAGGAGGCCGAAGCTCTCCTTCTTCTTCTTTCTCGGGTAGCACAGAGCAGGGGAGGGGGTGTGGTGCTCTTGGGAGGAGAGTGGGAGTGAGAGGGGCCAAATGAGGGCAGGGGAGAGCTGGGGGAAGGCTGCTGGCCTTTATACCCAGGAGAGGGAGTGGAGGTGGTAAAATACCAAATTGGACATGGTGGGGAGGGAGTGCTGGCCAGAGATTGGTCCAGGGGGAGGTGGAGAGGGGTATTGTTGGTATTTGCTAGTGCTGGAGCTCAGAGAGAGTGGTGGCATCAGTGGTAATTAAGCTAGGTTGATCCTTGTAAGAAATGGGGGTTGTTTCTCTCTCTTTCTATTAGCATAAGGGCAAAATGGTCAAGACTGAGGTGAAGCTACAGTGGTGGTCGACCAAGGATGTGTCGTGGTGTTAAAGATGAGCTTTGATCAAGCCTTGACGGAATTTGGACATGGCTAGAGTAGAAGTTTGCTTAATGGACCAATATTGATGTAATAGAGGGTTGTGAAGGAAGTCCAAATAATTGCATTAGACTAGAGGAGAAAAGGGTACTGGTGAGTAGAGGAGGTCATGGTAGACTCATAGGATTTATTTGGGAGTTTTATATGGAGTTGAAGTCCTCTTAAATCCATTTACTCAGAAAGGACAGAGGTGGTTTTTAGAAGATCATTTGATAAATTTCCATTGGACAAGGTTGGGTTTTGATGTGGGAGGGTCCCAGCGGTGAATACACACTTAGGGGAATTTTCCCAAGATTTATTGGGGATTAAAAGTATTTAAAACAGTTATTATTCCAATTGAGCCATTTTAGAAAATGGGAAAAAGGAAATAATAAAGCTTCTCAAAAATAATTATTTTTGAGATGGGAAGGTGAGGTATGATAAGTGGAACTCACCTGAGCAAAAAGGTAGGGAAGTGTTTTGGTAAAAACCAAACTTTCCTTTATGGGGGGGGGGGGGTTGGAGATTTTGACTATTTAAGAATTTAAAGAGTTTTGGGGTCATAATAATTATGGATAGTTATTGATAAATATTGAGGATAATTGTAGATGAAATATACAAGCTTTTGCAAACAATTTCAACCTTGTGGAATGGAATTCCAACTAGAAAAGGATGGAAAACCAAGAGTTCATGATCTAGGGTGGTGTTATTTTTATACCACCAAAACATGCTTGCATCTTGGATCTTAGAGCTCACCTTGGTGCAAGGGATAGATGGGAAGGTAGACCAAGTCATATAGGTGAACTTGGAAAGGGGAGTTTGAATTAATTGTATTTGAGGGGTTCTAGAAGTGATGGCAAACTTTGTTGAAATTAAGGCTGCCATGAAATATGGATCATGATGCCTTATAAACTATGTGGGTTTAATAAGCTCAGAGGTACACTTGGGACAAGTGAAGTATGTTTTGTTAGACACCAATGATTAGATCACAACCATGCAGAGAGTTGGTCCAAAGAAGTTTGGATGGTGGTGTGAGCTTCTACCAAAGTGGGCATGATGACTAGTTTTGCAGGTAAAGTTATTTTCTTGTCTGCAAAACCATCATGGACCAGTGGGTTGGAGGAGGATCTATCCAGGGGAAAATGTGGGCCTTGGTAGTCCTTGGGATGGTTAACAGGATGGTTCAGATGCATTTCCAAAAATGCACATGGTTAGAGGAAAAGAGGTATTCCAAAAGGTGATGTTGGAACTATTTCCAGACTTAGCCAAAATGGGCAGTTTTGAGGATTTTGACTAGAGTGGGAAAGGGAAAGTTCTTGGAGGAGTTGCAAGGTATCAGAGCTTTAACCAGTGGGTGATATTGAAGTGTAGAGTGAGTAGAAGAGATCCTTGCTTGATGTTGGTCTTAAAGGACTTGGGAACATCTAGAATGGAAGTCCTCAGAAGGGATCTGATTAAGGGTTTTAGGTGATCACTTAATGGCTAGAAATCACCACAAGGTTTGCTTTCTTGCTTAGGGATTGAGGATTGGGATACATCTTGATTCTAGTGATGAGCTCCTAGAGTGGCTCATACTACTTCCTAAGAAAACAAGTCAATCAGCAGATCAAAGCAACTCATCAGGCAACATATCAAGGCAAGTCATCTTATACTAAGCATAACTACTAAAGAGGTTACCATCAAGCCTAGCTTGGGGTAATGTTGGGGCATTTTGAAGAGGTTGAGTTTTGAATAAGGTGAGGGTTCTTGGTATCTCTACCAAGAGTAGAATTCAAATGCTTTGAACAAGAGTTTTGGGAAAACTAGAGGTAAGATTAGTTGAGTGCTCTATCTTGAAAACATAAGGAGATTGTATTTTCTATCTCTCCATAGTTTTGTCAATAGAAGCTACTAACATAGTTTTGGTTTGATAGGCATCTTGGCTCATGTTTTGGAAGGCCAGAACGTTTGAGAAAATGTAAAGTAAGCCAAGATAGTTTTGGATAAAAAGCTTTTGTCAACTGAGGGTGAGGTAAGGAGTATCCTAAGATATACTTCATAAGCACAAGTGCAAACAAACAGCAAGCAAGCACTGCACAAAAGCACAAGAAACGTTTTTGTTCACCCTGATTTTTGCATTCTGGACAACTAATTAGGGTTCCTGAAATTGGGGTGTTATAGACATTTCCCCCTTAAAAGAATCTCATCCCGAGATTCCGGAGAGTAAGGTTAGGGGGGTTCGTCTCAGAGTTAGTACCATGGGTTTCTTGCGGGATAACTTGTTGCCCTTGTCTTCGAATAGAACCATCTTAACAGTGAGGTTGAACTTCAATCTTCTTGAAACTCGGAGGTCGAGCTGGCTTCAACCATGGTTGCGGGGAGGGATCTTGCTTCAGTAAGGGTCTATGGCACTTCTCTTAAGTGGGTTATTGAATCCAAGTCTGTGACCAAGTCTGTAAATTCTGGGGATAAGTCTGTGCTCTGAGATTTGTGTCTTCGGGTCACAGAGTCGGGCAGAGAGGTTATTTATTTTTGCGGGAAAGATGTAGTCTTTCCCCCTTAGGATTCGACTCAGGTAGGTCGGAGAGTCAAAATTAGGGGACCTTCTTAGGAGGGCGTCAAAAGATGGTTCTTAAGGTAGCTGACATCGACTTAAGAGAGGGTATCAACATAGGTGGCATTCCATGGGGAGGCGATAGGGCTACTTAAATAAAGGTGACACTTGTCGACTTTCGGGAAGTCCTGGAGTGGGTGAAAGAGCTTCTCTCTATCTTTACTTCCAAGGGGCGCTGTCACATAGGAGGGCACGAAACAACTTCAGTCTTGAGCTGCATGGCAGCGAGCAGTAGGGTGACCATCTTTTCTGCGGAAGGGGACCTTGGATGTCTTTGAGCTTCTCTGCCAGGAAAGTCTTGGCGGATTCTCTCTCGGGCATTCACTGCTGAAGTGACTGGGTAGTCCACACATGATGCAGAGGTTCTTCTTCCGTCGTAGCTGAGTTGATGACGTTTCTAGGTTGACATCGGGAGGTTGACAGGCCTTGCCAATGAGGGGATATATTGCACATCTTATGGGGACATGTCTTGGCCTTCACAGATGAAACAAGTGATAAGTCGAGTTGGGCAAACTTTTTGTGAATGGGGTTCTCCGTAGTTGGGGAAGTGGCCGGAACATCTGCTGGCTAGGTGTCCTTCGTCTCCGTAGTGGCTACATGCCTTCTTCGAGCTTCCGGTCTTCATGGCCATCTTGGTGGGGGGGGGGTCTTACGGGTGGCAAACAATGCGGGTTGGGTCTGATGCAACGACTTGGGTAAAACACGCAAAAAGGAAACAATTCAAGCAAGCATAGCAATCAAGGAAGTCATTACATACCACCCAATTCCACACCCGGGGGTGCAAAATAGTACATAGGCATTACAAAACGCGTTTAGGGATGATACATGACTCTACCCTATTGCTAGGTGGGCGAGTACCGTGACACGGGTGATCACTCGGAGGTGCATCTACTAAGTCTGGGATAGCTTCGGGGTCTCCAACTACTGCAGATCCTCTGGGGTCTGCGGGATATTCAGCTCGTCTTCGGTGAAGGTGAGAGTGGTGCCTTCCCCTGGTGCAGGGTTGGAGGTTGACTCGGTCGGTGAAGGTGACTGGACGATAGGGTGGTACTCATTGAGGAAGGACAGTTCGTCATCAGCCCCGGGGTTCTCGCCTTCAGGGCTTGGGGGTACTTCAGTGATCAGCTTTCTTGCCAAGCGGGCATTGGTGGCCTGGATACTTCTTTCGCGCTTACGGAGTAGGTTGATATCCATCTTTAGAAGCAGATTCTCGCGTCTGGCCTTGTCAAGGTCTTCCTGGGAATGTTGGAGTAGGTATTCCATATTCTCCAGCTGATTCCCAATGTAGCAGGTGAGGAAAGACTCAGTGGGGAGTCCGTCTTTGTCTCTCTTTCCGAACAAGTGGTAGGGAGTCTCCTTCAACTCATCTTCGTGGATCTTGTAGAGGCACGCCATGATCTCCTGTATGGCTCGCACCACGCCATCTACCTAGTTGTGTCGAGGAAAGTGAAGATGGTGGGCAAGATGTCCTCATCGGGGGAAGGAATCACAGCCCTGATGACCCATTGCATAACATTGGTGTTACTGCGAGGAAGTTCTGTTCCTTCAATGGTTGGCGGGAGTCTCTTGACTATCTTCAGTAGGTTGTGAAGTTGCTCTTCAAAGGGCCAGAAACTTTTTCCAACGATGATGCGCTCTGAGCAGAAAGAGGCCATCTACAACAGATTGGTGAGATGGGTTCCGGTTAGTGACGGTGTGCAGGATTTTAAGCTTACAAAATCTTATTAATGCAAGTAGTTTTTTCAAAATAGAGGAGGAGAAGACATAAGCACTTTTCACAAATAGTCATCCTTTCTCCCTTGCCTTTTTGGAAAATAGGTTTGTCATTTCCTGTCTATCGTCCATGCTAACTAAGGTCTCCTGCAGTCAAGATGGCTCTGATACCAAGTCTGTAAGCTCCCCCGGATTACTCATCCGAGAAAACCCTGTTATGCATATTTCCACGTTCCCATGATCAGTGAGCCGTGGAACATAACCGACAGGTACCATTACAACATCTGAAACATAAAGAAAATACAATACTTACATAAGTGCCATTACAGCTACATCATCAATAGCAGCGAAACATTGCCAAACGTAACGCCCAATCGTGCCTCGACCTACAGGCAGCTGACTGGGAAGACGGCCTAGCTCGCTGGACGTCACCTTAATCTCCTGAAAGTCTAGCCAAGTAAATAGCCAGGGACACAGCCGTGAGTACTTGGAATGTACTCGCAAACCACCAGGATAAGGAATCAAGGGAAAATGCAAGTATGGCTGTGGCGAGATAGCTCTATCTAGCGTTGCTTTTGAAAAGCCTAACTAACTTTGAAAATATGGCATCTCCATATCTTTGTTGAAAAAGAGTTGTGAAAACATGCTCCTGTTTTATAAAACCAGACATCTCCATGTCTTTGTTGAAAAGGAGTTTTGAAAATAGTTTTGTGGTTGAAAACCCTTTCTGAACCATCTTAGACCCCTCGGGTCAAAACAAAGCCTTCGAACTCGGGTTCCCCCGGAACCGTCATCCTCAGAGTACTTGTTTCCTAAACAAGCACAATTTGGGTACTCCTAGCCAACACCTTTACAACCGTCCTTCCTTGACCATGGACACCGCTATTCGAATAGGTTATACTCTGCAGAGTTTGCACACTTTACCCACAAGAATCAATACAACCGCCAGGATACAACCACGGCCCACTACCGTAGTAGATGGGGGGTCCGGATAATCAAACCTAACTTTTCGCTTGTCTACACTAGCAAAGGCATGCTTTTCCTCTTGGGTTTGTTCTCCCCGGCAATGAGTATGTGGCTCCCAGCCATAGTTCTTCCTTCTGTACACACGCATACACAAGCCGCTGCTTGGCGTATACCTTAAATCTGGAGATTCCACTTCCTTCCGTACTACCTAAGTCATACCGTCCGCGGGAGACCCAATTGTTGCCCCGGCCTCCTGCCAGGTCAGGCTCACTCTTGCCATAGCAAGCGACAGGCTTCAGATCCTTGATCTGGTGGTGCCTGCCCGGTATTCCAAGGATTTCTCCCTATAAGCATCGTAGAAGTGCCTCGGCTAAAGTGGACAAACTATGAGTTAAGCCCCAACAACCTGGGGTAAGGTGGTTGCACGGATAAAAATTGTTCTAGTAAAGGCGTAGAACATCCCATCAAATTCTCCTTTCTCCTCATCACCATTTATTTTGTTAAAACTTCCCCTAGGAACGATGCCTCTTCCTAGGGTTTTACAAAAAGGTTTTGAAACATTTTTGGTGGGGTAAATCCCAAAACAGTTTATTTTGTCAAAACTGGGGTTTCCAAGGAGGTAGGATTCTAACCATCATACTCTCCGTCTAAAGGGGATAAAATGATGGGTTCATCGGGGTGGTGCCTCGAAGGACACGAAATCATAACTTGGAGGAGCCAAGTTACTATCGCAATATTTGTAAACAAGACATGCAGGTAAATATGCAATTTATAAAGTGGATATAAAACAAGTAAAATATTATAGGACATATAACAGGGTTCGGGAATGGTGGCTTTCCAGTGATCATTAATAAGTCCCTTGACTTCTTCAGATGACCAAGAAAACCCAATAGTATAATATTAAGAAAACCCGTTCTTCTTGTCGTCAGACACTCACACTATCGTCGTCATCGGGTACCCATGCAAGCAAACAATATCACAATCAATACAAGGCAAACAACATCAAATCATACAACAAACAAGCATGAGAAATACTACTGGACCTGGGAGGTTTTGGAGAAGTGGGATTCAAAGGGTGGAATTACAAGATTGCCACTGGGGTGTTTTCTCTTGGAAGATAGTTGTCCAGGCTAGATACAAAGAGCTTGGCTTAGGGATCTGTGGTCAGTAGAATACCAATGTGTAAAATTGATATCCTCTGCTAGGTCTTGTCAAGACAAAACCAACACAAGTGGTTTTACTGGATTATAAATTTTCTAGAATTAGATATGCCTTTTAGAGTGGATTAAACTCTAGTTTAAGGAAATAATTCACCAAAAAGATTCTGGAGCTCCACAAATTATGTCCTTGGATGGTTAGGTAGTACTTAATGTAATGAACCACCTAGAGTTGGAATTGAGTCAACAGAATTACCAGAATGCCCTCAGGAAATTCCCAAAGGCAGTTCTGTATGAATTTTCTCCTTTTACCAGATTAAAACGACAGATGCTATTGAGGTGGTTCCAAAGGCATGTTATAGGTATTTATAATACCTTTCCGTAGGAATTGGATTCACTCTTTTTGGAGTCGCCAAACTCTAGGAGTGATTTATTTAGTGAAAATACCCATCACAGAGGTATTTAAATCACTAAAAATTATCCGGAGCTCAATAAATTATGAGCTGCTGGGGTTTGGTAGATATTGACTCTAGGGAGTACTGGGAGGTGTAATCAGGTCCATAACTCACTTGGTTAGACCTGGGTAATTTATCTAAGACAGAAAGTTGTCAGTTTTGTTAATTTTCCTAATGGCAGAATACAGCTCACCTTGGGCTGAGACCTAAGCTGGATGATAGGTACTTCCAATACCTTCCAATAGGCCTTTGGTTCAACTCAAATGGAGTTGTAAAACTCCCTGTGGAATTAAATTAGTGCTCTAGACACATTCTAGCATATTAATTACTAGTAGTTAGAGGAAATTATTTTGGACATGGGGTTACCTCTGCATGTTTGAGAAAACATCAGAGAAGCACCAGAAAACTAGATCTAGGCATTTGGAAATGATTTAACATTTTATTTGAATTTAAACCTAGCAGATATTTCTCTGGAATAAATGGATATGCTAAAGGAAAAAGGAAAAGAGTGCGATGGGCCAGATCTGTGAAACTACTAGGCTGCAGAGGAGGATTCGGCCCACAGCGGGGTAACGCGATGCGCGGGAGGGGGCGGTTCAAACTGACGAGCGGGGCCCGCTGTCAGCGAGCGAGAACGCCGAAGCAGGATAGGACGCCGTCGCCCGTTGGATCAAGTCGTGATGGACGACGCTCAGTCGTCGTCTACGCAATAGAGGGTGGCCGGCGACGGGAACCCTAGGTGGAGTGGGGAGGAGCAGGGAGGATACCTGGGGGTCGAGGGAGGTCGAGGAGGCGGCAGGATGACGCGGTGGTCGACGATGAGCCGAACGAGGGGCGGCACGGGGTGGGTTGACATCGGGAGCTAGCTCGCGCGACGACGGCCGAGGATGAACTCGTCGGTGCTCAACGGCGACGACAGAGGAGTTAGTCCTAGGCAAAAAGAACAACACCATTAGATGCAGGAGAGCAAAGGGAGCTCGGGGGCTGACATGCAGAGGGAATGGAGTGGAGGAGAGGATGCCTTGCTCGATGTTGTGAGGAGGCCAAAGCTCTCCTTCTTCTTCTTTCTCGGGCAGCACAGAGCAGGGGAGGGGTGTGGTGCTCTTGGGAAGCAAGTGGGAGTGGGAGCGGGTAAATGAGGGCAGGGGAGAGCTGGGGGAAGGCTGCTGGCCTTTATACCAAGGAGAGGGAGTGGAGGTGGTAAAATACCAAATTGGACATGGTGGGGAGGGAGTGCTGGCCAGAGATTGGTCCAGGGGGAGGTGGAGAGGGGTATTGTTGGTATTTGCTAGTGCTGGAGCTCAGAGAGAGTGGTGGCATCAGTGGTAATTAAGCTAGGTTGATCCTTGTAAGAAATGGGGGTTGTTTCTCTCTCTTTATATTAGCACAAGGGCAAAATGGTCAAGACTGAGGTGGAGCTATAGTGGTGGTCGACCAAGGATGTGTCGTGGTGTTAAGTATGAGCTTTGATCAAGCCTTGATGGAATTTGGAAATGGCTAGAGTAGAAGTTTGCTTAATGGACCAATATTGATGTAATAGAGGGTTGTGAAGGAAGTCCAAATAATTGCATTGGACCAGAGGAGAAAAAAGGTACTGGTGAGTAGAGGAAGTCATGGTAGACTCATAGGATTTATTTGGGAGTTTTATATGGAGTTTAAGTCCTCTTAAATCCATTTACTAAGAAAGGACAGAGGTGGTTTTTAGAAGATCATTTGATAAATTTCCATTGGACAAGGTTGGGTTTTGATGTGGGAGGGTCCCAGAGGTGAATACACACTTAGGGGAATTTTCCCAAGATTTATTGGGTATTAAAAGTATTTAAAACGGTTATTATTCCAATTCAACCATTTTAGAAAATGGGCAAAATGAAATAATAAAGCTTCTCAAAAATAATTGTTTTTGAGATGGGAAGGTGAGGTATGATAAGTGGAACTCACCTGAGCAAAAAGGTAGGGAAGAGTTTTGGGGCCATAATAATTATGGATAATTATTGATAAATATTGAGGATAATTGTAGATGAGATATACAAGCTTTTGCAAACAATTTCAACCTTGTGGAATGTAATTCCAACTAGAAAAGGATGGAAAACCAAGAGTTCATGATCTAGGGTGGTGTTATTTTTATACCACCAAAACGTGCTTGCATCTTGGAGCTTAGAGCTCACCTTGGTGCAAGGGATAGATGGGAAGGTAGACCAAGTCATATAGGTGAACTTGGCAAGGGGAGTTTGAATTAATTGTATTTGAGGGTTACTAGAAGTGATGGCAAACTTTGTTGAAATTAAGGCTGCCATGAAATATGGGTCATGATGCCTTATAAACTATGTGGGTTTAATAAGCTCAGAGGTACACTTGGGACAAGTGAAGTATGTTTTGATAGACACCAATGAGTAGATCACAACCATGCAAAGATTTGGTCCAAAGAAGTTTGTATGGTGGTGTGAGCTTCTACCAAAGTGGGCATGATGACTAGTTTTGCAGGTAAAGTTATTTTCTTGTCTGCAAAACCATCATGGACCAGTGGGTTGGAGGAGGATCTATCCAGGGGAAAATGTGGGCCTTGGTAGTCCTTGGGATGGTTAACAGGATGGTTCAGATGCATTTCCAAAAATGCACATGGTTAGAGGAAAAGAGGTATTCCAAAAGGTGATGTTGGAACTATTTCCAGACTTAGCCAAAATGGGCAGTTTTGAGGATTTTGACTAGAGTGGGAAAGGGAAAGTTCTTGGAGGAGTTGCAAGGTAATAGAGCTTTAACCAGTGGGTGATATTGAAGTGTAGAGTGAGTAGAAGAGATCCTTGCTTAATTTTGGTCTTAAAGGACTTGGGAACATTTAGAATGGAAGTCCTCAGAAGGGATCTGATTAAGGGTTTTAGGTGATCACTTAATGGCTAGAGATCACCACAAGGTTTGCTTTCTTGCTTAGGGATTGAGGATTGGGATACATCTTGATCCTAGTGATGAGCTCCTAGAGTGGCTCATACTACTTCCTAAGCAAACAAGTCAATCAGCAGATCAAAGCAACTCATCACGCAACAGATCAAGGCAACTCATCTTATACTAAGCATAACCACTAAAGAGGTAACCATCAAGCCTAGCTTGGGGTAAGGTTGGGGCATTTTGAAGAGGTTGAGTTTTGAATAAGGTGAGGGTTCTTGGTATCTCTACCAAGAGTAGAATTCAAATGCTTTGAACAAGAGTTTTGGGAAAACTAGAGGTAAGATTAGTTGGGTGCTCTGTCTTGAAAACATAAGGAGATTGTATTTTCTATCTCTCCATAGTTTTGTCAATAGAAGCTACTAAAATAGTTTTGGTTTCATAGGCATCTTGGCTCATGTTTTGGAATGCCAGAACGTTTCAGAAAATGTAAAGTAAGCCAAGATAGTTTTGAATAAAAAGCTTTTGTCATCTAAGGGTGAGGTAAGGAGTATCCTAAGATACACTTCATAAGCACAAGTGCAAACAAACAGCAAGCAAGCACTGCACAAAAGCACCCGAAAAGTTTTTGTTCACCCTGATATTTGCATTCTGGACAACTAATTATGGTTGCTGAAATTGGGGTGTTACATTTTTACTTCGGCTAAAACGGGGTCTCCAAAGGGGCATGGTGGATATGCACCATCTATTCTACTAGGGACAAGTAGGTGTCACCAAGGGGGTTGTACTTAGTAGTACCAAAGTGTAATGGTTTGGAGAGGCCAAACCACTACCATATATATGTATATATCCACACATAGCAAAACAATGAAATTTTGATAAACAGTTGATAAAGCATGCATAAGTAAAATAGTTGGACAAGGCTTATGAGCAAGAAGGTGGCTGGCCTGAGATTAGCAATATGGCATAAATGTCCCTGGACTTCCTCTTTAGATAACCCAGAATACCAAACCCAATAATAGATACCTCTTCTTCTGCTCTCCGAATTCACCGCAACTATCGTCGTTCCGACAACACATGCAAGCAAACCAAGCCACAATCAACACCAGACATACAAGCACCAATACATACAGCAAATAATTGGACAAAACAAGTTTACAATTCATTATGTCTTGGGAGGAAGGGATTTGATAAGATGGGACTTGTCTTGTAAAGTGGAATAAAATCCCTTAGGATTTATAGTCTAGAAATTACTTAAGAGAAGGGTTTTGGACCAAGAAATATTCTGTATGATACCATTGTAAAAACATGATACCAACAGATAGGATTTGATAAACTGAAACCAACATAAGTGGTTTCACTATTTTATCACCTTTCTTCATTTAGTTATGATTTTTCTAGTGAAATAACTTCTAGTATTAGGGAATAATTCACCAGAAGAGTTCTGGAGCTCCAAATTTTTTTCCCTTGGATGGTCCAGTAGGGTTAGATGTACTTGTTCACTGAGAGTTGGAATCAGGTCAAGACAATTTACAGAGTGTCCTCGGGAAATTCCCAAAAGCAGTTCTGTACACAATTTGTCTTTTTCACGAGATTAAATATACAGAAGATTTGGAGTTGATTCCAAGGGCACATGGTAGGTATTGAGGGTACCTTTCTGTAGAAATTGGAATCAATATTTTTGGATTCGTAGAACTACTGTAGTGAACTTAGAGGTGAATAAACCATGCACATAATGGTTTAATTCACAGAGAAATATCCACTACTCAATAATTCATGGGCTCCTGGATTTGGATAGGTATTGGTGTACCACATCACTGGGATTTGGAATTAGGTCAAAACCTTTGTTGGTTTGACCTGGAGAATTTATCTAAGATAGAAAGTTGCTAGTTTTGTTATTTTTCCTAAAGGCAGAAAACAATTCACCTTGGGCTGAGACCTGTGCCGGATGATAGGTATTTCAAATACCTTCCAGTAGGTCTTTGGTTCATCTCAAATGGAGATATAGAACTCTCTGTGGAAAATAATTTTGGGTACCAGATACATTCTAGCAGATTAATTACCAGTAATTCAAGGAAAATAATTTGATCATGGGGTTGCCTCTACAAGTTTGAGAAAACATCAGAGAACAATCAGAAAATTAGATCTAGGCATTTGGATTAGGTTTGCCATTTTATCTGGATTTAAACCAAACAGATAGCTTCTGCAATTAAAGGACCTGCTAAAAGAAAAGAAAAAATGGCTGTAGCTGGCCAGGTCTGTTAGGGAGTTGGGCCGGGAAGGAGGATTCGGCCCACTGTGGCAAGCCAGCGCGCGGGAGGAGGGGATTTCAATCCCGCACCGCAGGGCCCGGCGGTCAGCGGGACAGAGAGACCAGGGGGTATGGGGGCATCGTGGCCGCTCGTTTTAGGCGGGATCAACGGACGGGACGCGTCGTCTCCGCTGAGACGTGCGCGGCGGTGCGGAACCCTAGCGGGCGGTGGGGGGGGGTGCGGGGAGCTCACCTGAGGCATGGAGGTCGGCGGGGAAGGTGACGGGGCGACATGGTGGTCCACGACGAGCCCGGGGAGGGGCGGCACGAGGGGTCTCCGTGTAGGGAACGGGCTTGCGCAGTGGTGGCCGACAGTGGTTGTTTGGGAGCTCGCCGGCGAACGTCCTTGGACGCCTGCATGCAACAGGGGAGGTTAGGGTTGGCTTCGAGGAGACTAAGAACACCAATGCAGAGAGTCAGGGAGCAGGAGGGAGACCACCAAGTCAGGTTCTTGGCGTAGACCGAGAGGAGATTCTCTCCTTCCCTAGACCGAGCGAGGCGCTGGGAGGACCTCTGGAGCTTGGGGAGGTGGATCTGGGGTAGAGGAGTGCAGGGAGGCCACATGCAAGTGGAGGGGCAGGGGAGAGGGTCCCGCAAGCTTGAGCTCGAAAATGGCCGAGAGGGGTGGTTTTTCTTCTTGTGGCGACAAGAGAGGGAAGGAAGGGATGGGGAGCTCGGGGGAGGTGAGTCAGGAGGAGAGGGGCGAATGAGGGGCAGAGGGCTCACTAGGGGAGGCCTGCCTGCTTTATACCGAGTGGGAGGAGAGATAGTAAATTACCCATTTGGGCATGGTGGAGAGGGAGGGCTGGCCAAGGATTGGTCCAGAGGGAGGTGGAGAGGGGTGTTGTTGGTATTTGGGTCATGCAGGGGCAGAGTAGGGAGCTGTGGTGATTAATGGACAAGATCCTTGTAGGATCTTTGTTGTCTCTCTATCTCTTACTACTAGTACAAGAGCAAATGGGTAATTGTTGGGTGGTGCTACAGTGCTGGTCGACCAGTGGTGTGTCCTGGGGCTGAGGATGAGCTTGGATCAAGATTGGATGAGGTTTGGAAGTGATTAGAGTATTGGTTTGCTTATTTAACAAATTTTATCAACTAGAGGTTTATGAAGGAAGTCCAAAAGTTACATTGGACTAGAGAAGAAATTGGTACTGGTAGATAGATGAGGTAAAGGTAGACTTCTAGGATTTATTTGGGATTTTTATGTGGAGTTTAAGTCCACTTAAATCCACTTATTGAAAAAGGACCGAAATGATTTCTAGAACATCCTTTGATAAATTTGTATTGGACCAGGGTGGATTTTGGTGTGGGAGGGTCTCAAATGTGAATACACACTTAGGGGAATTTTCCAAAGATTTATTGAGGATGAAAAGTGATTAAAACAATTATTATTCCAATTCAGCCATTTAAGAAAATGGACAAAAAGAAATAATAAAGCTTCTCAAAATATTTATTTTTGAGATGGAAAGATAGGGTATGATATGTGGAACTCACATGAGCCACAAGTTGGGGAAGTGTTTTGGTAAAAACCAAACTTTCCTTTATGGAGGGAGTTTTGGAGATTTGACTATTTAAGAAATTAAATAGTTTTGGGGCCATAATAATTATGGATAATCATTGATAAATCTTGAGGGTCAAATTAGATGAGATAGACAAGGTGTAGCAAGCATTTGCAACCTTGTGGGGTGAAATTCCAACTTGGACGGGATGGAAAACAAGGAGTTGATGATCTAGGGTGGGGTTATTTTTATACCTCCAAAACATGCCTGCATCTTGGGGCTTAGAGATCACCTTGGTGCAAGAGATAGATGGATGGGTAGACCAGGTCATATAGATGACCATGGCAGAAAGAGTTTGAATCAATTGTATTTGAGGTGATCTAGGGGTGATGGCAAACTTTGTTGAAATTAGGGTTGCCATGAAATATGTGTCATGATGCCTTATAAACCATGTGGGTTTAAGTAGCACAGAGATCCACTTGGAGCAAGTGAAGTAGGTTTTTATAGACATCAAGGACTAGAACACAACCATGCATAGAGTTGGTCCATAAGAGATTGGATGAGGGTGTGAGCTTCTACCAAATTAGGCATGATGACTAGTTTTGCAGGAAATGTTATTTTTCTTGTCTGCAAAACCATCATGGACTAGTGGGTTGGAGGAGGATCTAACCAAGGGCATATGTGGGCCTTGGTAGTCCTTAGGATGGTTAACAAGATGGTTCAGATGCATTTCCAAAAATGCACATGGTTTGAGAAAAGGAGGCATTCACAAAGGTGATGTTGAAATTGTTTCCAGACTTTGTCAAAATTGGCAGTTTGGAGGATTTTGACTAGAGTAGGAGAGGGAAAGTTCCTGGAGGAGTTGCAAGTTATCAGAGCTTAAACCAGTGGGTGGTATGGAAGTGCAGGGTGAGTAGAAGGGATCCTTGCTTGATATTGGTCTTCATGAACTTAGAGACATCTAGAATGGAGATCCTCAGAATGGATCTGATCGAGGGTTTTAGATGATCACCTAGTGGCTAGGGATCACAACAAGGTTTTCTTTCTTGCTTAGGGATTGAGGATTGGGAAACATCTTGATTCTAGTGATGAGCTCCTAGAGTGGCTCATACTACTTCCTAAGCAAACAAGTCAAACAGCAGATCAAAGCAACTCATCAGACAACAGATCAAGGCAACTCATCTTATACTAAGCATAACCCCTACTGGGGTTACCATCAGGCCTAGCTTGTGGTAAGGTTGGGGCATTTTGAAGGGGTTTAGTTTTGAATAAGATGAGGGTTCTTGGTATCTCTACCAAGAGTAGAACTCAAAGGCTTTGAACAAGAGTTTTGGGAAAACTAGAGGTAGGATTAGTTGAGTGGTCTGTCTTGAAAACATAAGGAGATTATAGTATATATCTCTCCATAGTTTTGTTAATAGAAGCTACTAAAAATGGTTTTGGTTACATAGGCATCTTGGATCCTCTTTTGAAATGCCAAAACGTTTGAGAATATGTAAAGTAAGCCAAGATAGTTTTTGGTAAATAGCTTTTGCCAACTGAGGTGGAGGTAAAGAGTATCCTAAGATACACTTCATAAGCACAAGTGCAAACAAACAACAAGGAAGCACTACACTAAAGCACAAGAAAAAGTTTTTGTTCCCCCTGATTTTTGCATTCTGGACAACAAATCAGAATTGCTGAAATTGGGATGTTATAGACCTTTCCCCCTTAAAAGAATCTCGTCCCGAGATTCTGGAGAGTAAGGTTAGGGGATTTGTTTCGAAGTTAGTACCATGTGTTTCTTGCGGGCTAACTTATCAACTTTGCCTTCGAGTAGAAACATCTTGATAGCGAGGTTGAACTCCAATCTTCTTGAAACTCGAGGGTCGAGCCGGCTTCAACCTTGGTTGCGGGGAGGGATCTTCCTTCTGTAAGGGTGTACGGTACTTCTATTAAGTGGGTTATTGTATCCAAGTCTGTGACCAAGTCTGTAAAGTCTGTGATAAGTCTGTGCTCTATGATCTGTGCCTTCAGGTCACACGATTGGGCAGAGAGGTTATCTATTTGGCGGGAAAGATGCAGTCTTTCCCCCTTAGGATTGGACTTGGGTAGAGTGGAGAGTTACAACTAGGGGACTTTCTTAGGAAGGTGACAAAAGAGGGTTCTTAAGGTGGCGGACATCGACTTAAGAGAGGGTAGCAACATAGGTGGCGTTCCAGGGGGACATGGACTAGTTTACTACAAGCTGCACTCGTCGACTTTCGGGAAGTCCTGGAGTGGGTGAAAGGGCTTTTCTCTATCTTTACTTCCACAGGGCGCTGTCATCTCGGAAGGCGCGGGACATCTTCAGTCTTGAGCTACGTGGCAGCGAGCGGTAGGGTGACCATATTTTATGAGGGAGGGGACCTTGGAGGTCTTCGAGCTTCTCTACCGAGGAAGTCTTGGCGATTTCTCTCTCAGGGCATTATCTAGGTTGAAGTGACCGGGTAGTCCACACGTGAAGCAGGGGTTCCTCTTCCATTTGGGCTGAGTTGACGACTTTTCCATGCTGACGTCAGGAGGTTGACAGGCCTTGCCAATGAGGGGATATATTGGGCATTTGGTAGGGACATGGTCTTGGCCTTCACAGAGGAAACAAGTGGTAAGTCTAGTTGGGCAAACTTTTTGGGAATGGGGTTCTCCACAGTTGGGGCAGTGGCCGGAGCATCGGTTGGCTTGGTGTCCTTTGTCTCCGCAGCGGCAACATGTCTTCTTCGAGCTTCCGGTCCTCATGGCCATCCTGGGGGAGGTCTTATTGGTGGCAGACGATTCGGGTTGGTTCTAATGCAACGACTTTGGTAAAACACGCAAAAAGGAAACAATTCAAGCAAGCATAGCAATCAAGGAAGTAATTACATACCACCCAATTCCGCACCCGGGGATAGTACTTAGGCATTACAAAACGTGTTTAGGGACGATACATGACTCTACCCTATTGCTAGGTGGGCGAGTACTGCGACGCGGGTGATCACTCGGAGGTGCATCTGCTGAGTCTGGGATAGCTTCGGGGTCTCCAACTACTACAGATCCTCTGGGGTCTGCGGGATATTCAGCTCGTCTTGAGTGAAGTTGATAGTGGTGCCTTCCCATGGTGCTGGGTTAGAGGTTGACTTGGTCGGTGCAGGTGACTAGACGATAGGGTGGTACTCATTGAGGAAGGAGAGTTCGTCATCAGTCCCGGGGTTCTCGTATTCAGGGGTTGGGGGTACTTCAGTGATCAGCTTTCTTGCCAAGCGGGCATTGGTGGCCTGAATACTTCTTTCGTGCTTACGGAGTAGGTTGATATCCATCTTTAGAAGCAGATTCTCGCGTCTGGCCTTATCAAGGTCTTCCTGGGAACGTTGGAGTAGGTATTCCATATTCTCCAGCTGATTCCCAATGCAGTAGGTGAGGAAAGACTCAATGGGGAGTCCGTCTTCGTCTCTCTTTCCGAACAAGTGGTAGGGAGTCTCCTTCAACTCATCTTCGTGGATCTTGCAGAGGTGTGCCATGATGTCCTATATGGCTCGCACCATGCCATCTACCCAATTGCTGTCGAGGAAAGTGAAGATTGTGGGCAAGATGTCCTCATCGGGGGAAGTAATCACAGCCTTGATGACCCATTGCATCACATTGGTGCTACTGCGAGGAAGTTCTGTTCCTTCAATGGTTGGCGGGGGTCTCTTGACTATCTTCAGTAGGTTGTGAAGTTGCTCTTCAAAGAGCCAGAAACTTTTTCCAACGATGATGCGCTCTGAGCGGAAAGAGGCCATCTATAGCAGATTGGTGAGATGGGTTCAGGTTAGTGACGGTGTGCAGGATTTTAAGCTTACAAAATCTTATTAATGCAAGTAGTTTTTCGAAATAGAGGAGGAGAAGACATAAGCACTTTTCACAAATAGTCATCCTTTCTCCCTTGCCTTTTTGGAAAATAGGTTTGTCGTTTCCTGTCTATCGTCCATGCTAACTAAGGTCTCCTACAGTCAGGATGGCTCTGATACCAGGTCTGTGGGGCTCCCGGATTAATCCTTCGAGAATCCCTGTTATGCGTACAACCACGATCCCATGATCTGTTAGTCGTGGCACATAACCGACAAGTATCATTACAACATCTGAGAATATACCGAGTTACAATACTTACATAAATGCTGTTATGGCTACCTCAATAATCAGCAGCGGACTTCATCAAGCACAGAGCCCGAGCCATGCCTTAACCTACAGGCAACCGACTGGGAGAATGTCCTAGCTCGCATAGTCGCCATCCTCGCCTTCTTCTTGAGATCTGGCCAAGTTAATAGCCAGGGACAATACCAGTGAGTACTTTGAATGTACTCACAAACCACCTTAAGCAAATAGTAATATCAGAAGGATATGCATTTTGGCTGAGGTAGTAGGAGGGCTCCAAGAGAGGTTCTTTTCTCAAATAGTTTCTCTTGTAGATATAGCATCTACATATCTTTGTTGAAAACTTTTGTAAACATTTTGGAAACCTTTTTGAAAAGTTTTTGGAAAACACTAGGACTGGGTCACCCATTTGTTCCCGTTTTCAGGTCGTCCCACGACCAAACTCCTTCCATACCTCTCTGACCATCCCATGGTTAGAGCAGGTATCCTTCCCGACCATCCCATGGTCAAAACATCTTCGAAACCATTTCTTTTTCGAAAATCCTTTTGAAAACAAAACCAGCACCGCTCTACAGAAGTTTTTCCAACCCGTCCTTAACCGCGGACACGGCTATTCGAATAGTTTTACACTTTGTAGAGGTTGTACACTTTACCCACACCATCCGGGTACACTTCCCTGATCTTCACCGATCATGGGTCGAGTATCCGATCAAGACTCTCCGGATGCCCACTCCAATATAAGTGTCTACCCTATGGGTGTTAATCCCCTCAACACCGGGACGTCGGGCGAGGACCAACCGGAGCGCTTTTTCCACTCCTCAAGAGTGTGCTCTTTTCAATGAGGGGCCCATAGTAACGTGTGCAGGCCTGCCGACCCTTCGTTCCTTCTCCAGGTCTCACCTTTATCGGAGAAGGCCCACCCTCTAGGGATCCCCGATCCCCTGTCACTAGTAGAAAATGGGCCTTTGGTTTGGGCCACTAGTCCCTGCCGTGGCTAGGGCCGAGACTAATGGTCTGAACCAGACGACCCGAGGAGGCCGAGGTACTTTGTCCCGGTCCGTAAGGAACCATTAGTCCCGGTTTGAGATACAAACCGGGACAAATGGGTCTGGGCACGCGCGCGTGATCCTGGCAGAACCTTTAGTCCTGGTTTGTATCTCAAACCGGGACTAATGGCCGGGCCCTATATATATGCACCCAGCCCTCCACTCTCTCCTATTTTTTCCTATGTGAGGTGGGTATAACTTTGTGCTAACTTTTTTTCTTCATATGCACTAGAGGTGTTCGGTGAAATGCCTGTTAGAGCGATGCCACTTGAGTTCACACAAGACAAAATATGATATGAGGTGCCAGAGCGACACTTAAGGTTTCTCCTCTTTGGTTTGAAGGGTCCTAAAAGGTTAGCAACTATTTTCTCATTTTGACCACGCGACACTAATTTAAGCATCGTGATTGCATTTGATATATATGCATGGTTGTATGATGAAGATGAGCCACCCATGGATGTATGGTGACCGACGCTCTGACGCTTACAGAGAAGGCGTGCGTTCTTTTCGCCTTGTGGCCGAGGCGAACAATCGGCGGGATGGTTTTATGTGTAGTCCATGTGTTGAATGTCGGAATGAGCAGGCTCACACTTCCTCAAGAGTCATTCAGAGCCACCTGCTTTGGTCCGGTTTCATGTACGGCTATAATGTTTGGACCAAGCACGGAGAAAGAGGGGTTATGATGGAAGACGGCGATGAAGAAGAGAACGATGATGACAACTACCGATCTATGTTCCCTGAATACGATGATACCGCAGTTGAAGATAATGAAGAAGAAGGGGGTGAAGAACGGGAACGAGATGAGCCCGTTGATGCTTTTGGTTGGGTCATTAGTGATGCAAGGCGAGACTGCGACACAGAAAAGGAGAGGTTGCAGTTCGAGCAGATGTTACAGGACCACAACACATTGTTGTACCCAACTTGTGAAGATGGCCAGAAGAAGAAGTTGGGTAGCACACTGGAATTGTTGAAGTGGAAGGCAGAGACCGGTATGACTGACTCGGGATTTGAAAAGTTGCTGGTAATAATGAAGAAGCTGCTTCCAAGAAATAACCAATTGCCCTCAAGTACGTACGAAGCAAAGAAACTTTTCTGCCCTCTAGGATTAGACGTGCAGAAGATACATGCATGCCCTAATGACTGCATCCTCTACCGCGGCGAGAAGTACGAGAATATGGATAAATGTCCGGTATGCACTGCATTGCGATATAAGATCAGAAAAGATGACCCTGGTGATGTTGAGGGTGAGCCACCCAGGAAGAGGGTTCCTGCCAAGGTGATGTGGTATGCTCCTATAATACATGGTTGAAACGTTTGTTCAGAAATAAAGAGCATGCCAAGTTGTTGCGATGGCACATGGAAGACCGTAAGAAAGACGGGATGTTGAGGCACCCTGATGATGGTCGGTAGTGGAGAAAAATCAAGAGAGACTTCCCGGACTTTGCTGGTGACACAAGGAACTTATGGTTTGGTCTAAGTACTGATGGCATGAATCCTTTTGGGGAGCAGAACTGCAGTCATAGCACCTGGCCCGTGACTCTATGTATCTACAACCTTCCTCCTTGGTTGTGCATGAAGCGGAAGTTCATTATGATGCCAGTGCTCATCCAAGGCCCGAAGCAACCCGGCACCGACATTGATGTGTACCTAAGGCCATTAGTTGATGAACTTCTACAGTTATGGGCCAAACCAGGTGTACGTGTGTGGGATGAGCACAAGCAGCAGGAATTTGATCTACAAGCGTTGTTGTTCGTAACCATCAATGATTGGCCTGCTCTTAGTAACATTTCAGGACAGACGAACAAAGGATACAATGCATGCACGCACTATTTAGATGAGACTAAAAGTATATATCTGGATAAATGTAGAAAGAATGTGTACCCGTACAATCGTTGTTTTCTTCCGCCCAGTCATCCCCTAAAGAAGAAAGGCAAGCATTTAAATGGCAAGGTAGAAACCTAGACGAAGCCTGTCCCCCGTAGTGGTGCTGATGTATTTGGTATGGTCAAGGATTTGGATGTAATCTTTGGAAAGGGTCCTGGAGGACAACCTGTTCCGAAAGACCCCATTACCGGACACGCACCCATGTGGAAGAATAAATCTATATTTTGGGAGCTACCCTATTGGAATGTGCATGAGGTACGCTCTGCAATCGACGTGATGCACCTGACGAAGAATCTTTGCGTGAATATTCTAGGCATCCTGGGCTTGTATGGGAAGTCAAAAGATACCTCGGCAGCACGGGAGGACCAGCAACATCATAAAGGACGAGACGACAAGCATCCAGGGCAGTTTCAAGGGCTTGCCAGCTACGCTCTTACCAAAGAAGAGAAGGAAATCTTTTTTGAAGTCCTTTTCAGTATCAAGGTCCCGTCTAGCTTCTCGTCGAATATAAAGGGAATAGTAAATATGAAAGAGAAAAAATTTCAAAACCTAAAGTCTCATGACTACCACGTGCTTATGACGCAATGGCTTATGATGCAATTCGTCCTAGCCAACGATGTGGCTTAGGTTTTCTATGTGAAGGACATGTCTACCAAACCGAGAAAAAGGAAAGATAAGCAAAAGAATACAAAATACGATGAGCCAAAGCGCCACATAGTTCTTTCAGGGAAAAGAAACATCGTGGGAGTGGATGACAAGACAAACATGTCATAAGATTACAATAAGTTTCATGAAATTCCGCCCTTCAAAGTGAAAACTGACCCAAGCATCCTGTTAAATGATGAAGATTCTCCATGGCTACGGTGCAGAAGAAAACCATAACACTAGATGTTGGTGATGTGTAATAATGTATTAAACCTTTTATTTGAGACATAAATCTATGTAATGTATTAAACCTTTTATTTGAGACATAAAGGTCCCCTTTCATGTAATACATCTTGCTCAATCAAACTAGACGTTGACGACCGGGTTTTGAGCCGCGGAGGTGATCACCCAAAGAGAAGGAACCATCACAAGATAAGCAACCCACAAACACTAAGGATACATAGCACAACTGAAAATTAAGATACATAGCACAACTGAAAATTAAGAAACATACCTAATGTTGGAGTGATTCAGTCATGCTCCTGCCTAGCCCTGTAATACGCGCCACTGTAGTCGTCGTAGTCGCCGGCGCCGTCGTCGCTGTCGTCGTCGGGGTCACCGTAGTCGAACCTTGAAGGTTGGGCACGCGTGGGCTGGATTTGAGGGTACCACAGGCGGGGGTTATTGCCGGTCGTGTTGTAGGCCATGACACTCTAGAGAGTCCGACCATGCCACCATAGCCGACGGCCAGCCTCGTTGAAGTTCGAAGGAGGTGGGCCGTCCTCCTCGTGCCTAGCGAGCGCCCTCTCATGCCGATTGATGAAGAAGGCTTCCCAAGTCGGGAAATAGTCGGGATGCCAGTTGGGATTCCTCCACTGCTCTGACATGAGCTCGAGGTAGTAGTGGTTCGTGATGGCCATCCGGCGCTCCACACCTAGAGGGACAGGAGGGACCGGCATGCCTCCGGCGCTCAGCATCTAGCCGGTGGGGACGCGGTAGCCCAGTGGGCAGGGGTAGTTCGAGGCGCAAAGCGCCTCCGCCTCCCTGGGGGTTAGAGGTATGGTGGAAGCCATGGGAGAGAGTGGAGAGAGGCGTCAGATATGATTATAGATGTGCTATGGCAACGACCAAGCCTACATATATATAGTGAGAAATGGCGGGAAGTCAGAGGAGGGAAGCGGTGGAAAAGGCGGGAAGAAAACGGGCGGGAAAAAATAAGGCTAGAAGAAATAAGGCAGGAAGAAACAAACCTTTAGTACCGGTTTTGCGTGAATTTTTTATCAACCGGGACTAAAGGGGCTACCCTCGTACGGAGAAAGCTATAAGGTAGACGATCCGGGGCCCCCGGTCTAGGGTTTCGCCGGAGGAAGACCACCGGAGCGTCGGAATCACATGAAAATGGCAAAATGGTTAATATTTTGACTAGTTAGAATAATTATTTTATAAAACAGAAAATGGATTTGAATCACTTATTCAAATTCAAGAACTTTTTATGTTAAAAATTTAGTGAGATTCAAAATTATGCAAAGTATAATAGTTAATGCATTTTTAAATTAAAAATGGCAAAATGGTTATTAGTTTCACTAGTTAGAATAATTATTTTATAAAACAGAAAATAGATTTGGATTACTTATTCAAATTCAAGAACTTTTCATGTTGAAATTTTTCTCAAATTCATAAGTATGCAAAAATTGTATAATTCAAATGTTTAAAATATGCTAATTGAATTTTTTTAAACAGGCGCGCCCCTGGGTGAAAAAATTGAAAAAATGACCTTTAGTCCCGGTGCATGCTACACACCGGGACTAAAGGTGCGGCGTTGGCTTGCGCGCGTTGGGCGGTGCCGAAAACCGTTTAGTCCCGGTGGGTGGCACGCACCGGGACTAAAGGGGGGGGACCTTTAGTCCCGGTCCGTATAACGCACCGGGACTAAAGGGTCTTTAGTCCCGGTGCGTTATACGGACCGGGACTAAAGGTCCCGCACCTATATATTGGCGCGCCCCTTCTTCTCCCCACGCAGAGCATCCCCACGCGTGAGGACGACCTGACGCAGGCAGGCTGTCCGATTCTCTCTGGCCTCCACCATCCCAGCCGCCGCCGCCACTCACTCCAGCCGCCACCGCCCCCAACCGCCACCGCCACTCCAGCTGCCATGCACGCGCCCCCGGCCAGAGGTACCCCGCCCCCTCCCCTTCGCTCCCCCGTTCGGCAACGCGACGGCGCGGCGGCGCCGGCCACTATGGGCGAGCAGGCCGGGCCGTCCCCTACCCTTCGCTCCACCGTCCGGCTACACGGCTACGTGGCGGCGCGGCGGCGGTGCAGGCGATGCGTCCGCGGTGGCACCCACGGCCAACTTCTCTATTTTTTTCATTTTTTTATTTTGTAGTATATAGTTAATTGTAATATTATTTAGTAGTTGTAATATTATTTAGTAGCTAGTGTAATAGTAGTGTATATAGTTGTAATTTTATTTTGTAGTGTAATATTATTTTGTGTGTAATATTATTTAGTATAATAGTAGTGTATACTTGTAATATTATTTAGTAGTGTAATATTATTTAGTAGTGTATATAGTTGTAATTTTTTTAGTAGTATATTGCATTATAGTAGTATATTATAATATTATTTTGTAGTGTATATAGTTTTAATATTATAGTAGTATATTGTAATAGTAGTATATTGCATTATAGTAGTATATTTTAATATTATAGTAGTGCTCGTGGGCCGCCGCACTTAGGGTTAGGGTGGTGGTGCTCACGGGCCCCCGCACTTAGGGTTAGGGTGGTGGTGCTCGCGGGCCCCCGCACTTAGGGTTAGGGTGGTAGTGCTCGCGGGCCCCCGCACTTAGGGTTAGGGTGGTAGTGCTCGCGGGGCCCCGCACTTAGGGTTAGGGTGGTGGTGCTCGCGGGCCCCCGTACTTAGGGTTAGGGTGGTGGTGCTCACGGGCCGCCCGAAGATAGGGTTAGGGTGGTGGTGCTCGCGGGCCCCCGGACTTAGGGTTATAGTGGTGGTGCTCGCGGGCCCCCGAAGATAGGGTTAGGGTGGTGGTGCTCGCGGGCCCCCAGACTTAGGGTTAGAGTGGTGGTGCTCGTGGGCCCCCGGAGATAGGGTTAGGGTGGTGGTGCTTGCGGGCCGCCCGGACTTAGGGTTAGGGTTAGGGCATCACTAGAATTTTGCTATTGTTTAGTATTATTGTAGCAAATTGCGTGTTCATATTATTGTTTAGTATTATTTTATGCAGCAACATTGAATGAAAATTGTTATTGTGTGCATTTTGTAGAAAACTATGGATCCAATCCAGAGAGACCTAACACAGGAAGAAATTCTCGAGGATATGATCACCGACACCCCCCATGTTGATCCACCCGAATCTCCGTCGATTTATCTGAACCCCTCCGATGAGGGAGAGGAGGTCGACCGAAATGATCAAGGAGAAGCCGACGGCTCCGGTGGTGGAGAAGCCGACGGCTTTGGTGGACCCTTACCGAAGTCCGGCGAGGTATATATATGAAGTCTGGTGATCAGTAGATGCATTAACTGAGTTGTATATATATAAATTGACGAATGTTTCTTCTCTTAGGCCTCCACATTGAGCAAAAAATATTCCAAACAAGGCCCGGCCAAAAAGTTGGACGCATCTACCGTTGGATCCCGAAAAGGCTAAAACTGTATTTAAACAACAATGCATAGTTATGGTTAGGGATCGCATCCCGATCACCGTTCGAGAGGGGAATAAGACCAAAGGGGCGAAAGAGGGTGAGTATATCGCTGACAGGTGCAAAGAGGGTCTTTGGAATGACCTCATGACACATTTCACCCTGCCAGAATGTGAGATGATGCCGACACAGCTGCATTGAGGAAGAAAGTCAAGCAGTTGACTCTTATGAAGATGGCCGAGCTATTCAAGAACTGGAAGAAAGCATTATGGCAAAACTATTAGAAGACGAAGACTCCTCCTAAATTTGAATGCTATCTAACGAAGTAGCAGGCTAACTAGGATGCATTTGTGAAGTACAAGGAGTCAGAACCTGCTATGGAAAAGTCGGAAAGAAACAAGAAAAATGTCGCGATGAAGAAATATCACCATCACCTGGGGCCAAGGGGCTACGCGGCTGCCATGCCAAAGTGGGATGCTAAAGAGAATGATATGCTTGCTAAAGGGATCACTCCAGAACAAACACGCGAAGAATGGGATCTGAGGGCAAGGAATTGGTTCCTTGGGCATGGGAGTGAGTATGACGAAAGTATGGGGGACCTTATTTGAAGTTGTTGGAGATATGCCCAAGAGGAAATAATAAAGTGGTTATTATTATATCTTTATGTTTATGATAAATGTTTACATCCCATGCTATAATTGTATTAACCGGAAACATTAATACTTGTGTGTTTTGTAAACATAAAAGAGTCCCTAGTAAGCCTCTTGTTAAACTAGCTTGTTGATTAATGGATGATCATGGTTTTCTGATCATGGACATTGGATGTCGTTAATAACAATATCATATCATTAGGAGAATGATGTGATGGACACACACCCATAGTAAGCGTAGCATAAGATCAAGTCATTAACTTCGTATTGCTATAAGCTTTTAAATGCATAGTAACCTAATCCTTCGACCATGAGGTTGTGTTAATCACCATCACCGGATGGGTACTTTGATGACATCAAACACCGCTTCGTAACTGGGTGGTCATAAAGGTGTCATTGGGTATTCTGAAAGTATGTGTTGAAGCGCATGGACCAAGATTGGGATTTGTCCATCCATATGACGGATAGATATGCTCTGGGCCCTCTCGGTGGAATGTCATCTAGTTAGCTTGCAAGCATGTGACTGGGTCACAAGGGATGACATATCATGGAACGAGTAAAGAGTACTTGTCAGTAACGAGGTAGAACTAGGTATGGAGATACCGACGATCAAACCTCGGATAAGTATAGTATCGCGTGACAAAGGGAATTGGTTTCGTATGTTAATGGTTCTATCGATCACGAAGTCATCGTTGAGTATGTGGGAGCCATTATGGATCTCCAGGTCCCGCTGATGGTTATTGATAGGAGATGTGTCTCTGTCATGTCTGCATATTCACGAACCGTAGGGTGACACACTTAAGGTTCGAAGTTGTTTTAAGTAGATATGGAATGTGCGTTGGAGACCGAATGTTGTTCGGAGTCTCGGATTGGATCCGGGACATCACCAGGAGATCCGGAATTGTCCGGAGAATAAGATTCATATATTGGGGATCATTTTCTGAGTTAGAAAATGTTCCGGAGTATTTGTATGAGGATTCTAGAAGGTTTCGGAATGTTCCGGAAGGTTCTGGAAGATTTCTTGGAGTTTGCTTGAAAACCAAGAAAGGATCAAGGAGTCCTTGTGGGGCAAGACAAGGAGTCGTGGAGGAGGAGGACTCCTCCCCCCTCCCAATCCGCCGGCCAAGGGAGAGGGGAGTCCTACAAGGACTCCACCTCCCCATGGCGCCTACCCCCTTTAAATAGAGGGGTGGGGGCGCCAACCCCTGGCCCTCCTCCACTACTCCAATCCTAGCCGCCTCTCTCCTCCTCCTTTCTTCTGCTCAGGCTTAGGCGAAGCCCTGCAGAATTCTCTACTCCACCACCACCACCACGCCGTCGTGCTGCTGGGATTCCGTGGAGAAGATCTACTACCTCCGCTGCTCGCTGGAACGAGGAGAGGAAGGTCTACTTCGACTCCGTACGTTTGAACGACTGCGGAAGCGCTGCCGGAACGCGGCGCCGGAAGGATCGTCCACTCGATCTTGAGATCGGCAAGTGATCGACTACATCAACCACGAGATCAAATCTCGTAACGCTTTCGGATCTACAAGGGTTAGTACAGATCTATCTCGTTGCACATGTCTAATAGATTAGATCTTGGCCTTTATCTAGATTAGATCTGGGTTTTGTTCGTTCTTGCGGTAGAAATTTTTTGTTTTCCATGCTACGAACCCATCAATGGTATCAGAGCCGTGTCTATGCGTAGATCTGTTGCACGAGTAGAACACAATGGTTTTGTGGGCGTTGGTGCTCGTGCCGTCTTTTGCTTTGTGTACTTTGCATCTTGCGGTATAGTGGGATGAAGCGGCTCGGGCTAACCTTACATTTCATCGCACATGAGACTTGCTCCACGCTTGACGTGTAACTTGCTTTGCACAAGTGGCTTTGCGGGTGTCTGTCTCTCCCACCATAGTGTAGATCCAATCTACACTTTGCAATTGATAGCACTTGTATCAACGTTGTGGTTCATATTCGTAGGTAAGATCCGTTTCTTCTTCGAAAGCCCCAAGCCACGTAAAACATGCAAAGAAGATTAGAGGCGTCTAACTTGTTTTTGCAGGGGTTTTGTGATGTGATATGGCCATCATGTGATTGTGATTATACTTGATGTATGCAATGATCCTTATTGTAATATGGCAACTGGCAGGAGCCTAATGGTTGTCTTTAAATTTTGTTTAAGACCTGCGTGTCTATTCATCATGTAATAGCTTTATTCCAAGTAGTTGTAATAGTTGCTGTTAGTGATGGACAACCATGAAGCGGCGCCATGGACCTTGACGCCACGCTGGTGATGATGGAGATCATGTCCATGCTTTGGAGATGGAGATCAAAGGCACAAGAAGAAAGGCCATATCATATCACATATTATGAATTGCCTATGATGTTAATCCTTTATGCATCTTATATTGCTTAGATCGCGACGGTAGCATTATAAGATGATCCCTCTCACTAAATATCAAGTAATAAAGTGTTCGTCCTTAGTTGGCACTGTTGCTAAGACTCGTCGTTTCGAAGCATCTCGTGATGATCGGGTGTGATAGACTCTACGTGTGCATACAATGGGTGCAAGCCAGATTTGCACATGCGGAAACTAAGGTTAACCTTGACGAGCCTAGCATGTACAGACATGGTCTCGGAACACGGAATACCGAAAGGTAAAGCATGAGTCATATGGATGATATGATGAACATGTTGATTGTTCGCCTTTAAAGCTACATCATCTCACGTGATGATCAGACTTGGTGTAGTAGATTTGGTTCGTGTAATCACTAAAACAACTCGCGGGATGTTGTTTTGAGTGGGAGTTCATTTGTAATTTGGATTAGTCGAACTCAATTTATCATAAACACAATCAAAGTGAATTTGCGTAGTTTGTTGTAGTCATTGGCATCCTTTCACCACCTTACGCTTAGTTATAGTTGAGATAGTGGAACTATAGAAATTCTGGATATTTACTTTACGAACTTGTATCGTATTGTTTTGAATGTCAATTTAAAGTTTATAAGTCCTATTGCAAACTTTCAGCAAACTCTATTTGCTCCATGAAGTTTAATAAGTAGTATTAAATCAAGAGTAACAATTCCAGTGTTAGTATCTAATGTATCATGTTTGCCTCCATGATTCTTGATACTCAAAAGATTGTTTTTAATATCAAGTTTATCTAAGAGCTAAAAGCAATGTTTTAGAAACCATCATATGTGAAAGGTATTGCGATATCTAAAACAATGTAATGGTTACAACATGATAGAGTATACGTCCTCATATTTGATGAGAATTTGTGAAGGTTGGAGACGCTAGTCGTCCTAATCCTCCAAAGGTTTTGAAAAAGAAACATTATACTCGCAATTCACCTTTATAAGCTATAGCAGCTTGATCATGAAAGTTGTCATGATAAGGATGAATAGAAGATGTAAGTAAAATGTTTACTACACTAAAATATTACTAAAGAATGGATTTTTGAAAGAACACCAAACATTTGATGATGGTGATCCACCTCAAAGTGCAAGTCCAAAGGTATTAGTGGTTGACTATATACGCTTTGTACCATGTGTCATGTTGATGACACCACTATTGATGTTGATAGATTCTTTTAAAAGAAAAGGAATTGTTGAAAGAGAATCTATAAAATATTTGGCAGAAAACAAAAGGTTGGAGATGTCCAACTTAGGCATATAGAAGATATACATGTTATGGTTGTATTCCTTGCTTGTTAAACAATGTGGTTCTCCGGTATTGGATACCGAATTGGTTGATATGAAGTGTCATACAGGACAACACAATTCATGAACTGCAATGGCCTAAGTAACTAGCAAGAGAAAATGTGATGATGTTCATCGAATACAAACAAAGGGTTGTTGTGTTGCTCGTTAACATCAAAGCTTGCCTTCAAGATTTTTTTCAATAATTGTTATTTTGATCAGGTATTATGACAACAAAAGGTTGTTCAAATAATTACCGTATTCCATAATAGATGGATAATATACAAGTCTGGTAGGAGAAATAACGACCATAAAACTAATGCTAAAATGTCGCAAGACAAATGATTAAAAGATCACTTGCGAAGTGACATCGCCGCTTAAATTATATTGAAAGGGATACATGAAGAAACTCCATGTTGATGGATTTTTAGAGTCTTTGATTTGGATCAAATGACGCTTGTGATACTTTCCTAGAGATAATTAAAACTCTGTTCGTAGGCCAAAAGAGGAACGGACAACTAACTGATTGGAATTTGTACATATTGATGTATATAGTCCATTATGTGTAGTCGTGGGCGATGGATTTCAACTTCATATGCTTTCTCAGAAGATTTGAGTGAGTATATGTATGTACTTACTCAATAAGGAAGAAGTATGAAACATTTGAAAAATGTTCAAATACTTTCAAGATGAAGTGGAAAATCATTGTAACAAGAAAATAAAAGAGTTTATGATTGGATCATAAAGAAAGATGTTTGAGTTACAAGTTTAGCAAAACACCTAAGATTTGAGGAATCGTTCCATGGATTTGCATTTCCCAAAACGCCATAGGAGTATGGAGTGTTCGAGATATGTAATGAAACGTTGTTTTACATGGTAAGATCAAAGGTGTCATTTATAAAACTGCCATTATATTTTAAAGATTAAAGGTTTAGTGACTACCGCTTTTACACTGAAAAGAGCTCCATCGTGATCCGTTGAAATGACACCATATGAGTTATGGTTTGGGATAAAACCCGAATTGTCTTTTCTTAAATTATTTGGTATGCTAGGCATAAGTAAAATGTTTACAACCAAAGTCGGATAAGCACGTCTTTGTAGGTTATTCCAAAGAATTTGTTGGGAATTTCTCCATAACGCCAAGGACAAAAGAGTTTGTCGCTTGGAACGTCAAGTTTTTTGAGATGGAATTTTTGTAAAAAGTTAAGTGGGAAGACAATAGAACTTTGATAAGGTTGTAGAACCTTAGCTATATGTGCTAAGTAGCACAGCGCCGGAAAGTGTCCCGGTGGCAGCCACAATGCTCATGGCTCTCGTGATTACAAAAGGTGTGATCTCGGAGATTAGAGTTCCTATAGAACCGTGTGGGTCGGTAAGAATCAAATAATAAGATTTGATAAGCAAGTCGTTATTGTTTTGACAATGATGAACCGACTACATGCAAAGAAGCGATGATGGGCCCTGACTCCATAAAATGACTAGAAGTCATGGAATCCGTGATAGTGTCCATACACGAGAAATCAAGTTTCTGAACTTAGAAGACCCTCCGGAAAGGCGTAAAGCCTATTGGTCGTGTTTGGATCTATAAAGAAATAGACATGGATGTTTCAAATCTATGAAATAGTCGACATGTCGGAAAGAGTTTACGACAATGTTCAAGGAATTGACTATGATAAGATTTGATCTTTCATAGCGATATTTAGTCTGGACGGATTAATGTAGCAACCACTACATATATTTTGGTATATGGTAGTTGAATAAACAAAACAAGTTCTTCTAAAAGAATGGTTACCTAGGACGTGTACATGACACGATCCAAAGGGTTTTGTTAATTCAAAGGATGCTAAAAGAGTATGCAAAACTTCAATGGTTGAAGTGAGCATCGCGGAGTTGGAATCTTCACCGTGATGAAACCGTTAAAAGGTTTAATTTCATCAGAGACGATGAAGATGTTTGCATTTGGCAAGAAATTAAGTGGGAGCGCTAAGACATATTTCTAATACATTATGTGAAAGACATATTGTTGATTAGAAATAATGTATCTTTTATTGACACAGGTTAAGAATTTCATTTCGATGAAAGACTTAGGGATAACTCGAGAATTAGGCATCAATGTCTATATGAATAGATTGAGGCGCTAATATGGTTTTGCCAAATGTACATAGATAAGATGTTGAATACGTTCAATATGGAAACAACAAGAAAGGTTCTTGACGCACGGAAAGGACTAAATCAAGATTCAAGTGTGTTGACTCGAGATTCAAGTGTTTTGACACTTGGTGAAATCACAAGAATATTTTGATCAATCATTCTTTGAGATGTACACATCCAGATATGTCCTATGCTCTAAATGTTATGAGCATATACCAGAATGATTCATAAGATGATCATTGGACAATAGTAAAGATATTCTTATGAGCTTTGGAAGAACTAAGAATATATCATGTATAAGTGACAAATAGTTAAAGGTAGTTCATTATAAAGTGTTACATTGATACTAGTTTTGTCACAAGATACAAATTAAATTTATCTCAATTTAGACTATGGGTGGCACAATATAATGGAAAGGATGTTCCATGATGGATTTGGATGAGTTCCAAAGTTGAGATATTGTGACGGATACTACAACAAAAGGCTAAGTATATAACTGCTATAGTAGCAACAAAGGAGGGCATTTGTGTTAAGTAGTTTGTTATCAAACTAGGTGCGATTCATAGCGGGATAATACTATGAAGATACATTGTATGAAAATTGTATCAACATAATTTAATCCCAAGGAACCAAAGGTCTCACCAAAGGACCAAATTTATACAATGCCATCTCATTGGAGAATGATTAATGCGTAGAGACGCAAGGACATGCAAATACACACGGACCTAGAAGTGTCAGATCCGAAGATTATGTTTACCACTAGCAATAGTGTCTATACAACACTAGAAAGCCATAGGTGTTGAATGCACAAGTTTTTAACTAGATTATTGACTCTAGTGCAAGTGGGAGACTCTTGGAGATATGCCCAAGAGGCAATAATAAAGTGGTTATTATTATATCTTTATGTTTATGATAAATGTTTACATCCCATGCTATAATTGTATTAACCGGAAACATTAATACTTGTGTGTTTTGTAAACATAAAAGAGTCCCTAGTAAGCCTCTTGTTAAACTAGCTTGTTGATTAATTGATGATCATGGTTTCCTGATCATGGACATTGGATGTCGTTAATAACAAGATCATATCATTAGGAGAATGATGTGATGGACACACACCCATAGTAAGCGTAGCATAAGATCAAGTCATTAAGTTCGTATTGCTATAAGATTTTAAATGCATAGTAACCTAATCCTTCGACCATGAGGTTGTGTTAATCACCATCACCGGATGGGTACTTTGATGACATCAAACACCGCTTCGTAACTGGGTGGTCATAAAGGTATCATTGGGTATTCTGAAAGTATGTGTTGAAGCGCATGGACCAAGATTGGGATTTGTCCATCCATATGACGGATAGATATGCTCTGGGCCCTCTCGGTGGAATGTCATCTAGTTAGCTTGCAAGCATGTGACTGGGTCACAAGGGATGACATATCACGGAACGAGTAAAGAGTACTTGTCAGTAACGAGGTAGAACTAGGTATGGAGATACCGACGATCAAACCTCGGATAAGTATAGTATCGCGTGACAAAGGGAATTGGTTTCGTATGTTAATGGTTCTATCGATCACGAAGTCATCGTTGAGTATGTGGGAGCCATTATGGATCTCCAGGTCCCGCTGATGGTTATTGATAGGAGATGTGTCTCTGTCATGTCTGCATATTCACGAACCGTAGGGTGACACACTTAAGGTTTGAAGTTGTTTTAAGTAGATATGGAATGTGCGTTGGAGACCGAATGTTGTTCGGAGTCTCGGATTGGATCCGGGACATCACGAGGAGATCCGGAATTGTTCGGAGAATAAGATTCATATATTGGGGATCATTTTCTGAGTTAGAAAATGTTCCGGAGTCTTTGTATGAGGATTCTAGAAGGTTTCGGAATGTTCCGGAAGGTTCTGGAAGATTTCTTGGAGTTTGCTTGAAAACCAAGAAAGGATCAAGGAGTCCTTGTGGGGCAAGACAAGGAGTCGTGGGGGAGGAGGACTCCTCCCCCCTCCCAATCCGCCGGCCAAGGGAGAGGGGAGTCCTACAAGGAATCCACCTCCCCATGGCGCCTCCCCCCTTTAAATAGAGGGGTGGGGGCGCCAACCCCTGGCCCTCCTCCACTACTCCAATCCTAGCCGCCTCTCTCCTACTCCTTTCTTCTTCTCAGGCTTAGGCGAAGCCCTGCAGAATTCTCTACTCCACCACCACCACCACGCCGTCGTGCTGCTGGGATTCCGTGGAGAAGATCTACTACCTCCGCTGCTCGCTGGAACAAGGAGAGGAAGGTCTGTTTCGACTCCGTACGTGTGACCGACTACGGAAGCGCTGCCGGAACGCAGCGTCGGAAGGATCGTCCACTCGATCTTGAGATCGACAAGTGATCGACTACATCAACCACGAGATCCAATCTTGTAACGCTTTCGGATCTACAAGGGTTAGTACAGATCTATCTCGTTGCACATGTCTAATAGATTAGATCTTGGCCTTTATCTAGATTAGATCTAGGTTTTGTTCGTTCTTGCGGTAGAAATTTTTTGTTTTCCATGCTATGAACCCATCAGAAGTGACGGGATTAGGATACCCCAGGATACATGGCAGAAAGTGGTGAAGGAGATTAAAGCGGGGACAACAAAGTTCCGTCGTGATAGAGAGAAAGACTTGTTGACAAAGGTCCTCGGGAATGACGAACGCGGAGGACGTGTACGAGGCCTTGGCCCTAGTTATACGTGGGAGATGGGGTTTCCCAAAGACAGAGATACTTATAGGAGCCGAGAGAGAGCAAAGAGGCGACGGCAGGAGGAGGAGGGAGACAGGTTCACCAAGTTGCTAGGAACACTTCGAATGCATCAGCAATAGATTGACAAACTTCGAGGAGCAGCGTGCCTGCAAGATCATGTACTCGATATTACCACTGTCCCATCTCAGCGGAGAAGCAGCATGGCTGAATCGGAGGTCCCTTCTGACGATGCACGTATGGTAGATGGCGGTCCCGGCTACCCCGTGGATGGAATCAAGGAGCAGGCATCTTGTGAGATCCATCAGAAGGTGAAGAACCTATCCATCAAGGTGGCGGTCGGATGTGCTTTACCTTGTCCACCTGGCACACGCTAGCATGGCCGTGAGATTCCAGCTGGCTATGCTAAAGTTGCTATGGATGAAATCGCAATGGGGTGGGACTCAATGGAGCTTGACATCCCTGGACCTGAAGGTGAGAGGACACTCGGAGAAGTACTGGGTGGTATCATTCTATGGGACAAGAACAACATCAAGCTTCCAGGCTGGACGCCAAAGCCAACACCGCCTCCGAGTCGTCGCATGTCACCTTCACCTCCATCACCTCCAAGAAGCCCACCCCACGACTACGACCACCACAGCCCGAATCCATCTCGATCTCCGCCGCAGCCTCCGATTAGTACTAAACAACGCAGCAGCCCAAAACGACAAATGTCGCCCCTCCCAAGAGTACCTCATAAGAATCTTCCCATCAGACCTTACGATCGTACTAACGAGGAAACCGACATGATCGTAAAGGCCGAATGTGTTGCGCAGCTTCAAAAGAAGAAACCTGAGCCCGCCCCGGTATACACCAACAAGCAAAAAGTGTATGCAATTTCTTTTCTGAACACAAAATCGCAATATGAATTGCACCATAAGCCAGATGACTATCGACGCACACTTCAGAAGGAAGTGAAGAAGAGCAAATCAAGTAGAAGTGCAAGCGGGAGCAAATCATCGGGTCAAAGTGCAACCGAGAAAAGAATGTACGTCCCCTAGCTCGGGAAACGGGCCAAAAAATCGATCCCACCCCTCCAGGTGTTATCCTATGACACTCCCCAGCAGGATATGGAAGAAGCTAAGAAGCTTGCGGCCGCTATGAATGTGACTTTTGAGGAACTGCTAGGTGCCCAGGACGACAAGTTACCTAAGGCTCAGGTAGTCCCTACATATGTCCCAGGGAAGCCTCTGGTCAGCTTTGAGCAGTTCCAACAACTGCCAACACAAATGCGGAGTTTACATAACTGGTACTTGAAAGCCATAAAGGAGGAGAGAATACTGATCGTGGCGAAAGTCCCACATGACTACTACTTCCGAGAAGAAGAGGTCCATGTTGAGTTTCCAGAACTCTTCCAGTTATACAGTTTCGACGCCCTCGACAAAAGTCTCATGAGTTGCTATTGTCTGTAAGTTGTTGAATTCATTGTCTATATATAAGTTGTTCATTTTTTTCAGTTGTTCAGTTCATTGCATATAATTATCCTCAGTATATCCTTTTGTACTCTGTTATTATGCAGAATGAAGATCATGGAATGTAAAAGAAGGTCACTCTTTAGTGTTGGGTTCATTGACCTAGATAAAATACATTGTAAGACGCTAAAGGATAAACCCGAGGAGACGCAGGAAAACCTTCTAAGGTTTCTAACAGAACAACATTTCTGTGACCACATACTGTTTCCTTACAATTTCTGGTGAGGGTCTTACTATGTTGTACACATTCACTTTTTCTTACTCGATGTTAAATGTAATTGATGAGTTACTGATCTATATATAAGCGTGTGCAGTTTCCACTGGATTCTCATGGACATTCAACTTGATAAGGGAAGAGTTGAAGTCATGGACCCATCGAAGAGACCCCTGGAACAGTTTAGGGACATGCAGGACATGCTCTAGAGGTAATTTCCGTGCTACATCAGTCTCTTTATTTGATTTCCTGAGATATCACGTAATAAATAACTCATTCATTCATTTTCTTTGCCGGGCAGGGTTTGGAGCATGTTCAAGAGTAGGGTTAAGGGTTCCTTTAGTAAGGAGCTGACGTTTACTCCGGTCTCGGTATGTAATACGTGATATGTTCGCGCATCTATTTACTTCTAGTTTCAAGATAATTATGATGCTAGATTATAATTTTGATTGACTTCTATTCTCGTAAAGTGCGCGAGGCAGCCACAGGGGACGAATCTATGTGGATTCTACGTTTGCGAGTTCATTCGCACGTTTTCCACTAAGCACAAAGATTATAGAGTCGATGTAAGCAATACATTCACAACATTATTTTATTACCGTCACTTTTTGTTATCATGATTGATATTCATATTGATCTCCTTTTCTTATATAGTTCGAGAGAATGCGGGATCAGCTCCTACCAGAGCAACGCGTACGAGGAATTGCTGAAGAACTGGCAGGATTCTTGATGAACGAGATGATAGATGACGTCGGGGAATTTAGCGTGAATAGGCGCTACCGATGATCCCGGACCGTGTAATTAAATCATCGAATTGTGATCTCCATGTAACTATCATGATCATGTATATATTTGTATGCTCGATCTTAAGAGAAGTTATCTTATGTATGCACGAATGTGTACGGTATGTGGTAGCGTAGAAAACTATTTTTGAAATGAAAAAGGGAAAAAGATACAAATTGAATTCTCTGCCGCGGCAGAGAAAGTGCCTAAACTTCTGCCGCAGCAGAGAACCATTTGTCTCGGTTCTTAATACGAACCGGGACTAATAGGGGGGCACCCAGCGCCCGCAGAGACAGCCACGTGGATACCCATTGGTCGGGACTAAAGCCCCTTACGGGCCGGGACTGGAGGCCCTTTTTCCACTAGTGTGTAGTAGTTGCGAGGCAGCTCATACCAGAATAGACAACCATCAAATCCAGCCCTGTCCCATACCAGAGTAGCATGGTTGCACAGGGTTAAGTTGTTATAGCTAGACTGCAAAGAACCAGGTGCGTTTTCGTAAACCTTTTTCCTCCGGTTTTCCTCCAGGATTTTGTAAAACAAAACCTTCTTCTTTTTCAACATCTCTTGGGAGGTCCCACCTCGCCAAGGTTTTATCATAAAACATTTGGTAAAACTTTTTCCGGGGTCTTCCCATCCGCTAGTTTTTGCTTCGGCTAAAACAGGGTCTTCAAAGGGGCATGGTGGATATGCACCATCTATTCTACTAGGGACAAGTAGGTGTCACCAAGGGGGTTGTACTTAGTAGTACCAAAGTGTGATTGTTTGGAGGGGCCAAACCACTACCATATATATGTATATATCCACATATAGCAAAACAATGCAATTTTGATAAACAGTTGATAAAGCATGCATAAGTAAAATAGTAGGACAAGGCTTATGAGCAAGAAGGTGTCTTGCCTGAGATCAGCAATATGGCATAAATGTCCCTGGACTTCGTCTTTAGATAACCTAGAATACCAAACCCAATAATAGATACCACTTCTTCTGCTCTCCGAATTCACCGCAACTATCATCGTTCCAACAACACACGCAAGCAAACCAAGCCACCATCAACACCAGACATACAGGCACCAATACATACAGCAAATAATTGGACAAAACAAGTTTACAATTCATTAGGTCTTGGGAGGAAGGGATTTGATAAGATTGGACTTGTCTTGTAAAGTGGAAAAAAATCCCTTAGGATTTATAGTCTAGAAATTACTTAAGAGATGGGTTTTGGACCAAGAAATATTCTGTATGATACCATTGTAAAAACATGATACCAACAGATAGGATTTGATAAATTGAAACCAACAGAAGTGGTTTCACTATTTTATCACCTTTCTTCATTTAGTTATGATTTTTCTAGTGAAATAACTTCTAGTATTAGGGAATAATTCACCAGAAGAGTTCTGGAGCTCCAAATATTATTCCCTTGGATGGTCCAGTAGGGTTTGATGCACTTGTTCACTGAGAGTTGGAATCAGGTCAAGAAAATTAATAGAGTGTCCTCAGGAAATTCCCAAAAGCAGTTATGTACACAACTTGTCTTTTTCACCAGATTAAATCTACAGAAGATTTGCAGTTTATTCCAAAGTCACATGGTATATTGAGGATAACTTTCTATAGAAACTGGAATCAATATTTTTGGATTAGCAGAACTACTGTAGTGAATTTATAGGTGAATAAACCATGCACAAAATGGTTTAATTCACAGAGAAATATCCACTACTCAATAATTCATGGCCTCCTGGATTTGGATAGGTATTGATGTAACACATCACTGGGATTTGGAATTAGGTCAAAACCTTTGTTGGTTTGCCCTGGAGAATTTTTCTATTACAGAAAGTTGCTAGTTTTGTTATTTTTCCTAAAGGCAGAAAACAATTCACCTTGGGTTGAGACCTGTGCTAGATGATAGGTATTTCAAATGCCTTCCTGTAGGTCTTTGGTTCATCTCAAATGGAGATATAGAACTCTCTGTGGAAAATAATTTTGGGTACCAGATACATTCTAGCAGATTAATTACCAGTAATTAAAGGAAAATAATTTGATCATGGGGTTGCCTCTGCATGTTTGAGAAAACATCAGAGAACAAACAGAAAATTAGATCTAGGAATTTGGATTAGGTTTTCCATTTTATTTGGATTTAAACCAAACAGATAGCTTTTGGAATTAAAGGACCTGCTAAAAGAAAAGGAAAAATGGCTGTAGCGGGCTGGGTCTGTTAGGGAGTTGCGCCGAGAAGGAGGATTCGGCCCACTGTGGCAAGCCAGCACGCGGGAGGAGGGGATTTCAATCCCGCACCGCGGGGCCCGGCGGTCAGCAGGACATAGAGGCCAGGGGGTATGGGGGCATCGTGGTCGCTCGTTTTAGGCGGGATCGACGGACGGGATGCGTCGTCTCCGCTGAGACGTGCGCGGCGGTGCAGAACCCTAGCGGGCAGTGGGGGAGGTGCGGGGAGCTCACCTAAGGCACGGAGGCCGGCGGGGAAGGTGACGGGGCGACACGATGGTCCACGACGAGCCAGGGGAGGGGCGACACGAGGGGTCTCCGTGCAGGGAACGGGCTCGCACGGTGGTGGCCGACGGTGGTGTTTTGGGAGCTCGCCGGCGAACGTCCTTGGGCGCCTGCATGCAACAGGGGAGGTTAGGGTTGGCTCCGAGGAGACTAAGAATGCCAATGCAGAGAGTCAGGGAGCAAGAGGGAGACCACCAAGCCGGGTTCTTGGAGTAGACCGAGAGGATACTCTCTCCTTCCCTAGGCCGAGAGAGGCGCTGGGATGACCTCTGGAGCTTGGGGGAGGTGGATCTGGGGTAGAGGAGTGCAGGGAGGCCACATGCAAGTGGAGGGGAGCAGGTGAGAGGGTCCTGCAAGCTTGAGCTCGAAAATGGCCGAGAGGGGTGGTTTTTCTTCTTGTGGCCAGAGGAGAGGGACGGAAGGGATGGGGAGCTCAGGGGAGGTGAGTGAGGAGGAGAGGGGGCGAATGAGGGGCAGAGGGCTCGCTGGGGGAGGCCTGCTGGCTTTGTACCGAGTGGGAGGAGGAGAGGTAGTAAATTACCCATTTTGTTCATGGTGGAGAGGAAGGGCTGGCCAAGGATTGGTCCAGAGGGAGGTGGAGAGGGGTGTTGTTGGTATTTTGGTCGTGCAGGGGCAGAGTGGGGAGCTGTGGTGATTAATGGACAAGATCCTTGTAGGATCTTTGTTCTCTCTCTCTCTCTCTTACTACTAGTACAAGGGAAAATGGGTAATTGTTGGGTGGTGCTACAGTGCTGGTCGACCAGTGGTGTGTCCTGGGGCTGAGGATGAGCTTGGATCAAGATTGGATGAGGTTTGGAAGTGATTAGAGTACTGGTTTGATTATTTGACAAATTTTATCAACTAGATGTTTATGAAGGAAGTCCAAACGTTACATTGGACCAGAGAAGAAATTGGTAGTGGTAGATAGATGAGGTAAAGGTAGACTTCTAGGATTTATTTGGGATTTTTATGTGGAGTTTAAGTCCACTTAAATCCACTTATTCAAAAAGGACCGAAATGATTGATAGAAGATCCTTTGATAAATTTGTATTGGACCAGGGTGGATTTTGGTGTGGGAGGGTCCCAAATGTGAATACACACTTAGGGGAATTTTCCCAAGATTTATTGAGGATGAAAAGTGATTAAAACAATTATTATTCCAATTCAGCCATTTAAGAAAATGGACAAAAATAAATAATAAAGCTTCTCAAAAATATTTATTTTTGAGATGTAAAGATAGGGTATGATATGTGGAACTCACATGAGCCACAAGTTGGGGAAGTGGTTTGGTAAAAACCAAACTTTCCTTTATGGAGGGAGTTTTGGATATTTGACTATTTAAGAAATTAAATAGTTTTGGGGCCATAATAATTATGGATAATCATTGATAAATCTTGAGGGTCAAAGTAGAGGAGATAGACAAATTTGTAGCAAGCATTTGCAACCTTGTGGGGTGAAATTCCAACTTGGAAGGGATGGAAAACAAGGAGTTGATGATCTAGGGTGGGGTTATTTTTGTACCTCCAAAACATGCCTGCATCTTGGGGCTTAGAGATCACCTTGGTGCAAGAGATAGATGGATGGGTAGACCAGGTCATATAGATGACCATGGCAGAAATAGTTTGAATCAATTGTATTTGAGGTGATCTAGGGGTGATGGCAAACTTTGTTGAAATTAGGGCTGTCATGAAATATGTATCATGATGCCTTATAAACCATGTGGGTTTACGTAGCACAGAGATCCACTTGGAGCAAGTGAAGTAGGTTTTTATAGACATCAAGGACTAGAACACAACCATGCATAGAGTTGCTCCATAGGAGATTGAATGAGGGTGTGAGCTTCTACCAAATTAGGCATGATGACTAGTTTTGCAGGAAATGTTATTTTTCTTGTCTGCAAAACCATCATGGACAAGTGGGTTGGAGGAGGATCTAACCAAGGGAAGATGTGGGCCTTGGTAGCCCTTAGGATGGTTAACAAAATGGTTCATATGCATTTCCAAAAAATGCACATGGTTTGAGAAAATGAGGCATTCACAAGGGTGATGTTGAAATTGTTTCCAGACTTAGTCAAAATTGGCAGTTTGGAGGATTTTGACTAGAGTAGGAGAGGGAAAGTTCCTGGAGGAGTTGCAAGTTATCGGAGCTTAAACCAGTGGGTGATATGGAAGTGCATGGTGAGTAGAAGGTATCCTTGCTTGATATTGGTGTTCATGAACTTAGAGACATCTAGAATGGAGATCCTCAGAATGGATCTAATTGAGGGTTTTAGATGATCACCTAGTGGCTAGGGATCACAACAAGGTTTGCTTTCTTGCTTAGTGATTGAGGATTGGGAAAAATCTTGATTCTAGTGATGAGCTGATAGAGTGGCTCATACTACTTCCTAAGCAAACAAGTTAAACAGCAGATCAAAGCAACTCATCAGACAGCAGGTCAAAGCAACTCATCTTATACTAAGCATAACCCCTACTGGGGTTACCATCAAGCCTAGCTTGAGGTAAGGTTGGGGCATTTTGAAGGGGTTGAGTTTTGAATAAGATGAGGGTTCTTGGTATCTCTACCAAGAGTAGAACTCAAAGGCTTTGAACAAGAGTTTTGGGAAAACTAGAGGTAAGATTAGTTGAGTGGTCTGTCTTGAAAACATAAGGAGATTATAGTATATCTCTCTCCATAGTTTTGTTAATAGAAGCTACTAAAAATGGTTTTGGTTACATAGGCATCTTGGCTCCTCTTTTGAAATGCCAGAATGTTTGAGAATATGTAAAGTAAGCCAAGATAGTTTTTGGTAAATAGCTTTTGCCAATTGAGGTGGAGGTAAAGAGTATCCTAAGATACACTTCATAAGAACAAGCGCAAACAAACAACAAGCAAGCACTGCACTAAAGCACAAGAAAAAGTTTTTGTTCCCCCTGATTTTTGCATTCTGGACAACAAATCAGGATTGCTGAAATTGGGATGTTATAGTACTGGGAGAAAACGGGTTGGAGACGGAGTCCAGGGCGGCCACACCAACTGGTGGCGTGGCCAGGGGTGGGCCTGCGCCACAGGCTGGTGTGAGACACCCAAGCTCCGTTTCCTTCCCTCTTTCGCTTCGTTGCTTTCCTTGTTGGATAAACACTGCAAAAATATATCTGGACAAAATTTTCGCGAAACTTTTCTTACCAGAACTGTTACCTATTCGAAAACAGACTCTACAGGTCTCTGAACTTGGTCTTTAATGAATTTTTCCAGAGTTACCACTTGAATAACATCAATATCTTAATCTTCATACACCTATTGCTTGAGTCATGAAACCTTTCACTTTCTTATTACACCATTTTCTCCACTAACCTGGAAATTTCTTTCACACAATTTTTATTAGCAACATTAGTATAAGCGAGGTAATAAACCTTTTAAGTTAAATTTCAACTGAAATCCATCAAAACATAAGCTACTGTAGCAACTCCTTCTGAAAACCCAAAAAGAATTCAAAAAGGAAATCGATTTAAGAAGGAAATGCAAGAGTGGCAAAAATCTGTCAAAACAGACCAGCAGGTACAGGTAAACTTTTTCGAAAATGTTCTGTTGCTCAAATCAAAAAGTTCAAAACTAACGAAAGTTAAATAACAACCTGGGGCAGAAGCACAAACAATTATAGCTCAAACTTTCATACAGAGATCTCTCACGAATTTTTACAGTGAAGCACAAAATTCTGTTTCGGGACAACAATTTCCCCAAATCTTACTTCTCTTTCATTAGAAGTTGATCTTGACACAAAAACCAAACAAAAAGTATAAGGAGAGGTTATTACCAAAGTAATAACTGTCAAGACTGAAAGAAACAAAAACAAAATTGAAAGCAAAAATATATTGGGTTGTCTCCCAAAAAGCTCTTTCTTTATAGCCATTAAGATGGGCATGATAATTTCAACGATGCTCGCATAAGATATGAATTGAAGTGAAAGAGAGTATTAAGGAGCAAAAATGCACATGTTTAAGTCTAACCCGCTTTCTATGCAAGGGAACTTTGGAAACAAACAAGTTTTTGAAACCAGAAACTGTAAGCATAAGAAAGCAAAACAAGCGCAACATAAAGAATTTAAGCATAAAACAAGGAAACTTAATATTATTGAGATGCATTAGAACAATCTTTCCTCTCTCATAATAACTTTCAGTATCATGCATAAACTTAACAATATAACTATCAGAAGAACCATCGTAGCACTGATCACTTATCCTAACAGAAAAAACAGGGACACTAGCTCTCATAACACTACTTTGTGAAACAATATTAGAGGTATCCTTACAAAGGATAGTGTGTCCCTCTTCTACATATTTAGTGACAAAGTCTTTCACATTGGCTATTATAGGTTCATCATCCATTTGTTTATCAGGTTCAACAACTTTATTTGTACTTTCATTAACCATACTAGCTATCATAGAATGTTCCTTTATATTAACTGGGAAAGGCATTGTCTCAATATAAGGTTCAGGTAAAACATGATTAGCAGTATAAACTTCAGTATTTCTTGTAGGAACACACTTAGCAACATCTTTATATGGTTCATGATACTTATTCCACTTCTTTTTAGGAACTTTAATATAGGAAACAAAAGCCTTAAAATAAGTTGCAATAGCTTGAGAGTCTAGACCATACGTATTTTTAATATTTTGAAAGTCATTCGTTCCCATAAAAGATTCAATGCATTCATAATGATAATTTATACCCGACTTTCTTCCTTTGTCATTCTCTCATGCCTCAGCATTGTCTTGAATACGGTCTAGAAGATCCCATTTAGCTCCTTCTTCCATGCGTGTAAATGATCCAGCACAAGAGGCATCCAATAAATCCTTATCATGAAGAGAAAGCCTTGCATAAAAGTTATTCATAAAAATATTGTTGGGGAGCTCATGAATGGGACATTTGAGCATTAGTAACTTCATTCTCCCCGAAGCTTGTGCTGTACTTTCTCCATCAAGAGGCCAAAAGTTATATATTTGATTCCGATCTTTATGAATCTCACTAGGAGGATAAAATTTTGAATAAAAGGAGGTACTATTTCCTCCCATTCAAGAGCTTGACCATTCTTCAGCAGCTTATACCATTCCTCGGCTCTTCCTTTCAGTGATAATGAGAATAACTTCTTCTTGCCTTGATCTATTGTAATACCTGCACACTTAAACAACCCACATAATTCGTGTACAAAGAGCAAATGATCACCGAGATGGACAATTCCATCTCCAACATAATAGTTATCCATAACACGATCAATAATTCGTGTAGGTATTTTAAAAGTATCATTCTCAGCAGGTGATGGTTCATCTACTACCTTAGTAGTGGTAGTAGAATTACGAAATAAGAAACTCAGCGAATTTTCCATATTGAAAATAAAGCAACTAACAGAAATAAACAATACTCACAGTAGAAGTTTCCTTTACTAGTTCCACTCTCCAATAGCGCTTCACTCCCCGACAACGGCGCCACAGAATAGTCTTGATGACCCACAAGTATAGGGGGTGTATCACAGTATTTTTGATAAGTAAGAGTGTCGAACCCATCGAGGAGCAGAAGGTGCTGGCTAGTGGCTTGGAGCAGGAATTCTCTGTAGATACTTAGCAAACAGATTTTTAGGTTTTTTTGATAATGCAGGTAAATAAAGTACGAGTAAATAAAAGAAAATAAGAATAAATGCAGCAAGTGGCCCAATCCTTTCTTCAGCAAAGGACAAGCCGGTTGTATTACTTAAGATGACCAAACGTTCTCGAGGACACATGGGAATATCGTCAAGTGCTTTCGCTTCATATAGTTAATTAATCTTCTTTAGTTTGCTAAGTGTTGTGTGGGTGAACCTGTGCTAATGTACCGACCTTCCTAGGACTAATACATACTTGTGATTATACCCCTTGCAGGCATCTGCAAGTACAAGAAAGTAATTAAGGTAGAAACCTAACCACAGCTTTAAACTCTAAGACCCTGACGTTCCTTGTGCAAAGGTTTCCTAACGGGGTTCAGGTTTCTGTCACTCCGGTAACCCCTATGATTAGTATCCAAATACACAATGCATTCCCCTAGGACCATATAGGTGAAGTGTCATGTAGTCGACGTTCACATGAAACCACTAGAAGAAGTACACCACAACTTAAATATCAAACCATTGAATCTTTCTCAACACAATTCCACTACTAACAACATGACTTCTCCCATGTCCTCAAGAACAAAACGAACTACTCACAAGACATCATATGGATCAAGATCAGAGATGAAATAATGATGTGTAACAATCTGAACATAAACAATAATTCAATGGTTCACTCAATAACATCAACTACAAGGAGTAATCAACACCGGGAAAGTTTCCCCTAAGAACTATGCAAGATTCAACCCAATTGTTACAGCCGTATGGAGTGGGTGATGATGGTGCTGGTGGATATGATGGTGGTGATGATGATGATGATCCCGATGAAGTCCAACTTGATGGTGGTGTTGATGGCGATGATCTCCCCTCTCCGAGAAGGAATTCCCTCGGCAGAATTCTGTCTGCCGGAGAGATCTTTCTCTCTCGGTGTTTTCCGCCCCGCAGAGGCGACGGAATCTTTCTATGGTCGCTCCCCGAGTCTTAGGGTTTTGGGAGGATAATATACGCCAAAGGGGAGAGTCAGGGGTGGACCAGGGCGGCCACACCACCTGGTGGCGTGGCCTAGGGTGGCCCGCGCCAGGTGGTGGTGTGGGCCCCCTGTGGCCCATATCCACTTCCCCTTCTGGAAATCTTCGTCTTCTGGAAAAATAGAAGTTTCCATGTATTTTTCCCGGATTTTCTGATCTTCGCGAATTTTGCCTCCAAACAGCACCTTTTCCATCAGAATCCTGACTATAGCGGTCCATGCTCCAAAAGTCATCAACCATGCAAAAACATATGAAATTACATAAGTATCATCTCTTAATATGAAATATATCAATGAATAACAGTAAATTATGATATAGAATAGTGACGGAAAATGGACATATCATAGCTCCAACCGTGCAGATGATTCTCTCTAGAGGTCCAGCTGAGTCTCACACTCCATCAGTTTAGCAATAAAGGCTGTCGAGCCTTCCGGAGTGTCATCATTGGGCCAGAGAGCATTGAAGATCCGAACGGCTGTAGTCATCATATCCGCGCTATAATTCTTCATAGTTTCAACCCGGGCAGCAAGGCTCACCAGCATGTCCTCCATATCATAAGGAATAGACTAGGAGCCAGGACCAACTGGAGTACCTCTCTGTAGGCGGAATTTGGCAATGGCAGCAGAAGCAATGGCATCGCTCTCTGGGAATTTGCCTGAAAACAAGACAAATAACATCAGTAACTATGGGCGCATGACCTAGAGAAAAAATGTCAGTGGAAGAGAAAAAACTGATGAGAGATATAACCGAGGATCTAGGTCAGCTCCTTGAGTCCGTCAACATTGGTCTTTTTGAGCTTCTCGTATTCTGTGGTCACCGACTCAAATTTGACGTCGGTTTCCTTTAGCAAATCTTGGTCCTTTTGGAGCTAAGTTTTTAGGCGTTCCTTTTCCTCAGAAAATTCTTGATCAGCCTTATCCATCTCAGCCTTGTGGGATTTTTTCAACTTATTGATTTTGGTATTCAACCGAGTAATCTCGTCATTTTTGAGCCAGAGTTCAGCAATCTCGTTGTCCTTCTTCTTGATCTCGGCCTCATGCTGCCCTGCTTGTTCGAGAAAGTGAAGCAGCATGTCAGGAAATTGCACACTATCTTCAAGGGACATTGCAAATAGTTTGTTGACCTGGTAGAGCCGAGGTATAATTATCCACCGAGTCAAGATGAAAAAAGGACAAAGGATGAATAACCAAGACGAGTTACCTCTGATCTCGGCCAAGTTCTTCCTCAGAATGATGTTCTCAGCTTCAACTTCGGCTGTGCTATTCGGATAGCAAGTTAGTTTGGACAACAAAGGATGCAGAGAAGTAAGATTAAAGAATACTGAGTGAGATAACGTACATTTCTTCTTCAGCTCAACTATCAGTTTACCATGCTTTGAGCGAAGATCCTTGTGTGTATCTAGAAGCCGCTGTAACTCGGTGGTACGGCGGTTGGTAGTGATCTGAAACAAACAATGTTAGCTAAGTGTGTGAATATTCGAAGTTTACAATATTCGGGCCAAGTAGAACTTAAACCGTCTCTAGGTGTGTGAATATTCGAAGTTCACAAGATCCGGGCCAAGTGGAACTCAACCCGACTCTAGGTGTGTGAATATTCGAAGTTTACAAGATCCGGGCCAAGTGGAACTTAACCCGGCTCTAGGTGTGTGAATGTTCTAAGTTTACAAGATCCGGGCCAAGTGGAACTTAACCGGAATATAGGTGTGTGAATATTCGAAGTTTACAACATCCGGGCCAAGTGGAACTTAACCTAGCTCTAGGTGTGTGAATATTCGAAGTTTACAAGATCCGGGCCAAGTGGAACTTAACCCGGCTCTAGGTGTGTGAATATTCGAAGTTCACAAGATCTGGGCCAAGTGGAACTCAACCCGGCTCTAGGTGTATCAATATTCAAAGTTTACAAGATCCGGGCCAAGTTGAACTTAACCCGGCTCTAGGTGTGTGAATATTCAAAGTTTACAAGATCCGGGCCAAGTTGAACTTAACCCGGCTCTAGGTGTGTGAATATTCAAAGTTTACAAGATCCGGGCCAAGTGGAACTTAACTCGGCTCTAGGTGCGTGAATATTCAAAGTTTACAAGATCTGGGCCAAGTGGAACTTAACCCGGCTCTAGGTGTGTGAATATTCAAAGTTTACAAGATTCGTGCCGATTGGAGCTTAACCTCGATCTAGGTGTGTGAATATTCAAAGTTTACAAGATCCAGGCCAAGTGGAACTTAACCCGTCCCTAGGGGTGTGAATATTCGAAGTTTACAAGATCCGGGCCAAGTGGAACTTAACCTGGCTCTAAGTGGGTAAATATTCGAGGCTACTAAGGAACTACGCTAGTTTTATAGGAGCATCCGGCCGAGTAACAAGTTACTCCCCAGAGGCTCGGGGACTAGTGGATATATCTCTAAGTACTTGCATAGATGTAAAAGCATGATGAAGAGGTTTACCTCCATCATTTGGCCTGCACGTGAAATTGCTTTAGAAGCTATATTCATTTGGGCGCTGAACTCGACGGGGCCAAACTTTTCTGGGATATCATTGTTGAGATTGACGAACTCAGCATCATTCCAATTGTTGACATATTCAATCAGAGTGCCGTAGATTTCCCCGAAGAGAGTTTGTGCCACAACCAAGCCTTTGGCATGAGCCTCTTTTCTGGCCATCTATGCAGCAACTAGGCTAGTGTGTAAAGTAAGTTTCTTACTGCCATCAGACCCGGAGGCCGATGACCCGGAGGCAACACCACCCTTCTTTATGTTTGATGCGAGAGTATGCTGTCCAGATTCTACGGATGATCCCTTAGGGGTTTTGGCGGCCTCTGCAGCTGTTTGGCCCTTGGAGGCATCAATACCCTTTTTTGCCTTTGTGACGGGTTTACCTTGAAGCGTTTGCTGAAAGATTTCCTTGGCAAAAGGTGTTGGCATAGGGGCTTTGGCCTTGCGGCAGAACTGGGCTTGGTCTTCTTGCCGAGTCTTGGAAGACTCAGACGAGGCAGGAGGAGTGGGTGCAGAACTAGAAGCTGGTGCTGGTACTGGTGCTGACACTGGTACTGGTGCTAACACTGGTCCTAGTACTAGTGCTGGTGCTGGTACTGATGAAGTAGAAACTTGGGCCGGTCCTGATATAACTGGCACCTTGGTGATGGCAGGTTGCGGCTGAGCCGAAGAAGAGCTGGGGTGATCCGACATAATCGTATCCTCGGTAGTGCCACTTCCCCCCGCACCGATGTTGCCCTCCTCGTGACGTGGTGGGCTAAGGTTTAGAGCTGCCGCGGAGCTCTCCAGAATAGAGCTCAGCGAGCACGGGTCATCGTTGCGAGTGGGAGATGGGGCACTTCAGATAGGCGAAGCAATGCTCGAGCCTCTCTAGGGGATATCCCTAGCAGCCCTGCCGAATCAGACAAAGAACAACAAGTTATAACAGAGAAAGAGAGAAACAAGAAATGCATGAAGATAAAGCAAGGATGGAAAAGAGACTTACTCAGAGGAAGTAGGTGGCTCCTTGGTCTTCAGGGCTCGTCAGACCGTGGCCTTGGGAACCCTTGACGCTCCTTGATTACAGCACCCTTGACGCTGAGTTTCTTCTGCCTCTTCTTAGCGGGGGCGGCTCGGAAGAAGCAAGCGAGGTCACCGCACGCTTCTTGGAGGCAGCAGGAACCGGATCGCCCACAGAAAGAGGAGGATCCTCATGGACCTGCCTGGCCGGATTAGCTGAAGCCGAATCAATTGGAAACACGTAAGAGATGGGCAATGGGTCAAGTACCTCCAAAATCTCACAATCATCATCTTCATCATCGTTAGGCCAATCCCTTAAAGAAGAGGCCTTACCAGATGTTCGTTTGGAGCCATCTGGAGTGGGCAGAAATATTTCTGAATCCGGCTCCACCGTGTCTGAGGCTTGACGGTCCTTCCCCCATTTAAGGGACGGCTCCATACCATCTTCAATGGTCTGCTGAAGAAACAACTAAAGGCAAAAATACAAAAGAAACGAGTAAGAGGATTGTCCGACATAAGACAAGACTCGGAAAAGGGATCAAGTGGGAAACATATCGGAGGAGGCATCTTATCCTGGCAGAAATGTTCCAACCCCTATTCCCACTCTTTGGTGAACTCCTTCTCTATCTTGAAGATAGCCTTGACCCGGTGGAAAATCTCGGTGTTGTTGAGCTCAAAGGAGGAGGTTCGGTTGGGGTCAAGATTCCCACTCATATGGCAGAGCTTGTGTGTGCGTTTCTGTAGGGGAGAGATCTGGCTACGAACGAAGGTGATCACCACATCCTCGGTGTGTAGCCCCAACTTGTTCAGCTCCTTGATTCGTTTCTCCACCTGATTCGCCAAGGGAGTTGGCCGCCTTGGGATTCGGTTCCACGAAGAGGTATCTGGCACACCTAGTTTGAAGGGGCGCAGCCAGATCAGATCCTCATAAGTGTTATTCCTCACGTAGAAGAACGTCCGGGCCCAGCCGTCGCAAGACTCGAGACCAGTGACTCGGGGGAATGCAGAGTTTTTAAAGGGAGAGATAGAGGCTCCACCGCACTGGATTAAGGATTTGTCGGCGGGGGCAACAAAAGGATCAGGGATGTCATTTTTGTGGAGGCCAAAGAACTTGATCCAAAGGTCAGTGGTGGGCCAAAGTCCGACATACCCTTCTAATTCGGATGCGAAGGAGGAAAGTGAGGTGATGGCGTTCGTCGGAAGGTTATGCAGTTGGAGCTCATATGTGTTGATGAAATCATGGAAAAAATCGCTGACAGGGAGACCGAAGCTGCGTTGGAAGTGAGAAAGGAAGACCACGAACTCACCCAAATTGGGTGAGGGAGAGATTTCCTGGCAAGGGAGGCGGCAGGTCACCCCTTCAGGGATGCGGAGGGTCCGGTAGAGCCAGTCAAGATCATCTTGATAGACCTAGGACCGGCTCAGGTGCCGCGTTCGTGCACCTCGCTGCCCTCCTCCTACTCCTTCTCCTCCTCCTCAACAATGGCGATCTGATGGCTCAAAATACGATGAGCTCGTTGGGAACCCCAAGAGGAAGGTATGATGAGCACAAAAACAAGTTTTCCCTCAGTTATGAAACCAAGGTTATCGAACCAGTAGGAGCAAGGAAACAACCCCAAGGTGTTGTTTCCAACTTGGAATCCTGCACAACACAACCACAGAACTTTGCCCCAACTTACAGTGAGGTTGTCAATCTCACCGGTTTTTGCTGAAAACAAAGGCTTAAACGTATTGTGTGGAAGATAGTAATTGCTTGCAGAAATTAAATAGTAAAACCGTAAATAGTAGATAGATTGATGGTAAAAGAATGGACCAGGGTCCATAGTTCACTAGAGGTGATTCTCCTTAAGATAGATGACAAGTTGGGTGAACAAATTATAGCGGGGCAATTGACAGACACCGAGGAAGCATACATGCATATACTAATCATCTTGACTCCTATGAGATTTGATTGGCATTACAATATTATACATAGACCCTAATCTAACTACATCTATGACTAATAATCCACCTTCAGGTTATCATCCGAACCCCCTCCAGTATTAAGTTGCAAGCAACATATAATTTCATTAAGCAAAGTGTGTAAAGTAAACAATACGATTGCCCCATGGACAAAGGATTGCTGTTTTCTCCCTAGTAGCAACAACACATCTAGTACCTTAGAGATTCCTGTCACTTCCCTAGATTACCAGAGGCATGAACCCACTATCGAGCATAAATACTAACTCTTGGAGTTGCTAGCATCTACTTGGCCAAGATAGCTACTAACAACGGAAAGCACGCAAGATCACAAATAACATAGACATGATAGAATCAATAATCAATCTGAAATAGCATCTCAATATCCATCAGATCCCCGCAAACACAACATGTAGGATTACAAATAGATGATCTTCATCATGAACGGAGCTCACAAGATCTAAACATGGTAGCACAAAGGAGGAGAACCAACCATCTAGCTACTACATGGACCCATAGTCCAGGGATGAACTACTCACACATCACACCGGAGGCAGGCATGATGATGAAGAAGGCCTCCAGGGTGATCTCTCCCCTCCGACAAGGTGTCGGGAACAGCTTTAGATCCCTCCCAATATAGGGATGGAGATGACGGCGACTACATAGTCTTTCGTGGATTTTTTGATCGGGTACTTAGGGTTTTTGTCCCGGGAGGCTTTTATAGGCGGAAGGGAAAGGTCGGTGGAGCACCAGGGGGCCCACACCCCCTGGTGGCGTGCCCCCAGGACGCGCCGCCCTAGGGTGTGGCCGCCCAGGTGCGCCACTTCGTCTCACCTCCGGAATCTGTGTTGCTTCGGGTAAAATATTGACTTTAACTTTTGTCCGGTCCAATCCCAAGAATATTTCCTTACTAGCTTTTCTAAAACCAAAAACAGCAGAAAACATGCAACTAGCACTATGGCATCTTGTTAATAGGTTAGTTCCAGAAAATGTGTAAAAATACTCCAAAGTGTGGACAAAACATAAGAAAGTAGAAATAAAACAAGCATGGAACATCAAAAATTATAGATACATTTACGACGTATCACGATCTCTTCTTCTGTCATCTCCAAGTTGCTGTCCTCGCAGACCCAATCTATGGTGGAGGATAGTGGCCCCATGGTGGCGTGGCTATGCGGGAGCGGCAGCGCGGCTACAATGGAGAAGCACTGCGTCGGGACATGACAACGGCAGGGCTACACGGAGTGGAAGCAGCGGCAGCGGCAGTGTTGTTGTGGTGAAGAAGAAAGAGGAAGAATAGAGGCAGAGACGCGTGCAAAGTGGGGGAAACAACCAAGGGGCGCCCCTCTTCCCTTTTTTACCACGCCCCTAAGTGGGGAAGTGGGATCCAACAGTACAGCGAAGCCACACGGTGTGGCCGTGTATTTGCCTGGTCAGCCAATCAGAGGCAGGCCACAGGGAGAAGCAGAACCCACGACTCGACATGGTGATACAATTAACGAGGAGGCAGCCACGATGTGATGTTTGCAGCAGTTATCCCGGACAATGAATACAATAACCAGCACAGTAATTGGTGCATTCCATTAAAATGAGGCAAAACAATGATTACCCTCCACGTAGGATATGGGGAAGCGTATGAGAGAAGGAAGGATAACCCGGATAAATAGGAGGTAACCTGGCAGCGAGTAATATCTCGGAATGAGCCAAGGGATTGCCAAGTCAAGAGAGCCCAGTTACAGGATAACTCGGCCAAGAGAGCACAAAACTTGGTAGGTTGAACCTGCTGTGGCCTTATCAGCTGAAGTTGCTAAGACCGCACCAGCTTTGGGGACTAATGTTGGGGGATACCCCCGGGTAGGGTCATGCTGGGGTATGAAGGCCATGTTAGCCAAGGTACGGTAAGGCCAAAGCGTAAGCTGGCCGAGTCACCTCAAGGCAGGCCAGCTTATAGAATGACCCGACATGAAGGATATTCGTCTAACATTGTCCCGGCCGACATATAGCGTATGTAGGCTAGCTTCTTTGTAACTCGTTTGCAGGTACCCACATGGCCGAGTTAACTAGGCTTGAGCCGAGTTACCACTTGGCTTACAAGGGAAGGAAGGAATCTTCTTGGTCAATGGTTTTCTCTATCCACTGTAGCATGAGCTAAGCGGACAGAGGGATGGACCAGCGAGTATGGGCCGACAAGGGTGATGTAGCCAATGTCGGGTGACGGTGGCTGTGTTGGATGATGATACAGCACAGAGGGGCTTGGTGAGGCTTACGCCCTGACTCCGGATTAGCTTAGACATAGAAAAGAGGAGCACCGCTTTGCTATTTTGGCCGAATATTCCTTCCACGTATGCCCTAACTTGTAACCTTGCCCCCCTATATAAGGAGGGGCATGATCTCCATAGAGGAGGTCGGACATATTGACTAAGGGAAAACCCTAGAGAAGTAGTTGTGGGTAGTAAGAGCAATAGGCTCCTTCCCACGAACAGCTCAAGGTGCCCTTGTAATCCACCATTGATAAGAGATAAATACAAGTATCCGTGTGTGGAATCACCACACTATCCCTCCCTGGATTCCTCTAGTGCACATTGGCCCCATCTTTAGCCTATACATGGCTTCTGCTGTGCCACCACCATGACAACACATGATCAAAATATAAGAAGCACAAAGTCTGTACAAGATTAAAAACTAATTATTCTTACTATTGCGCTTAGGTGCCCAACCAATGCATCTAGTTCGGTTTGTTAAGCATTGTGCGAAACAATTTATCTTGTTTTTCAGCGTTCATCTGCAAAAGGAGACTAGTGATATAGATGTGCAAATAGAAATTTCGAATGTGATATGGTACTAGTCTTAACAAACCATACCATAATCTTTGGATCAAACCAGTGGTCGAGAAGATCTATCCACTATTGGTCAGTCATAGTGTGTTCCATAGGAGTCGTTCTTTGAATATCCTTGCTTGCCTTACCATCAAAGTATTTACTCTTTAGCCTATGGCGATGCTGACGCAAAGAACATGAGAACATGCCCATGAGAACATACTCTACATCCTCATTATCCCGATCGAAGTTGAATTTTGTCTGTGAACAAGAATGGAACATTTGATGTGTTATGTGACTTAGAATAGAACCAAGAGCAAGCTTGAATGCATGGGACAGAGCACCATGACTTACTTGTAACTTCTGCAGTAATGAATTGTAATGGTCAGCGGTCTGTTGGTGGAGCTTGAACGATGTGAAGATGGGAATATTATTCCTGACAAAAATGCCTATTTCGGATGCTAGAAAAGAACATTCTTATGGATCTTCTGGCCTTCACTTGCCAGGCAGAATAGAATTGATGCAATATCTAGATTGTGTTCCAAATTTTTTAGCTTCAAGCTTTTTTTCCTACCATTGGCCCCCTTTTCTTAAATCTTCATGTAGCTACCAATTCAACGTTTACATCAAGCTTGCATGGTATATATAAGGAAGCATGCATCGATAATCCGTGGAACACATACCTTGTTTGGCGCCAGGCTGATCAATAGATTGGTGATCATCACTAGCTTGTTTGTGTTGTGCCAGCAGTGTTAGGCAATTAGAGGTCAAAACTGGTTTGACTGTCAATTGTTGCTTGGTATCTAGATTGGCAATTGGTGATTGTGGAATGTGTGGGATGGTATTTTCCGCGTCTACTTCTGTTGGAACCTGTGGTGTGCCGCCAAGACGACACTTTTTAGTCATATGTGAGTTTCCTGATTTTCATTTATTGTATTTCTTGGTGTGTGTTTGTGTTCCACCAGTAGCATTAGCAGGACCGCTTGTCGACGCTTCGCGTTTGGTACCTGAATGTATCTCACATGAACCAGCTGATTCCGGACACACATAAACGATACTTCAATCTGTTATAGTTCTATATGTAATGAGACGCAAATGGAACAAAAGCATATTAAGGCAAAATGTGTTGAATATATATGATGCATGAACTAGGCAGTGGGCATTGCAATTTTTTTGGTGGGATTGAGATACAAAACAAGGAAGATGCAGTAGATATCACAATTAAAAAATAGAGCAAGCACCTTGGGGGGGTGGACAAGCGGGTGGACTAGCAGGGAGGTCCTCAATGGTCCAACTTCCTGAGTTAGGTCTCCCTCAAAATATTGTACATCAACAAAAACCAATGCTAAATCAGACACTTGCCGGTCATAGTTTTTATGACTGCTGGTATCTGGAAGGGTCTTAGGTGAACCAACTGATTCCTGACACACATAAGCGATACATTAATCTATCAAAGTCCTATGTAAAATGAGACACAGATAGAACAGAAGAATAGTAAGGCAAGATATGCTGAACATATATGATGCATGAACTAAGCAAATGTCATTACACAACATTTTGTGGGAATTGAGGTACGAAACATGGAAGATGCAACAAATATCTCAATGAAAAGATAGAGCAAGCACCTTGGGCAGTGGACAAGCAGGTGGATTAGGGAGGGGTTCTCAACCGGTCCATCTTCCTGAGTCAGGTCTCCCTCGGGGTCTTGTTGATCTTGAGGATCAAATTCTACATCAAAATCCTGGAATTCATGATTGGTGGTGGTAGCTATGAAAGATCTAACTCTCTACAAGCCGAGCAACCTTCCATATTTGGAATTCTTTAATAATCTATCTTCCCTAATCTTCTGTTCTCCCTCATCAGTCGGCCGCAAATCAGCTTACATACATCAGCAAAACATATATCTTATGAGATTTAAGAGCCAGGTATGTGCAGAAGAGAAAGTTAGTACAGTGCTAGCAAGCAGTTGAAAGCTCTGAAGGAACAATGACAGACATATGCATATATGATGGCTCGACAAGAAATGTTAGAGTACAAGATAAAAAACTCAGTGCGAGAATGCAGTGAAAAAGCGACAAACTACTTTCAAACAAATGCATAAAGAGCATATGAAGTGTATGGCAACAACCTTTGTGACCGCGATTACACAATTTCCTTCCCCTGCCTTTGTCGGACATATGGCGAGCTACGACCTCGCAGCTTGCCCTTTAGTGGATTTGCCTCCCCATCTCTCCGGCACCACGGACAAGGTCGAGGAAGCAGATCCGGTGCCGTGGATTTTGGGAAGTGGATCCAACAAAGCTGCGACAATGTTGCTGAGCCGACTCCGGTGCCGTGAACCTCGTGTACAGAGGAGCTGATCTGGTGCGGGCCGGCATCAGGAGTTGGTAAAACGTCTTCGGTCGCTACGGTGGCATGCCGGTGGAGAGGCTATGAAGGGGACATGGGATGGAAGGAGCACGACCGTGGTCGTGCAAAGTGATCTCGAGGGATTCGTCCCGAAGGGCGCGTGTGGTACTAGTATGTTTGAAACTTTGAATTGTGTGGCGCATGGAAATTTACAAGACAAACCATTTTGAGGAATGGCCTTTGGTGTGTTGTTTCTGGACTGAAGGGTAAGATGGAAATTTCATACTGCTTGAATTTTGGATGCATGAGCCATTGTGGTGGGTGTTTCTGGCGCACTACTTGGTGGAAGAGGTGATTTCGGCTTGTGTTTTGTCACTAAGTTGATTTTTTGTACTCAATCTACTACTGCTGACATATGTATGGTTACTCAGGTGCCCATGATTTGGTACCTAGGGCCTGCGGAAAGGATTATGGCCCATGAAGAGTCAAGATGAAGATCCAAAAGAGCAACCGACAAAGATTATAGTTATAGTAGGAAAGAGGAACAAATACCGACCTAGAGTTGGTATTGTAATTATGTAACCTATCCGCATATAGATTTGGGACCCGACTTATTATATATAGGACGGGAGAAGCATAGGAGAGATCACCAAACAATCCCCAAGAGATTTGTAACAAAGCAATCCATTGTAATATTCAGGCGACTTTGATCCCATTGTTTCCTGACTTCCGACGAAATCCCTAGTGTTCTCTTTTCCGCAAAACCCTTAGTCCTTCTTTATGGACATTGCTGAGATCTCCCCTCGTCAATTGGCACCGTCTATGGGAAACTTGAATGCTGGAACCATGAATGCGTTGGAATTCCTTTCGCCAAATAGCAACCCCACAAAAGCAGATCCATGCCTGCCCAACCCTATGACAATACCCGCCGATTTCAACGGTAGATCTGGTATGATCATCAGAAGCTTCCACTTCCAAGTTGAAAACCCTCAACTGCCACGCCCTTCGGCCCTAATTGCATTAGAGCTATCGGCGGGGCAAGCTACGTTTACAGTGATTCCAAGATCATCTATTGGATCCTTCATGGATGCCCCGGTGGAAATCGAAGCACCCGACAAAAACAAGCAAGATGAGACGGATCTAGGGGACCTTGATGGTATTTACGACAATCTCTCCTTCGGGTCAGATTCCCCACTAACTCCACCACACAGAACAAGTCCAGCAAACTCCGAACCCGAGGAAAGCAGTGAAAGCATCGATTTTGGAATAAGGATGGCAGAAATATACCCGAACCAGAAATTTATGGACTTCACTGGTCCACCCGACAGTGTCTCCCCCAATTCGGATGATGACGCCACAAGTCCATATACTACGCAGCACCAAGTATGCGTGATCATGGGCGATGTATCAGCCAAGCAAGACTCCAACGGTAATCCTATTTTTAACCCTGATGATATCCTATCAAGCAACAATGTAGGAAACTACGGAAACGAAGGAAATAGCGGAAACAGGGAAGACCCAGCAAACAACCGCGTAACCCCAGGAGGAGGAGAGCCACGCGGAGGCGAGAGGCAAACCCTCTGACTGCCATCCAAAGCATGGGAAAAAGCAAGAGCAGCAATTTCGGGAGCAATTCCCATGACAGCTGACGCTACTCGCAAAGATATACTGGAAAACAAATATTTGCTCCATTGCAAAAAAGGGACCTGCTAAGGATGTAGAGGCAGCTAGACGAAAGAAAGAGGCTTGCCGATGAATCCAACCTACGACGGGCCCAACTAAGCTCTACCCGAGGATCAGGGAGCATGACTGGAGGAGCACCATCAGGAAGGGGAACATCTCGACTATAGAACATCCCCGAAGGAGATAGAAGTGAACTGATCTAAGATCTGGATTTTTCTTTCATGTCAATAGATCAAGCAGGAAATATCAAGGCAAAAATAGCTCAAGAAGTAATCATGGCCACACAAACATATCTGATAACAACTCAACCTGCACCCGATGATCCTCGTGCAACCCTCCACCGCTCCGCCCTGATGAACCTCGGCATGGTGGGAGCATCTCTCGCGCATGCAGAGCATGGAACCATACGGCAAACCGATAGATCCCTGCACCTTGGTAGCAGCCCTTGACAAACAGGTCACACTCGACGATCATGATCGCCTCATCGGGTCCACTTCTCGGGATCAGAACCGCGAAATGATGCAAGAAACGACATTACACGGTGAAGGATCGATCGATCCAGGGAAGAGCGTAGCAGCCGAAGGTATTATGGTGGTGAAAGTGAGGAAGAGCAAGAGCTATGCGGAGCCATTTGCTTTACCCGGCGGGTTCGCAGGACTCCGGTACCAAATGATTTCAAACTACCTCACGATCGTCAGAAATACGATGGCCTCCAAGAGCCCAAAGTTTGGTTGACAGATTATCTGGCTATAGTTAAACTACAAGGCGGCTCTAAGGCCATGGTGATGCAAATCTTGCAACTGCATTTAACCAGCGCGGCTAGCTCGTGGTTAAGACAATTACTCGAAGAGTCTATCAGCAGCTGGAACAATCTAGAGGACAAATTTATCAGAAATTTCAATTAAGTGGCGCGCATCTCTAGAACAACTACAAGCCTGTAAACAAAATCCAGGAGAATCAATACGAGCTTTGTAACTACCTCGGTGAATTACGCTCTTAGTTAATGCCTGGATGAACGAAAGTGATTAAAATAGTACGGTGGGGCCCAGGGCCACTCACGGTAGACCTTTCGGCCGTCCTAACCACTTTCAGACAACAGGACATGAACGAGCGGCGTAATCGGTAGGCGAAGGGATCAACTACATACACAAGTGAGTATGTATGCAAGCCACATACAACAGTACATCAGAGACATTCCATCTAAAATAAATAGAAATAGTGCAACGCCATACGGCAAGATCCAAACATCCTAGATAGATATAATAATTTAGGATAGCTCCTCATACATCACACATCAGAGTATCAGGCGGAAGCGGAAACAAGATCCGAGTACGGATAAGAAGCAAATTGGCATAAGATGCCCCATAAATAAACACATCCCGCCCACAGATCACACGGATCCCCGTTCCCGGAATCTCTACACCGAATGATCGTTGCCAACATCATCTGTCTCTTCCAACCAGTATCCATCTTGCGGGTATACCTGTTCGTCTGAATCAAACAATTTATCGTGTGAGACCCTAGGGGTACTCAGCAAGTCTTAATGCCACTAAAGGGGACACAACCTGGGGTGACGCAATTGCAGCAAAAGATAATACCTAACAATTCTATAGAGACTCGCTAACCTTCCGCCTAACCAAGGGTAGATGGAAGTCCGTGAATTAAGATCAACAGTTATAACAGAATTATTAACAGATCCATCCTCCTCCTCGCTTACCAACGAGGAAGCGGACGAACAACCCCCATCATCCGTTGGCAGTTTTATTAACCATTCCATGAGTATTGCACTATTTACTAATCAAGTACTTAGTCAATTCAAAAGTGGTACTTTAGTTATACTTGTATATGATCGAGAAACTATGCTCCAAGTCGTCCATAACCGCGGACACGGCTTTCAGAAAGATTTACCCTGCAGGGGTGCACGAATAGCAACACACACTCGATCAACCTCGGAAAAACCAAATCAAAACCCAACGAGGCATTCACGACAAAGCAATCACAGGATTCAGAAATATTTCAGGGGGCCACCCCATTAAGCTACCCGCAACGAAGTTGGCCGGCTCCGAGACGGACCCAAGGTTTGTGTCAATGGCTGTAAACGACTGGGAACCCGAAAGTGTGACTGGGCTTGTCGATACCGCGAAAACATTCCATGATCCAAAACAGTACAGGTGCTCCCCGCACAATCTTAAATAAAGCAGTAACATGGCATAAGTACAGGATAGTAATAAAGCCCCAAACTACTTGTGGCCCCAAGAAATAAGAATGAATCAAGCTCTGGCTCAGGGGGGTCCATAAGGCCTCCCGGATGTGGATAGTGCGAATAGTCGAGGAACAGGAATCAAGTACTCGGGGTCCTACGGGACACAAGTGAGCATGAAAAAAAAACCAAATAGCAGATATTGCTCACCGGTGCCTCTTTCATTAGTTATCCCATTACTACTCAGGTTATGTTGTTTAGGTACCTCATTATCCATCAGACACTCACATACCCTACTCATGCTTTTTTACGACTCGCATGGCTCAAACAACTCCTGTAGTAATGGCTCATGGGACCGGAACAAGCTTAGTGTGGTTTAAAAGTAAAGGCTATGCAATACTTGGGATTCAATTTAATGCAATCGTGACTCCATGATGCAAGAATAAGATAGAGGCAATAGGTACAGTATGTATGCAAGCATGTGGTAGTGCTTGCCTGGCAGCTCAGTTGAAGCGAGAGATGGATCTGGGTAATACTCCTGTGATTCCTGGTAATTCTCCTGCTGGGCGTCTATTCGAAGAAGAACCAAACAAACAAGGGCCAACATAAATAAAGTGCACAAGCATATGAATTAAAATGCGACAAGCAAACAAGCATGCCATGATGCATGATGCACAATTTACATGGCATTTAAGTAGCATGGCAAAAGTGAGGTGTGGATACAAGAAATAAAGCACTTGATCATTTATTTGCCCAAGTTTTATTGTCATAAACGGTTCAGATTTTAAATGACGACATGATGCATGCTTAAATTCAGAACAAGGATTGCATAAATAGAACGGGCTCGTCGCGCTGATCGATTTAGACATATTATTTGTCAAATTTGGAGTTATAAAACAAAAGTTATTAATTAATCAAGTAAGAGGGCATTTTCTTGTAATTTTAATCAACTCGAGATTTAAAGTGTGCATAATATATTTAGAAGGGCATATTTGAATTCCTCTCATCTTTCTGATTCCCAAACATATATTATTTGTATTATTTGGATTTGTATTTTTAAAATTATTTGAATCTGAAAAGAATTTGAATTTAAATAAATTTGGAAAAGATTTGAATAAAAACAGACTCAAGGTAAAACTTTTTACACCCAGGAAAAATTGACCCCAGACATTGACAGGTGGGGACACCGCGGACTGGGGCCACGCGCGCGAGAAAACGCGTTTTGCACGCGGACTGGGCTAGCCGCGGACGCTGACAGGCGGGGCCAACTGGCGCAGGGGCCACGTGCCAGCGTGAGGCTGCCAGGGGCTGACAGGTGGGTCGTCGGCTGGACCGCGGATCGCGGCCGGGAAAAGCCGAGGGGGTTTCGGTAAAACTGACAAGGCGGCTGACTAGTGGGCCAGGCGATACCGCGGGTTGAGGAAAATAAAAAGGTGGGGGGCTTTTTAGAAAATGACAACGGGCCCGCAATGTTTATCGTCTTCGCGCGGGGCGGGGACTCGAACCGGGGACGAGGGCGTGCGCGCGGAGGGGTCTAGCCAGTGCGGCTGGCTCGGGTAGCTGTCAGGAGGGTAGCGGGGGACTAGATAGGGCTTGCACGGCGCGGAAAAAACCTGCCGAAGACGGCGAGCTCTGGCGCACGGTGAGCGCTCGAGCAAACGCACGGCGAGGCTATAGCGGTATGGTGAGGCGGAGGTTGTCAGGGAGAGGGAGTTGCTCACCGCGAGTTGCCTGGTGGTGTTGGATCGGCGCGAGGAGCGGCGAGGCGTCGGGGATGCAGGCGCTCCGTCGGCTAGGGTTTCCTGCAGGGCGGCGAGGCGCGGGGTTGCTGGGGAGCTTCTCCTTCGCGTAGGCGTGGTCGGGGTGATGCAGTAGGGCTTCCTCGGTCGCCCAGGCCACCTCCAGGTCAAGCGCACCGGCAGGATCGACGGGGCGAGGTGGTTGCTGGCGGCGACCGGCGACGGCTACTGGTGGTTGGAGAGGAAGGAGGGGAAGAAGGGGGCGTCTCGGGGTGGATCTGGGCGAGCTCTGGGAGACGTGAGGAGGGAGGAAAAGGAGGAAAAGGGAGGGTAGTGGGAGGCGTGCACGGCAGGAAAAGGTGGACTCGGTTCCACCTTTTCTCCTCCTCCTCGCCGAGCACATGGGCGAGCTGGCTGGGGCTGGACCTGGGACTGCAGGTGGACCAGGGCTGGGCGAGAGAGACGGCAGGGTGGGGCTGGCACGAGGGAGAGAGAAGAGAGGGAGCGACTAGCTCGGGCTAGGGTTAGGTGGTGGTCTCGGGTTAGGTTTAGCTAGGGTTAGGGTTAGGGTGTGGCTTAGCTTAGAGAGAGGAGGGGCTAACTGAGGTGTGGGCCAGGTGGTCATGCTAGAGAGAGAGAGAGAGAGAGAGAGAGAGAGAGAGAGAGGAGAGGATTAGAGTTATGGTTTAGTAGAAAATTAGAGAGAGAGAGAGAACTAGCTAGGTTAGGTTTTATTAGGTTTTAGATTTTAATTTTTGATTATGAGGACAAAACAAGAAGATCCATGGGGCTTGAGCTTGCATGATCTAATGTGGAAGAGAGACAAGAAGAAAGAAAGAGGAAGAAAAGAATTAGGTGGAGAGGTTCTCATATGATCATATATGTAGAAAAAGAATAAAATAAAAGAAAAGAAAAGAATGTGGATAAGACCATCCCAAGTGGAGCATGGTGGAGGCTAGAATGATCATGAGGTGGAGGTGAAAAGAATTCTAAGAGAAAGAAAAAGAAAAGAATTATGAAATAGGCCTCATGTGGTTCATGCATGAGAGAAAAATAAAATAAAAGAAATAGATATAGATGAGGATTTGGAATGGTGGAAGGAAAAGAGATGACCCATGTAGTAAAGCTCCACTTAAAACAAAGGAAAACCAAAGGAGCAAAAAGGTGGTGGAGAGATGTGCATGGCCCATGCAAAAATAATAATGCCATTATTTATTTTGTGACAACAATAATAATATGATGGCATTATTCTTATGCATTTCCAAGAAGTGGAATAAAGCCAAGCAAGGAATTGGAAAGGTTTGATCCACCCCAACCCACATGAGCTAGAACAAAAATAGCAAAAGAAAGGTAAACAAGCTCATGGTTAATGGGATGGTGGGATTATAAAGTGGTGAGAGAGAAAGGTGGTGTAATGGAAATAAAGATATGCCCCCAACTCAACTTGGGCATTAAGTAATATATCAAAAGCCAAATACAATATCAAGAGGCAAATACAATTATTAATGCATGTGAAAGAAGAGCCAAAGAAAAAGGGTTTTATATGATGCTCAAATGCAAGGTGGCATGATGACATGAGCATGATATAATTATGATGCAACAATAATATATATGAAGTAGCCAATATCTTACTAGGGCAAGTAGCATTCCAATTGTTAGACAATTGGGGTGCTACAACTCTCCCCCACTAAACAGGAATCTCGCCCCGAGATTCTAGGAAGAAGAAGACTCAAAGAGGGTAGGATACTTGGCACGGAGCTCATCTTCATGTTCCCAGGTTGCTTCATCAACGGAATGGTGCGACCACTGCACCTTGCAGAACTTGATGGACTTGTTGCGAGTCCTTCTTTCTGCGACTTCAAGGATTTTTGTGGGGTGTTCTTGATAAGACAGATCTTCTTGGAGATTGATGAGTTCATGGTCCACGGTCCTGCCGGGATCCTTGAAGCACTTCTTAAGTTGAGAGATGTGAAAAACATCATGGAGTTTGAGTTGTTCAGGGAGCTCAAGAGCATAAGCAACTTCTCCTCTTCTTCCATGAATTTTGAAAGGACCGATGTACCTAGGAGCCAGCTTTCCTTTGATACCAAAGCGGTGCGTGCCTCTCATGGGAGTGACACGAAGATAAACGAGATCACCAGGGACATACTCCATGTCCGTGTGCTTTTTGTCATAATTGCTCTTCTGGCGACTTTGAGCAATCTTCAGATTTTCAAGAATGATGTGAACTTTCTCCTCCGCTTGAGTTACAATGTCGGGGCCAAACAATAATCTTTCACCTGCGCCCGACCAACCAATCGGAGTTCTACACTTGCGACCATAAAGAGCCTCAAATGGTGCCATCTTTAGACTTTTCTGGAAACTGTTGTTGTAAGAGAATTCAGCATAAGGAAGACATTCTTCCCACTTCATGCCGAAAGAGATAACGCAAGCACGGAGCATATCTTCCAGAATCTGATTGATCCTTTCGACTTGTCCTTGCGACTGAGGGTGGTAAGCTGTGCTGAAGTTTAGCTTTGTTCCCAAAGCATTTTGGAAACTTCCCCAGAACTTGGAAGTGAAGATGCTTCCACGGTCTGAACTGATCTCAAGAGGAACTCCATACAGAGAGACAATTCTGTTGATATAGAGCTCAGCCAACTGAATTGCAGAAATTGTTTCCTTGACTGGAAAGAAGTGAGCTACTTTGGAAAGCCTATCAATGACAACAAAGATTGCATTGTTGCCCTTCTACGACCTTGGAAAACCAGTGATAAAGTCCATCTCTACTTTCTCCCATTTCCATTCCGGAGGCTTCAATGGCTGTAGAAGACCGGAAGGTTTCTGATGGACAGCTTTAACTCTCCGACAAACATCGCACTCCGAGACATACTTGGCACAATATCATTTCAAACCAGGCCACCAATATTGTGTTTTCAAGTCCATGTACATCTTAGTGCTGCCAGGGTGGATAGAAAGAATAGATTCATGCGCCTCCTTGAGAACTTTCTCTCTTAAACCCGGGTAGTTCGGAACAAACATCCGGTGTTCAAAGAAAAGAGTGCCTTGGTCATCTACGTGGAAAGACTCAACTTCGGAAGTTGAATGTTGGAGATGATCTTTTTAGTGTAAGGATCACCAAGCTGAATGGAACGGACCTTTTCTTCCAAGAGAGGTGTTGCTAGAAGGTTCAGAAGATAACCTTGATCCACAATTTCAAGGTTGAGCTTGCGGAATTCCTCGCACAAGAGAGGCTGTTTTTCTTCCACCATGAGGTTGTTGACATAAGCTTTTCGGCTGAGAGCATCTGCCACGACATTGGCTTTGCCCGGGGTGTAGTTGATGGTCAAATCGAAATCATTGATTGTTTCAATCCACCTCCTCTGACGAAGGTTAAGATCAGGCTGTGTGAAGATATACTTCAGACTCTTGTGATCAGAAAAGATCTCACAACGGTTGCCAAGCAAGTAATGCCTCCATACTTTCAAAGCAAAGACAACTGCTGGGAGTTCGAGGTCATGTGTAGGATAGTTGATCTCATGCATCTTCAACTGTCGAGAGGCATAAGCAACAACTTGCTTTTCTTGCATAAGGACCGCACCCAATCCTTGCAATGAAGCATCACAGAATATTTGGAAAGGCTTTGATGTATCTGGAGGAACTAAGACTGGTGTGGAAGTGAGCTTCTCTTTGAGTGTTTCAAAGCTTCCTTGACATGCGGGAGTCCAAAGGTATTTCTTGCCTTTTTGAGGATATCGGTAAGAGGCTTCGCAATCTTTGAGAAGTTTTGAACAAAGCGACGGCAGTAACTAGCCAAGCTAAGGAAACTCCGGACTTCTTTGACATTTATGGGTGGAAGCCAGTCCATAATTGTCTTAATAGTTTCTGGGTTGACGGCAATGCCCTTGGCAGAGATGACGTGACCAAGGTAGGTGACTTGAGGCAGCCAGAACTCACACTTGGAGAACTTTGCATACAGGCGGTTCTCACGAAGCTTGTTTAGGACACAACGAAGGTGTTCTTCATGTTCTTCTTTTGACTTAGAATAGACTAGAATGTCATCCAGATAGACCACAACGAACTTATCAAGATACTCCATGAAAACCGAGTTCATAAGCCTCGAGAAGGTGGCAGGTGCGTTGGTGAGACCGAAAGACATGACCGTGTACTCATACAGGCCATAGCGGGTGGTGAAAGCTGTTTTAGGAACATCTTCCTTGCGAATCTTGATTTGATGGTAACCACTTCTCAAATCAAGCTTAGAGAATACCACGGCTCCAGCTAGCTGATCAAAGAGATCATAAATCCGCGGAAGGGGATATTTATTCTTGATTGTTTTAGCATTGAGTGCCCGATAGTCAACACAAAGTCTATCAGTCTTGTCTCGCTTCTTCACAAAGATGGTTGGACTACCCCAAGAAGAAGTACTGTGCTGAATGAAACCCAACTTCTCTTGTTCATCCAACTAACGCTTAAGTTCAGCCAACTCAGCAGGACCCATTTTATAAGGCCGCTTGGAGATAGGAGCGGTACCAGGTTCAAGTTCAATGACAAACTCAACCTCACGATCCGGAGGCATACCTGGTAACTCTTCAGGAAAGACATCTGGAAACTCACAAACTACAGGAACACTCTGAATACCTTCCATAGCATCATCATTTAGAGCCGCCAAAGAATAAAGCTGAATTGCAGGAGTCAGACTTGGAGAATAGACTATATGGCCTTCAGGAATTTTCAGAGAAACCGAACGTTTAGCACAATCAATCACAGCTGCATTTGCTGTCAACCAATCCATGCCCAAGATAACATCAATATCAGAATTGCCCAGAACAATTAAGGAAGCCGGAAAAGAAGACCACCAATCTCAATTTGATTGCCATGGCTGATCTTAGTAGATAACAATCTTGCCCCGGGAGAAAGAACCATTAACTTTTTATCCAGCTGGTCTATAACAAACTCATGCTCATTTGCAAATTTGTGAGAAACGAAAGAATGCGAAGCACCAGAATCAAACAAAACTCGTGCAGGAACTGAGTTAACAGGAAGCATACCCATGACAACTCCAGGTGCATGCTCAGCTTGAGCGACATTGACACAGTTGGCACGAGAAACCGTAGATCCCGGCTTAGTGTTGATGTTGAGAGCCCGAGGTGGAGGTGCACGAATCATAGGAGCACTTGCCGCAGGTCTAGGAGGTGGTGGTGAAGAGCTTTGTTGTTCATTGGACAATTCCATTGCTGATGCCCAGTGTTTCCACAAGTATAGCAAGCACCAGGTGGACGTGGAGCAACGTAGCCAGGGACTCCGCCAGGCGCTCCAGGGTAGTTGTGGTTGTAGCCCCTGGGAGCCGCAGTGAAGGAGTTTGATGGCCTTGGTGCATAGCTTGAAGGTCTTGGAGGAGCAGGAAGCGACGGTGGGGTGTTAGGAACCCAGACACGACGCTTAGAAGGAGCTGTCATAGCAGAAGAGCTTGCTGTATCACGGCTGTGTTTCTTTGACTCCTCAAACACTTGCCTACTTGCTTCTTCCTGCAGAGCTGTGTGCTGAAGTTCCAGGAAAGATGCTGGCCTTGCATGAGTGATTGCATATTTGATGGAAGCATTGAGGCCTTGCCGAAACCTCTTTTGCTTCTTCTTGTCATCAGAGATCTAATCGCCACCATAACGAGACAGGTTCATGAAGTTTCTGATGTAGGTGTTGACATTGTTAGTGCCCTGCTTGAGGTTGAGAAACACTTCCTTCATCCTTTCCATGACAATTTCTGACAGATATTGCTCTTTAAAAGCTGCAGTGAACCGCTCCCAAGTAGGCTGAAAACCAGAAAGATCTGCCTTGAGATAATTTTCCCACCAGAGAGCTGCATCTCCCTTCAGAAGGTGAGTAGCACACTTGACCCATTCTTGCTCGGGAACATCCGCAGTCATGAGCAACCTTGACACTTTCCGAAGCCAATCATCCGCATCAAGTGGCTGATCCGACACTTAAAATTGGCGTGGGTTGAACTTGAGAAAACTCTTGATGTCTCCTCGCTTGGGAGGTGGAGGTAGCAAAGCAAACTCATTCCTCCTCACACTTTCCTCGAAGTGCTGCTGGTTTTGCTGCATAGTGCCCAAAGCATTTGCAATACTTGCCAAAGAAGCCCCGAGTTCAGGTGGTATATCCTCCTCAGAACGGCGTGGTGGTGCCATCCTGTGATTGATATAAACACAAGTCAGTACTATAATGGAGAATGATAATAATCCAAAATAGTACCAAAATGGAATTTATCAAGAGTAAGGAATGCAATTCACTGAGATGATATTAAAATATCAACAAAGTTCAAGGAAATTAGAAGATATAAAGCATAACGCACACGACTGAACAAGGAGTGTGGTATACAAACTAACAAAGAAAATTTTTCCGCAAATTTCGGCATTAAAATACCACTATATGCGCAAAACCACTTAACGAATCAAGATTAGTAACTCTACTATTTCAATATACAAAAGCAAATGACAAAAGTAGTGGTATGGTCGCGACTCCATCCCGCACTCAAATCATTACTCCGCACATGAATCAGTAAAATACATATCTCAACAACTTCTCCTTAAGATGAACCTATAGATTGGTAACTACGGAAACGAACACCCCAAACAAGATAACGTCGGATAACAAAGAGTAAGATAGATCGCATCGGTGTACAATGAATCAGAATAGGTCGCATCGGTTTACAAAGGGCTGTCGGTAGGGAATGTACCAACAGTTGATATCCAAAGGCAGATAGTGATAACATTTGGATGCAACAGATAGACAAGGAGTTCACACACACACACACACAAACATAACCTATGGTACTACGGAACCCAGAACACGTGAATCCTAGTTTGAAGTTTAGAAGAGGATTGAAAACGTTACACTTCCTTACCAGAACAAGGGTGGGTGGGTGGGTAAGAAGAAAAATGGAAGCAATCTTACTCTCACGTTTGTTTTTCCCTAATATACATAACTACCAAAATATTTGCTAGACAGAGAACGACCATTTGGCTGAGACCCTGAAGGGCGGGATGGCTCTGATACCAATTGTAACTACCTCGGTGAATTACGCTCTTAGTTAATGCCTGGATGAACGAAAGTGGTTAAAATAGTACGGTGGGGCCCAGGGCCACTCACGGTAGACCTTTCAGCCGTCCTAACCACTTTCAGACAACGGGACAAGAATGAGCGGCGTAATCGGCAGGCGAAGGGATCAACTACATACACAAGTGAGTATGTATGCAAGCCACATACAACAGTACATCAGAGCCATTCCATCTAAAAGAAATAGAAATAGTGCATAGCCATACGGCAAGATCCAAACATCCTAGATAGATATAATAATTTAGGATAGCTCCTCATACATCACACATCAGAGTATCAGGCGGAAGCGGAAACAAGATCCGAGTACGGATAAGAAGCAAATTGGCATAAGATGCCCCATAAATAAACACATCCCGCCCACAGATCACATGGATCCCCGTTCCCGGAATCTCTACACCGAATGATCGTTGCCAACATCATCTGTCTCTTCCACCCAGTATCCATCTTGCGGGTATACCTGTTCGTCTGAATCAAACAATTTATCGTGTGAGACCCTAGGGGTACTCAGCAAGTCTTAATGCCACTAAAGGGGACACAACCTGGGGTGACGCAATTGCAGCAAAAGATAATACCTAACAATTCTATAGAGACTCGCTAACCTTCCGCCTAACCAAGGGTAGACGGAAGTCCGTGAATTAAGATCAACAGTTATAACAGAATTATTAACAGATCCATCCTCCTCCTCGCTTACCAACGAGGAAGCGGACGAACAACCCCCATCATCCGTTGGCAGTTTTATTAACCATTCCATGAGTATTGCACTATTTACTAATCAAGTACTTAGTCAATTTAAAAGTGGTACTTTAGTTATACTTGTCTATGATCGAGAAACTGTGCTCCAAGTCGTCCATAACCGCGGACACGGCTTTCAGAAAGATTTACCCTGCAGGGGTGCACGAATAGCAACACACACTCGATCAACCTCGGAAAAACCAAATCAAAACCCAACGAGGCATTCACGACAAAGCAATCACAGGATTCAGAAATATTTCAGGGGGCCACCCCATTAAGCTACCCGCAACGAAGTTGGCCAGCTCCGAGACGGACCCAAGGTTTGTGTCAATGGCTGTAAACAACTGGGAACCCGAAAGGTTGACTGGGCTTGTCGATACCGCGAAAACATTCCACGATCCAAAAGAGTACAGGTGCTCCCCGCACAATCTTAAATAAAGCAGTAACATGGCATAAGTACAGGATAGTAATAAAGCCCCAAACTACTTGTGGCCCCAAGAAATAAGAATGAATCAAGCTCTGGCTCAGGGGGGTCCATAAGGCCTCCCGGATGTGGATAGTGCGAATAGTCGAGGAACAGGAATCAAGTACTCGGGGTCCTACGGGACACAAGTGAGCATGAAAAAAAAACCAAATAGCAGATATTGCTCACCGGTGCCTCTTTCATTAGTTATCCCATTACTACTCAGGTTATGTTGTTTAGGTACCTCATTATCCATCAGACACTCACATACCCTACTCATGCTTTTCTACGACTCGCATGGCTCAAACAACTCCTATAGTAATGGCTCATGGGACCGGAACAAGCTTAGTGTGGTTTAAAAGTAAAGGCTATGCAATACTTGGGATTCAATTTAATGCAATCGTGACTCCATGATGCAAGAATAAGATAGAGGCAATAGGTACTGTATGTATGCAAGCATGTGGTAGTGCTTGTCTGGCAGCTCAGTTGAAGCGAGAGATGGATTTGGGTAATACTCCTGTGATTCCTGGTAATTCTCCTGCTGGGCGTCTATTCGAAGAAGAACCAAACAAACAAGGGCCAACATAAATAAAGTGCACAAGCATATGAATTAAAATGCGACAAGCAAACAAGCATGCCATGATGCATGATGCACAATTTACATGGCATTTAAGTAGCATGGCAAAAGTGAGGTGTGGATACAAGAAATAAAGCACTTGATCATTTATTTGCCCAAGTTTTATTGTCATAAACGGTTCAGATTTTAAATGAAGACATGATACATGCTTCAATTCAGAACAAGGATTGCATAAATAGAACGAGCTCGTTGCACTGATCGATTTAGACATATTATTTGTCAAATTTGGAGTTATAAAACAAAAGTTATTAATTAATCAAGTAAGAGGGCATTTTCTTGTAATTTTAATCAACTCGAGATTTAAAGTGTGCAAAATATATTTAGAAGGGCATATTTGAATTCCTCTCATCTTTTTGATTCCAAAACATATATTATTTGTATTATTTGGATTTGTATTTTTAAAATTATTTGAATCTGAAAAGAATTTGAATTTAAATAAATTTGGAAAAGATTTGAATAAAAACAGACTCAAGGTAAAACTTTTTACACCCAGGCAAAATTGACCCCAGACATTGACAGGTGGGGACACCGCGGACTGGGGCCACGCGCGCGAGAAAACGCGTTTTGCACGCGGACTGGGCTAGCCGCGGACGCTGACAGGCGGGGCCAACTGGCGCAGGGGCCACGTGCCAGCGTGAGGCTGCCAGGGGCTGACAGGTGGGTCGCCGGCTGGACTGCAGGTTGCGGCCGGGAAAAGCCGAGCGGGTTTGGGTAAAACTGACAAGGCGGCTGACTAGTGGGCCAGGCGATACCATGGGTTGAGGAAAATAAAAAGGTGGGGGGCTTTTTAGAAAATGACAACGGGCCCGCACTGTTTATCGTCTTCGCGCGTCTGACGCAAATCCGGCGCGCGGCGCGGGGACTCGAACCGGGGACGAGGGCGTGCGCGCGGAGGGGTCTAGCCAGTGCGGCTGGCTCGGGTATCTGTCAGGAGGGTAGCGGGGGACTAGATAGGGCTTGCGCGGCGCGGAAAAACCTGCCGAAGACGGCGAGCTCTGGCGCACGGTGAGCGCTCGAGCAAACGCACGGCGAGGCTATAGCGGTACGGTGAGGCGGAGGTTGTCAGGGAGAGGGAGTTGCTCACCGCGAGTTGCCTGGTGGTGTTGGATCGGCGCGAGGAGCGGCGAGGCGTCGGGGATGCAGGCGCTCCGTCGGCTAGGGTTTCCTGTAGGGCGACAAGGCGCGGGGTTGCTGGGGAGCTTCTCCTTCACGTAGGCGTGGTCGGGGTGATGCAGTAGGGCTTCCTCGGTCGCCCAGGTCACCTCCAGGTCAAGCGCGCCGGCAGGATCGACGGGGCGAGGTGGTTGCTGGCGGCGACCGGCGACGGCTACTGGTGGTTGGAGAGGAAGGAGGGGAAGAAGGGGGCGTCTCGGGGTGGATCTGGGCGAGCTCTGGGAGACATGAGGAGGGAGGAAAAGGAGGAAAAGGGAGGGGAGAGGGAGGCATGCACGGCAGGAAAAGGTGGACTCGGTTCCACCTTTTCTCCTCCTCCTCCTCGCCGAGCACATGGGCGAGCTGGCTGGGGCTGGACCTGGGACTGCAGGTGGACCAGGGCTGGGCGAGAGAGACGGCAGGGTGGGGCTGGCACGAGGGAGAGAGAAGAGAGGGAGGGACTAGCTCGGGCTAGGGTTAGGTGGTGGTCTCGGGTTAGGTTTAGCTAGGGTTAGGGTTAGGGTGTGGCTTATCTTAGAGAGAGGAGGGGCTAACTGAGGTGTAGGCCAGGTGGTTATGCTAGAGAGAGAGAGGGGAGAGGATTAGAGTTTTGGTTTAGTAGAAAATTAGAGAGAGAGAGAGAACTAGCTAGGTTAGGTTTTATTAGGTTTTAGATTTTAATTTTTGATTATGAGGACAAAACAAGAAGATCCATGGGGCTTGAGCTTGCATGATCTAATGTGGAAGAGAGACAAGAAGAAAGAAAGAGGAAGAAAAGAATTAGGTGGAGAGGTTCTCATATGATCATATATGTAGAAAAGGAATAAAATAAAAGAAAAGAAAAGAATGTGGATAAGACCATCCCAAGTGGAGCATGGTGGAGGCTAGAATGATCATGAGGTGGAGGTGAAAAGAATTCTAAGAGAAAGAAAAAGAAAAGAATTATGAAATAGGCCTCATGTGGTTCATGCATGAGAGAAAAATAAAATAAAAGAAATAGATATAGATGAGGATTTGGAATGGTGGAAGGAAAAGAGATGACCCATGTAGTAAAGCTCCACTTAAAACAAAGGAAAACCAAAGGAGCAAAAAGGTGGTGGAGAGATGTGCATGGCCCATGCAAAAATAATAATGCCATTATTTATTTTGTGACAACAATAATAATATGATGGCATTATTCTTATGCATTTCCAAGAAGTGGAATAAAGCCAAGCAAGGAATTGGAAAGGTTTGATCCACCCCAACCCACATGAGCTAGAACAAAAATAGCAAAAGAAAGATAAACAAGCTCATGGTTAATGGGATGGTGGGATTATAAAGTGGTGAGAGAGAAAGGTGGTGTAATGGAAATAAAGATATGCCCCCAACTCAACTTGGGCATTAAGCAATATATCAAAAGCCAAATACAATATCAAGAGGCAAATACAATTATTAATGCATGTGAAAGAAGAGCCAAAGAAAAAGGGTTTTATATGATGCTCAAATGCAAGGTGGCATGATGACATGAGCATGATATAATTATGATGCAACAATAATATATATGAAGTAGCCAATATCTTACTAGGGCAAGTAGCATTCCAATTGTTAGACAATTGGGGTGCTACAAGCTTTCGTCAAACACTGGAGCATTATCAAAAACTCGGCTGAGACGATATCCGATGAAAGAGCAATTGTCGCTTTCAACGACGGGCTTCGGTGACAAGAGTTCATTGAAGAAGTAGGACAAATCAAACCAAAGACAATTTCGACTGAGTGGAAATAGCCAATCGTTGGGCTGATGGAGAAGATGCATTACACAACAAAAGAGCCCGCTCACCTGAATAAGAAAGGGAGCTGCACAACAACGAGAAAAGGCGACGAAACAACGATGGGTATAGCACACCAAGTTATGTGGCAGCCGGTTTTTCTGGAGGGGACAACCGATGAAGCGATGACTACAATAGCGGGTACTGTAGTAACAGGGACGACGTCAGAGGAAACCAGCCACAGCAACGGAACCAACCAGCAAATCGAGACCCACCTATGTCAGCAGGACAAATATTGGAAGGGCCATATAATATGCACTTCTACGTAGACTCAATAGGAAAAAAGGCGATCCAATGACCTCCTAAAGGATTGCTGAACATTCTTAAAAATGCAGGAGCTATGCAATGCAAGGGCAACCGAAGCAGCAAACAGAGGCTACGTTACTACATGCACTCTTGCTACCGATGCACCACCACCACCACCGGGGCATCCGCCGGTAAGACAACCGCAAAACACAACAAACCAAGAGGATGAGTACCCCAGTTAAAAGGGGCTATGTCGATGATTCAAAACGGGCGACCATCCAATAGAACACAGAAGCTCCTCACTAGACAAGTAAACATGGCAGAAACAGCGCCACCTACACCGGAGTATCTTCATTGGTCAGAACAAGAGATAACCTTCAACAGAGCTAACCACCCACTTCGGGTCCCACAACCTGGTCAATCAACACTAATAGTGGAGGTACAAATCGGTGGGTTCGACATGGGAATTTTTTTCTTGGATGCAGGAAGCAACCTCAACCTCATCTACGCCAATACTCTATGGGCAATGAACTGGTCCCTGACGAATCTAGCACCAATAGATACAAATTTCCATAGAATAGTTCTAGGCAAAGCCAAAACTCCTTTGGGCAAAGTATACCTTGACGTAGTGTTCGGGTCCAGAAACAACTTTAGGCGCGAAAAACTGGAGTTCGAAGTCATGGATTGGCCATCACAGTACCACGTGATCCTGGGACGACTAGCTTTCGCTCGATTCATGGCAGTACCCCACTACGCATACCTAGTACTCAAATGCCAGCACTCAACGGGGTCATAACAGTAAAAGGAAGCTTCAGCTGCTCGGACAGCTATGATCGTGAATTCAACAAAATATCAGAATCCTTCGGGATGGAGACACAATTTGGCCAGCTAAAAATAGCGGATGAAGAACTACTACACGACAAATGCAGAGAGCAAAATCCAGAAAATCAAGAGCACCGCACACCCACAAAAGCTACCTATTCGGGCTCCACCTCCGGTCCCGTATAGGAACAAGCACTCGTTAATTATCCCAAGTATAAGCAACCCGGAAAATTAACTACTTTACTCTCTGGTCTGCCGTACAGACACGGTGTCTCCAGTCAAAAAATTACACTTACCGCGAAGAAGCATGATGGAACACCTCAAGAAAGAAGCCATAGTTTTTAGGAAGATTAGTTACTTTTATACCCAATAAAGGCCAACGGCCAGGCAATTACGCCCAAGCAATGTATCCATTTATACTCCTCAATGAATAAAGAAAGTACTTCTCGACATAGAAATTTCTAAAGACACATACAAGTAGTTGTGCAAGGAAACATCAGTTCATCGGGTCCTCAACAAAAAGAATATAATGTACAATCAAAATCTCGTATAATGCATATGACATTTTTGACAAGTATAAAATAAGATCTATACAATATTTATCCTACAAAAGTACAAAGCTACATAACAGAAGGAGAAACGATCAGATAGCAAAATCTATAATAAACTCCTTGTCTGCCTCTAGGCACTTTCGAACAATTCTAATTGTAGGTCTACGGGCGGCAACATAATAGGCGCCATATCGAAAAGACCACAATCAACTAGAGAAGGCAGCCCCGATGATATGACGTCCAAATCTAGCATCGGATGGTGCACATGCCCAAGACAGTGCAAGCTTGGCACCTACCACAAGTTGAAGTTTCACAAAATGGTAAATCCGTTCACCCTGCCAAAATTTTGCCATCAAATCAGCCAAAGTTTGAGGCTAGGGATCCCGAGGAAACATGGCATTATAAACAAGGGACAGTGATCTGTGACAACACTTGACAAACTGCTCCACCTTGGATACACGGTCCTGAAGCAAGGCCACGACATAAGCGCGACGATGATCAATCCAAAAATCCGTCCTAGAATTTTGAGAAGCAGACACAAGAGCGTGCATTCGGTTGCTCAGACCCTGAGCCTCTTCCCTCTCACACAATCGAATACCTACAAAGAGAAATAAAAGAGAAGAGAAATTGGCATCCCGCAAAAAAGAAGAGCGGCAGAAAGCAAAAACTTAAGGACTTACAAATAATCTTTTCCCTTGCCCTGGAAATCTCGTCCAGGAAGTACGCCTCACGATCAAGGGCCTGACGCTTCTTCGACTGGGAAAAATCTACCATTGATTGAACAACTCAAAGTTTTCCTTCGAGTTTCTTCACCTGTTCAATTTTTTAGCATACAAAGGCAGGTCTACTGTACGTATGATGGCAGTCTTGGCTACGCCCAGTCCAGATGAGGATGGAGTAACATCCGACGTTTGCGTGGGCACAGGAGGGGGAGCCGAATCATTTAGAATCTGGCAAGACATATGAAAGATAGAAAATCTTCAGCAAAGAAAAGAGCTACTCATAGACATATACACAAAATATCCTTCTCATCAAAAGGAGACCTTTCCAGCAACAAGATAAAAGTTAACAGTCATTACAAATGGCAGCAAAAATATAGGAAACTACAGAACAAGACTACGGAGCTGATTTCTCAAAAGATAAGGTTGCACTAGCAGAATGAGCACTAGCTATGGCAGGGGCAACAGCCAAAGAAGGAGCAGCAGCTAAAGAAGGAGCACTAGCAGAAGAAGGAGCAGTTGATCCCTTTGGATCTGACTTTATACCTAGAAGCAGCCGCGAAAAACTCTTGGCCCTCTTTATGAAAGGCTTCAAATCAACTGGTTGGCCTTTGGAGTTGACTGGGACAGAGGAGCTAAGCATCTCCCACTCGACCTTCTCGCCATGCGCCATCACCAACGCCATCGAAGTTTCTGCACCAACTTTCGACTGAGTCACGCTCTATCCATCGAGCGGACTTCGGCCGGCACCGAAAATAGCGACAAGATCGTCTAGGTTGGTGGGCACATCCTTTGACGGAAAAACCTTGGCATGCAAACCCTTGAAGGCACGGTGAGATCAAACAAGGAGGTTGCACACACGAACACTATTAGCCTCCAACGTGCTAACAACATTCGATAAGGGGTCAACCTTCTTGTCTTCATCAATCAGCAAGTTTTGGCCTGATAGCTCTGCACATACCAAAAAAGGAGGGACGATCAGAACACAGAAACAATGAGGATTGAAATGAAAATTCTCCCCTGGCAAATAGAAAACTTATGAGTCAAGGAAGCGTTGAGGGTCTCCAAACACTTGTGAAGATTTTCATCTCGGATAGCGGCGTGTTTGGCTCTCTCTTCGGCAACAACACTGGATTTCTGGTTGGCCTCCTCCAGAGCTTGTTTAGCTATCCAAAGTTTGGCCTCCAGATCATCGGCATGCTCCAATGCCTGGTCCCAGATGACGTTGGACTCCTTGACAGTGGCTGAAGAAATCCGAAAGTAATGTAAAAAGTTAGAAAAGTAAGAGGAAGCACAGAAATCACGAAATAAAAAAATAATGATGAAGTATACCTTTCAGACCCTTGGCTTCATTACGGATCTTGATGAAGTGATAGGCCATATCAACCATCTCACACATCACAGGCTACGGCAAAAGGGGAATTAGGAAAGACAAGTAAAGGAGGGTCCATGGTGAAAATTAAAAAATCCTGGGTGTACTCACATCTTGCATATCCACCTCGGTAGGGCCCTCACATATCGCCATGCCTTTGCCGGCCAATCTTCTTTTCTTCAGCGGTGGGGGCTTCAGCGATGCAGCAACATCCTTCTGGACAAGTGGATCCGCAGAAGACGTGGGAAAAACTTTCGAGTCCTTGGTAGAAGGAGCAAAGGAAGTGCCAAGAGGAGACAAAGGAGGGTCTTCCGCATCATCACCACTACAACAGTCAAAACGAAGAATAAGGAAGCATCAGCAACTGAGTCATCCAACGAAGCGTTAAAAAAGAAGATAAGTACTCACGAGGATACGTTCTGCGCAAAACGGAATATGTTCTTCTAAGGAGGAGCCGACGACATTGGAACGACATCAAAAGGCTTTGAGGCTATAGAATCATCTGAGTCTTCAATTGTCTCCGCCGCAAAAGAATGCTTTCTTTTCTCGCCAGCGTGCTCCACGCGAAAATCTTCTGAGCAAGACGATGGAAGAGACTGTGTTTTCGATGAAGAATCAGCAGCAGATGTCTGCACCTCCTCGTCAGCAACAGTCCCAATAATAGGAAGATCATCGGAAGCAGAAGGACTGGCGGGGAGCTCACCGCTCTTAGGGAGAGGAGGAAGCAAAGACAAATGATCATGGTCCTATATCATAATAGATGAAACAACAAAACATGGAGGTTACCAATAAAGAATGAAACACATCCACGAATACAACTAAAAAGAAAAGAAAGACGGTTGTAAGTGGAAACTTACTTCAAGAAGGTGATTCTTTTTGCCACAAGGCTCTACACAACAAGTGGAGGGAACTGGGCTCTTCTTGGTCAATGTAGTGAAGTTTCGAACCCTTTTCTCATACTGCTTGAGGGCAAGGTCTTCCGTTTAAATCCTCATCGAGTCCTTTTTCCCATATATGCCCACATACCAGAACGCCGGGCCTGTAGTTGTTGCACGCGAATTCGCAAGAAATACGCCAGAATCTGAAGACTATATAATTCCTTGCCAACCTCATGCCGCAGTTTTGAAATACGGTCCAGATAGGGTTGGATCTCCGTCATTTCTTCGGCAGAAGGACGTTGATCCCAGGAGTCAAGTTTGTGGCAAATTTTCTTCGGTTCAATGGGGGCTAACCTGAAAGATTAGCCATCAACCGTTTGGTCTTTGATATAAAACCAGTCAGTTTTCCATCCTTGAACAGAGTCAGTGATTTTTAAATCAAATTAATCGACATCGGAGTGAATAGAAAAGATGGCACCACCAACATCGTGAACAAGGGTATCAGAAGCATTCCGACGAACATAGAAAAAGTATTTCCAAAGGCCCCAATGGGGATGAATTCCAAGGAAACACTTGCAAAGAGTAACAAAGCAGGCAACGTGAAGGATAGAATTGGGCGTGAGCTAGTACAGCTGCACGCCATAAACAAAGAGGAGACCACGGAGGAACTCATGAACAGGAAGAGAAAGACCACGAAAGAGAAAGGATAGGAACATTACCCTCCAGCCAGATTCAAGGATAGGCGCAGCTTCATCCCCTAGAAGTTTGAAAGACCCTCGGTAAAAAGGCCAAGGTTCCGTGCCTCGCGCAGTTTGCGCGTGGTACACTTTGATGGCGCACATCCGACAACCCTCTTTCGCGTGGCCTTGGCGGCCACAGAGGAAGTCCCCACCTTGCTCTTGCCCATAATGATGGTGGAGTAAGCACTAGCGCTCGGAGGAACTCACATGAGTTGGAGAGAGAGACAAAGGAAGGCACGGGCGCAAGGAAGAAGATGAAGCCAGTAGAGGAGAGGTGAAAAACAGTAAAAAGGATTCCTCCCCTTTATAAAGAACTATGGTACACAGCTAAAAACGTTCGATGTAAAATCGAACGGTCGCAAGGACACACGATGGTGACGCGTGTCAACAGATTCTGTCAAACAAAATATCTTAAGAAGTTATTACCATGGTAAAAACAGGGATACAACACACACCGCCTCGATCTCCGCGCAAAACAGGGGACGTGCGGTTAGGAAACTGCGCTGAATACGCCACCACGCATCATCCTTACTGTAGCATGGGCCCACGCTCGACATGTCTCATCACGAGCATATGTTTCGAGAATAAATAAGTGTAAAATTTGTCTTCCACGACGTTAGAATAAAAATAGTTCAGTGGAAAGGGTACACACCCGAAGAAGAATAGGGAGTCGAAGTAAATTCCTCCATGGAGAAGAGCGAGACTACAGTCGAAAATGAAAAATTAAACTATAGCCTCGAGGGCTACTCTTATTGGGAGTGCTGGTCACGCACCCGACAAAAATTTGGGGACACATTAATATCATAAATAGAAAAAAATTCGAGCCTATGTCCTGATGCATACATCCGAACATAGCCTTGGGGGCTACTCCTATCAGGAGCGTTGATGCGCACCTGATAAAGGAAAAATGAAAAACTCCTATCGAGAGGGTGTGTATAGATCAAAGATCAAAGCAGACGACAAAATATATATAAATCTTGGATCACAGCTAAATGCGACAAAACTCCGAATACCGTGTTCAGAAGCATGAAGGTAAGACCCTAGGATTCGTCCTGTGTGGCCTGATAATCGCACAAGAATGCGCTCTGCCAACATTATATCCGTATCTATGATACGATGAAAAATCCCAACGGACGCGTTGGGTACCCTATAAAATAAAACCGGAACTCAGTATTCGATAAGATCTCAGCGGCCCAAACTGAGTTACGATAGTAATAAATCCCGAGTTAGGACTGGGGACTTCAATTTGATGTAGGACAACCTTGCTTTTTCCTAGGAGCAATTAACTGATTCCCGATCCATCGGAAGCATCAGGCTCGTTGTACCAAATCCCTATAAAAGCTTAAAAATAGTTAAAACAAAGGATTAAGCATTTTCTTGAGACTTGACACGAATCTACGGTTCGGGAAGAGTCCCGGGGGTTACTAACATAGGTATGGTTACTCAGGTCCCCATGATTTGGTACCTAGGGCCTTCGAAAAGGATTACAACCCATGAAGTGTCAAGATGAAGATCCAAAAGAGCAACTGACAAAGAATAGTTATAGTAGGAAAGAGGGATAAAGACCGACCTAGAGTTGGGATTGTAATTATGTAACCTATCCGCATCCAACTTTGAGAACCGGCCTATTATATAAAGGAAGGGAGAAGCATAGGAGAGATCGCCGAACAATCCCAAAGAGATTTGTAATGAAGCAATCCCTCATAATATTCAAGCCTTTGATCCCATTCTTTCATGACTTCCGACGAAATCCCCAACGTTCTCTTTTCTGCAAAACCCTAAGTCCTTCTTTATGGACATTGCCGAGATCTCGGGCCACACAAGTATTTAGTTGCACAAATTTATTCATGATAATGGGCACATGGACATGGTCATTCTCGAACTACCTTTCATGGTAATGTGTTAATTTTCGGAAAAACATGGGTCTACAGATCTAAATTAAAGTGCAAAATAAGATTTTAAGTTTATCGTGGGAAAATGTTGGGTTTTCATTTTCCAAATGGCTAGAATGAGACCGAGATACATTGTCCAGATGCAGCAAGTAGGTACAATATAGTTTCATACAATGTGCCAAATAGGTAGTTAAAGTAAAGTAATGCGAGCACATAGGAAAAGAAAATATGAGGCTGACAACACAAGGAAAGTCATCCTCATAATTTGAAATAATAATCTAGTTGCATGGCGGCTCTTTCATCACCCTTCAAAAATCATCTGCCTCCAAAGATGCGTGGAGAATCTCTGCTCGTGCTTTCACCTGTTCCAAAACTGTCACGTTGATCTCATTGCCATCTGCATCAGCCGAATTGGGAACAAGATTTTCCGTGACTAACTTCTGAAGATCAGCGACAACATCAAGGCCATCTTCAATAGTAGAAATCCATCCTCGGTTCAATTCTCTGATCCACCGAGTGGTCGTGTCCAAATCCTTTTGGAGAATCCTAATCTTAGCTTTAGTCATGCACCATACTTCAGTTTGATTCCTAGAAATGGCTGTATCACTAGCACGCTGAATATCTGTGATGTGAACCTTCTTAGAAGGGACATGATCATGCACTTGCTTCTGCAAATTGCAATGTAGCAAATCAGTCAGTAAATAACACAAGAAAGATGCAACAAATAGTGATATTTAGGGTACTCGACCAGGCCATGTTTCTGTACCAGTTGTGCTGTGTTGAGCATGGCTAGATCTGCATGTCCAAAACTCTTTAGGATTCGTTGGCATCGAATCTCTGTTTACTCATTCGGTAGTACATCATCTTCCATGCCTTACCAAAAATATATACTAATATGATAAGACATGGCAAGCAAAGGATGAACTACTCTCGAAAATAAAATGCATAATGACATCACGCATATATGCAAAATGAAGGCAAACCATTGTTTGGGGAGGATTGTTGGGGGTTATCATTTGGGCTGACGAGGCTTCGTACTAGTGCGAGATAACTAATTTGGCTTGGTGACTAGTAGTTTCCTTCTTTTCTCTTCGAACCGATCCCGCAGTACTGCAACTATCATGTATTAGAAATAATTGGTAACGATAAGGCACAACAAGGAAGTGATGAACTACATTCGGAAGTAGTAAAATGCAAGGAAAGCGGGCATAGGAAGTGTGAAGAAACCTTCATCTCGGTTATACGGAGTTTTAACCATCGCCCTGGTGAGGGGTCCACATGGCGTACGCATCTCTCGGTTGCGGTGGTGGGGATGCTGACACTATGAGTGGGGGAAGCAGATGCGATGAAGCAACGACGGTAGCGTGGATGACTGTGTCGCTGAGAAGACTCCGATGACCCTGAAGTTGGCTAAGGAGGGATGGGATAGAGGATGATGTGAGATGTATTGTGGAGTCGGCAGGCGAGCGAGCGAGAGGCACCATCAGTATGGAGGTAGCTAGCATTTGCAGAGAAATGAAGGAAGGGTTAAATTTTGGGAAAGGTAGAAGGGAGGATCCCGCTAATAATCCTCTAAAATTTTGAAATAGAAGATCTCGCAAATATCACACGAAAATTTAGTGCTGAATTGCGCATGGCTCACCTCCCGAGTAGTATTAAAAGGAAGGCTCGAAAAGCAGCAGGAATCAAATGCAATGGGACGATGGTATGTGTGCAGCTTGTGAAAAAAGGTGGGAGTTTAGTACGGTGGCAGATAGATAAAAAAATTGGGGTGGTGCTGGCTGCCAGTCGTGGCCCTCATAAAAAATAATTAAATATTTCAAATTTGTGTAAATACATCAAATAATTAAACTAACTACAGCCCACAGCGGTGGGAGGCGATGTCGTCGCCTGGACGGCGCGATGTCCTGCGGTGGCGCGATGTCCAAAATGTATCTACTTTCCCGAACACTTTTGCTATTGTTTCTCCTCTAAACTTGTGTGATTTGGATGCAACTAATACGGACTGGCGCTGTTTTCAACAGAATTGCCTTGGTGTTTACGTTTTGTGCAGAAAATCAACTATCAGGAAAAATCCCGAAAAATATGCCAAAAATCCTATTTCACCCGAAGACTCCAGGAGCCAGAATACGAGACGGAGAACAGCCTTAGGGTGGCCAAACCACCTGGTGGCGCGGGCCAGGCCAGGCTGCGCCAGTGGGTGGTGTGGGCCCCCCAGGCACCCCCTCGGCCTCCCTCTTCGCCTATAAGGAGCCTTCTGACCTAAAAACTTTCGGGGGTTCGACGTTTTTCCAGAAAGAGTTCTGCTCCGCCGCCACCACCAGATTCCACAAAACAGCACCAGAAACTCCGTTCTGGCACCCTGTCGGGATGGGGAATTGGAGGAGATCATTGCCATCATCATCACCATCGCTTCTCCATTGACCATCCATGTTTCCCCCATCTATGAGTGAGTAATCCCCCGCTGTAGGCTATGGGGATGGTAGGGATTGGATGAGATTGTTCATGTAATGGCATCAGATTGTTAGGGCATGGTGCCTAGTATCTTTTATTAGTGCTTTATGACTTTGTTGCGACTTGTTGTGCTTAATGCTTGTCACTAGGGCCCGAGTGCCATGATTTCAGATCTGAACTTATTATTGATTCATTATGATAGTATTGTTTCTAGTCTTATCTACAAGTTGTATACACACGTTGTTGTCGGAAACCTATGGCCCCGAAGTGACAGAAATCGGGATAACCGGAAGGGAAAGGCTTTGATGTGAGGATCACATGTGTTCACAGAGTGTTAATGCTTTGCTCCGGTGCTCTATTAAAAGGAGCACCTTAATTGCCAGTAGTTCCCTAGAGGCCCCGCTGCAAACGGGCTGGCAGGCCAAAAGATGTTGTGCAAGTTCTCATTGCGAGCATGTATGACTATATATGGAACACATGCCTAGGATTGTCTAGTACTTGGGTGCTTTATCTTATTTATCTGCAATTGCCCTATGTTCTGATTGTTATGTGAATTGTCTTGTCCATGCAACGCCCGTCCATCCATCCCTATGCCTACCACACTCGAATCCCACTTTTTACTGTTTTTCTTACTACTGTCTTTGACTTACTACTGCTGTTACTTTACTATTCCTACTACAAAACTATTGCTACTGATAAACTATTGTGAGCAAGATTGTTTCTAGGTGTAGCTAAATTGACAACTCTATTGTTAAGGCTGATAAATATTCTTTGGCTCCCGTTGTGTCAAATCAATAAATTGGGTTTCACTTCCCTCAAAAATACTGCGATACACCCCCTATACTTGTGGGTCATCAAGACTATTTTCTGGCGCCGTTGCCGGGGAGCATAGCTTTATTTATCAAGTTCACTTGTATTCTCTATTGTTCGCTGCTTTCCATCCATCATGGGTAAGTCTCGTGATGGCAAGGTTCCTATTTTACCATCCACTACAAGAAGAGGTACGGTTCTGAACACCTCTGTTGCTCTTGATTCACCGTCTGTTATAAGTAAGCTCGTTACACCACCACATACACATGCTACACACACTGCTACTACTGCTGAATCTGAAACTTCTGATGCTTATGATGCTGCTTCTAACGTTCTTGATAAGAGTGGTTCATTAGGTCCTTTCCTAGATGCTACGGTTGCTAGAACTATAGCTGGAAATACCGAAACCCCTAATGAAGACACTACCACACCTGTCTCACCTGAGTTTAGTGAGAGTTATGATACTGAAGAAGATTATGTTGAGATGACTGATGAGTTTATTGAAGAATGTAAGAACACCCATGATAGGAGCGCTGCTAAGAGTCTCCTTGAGAGGCGTACTATTAGACCCAAATTATCTCCAGATGCTAAGTTTGCTGCTTCTCCCATAAACATTATAGATGAAGATTATGATTTCTCTCTCGATCTATCTTACATAGCTATTGTCGAGAAAGAACCTTTTTGTGGGACTAAGAATGAAAGTGCGGTAGCACATATGAATGAACTTTCTACTATGAGTGGCTTGTTTTCTGATGATATTAAGATGCGTACTTACTTTGTTGCTAAGATTTTCCCCTTTTCACTAAAAGGAGAAGCTAAAACTTGGTTTAGTAATTTACCTCCTGGATCTATTGATAGCCCTGAGTGCTTGATTAGTACTTTCCTGTAGAAATATTTTCCTCCTAGTGCTAGACATGCTGTTTTGCAGGAACTTTTTGATTTTAAACAGGGAGAAAAAGAGGTATTGCCCGAATCTTGGGCAAGGTTTTGTGCTTTGAGTCATGCACAGGCTGGAAGTCCATTACCTAAGAATGAGCTTCTTGATATATTTTATAATGGACTAACCGAAGAATATAGGACATACCTAGATAGTTGTGCTGATTGTGTTTTCAGGAATAGGACTCCTAAGGAAGCTGAGGAATTAATGGCTAAAATAATCAAGAATTATGAAGATTGGACTCCTCCTAAACAAGTTACACCTGAAGTAATTGTACCTGAACCATCCATTCCTGTGCCTGTTCCAACATCAAAGAAGTGGGGAGTTATTGAATTAAATGATGAAGTGATGAACGAAGCTAAGAAATGTCTTAAGGAGAAGGGAATTAAAGCTGCAGATGTCAAGAATTTACCTCCTATAGAAGAATTATGTAAGCCTATTCCCTACTCACCCACTATTGAGGTACACTCTCTCCAACACTTTGATGAAGGTGATATCCCTTACTTGAAACCTCCTGATCAATGCTTAGAAGAATTTGATATCTTTATTGTTAAGCAAGATAACTTTAATAAAAGGATGCAAAATCATCTAATGGAAAACACTAGAGCTATTATTGAGTTGAAAGATATTGTGGAAAGAACCTCTAATGATGTTAAAATGATTGTTAAACACTTTCAAATGGTTCAAACTCAAATAGATCAACTCGTTAAAGTGCAAAACGACTTGCTAGTTAATGCTGCTAAAGAAAAACATGATTATGAAATTAGAACTAGAAGTGGAGCTGCTACCCAGGATCCTCTATATCCTGAGGGGCATCCCAAAAGAATTGAGCAGGATTCTCAACAAGCTGAAAATGGTGGTTCTACTCGTAAGAAAAGGAAAAAGAAACATAAAACTGTTGTAGAACCCTCTGAACCTGCTATAGATCCTAATAGTATATCTATCTCTGATGCTGAAATTGAAAGTGGTAATGAAGAAAATGAAGTTCCTAATGAAGAAAAAGTTGAAGAAGAACCTGAAAACCACACTAAGACTACTAAATACACTAAAGAAGATTTTATTGCTAAGAAACATGGTAGTGAAAGAGAACCTTGGGTCCAAAAACCTATGCCTTTCCCTGATAAGAAACACAAGTCAAAGGAAGATGAACACTATAATAAGTTTTGTGAGTGGATGAAGCCTTTATTCTTGCCAATTCCTTTGATTGATGCTATTAAATTGCCTCCTTACTCAAAGTATATGAAGGACATTGTCTCGAATAAAAGGAAGATTCCTAATGAAGAAATTTCTACTTTGCTTGCTAATTATTCCTTCAATGGTACGGTTCCTAAGAAACATGGAGACCCAGGGGTTCCAACTATCCCTTACTCTATTAAGAACGGTTATGTTAGAACCGCTTTATGTGATTTGGGAGCTGGAGTTAGTATTATGCCTTTCCCTCTCTATAAGAGGCTTCAGCTTGAAAAATTGATACCAACTGATATATCTTTGCAAATGGCTGATAAATCTACCACTATTCCTGTGGGTATATGTGAGGATGTACAAGTGGCTCACAATTGCTTGATATTAACTGATTTTGTTGTGCTTGAAATGCCTGAAGATGATAATATGTCTATTATTCTTGGGAGACCTTTTCTTAATACTGCAGGGGCTGTTATTAATTGTAATCAAGGAAGGTGACCTTCAATGTTAATGAAAAGGAACATACTATCTATTTCCCCAAGAAGATTGAAAGGACTTATGGCTTGAATTCAATTGAACATGTTGAAGGCATTGAAGTTGGAGAAATATATTGTCCCATGCCAAGAGAAAAATTTGAAACTATTATGATTGGGACCATTGCTATCAAGGTTGAGGTAACATAATCATTAATGGAGTACAAAGTTTTGTCTCATATGTAATTGTTTTGGTAGCAAGACTTGATCAACCTTGTTAACAAAAGGATTCAATTGAACAAAACAATGTTTCCATTATGATTATCTACGTTTATTTCTATCATTTGCATTTTAGTTTTTGCTTTTGTTTAGTTTTCTTTGTGTTGTTAGTTGCTTGCATGCTAGAACTTCTGTAGTTCTAGCCTTGTTTTGTCTTTGCATCATGCTTCCAAAAGAAAAAGAAAAATCTGTCTATCAGAAAAATCATTCTTCTATTTCTGAAAAATGCCCAAAAATAAAGTGTCTCGAAATATTCCAGAAAATTCATATTAAATTTTTACATGAAAAAAGGGGCAGAGGAGTACCTGGTAGGTACCAGGGGGCCCACCAGGCAGGCACACCATGTGGTGGTGCGGCCAACCCTGGGTGGCGCCATGCCCTGGTGTGGGCCACCCCTGGCCCCCCACTAACTCTCTCACCTGCCACTTTCTTCTCTCTCCCGAGTAAGCTCCAGTTCATAGCTCAAAATCGTGTTCCTTCTGTGCTTGCTCTCGATTTCTTTGATCTCCTTGCTCAGACCATCTTTCTTGCTGAAATTTGGAGAATTTGTTCCCTGGTATGTGACTCCTCCCCTTGTCCAAGTAGATTTGTGTTTAGTGAATTATATGTTGAGTATTTTGCTGCTATAGGTGACTGGTTTTGAGAGCTTGTAAGCTTGCTTGATGCTTAGAGATATAGTTTTGATGCATGTTTAGGCCTCTTGCAAGTCCCTATGAGTAGAATCCTTCATTATATTTACTTTGCAATCACTTGTTTAATAGGTGTTTAAATTTCAGAATACTAAGCATGAACAACCGTACTTTTGGAGAGATATTTGAGAGTGATGCACCTAGGAGGTCGAGGCCCTCAAGAACAGCCTTTCAGGCTAGGCCATCGTATAATGAAGACCTCATTGCAACACGCATTGGGAGTGAAAGGGATGATGGAGATGCTCACCCATCCTCTTTTCCTTGTTTTACTTTCTTGCAAGCTACAGGTATTCTTGATGATTTCTTGCTACTGATTGAGAGGGTTGGTTTGACCTCTTATATGCAAGATGAGAGTGCACAATACGCTATGCTCACCAAAACTTTTGTTGAGATCTTGTCATTTACTAACACACCCTATCAATCTACTGTCTCTTTTAAAATCTATGATATGCCCTTCACCATGCCTTTGGAGAGATTTTGCAGTATTGTAGGTGTGCATATGACAGGGACCGTGAAGAAAATTCAAGGGCGACCCGCTGATTTGCTGGAGCTATACCGAGGGGTGACCAATGATGATGACCGTGTGGCGCAGCGTGGAAAGATAAGAAATATCCAACTCCCTGTTCTTAGATACTTTACATATTATCTTGCTACTAGTGTGTTGGGTAGGGAGAACACTAGTAACATCTCCAACTATCATTTAGCTTTCCTTGCTGCTGCGCTTAACAATGATACTCGGTACAATCTTGGCTCGCTTATTGCTCGCCGCCTAGCTGCTAGGGGGCCTATCTATGGGGGCATCATTGCATCGCGCATGGTCAATGCTTTAGGTCTTTTAGTGGATCTCGATGATGCTATGCTGACACCACAAAGGCTTGACCTTGTGGCCATGAAAACTCATCACTTTGTCACTTCTACCTCTGATTTGAACAATCTAGTATATAGGATGCTTTTCACTGATGGGGATGAAAGGGAAATCCTTTTGCCACAACCTGCTTTGTTTAGTGTTCACAGGAGACCATGGTCGCGCTCCAAGGAGGAGGTGGACGAGCAGCTTCGCTTGCTGGGTTTCCACGAGCAGCACCAGGAGGATGTGCCCTCCTACGATTACTCTGCGCACTACGGAGGGACGTACTCGAGCTCGCACCAGGGCGAGGGTACCTCCTTGTCATACCACGGTGACATTTCATCCTGGCCAGCTTGGGATTGATACCCACTTAGGCCAAAGGCTAAGCTTGGGAGGAGGTACGCCGACACCGCACTCATCTTCATATCATGTTGCGTCGGTACTTTGTATATTCATGTTTTCGTTCTCTTTTTAGTTTTCGTTCTTCTTTGTTTTTGCTTTCTAAAAACACAAAAAGACCAAAAATATTTCTGTTGTTTCTCTTTGGTTTTCGTATTCTTTTTGCTTTGGTTTGTTTTTCCCTTTTTGCTTTGTTTGAACTTTTTGAAAAACCCAAAAAGATTTTGCTTTGCTTGTTTCTCTCTTTTGGTTCTTGTTTAAAAATCGAAAACACCAAAAATATTTGTCATTCTTCTTTGGTTTTTGCGAATTTTCTTTAGGGTTCGACAGTCCTCAGTGGATATTGGTTTCATATTATTATTCAAGCCACACAAGTGAAGAGCAATAATGAGGATTAATGACAACTTGAGGCGTGGTAAGAGGCTGCTAACGAACTCTATTTGTTTTCATTTTTGTACATATACTCTTCACTATGGGCATGCTTAGTCCGTTCATGTAGAGTGTATGTTTTCTTTGGATGCTTAGTAGTTCTTGCTTTCTTATGATTAGCTCCAGCTCGCTAATAGTTTGTAGCATGTCTTATGAATGTTTGCTTGCATTACTCTATTCATAAATTAGTATGACACCGTGGTATCCTCCTCTGAATGTTTCATTTGATTGACTTGGCACATGCTCACGCATGCACATGACTGTAATAATCAGTTAAGCCTCGATGAATTATTTTGCCTTGAGGATCTTGAATCACTTTCATGCCATGAGTAGTCATGTTTTATTGCAAGCATGATAATGACAGCTATTGCTCTCTCGTTTGTCGCTCCCTTACTATTGCTAGCCTTCACTTCCACTTAGTATGTTTTACTCAAGTTTCCAACTCCCTAAACCAAACATTTCCAAAGTGTCCACCATACCTACCCATTAGCATCATTTGCTAATTCCGTGCATATTCAATATGCCTTGTTTTCTTCCGAATAAAATGTTTACTTGTTATGAGAAAGTTAGTTAGTAAAGCTCTCACGAACTTGATGGCACACTTTATTTTCTTGCACTTAATAAACCTGAACCATTGCGTCCTTCTTTGTTGTGCATATGCTTGCGCTTTATGAGTTGAAGTTAGCAGAACCATGTATCATGGGGACTGCTTTCAACACTTCATAGGTACTTTGTACCTAGTTGATATCATGTTCTTTTGCTTATGGATCCCGGCGGTGTGAAACAAAAGTGGAACTTGTAAGATCATGGAGTTTGTATGTATGTTAGAGAAACGCCTGGGCCGCTAGCCTAAGCCATGCCTAATCATGGTGGAAACTTGCAGCATAACCATAATGAGCATTCTATGAAGCATCCTTAATAAAAATCTATGCACATAGTAAATAAAAAGATTGCCGAGATGCTCATTGTCTGCTTGCCTTGTATTTTGATTATGGGATAGCTCCCGTGTCATGTGCAAGGGGTACCCCATTGGCGGTTCTCTATGATACGTATATACTTACAATGACAAGAGCTTACTTGTGATTGAAGTTGAGTAGCATGAGGATCGGTCTTTGTACGTAAGGGGCATGAGACTTTGATTTATAACTTGTCAAGCATATCCTCTTAGCTGTGTCACTTTCACCTTAACCACATTAAATATGCTTATGATAGGGGCAATGAGAGCTCAAAGCTAACGAGTATGATACTTTCAGCATTTGGAAGCCTTTCAAACTATTCAAAACCTTTTCTTTTACTTGTTGAGTCTCCACTTATTCTTTGAGCACCTTCTTGAGAGCATAGTTGTCATTCTTTGTGTTTGTCCCATTACTTAATTATTTGTGTTATGACTTTGATGCTTGTATCCTTGATATCTTTACTTCTAGTCATCACTTGAACTTCAGAGGTGCCTTGGCATTCATAATCAAAGGCAAGCGAGATGCCACTCTATCATACCTTTCTATGAGCATTGTAATGTTGCTTATGCTTGTGCTTCATGCTACTTATTATTCTTGAGTTGGAATATCTTCATAGCTTGCAGTGACTATTTAGTAGACTCAGTTGCATACTCTTTATTATGAATTGTATAGGTAGTTGATCACATTGCTGAGAATATTTACATCATATGAAGCAAATGTGTTCGTGAAAGTTCTTTTATCGCACTCAGTTTTCAACTAAATTTCTTGAGGACAAGCAATAAGCTAAGCTTGGGGGAGTTGATACGTCCAAAACGTATCTACTTTGCCGAACACTTTTGCTATTATTTCTCCTCTAAACTTGTGTGATTTGGATGCAACTAATACGGACTAATGTTGTTTTCAGCAGAATTGCCTTGGTGTTTACTTTTTGTGCAGAAAATCAACTATCAGGAAAAATCCCAGAAAATATGCCAAAAATCCTATTGCACTCGAAGACTCGAGGAGCCAGAATACGAGACGGAGAAGAGCCCTGGGGTGGCCACACCACCTGGTGGCGCGAGCCAGGCCAGGCCGTGCCAGGGGGTGGTGTGGGCCCCCCAAGCACCCCCTCGGCCTCCCTCTTCGCCTATAAGGAGCCTTCTGACCTAAAAACTTCGGGGGGTTCGACGTTTTTCCAGAAGGAGTTCCGCTCCGCCGCCACCACCAGATTCCACAAAACAGCACCAGAACCTCCGTTCTGGCACCCTGCCGGGATGGGGAATTGGAGGAGATCATCGCCATCATCATCGCCATCATCATCACCATCACTTCTCCATCAACCATCCATGTTTCCCCCATCTATGAGTGAGTAATCCCCAGCTGTAGGCTATGGGGATGGTAGGGATTGGATGAGATCGTTCATGTAATGGCATCAGATTGTTAGGGCATGGTGCCTAGTATCTTTTATTAGTGCTTTATGACTTTGTTGCGACTTGTTGTGCTTAATGCTTGTCACTAGGGCCCGAGTGCCATGATTTCAGCTCTGAACTTATTGTTGATTCATTATGATACTATTATTTCTGGTCTTATCTACAAGTTGTATACACACGTTGTTGTCCGGAACCTATGGCCCCGAAGTGACAGAAATGGGGATAACCGGAAGGGAAAGGCTTTGATGTGAGGATCACATGTGTTCATGTAGTGTTAATGCTTTGCTCCGGTGCTCTATTAAAAGGAGCACCTTAATTGCCAGTAGTTCCCTAGAGGCCCCGCTGCAAACGGGCTGGCAGGACAAAAGATGTTGTGCAAGTTCTCATTGCGAGCACGTATGACTATATATGGAACACATGCCTAGGATTGTCTAGTACTTGAGTGCTTTATCTTATTTATCTGCAATTGCCCTATGTTCTGATTGCTATGTGAATTGTCTTGTCCATGCAACGCCCGTCCATCTATCCCTATGCCAACCGCACTCGAATCCCACTATTTACTTCTTTTATTACTACTGTTTTTGCTTTACTACTGCTGTTACTTTTATTCCTACTACAAAACTATTGCTACTGATAAACTATTGTGAGCAAGATTGCTTAGGTGCAGCTAAATTGACAACTCAGTTGTTAAGGCTGATAAATATTCTTTGGCTCCCCTTGTGTCGAATCAATAAATTGGGTTTTACTTCCCTCGAAAATACTGCGATACACCCCCTATACTTATGGGTCATCAGTGTGGCGTCCCACGACGGCGGGAGGTGCTGCTCTAGCCAGGAGGGCACGGCGGTGGCGGTCCTCTAGCGACATCCCATAACTCAAACAGGGATTTGTAGATCACTAGCTGCATGTCGAATTGTCAACACCCGGATTTTTAATCCTAGATGCATGTTATGTCATACCTCGCAATCCCAGGATTACCATTTTTGTGAGGAATAACATATTGATATCACAGTACATCATCCATTACAAACCATAATAAGGTCTTACAAAAATAAAGGATCTCATGATCCAGTCTTAATACAATAGTGGGCTCCATCTTTAGGGTCACAGGCAATGCTGGCGATGGGAGATGATCCTAGTTGTCGTAGACATCTTGCTGTCCATCATCCTAGTAGTCCTCCTCATTAGTCTGGCCACAAGAATAGCCAGGGACAAAGCCATGAGTACTCTTTAAGTACTCGCAAACTATCACTAACAATTAAGGTAGTTCTAGTAGGAATCTTAAGCTCTAGGTTTATTTGCAAAAAGCCAGGTTTATCTAAACTGAGTTTAGAAGTAAAGAAAATTAAGTTAATATTCTAAATCACTTAAGTGGGAAACCAGTTTTCATATTCAAAACCCTATTGTGGTCAAGTCAAAATCATAGTTCAAGTCACAAATCATTTTGAAAACATCTAACAACAGAACAATATGGCCACTCCAACTATCCAAGACTGCGGATGTGGCTATTCGAATAGTCTGACACTCTGAAGAGGTGGTACACTTTCACCACAAAATTCGATACATCCGTCAGGGATAACCCTGAATCAATCATACTTAGTATGCGGATAATCAATCATAACCTTTCAATTACACACCCTAGTATAGGCACCTCCCCTATGAGTTTGGCCTCCCAACCATGGCCATTTGCCATCCTGGGCACTACATAGATGGAAAATCATCAAGAGGTAGCCTCAGCTCAAACCTCCTCTGCAAGGGAACCCATACTAAGGCACATAAACTTCCGGCTAAGCCCTACCCAATTCAGGTATTGTGGTTGTACGGTAAAATTGGAATGGTATCGCATCCGAACCCAACCATCAGTTTTTGGTAAAAGTGCTAAGGCTCATGCCTCAACATTTTCATCATCAAACCGTTGTGTTTCTCAACACATGTCAAAACATCTCAATAGAATGAAGCATCATTCCAAGGTTTTCATAATCATTTTTACCAAGTATTCCCATCTAAAGTGATCCACTTTTATGCTTAGCACTAGCCACTAAAGTTAAGAGTGTTCACTAATGAGGGCTGCTAATCTTCAATCTCTTGCCATAGAATGACATCTAAGTATAACTAGTTAGGCCTAGTTTTATACTCTTTATGCCATCTATACTATTTCTCCAAATACTCACAAAGCACTAACTAAAAGTAAATAACTTTGGTAAATTAAAAGAATAAAGCTTGCAAGTAAAACTTGGGATTGGTATAATCAAAGTTGTATAACCAAAGCATGCCTAATGCATCTTTCTTAGGTTATGCAAAAATTTGCAAGTGGTAGCTTGCATTGTTAATGATGGCTTGCAAGTAATAGCTTGCTTTGATTGGTGAAGTGATTGAAGTTTTCTTCTTCTTCTTGGTAGAACTCCTCCTCCTCGTATCCTTGGTCGGTAGTATTGTCTATAAAGGAATACGGGGTACACAATCACCAAAGAATACTTAACTACTTCTATATAGCACACTAAGGTTCACACTTGATGATCTAGCATCATCACAATCATCACATGAAATAAAGACTAAATCTTGTTTATTTTATTTTAGAAAAGTAATTTCTACTCATTGAAAATACTTAAGATTTAATATTCTCCAATTAAAATATAGGATCATGTTGACACATGTCATCACCACATATTTTAATACATGGGAATGTGATTTAAAGGGTTGATCATATTTAATAAAGTTTAAGATTATTATTTAATAGATTTAAAGTGACTAGAAATGCCTATATAGCATCATTTTGGTACTAGTCCAAATTCACTGCATGTAAACCTAAATATTTTTACATGTTCTTATCAAATGTGATTTTTGAGAGTTGGAATCAACTCAAAAGCATTTATAGTTGATTTTTGAAAAATGTTTGAATCTGAAAAAGTCTCTATCTGGTTATTTTTGGTATCGGTGATCTATAATTCCAGCTGAATTGAATCCAATGGTCTTGGATAGAGAATTTAAGTATCTTTCTAACAAAATTAGAATCATGCAATTGGGTTTAGTGAAACTCTGTGAATTGATTTTTAAATCTCTAGACAAAAACTAGTTTTAACTAAATTGGAAAATCTTTATTTGAATCACTGGGCTACGCATGGGAAACTAAACGGGCTGGCCCAAATGCACTACACAACGCAGCGGGCTGCTTATAGAGGGGTCCACTCGTCAGCGAGTTTATCTACGTGAAACGGTATCTGCGAAACTGAGCCCTACGATTTAAATCTAATCCAACAGCTGAGAGTCATCATCGACGACGAACTGCTTCGGCGAGGAATCAAACCTAGCGTGGTGGTGGGGGTCTGGCGGGGCTCACCTGGGCTCCAGCTAGGGTCGGCGATGGGGGCGAACGGCATTGTCGTGGACGGCGGTTCGAACAATGGTCGCGGCAGCTCCTGCGGAGGCTCCAATCGACGTCGCCCTTCTCCTCCAACAGCGGCGGGCTCCGGCCAAATTCCGGCGAAGAAGAGCTCGCCTTGCTCCGGGAAGAAGTGTCGGAGTGTTAGTGAGGAGTGGTGAGGGTGTTGGTGTGGAGAATGGAGGCGGGGGAGGCCTCTACTTATACTGCTGCGAGGGGACCAAACGGCGTGGGCTCGGGCTCGTTAGTGACGATGCTACGGGCGGCTAGCGGCGCGACTAAGGCTAGGGGACGGTGCGTGGTTCCCTGGCAATCATCGTGGGCTTAAAGGCACAGCGCGGTTCGGTGTGGATTGGTCGGGTGTGTCCGGCGCTCCGCACGGACGCAACGGTGTTTTCGACGGCGCACGACAGCTACAGGTCGCGCGGCGATGAACGGGGGTGTCTGCGGGGTTGTGGTGATCATGGCGAGCTAGTGCACGCGAGGAGGGGGTGAGGCGCAGTCTGTGCGAGCTGGTCAGGCGCGGCATGCTGGCGCGCTCTAGGCATGGCGTGGAGACGGTGGGCGCGGTGTAGCTAGGGTGGTCCAGGGCTCTCATGTGGCCATGGCTTGGACAGGGGGTGGCGGTGGATGGTCGCGTGTCTAGTGCGCGTCGTGGGTGAGGGCGGCTTGGATTCTGGAGCGCTGTCCACGGTCGGCCGGCGACGACCACATTTGGGCGGCGCTCCACTGGTGCAACGGCAAAGTGGCAAGCTGGTCTGGTGCTGGCTGGACACTAGGGGGGACAAGGGGGTTAAGAGGGGACCAAATGGTCGAGGGATTACTGCTTAAGCAGTGAAGTTAGGCAATTGTTGTTTTGTGTCTGCAAGGTGTTTGAGGAAATGGCCGCAATAATTAAAGTTTGAAATTCTTGAATCAAATTTGGTGAGTGATCTATACTTAAGCTTGGTATTCTCTGATTGCTTGGGTTTGCCAAGGGAAACTGTATTGATGGGTTTTTGAAAAAGTGTGATCTTAGTACATACACTTGATTCAATTTTCAAATGTCCACTAAATTGATTAGGAAAATGGTTTTGTAAGTTTGTAAAGTGGGCATGTATACACTTTTACTCGGTCTAGCAAGGGGTGGAAAGATATAGAATTGTTTTTGTTAGGAATATTCCTCTAGAAACACTGAAAGTGACCTAGTGGTTAATTTTGGTCAAAATGACCATTTTATCTTTTTATTCATATTTGATTTCTTTTTCTTTTGATTTTGTTTGTAATTGGCCTAGATGATGTAGCATTCACCTTTAAACCATTTCTCATCTTTTTTAGCAATCAAACATGGCAATTTCAATCAATCACACATTAATACAAACACACATATGCATTCATATTGATTTTTGGAATTAAAGTTTTTGTTAACCCTAAAACTAGGTGATTAGAACTTGATAATATTGATAAGGGTTTTTGGGGTGTTACAAACCTTCCCTCCTTAAACAAAATCTCGTCCTGAGATTTAAGAAAACTAGAAACTAAAGAGATCTGGAAAATCAGTCCTAATGTAATCTTCTCGCTCCCAAGTAGCTTCTTGTTCGAGATGGTTGCTCCATTGGATCTTGAGAAACTTGATACTCCGGGTCCTGGTGGTTCTGAAAGCTTCTTCAAAAATACGAATGGGCACTTCATGATATATCAGATCCTTGTTGATATATATGGCTCGGTGATCGATGTTCTTGAAAACTTTGGTCTTCTCCGGAACTTCTAAGCATTTGCGAAGTAACGAGATATGTAACACATCATGGATGGCTGACATCTCCTCCGGCAGTTCCAGTTGATAAGATACTTCTCCTCGGCGATTCAAAATCTTGAAGGGTCCAATATATCTGGGGGCTAACTTCCCTTTCAGTTGAAAATGTTGCATTCCCTTCAAGGGCGACACCTTGAGATACACAAAATCTCCGACATTGAAAGTCAGGTCTCGATGTCTCATGTCAGCATAACTCTTCTGTCTGGATTGGGTGGTCTTGAGGTGCTCACGGACTTTGTGAATCTTTTCTTTGGCTTATCATAGGATGTTGGGTCCAAAAATCTGACTCTCTCCTACTTGCGACCAATTCAAGGGGGTACGACACTTCCTTCCATACAAAAATTCAAAGGGGGCCATTTGCAAACTGGCTTGATAACTGTTGTTGTATGAGAATTCCGCGAAAGGTACACAATCTTGCCATTTTGATCCATACTCTAGAACACAAGCTCTCAACATATCTTCTAAGATTTGGTTGACTCTTTCAGTCTGTCCATGGTCCGCGGGTGATAAGCTGTGCTGAATTTCAACTTGGTTCCTAATCCTTCTTGGACTTTCTGCCAAAATCTTGAGGTAAACTGGGTTCCTCGATCCCACACTATGGTCTTACGGGTTCCATGCAAACTGACTATTCTAGTAATGTACAACTCTGCTAGCTTCGAACTCTGGTAGGTAGTCTTGACAGGTATAAAATGGGCTACCTTGGACAGTCTATCAACTATGACCCAAATAGAGTCATTTCCCCTACTAGATGTAGGGAAACCGGTGATAAAGTCCATTTCGACAGAATCCCATTTCCATTCCGGAATCTGCAATGGTTGCAAAAGTCCTGCAGGTCTCTGATGTTCCGCTTTGACTCTCTGACAAATGTCACACTTTGCGATGTAGCTTCCGATTTATCTCTTCATCTTGTGCCACCAAAATTGCTCCTTCAAATCCTGATACATCTTCGTTCCTCCGGGATGGATAGAATAAAGAGTATCATGAGCTTCTTGCAGGATAACTTGCTTCAGCTCGGAATCTGCTGGCACACAGATACGTCCTTTTTACAAAAATCCTTCATCCTCGGTGAATCCGGGTACCTTTCCTGTACCGATATGACGCTTGATTCTGTCGATACTTGCATTTCCTTTCTGCGCCTCCTTGATCTGACTGATCAACTTGGGTTGAAGTTCTATGCTAGCTAAAAATCCTTTGCTAACTAGCTCTGTTCTAAACTACTCCAATTCTCCATACAAAATTGGCTGATTTTCCTTGATCATGGTGTTTAATCTACACGGCAATCTGCTAAGAGCATCCGCTACCACATTGGCTTTGCCGGGGTGATAGCGAATGTCAAGGTCATAATCCTCGATTAACTCTATCCATCTCCTTCGCCTCATATTCAGCTCCTTCTGGGTAAAGATATACTTCAGGCACTTGTGAACCGAATAAATCTCACAATGATTACCCATAAGGTAATGACACCAGGTCTTCAAGGCTAAAACTACGGCTGCTAGTTCAAGGTCATGGGTAGGGTAGGGTAGTTTTGCTCATGCTGCTTCAGTTGTCGGGACAGATATGCTATGACTTTGCCTTTTTGCATCAACACACATCCGAGACCAATCTTGGATGCATCACAATACACATCAAAAGATCTGGCATGATCAAGATTGGGGCTGAAATCAATCTCTTCTTGAGCTCTTGAAAACTGGCTTCACAATTGTCAGTCCATTCGAACTTCTTATCTTTCTTCAACAATTGCGTCATCGTTCTTGCAATGCTCGAAAATCCTTCAACAAACTTGCGGTAATATCACGCTAGTCCAAGAAATGCACAGACTTTGGGTTGAGTGGTTGGAGCTTTCCATTCTTCAACATCTTTGACCTTGGCGGGATCAACAACGACTCCTCCTGCCGACACAATATGTCCTAGGAATCCTACTTCCTTTAACTAGAACTCACATTTGCTAAACTTGGCATACAACTGATGTTCTCTAAGGGTTTCAAGGATGGTTCTCAGGTGTAGCTCATGGTCTTCTTCTGACTTGGAATAGATCAGAATATCATCGATAAAAACAATGACAAACTTATCTAGAAAGTTCATAAAAATCTTACTCATGAGATTCATGAAATAAGCGGGGGCATTGGTTAATCCAAAAGACATGACCGTATACTCATACAATCCATATCTGGTAGTAAAGGCGGTCTTTGGAATATCCGTTGCACGAATCTTGAGTTGATTATAACCAGTTCTAAGATCAATCTTAGAAAACACTCTGGCACTAGTCAACTGGTCAAACAAATCCTCTATCTTGGGCAATGGGTACTTGTTCTTGATGGTGACATCATTCAGCTTCCTGTAATCTGTGCACAAATGGTTACCTCCATCCTTCTTATCCACAAACAAAATAGGCGATCTCCATGACGATGCGCTTGGTTGTATCAGACCTTTCTCCAGCATAGCATCAAGTTGTTTCTTCAGCTCCACTAATTCCGATGGGTTCATACTATAAGGTCCCTGAGTTATGGGTCCAGTTCCAGGAATTAGTTCAATGATGAACTCGATATCCCGATCTGGGGGCATACCGGGTAATTCATGTGGGAATACGTCGGGGTATTCACAGACTACTCTGACTTGGTCTAGGGTTGGTTGGGCTAGACTCTTGTTGCACTTGAATTGTCGAGGCAAGGTCTCAGATACATGATCTACTGATACTCCAGAGCTACTGGTCATGGTTATGGTTTTCTTGGCACAGTCGATCAATCCTTTATGTTTCGACATCCAATCCATTCCTAGTACTACTTCCAAACCTTTAGTTCCAAGTACTATTAGATTAGCATAAAAATCTATGCCATGGATTCGGATAGGTACAACCTTGCAAATTTTTCTAGCTTTGGTGGTTGAACCGGGGATTTGAACTATCATAACATGCTTCAATTTGGTTGGTTGAATCTTACTAGTGCATGCAAATTCTTCTGTAACGAACAAGTGCGATGCTTCAGAATCAAACAACACTCTTTCTAAAACTGAGTTAATAGAAAACATACCCAGCACGACATCTGGCGCTTCTTGGGCTTCTTCAGCATTCATGTGGAACAAACGGCCGTTGTGGTTGAGCGAGTTCCCTGGGGCAAATCTCGTTCCAGGCTGAACATGGCACTGCTGCTGAGCGGGTGCATTCACATTGGTGGCTGCTGCAAGCTTCTTGGGACACTCACTGGAGTAGTGAACCTTGACTCCACATTCAAAGCAAGTAATCTGGGACTTGTCTTTGGCTGCAATAGGCACATCATTGCTTCCAGTCCTTGGGGCAGTATTATTGTTTTTGTTGGACTTGGGTGCTATACGGTTGAAGTTATTGGAGTTGTCGGGGTTGTTGTTGTGGTTTCCTCCAGACTTCAGGTTTCCTCCGCTACGATTGGGGTAGCTTGGACGGGACATAGGGGGTATGTTGTTCCTTGGGGCATATCCTGCAGACGGGTTGGGATGATACTTCTGGGTATTGTGGGATCCAGCCTGGTGCATCATCCTGCACTTGCGATTGTCATTGGCTTGGTTTATCTTCCCTTCCATCTGAATGGGAGAGTCTACTATCTCTTCTAGATCTTCAAAATGGATGTTGACTAACATAGTCTGCATCTCATCATGAAGTCCATTTAGGAACCTCTCCTTCTTCTTTGCTTCAGTGTTGATCTCATCCGGGGCATATCTAGCTAGGGACAAAAATTTGTCACAGTACTCAACTACCGTCATCCTTCCTTGCTTCAGTTCCCTGAACTCATCTCTCATTCGGGTGACTAAACCTTGGGGCACATGAGAGCGGCTGAACTTGATCTTGGCGGCTTCCCAAGTCATCATCTGACCGTCGTTCATGGTATGACTGCTATTCCACCAGGCTCTTGCATCTCCTGCCAGATAGTGGGTGGCAAACAGTACCTTCTCGTTGGCTTCAACTCCTGCAACCTCCATGTTGTTTTCCATGGTTTGTAGCCAGTCATTAGCATCCAAGGGGTCCTCAGACTTATTAAAGATAGGGGGATTGGTATTCTGAAAGTTCTTGAGTTTGGTCCATGGTGATCCTGGTTTCCATGGCCTTGATTATTGTGGGCCATCTGAGCTATCTGTTGGAGTGTGGCTAGGTTGGCTTGACGTTCTTCTCTACTAGCTTCACGGTCAGAAACTAGCATCTGAAGAATCTGCAACATTGGGTCCTGAGATGAGCTGCTTCCTCCGGGGTTTCCACGAGTCATCTGAAGATTGAGATAGATAATGAGATAAGAGGGAAATTTCTAAGGTTCATGGTTTTTTGTTTCAAAAGCTTTAAACTTTGAGTTTGACTCAGGTTTTGCAAACTAACAACTTCTTCTCATTCATTCATTCAAAGCACACCATATAAACACACACCACACACAAAGGGAAAACAGATGGTTTTAAGAACCATTCTGTGAAACTACGATACAGTGGCACCGGTACAACTCATTCCTATAGTAGTGCTCAAGTGCATCTAATCATCATCGATGAAGTTGGAATCATCATCATCAGTGTGGAACTCCATGGCATCATCCTCCAGGTAGTCGGTGTCATCACTGAGGTAAGAGTAAAGATCTCCCTGGATATCTTCACCTTCCTCCTCCACCTTTGCTTCAAGCTGGACTTCCTGTTCATGGATGGTCTTCTGTAGAGCGGCCACCTTCTTGTGAAGACGATCAATGGTGCGATCCTTCTTGTCGCATTGACGACGAAGTGATTGGCGATCCTTGACGAGCATGGCGAGGGTCTGGTCCTTCTTGATGGCAATGGCAAGGTTGTGGTTGGCATAGGCGCGAGCATTGTCCAACTCTTTATGCCTATCATACAACATGAAGTCAAGATTTTCCACCTGGTGCTTCAGCTCCGGATGTCCTAGCATCTCCAATGGCATTCCCATAGAATCACACCTTGCGAAGTGAGCAAAGCGAGTTCCCTGGATCAAGTTGATGTTTTGTCCACAAAGACGGGCGAGACCTTCATGCATTACCCTGGCTAATCCATCTAGCCAGTTGTTTTCCCTCAAGGTGAATTGGATCTTCTCCAAAGTTGGGGCTTCCATCTTGCCTCTGAGATCTGCAACTATCAGCCATTCTAGATCTCCTCCTACGTGATCATTGAGTGGGGCCCCGAAGAATTCCGGGTGCGGCGCACCAGATACTCTGATAGTGCATCGAGATCCCTCTCAAAGATCAGTTGGCCTCCGTTGCCCAGCTGGTAGAATTTGCAGTACTGAACTTCCATCTATAAGAATTTAGGGTGAGTAAGTTAGTGAGGTGATCAAGTGTGTCCAATTTTATGTAGGAATGTAAGAATTTTTGAGGAACATGATTTTTTTGAAAGAATCTCAAGGATAAGAGAGAGAATAGTTTTTCATAAATACTCACTTCTTTGGTTTTGAAACTAACTTTTTTGTTCGGACATCCATTCTAACTAGGGTCTCCTATGGTCCGGACGGCTCTGATACCAACTTGTCAACACCCGGATTTTTAATCCCAGATGCCTGTTATGCCATACCTCGTAATCCTAGGATTACCATTTTTTCGAGACATAACATATTGATATCGCAGTACATCATCCATTACAAACCATAATAAGGTCTTACAAAAATAAAGGATCTCATGATCCAGTCTTAATACAATCAAGCAGCGGAATAATAAGCGTAGTAGTGGGATTTATCTTTAGGGTCACATGCATTGCTGATGATGGGAGATGATCCTAGTTGTCGTAGACATCCTGTTGTCCATCATCCTGGTAGTCCTCCTCATAGTCTGGCCACGGGAATAGCCAGGTACAAAGCCATGAGTACTCTTTAAGTACTCGCAAACTATTACTAACAAGTAAGGTAGTTCTAGTAGGAATCTTAAGCTCTAGGTTTATTTGCAAATATCCATGTTTATCTAAACTGAGTTTAGATGTAAAGAAAATTAAGTTAATGGTCTAAATCACTTAAGTGGGAAACCAGTTTTCATATTCACAACCCTGTTGTGGTCAAGTCAAAATCATAGTTCAAGTCACAAATCATTTTGAAAACATCTGATGACAGAACAGTATGGCCACTCCAACTGTCCATGACCGCGGACGCCGCTATTCTAATAATTTGACACTCTGCAGAGGTGGTACACTTTCACCAAAAAATTTGATACATCCGTCGGGGATAACCCAGAATCAATCATACTTAGTATGTGGATAATCAATCATAACCTTTCAATTACACACCCTAGTATAGGCACCTCCCCTGTGAGCTTGGCCTCCAGCCATGGCCATCTGCCATCTTGGGCACTGCATAGGTGGAAAATCATCAAGAGGTAGCCTCAGCTCAAACCTCCTCCACAAGGGAACCCATACTAAGGTATATAAACTTCCGGCTAAGCCCTACCCAATTCAGGTATTGTGGTTGTATGGTAAAATTGGAACGGTATCGCATCTGAACCCAACCATCAGTTTTTGGTAAAAGGGCTAAGGCTCATGCCTCAACATTTTGATCATCAAACCATTGTGTTTCTCAACACATGTCAAAACATCTCAATAGAATGAAGCATCATTCCAAGTTTTTCATAATCATTTTCACCAAGTATTCCCATCTAAAGTAATCCACTTGTATTCTTAGCACTAGCCACTAAATTTAAGAGTGTTCACTAATGAGGGGTGCTAATCTTCAATCTCCTGCCATAGAATGACATCTAAGTATAACTAGTTAGGCCTAGTTCTATACTCTTTATGCCATCTATACTATTTCTCCAAATACTCACAAAGCACTAACTAAAAGTAAAGAACTTTGGTAAAGTAAAAGAATAAAGCTTGCAAGTAAAACTTGGGATTGGTATAATCAAATTTGTATAACCAAAGTATGCCTAATGCATCTTGCTTAGGTTATGCAAAAATTTGCCAGTGGTAGCTTGCATTGTTAATGATGGCTTGCAAGTAATAGCTTGCCTTGATTGGTGCAGTGATTAAAGTTTTCTTCTTCTTCTTGGTAGAACTCCTCCTCCTCGTATCCTTGGCCAGTACTATCGTCTATAAAGGAATACAGGGTACACAATTACCAAACAATACTTAACTACTTCTATTTAGCACACTAAGGTTCACACTTCATCATCTAGCATCATCACAATCATCACATGAAATAAAGACTAAATCTTGTTTATTTTATTTTACAAAAGTAATTTCTACTCATTGAAAATACTTAAGATTTAATATTCTCCAATTAAAATATGGTATCATGTTGACACATGTCATCACCACATATTCTAATACATGGGAATGTGATTTAAAGGGTTGATCATATTTAATAAATTTTAAGATTATTATTTAATAGATTTAAAGTGACTAGAAATGCCTATATAGCATTATTTTGGTACTAGTCCAAAGTCACTGCATGCAAACCTAAATATGTTTACATATTCAGATAGATCTTACCAAATGTGATTTTTGAGAGTTAGAATCAACTCAAAAGCATTTATAGTTGATTTTTCAAAAATGTTTGAATGTGAAAAAGTCTTTGTCTTGTTATTTTTGTTATAGATGATCTATAATTCCAATTGAATTGAATCCAACGGTCTTGGATAGATAATTTAAGTATCTTTCTAACAAAATTGGAATCATGCAATTTGGTTCAGTGAAACTCTCTGAATTGATTTTTAAATCTCTAGACAGAAATTAGTTTTAACTAAATTGGAAAATCTTTATTTGAATCAGTGGGCTACGTGCGGGAAACTAAATGGGCCGGCCCAACTGCACTGCGCAGCGCACCGGGCTACTGACAGAGGGGGTCCACTTGTCAGCGATTCTATCAACGTGAAACGGTATCTGCAAAACTTAGCCCTACGATTTAAATCTAATCCAACTGTTGAGAGTCATCGTCAACGACGAACTGCTCCAGCGAGGAATCAAACGAGCGCGGCGGTGGGGGTCTGGCGGGGCTCACCTGGCCTCCAGCTAGGGTCGGCGATGGGGGTGAACGGTGTTGTCGTGGACGGTGGTCGCGGTAGCTCCTGGGGTGGATCCAATCAACGGCGCCCTTCTCCTCCAGCAGCGGCGGGCTCCGGCCAAATTCCAGTGAAGAAGAGATCGCCTTGCTCCGGGAAGAAGTGTGGGAGTGTCAGTGAGGAGTGGTGAGTGTGTTGGTGTGGAGAATGGAGGCGGGGAGACCTCTACTTATACTGTGGCGAGGGGACCGAATGGCGTGGGCTCGGGCTTGTCGGTGACGATGCTACAGGCGGCTAGCAGCGCGGCTGACGCTAGGGGACGGTGCGTGGTTCCCTGGTGATCATCGTGGGCTTAAAGGCACGACGCGGGGCGGTGTGGATTGGTTAGGAGTGCGCGGCGCTCCGCGCGGACGCAGCGGTGTTAGCGACGGCACACGGGAGCTATGGGTCGCACGTCGGCAAACGGGGGTGTCTACGGGATTGTGGTGATCATGGCGAGCCAGTGCGCGCGAGGCGGCGGTGAGGCGCGGTCTGTGCAAGCTGGTCGGGCTCGGCATGCTGGCGCGCTCTGGGCATGGCGCAGAGACGGTGGGCGCGGCGTAGCTAGGGTGGTCCAGGGCTCTTCTTTGGCCGTGGCTTGGACATGGGGTGGCGGTGGATGGTCGCATGTCTGGTGCGTGTCGTGGGTGAGGGCGGCGTGGCTTCTGGCACGCTGTCCATGGTCGGCCGGTGATGACCACATTTGGGCGGCGCTCCACTGGTGCAACGGCAAAGGGGCAAGCTGGTTTGGTGCTGGCTGGACACTAGGAGGGACAAGGGGGTTAAGAGGGGAGCACATGGTCGAGGGATTACTGCTTAAATAGTGAAGTTATGCAGTTGTTGTTTTGTGTCTGCAAGGTGTTTGAGGAAATGGCCGCAAGAATTAATGTTTGAAATTTTTGGATCAAATTTGGTGAGTGATCTATACTTAAGCTTGGTAGTCTCTGGTTGCTTGGGTTTGCCAAGGGAAATTAGTTTGATGAGTTTTTGAAAAAGTGTGATCTTAGTAGATACACTTGATTCAATTTTCAAATGTCCATTAAATTGATTTGGAAAATGTTTTTGTAAGTTTGTAAAGTGGGCATGTATACACTTTTACTTGGTCTAGCAGGGGGTGGAAAGATATAGAATTGTTCCTATTAGAAATTTTCTTCTAGGAACACTCAAAGTGACCTAGTGGTTAATTTTGGTCAAAATGACCATTTGATCTTTTTATTCACATTTGATTTCTTTTGATTTTGTTTGTAATCGGCCTAGATGATGTAGCATTCACCTTTAAACCATTTTTCATCTTTTGTAGAAATCAAACATGGCAATTTCAATCAATCACACATTAATGCAAACACACATATGCATTCATATTGATTTTTGGAATTAAAGTTTTTGTTAACCGTAAAACTGGGTGATTAGAACTTGATAATCTTCATTAGGGTTTTTGGGGTGTTACACAAATTCCTCCTTAGCTCGGGCGCATCTGGCATGCACGGAGGCATAGCTGCGGTATCTGCATGCCGCAAAGACGCGACGTGCATAGAGGTTGCTAATTTTATTTAGCCGGACGTACTTCGGCCTGAAAACATGGGCAAAGACATCTCACCCGTAAGGCTTGCCGATGGATCAGTACACTGGCCCTCACAGGATTGGAGGCCATATCTCCAATTGCTCCTCGGAGCTATTGGAGGAGATCATGGTCAACTCCTCGTTGTTGTAGCATCCCATCTGTCTAACATATGTAATGCTACTTGGTCTAGTAATATAATTGCTACTTCCTACATATAATGGTTGCATCATAATTATATCATGCTCATGTCATCATGCCACCTTGCATTTGAGCATCATATAAAACCCTTTTTCATTTGGTTCTTATCTGATATGCATTATTAATTGTATTGCCTCTTGATATATTGTATTTGGTTCTTGATAAATGCTTGATGCCCAAGTTGAGTTGGGGGCATGTAACTACCTCGGTGAATTACGCTCTTAGTTACATGCCTGGATGAACGAAAGTGGTTAAAATAGTACGGTGGGGCCCAGGGCCACTCACGGTAGACCTTTCGGACGTCCTAAACACTTTCAGACATCAGGACAAGAACGAGCGGCGTAATCGGCAGACGAAGGGATCAACTACATACACAAATGAGTATTTATGGAAGCCACATACAACAGTCCTCAGAGCCATTCCATCTAAAAGAAATAGAAATATTGCAACGCCATACGGCAAGATCCAAATGTCCTAGATAAATATAATAATTTAGGATAGCTCCTCATACATCACACATCAGAGTATCAGGCGGAAGCGGAAAGCAAGATTCGAGTACGGATAAGAAGCAAATTGGCATAAGATGCCCCATAAATAAACACATCCCGCCCATAGATCTCACGGATCCCTGTTCCCGGAATCTCTACACCGAATGATCGTTGCCAACATCATCTGTCTCTTCCACCCAGTATCCATCTTGCGAGTATACCTGTTCATCTGAATCAAACAATTTATCGTGTGAGACCCTAGGGGTACTCAGCAAGTCTTTATGCCGCTATAGGGGACACAACCTGGGGTGACGCAATTGCAGCAAAAGATAATACCTAACAATGCTACAGATACTCGCTAACCTTCCGCCTAACCAATGATAGGCGGAAGTCCGTGAATTAAGAGCAACAGTTATAACAGTATAATTAACAGATCCATCCTCCTCCTCGCCTACCAATGAGGAAGCGGACGAACAACCCCCATCATCCGTTGGCAGTTTTATTAACCAATCCATGAGTATTGCACTATTTACTAGTCAATTACTTAGTCAAATTAAAAGCGGTACTTTAGTTATACTTGTCTATGATCGAGAAACTGTGCTCCAAGTCGTCTATAACCGTGGACACGGCTTTCAGAAAGATTTACCCTGCAGGGGTGCACGAATAGCAACACACACTCGATCAACCTCGGAAAAACCAAATCAAAACCCAACGAGGCATTCACGACAAAGCAATCACAGGATTCAGAAATATTTCAGGGGGCCACCCCAATAAGCTACCCGCAACGAAGTTGGCCGGCTCCGAGACGGACCCAGGGTTTGCGACGACGGCTGTAAACGACTGGGAACCCAAAAATGTGACTGGGTTTGTCGATACCGCGAAAACATGGCACGATCCAAAATAGTACAGGTGCTCCTCGCACAATCTTAAATAAAGCAGTAACATGGCATAAGTACAGGATAGTAATAAAGCCCCAAACTAATTGTGGCCCCAAGAAATAGGACTGAATCAAGCTCTGGCTCAGGGGGGTCCATAAAGCCTCCTGGATGTGGATAGTGCGAATAAACAAGGAACACGAGTGAGCATGAAAAACCAAATAGCAGATATTGCTCAGCGGTGCCTCTTTCATTAGTTATCCCATTACTACTCAGGTTAAGTTGTTTAGGTACCTCGTTATCCATCAGACACTCACATACCCTACACATGCTTTTCTACGACTCGCATGGCTCAAACAACTCCTGTAGTAATGGCTCATGCGATGGAGGACCAAGTTTTGGTGGGGTTTAAAGTAAAGGCTATGCAGTACTTGGGATTCAATTTACTGCAATCGCGACTCAATGATCCAAAAATAAGATAGAGGCAATAGGTACTGTATGTATGCAAGCATGTGGTAGTGCTTGCCTGGCAGCTCAGTAGAAGCGAGAGATGGATCTGGGTAGTACTCCTGTGATTCCTGGTAATTCTCCTGCTGGGCGTCTATTCGAAGAAGAACCAAACAAACAAGGGCCAACATAAATAAAGTGCACAAGCATATGAATTAAAGTGCGACAAGCAAACAAGCATGCCATGATGAATGATGCACAATTTGCATGGCATTAAAGTAGCATGGCAAAGGTGAGGTGTGGATACAAGAAATAAAGCATCTTATTATTTATTTAACCAAGTTTTATTATCATAAATAGTTCAGATTTTTAATAACAACATGAGGCATGCTTCAATGCAGAACAAGGACTGCATAGATAGAACGGGCTCGTCGCGCTGATCGATTTAGACATATTATTTGCCCAATTTGGAGTTATAGAATTAGAGTTATTAATTAATTAAGGAAAAGGGCATTTTATTGTAATTTTAATCATCTCGAAAATTTAAAGTGTTCAAACATTATTTTGAATGGCATATTTGAATTCCTCACATTTTTCTGATTCCAAAACATATATTACTTGTATTATTTGGATTTATATTTGAAAAGTTATTTGAATCTGAATTGAATTTGAAGGAGGAGAGGAAGAAGGAGGAGAGGAGGGCAGGCTCGGGGCAGATCTGGGAGCTGCCAGGAGGCGTGTGAGAGGAGGGGAAAGTGAGGGAGAGGGAGGAGATGGCGTGTGGGCGCGGGGCAGGTAAAGTAGCCTCGGCCCTTTTTCCTCCTTCTTCTCGGGCACGTGCTTGTCGTGAGGGGCTAGGGTAGGGAGAGGGCTGCAGGTGGGACAGGTGGGGACGGGGAGGAGCAGCAGCTGGGGCCAGCATGGCAGGTAGAAGAAGAGAGAGGGGAGGGGTAGCTCGGGCTAGGGTAGGGTAGCCTCGGGTTAGGGTTTTTGTGTAGGGTTAGAGAGGGGGGTGGGGTTAGCTGAGGTGTGGGCCAGGGAGAGGGTGGCCAGGTGTTCATCAGCAGGTTAGATAGAGAGGGAGTGAGAGGTGAGGTTAGGGTTTAGGGTTTAGTAGAACTAGTGTTAGGAGAATAGTAGAGAGATAGAGATAGGTTAGATGTGAATTAGGTTTTTTTAGGTTTATTTTGAAATTGTTTAAGAGATCATACCAAGAGGGAAAATAAGGAGTCCTTTGATTTATCATGAGATGAGGTGGAGGAATAATCAAGAAATAGAGAAAGAAAGATGTATGAGAAGAATCTCTCATATAAAACATGAATGTAGATAATTAAAATAATAGATGTTGATGAGAGTAAAGGAGTGGTAGAGATGGTGATGATCCACAAGGAGAAGAATCAATAAAACAAAAGGAAAACCAAAGAGATAAAAGGTGGTGATGAAGGTTGCATGGCCCATGCAAAAATAATAATGCCATGATTTATTTTGTGAAAACACTAATAATATTATGGAATTATTCTTATGCATTTCCAAGAAGTGGAATAAAACCAAGCAAAAGATTTTAAAAGATTTGATCCACCCCAAACCACATGAGCTAGAATAAAAATATCAAAAGAAAAAGAAATACAAGATCATGGTTAATGAGATGGTGGAATTATAAGGTGTTGGAAAAGAAAGGTGGTGGAATGGAAATAAGAGATATGCCCCCAACTCAACTTGGGCATTTAGACAATATATCAATACCCAGATACAATATCAAGAGGCAAATACAATTAATAGTGCATAGGAGAGAAGAACCAAAGAACCAGGGTTTTATATGATGCTCAAATGCAAGGTGGCATGATGACATGAGCATGATATAATTATGATGCAACAATTGTATGTAAGAAGGAGCCAATATCTTACTAGAACAAGTAGCATTACAATTGTTAGACAATTGGGATGCTACAACTCTCCCCCACTAAACAGGAATCACGCCCAGAGATTCTAGGAAGAAGAAGACTCAAAGAGGGTAGGATACTTGGCATGGAGCTCATCTTCACGTTCCCAGGTGGCTTCATCAACGGAATGGTGCGACCACTGCACCTTGCAGAACTTGATGGACTTGTTGCGAGTCCTTCTTTCTGCGCCTTCAAGAATTTTTGTGGGGTGTTCTTGATAAGACAGACTTCTTGGAGATTGATGAGTTCATGGTCCACGGTCCTGCCGGGATCCTTGAAGCACTTCTTCAGTTGAGAGATGTGGAAAACATCATGGACTTTGAGTTCTTCAGGGAGCTCAAGAGCATAAGCAACTTCTCCTCTTCTTCCACGAATTTTGAAAGGACCGATGTATCTAGGAGCCAGCTTTCCTTTGACACCAAAGCGGTGCGTGCCTCTCATGGGAGTGACACGAAGGTAAACGAGATCACCAGGGACATACTCCATGTCCGTGTGCTTTCTGTCATAATTGCTTTTCTGGCGACTTTGAGCAATCTTCAGATTTTCAAGAATGATGTGAACTTTCTCCTCCGCTTGAGTTACAATGTCGGGGCCAAACAATATTCTTTCACCTGCGCCCGACCAACCAATCAGAGTTCTGCACTTGCGACCATAGAGAGCCTCAAATGGTGCCATCTTTAGACTTTTCTGGAAACTGTTGTTGTAAGAGAATTCAGCATAAGGAAGACATTCTTCCCACTTCATGCCGAAAGAGATAACGCAAGCACGGAGCATATCTTCCAGAATCTGATTGATCCTTTCAACTTCTCCTTGCGACTGAGGGTGGTAAGCTGTGCTGAAGTTTAGTTTTGTTCCCAAAGCATTTTGGAAACTTCCCCAGAACTTGGAAGTGAAGATGCTTCCACGGTCTGAACTGATCTCAAGAGGAACTCCATACAGAGAGACAATTCTGTTGATATAGAGCTCAGCCAACTGAATTGCAGAAATTGTTTCCTTGACTGGAAAGAAGTGAGCTACTTTGGAAAGCCTATCAATGACAACAAAGATTGCATTGTTGCCCTTCTACAACCTTGGAAAACCAGTGATAAAGTCCATCTCTACTTTCTCCCATTTCCATTCCGGAGGCTTCAATGGCTGTAGAAGACCGGAGGGTTTCTGATGGACAGCTTTAACTCTCCGACAAACATCGCACTCCGAGACATACTTGGCACAATATCGTTTCAAACCAGGCCACCAATATTGTGTTTTCAAGTCCATGTACATCTTAGTGCTGCCAGGGTGGATAGAAAGAATAGATTCATGCGCCTCCTTGAGAACTTTCTCTCTTAAACCCGGGTAGTTCGGAACAAACATCCGGTGTTCAAAGAAAAGAGTGCCTTGGTCATCTACGTGGAAAGACTCAACTTCGGAAGTTGAATGTTGGAGATGATCTTTTTAGTGTAAGGATCACCAAGCTGAATGGAACGGACCTTTTCTTCCAAGAGAGGTGTTGCTAGAAGGTTCAGAAGATAACCTTGATCCACAATTTCAAGGTTGAGCTTGCGGAATTCCTTGCACAAGAGAGGCTGTTTTTCTTCCACCATGAGGTTGTTGACATAAGCTTTTCGGCTGAGAGCATCTGCCACGACATTGGCTTTGCCCGGGGTGTAGTTGATGGTCAAATCGAAATCATTGATTGTTTCAATCCACCTCCTCTGACGAAGGTTAAGATCAGGCTGTGTGAAGATATACTTCAGACTCTTGTGATCAGAAAAGATCTCACAACGGTTGCCAAGCAAGTAATGCCTCCATACTTTCAAAGCAAAGACAACTGCTGGGAGTTCGAGGTCATGTGTAGGATAGTTGATCTTATGCATCTTCAACTGTCGAGAGGCATAAGCAACAACTTGCTTTTCTTGCATAAGGACCGCACCCAATCCTTGCAATGAAGCATCACAGAATATTTGGAAAGGCTTTGATGTATCTGGAGGAACTAAGACTGGTGTGGAAGTGAGCTTCTCTTTGAGTGTTTCAAAGCTTCCTTGACATGCGGGAGTCCAAAGGTATTTCTTGCCTTTTTGAGGATATCGGTAAGAGGCTTCGCAATCTTTGAGAAGTTTTGAACAAAGCGACGGCAGTAACTAGCCAAGCTAAGGAAACTCCGGACTTCTTTGACATTTATGGGTGGAAGCCAGTCCATAATTGTCTTAATAGTTTCTGGGTTGACGGCAATGCCCTTGGCAGAGATGACGTGACCAAGGTAGGTGACTTGAGGCAGCCAGAATTCACACTTGGAGAACTTTGCATACAGGCGGTTCTCACGAAGCTTGTTTAGGACACACCGAAGGTGTTCTTCATGTTCTTCTTTTGACTTAGAATAGACTAGAATGTCATCCAGATAGACCACAACGAACTTATCAAGATACTCCATGAAAAACGAGTTCATAAGCCTCGAGAAGGTGGCATGTGCATTGGTGAGACCGAAAGACATGACCGTGTACTCATACAGGCCATAGCGGGTGGTGAAAGCTGTTTTAGGAACATCTTCCTTGCGGATCTTGATTTCATGGTAACCACTTCTCAAATCAAGCTTAGAGAATACCACAGCTCCAGCTAGCTGATCGAAGAGATCATTAATCCGCGGAAGGGGATATTTATTCTTGATTGTTTTAGCATTTAGTGCCCGATAGTCAACACAAAGTCTATCAGTCTTGTCTCGCTTCTTCACAAAGATGGTTGGACTACCCCAAGAACAAGTACTATGCTGAATGAAACCCAACTTCTCTTGTTCATCAAGCTGACGTTTGAGTTCAGCCAACTTAGCAGGACCCATTTTATAAGGCCACTTGGAGATAAGAGCGGTACCAGGTTCAAGTTCAATGACAAACTCAACCTCACGATCCAGAGGCATACCTGGCAACTCTTCAGGGAAGACATCTGGGAACTCACAGACTACAGGAACACTCTGAATACCTTCCATAGCATCATCATTCAGAGCCGCCAAAGAATAAAGCTGAATTGCAGGAGTCAGACTTGGAGAATAGACTATATGGCCTTCAGGAATTTTCAGAGAAACCGAACGTTCAGCACAATCAATCACAGCTGCATTTGCTGTCAACCAATCCATGCCCAAGATAACATCAATATCAGAATTGCCCAGAATAATTAAGGAAGCCGGAAATGAAGAGCCACCAATCTTAATTTGATTGTCACGGCTGATTTTAGAAGCCCTCATGTTTGAACCAGGAGATTGCACCATAAGGCGAGTTTGTAATGCATCAGAAGGTAACCCATTACTTTCCGCAAACTTGTATGACACGAAAGAATGTGAAGCACCAGAATCAAATAAAACTTGTGCAAGAACTGAGGTAACAGAAAGCATACCCATGACAACTCTAGGTGCATGCTTAGCTTGAGCGACGTTGACACAGTTGGCACGAGCAACCGTTGACCCAGGCTTGGTGTTGATGTTGAGAGCCCGAGGTGGAGGTGCACGAATCATAGGAGCACTTGCCGCAGGTCTTGGAGGTGGTGGTGGAAGAGCTTTGTTGTTCATTGGACAATTCCAGTGCTGATGCCCAGTGTTTCCACAAGTATAACAAGCACCAGGTGGACGTGGAGCAACGTAGCCAGGGACTCCGCCAGGCGCTCTAGGGTAGTTGTGGTTGTAGCCCCTGGGAGCCGCAAAGAAGGAGTTTGGTGGCCTTGGTGCGTAGCTTGAAGGTCTTGGTGGAGCAGGGAGCGATGGTGGGGTGTTAGGAACCCAGACACGACGCTTAGAAGGAGCTGTCATAGCAGAAGAGCTTGCTGTATCACGGCTGTGTTTCTTTGACTCCTCAAACACTTGCCTACTTGCTTCTTCCTGCAGAGCTGTGTGTTGAAGTTCCAGAAAAGATGCCGGCCTTGCATGAGTGATTGCATATTTGATGGAAGCATTGAGGCCTTGCCGAAACCTCTTTTGCTTCTTCTTGTCATCACAGATCTCATCGCCACCATACCGAGAAAGGTTCATGAAGTTTCTGATGTAGGTATTGACATTGTCAGTGCCCTGCTTGAGGTTGAGAAACACTTCCTTCATCCTTTCCATGACAATTTTTGGCAGATATTGCTCTTTGAAAGCAGTAGTGAACCGCTCCCAAGTAGGCTGAAAACCAGAAAGATCTGCCTTGAGGTAATTTTCCCACCACAGAGCTGCATCTCCCTTCAGAAGGTGAGTGGCACATTTGACCCATTCTTGCTCGGGAACATCTGCAGTCCTCAGCAACCTTGACACTTCACGAAGCCAATCATCCGCATCAAGCGGCTGATCAGACACCTCAAATTGGCATGGGTTGAACTTGAGAAAACTCTTGATGTCTCCTCGCTTGGGAGGTGGAGGTAGCGGAGCAAACTCATTCCTCCTCATGCTTTCCTCGAAGCGCTGCTGGTTCTGCTGCATAGTGCCCAAAGCATTTGCAATACTTGCCAAAGCACCCCCAAGTTCAGGTGGTATGTCCTCCTCAGAACGGCGTGGTGGTGCCATCCTGTGATTGATATAAAACACAAGTTAGTACTATAATGGAGAATGATAATAATCCAAAATAGTACCAAAATGGAATTAATCAAGATTAAAGAATGCAATTCACTGAGATGATATTAAAATATCAACAAAGTTCAAGGCAACTAGAAGATACTAAGCATAACGCACACGACTGGACAAGGAGTGTGGTACACAACTAACAAAGAAAAGAAATTTTTTCCGCAAATTTCGGCATTAAAATACCACTATATGCGCAAAACCACTTCACGAATCAAGATTAGTAACTCTACTAGTTCAACATACAAGAGCAAATGATAACAGTAGTGGTATGGTCGCGACTCCATCCCGCACTCAAATCATTACTTCGCACATGAATCAGTAAAACACATATCCCCACGCCTTCTTCTTAGATGAACCTAAAGATTGGTAACTACGAAAATAACACCCCAACAAGATAACGTTGGATAACAAAGAGTAAGATAGATCGCATCGGTATACAACGAATCAGATAGATTGCGTCGGTTTACAAAGGCCTGTCGGTATGGAATGTACCAACAGTTGATAACCAAAAGGCAGATAGTGATAACATTTGGATGCAACAGATAGACAAGGAATTCACACACACACACAAACACAACCTATGGTACTACAGAACCCAGAACACGTGAATCCTAGTTTGAATTTTAAGAAGAGGATTGAAAACGTTACACTTTCTTACCAGAAAAGGGTGGGTGGGTGGGTAAGAAGAAAAATGGAAGCAGTCCTACTCTCACGTTTTGTTTTTCCCTAGTATACATAACTACCAAAATATTTGCTAGACTGACAACGACCATTTGGCTGAGACCCTGAAGGGCGGGATGGCTCTGATACCAATTGTAACTACCTCGGTGAATTACGCTCTTAGTTACATTCCTGGATGAACGAAAGTGGTTAAAATAGTACGGTGGGGCCCAGGGCCACTCACGGTAGACCTTTCGGCCGTCCTAACCACTTTCAGACATCGGGACAAGAACGAGCGGCGTAATCGGCAGGCGAAGGGATCAACTACATACACAAATGAGTATGTATGCAAGCCACATACAACAGTCCTCAGAGCCATTCCATCTAAAAGAAATAGAAATATTGCAACGCCATACGGCAAGATCCAAATGTCCTAGATAAATATAATAATTTAGGATAGCTCCTCATACATCACACATCAGAGTATCAGGCAGAAGCGGAAAGCAAGATCCGAGTACGGATAAGAAGCAAATTGGCATAAGATGCCCCATAAATAAACACATCCCGCCCACAGATCTCACGGATCCCCGTTCCCGGAATCTCTACACCGAATGATCGTTGCCAACATCATCTGTCTCTTCCAACCAGTATCCATCTTGCGAGTATACCTGTTCATCTGAATCAAACAATTTATCGTGTGAGACCCTAGGGGTACTCAGCAAGTCTTTATGCCGCTAAAGGGGACACAACCTGGGGTGACGCAATTGCAGTAAAAGATAATACCTAACAATGCTACAGATACTCGCTAACCTTCCGCCTAACCAATGATAGGCGGAAGTCCGTGAATTAAGGGCAACAGTTATAATAGTATAATTAACAGATCCATCCTCCTCCTCGCCTACCAACGAAGAAGCGGACGAACAACCCCCATCATCCGTTGGCAGTTTTATTAACCAATCCATGAGTATTGCACTATTTACTAGTCAATTACTTAGTCAAATTAAAAGCGGTACTTTAGTTATACTTGTCTATGATCGAGAAATTATGCTCCAAGTCGTCCATAACCGTGGACACGGCTTTCAGAAAGATTTACCCTGCAGGGGTGCACGAATAGCAACACACACTCGATCAACCTCGGAAAAACCAAATCAAAACCCAACGAGGCATTCACGACAAAGCAATCAAAAGATTCAGAAATATTTTAGGGGGCCACCCCAATAAGCTACCCGCAACAAAGTTGGCCGGCTCCGAGACGGATCCAGGATTTGCGACGACAGCTGTAAACGACTGGGAACCCGAAAATGTGACTGGGCTTGTCGATACCACGAAAACATGGCACGATCCAAAATAGTACAGGTGCTCCTCGCACAATCTTAAATAAAGCAGTAACATGGCATAAGTACAGGATAGTAATAAAGCCCCAAACTAATTGTGGCCCCAAGAAATAGGAATGAATCAAGCTCTAGCTCAGGGGGGTCCATAAGGCCTCCCGGATGTGGATAGTGTGAATAAACAAGGAACGTGAATCAAGTACTCGGGGTCCTACGTGACACAAGTGAGCATGAAAAACCTAATAGCATATATTGCTCACCGGTGCCTCTTTCATTAGTTATCCCATTACTACTCAGGTTAAGTTGTTTAGGTACCTCGTTATCCATCAGACACTCACATACCCTACACATGCTTTTCTACGACTCGCATGGCTCAAACAACTCCTGTAGTAAAGGCTATGCAGTACTTAGGATTCAATTTAATGCAATCGCGACGCAATGATGCAAAAATAAGATAGAGGCAATAGGTACTGTATGTATGCAAGCATGTGATAGTGCTTGCCTGGTAGCTCAGTAGAAGCAAGAGATGGATCTGGGTAGTACTCCTGTGATTCCTGGTAATCTCCTGCTGGGCGTCTATTCGAAGAAGAACCAAACAAACAAGGGCCAACATAAATAAAGTGCACAAGCATATGAATTAAAGTGCGACAAGCAAACAAGCATGCCATGATGAATGATGCACAATTTGCATGGCATTAAAGTAGCATGACAAAGGTGAGGTGTGGATACAAGAAATAAAGCATCTTATTATTTATTTAACCAAGTTTTATTGTCATAAACAGTTCAGATTTTTAATAACAACCTGATGCATGCTTCAATTCAGAACAAGGACTGCATAAATAGAACGGGCTCGTCGCACTGATCGGTTTAGACATATTACTTGCCCAATTTGGAGTTATAGAATTAGAGTTATTAATTAATTAAGGAAAAGGGCATTTTATTGTAATTTTAATCATCTCGAAAATTTAAAGTGTTCAAACATTATTTTGAATGGCATATTTGAATTCCTCACATTTTTCTGATTCCAAAACATATATTACTTGTATTATTTGGATTTATATTTGAAAAGTTATTTGAATCTGAATTGAATTTGAATTTAAAAACAATTTTTGAAAAGGTTTAATTAAAACAGGCACAGGAAAATACTTTTCTTACTCAGCCCGTCCCAGCCATAGCCAATGACGGGTGGGTCCAAACGGACTGGGGCCACGCGCGCAGAAAATCCTTTTCGTACCGCGGCTCTAGCTAGCCCACGCGGTTGACAAGCGGGCCCAGCGGCTACGGCCCACATGCCAGGGGTGGGGACTACAGCGACTGACAGGTGGGGGCTAGGGCTGGAGCGAGGGTTAGTTGCACAAAGATGCGGGGGCGTTTTTGCAAAAAGGAGAAGGAGGCCGACAGGTGGGACCTCTAGGAGCGCGGGTTGCAGGAGTCAAAAAGGTGGGAGGGTAAGCGCAAAGTGTCATCGCGTGCATTGTGGATCTTCCTCGATCTCTGACGAAACTGACGGCGACAGCGCGCGCGCGGCGCGGGGGAATCGAACCCAGGACCGGGCGTGTGCGCGCAAGGAGGCGAAGCCACTGCGGTGTGCTAGGGGAGCTGACAGGAGGGGGGCTGGGGCCTAGGTGAGGTGCTAGGTGGCGTGTACGACGTGCAGACACCGCGAGCGGTGACGCACTAAGGGCGTTCGGCAAAAGGAACGACGGAGCTAGATGGCGACGGCGAGGCGGAGCATGTCAAGGAGGAAGAGAGGCTCACCACGGGTTGGGCGGGGGGGTCAGATCGAGGAGGGGCGCGGCGGATCGTCGGCGATGCAGGCGCCCTGGCGGGCTAGGGTTTCGACGGGACGGCGCGGTACTGGCGCTTCTGGGGCTTCTCGTCCACGTTGGCGCGTGCAGGGCGACATAGAGTAGCCTCCTCGGTCTTCTAGGCCACCTCCACGACGCGCTGGCCGGCTGGAACGAGGGGGCGATGCGTTGCTGGCGGCGACCGGCGACAGACGCTGGCGACGGAGAGGAAGAAGGAGGAGAGGAGGGCAGGCTCGGGGCAGATCTGGGAGCTGCCAGGAGGCGTGTGAGAGGAGGGGAAAGTGAGGGAGAGGGAGGAGATGGCGTGTGGGCGCGGGGCAGGTAAAGTAGCCTCGGCCCTTTTTCCTCCTTCTTCTCGGGCACGTGCTTGTCGTGAGGGGCTAGGGTAGGGAGAGGGCTGCAGGTGGGCCAGGTGGGGACGGGGAGGAGCAGCAGCTGGGTCCAGCATGGCAGGTAGAAGAAGAGAGAGGGGAGGGGTAGCCCGGGCTAGGGTAGGGTAGCCTCGGGTTAGGGTTTTTGTGTAGGGTTAGAGAGAGGGGTGGGGTTAGCTGAGGTGTGGGCCAGGGAGAGGGTGGCCAGGTGTTCATCAGCAGGTTAGATAGAGAGGGAGTGAGAGGTGAGGTTAGGGTTTAGGGTTTAGGGTTTAGTAGAACTAGTCTTAGGAGAATAGTAGAGAGAGAGAGATAGGTTAGATGTGAATTAGGTTTTTTTAGGTTTATTTTGAAATTGTTTAAGAGATCATACCAAGAGAGAAAATAAGGAGGCCTTTGATTTATCATGAGATGATGTGGAGGAATAATCAAGAAATAGAGAAAGAAAGATGTATGAGAAGAATCTCTCATATAAAACATGAATGTAGATAATTAAAATAATAGATGTTGATGAGAGTAAAGGAGTGGTAGAGATGGTGATGATCCACAAGGAGAAGAATCAATAAAACAAAAGGAAAACAAAAGAGATAAAAGGTGGTGATGAAGGTTGGATGGCCCATGCAGAAATAATAATGCCATGATTTATTTTGTGAAAACACTAATAATATTATGGCATTATTCTTATGCATTTCCAAGAAGTGGAATAAAACCAAGCAAAAGATTTTAAAATATTTGATCCACCCCAAACCACATGAGCTAGAATAAAAATATCAAAAGAAAAAGAAATACAAGATCATGGTTAATGGGATGGTGGAATTATAAGGTGTTGGAAAAGAAAGGTGGTGGAATGGAAATAAGAGATATGCCCCCAACTCAACTTGGGCATTTAGACAATATATCAATACCCAGATACAATATCAAGAGGCAAATACAATTAATAGTGCATAGGAGAGAAGAACCAAAGAACCAGGGTTTTATATGATGCTCAAATGCAAGGTGGCATGATGACATGAGCATGATATAATTATGATGCAACAATTGTATATAGGAAGTAGCCAATCTCTTACTAGAACAAGTAGCATTACAATTGTTAGACAATTGGGATGCTACAGGGCATATCTTTTATTCAACTCCACCACCTTTTCCTTGTCACCACCTTATAATTCCACCATCCTAATTATCCATGAGCTTTTACATTTTTCTTTGGCATTTAATCTAGCTCATGTGGGTTGGGATGGATCCACTTCTATTTCCACATGCTCTCATATTAGCATCATGTTGTTTTCACATTATTGATATGTGGAGCCACCTTTGCATGCATTATGAGTGGTACCCTTTTTCTAGCTTCCATATGGAGTGTTTTGGAATAGTTGCTCATGTTGAAATATTGTTGAGGATAATAAACACCTAGTGGAACATACACACTAGCATGTCCCATTTATATTCAAATATGACCTTCTCCATCTACTCCACATGGAACATCCTTTTCAATTCTTTTAGCTTGGCCTTAGCTCCATATTTTTGGAATTCATGTGAATAAATGCCATGAGACCTTATTATTGTTTCAACAAAATGATCATGGTAGTTATTAATTATGCATGGGCCATGCAAGTCACCACCATTCTATTCTTTTGGGTTATACTTGGTTTTTGAGTGGATCTTCTCTTTTGAGCTCTTCTTCTCTCTAAACCCTCACCATCTTGGTTGTTCTCTCCTTACCATGTGCTCACAAGATCATCACCCTCACATGTGTATGCTCCCATGAATGATCATGTGAGATCAAACCCTAGCCCTACCCGACCTCTCCATCTCGTTTCCCCTTCTTGCTTGATCTAGCGTGGATCATGTTAAAACCCTAAACCCATCTACCCTACCCTCTTTCCAACACCATGCCACCCTCATGCTTTGCTTTTGAGATGAGAAAAACCCTAACCTACACCTCACCCCTACCATAGACCCTCTCTCCCTAATCCCTCTCTCTAAACCCTACCCCATGATCTGCCCCCCTCCATGCCGAAGCACCAACCCCAGCCCTAGGCTACCCCATCTACCCCCTAAACCCTTACACCAACCCTAACCCGAGCCCCTCCAACCCTAGCTCCATGCCACACCCCCTCTCTCTTTCTCTCGCTGCAACCAGGCCCCACCCGAGCTACCTCCCTCTCTACCTGGCCCAGCTGCAGCCACCCCCCCCAGGCCGAGCACGTGAGGAGGAGAGAAGAAAAGGTGGCCACCCGACCACCTTTTTCTCCCGAGCCTTACCCACGGCATCTCCTCTCCCTCTCGTGCATATCTACACCCTCCCGTCTCTCTGCCGTGCCCAGATCCCTCCCCTAGCCTCTGCGCCGCACTCCTGCTTCCCCCCTTCTCCCCTGCTACCACCCCTTCTCCATCGCCGGCCACCACGTCGGTGTCGACGCCTACCTCTCGATCTAGGCGGCGGGCGCGGTGTTCGGGTGTCGAGGAAGTCCGCGCAGGCCTCTGGATCGCCCCGGTGCACGCGTCGAGGAGGAGACAGCCCCTGCAACCCGCTGCATGCCGACGACGCTATAACCCTAGCTCCGGCGGGACGTTTGCATCGCCGTCGACCTGCTTCTCCCCGTCCCGATCCGAGCCCTCCGACGACCTCGCGGTGAGCCCCTGTGCCTCCTAGACACTTCCTCTCTCGCCTGCTCTTCCTGGTCTTGCCGGTCTTTTTGCCGAGCGGTCTCTATGCACTGGCGTGCGCGAGCGTCTGCCCGTCGTCGCGCCGCGTAAATGCTCACCTGGCCGCGCTGTCGTTTCCCGTCAACAACCCCTCCCTAGCCCAGTGGTAGCCGAAGCCGCTCGCGCGCGCGGGGTCGCCAGATCGAGCACGGTCCGCGTTTCTGTTTTCCGCCGGCGCGCGTCGAACAATTGGTCAGTAGGTTCAGAGAAGAAAAATAGTATCAGTTGGCAGTTTTCCAGAAAACCCCCCACCCTTTTTGCGTGCGCAACCCGCGGTCCCTGCGGACCCACCTGTTGGCCTCTGTGGTCATTTTACAAAAAGGTACCGCCGCTTTTGTATTCATCAACCCACGCTCCCTCCAGGGCCCACCTGTCGGCAGCTGCGACCGTTTTACAGAAAGGCACCTGCGATTCCTAAGCCCCAACCCGCAGTCCCCCAGATCCGCCACCTGTCCAGCCCCGGCTGGCGCACACGCGCGGTGGACCCGCAGTCCCCGGTCCCGCTTGTCAACCTCTGTGGCTGAGTCAACTCACGGTGAGAAAAGGTTCTGCGCGCCGTTTTCGCCCAGTCAGCACCGGTCCCACCCGTCAGTGACTGGGGCTAGCTGTGGCTGAGTAGAAAAAGTCTGTCTGCTTTTTTGTTTTATAAAAACAAATTCGGTAAATGTTTAAATATGGATTTAAATTCTGTTTTTAATAATTTTAAATTGTAATTCCAAATAATACAAATAATATATGTTTTTGAATTAGAAAAATGTGAGGAATTCAAATTTTACATTCAAAATATTATTTGAGCACTTTAATTTTTTTCGAAATTGTTTAAATGTAATAAAAATGCATTTTCTTAATTAATTAATAACTTTAATTCTACAACTCCAAATTTGACAAATAATATGCCTAAATCGATCAGCGTGACGAACCCGTTCTGTCTATGCATTCCATGTTATGAATTAAAGCATGCACCATGGCATTAAAAATCAGAATTGTTTATGGCAATAAAACTTGATCAAATAATTAATAAAATGATTTATTCTCGTCCCCACACCTCACCCTTGCCATGCTACATTATTGCTATGAAAATTGTGCATCATTCATCATGGCATGCTTGTTTGCTTGTCGCATTTTAATTCATATGATTATGCACATTATTTATGTTGGTCCTTGTTTGATTGGTTCTTCTTCGAATAGACGCCGAGCAGGGGAAATATCAGGAATCCCAGGAGTATTACCCAGATCCTTCTCTCACTTCAACTGAGCTGCCAGGCAAGCACTACCACATGCTTGCATACATATAGTACCTATTGCCTCTATCTTATTCTTGCATCATTGAGTCGGGATTGCATTAAATTGAATCCCAAGTACTGCATAGCCTTTACTTTTAAACTCCACCGAAGATTGTTCCTCCATCCCATGAGCCATTACTACAGGAGTTGTTTGAGCCATGCGAGTCGTAGAACAGCATGTGTAGGGTATGTGAGTGTCTGATGGATAACGAGGTACCTAAACAACTTAACCTGAGTAGTAATGGGATAACTAATGAAAGAGGCACCGATGAGCAATATCTGTTATTTGGTTTTTCATGCTCACTTGTGTCTCGTAGGACCCCGAGTACTTGATTCATGTTCCTTGTTTATTCGCACTATCCACATCCGGGAGGCCTTATGGACCCCCCCTGAGCTAGAGTTTGATTCATTTATATTTCTTGGGGCCACAAAGTAGTTTAGGGCTTTGTTACTATCCTGTACTTATGCCATGCTTTACTGTTTTATTTAAGATTGTGCGTGGAGCACCTGTACTGTTTTGGACGCGGAATGTTTTCGCGGTATCGACAAGCCCAGTCACATTTTCGGATTCCTAGTCGTTTACAGCCATTGACGCAAACCTTGGGTCCGTCTCGGAGCCGGCCAACTTTGTTGCGGGTAGCTTAATGGGGTGGCCCCCTAAAATATTTCGGAATCCTATGATCGCTTTGTCGTGAATGCCTCGTTGGGTTTTGATTTGGTTTTTCCGAGGTTGATCGAGTGTGTGTTGCTATTTGTGCACCCCTGTAGGGTAAATCTTTCTGAAAGCCGTGTCCGCGGTTATGGACGACTTGGAGCACAATTTATCGATCATAGACAAGTATAACTAAAGTACCGCTTTTAATCTGAATAAATACCTGACTAGTAAATAGTGCAATACTCATGGAATGGTTAATAAAACTGCCAACAGATGGGTTGTTCGTCCGCTTTCTCGTTGGTAAGCGAGAAGGAGAATGGATCTGTTTATTATACTGTTATAACTGTTGTTTCTAATTAACAGACATCCGTCTATCACTGGTTAGGCGGATGGTTAGCGAGTATCTATAGACTTGTTAGTTATTATCTTTTGCTGCAATTACGTCACCCCAGGTATATGTCCCCTTTAGAGGCATAAAGACTTGTTGAATACCCCTAGGGTCTCACACGATAAATTGTTTGATTCAGATGAACAGGTGTATTCGCAAGATGGATACTGGGTGGAGGAGACAGATGATGTTGACAACGATCACTCGGTGTAGAGATTCCGGGGATGGGGATCCGTGAGATCTATGGGCGGGATGTGCTTATTTATGTGGCATCTTATGCCGATTTGCTTCTTATCCGTACTCGGATCTTGTTTTCCGCTTCCGCCTGATACTCTAATGTTTGATGTATGAGGAGCTATCCTAAACTATTATCTCTATCTAGGATATTTGAATCTTGTCGTATGGCGTTGCAATATTTCTATTTCTTTTAGATGGAATGGCTCTAAAAACTGTTGTATGGTAGCTTGCATACATACTCACTTGTGTATGTATTTGATCTCTTCGCCTGTTGCCTACGCCGCTCGCTCTTGTCCCGATGTCTTGGAAGTGGTTAGGACGGCCGACGGGTCTACACGTGGGCGGTCCTCTGGGCCCCCACTGTACTATTTTAACCACTTCCGCTTCATCCAGGCTTGAACTTAGAGCGTAGGGTCCGAGGTAGTTACAGTTGACCGCATTGCCAAGATTTTCAGAGGCGACCCATTCCTCATCTTCAGAGTCCGTGTGGTTTGGGCCATTTGGGTTGGATGGTGGTGGAAGACGACACCCAGGCATGACGATGCTCCTCCTACCAAAAACAGCACCTCTGGCTACCTTGGATATACTGTAGCTGGGAAGGGCCTAGAAGTGAGCTATGGTGGGGACGGTGTGGATATGTGGTTGACAATGGAGACCGCCCTAGATAGCCCTTTAGGGGGCCCGCCACTCGAGTTGAGGTGTACGCATGTATAGTGCTAGTGCTAGATGAGGAAGTATGAATGGGACCCATATACTGTAGTGAGCTAAACGGCTAAGTGAACTTGGGTTTCTTAGCTAAATGGTGCGCATGATATATGCATATGCCAACTCATTTAATCTAATTTTGGCAGACTGTACTGTAATTTTAGTGGGTTAATTTAGCTACAAACCTTAAAAACTAATAGAACCTAGGAATCACAAGGAAAACATGCATGCTCCGCAATGTCCGGAAACATGGCACGCTTGTCGCATTCCGAGCCAAATTCTTATGATTTTCTTTATTAGGAGTATAAAACATCCCCGTAATCACTTGAAAAGTGAAAAATGTTTTTTATAATTGTTCGAAACTCCCACGGTCAACATTGTTTACTACGCCAAGATGCACCCATCTACCCATGTGAGAATCGTATCACAAAGTGTTGCTAGGGTATCGATATATATGGCCATGACCTTATTGGTCATTCGGACTGAAACCTAGGAATGTTCATACATTATGGGCTACTAGTAGATTGCACGTGCCCTGCACGTGAGACTCAGATAATAGACGTATGACATGTCATTATATAAATTTATAATAGGTAAAGCACACAAAAAAAATATTTGATCAACATATATAAAGTATGGGTGTATATTTGGTTCTTGTACATTTTATCATCATGTAGAAGTCAAAGATTATTAGCTACCTAACACTTGAAATTTTTGGTAACATGGTCTAGGGAAACGAGAGAGAAGATTCTAGGAGTATGATGGAGAAGTGTGTTTTGAGGTTTGTGCATAGCATTCATTATGCTGAAGACTATCTATCGAATTTTCTAGATGCTAGAATGGAATAGAAGATCCAACGGTTGGAAATATTGGGATTCACGAGTCTTGATCCAATGGTCCACATTCAAAGTTATTCGTATCTTACCACTACTAGTAAAAGTTACATGTGCCATGCACATGAGACTGAGATAATAGACGTCAGATATATCATCATTATATAAAATTATAATAGGTAAAGCAGAAAAAATATAAATTTGATCAACATCTATAAAGTATGGGTGTATATTTTGTTCTTGTACTTTGTATATCATGTAGAAGTCAACAATTATTAGTTATCTAAAACTTGAAAATTTTGGTAACATGGTCTAGAGAAACGAGGGAGCAGATTCTAGAATAATGGAAAGGTGTGTTTTGAGTTTTGTGCATAGCATTCATTGTGATGAAGACTATCAATAGAATCTTCTAGATGCAAGAATGGAAAAGAAGATCCAATGGTTGGAAATGTTGGGATTCGTGAGTCTTGATCCAACGGTCAATATTCAAAGTTATTTATACACTATATAGTGGTAAGAATAGTAAGTTGCACATGCCCTGCGTGTGAGACTCAGATAATAGATGTCTGACATATCATCACTATATAAAATTATAATAGGTAAAGCAGAAAAATTTATAAATTTGATCAACATCTAAAAAGTATGGGAGTATAGTTGGTTCTTGTACATTGTATATCATGTAGAAGTCTGACATATCCTAATCTGTAAAGGCATTTTTCAAAATTATTGTTGGCCCTTGATATATTGGATGCCTGGGTACCTTTAAAAGAATTTTGGAAATTTTTAAGAGTAATAGTCTATCGTGCTCACATGTATTCAAGTTTGACCTAATGTCATTTTATCGACATAGAGTCATGCATTTAAGTGCGTGGAGCTTTAGCTTGGAAGTACAATACGAAATTTCATGGGTTTCAATCCAAATGACCAAGGTCATGGACATACTCTATCATCATCAAGATAATGATGGTGTGCCCTGATGCGTCCAAAATTGAAGCATATTTACCTTTTGGTTTTGCATAAATAGAGTAGGGATTTTTGTATTTCACCGCGTCTACGCACGCGATTTCGTTCTTGTTTGAACAGGATCACAAATCATTAAGTCATATATGAACATATCAATTAGAGCTGTCATATTGTGTAATTATATGATATTTCTATGTGATAAAAGTCATTTTATTGAATTTCCTTCGCACCTGGAAGAATACCAATGAAGGAGGAGGCATCAATATGGTTAACGACCACTGGTGCAGGCGGAGCCCACCCGTACCGTCTGCCCGTACCAGGCGCCATAGCGACCACCTTGTCAAATACTTCTCCTTGGCAAAGAGGAGAGGAGGATCCGACATTCACATCTACCAGAAACCATGCAAAACCACATACGAAAGGGATTTGAAGGAGGAACTTGGCTAGGGCAAAATCCTGGCCGCTTCATGGATCATTGGAGGACAACGCATCATCCCATTCATCATCAACCGCTGCATCTCCATTACCACTATTACTCCCATATTTCATCTATTAGATCTCTTTGTAATTCTAGATCCAATTGTGGTTTCCATTAGATCTACCTTCGTACTTTTATCCATTCATGTCATTATGATGATGTTATTGATTGCTTCCATGAGTGAGTAGTTCCTTTGTTCTTGGCGAGATGGAGAAACCCTAACACCATTATGAACTTGTAATAAAGATGATCTATTCTTGTGTCCGTATGACTTGCTTGTCTATGATATAATTATGATTTGTGTTTGATCTCTCTCTTTAGATGGTATGCGTAGTCGGTAGCATATCATTTGCCTCGGGACTAAAGAGAGGGATAAATCCTTTGGACGTGTCTTGGAAGCGTACCCGGAATGCCCCGTGACAGATTGGCGCTGGCTCGTAACCTACATGGTGAAAGGGGGATTAAAGAGGGACTCCCTAAGCTAATTACGATATCCACGAGGAAACCCTTAATTGTGGTGGTTTGTATGGGTGACTGCTCTCAGACATCGCAGTGGTTATTTAGAGGTGACCTCACACTTGGCTCAACAAAGTGGCTTCCTACGAGCCTTGTAGTGAACATCTTATTGTGGGGCTCTCTCCACACATATCATGACACAAGAAGTATGTTATCTCGATTACACATAACAATAATACTATTCTAGTGGTGTATCCTACATCGCCGAGAATGTTTTAGCCCTATTGAGTTTAACCATGCTTTCACACAATCGTGTTACTTGTTTTCTTTTACTTGTTTTAATTACTTTTCTACAAACAATCATAAACCTTTCAAACACCGTTTACTTGAGATCAAAGATAGCTTATAAGTATTCTTTGGTAGATAGTAACGAGGGGCATAAAGACCATTACAAATAGCTCTCTGTGGGTTTGATATCTTTACTTTGAAACTAGCTACAATTGGTCTGTGCACTTGCAGTCATCAAGCTATTTTCTAGCGCGGTTGCCGGGGAGCTAAGCGCTTTTGGTCTTTGTTCTTAGTTACTTATTTTACACATTGTTTTACTAAAGTTGTTTATTAGTTTCTGGTAATACATTATGGGCGAGTACCGACATATAATATAGCTTGAGGCTGTAAGGAACTCCGGTACGCCCATGGACGCTTATTTGAAATCCAATAATCCAAGACGGTATGATATTAACCCCATGCTTTTGGATATTTTGCATGCAAAGAAAATTGCAGGAGATGGTATGGAAGATCTGTATGAGCATGTAGGGTTCTTTGAAGATATTTGTGGGACTTTCCACCTCAATTTGCAAACTGAGGATGGGGTTAAGTTTGCTCTCTTTGCTCAAACTCTCATTGATGAGGCCCGTTCTTGGTACATCCAAAGTTTTGCAAAAATTACTAACTCCTAGGAGAGGCTAATCTCTCTATTCTTTGTTGATTTCTTTCCCGACACAAAAACTCTTGGCGCAAGGCGAATGATCATGAATTTTAAAGGAAAACCTGAAGAAAGCCTGCATGAAGGGGTATACAAGATTTTGGGGGTTGCTTGACCGCTGTCCCCATCATAATTTCCCACCTTGGCTGGTGATACACACCTTCTACGCATGTTTGAATGATAATAATAGAGATGAACTCAATTCCCTTACCAATGGGTCGTTCACCGAATTCAGTGTTGAGAGGGCATGGAAGTTGCTAGACACGGTGAATAGGATAGAGAAAGCCTACTGTGAGGCAGAGTTTAATGAGGAGAACCCCATAGAGTACAATTGTTTAAAAAAGATTTCTAGCTTCGAGAAAGGTAGAAAACCTGCTTGGGAACTTTAGTCTTGACCATCACATGATTATTAAAATTATTAGATCTTATGCTGACTACGTACAGATTCCAAAAGATTGGGAACACTATACACCACCTGTGGAAGAAAAACCCTTTAAAACTTGCCACAATGATAAATATTTGAAAATGCAAAAGAAAATGTTAGCCGATGAGGAAACCATTCTAACCAAAGTAATGGATAGCAGGGGTGAAGGGAATAAAAGAATTGGAAGGTTAACTAGGGACTTGGGAGCCATTAAAGAAAATATTGGGATAGTAAAAGAACTTTTGGAACCCCAATTGTTGAAGGATAAGTGATAATGGTAAGTAAAGAATCCTTCGAAATGATAGGAGACAAGCTTGATGGTAAGAATAGAAGTCAGCAGAAAATTCCTTTTTGTTTAGGAGGGATTATTTATGTAGGATTTTGTGACTTAAGTTCTTCCATAAACATAATGCCTTATACTATTTATGAAGAATTGCGTGATCACTTTGATGAATCTTACCTTGAGACATCAGAAGCTACCTTTATGTTTTCTAATCGAACTTTGCATCCTACGTGGGATAATTCTCAATGTTTGCATTTCTGTTGGGGCTTTTGTGTATCCAGTTGATTTTAATATTATCGAAATACCTTTGAACCCCAGCTGCCCAGTGATTTTTGGTAATCGTTTTTCAACTCTATGAACATTGATATTGACAACAAAAAGCAGGCTTTATCTTTGCAGCTTGGTGAAGAAAATGTGGAAATAAACTATAGCCAATTCACAAGATTACCTTATGAGAATAAAGTTGAGATTAAGGAAGAGAAAACTATTGAAGAATTGGTTGCAATCTATTTTTGCACTCCGCAATCTGAGTTGGAGAGAAGTTTGACAAGCAATGATTTGCTTGCCAACGACTCTGCAAAAGAAGATTTAGATGAGATCCTCAACACCACACCGACGACTGAGCCAGGCCTCAGGGTTGAATATGAAGAACTTGAAAGAAAAGGGGACAAGGATCCGTCACCTATTGTTTTAAAACCTCTTTCTCCAAGACTCAGGTATGAATTCTTATATAAGGAAGGTAAATGCTTGGTAATTTTAGATGATAAGATCTCTCCAGAGGAAATCACGAAATTGTTACAGGTACTTGTCAAACAACGAGAAACTTTTGTATACACTCTTAATGACATAAATGGTATAGATCCCACCATAGTAACTCACAAGATATCTATGGTTGAAGATGCTAAACCATTTGTTGATAATCAAAAGATGTTGAATCCTAAAATGAAAGAGGTAGTAAGAAAGAAAGTAATTTGTATATTGGACAATGGTATTATCTACCCAACTTCATATAGTAAATGGGTAAGCCCAACTCATTGCATACCTAGGGAAGGATGCATAACAATAATTAATAATGATAAGGATGAATTAATCCCAGCTAGAACAATAGAAGGATATAGAATGTGTATTGAATTTAGGAAGTTGAATAAAGAAACCATAAAAATGCATAAGAAACTTCCCCTCATAAATGATATTATGGAAAGGATGTCCGCTAATTCTTAGTTTTGTTTTCTTGATGGATATTCTAGATATTCTTGAATCGCTATCCAGCCTGAAGATCAAGAAAAACCTAATTTCACATGTCCCTATGGAACCTATGCTTATCGATTAATGCCTTTTGGATTTTGTAACACAGCTGCGACTTTTCAAGTGTGCGTTCTAAATTTTTTTGACAGTTTTGTGGAAAGTTTCATGGAAGTTCTAATGGGTAATTTTGTTGTCTATGGAACTACTTTTGAACAATGTCTCTATAATCTTAATAGAGTTTTGCAATGATGTAAACATACCGAGATGGTACTAAACTGGGAGCGCTACCGCTTCATGGTAAGAATAAAGTTTCTGAAAAGAATATTAAGATTGATGGTTCAAATTTAGCCACCTTAGAAACACTTCCAATTCTGCAAGATATAAAGGGGTAAAGAATTTCCTTGGACATGTCGCTTTCTATATATGCTTTATTAAAGATTTTGCTAAAATTGCCACCTCTTTAACTCGTCTCTTAGATAAAGATACTCTCTTTACTTTTGATAGAGATTGCCATGATTTCCTTCGAATAGTTAAAAAAGGCACTAATTTCTGCACCAGTTATTCAGCCACCCAATTGGGATGAACCATTGGAAATTATGTGTGATTCTAGTGGTTACGCTATTGGGGATATTTTAGGACAAAGAGACGGTCCTAATCTCAATGTTATTCAATATGCTAGTCGAGTCTTTAATGATGATCAAAGGAACTATGCGACAACTGAGAAAGAATTCCTTGATGTTTTTTTGCTTGTGATAAGTTTAGACACTATATCATCAAATCAAAAGTAATAGTTCATACCAACCATCAAGCTTTGATACATCTTCTAGCTAAGAAGGATGCTAAACCCTGTCTAATTAAATGGGTCTTGTTACTAAAAGAATATGATTTGCAGATAATAGATAGGAGGGGAAAGGATAACCCCATGGCCGACCATTTTTCATGCATGGAAGGAATAATAGAGGATCCTATTCCTATTAATGGATCTATGCCTGGCGAATATCTTGCAGTTACAGAACCTCGCGATCCTTGGTTTACAGATTATGCTAATTTTCTAGTAGGCAAGTTTTTACCTAAAGGAATGGATTACAATCAAAGAAACAAGTTATTCAATGATTTAAAACATTACTTTTGCGATGATCCTTACCTATATAGGCATGGCATAGATGGGATAATCCAGAAATGCGTACCCGATCACGAGACAAAATATATCCATAAAGCTTGTCACGATAGTCCCTATGGTGGGCATCACGCTGGTAATCACACTGCAGCCAAAGTCTTGCAGTCAGGTTTCTAATAGCCTACACTAGTTAAAGACTCTCACGAATATGTTAAAAATTGTGATGATTGTCAACGTATGAGTAGGAATATGAAATAGAACTTAGTAATAGAGCCATTTGATATATGCGGAGTGGACTTTATGGGACAATTTGTTCCTTCTAATGGTTATACTCATATTCTTGTTGCTATGATTATGTTACTAAATGGGTTGAAACTATACCCACAACTCATGAAGATGCAGCCACTTCCATTAAGATGCTTGATGTCTGCGACTACACATATCATTTGTAGCTAGTTTCGAAGTATAGATATCGATCCCATAGGGAGCCCAAAGGTAAGTGTTTATGAGTGAAGTCTCTGTCACACTCAAAGTTGACACAGGTCTTCGAGTGAATTGACTGCAAGTGTGGAAATAAGAATGAAATTTGGATTAAACTAGATGTATTTAAATAAAACTAAAATGTAAACTTCAGAAATAAAAAGCATAAAAGAAAAGAACGATTTGATTGATTGTGGTTTGCTGCAGATAACAAAGGAGGCGTGGGGAGATATAATTCATGGTGATAGTGACTGTGCCAGGTGGACGAATGATAAGTGTAACAATTATAATCTTATGAATATATGTGTAGGAGAGCAACCCATAATTATCCGAAACTCCTCTTGGTAGATTTCATCCCACCTTCAATAATCCTACTAGCCTGTTACCAAAACCATGGTCAGTCACTAGACGATTAAGATCCTTCAGGTTGCTTAGCAATTAAGCTCCTTGGATCAGACTAATGCAATAAGCATAGTTGCTCCCTGTTATCCTCAAGTTAAACTAGTTTCCCATTGATATCCCCTTGTCACTCGGGGGTTGCCGGTCTGCTAGCAAAAAAGATCCTATCTATGTAGAACAAAGCATCATGTTGTCTGGGCCCTTAATTGGACAACAAGCATTAGTCATCCCACAAATAGTCAAGCACACATAATAGAATGATTAAAATCAATCACAAACTAATAGAAAATATATGGAGGCACATCACATCTCACCAATCCCTTCCATCTCCCACGCCTAAGGAACGTACACACACATGAGAGAATAAAGCATCATTGATATAATTAAATAAAGGGAGATCTTCTCGATATTACCGTGTAGATCCACAATAAGAATAGAAAAGTAATCCAACACAATTCAAGATAGGAAGAAACAATCTCAAACCCTAATCTTGCAAGGTGAAGATCTCTCTCTCTCTCAAGTACAAGTAATGGCTAGGAGGTCGAAGATCGTGGGGCGAGATGAAGAAAGTCTTCCCCTTCTTCTTTGGATCTCTTGTTTCTCCTTTTTGGATGGGATGGCCTCTGCTGCGTTATGATTTTGTGTCTGGCCTCTTCACGAAAGTTGTCCCTTTTGACAAGACGGAGGCGACATAGCTATACGACGGGAACTATACGGCCGAAAAAAATTCCCACCGTATAGTTGCTCGTCAAAGCTTTTGTACGCCTCCCTTGATTGCTTCCAAAAAGAGACTTGCTTGTTTTCACCTGAATATTGTGTTTCTCTTGTTGAAACCTTTTGTTCACATTCAGAACCTGAAACACACATTAAAAACTAAGTTTTCTTTACTACCGAATTATTAGCATTAGGTAAAACTAGAAAACGATCAAATCCAGGAGAAAACCATCAATAAAAACCATCAAAAATATGTTGAATCTCATAGCTATTAATGGTCAAGTACATCATCTTTCCCAGGTTTGGATTACCCCGATTTTTGATTACTGATGGTGGAACTCATTTTATGAAGGGAACTTTTGACAAGATACTTCAAAAATATGGAGTAGACCACTGGGTAGTGACGAGGGATAACCTCGGCAATGCCCATGATGATGGACTTGGGGTTTCGCGGAAGAGAGAATGTTGGGGATTTCGTCAGATGTTAGGGAAACAATGAAGACAAAGTCACCGGAATATTGAGTGAACACACTATTAGAAGTTGTCCTCTAGATTTCGATACCCTCGCTTGGGCTTCTCTCGTCCTGTATATAATAGGCCGAGTCTCAAAGCTGTATGTGGATAGGTTTCATACACGCATGATTACAATACCAACATAATGTCGGTTCATAGTTTCTTTCCTAATACAATCAAAGTCTCTGTCGGTTGCTTTCTTGGACTGTCATTTGTAATCTTCATGGGTCGTAGGCCTTTTACCCAATGTAGGGTAACCAATTATAAGCTTCCGAGTAATCATACCTATGTCAGTAGCCCCCGAGACTCTACCTGAACCACAGTTTTAGGTCGAGTCTCAAAGTATCTTTTTCCTTTATCTTTGTCGCTTTTTACATTTTGTAGGGATTTGGTACAACGAGTCTGATGCTTCCGACGGATCGGGAAACAGTTTATTGCTCCTGGGCAAAAACAAGGTTGACCTACATCAAATTCAAGTCCCTAGGCTCGAATCCGGAATTTGTAACTGGCGTAATTCAGTTTGAGCCGCCGAGGTCATACAGAATACTGAATTCTAGTTTTCTATTTTTATCGGGTACCCAACGTGTCCGTCGGGATTTTTCATCGTATCGTTGATACGGATTTTTTACTAGCAGAGCGCATTCTTGTTCGATTACCAAGCCACACAGGACGAATCCTGGGGTCTTACCTTCATGTTTCTGAACACGGCATTCAGATTTTTTGTCGTGTCTAAGCGTGATCCGAGGTTTTTGGCTTTATTGGCGGTTGGCCTGTTGGGCCACCAATCTTTCTAATTATATTAGATAATTTTATTATTTTATACTATCTCCCAATGTGAGTAATACCTTTTTGAGGATACACTAGTGTAAAACTCAAAAAGGTTTTTGCAATTATCAATAAACTTTATGCATGACTAAGTTTCTATCGGGTGCGCGCTAGCGCTCCCGATGGGAGTAGATCCCGAGGCTATGTTCGGATGCCTGTATCTAGACATAGGCTCACAGTTGCTGTTAGCTTGATGGAAAGTATTGACCTTTGGAATAAAAATATTAAGGTACAAATAACCTATCTCTTTATATATAAGGCGAAAATCGATGGTACATTATTCTTGTGAGCGGATGGCTGTTAGCCTTTGTCCTGGACATCTTGGCTTAATAAGCCGAACTATAATATTTATCATATTGCAAATAATATTATGCGTAAAACGTCATAGTTGTGCTACGTTCCATGGATTTGAGTAATTTACTCATGTCTTCTTGTGTTGTAGTCGATATGTTCCTCCAGGAATAACTTCTATGACGATCTATGGTTCTTCCCATGGCGATTCTAGCTTCTTGTGACCATCTTGCTTGAGGTGAAGAACTAGGTCCCCTATTGCAAAGGACCTAGGCCGTAATCTTCTGCTATGGTAATTGCGCAGGTTTTGCTGGTACATAGTTGCTCTTTAGAGGGCTTCATCTCGAGCTTCATCAAGCGCATCTACATCATCTTCAAGTGCTTCTCTTGATTCCTCTTCATTATATTCAGCTACTCTTGGCGATTCATGTGATATCTCAACTGGGAGCACGGCTTCCGCACCATGGACCAAAAAGAAAAGCGTCTCTTGTGTTGAATTATTTGGAGTTATACGTAAACTCCATAATACGGATGGTAATTCATCCACCCATGATCCTTTTGCTCTGTCAAGTGGTGCAGTGGTCTCTTTTTGAGTCCAGCGGTAACTAGTACATTGGCTTTTTCGACCTGTCCATTTTTTTGTGGGTGAGCTACCGACGCTTAGCTTATTTTGATGCTCATCTCCTGGCAGTACTCCTTAAACTCATTGGAAGTGAAGTTGGTCCCATTATCTATGATGATGCTATTCGGTACGCCAAACCGAAATACTATGGATTTGATAAAATTCACAGCCGAAGTTCCATCTTGGGTGGTGACAGGCATTGCTTCAATCCATTTAGTAAATTTGTCGACTGCTACTAGCACAAAGACGTGTCTCCTGGCGATGATTTGTGAAGTTTTCCCACCATGTCGAGTCCCCACTGAGCGAAAGGCCAAGCCAAGGGTATGGGATTCAGCTCAACGGCGGGTGCTCCAGGCTTCGTTGCGAATCGTTGACATGCCTCACATGTTCTGACAATGTCTTTTGCATCTTGTACTATAGTTAGCCAATAAAATCCTACCCTGAATGCTTTTGTAGCAATTGCTCGGCTACTAGCATGGTGACCACAAACTCCTTCATGTATATCTTTCAGTATAATTTTTTCTTCTTCGGGTGTTACACAACGTTGCAATACACCCGAAATACTTCTTTTGTATAGTTCTCATTTGATTATCCTGAAGGCCTTTGACCATCGGGTGATTCGTCAGGCTTCTATCACATCCTCTAGTAGCTCTCCTTTAGTCATATATGCTATATACGGCTGCATCCAGGTTGGTTCAATTAGCATGACCTCTTGGATTTCTTGTTCTTCTTCTTTGATGGCTTCTTCTATGTTCTTGGTTTCTGAAGGAGTCCCCGACTCTTTTTGTGGATGTTTCTTTTTCCCTATTTTTGGTGCTAAAACCTCGGAAAATCTTTTTGCTTTGATTGATCACTCCACTATCTCCTCCCAAAAAAAACTCCTAGTGGTATTGGTAAACACAATGATCCTATGTTTGCTAGATTGTCGGCTTCCTCATTGCTTACTCTTCCTATATGTGAAACTTCACACCCATCAAATTGAGCCTCCATGATGTTATAGAAGTCGCGATAAGCAATCATATCTTCTGACAGCATCACACTTGTTCATTGCCTATTGTGCCACAAGATTGGAATCTCCAAAGATTTTGAGGCGAGTTGCACCGCAAGCTTTGGCCATTCGCATGCCATGCAACATGGCCTCATATTCTGCTTCGTTATTGGATACGTTTGTAAAGCTCATCCGAAGAATATAGTGCATTTTTTCGCCTTGAGGTGATATTAGTATGACTCCTGCTCCCTCCGTTCTTTTTTATCCATCAAAGTACATTGTCCAGGCACTAGAAAGGTCTGGTGGACCCTCACATTGCAACTCCGTCCACTCTATGACGAAATCTGGCAGAACTTGTGACTTAATTGCTTTGCGTTTCTCATAAGTGATATCCCGAGGGGATAATTTGATGACCCATAGAGAAACATGCCCAGTTGCTTCTGGATTGTTGAGGATGCTTGACAAAGGCGCTTCGTTGACCACTATGATCGAGTGCTCCAAAAAATAGTGGTGCAGTTTTCGTGCTGTCATAAATACCCCGTATGCTAGTTTCTGGTAGTGTGGGTACCTTTGTTTGGATGGATATAAAACCTTGCTCAGGAAGTAAACTGGCCTTTGCACGCCGTGGGTCTTTCCTTCTTCGGGTCGCTCTACGACCAGGACCGTGCTGACCACCTGATGTGTGGCAGCGATATAGAGGAGTAAAAGTTCCTCCTCTTTTGGCAACACGATGACAGGGGATGTCGAAAGTCTTCTTTTAAGATCTTCAAAGGCATGATGAGATTCTTCCTTCCATTCGAATTTCTCTTATTTCCTTATGAGGGTGTAGAATGGCAGCGCCTTTTCTCCTAACCTCGCAATAAAACGACTTAACACCGCCACTCGTCCTGCCAGTTGATGTACACCTCGTAGATTTGTTGGCTTCTTCATTGTGAGGATAGCTTGCATTTTTTAGGGATTAGCCTCAATTCCTCTAGCTGATACCAAATATCTGAGGAGTTGCCCTGCCGAGACTCCGAAGGAACATTTCTTTATGTTCAGTTTGATGCTGAACCTGTCAATATTTCTGAATGTTTCTTCTAGGTCCTTGATCAGCGCAAATCCTTGACCTGTTGTAACTATAACGTCATCAATATACACTTGCACATTTGTGCCTATTTGTCTTCCCATGCACTTCTAGATCATCCACTGATATGTTGCACCAGCGTTCTTGAGGCCAAACGGCATTGTTGTGTAGCGGAATACGCCATAAGGCGTGATAAACACCATTTTCTCCTGATCTTCTTCTTTCATCCTAATCTGGTGGTATCCTGAGTAAGCGTCCAAGAAAGAAAGACGTTCGCATCCCGCGGTTGCATCGATGATTTGGTCAATTCACGGCAATGGGAAGCAGTGGCGGATATGGGGCAAAATAAATGGGGGTGCCAAGCTTAACGAACTCCCTAGTAGGCTCTAAATTTAGCAAGTATTAGTCAAAATATTACTAGCTAAAAGAGTGTCTATATTTTTGGAGGGGGTGCCATGGCACCCATGGCACCCCCACTAGATACGCCACTTATGGGAAGTGATCTTTTGGGAAATGCTTGTTTAGTGCAGTAAAGTCGATGCACTTTTCTTTGGAACACATACTGGGTTTGCGGGCCACTCTGATTTCGTTAGTTCTTTGATGAAATTGGCATCAGTTAGGCGATGGAGCTCCTTTCCAATGGCCTTGCGCTTTGGTTCTGTGAAGCATCGAAGCAGTTGCTTTCTGGCTTCGCCTTTGGATCTAGATGTAATGCGTGCTCAGCGAGTTCTCTGGGGATTCCCGGCATGTCAAAAGGTAGCCATGCGAAAATCACCCAGTGCTCATGGAGGAACTCGATGAGCGCGCTTTCCTATGTGGGATCAAGGTTAGAAGCCACGAATGTTGTTTTTGTCGGGTCGGTGGGGTGGATATGTACTTCTTTTGTGTCTTTTTGCCATGTCAAAAGCCTGATCGGGATTGGCACGTGTTACTTCCAGAGGTTGTGCGTTTTGCTGAATTTTTGAGTTGCTCAAAGTCCGTTGCCGTCCCGAAAGATTCAGAAATTTTGTTGAACTCTCGATCACAGCTGTCGGCACGTGTGAAGCTTCCTTGTACTATGATAATTCCCTTTGGTGCTGGCATTTTCATTACTAAGTATGCATAATGCGGTAGTACCATAAACCGTGCAAAGGCTGGTCGTCCCAGGATTGCATGATATTATGATGGCAATCCATGACTTCAAATTCGAGTCTTTCTTGCCTAAAATTTATCTTGCAACCAAAAATAATGTCAAGAAAAACTTTTCCTAAAGGGATTTTGGCTTTACCTAGTACTATTCCATGGAAATATGTTTATGTTGGGCGAGATTATCCAGGGGGTAGCCTATTGTTCTCAATGTTTTTGCGTAGATCAGATTTATGCTACTTCCTGCATCCATGAAGACCTTGCTCATATCGAACCTGCCAATTTATGCTTCGACTATCAGGGCTGAGTGACCCGGTCATGGGACCCAGAGTGGGTGATTGGCTCTGCTGAATGTGATTTCTTGCTCTGGCCAATGGAGATATTCGGATGTAGCTGATGTTGCCGTTTCCGCCATATTGATTGGTCCTGTGATGAGCTTCTGAATTCTGTTGGATGGACGCCCTTTCTGAATCATAGACATTTCTCCTTTTGATCTGGGATACTCGTTGTTTTGATCATTTGTGTTTTGTGGTGGTGCCGATGGTAGTGGTGGAGGTGCACCGACGGCTAGTGCACCAGGCGTGGATGTGTATCCTCGATTTGCTGCTTCGGTTGCCTTTGTGTGGCACAACTCCTGCATCTTCAGGAATGTTCGGCATTCTTTCATCAAGTGATTGGATTGTCGTCTGCCTGCTGAGTTGACATAAAAATGCATATTATAGGGCCCTTCCAGCATTTGCAATGCCGAAATAGGTGGTCTCGTGCTCTTGGCTGATACCGCTGTGTGGACTGGCTTCGTCTGACGTCGTCCTTGTTCTGGCAGTATCCTCCGTTGTGGTCGTTGCTTCTGTTGTTACCTTCACCGAAAAACCTGCTACGATGTAACTTGGCCCCGTGTTTCTATCGTTGTTCCTTCTTCTTCTATCATTGTCACGTTTATACCTATCTTCCTCGGGTGACCGTGTGCGCTTATCATGTAGCACGTCCTCTCCATCAGCCCAGCGGTTTGCTATCTCCATTAATTGTGATACTGTCTTTGGTTTAACCCGTCCTAGTTCTTCTATGAATTCTTGGAGACGGAGGCCGTCATTGAAGGCGTCGATGGCCCTTTCATCGGATATGGATTCAACTGAGTTTTTGATAATATTCCACCGATGTATGAACGCTCTTATTGGCTCTCCAGATTTTTGTTTGCACGCTCGTAACTACTCCAAGGATGCTGGTCGTTTGAACGTAGAATGGAAATGTCGGATGAATTTATCTTCTAGATCATTCCAGCTACCAATTGAACCTTCTGGTAACTGCTTGAGCCATGATCTTGCGGTGCCGATGAGATGTAGTTGTAGACTTTGCATTGCGGTAGTTGTGGAGCCACCCTGTAATTTGATGGTGGCTAAATAGTCTGCTAACCAAGCTTCGGGTTTTTGGAGTCCATCGTATTTATGTCGGTCATGTGGAAGTTTGAAGTCCTTGGGTAATGAGGCCTTGTGAATCCTCTGCGTGAAATAGCTGGCCCCGCATAGCTCATGGTCATCTTCGTCATATCCATCTTGATATCGTCGGGTGCGGCTTTGATCTCTGGGTCCACTGCTCCTATGTTGGGTGTTGTCGTTTCTTGTATTCCTTTGTGGCTTGGACCCTGCGAGATGCGCCTGGTGTGGTGATCGAGATCGTCGGGTGTGTCCTACTTGCCGAGGACTATTGTGATGACGTGGGGATCTTTGTGTGAGTCCTTGTTCCGCTTCCACGAGTGAGGCTCCTACCATGCTGAGGTTCATCAGGGCGGAGCGGTGGAGGGCCGCGCGCGGATCGTCGGGTGCGGGTTGAGTGGTGATCAGATATGTTTGCATGGCCACAATGGCTGCCCGAGCTGTTTTTGCCTTGATGTTTCCTGCTTGATCAATTGACATGAATGATAGATCGAGATCTCAGATGATTTCACTTCTTTCTGCTTGGGGGATATTCTGTAGTCGAGATGTTGCCCTTCTTGGTGGTGCTGCTCCTGTTACACTCCTTGATCCTCGAGTAGAGCTTAATTGTGCTCGTCGTAAACTGGATTCGTTCGCTAATGTTTATCTTTCATTGAGTTGCCTTTTCATCCGGATTAGGTCTCTCTTCTTGTAGTGGAGCAGATATTGGTAGGCCAATAGATCCTCATGTGAAGCATCCGCTGTCATTGGGACTGCTCCCAAAATTGCCTCCCTTGCTTTTTGCCATGTCGACGCTGGTAGTCGAAGTCCTTGCCTCTCTCCTATGTGAAGTTCTCTGCCTCCTCCTTGGACTATGAGATTATCTGATGTTCCTCCTCCATTTCCATGTTCTTATTCGTTGTCGTGGTTTCCTGCATGATCATCTGATAAAATATCATCAGGGTTGAGGATAAGATTACCGTTTTCGTCGTGTGGTGTTGAGGTATCTCCGTTGATCATGTACACTTGGTGGCGTGCTATGAGTGGCCTAATGGCGTCATCTTTTGCTTCCACAGGTGTGTTGGTAGTACCCTGAGATCGTAGTTTTGGATACATTTTTGCCATCCTTTCTTCGAAGTCAACGTTTTCACTTCTTTCTTCAGGTTCTGAGTTTGTCGGGTTTGCTTCATGTGGTGGGATTGGCTGTTGACCTTCTTCTCCTACTTCAATTTGTGCTGTGATGTCCGTGGAGGATCCAACGGGTGATGCTGGTATCGCTATGGGTGTAGCTTTTCCCACCGACGGTTCTGATGCGAGCAGGGCCGAAGGGTGTGATTTTTGCATGTTTTCTGCTTGGAAGTGGAGGCTTCCATTGATTAGATCGGATCCGCCGTTGAAACCGATAGGTACCAATACAAGGGTGGGCGGGCGAGGATCTGCTTTCATCGAGTTGATGCTTGGTGTAGAGCGTTCCGCCGAATCCGTGCTTCCAGCATTCAAGTTTCCCACAGACGGCGCCAATTGACGAGGGATAACCTTGGCAATTCCCATGATGATGGACTTGGGGTTTCGCGAAAAAGAGAACGCTAGGGATTTTGTCGGATGTTAGGGAAACAATGAAGACAAAGTCACCTGAATATCAAGTGAGCACACTATTACAAGTTGTCCTCTAGATTTCAGTACCCTCGCTTGGGCTTCTCCCGTCCTATATATAATAGGGTGGGTCTCAAAGTTGTATGCGGATAGGTTTCATACATGCGTGATTACAATACCAACATAATGTCGGTTCATAGTTTCTTTCCTAATACAATCAAAGTCTCTGTCGGTTGCTTTCTTGGACTATCATCTCTTCATGGGTCGTAGGCCTTTTACCCAATGTAGGGTAACCAATTATAAGCTTACGAGTAATCATACCTATGTCAGGTAGCCTTGCCTTACCTCCCTCAAATCAGTGGACAAGTAGAATTATCTAATTGAGAAATTAAGGTCATACTTCAGAAGACGGTGAACATGTCAAGAAAAACTGGGGTTTGAAGCTTAATGATGCATTGTGGGGGTATCGCACAACATTCAAGAACCCTATGGGAATGACACCATACAAAATGGTTTATGGTACAAATTGCCACCTTCCATCAGAACTCGAGTATAAGGCCCGGTGGGCGATCAAAACTATGAATTTTGACTTTAAAACTACAGGGGAAAAACGACTCTTGGACATTCATGCTTTTGATGAAATCATGAATGAGGCTTATGAAAACACTAGAATATTTAAAGAAAAGGTTAAAAAGTGGCATGACAGAAAGTTAGAGGGCAAGGGATTTAAAACCGGAGATAAAGTTTTGCTTTACAACTCTAGGCTTAAGATTTTTGCAGGAAAATTAAAATCCAGGTGGGAAGGACCATATGATGTTGAAGAGGCATATCCGTCGGGAGCGGTAAGGCTGAAAAATAATGCGCCCTCATCTTCATCATATATTGTTAATGGGAAGCGATTGAAGCACTATAGAGTTGGTGAAGTAAACACTATGGAACTGATCTATTTGATCCCAGCTGAAGAATACAACAAGGGAAAGTTAGGTAACAAAGTTTCAATTACTTAGTTCTGCTACATTGGAAACTTTTTAGTGCTTCTATCTTTTTCTTTGAACTCATCAAGTTTTTCTGGTCATTCTGAATGGTTTTTTGACCTGGTACGGGCGGACCGTATGGTCGGACTGACCCATACCACTGGTCGTTAACCATTCGGAGTACCAACGCCGATCTTCTTCGATTTGGTACGACCTGACAATACGGGCCGACGCACCCATACCGATGGTCGTTACTAGTACTATTTCCCCCACGTTCATTTTTGTGTAAAAAAAGAGAGAGGCGGTAAGGAGTCCGTATGGGGGCACGGTACGGGTGGAAACCGCCCGTACCATAGCTTGCGACCTACTCTGACCCCCTTAAACTACCGATTTTGTCTTTTAGTTTTCACTTTTCTTCCTTCTCATTTCCTTCCATCTTATTTTAGATCTAGAACGTATTTCTCCCCTTTATAATGAATCCTCAAATCTCACTTGATTACGCAAGGTCCATGCAACCTTTTCATATTAAGTAGATCTGGGCCAAGAAGGAGCACGTCGCTGAAGGACAAGCCAAGAAGGAGGGATCCGAAGGAGATACTTCATCCTCCTCGAACTGTGAGTCCACACGAGTGGTTCCACTCCCCAATTGGGAAGATATATTCCTGTAGAAATTGGAGATGCTCGGGCACGTGGAACAAGGAAGGAACAAAGGAGAATCTCCACTCAACCCCTATAGGTATAACGTTCAAGGATATTCTCTTAAATCACCTTTGGAAACCTCTTCCAAGAAAAGGGGAGACCAAGTTGAGATTCGATAAAAGATCAAGAAGTTTGAAAAGATTTCGAAGGCTTGTGTTAAGACCATTGGGGAGGGGTTGACTCCTACTAGATGATGGGAAAATATCTCGAAAAGAAGGTCGATGACATCGACGGTAGAGTACAACTCCTGACCAAGATCATTATGGATATGGCCGATGATAGGAGAACTTTAAACAAGTTAATCAAAGAATTACGAGTTGGCGTCATAGAGATGTCCACTCGATTTGCGTGTATTTCTCAAGCTTGCAGCCTCAAAACAGATGAAGAGGAGGAAGATGATGACTTCTTTACTCCCTAAAAAGAGTAAGTAATCACAAGGGATTATTTGATCCACCTGGCTTGATAACAAGCTTGGGGGGATCTATGAGAACCTTGTAATCTATCTTATAGTTTTTGCATATTTACTTTTCTGCACGCATGGTTAGATTTACAATTCCAAATTTGCATTAGTTGCATCAACTTTGAATTCCCTTTGTTCAAGAGAAGAATTATATCCGTTGAGTTATGAGCCTTTATGATAACTAAACTTGTGTTTGATTCATGATTATTATATTAAATGATTGAACTAGGTTGAGTGTTATGTTACTTGTACAACTGTCATAATTTTAGGGACTTCCACACCAACAAAAGTATTGACTAAGTTATGAGAAGAAGAACTCTGGTAGCATATTATAATTAAGAGTTTTTGAAAGCCATAGAAGTAGCGAGCATGATCAAATAGCTGTGCTGAAAAGAAGAAGAGTAAAAGGAGTAAGTAAAAATATTGGCATACAAGTATCAAAAGAGAAGAAGAAAGCAGCTACCAAAAGAATCAAACATAGGAAAAAAAGAAAGAGAGAAGAAAAAGAGAAAATGATCATGAATCTTCATTACTAATCTTAGCGCTCTATAACTTTAAACTCCGTGATTATATGATATGTTGAATCACTAGTAGCTTTTTATAATTTCATTGATACTTAAAAAGGTGTGCATGGAAGCCTCTAAGTTATGTAATGTGTAAGGGTATGGTAATACCCCCGACGTATCTCTACATTCGATGTTATATTTCTGCTTCAATTCCTACCTCATTTATTGTAACAACTCGTGTCTCATGAACATGATGATCTTGTCCATAAGCCACCATCTTGCTCGGGGACGAGAAAGAGCCTAGCTTGGGGGAGTTGATGCGTCCAAAATTGAAGCATATTTACCTTTTGTTTTTGCATAAATAGAGTAGGGATTTTTGTATTTCACCGCGTCTACGTGCACTATTTTGTTCTTGTTTCAACAGGATCACAAATCATGAAGCCATATATGAACATATCAATTAGAGCTGTCATGTTGTGTAACTATATGATATTTCTAAGTGATAAAAGTCATTTTATGAAATTGCCTTTGAACCTAGAAGAATACCAATCAAGGAGGAGGCATCAGTATGGTTAACGACCACTGGTACGGGTGGAGCCCGCCGGTACTGTCTACCCATACTAGGCACCATCGCAACTGCCTCGTCAAATACTTCTCCCCGGCAAAGACTAGAGGAGGATCCGACATTCATAGCCACCAGAAACCATGAAAAAACACATATGAAAGGGATCTGAAGGGGGAACTTGGCTAGGGAAAAATCTCGACTGCTTCACGGATCATTGGAGAACAATGCATCATCCCCTTCATCATCAACTGTTGCATCTCCATTACCACTATTACACCCATCTTTCATCTATTAGATCTCTTTGTAATTCTAGATCCAATTGTGGTTTGCATTAGATCTACCTTTGCACTTTTATCCATTCATTTGATTATGATGATGTTGTTGATTGCTTCCATGAGTGAGTAGTTCCTTTGTTCTTGGGGAGATAGAGAAACCCTAGCACCATTATGAACTTGTAATAAAGATGATCTATTCTTGTGTCCGTATGACTTGCTTGTCTATGATATAATTATGATTTGTGTTTGATCGCTCTCTTTAGATGGTATGCGTAGTCGGCCGCATATCATATGCCCTCGGGACTAAAGAGATGGAAAAATCCTTTGGACGTGTCTTGTAAGCGTACCCGGAATGCCCCGTGACATATTGGCACTGGCTCATAAACTACACGGTCAAAGAGGGATTAAAGAGGGACTCCCTAAGCTAATTACGATATCCACGGGAAAACCCTTAATTGCGCTGGTTTGTATTGGTGACTGCCCTCAGATATTACAGTGGTTATTTAGAGGTGACATCACACTTAGCTCAACAAAATGGCTTCCTACAAGCCTTGTAGTGAACATCTTATTATGGGGCTCTCTCCACACATATCATCAAACAAGAAGTATGTTTTCTCGATTACACATAACAATAATTCTATGCTAGTGGTGTATCGTACATCCCCGAGAATGTTTTAGCCCTATTGAGTTTAACCACGCTTTCACACAATCTTGTTACTTGTTTTCTTTTACTTGTTTTAATTACTTTTCTACAAACAACCATAACCCTTTGAAACACCCTTTACTTCAAATCAAAGACAACTTATTAGTATTCTTTGGTAGATAGTAACGAGGGGTATAAAGACCTTTACCAATAGCTATCTGTGGGTTCGCCATCTTTACTCCGAAACTAGCTACAATTGGTATGTGAGGTCATCTTGCCCATATTTTGGTATAGGTCAGTGCATGTTAGCATAGTAAAGAAGTAAAATTATTTTCAGAAGGAAGAATGATTAATATGGCTTAGAGTTCATAGCATGTGCCATTTATCTTATCTTACCTCTTACCACTATATAGTGTACTAATAACTTTGAATATTGAGCGTTGAATCAAGACTCGTGAATCCCAACATTTCCAGCCGTTGGATGTTCTTTTCGATTCTAGCATCTAGAAGATTCTATTGATAGTCTTCATCATAATGAATGCTATGCACAAAACTCAAAACACTTCTCCATCATTCTAGAATCTTCTCCCTCATTTCTCTAGACCATGTTACCAAAATTTTCAAGTTTTAGATAGCTAACAATCGTTCACTTCTACATGATATACAAAGTACAAGAACCAAATATACGCTCATACTTTATAGATGTTGATCAAATTTATATTTTTTATGCTTTACCTATTATAATTTTATATAGTGATGATATGTCAGACTTCTATTATCTGAGTATCACGTGCAGGGCATGTGCAACTTATTAGTACTATATAGTGGTAAGATAATGTGAATATTTTTTTCTAAAGTTGTTGAAACTCATGTTTTTCATTTTTCTTGGCAATTAATAATACTAGCAAAAGAACCCTAAGCGTAATGAAGTCTCACGTTTTTGTTTTATGCTTAATTTTGTTGGAATGTTTTCCATACACTGTCAAATTTGTCGGTATGCAAATACTAATTAGTAATACCATTTTTCAAACCTATTGTTAACCCATGAATATATTGGCTGCATGGTACCTTCAGAAGAATACTAGAAATTTTCAAGAGTAATAGTCTACCACGCCAAATGTATTCAAGTTTGACCTAATTTAGTTTTATCGACATAGTGATATAGTAGTGCGTGGAGCTTTAGCTTGTAAGTTTGAAAAATCTTTAATTAAACTTCGGAACTGTAAGAAAAAATTGTCCACTTTGTTTGCAAATTTGGTACGGGCATTCTTTATTCTTTATTCTAGTAGTAAAAATACTTGAAAAACTTACTTCACGCTATGGCCTACTATACCATGCACTTTGTATGATCTTTCTTGGGTTTCAAGACAAATTGTCAAGGTCATGGACATACTCTATCTTCATCAATATAATGACTGTGTTCCCATAATTTGGTGTAGGTTAGTGCATGTTAGCAAGGTAAAGAAGTAAAAGTATATTCAGAAGGAAGTACGATAAATATGGATTAGAGTTCATAGCATGTGCCATTTATTTACTGGTACATGAATTGGTTGGATAAATTACATGTTGTATTTTTCAAGCTCAATTTTCTAGCTAATTTCACCGATTCATATGACTTTCCATTGATTTGTTGAATTAGGTCTAAATTAATAATCTACAAGTGTGTGAGAGCAAGTTCAATAGTAAAACAGAGTCTTAGGTATAACGAAGTGACACGTCATCTATTGCCGGCCTTATACCAGCATATATGATACCTAGCAATTGAACTATACAACAGCTAGCATTACGATGCAGCAACCTCACAAAAAAGCAAAAATATTATACAGAAATTAAATGAAAAACATTTCTATGCCGACTTAAAAAATCATAAAACTTGGGAATTGTAAGAAAGCATGGCACACTTCGTCTGAAAATTGGGGTGGTTGCATTCTTTATTTATTTTTTAGAACCAGGGTACCATAGGTCCTGAAGGATCGAGATGCTTCAATTATCGTGCTAGGGTTTGTAGTCCTCACACGATTGATTGAGAACCTTTTTTAAATACTATTATTAGTTTTGACCCTTTTTGTGTGCTGGTGTTGATGATTATTAATAGATCGGTTGAATTTCGGAAAAAAATGGTTGCTAGAAGTAGATCGGTGTGTTGTACCAAGGCACACGTGCGCAACACCATGCTGTGGACGAGTAAGAGACAAGACGGACTGTGTACCCGCAGGTGTAGAAAAGCGATCGATGGAGGATGGCTAGTGGAGTGTACCATGTACCTCGTGTCAGCAGCCCATCATAGCTTTCCTCTGACATCGCGCTGCCATCGACTTCTCTTCTTCACTGCCCTCGCCCTACCTCCCTTTTGGAGTAGTAGTATAGAGTAAAACTATGCTCATTTCGAGCACTATTATTCCTACGAAGTAGTGGACTACTTGCTTTACATGAAAAACATATCCGTCACTTATATAATTGGAGTTGTTTCTTTTCCTAGTATTTAGAAACTCCCATTGGCAACACGGTTTACTAGTGCCAAGATGTGCACATCTATTTTATTGTAGTACTATAAAATATGGGAAAATGACCATAAACTATGATGTGGATATATGTCAATGATCTTGCTCGGTTGCTCAGCCTGAAACCCTGTTCATACTTACATGGTAGGCCAATTTTGTGAAGCGGGTTTTTTCATAAGTTGTGAAAACTCATGTTTATCATTTTTCATGGCAGGTAATACACGCAAAATGACGTCATGCATGAGCCCTTTTTTGCCTATTTCTCTTTTTTTCTTCAAAGGAGGGTCAACTTTAATTTGTCGACATGTAAATTCTAAAAAGAAGTTGAATCTTGAAAACTCTGGGTTGTTCTCAATAGGCAATTTAAATGGACCCTCCTTTGAAGCTGCTGATTGTTCTTAATATATTGACTATCTGCTAGGCAATTTCAATACATTTTTGTAAATTTTTAAGAGCAATCAGCAGCTCACATGTGGTTCAAATTAATTTGACCTAATTTTGATAGACTCCCTCTGATCCATATATTAGATTCGTCTAGATTCAAATGTATCTAGTCATGTTTCTATACTAGATACATATACCTGAATCTAGACAAATCTGAGATTATTAATTTGACTTGGAGATAGTAGTATAATTTAACTGAGTTAATTTAGCTATGAACCTTGGAAACTCATAGAACCAAGGAATCACAAGTAAAACATTCATGGTCGGCCATGTCCGGAAACATGGAACGCTTGTCACATTCTGAGCCATATTATATTATTTTGTTTTTCTTTACTACTAGTACAAAACATCCCTGTAATCACTAGGAAAAGTGAAAAATGTTTTTTCCTAATTTTTCAAAACTACCACATGCTATATTGTTTACTAGGCCAAGACACACCCATCTACCTAATGTCAGAACCCTATCTAAAAGTGTAGCTAGGGTATATGTCGATATATATATATCCATGACATTATTGGTCGTTCGGGCTAAAACCCAATAATAATGTTCATACATGATAGGCTATAATGTGAATCCATTTTTCTAAAGTTGTCGAATCTCATGTTTATCAATTTTCTTGGCAATTATTAATGCTAGCAAAAGTATACACCAATCATAATAAAGTCTCATGTTTTTGTTTTACTCTTTATTTTGTTTGAATGTTTTCCATACACGGTCCAATTTGCCGGTATGAAAATACTAATCAATAATGGCATTTTTTACCTTTAAAAGAATTTTGGAAATATTAAGGAGTAATATTAAGGAAATATTTTGGAAACTATTGTTGGACATACTATGTCTTCATCAAGATAATGACGGTGTGCCCATATTTTGGTATAGGTCGGTGCATGTTAGCATTGCAAAGAAGTAAAAGTATTTTTGGAAGGAAGTGCGATTAATATGGCTTAGAGTCCATAACATGTGCCATTTATTTACTATAGTACATAAAACTTTTTGTATTGGTGTAGATGATTATTAATCCAGTACTAGATCACTTGAATTTAGGAGGGAAAAAATGGTTGCTGGAAGAAGATCAGTGTGCCGTACCAAGGCACACATGCGCAACGCCATGTTGTGGACGAGGAAGAGACAAAACGGACTGTGCATCCACAACTACAGAGAAGAGATCAATGGAGGATGGATGGTGAGAGGCAGCGAAGGAGACAGAAAACACAATTTTGTTTTGTGTTCATATTACTAGTAGTGGGCCCATACATTTACTACTAGTGGAGTGTACCATGAACCTCGTGTCAGCAACCCATCATAGCTTTGCTGTGACATTGCACCTCCTTCGACTCCTCCTCTCGCTACTCTTGTGCTGCCTTCTTTTCTTGAAAGGAGTTGCCTCCCTTTTAGAGTAGTAGTATGGAACTGGAGTACTTTGCTTGAAAGAAAAAATATTTCCATCGCTTAGAAAATTGGAGTTGTTATTTTTCCTAGTATTTGGAAACTGCCATTGGCAAAGCTGTTTACCAATGCCAAGATGCACACATCTACTTTCTTATAGTACTACCAAATTACCATAAATTATGATGTGGATATGTCCATGACGTTGCTTGGTCACTTGGCCTGAAACCTGTTCATACTTATACATAGTAGGCCATTTTCGTGCAGATGGTTTTTTTTCAAAAGTTGTGAAAACTCATGTTTATTATTTTTTGTGGCAGGTAATACAAGCAAAAGGATGGTATGCATGAGGCCCATGTTTTTTTTGGCTATTTCTCTCTCTTTTTTCAAAACAGGGTCAACTTTGTCGGCATGCAAATTTTAGAAATATTGAGTATTTCAAAACTCTCGGTCGTGTTCTCAATATGTCGGCTGTCTAGTGGGCAACTTCAAAAGAATTATTCGTAAAATTTTAAGAGCAATCGGTAAGTCATATGTGGTTCGAATTAATTTGACCTAATTTCAAGAGACTCCCTCTGATCCAGATTAATGTTCATAGATTCGTCTAGATTCAAATGTATCTAGTCATGTTTCTGTGCTAGATATATATACTCGAATATAGACAAATCTGAGAATATTAATTTGAATCGGAGACAGTAGTGTAATTTAATTGGGATAATTCATCTACGAACCTTGAAAACTTAAAGAACCTAGGAACCAGAAACATGGCGCGCTTGTCGCATAGCCACATTTTTCTGATCTTCTTTACTGTTAGTACAAAACATCCCCGTATCACTTGGAAAAGTGAAATATGTTTCTTACTAATTGTTCGAACTCCCACGGGCAACATTGCTTACAAGACCCAGACGCACCCATTTCTACCCTATGTGAGAAACATATCTATAAAAAATCGGTATGCAAAATCCTAATCAGTAATGGCATTTTTCAAAACTATTGTTGGCCCTTGATATATTGGCTGCTTTGGTACCTTCAAGATAATTTTGGAAATTTTCAAGAGTAATAGTCTATCGTGCTCACATGTATCTAAGTTTGAAGTAATTTCATTTTATCGACATATAGTCATGCATTTAAGTGCGTGGAGCTTTATCTTGGAATTATGAACTTCCATGGGTTTCAGGCCAAATGACCAAGGTCATGGACATACTCTGTCATCATCAAGATAATGATGGTGTGCCCATATTTTGGTATAGGTTGGTGCATGTTAGCATGGTAAAGAAGTAAAATTATTTTCAGAAGGAAGAACGATTAATATGGCTTAGAGTTCACAGCATGTACCATTTAGCTTATCTTACCTCGTACCAGTATATAGTGTACGAATAACTTTGAATATTAACCGTTGGATCAAGACTCGTGAATTGCTCGGAACGAGTAGAGGAGCACACCCAAGAATTTGGTATAAGCAATTCAAGGATTGAAGTCACTGTTGTACGTGGTTAACGTCAGGCGAAGGTCTAAAGAGGTTGACCTACCCCCTACTAAGTCGATTACCCCAGCCACACCTTCGCCGGTCGCAGGTTCCTTGCGCTCAAGATCAAACTCAAGCATGTCCTGATGGTAAGCAAGGGCCAGCATAGGATCGATAGGCTTGAGGGGACCCAGGATGGTGTCGTCTGCCACGGCCACAGTGACCTGGCGCCCACCCAAGTTGTCTGCCCCGGTTGCATGCTTGCTGGCCGCAAGTTCCTCGTGCGCGAGCTCAAACTCGAGCATGTCTTGATCATAAGAAAGGGCTGACATAGGCTCTAGGTGACCCAAGACGGCCTCGGCGACCTAGCTCCCACCCGAGTTGTCTGCCTCGGTTGCATGCTTGCCGCCCACAGGTTCCCGGCAAAAGGATTGTACGCTGTCTTGCACTGGCTTAACTTGGCCACGATTAATGTCTAGCTAGAGTGCCCCGCGGACACAGCTCCGTCATAGTCAAAAGGGAGGCACACCGGGACCGGCGCTTTGTTGTAGAGGTCCACTTTTCTTCGCCTACCATGTTGACGCCTCCATTATGTGGCCAATGCAAGATCTGTAGCCTCGAGAGGGCCCAAAATCGCGGTGTTGGCCGGCAGGGCCAACATACGTTTACCTCGGGCGACCAGGTGCTCTATAGAGGTAGCTCCAGCAGCGACCTGTTCCTGCCGGATGAACTATTCCCGGGCCTGGCCTCGAGCCGAAGCAGACCTCCGAGGACGACGTAGCCAATCCACCTGGATTCCTTCAAGTATTTGTGAGGGTAACATGCCTTTTGTGGAAGAAAGAAATTTCGCTAGAGAGTAGAATGAAGGAGTAGTTGAACGGCTTTTTGCAAAGGAATTGTATACTAATAGTACTACTAGGGGTACTACTCAGTTTTCCTCCCACCGCTACAATGAATAAACAATAAGGGGACCTTGTTTTCGGTGTTTTTTCTTTGACCAAGCATTTCTCCAAGGAGTACTTTTTTTGAGATGCTCCGAGGAGTACATAGTACAAGGGTAACATTCAGAGGGACCGCTTGGCGGCGCATGCGTTTTTTAGCAGTCGGTGGTGGTCTGGGCATCAACACTCAGAAGAGAAATGTCATATCGGTACTTGTAGTGGCCGTTCTTTCAGCTGGCCGCAGTCTATCGGATAGTAGGAGTACTATATATTCTCGAAACAGAGGTGGCGAGCAACTAGCAGCTCATGCAATGAGTTTGGTAAATTCTTGGAGTATGTACTCCAGTATAAAGTACTAGTATACTTACTAGTAGTAATAAGTTGCAGATGCCTTAGTACTCCAGCACGTGAGACTCAGATAATAGAACTATAGAAGTATGTCATATTATCACCATATAAAAATTTCCTAGAAAATAATTATAATTTTGTGCCCAAAAAATATAGGTTTGCTATTGTTCGAGGTCCGGCTCGTATCCTGAAACTATCTAGTGTATATTTGATTCTTGTACTTTATATCATTGACTAGCCTTTACTATAGCTATCTAATACTCGATTTTTTTCTAACATGCTCTAGAGAATTGATTGAAGGTTCTAGAATGGTGGATAAGTGTGTTTTGAGGTTTGTGCATGACACTCATTGTGCTAAACACTATCAATACAATCTTCAAGATGCTGAAATGGAAAAGAAGATCCAACAATGAATGTTCAAAGTTATTCGCACACTATATAGTGGTAAGATAAAATAAGATAAGATAGGAGATAACACCATCCAATCTTGATAATTGTTAAGTGGTCTGAACAGTGGCTCACGACGAATCACTGAGCCACTTGCACTATGTTCTAGAACCATCCTGTCTTCCATATTGAAAAAATAACATGCCTACATTACCTATGTTTTTTGCTAAAGCAAATTGCAGATGGCCTTCAAATGTTAATACATGCATTGCACATATATACGTACCAATCTTACCACTGTAGTGTGCGATAACCTTTGAACATTGACCGCTAGCAGATCAAGATTGGAAAATCCCAACATTGCTAACCGTTGGATCTTCTTTGCCATTATAGTATGTAGAATATTTTATTGGCAGTCTTAACACAATGAACGCTATGCACAAACCTCAAAACACACCTCTCCATAATTTCTCTAGAGGAAGTTATCAAAAAACAAAGTATTACGTAGCTAGTAAAGGTTAATTTCTACATGATATAAAGTACAAGAACCAAATATACCCGATGCTTTATGCATATGTTGTGGCTCAAAATTATAATTATTTTTCGAGCTTTATCTATTACATGTTTATGATATGCCATACTCCTATTATCTTAGTCTCACAAGCAAGGTATATGCAACTTACTACCAGTACAGGCTACTGGCATTTAACGCAGATGAAAAACACGAAAAGTCGTCTCTCGTCTCCCCTTCTAGAAAAATTCAAGAGAAACCACATGCTTAAAAGTATGGCATACCAATTCAACTTCTTACTAGGAATATCCATGCTGAAAATTTGATCACCTCTAAAAAATTCAATGAAAAATAATTTCCACAAAAAAATGATAAACGTTAATTTGGAAAGCATTTGAAAAACCTAGTTTAATCGTTTGCCTTAGCATGCGCAAACATTCTTGTGTTTTGAGCCAAATGACCAAGGGTATGCTCATATATCCACATCATCATAGTTTGTGGATCTACAAGTAATCCCACCAAACCAGGGCCAACATCTTGTTATATCCGGTGACTAGGCTAAATGCTAGAGTAGATAACTAATTTCTGGTGGAGTAACATATAGGTGAAAATTTTATTCACGATAGGTGTACACCCGTTGATGTCGTTCCCATATCTAGCTAGTAGATGATGGCACATCTTGGCATGTTAACTAAACAATGTTGGTTATGATAGTTTCCAACTTTTACAAACATAACATTTTTTTAATTTCATCCTCTTAAACGACTTTATGTTAATTTAACTAATCTTGATCTACAAGTGTGTGATAGCTTTCTTCTAACTTTTTTGAAAACCATTTTTATTTACCCGAGCAGTCACTCTATCTAGAACCTCTGAAGTTTTATAGATTTCAACTTCTTGTTAGGAATTTTCATGCTGGCAAATTTGTCCTTGTTTTGGAAAAATAAATAAAACTAACTAAACTGAAATTTGCTGGGGAAAACGAGCACGTGGCGTTATCTTACATGTATCGGTTCCATGAAAAATTCTAGACACGAATTTTGCATTGTTTTGGAAAAAACATGCTTCAAAGTATGGCCCCATTCAACTTCTTGCTAGGAATATACATGCCAAGAAATTTGACACCCTCTTAAAAAATTCTAGCAAAATCTTATCTTACCACTATATAGTGTATGAATAACTTTGTATACTGACTGTTGGATCAAGACTCATGAATCCCAACATCGCCAGCTGTTGGATCTTCTATTCCGTTCCAGCATCTAGAAGATACTATTGATATTCTTTAGCACAATGTGCACTATGCACAATCCTCATACACAGCTCCATCGTTATAGAATCTCTTCTCCATCATTTTGCTAGACCATGTTACCAAAAAAATCAAGTATTAGGTACATCTAATAAACATGACTTATGCATGATACAAAGTACAACAACCAAATATACACCCATACTTTATAGATTTCGATCATATTCATATTATTTTGAGCTTTACCTATTATATAATCTTACTTTGAACTTTGAAAAATCGATCAAGAGTGGCAACTCCCAACATTGCAAATCGCTGGATCTTCTATCCATGCGAGCATATAGAATATTACATTGAAAGTCTTTAGCACAGTGAATGCAATGCACAAATCTCAAAACGCACTTCTCAATAATTCTAGAGTCTTCTTCATCATTTCTCTAGAGGATATCGAGTAATAGGTAGATAATAGTAGTAGGTTGATTTCTACATGACACAAGGTACAAGAACCAATTATACACCCAATACTTTATGGACGTGGCTTGAAATTATAATTATTCTTTAGTGTCACCTATTATAGTTTTATATAAATAAAAGATGATATGTCATACGGTACTTCTATTACTATTTAATTCTCACGTGCAAGGAACGTGCAACTTAATATAGTCCTAGTACTCCGTGCAAGGTATGCACTACTCCATGCCGGAGTACTCCTCCCTCTGTTTTTGATTATAAGGCTAGAGACCTTTTTAAAATTGCTTGAAATTATAAGCCATATCTCATTAGTTGTACTCTCTTCACCAATATTGCATTTTTTCTCTCTTATATGATGCAAGTGAAACTATTTGTGCATGAGCAAATAATGAGGTAGAGTAATTAACTTCCTTGGTTTTATTAATTTGGATCTATGGCCTATAAGGCTGGTCACAGGCGGGAGTAACTTAGAGTAGTAACATATTACTACTATTGTAAGTTACTACCTTCATACTAGTGGGTAGTGTGATAAGTATAGTAATATAAGTAGCAAACCTTATTTATTGTTTTGTAGACATATTTTTCATTGGAAAGTGTGATGTGATGGTAATATATTACTTATGTTCCCTAAACTGTGGAGGTGGTTCCAAATTGACCAAAAGAGGGAACCGGAGCAACAGGGTGCTCCGATGCCAAATGTGGTTCCAAATTGATTAGCCAGCCTGTTTGTGACATGTGTCCTCTTCTCTCATATCTTATTCAAAAATTAAGCTTTTCTTGTCAGCGGTGGGACCACATAATTCATGGATTTAGAATAGCTACATTGTGGAATTCTAGCTAAATTGCATGGTGAAGCCAAATTCACCTTTTTGCAGATTTAGCTATAGCAACATTGTGGTTGCCCTAATGTTACTCCCACTATGACTAGCCTTAGACTAGTCACAATGGAGAGGAGTATGGTACGGTAGTATCATGCATTACTCCCTCCGTGCAGAAATAACTCTATTTCATTTTTCTAGATTCAAATATATCTAGACATGTTTTAGTGTGTAGATACATTCAAATCTAGACAAGTCCAAGTCAGTTATTTATAGACGGAGGGAGTATATGATGCTAGTATGTGATACCATTTCCACAATGCGTAGTACTACTATCATGTATATTATAGTACTTAGTACTAGTAGTATCATAGTCTTAGTGTATTTATTGTTTTGTAATCTCAAGGTAAAATTGTGTACAAAATTTATTTGAGATTATTTTTTCTATGATACCATATCTACCTGTGATACCAACACAATCTATTTCATCATTAATTGTCATGACACATAAGCATTTTCCATGCATGTAATAATGCATGATACGTACCACTTGATACCCCCATTGGGGCTAGTCTCATCCCAAACAAAGCTAGAGTAGTACTAGTACCTCCATCCCGGAGTAGTAATGGAGTACAATATTTATTATTCCACATAGCCCTAGGTTGTCAAAGCGACGTGTACACCGGGTCAGAGGGAGATAATTACTCGGAAAACATATTGCTTCCCTAATTTTATTTGCGCCATCTCTTGTCAAAGAGATGAGATATCGGCTCATGGCCAATGAATTTGTATCGACGGACGATATTGCCTAGAGTGAGATGACGATTCTAGTACTCCTAGTATTTAACTATAGTACATCTCCCTCGCTCGCTCTCATCAACCCTCTCAGATCTGTGCTCCTCCCTCTGCTGTACCGCTCGGTCTCAAAATCCCTCTTAGATCCACCACAGTTGAAGAAGGCGACTCTATGGTAGACAAGTGGTTTGAAGCTACGATTGACATGAGTGCAATGAGGCAGGTCTTCAGCTGCAGGCTGTGTTCTCAAATTGTTTGTCGTCCCGCATACATAGTTATTACTTTTTTCTTTAGGATGTTTTCCACACTGGTTCGATAAAGCTCTTGTTTTTGGGATAAATCTATTTTCCTTGCACGAGCAGTGCTTTGGCAAGGCCGCGACACACATTGGATGCGCATAATGTGTTGGAAAATTGTCTGATGGCCAGTTCCCGGGATGTGAGTACGGAGGCATCTTCAAACCAACCACTACCATGGATCAGATGTCATCGCAAATGAGGCTTAAGTGCAGCAACAAAGGGTGCGACATGGCTGGCAGCTTCTTCGAGTTCATAGAACACTAGACGGCGTGCTCGCACGGGCAAAGGGCAACATAGGTTCTTGACAAAAAAGAACTGTATGATATTCGGGTGTCTATGTGTGTGCTGATTCCGTCTAGAGTATGGTTTAGTTTCTACCGTGGTTGTGTTGTACCTATACTAGTTATGTTATATAAATAATTGAATCATCATCACATCCACATAGTTTCTCTCTTTTACCAATAAAAAGGGGAAGTACCACCAGCCTATGCATCTACATAGTTGCTATTTTTAGCTAAAAAGCTTGAAAATCCGTAGAACTTGGGTGACCCTCCACAACGTATGAAAATATCAATGCCTAAACCACTTCTCATCCATCCGACAGCGGTGCCTACGCTGCACAGTCGATGCAACACAAAAGAACTCAAGGAACCAGAGCAGCTACTTTCTCCTATGCCCAAAATCAGCATATGTTAAAATATTGGTCTTCTATGTCCAGCTCAACAACCCTTCCTCTATTTAATGCAGAGACAACAGTGATCTCTCTGGTCAGGTTAAGATAAATCATTTTTTATCAATGTGGGGTCGATTTTTTTCTGCAAAGCGGTGCCCTCCATTATGGAGACGGCACCAGAAAAACATTATTTGGCATCGGTTTAGAATAGACTAGGATTAATAAGTTTGGAGAGCCAATTTCAAGGATTTGGTGTCGGAGTTCGGTTTACCTTTTCCCTACAAATTCAAGGTTTATTTTAGACTCCCCTAAGGCTAGTCATAGTGGGAGTAACTTAATAGCTACTAGTAACTTGCATGTACATGCAATGCCAACTAAGAAAATTGGTGACATGTAATGATAATTAATGATGAAAGAGAGGGAGGTAGTAACTTAGCTAGTTACCATAACATCACACATACCAATACTATATAAGTCTAGAACCTAATTAATTAGGTCTTGCATGAAACCACACACATGTTATCACCCACTATGAAGGTGGTAACATCTGCAAGTTACTAGTCTAAGTTATTTAGCACTATGACCAGCCTAAATAGAACCATGAAGAGAGGACGAGCCATGGCTGATGTTGGGGAGTGACGAGCTAGCGTCGACCCGCCTTCAAGCAGTCCACTCTCACCCATTTCCCCTAGCCTCTTCCCCCTCCTCTAGGCCAACACCATCGACTAGCCTCCACCCCCTCCCCTCCCCCTACTCCCCTCCCCCAAAATCCCCAAATGGCGGCTCCGCCGGAACTAGAGCGCTCCTCACATGAGTGCATCATCGAGTCTGCCCCCCCATGTCTTCCATGCCTGCCGCATCTCCATAGCCACAACTAACTTCTCCTTCAGCGAGCCACTGTTAGTTGATAAGGTGGTGCTGTACACAATGACACTGAAGATCTTCTTCTCGAGGATGTACGAGCTCAGGAGGATGCCTGGCTCCATCCCAGCCCCTCTAGAGGAGGACGATGTCGCAACCACACCCTGCAAAGATGAGGTGTTGAATCTCAGCCTGTCTCCTAGCAAGCTGCAAAGAGCGAGCAAGGTCGTGGGAACTATGCGCAAGGTTCTTGTCCGTGTATGGCTGCTGAAGAACCTACAACTCACGGCGGAGGAGTGGGACATCATCATGCCATACGATATTATGCACCGGCTCTAGCATGAGGCGTGTATGTGGGTCAATGGGTTCCACTTCGACCTAACCCTCAGCGTGGATCTCCGGCTCCTCGTCAACCTGCCGGCGCTTCAAGACAGTTGGTACCTAGTTGAGAAGGAGGATGACCACTGGAGCATATGCATGCAGGCGCTGTCGAAGCGCACAATAGTGCCTCTTAGGGGATACAACCATCCGTACCACCACAAGTGCATCTTCACTTGGTTCGAGACCAACGACAGCTTCCCTATCTGCCGAGATAACGTGCTCGCCCATTTCTACTAACACGAGGTGCATATGCCCCCTTCTGTATGAAACCTGGTCCTATGGTTGATAATTAATTAATGTACTGAACCAATGTATCTGTTGCACGCCAACTGAACCTATTCTACATATGTTTGCACTTGTCGAATTAAGCTTAATCCAATTTATACAGGGAAAATAATTAGTCTAGGATTACAATCCAATAGGAAATTGTCATCATGTCTCATACATTTTACAAAGAGAAAACCAATACGAATCAATGTTCATCATCTCACTGCATACTATGAAACAACAGTCTAATTATCGTCACCATTATTGCTTTCAGCACCACCGCATTCTAGATCCACATATTCCGACTGGGTTGGATCTTCTTCCCCTTGCCATTCATCATACATGTCCTGAGATTCATCAGGTAGAACTAGTTTTTTCCTATCTTTGTAAACTACACTACCCTCGACAGTGAAATCTACTTGTCCATCATGTGCATAGCCGCGTTTGGGAATCAAATTTTCATCGACGTAAGATAGTTCAGTTACCATACAACCACTGGGATCATCTTGGTGGGCAACATCTATGGTCACCGGCTCGTCATACTCATTCACATCATAGGTTCTCCTTGCCTCAAACTTTTGCACATATTACCAATCGTTATTATCTCTGTCATCCAAGAATATTACCTTGGAAGCTTGAGTTACCAAAATATAAGTTTCCTCCTTGTACCACTCATCAGTAGTATTGATCGATATGAAATTCCCATCATTTCGGGGCCTCTTTTCTTGTTAGGATCTTGGTCATACCAATAACACTTGAATAGAACCACAGATCGACCACCAGTCTTGTCGTTATAGTTCAACTCAATAACCTATTTTATGCGACCATAATGATCATAGTCATCTGACTTCTTCATTTTGGCTGTCAAGTGCTCTCCACTAGTCGTGATGGCACTATTTTGTGTCTTCATATGTTTCTCACACTCATAAGTGTTGTAGTGGATACCATCATCATTGCAAGCTAAAGTTATCTGTACCCTCTTTGCTGGACCACGTGATAGGGCATACAGACCATCACTAACATCACCCGAATTCTCTTCACGCAGCTTCATGATCTAGGGTTATACAAAATAATCAAGAGGTCATCTCATGTGCACAATTCACATGCAATTCAAAGTTCAATTGAACATATTACATGATTCCTAAATCATTCCTGAAACCCACCCCCACATACTGGTGCATCATAATCTTTTCCTTTGGTTGCTTTAAATAACCTACAAAAATGATACTCAAGTAAGACATCTGAACATATCTTGCTACAAGTTTCATTTCATATATGTGAGGATATGTATGAACAGTACTCACACAATAAAGTTTGCCGCCTCATTAGCGTTATTCAGCACATACCAAGTAAGTTGGTCATATTCGTGTTGCATTAATGTTCTATGTTTCTTCTTTCCTACTAGGCAAACACCATGGTAAAAAACAGATTTTTCAACTTCTTCAATTCTGCCACCCAGATTGGATCTCGTTTTACAATCAGGAATGTATATTGACCAAAATGCAAATGCTTCAGCAGCAATGTATGCCGCTGCAATGCAAGCCTCTGCTCTAGCCTTGTTCCTAACATTACCCTTGAAATTGCAAAGTCGACGTTCTATAGGGTACATCCATCTTTACTGTACGGGACCTCTATAAAGTGCATCTTTAGTCAGATGAATAGCCAAATGCACCATCACATCAAAGAAGGCTGGTGGATATATCAGATCAAGTTTGCACAAGATTTCTGCCATGTTCGTCTGAAGATGCGCTAAAACTCTTCTGTCTAGAGTTTTGCTACAGATTTCTCTAAAGAACTTTCCCAACTCTGCAAGCATGTTGTACAAATCCTTCTTCACTAAACCTTTAATGCCAAGAGCTAAAAGCCTTTGTAGTAGGATGTGGAAATCATGAGTTTTCAACCCTTGGAGCTTGTTCCCCTCTGCATTGATACAATTTGCAATGTTGGAAGCAAATCCATATGGGAACTTCACACCTATGAGGAAGTCACAAAATAGTACCCTTTTATTCATAGGCAAGGTGAATTCTGCACCTCGAAAATTTTAATGTTTTCACCGCCCTTATCAGCCGTATCTTTAGGATGCAGCTTGAAATTGTTGTTATCATTTAGTTTTTCGCAGTCAAGCCTAGCATTATAGCTATCTTTTGTCTTGGATGGAATGTTGAGTAATGTGCCTATAATGCTGTCACATATATTTTTCTCCATGTGCATGACGTCAATATTATGTCGAAGCGTCTTACCATCCAAATTCGGCAAGTCCCATAGAGTGGATATGTGCTTATAAAATATTCTCGGTTCCTTTTCCTTCCCTTGGGTATATGCTGCTACTTCTTCCGCTCTCTTCCTTTTGGATGCTACTTTTTTGACCTTTTGTAGATGCTCCTACAACTCAGCCACAATGAACTTTTGTGGTGCGGTGCCATATTCAGTCCTCTTTCCATAGACTTGTAAAAAAAGTTAAGTTTTTTTGGAATTTGTGGCCTTGAGGAAGAAAAACCTAGTGGCCAAGGAAACCAATCTTATTTTGTAGCCTCACTGTGACCTATTTTGTCTCACAGCAAACACATGCGTTATAACCTCCTGTCACTCTGCCTGACATAGTGCCAAGAGCTGGAAAATCATGGGTGCAAAATAGCATAGTAGCACGCATAGCATACTTGGCATCTTCAGGTTTGCTGGAAAGGATATCAGGAGTTATGACACCCTTCCATAGTTCCTACAAGTCTCATATAAGAGGCTGCATGAACATATCAAAATCCTTCCCAGGTGATTCGGGACCTGGGATGAGAAAAGCCAGCAAGCAGTTCAACTGATCAGTGCATGCCCAGGGAGGCAGGTTGTAAATTGTATCATGTACTGGCCACATGCTATATGAGTTACTCATGTTTCCAAATGGGTTAAATCCATCTGTAGCTAGGCCAAGTCGCAGGTTCCTTGGATCCGCTGCAAATCCTGGAGGAGCCTTGTTAAAGTTCTTCCATTCATCGCCATCAGCTGGATGTCTCAGTATGTAATCGTCTGGCTTGACAATCTCTTTGTGCCATCTTGTTTCCTTAGATATTTGTTCTGACTGAAACAACCTCTTCAATCTATCTAGAATTGAAAAATATCTCAGAACCTTACAAGGATCTTTCTTCTTTTTATCACAATTTTCCCATCTTGATTCGTTACATACTAGGCATTCATCGAGGTTTTCATAATCCTCCTAGAACAGTACATAGTTATTTGGACAAAAATGGATCTTCTCATATGATAGTCCAAGTACCTTGATGTACTGTTTCATCTCATAAAAGGATTTTGGCAGTTCTTCCCTAGGGATTGACTTGCTGTACACCTTAATCACTGAATCAAAAGCTTTGTTGGTAATCTTGTTGAACGACTTCTCCTTTAGTAATTTCATTACTAGTTCGAATCTTGAGATACCAGAATTAGGGTCCACTTAACACTTGACATCTTCTATCAGGTTAGAGAAAAGTGATCTTTTAAGAGAAGGAGCGCCTTTTTTGCTTGTAGTGGGGTACATGTCCCTTAACAAACCAAAAAGGTTCTCATCCTCGATTTGATGACCTTCAAGTGGATCAACATCATCGAGAGGATCAAGAATAGGCTGATCATATGGTTCACCATGTTTAGTCCACCAAATATGTGTGCGTTACATCCCATTAACGAATATATGGTCCGCGACTATGCTCTGACTTAGCTTTTTATATTTAAGGCATTGTCGGCATGGGAAAAACATATCCGAGTCACCGTTATGCTGTCTAACAAACTTCATGAAGTCATTAACACCTTCCAAATATGAAGGTGTTGCTTTTTTCCATTCCGTATCTAATATTTGTCCATCTATTGAGCATAGAGATGGCCAGAAGCTTACAAGATATTTCACCGAACAGGTTGATTACAGATCTAATTAAGCTAAGATATCTAGACAAGCTAATTGAATATAGAACTATAAATGCCACGTAATTTTAGCTTATTTCAGAAATTGAGTGCAGAACTATAATACATATTTGAGAGAATAGATCAACCGAGTGAAAAATGCGAACCGATTTGAACAAACATACAGAACAATGCCAAACGAACAGATCGAGTATGAAACGACTTCTAGGGAATGATTCGAGTGAACTAATGATATTATAAGCGCACCGTGGGGATCAACCAGCTGACCGCTGGCCTGTGTGCATCTCGAAAAGAACGGCGCCGCCAGCTATGGAGTCAGGCCGCCCCGGCTGATAGACGGAGTGTGAATGTTTTGGTGCGCGGCCTATGGTTTTGACCGCTGATGAGTGCAAGTGCACAAACCAATTGTAGCTAGTTTCGAAGTAAAGATATCGAACCAACAGAGAGCTATTGGTTAAGGTCTTTATGCCCCTCGTTACTATCTACCAAAGAATACTTGTAAGTTGTCTTTGATCTCAAGTAAAGGGTGTTTGAATTGTTTATGGTTGTTTGCAGAAAAGTAAGTAAAACAAGTAAAAAAACAAGTAATAAGATTGTATGAAAGTGTGGTTGAACTCAATAGGGCTAAACATTCTCGGGGATGTAGGATAAACCACTAGCATAGTACTATTATTATATGCAATCAAGATAACATAATTCTTATGTCATGATATGTGTGGAGAGAGCCCCATAATAAGATGTTCACGACAAGGGTCGTGGGAAGCCACTTTGTTGAGCCAAGTGTGAGGTCACCTGTAAACAACCACTGCAATGCCTGAGAGCAATCACTCATACAGGCCACTGCAATTAAGGGTTTCCCCATGGATATCGTAATTAGCTTAGGGAGTCCCACTTAAACCCCCTTTGACCGTGTGGGTTACGAGCCGACGCCAATCTATCATAGTGCACTACATGTATGCTTCCACAACATGCCCAAAGGGTTTCTTCTTCCCTTTAGTCCCCAAGGAAAATGATACATGGTTGACTTTACATATCATCTAAAGAGATAAATCAAACACAAGTCATAATTATCATAGACAAGCAAGTCATATGGACACAAGAATTGATCATCTTTATTACAAGTTCATACTGGTGCCAGGGTTTCTCCATCTCCCCAAGAACAAAGGAACTACTCACTCATAGAAACAATCAACAACATCATCATAATCAAATGGATGGATAAAAGTATGAAGGTAGATCTAATGCAAACCACAATTGGATCTGGGATTACAAAGAGATCTAATAGATGAGAGATGGGGGTAATGGTGGTAATGAGATGCATCGGTTGATGATGAAGGGGATGATGCGTTGTCCTCCAATGATCCAAGTCCCTTCTCCTCTTGAGCAATGGTGATGGTGGAGATCTTGTGGAGGCGGCGGCTATAGAGTTTCCAAGGCGGCAGGGCTCCGCCGTGGAGGTATGTGGAGAGGTCCCTTCACCCTTGGCTCCTTGGCTCTTTATATAGGCCTAGGGGTGCCTTCAATATCCCCCAATACGTTCCTTATGACCTAAGGAAGGTCTAGGAACAAACGGGGACGGATTCTATGAAGAAACGCGTCCAGAATAGCTATTTCCGTGCGTCCAGGCCCGTGTGGTCGTTATCGGTGCGGTAGCTTTCATATTGTGGCCGCGATTTCTTCATACGAACTCCTATTTGGGTGTTCTTTGGCTCGTTGGATTCATATGAACGAGGGCTACAACACCATGGCCTAGGATCATCATTTGGAGTTGATGGAAAAATCAAAATTTTCCTCTCCTTAAATGGCTAAGTCTGGTGCCTGCAACTCCTCCATATTGCATCCTCTTGGCTCCATTTATCCAGGATTCTCCGTAGCATCTACACATAAATCAAAGACAAGAAAAAGGTAATAAAATCCTAAGAAAACTACTAGTTGTGCAAAGCCCATGTGAAAATGAATGAGAACTAGTAATCATACATAATAGGCATATTTATAGATAGATGTAGCATGTAATGAGTGACATTATGAATAATGTCTATACTTAAATATGCATCAATTTTGGACTCATCAACTTCCCCAAGCTAGACTCTTGCTCTTCGTGAGCAGTAAATTGGCTTATGGACAAGGTCATCATGTTCATGAGGCACGAGTCGATAACATAAATTAGGAAAAAATTGAAACAAAGGTATAATACCGGATGTAGAAGATCAATGCCTTATATCCTTATTTTCTCTGCAAGCTCAAAGTAGGAAAGATCATATTCATACAAGGCAACACAAGCTTAGTTATGTCAATCCATAAAAGATCAATTAAAACTTCAATGCTCCATGTCAAAAAGTGAATCTCGCTTGAAAGAAAACTTGTGATCCTTTTATTGATGCTTTTAATAAGTTTTGTATATCCCTAACTTTCGCAAAGTAAGGGCTTCAACAAGAATATGAATTTACTTAAGGTTGGTAGTCATATGCGGTCAGCACTTCATCCATTTGTAAAGCTCATCAAACTTAGAGAGATGTCAAGTATACTATACAAGCTTAGGTAAATCAGGACAATCAAAGTAAAGTTGAATATAAGTATAAATAACTAGAAATGCAACAATTACTCCAATGCTTCTAGTTAACTCTCAGCTTGCTAAGGAATTCTGGGATGTTTTAATAGCAAAGTTGAGTAAGAGATTTCACGTCCTAAGTAGCATAACAGTGAAGTGTCTTATTGACACCCACATCAATAAATCCATCTAAAACACTTTTAATCCAACCATTGTCTTTCAAGAAAAATTCATAAAGTAGTAATGAGACCATGCCAAGGATTTTTTATGTGGATCCTCATAGATATCTTTTTTCTTTCTTTTATTTTTCAAGGATCGCTGATTGTTTCTTTTGAAAGTGTTTGCACAACCTTTGAGAGTACCAATAATTTTTCCCATACATTGACACGGATGCCACTCATATCATCAACTCATAGCCAAAATTCGGGGTTATACCATAGATTGTTCAAAAGCTAGCAAAGTTGTTGGCTTTGGCATGCATCACATCTTTCTCTCTGTTTCTTTTTTTGAGCTAGTACCGCGGTTTGATCCACAAGGTTAGCTTTGGCATGCATCACAATTACCACTAGACTTTATTTCAATCAAACAACTCCTTTCATGAGTGTCATCGAGACTATCAAAATATTTATGGGGTTAAGTATCATCAAGGGTATACTCTCAAGACAATCATTCATCAAACAAGTCCTAAATTTCATACTTTTTCTTATTGTACTTGTTTGGCAATATTATTTCCAAGGCAAGACTCGGTTAACTAAACAAACTAGAGCAAAAGCTTCCACAACTAATCATCATACCAATAAAAAGCTTTACTCTAACTATTTTGAATTACTCCCACTAGCCTGGCATCTTCACAAATCAACTAACTAAGATAAACAATTCAAACTTCAAAAGTGGGAGACAAAGTTTTTAAGTGTAGAAATCGTGGCAATGTATTTTTAGAGGATCACAATGTTATTGTCAAGCCGAATAAAGATATTAGCAACATGCTTCAAGATCTAACTCAAGTCTTATGAATCCCAACAAAAGCAAGTGCATCCATTATATAAACATGAAACATAACTTACCCAAGCAAGCTTTCAAAAACATTGGGATACATGATTGCACAAATGTTTTCATCAAACAAGAACATTACACAAGACACTACACATGAAGAAGTAACTTCCCCAAGCTAGAACTTTTGTAAGAGCCAAACTTGAATAGATTACCAAAAATAAAAGAGAAAATGCAGTTATCAAAACAGAGTGTGAGAAGTGGTTACCTCCCCAAGCTTGAATGAAGCAAGGGTGACGCACTTTACTGTTGAGGTACGAATAACCTCGTTTTTTATGGACATGGACCTTTGGTTCAATGAATACTTCCTTGTTCAAGTGTTGAGTTGAAACAAGCAAGTGGCTTGTGCAAGTATTTACACGGTTGGCACAAACCATGCACGTCATCACACAAGGTTCAAGTCCTTGCAAAAATAACAAACGAAGTAAAAGAAAATGATTCGGTGTATGAACGGAGTTCGTTCACCCAACCATGAGAAGAAAATAAAAGAAACACGGAACACTATAGAGAATTATAGGCTAGGGGGTTTCGAGGTAGGTAAAATAAAATGAAGTATAAAGGAACTTGTAGAAGGTAACCCATTGACCTGAGATTGTCAAAATAAAAAGATTGGAGGGGTTGTGACCTTTTTATACTCTTCCCTTCCCTCACTGCGTGGTGCTGCTGTTTGGTACGTGCATGTGGTACGGGCGGGCTCTGCCCATACTGCACCTAATCTTTTTTTTGAAGGGTTCCGTCAAAATTGGTACAACCGGGTGGTATGGTGGGATGCGTCTATACGGGTGGTCATTAAAACTTCAGTGTCCTCTTCATGTTTCCTTTGCCTGATAATGAAGTCGGTACGGGCGGGCGGTACGGACGCGTCCGACCGTACCAGTGCTTGTTAAGCCTGCGCTAGCTTTTCTGGAAAATCTTCTATTTCTTCCGATGTCTCACATGGGCGGTACGGGCGCGCAGTATGGACATGTTTTCCCATACTTCTGCTCGTTAAGCTTATAGTGAACTCTGGAACGAGTTATTTCCCCCGGAAATTTTACTAAGGACTTGAAACATTAGTCTAGCATCCAAACAAAACAAACATATATTTTTATTGAGAAGATTTAACCAACATATACAACACATGATTTGAGCAACAAATAATTCTACTTGTCAAAAATAGCCCCATGCCAACTCTAATAGGAAATCATGCATATATATATACAAGTTTCAATGCAACATGAATGCAACTAGAGTCAAGAAACAAAATTAAGAAAGATACCTAAAAACTTCCAGGTTGCCTCCCGGGAAGCGCTTTCTTTAAAGCCATAGCTAGGCTTCGAAGCTACATTATTATTTCAATAGATAACAACTGGAGAATTTTTATTCTTACCTCACGTAGAAGTTTGGAGCACTTGCTATCATAGTTCTATCAAAGTCGCGCCCGCTTACGGTGCATAGGAGTTTGGTAAATAAATAAATTGTTGCTTCCAACTGATGATGGATATGTCATATATGATGAGCATGCCTCTATAGATAGCTTTATCAAAAGTATTAGAGACTTACATATGAATTCAAATGTTTGACCTTGGTTGGTATCATAAGGATATAATTCATAATACTCTTCCTTGGTTGCCCTATCATGCGGCAACACTTCGTGGCACCTTTCTTTTGTAACATGGAAAAAATCAAAGGTGTCTTCCTCCTCTAGTTCATCACACTTGCTAGCAAGTTCATAAGTTCTAGAGATATCAAACCACTCACAAAAGGAAGCATCATCAACAAATATTTCATTCGCAATGTGTCCTTCTTGTCCCTCCACATTAGTACTACAAGATTATATCTCCAATTCATCATTATTTATGTCCTCCAAATGAGTATCTAGGCACAAGGCCTCCGCAAATAAATTATCTTCAGTTTCAACATAATAAGCATCATTACTAGAGATATAGCCAGCATAAACAGTTTTGTCATTTTTAATATTCCATATTGGTTCATGCTCATCAGTATCAAATATGTATATAGGATTTGGAGTAGAGGGTATAGGTGAGTGATCACTTAGCCCGTCCTCCTCTTCTTGTTCCTCGCTTTTAGGTGCGCTTTTGAGGATATTATCTAGATCTTCCTTTGCAAAGTCATTTGGGAGTTAGTCACTATTCGCCAGGCTTCTGCCCAGTTCAGTTTGTGGGGTGCCAAAATAATTTGCTGCCAATTCTTCAGTGGTTTTTTCTTTCTTGATTTCAATCTTCTTTTCACATGGCAACTTATTGAATTGGCTACAATTTACCTTGAGATCTTCTTCAAACTGTAAGACATAACTTGTTTCTTGGGATTAGCCTTAGGGGGTTTAACATTACAAGGTTGTGTGTAATGTTCCCATTCCTTTGGAATCTGCAAATGCTCAACATAGGTTTTGACAATTTGAATAATTATACAAGGGCCAAGATTAAAAATCTCCAAGTAGTTTTTCTACTTTACCAGATGCTAGAAATTTTCTTAAGCAATCATATTCTATAGGATCCTTTTTATTAAGTTTATTTACAAAATGGTCTTTTCCCATTATTTCATCTCGTAACTCCATCATCATATCATCGGTAATATATTCTTCATTCTCTTCTATTGAGGATTCATGCAGCAAAGCTGCATCGCAATATTCATTGAAAGATTCCTTCTCTAATGCCTCGCCAAACTCAGGCCAATCATCATCATTAGAATCATTACTAGATAATGGAGTTATTATTTGCATGCATACTATTTATGTGTGGAAAGTTATATTCAGAAGTAGGAGATTCAAGTAGTTGATCAAGTTGCTCATCTTCATTCTTACTAAGATAACTCGCAAGTAGCTCAGTGATAGTCTTACCTTCGGGCTTACCTTCCAACAGTTGAGAGGGTGCAACATCAAGTGCCACCTCTTTATTAACAATATGTTCTGGTGGTTTAGGTGGAGGTTCTTTGAGTGGAGTTTCCTCCACATTATCCTTTGGAGCACACTGCAAAATGTTAGATTATTCCATGGTGGCTTTAATCCGCTCATCAATAAATGCAATATTAAGGAGGTTGTGTTGGTAATAGCAGAATATAGGGTGAACTTATTTATTAAACTTAGCCTCGCAATAAGCTTTATCTATCCTATTCATAGTGTCTAGCAGATTCCATGCTCTTGCAACACTGAATTCAGTGAAGTACCCATTGGTAAGATAGTCGAGTTCATTTATGTTATCATTGTTCAAACCTGCGTAGAAGATGTGTATCACCTTCCAAGGCGGAAAATTCTGATGGGGACAACGATCAAGCAATCCCCGAAACCTTGTATATCATTCGTGCAAGCTTTCTTTGGGCTTTCCTTTAATTTTTTTGATCACGCGTCTCGTGTCGAGAGTATTTGTCCTGGGAAAGAAATCAACTAAAAATAGAGAGGCTAGGCTCTCCCAGGAATTAGTAATCTTTGTAGAACTTTGAATATACCAAGAACGAGCCTCATCAATGAGGGTTTGAGCAAAGAGAGCAAATTTAACCTCATCCTCAGTTTGTAAATTAAGATGGAAAGCCCCACAAATATCTTCGAAGAACCCTACATGCTCATACGGATCCTCCGTACCATCTTCTCCAAATTTCTTTGCATGCAAAAGATCTAAAAGCATGGGGTTAATATCATACCCTCCTGGGTTATTGGATTTTAAATAGGCTTCCATGGGTGGACCGGAATTCCTCACAGCCTCAAGATGGATTATATGTTGGTACTCGCCCATAATGTATCACCTGAAACTAATAAACAACTTTAGTAAAACAATGAGTAAAGTAAGTAACTAAGAACAAAGACCAAAAGCGCTTAGCTCCTCGGCAACAGCGCCAGAAAATAGCTTGATGACTACAAGTGCACAGACCAATTGTAGCTAGTTTCGAAGTAAAGATATCGAACCCATAGAGAGCTATTGGTTAAGGTCTTTATGCCCCTCGTTACTATCTACCAAAGAATACTTGTAAGTTGTCTTTGATCTCAAGTAAAGGGTGTTTGAATTGTTTATGGTTGTTTGTAGAAAAGTAAGTTAAACAAGTTACAAGATTGTATGAAAGCGTGGTTGAACTCAATAGGGCTAAACGTTCTCGGGGATGTAGGATACACCACTAGCATAGTACTATTATTATATGCAATCAAGACAACATAATTCTTATGTTATGATATGTGTGGAGAGAGCACCATAATAAGATGTTCACGACAAGGCTCGTAGGAAGCCACTTTGTTGAGCCAATTGTGAGGTCACCTCTAAATAACCACAGCAATGCCTGAGAGCAATCACCCATACATGCCACTTCAATTAAGGGTTTCGCCATGGATATCGTAATTAGCTTAGGGAGTCCCTCTTAATCCTCCTTTGACCGTGTGGTTTACGAGCCGACGCCAATATGTCACGGGGCACTCCAGGTACGCTTCCACAACACGTCCAAATGGTTTCTTCCTCCCTTTAGTCCCAAAGAAAAATGATACATGGTCGACTTTACATATCATCTAAAGATAGAAATCAAACACAAGTCATAATTATATCATAGACAAGCAAGTCATATGGACACAGGAATAGATCATCTTCATTACAAGTTCATAGTGGTGCTAGGGTTTCTCCATCTCCCCAAGAACAAAGGAACTACTCACTCATGGAAACAATCAACAACATCATCATAATAAAATGGATGGATAAACGTACGAAGGTAGATCTAATGCAAACCACAATTGAATCTGGAATTACAAAAAGATCTCATAGATGAGATATGGGGGTAATGGTGGTAATGGTGGTAATGAGATGTAGCGGCTGATGATGAAGGGGATGATGCGTTGTCCTCCAATGATCTAGGTCCCTTCTCCTCTTGAGCAATGGTGATGGTGGAGATCTTGTGGAGGCGGCGGCTATGGAGTTTCCAAGGCAGTAGGGCTCCACCGTGGAGGTACACTACAAGAAAAGTTGGCTTTTACAACGGACGATTTTCATGGTTGAAGGCTCGTTTTTCATGGCTAAAAAGTCTTCTACGACGGATTCCCATCATGGTAAAAGTCCCGTCACAAAAGAATCTACCATGTTTTTTTTCCTGACCATGGTGGATCGCACCCTTCAGCCACGAAAACTTGTTTCGTCCTAGATCTGTTTGCCAGTCCTGTTGACTGTTGACGTCATGCACGATGCCACGTGGTGAACACTGTTAACGCCCACTTACCGCTGTTAACGGTCAGAGAAAATGTGGCAGAAGCGAGGCCCAGAATAGGCCAGCTAAATATTAAGTGGGCCGACCCATGAAGAAAGCCCAATAAGAAGAAGGCCCGTTACTATTTCGTCCAGCACTGTCTGAAATGGGGCAACTAGTGCAAACATCCATGGCCCATGAACTTTTAGGCCCGACACTGTTGTAGTCTATAGAAGGCCCACCTTCGTCCAATACTGTGCGGCCCATTCTCAGCCTGGGCCAAGTCTGCCCGTTACTGTTAAGTCCTTGTGTCGGCCCATCACTTTTCTCGCACCCATCGTGGGCTGTTACAGCCCTCTACAGTAACGACGCTTTACTGTTCTAGACATTCACTGTTCCGGCTTTCTACTATTCAGTCCCATAAACAGGCTGAAGATTCTGGCCTACTCAAGTTCTGGCCTTGTTACTATTTCCGGCTTGTTACTGTTCTGGCCTTTCACTATTCTGGCCTTTTACAGTTCTGGCCTTTTACAGTTCTTTTTTTTGCGGTCAGATTCTACATATAATGGCCTCAGTGTAGGCCTGTCACTGTTGATTGGTGTACCATCAAGGACTAACAAAACGTTGTGGGCATGCTAATGTTTAAGCATATCTAACTTAGATCCATTGACAGGACATAAACGTGGATAAACAAAGAACACAAGTTCTCTAAAATTCTAAATAAATTCTGGAACTGTGGAAAAAACTTATAACTGAAAAATTAGTAAATTATTATAGTCCTGAAAAATTACGTAGCTCTTAAAGCATCACCGGAGTACAACACAGCTGATAAACAATATAATCTCAGTTTCAAAAATGTTCCTTTTAGGGAGCTTGCACCGCCTCACATGTAACAACAGGATTACCATGAGACTTGTGGAGGATATTATTAAGTAGATTCTCCATCAAAGCTTGCATGTTTTTCAACTCAGATAACTCCTTCCTTGCTATGGAGGCTACTACATCTGTTATGTTGGCTTCCTGTGCAACTACATCAAGTGCATCTTGGAGTGCAGCACCAAAAACTCTTTCTGCTGGAATTTATGGAGTAGTCGAGATCGTGTATCTACGTGAGCAATATGCATTGTCACTGCTGCTCTGTCCAAAGAGATCTACACTTCAGGTAGTTGTTTTCTATTCTGCCTTCATATTTATATTTGCAACCTAAAACAAAAATAAACGTCATATAACATAATTACCAAGGAAAACAAAAACCAACAAATTCAAATCAGTCGTTTTGCTAAAAGGAAGAAAGCAATTAGTAACGGTAGGGCATCATACATCTCTTTCTTTTGGAATAACTGGAATAGTTGACTTCATAGAGGGATGAGATAGTGTGCAACTATCACTTCTGCCCTATGAAATGACTGCTCTACTTGATGAAGGCTGAAACTAAGATAAAAGAAGTTACAACATCATACAAAGAAACAAAACTACCATGTTCATTCTCAAAGATTTTCAAAAGATTATTTGGTCTATTATAGCGATGTAAGCACTCAACACAAGAACCTCATGCAGACGAGTGCCTCTAATAGAATAGCCAAATCATTTTAGAGAAATGGTCAAACAATATATTGAATAGTTAGAATGTTTAAATTTTTTGATTGTCTGCCCAAAGACAAATTGTACTATCATGTGCCTCATATTAAAATAGCCATACACGTGTAGATACCAGAGTGAGATTTGAAGTGGGTGGTTCTTTATGATTCTTCCGTGTCTGTTATATTGGATTCTGTTGCATTTCTGGCCTTGTTATAATCACCTGAGTGCCTCCAACAAAAATAACAACTCAACTAGAGTCAATGGCATGACACCAAGGGACTTAATCCTTAAAAAGGGGGGACGTCCTTACAGTAGCTCTATGTAGAGTCTCAGGGTTGCGGATCTGGTTACATGTATGTTCATCGATGATGTCCGCTGCATCAAGTAATTGGACTGGTGGTCTCCATAATTCAGTGTGGGTCCTCTGCATAATGGTGTAGTGAATAGTGAACACAAAAAGGTTCAACTCTCACAGATGTTAGCATGAAGTGATACAAAAGCAATAGATACTTACGAGATTATAGGGTCCATTCATTCTATGATTTCTAGTGTAAACTGCACTTGTTTGTTGCGTAACAACAACAAATGGTTAGGAATAGTGGGGTAAGCAGAAGCAAATGAAACAGACATCTTAGTGGAAGCAGTATAACAAATGTAAAAGTGTACTACATACATAGGACAAAAGCATGAAGCAATAAATAACAATTTGTTCCATAGCCTACGCCAAGCTAGAGAGAAATTATAACCGCATCACATATGGGCACTTACTAAAGTAGATAATGGAAACAAATGTGTTAACCGTTGGTTGACTCATATTTCCCCATGACATACAAAATCGCAGTTGAATGCCTTACGGTTAAACCTGACTAAAAAATAATTATTTAGGAAGATATAGGTAACAAGTATAGTACTTGTAAGTTACTACAAAAGTAGCACCAATACAAAATACAGTTAAATGCTACATATTTATCTTACCAAACTCCAAGGAGATATGGTTACCTCGGTCGTGATGGCGTTTAGGCATGATGCAGATCCTGGGTGGTGACGTCAAGGTTGTCGAGGATGCTGCGGTTGCGGTGCTTGTGGGCGAAGGTGAAGCAGAACAAGGGTTCCTCTGAGCACTGAACGATAGTGGCGAAGAAGCAGATTCCTGGCAGTGGGAATGTGTTCGGCACGCCAGGAGAGTGGGTCGGTGAAGCAGATCTGGTGTAGTGCACGGCGATGACGGTGAATAAGATCTAAGGTGCTGAAGGTAGATCTAGGGTTTTCCGTAGGGCTAGCGCAGCTAGGGGCGAGGATTGTGTGTGTGTGTGGTTGTGGGTTTGGGGGGTCGGTGGTAGGGGCGGGGTATAGAGGTACTGAACGGGGAAATTACGGTTGAAGCCCCAACGAATCGACTTCACTAGGGGTAGAAGGGGGATTCCAAGATGTTTGAAACATTGGATAGCGGGAGATTTGCCCACTCGACTAAATTCAGATTTGTGTATAGTCCAAGTAGTAGTAAGTTGGTAAGTTGTACTCCCTGGAATCAAAGGTCGACAGGCACATCGGTGATCATCCATGGCCCATACTGCCTCAGTTCAGAAATTAAGGGTCCATTTAGCCATTTGGCATCTAAATATTGATCATCCATGGCCCAGATTGGCTCGGTTCAGATATTAAGGCTGAGTTTGGCATCAAAGTATTTTTAAATTATTTAGAAAAGATTTTGATTTCTAAATAACTTGAACTATTGAATACCTTTTAGTGTTTTGTTGCAACAAATAATAGGGGTTTAAACTGAAGTATTCTCCAAAACTATGTTTTTTTAAAATAATTGAGAAAGAGGTCAGACTCCTTTTTGAAGAAACTAAGAAAAGAGAAAACTGAAGTATTACTTTGGTAGGCACTAAAACACTTTGGCATTGATATATTTTCGTATTATATCTATTCATGAACGATGATGCGTATGAAGATGTTGTCACAAAGACAGGTAGTGAGAATGAAAATTATGATTAAATCCCCAACCAACTCGAGTGAATTTGGTTATCCATAGTCCAACTAATAATAGCATAATGGTAGGCTTGTGGTATGGGGAATCGAGTGTAATAATAAAGCGCCCTCAGCTTTAAAAAAATAAAGCGCCCATTATCGATAACTTTACAATCACTATGGTTGGGAGTGTTCATACTTCTATTCTAATCAAAAATATGGGAACCCACTATTTCGCTAACGTGAATAATCTAGCGCCTGAGGGACGACATCAAATCATTCATATGGTAAGCAGCGACGGTGTTTTCATCGAAAAATTGTGAAAGTTGATAGGCCCCACACGTACTTTGGTCTCACAACTCTTATTGTCCCTTCGTGCTAAGGATGGCAATTTTACCCACAAGTGCCCGCAGGTACTGTACCCGTGTTGGTAGGGTATGTGCACAATTTTATACCCATGGATAATACTCATACCCTAACCCGTTATGTCATTGGTACCTGCATGAGTAGATAGACCCATACCCTACCCATTTAAACTGACATAGTAGTAAAACTTACCTGTAGAGTTACAACCTATGGGGCCAAGCAACCTAGGAAAGAGTATGATACTATGGCTTCTTAACTTCGATATTTTTCATGGGTACGGGAATGCGTAAAGTTTTATACCCGCGAGTACGGGTACGGGTAAAATTTTCTATCCATTGACTAAACGGGAGTGGGTATGATATTGTTCTACCCTACTCATAACCTACCCATTGCCAGCCTTACTTCGCTCTCATTCATTAATGCGGCCACGTTTTCCTTCAAGTTTTTCGAAAGTTGTTCGGTCATGCACACATAGCATATTGTATGAAGTACAGTAGTACAACATACGTAGACCGCAATTAATTATTCGAGCTAATCACTATTGTTCTTATTTAAAAAAGAAAACTTATTGGGATTTGGAGCATGTCCAACAACCTTTTGTATTGAACTAGGAAAATGTCCGGTTGCTACGGGTAAAATCATGAAATATTTTGTATTGCATAGATATAGATGAAACTGAATTTATTGTTCTCCCCATTCGGTCGGCTTCACATCTGATTGTGTTTTACTACATGCTCTGGCACAACTTTTATTATGCTCACACTAAAAATATTCTAATTCACTACGAAGATAAAAGTAATAAAACGGGTTCCCTTGGAGTGTACGAAGAATTTCGCATTGACAAGGGTCATCTACCAAGGGTAGAGGTGATCAGTAACTGGGGCTTTATTTATGAAACTGTATGTGAGAGATGAGTTTGCATATATTTTAAAAAACCAAGGAAACACTCCTCCCTTTTTATTTTAATAACAAAGTCCTTCCATTTTTAGCCAAACCTATCACACATGCTCCAAGCCAGACCTTTCAACTGCATGGACTGCCTACTTGGATGGGTCTTCAGTGAAATCCTTCTTGGATTATGTTTCTGCAATATAGAGAACCAAATAAACAAACTGGGAATCAGTGTGAGTAACGTTTCTAAACTAATCAGTGGTCAAAATTCAAACAGGCTTTGAAATTATTCAAAAACCGAGTCAGATCATTTGTGGTGTAGGCACATGGACAAGTATATGCTTGGGATAAGATAATTTATGTTTATCACTTTCCCAAAACCAAAAAGCTTTCCAAGTAGTGGAAAAGGCGTCATTTAGCTGTGCAAAATAGCCACCTTATGGAAAGAACTACTTTCTCTGAATCTTTGTCAAGGGTCCCAATGCCATTATCATACGGAATGGTACCGTGCTAAGTGAAGACCATTATATTGGTAATACCCTAATACAAACACTCTTCCCTCCGCATTTGGTACTAGCGACAACAACCAGGCTCGCATTCTATTTAGTCCCGCATCCAAAAAAGGTTGACCCCTGCAGTACACCATCAAATAATTTTTCTAATATTCTAAAAATAATCTAATCATATTGTCTCAAAACAAATCAAGTTTATGAAATAAGAGGCGAAGATGTTATGAAACATTATAGGATATTGGAGTTGATATAGAGATGGCATCGATCATGTTGGGATTGTTATGCACCAAGGAGGACACAGTTTCGAAGCCTGCCGAACATGGTCGTTCTGTGGAGCCTCACAATGGCATCTTAATGCCACTCATTGCTACCAAATGATCTGCCGGAGTACAACAAACCAATGAGCCACGAAAATTCATCAAATATCAAGCTAAAGTTTAAAAAAGAGCTAAAGCAACAACAACATGGTGATGTAGAACTACAACCACCAAACATTAAGTTGGAGTATTCATCTTCCTAATTGATATTAATTCATCACTAAGAAAAATTATTAGATTTGAGGTAGAAGCATGTTTGTCCCTTGGAAAATCAAATTTATACTACAAAATATGATTACTCGAGCAGCATTATTCAATTGAAAAAACAAAAAGTCCAGTCGGAGCATCATTGTTTTATCACTGAAAAATTCAAATTTATACTACAAAAGATGATTACTGGAGATCATTCTTACCCCAAGAGTAATGAAACCAAATTAATTGTGTAGAATTGAAACCAGCTAGCCTAGTTCATATGCGGTGGGATAAGATTAAACGAATCTCAATAATATAATTTTGTTCCACGTATCTAAAATTGTTAGACTAATGGTTGGTAAAATAAGGATGATCAATATATGATAAATATAAATTAATTGGATGACGTATTTTAAATGGGTGCATACAAAGGGGATAATCAATAATACATTCATCTATGGAACCAGCCAAGCACTCTAGCAATCATCCTGTGCCTTAAGATGATTTCAAGAAATTATGCGCCTTTAACATCACCATTCAGTAACATAGAATCCCCCCCCCCCCCCAAAGTTTCAAATTCTGCTCCTAGACGCTGCATGAAATGGAACAAATAGGGTCGAGAAAAAGAAGAATGAACGGAGGGTTATAGTCAATACGATATATGGACAAGACACCTTAATGTTGCTAGACGACAACACATATAACGAATGTAAGCACTGACCAGTGTTGAGAAGCATAGTATACATAACAAGAAATGCGAACTGCGTATGTCTGTAGTAACTGGTTTAGCAACCATGTATTTTGCGGATCATGATAAGTTAAATAACTAGCACACAACTGATGCTTTCTGGAAAATGTAATGATGAGAACATGTTAAAGCAAGCATGTATATCCATTAATACACTAAAGAACATCACATGTAGGATTGGCAGTGCCAACAAAAAACTTCCACCTATAGTTTAGATTATATACAGAAAAGAAGAGCATCACAAGTAGGATCGATAGTGCAAATAGAATGATGAACTCAAAAAAAATTCAGGAAATGATAATCTTTAACCTCACCTTTTTGTTGTAATATATCCATCCTTTGCTTTTCTCACCTTCAAAGCACTTGAAGACAACATATGCAGTCACACCCTCGAGAAAAAGAGTATTGTTGGAGTGAACGATGCATAAAGAAACTTGACAAAAAATTATCCCATCCTGCGTGCTCAAAATTGCATGTCAAAAGAAGGTTCAAACATGATTACCACTTGAGTTAACAAATCTGTAGTACTAAAGTCTTGATCGCCCTTAGCAATTTATATCTGATTTAGCAAATCTGTATAATAATAATGATTAAACTAAACATGTAACGAAAATGTATCACCCCTTTTCATCACAATAGCTAGCTTGTGTCTAGAGAATCCAATGGGGACAACATATGCAGTCACACCCTCGAGAAAAAGAGTACCATTGGAGTGAACGAGGGATAAAGAAACTTGACAAAAAAGCTATCCCATTCTGCGGGCTCAAAACCTGCATGTCACAAGAAGGTACAAACATGATTACCACTTGAGTCAACAAATCTGCAGTACTAAAGTCTTGATCACCCTTAGCAATTTATATCTGATTTAGCAAATCTATATAATAATAATTATTAAACTAAACATGGAAGGAAAATATATCACCCCTTTTCATCACAATAGCTAGCTCGTGTCTAGAGAATCTAATATTTCCTTGTAACAGCTACCAAAAGCATAAAAAATAAATTTTAATAGCTACCAAAAATATATAATGAAAAGTCGGATAAGATTATTTATATTGCCTTATAAAGAATCGTCAGATCGCATATTTATATTTCCTTACACAGTATAGACACCCTTGTGTACTGAAGCACTGGGAGAATGCCTTGTTTTTGTTATTCGAGACAATAATACTTTGTTTAGGTAACCTGCAAAGATGTCCTTGATCCAAGCAGTGTAGAACCATTCGCGACCTTCTCAACCAAGGATTTCTTGCAAAAATGAAACCAGGTCTTTGTTTTCCCTAAGAAGAACACACATATAAGCATATGAAAGAGGTTAAATAGTGAAAAGAGAAGCATAAGTAGGTGCTAGTCCTAATGTTGTTTTATATAAGGCATTAGTTTGACTGTTCTATACTTCTTGAGCACATTCTCATACAATACTTTTTTGTACATACAAAATCACAAATCGTTAGTGAAATGTGGTGGGATAAGATTAAACGAATCTCAACAATATAATTTTCCATGTATCTCAAATTGTTGGACTAACTATTGGTCAAAGAAGGATGATCAATATGTGATCACTATAAATCAACTAGATAACATTTTTTTGACAACCGCAAGAGAGAGTTTTATTATACAGCATAGACTATAATCCTCTAAGAACAGAGGTTCAGATAGTATCGGAACATAGCCAAACCTAAATCCTGTAGAGTTACAAGTTCTAGCTTGAGCAGCCAGGCTATGGGCAACACGGTTGCACTCTCTCTTAATATTTATTACAGAAATAACATTGCCACTAGAGACTTTCTTTTTGATATCGTTGATCAGAAAACAACAGGACAACAAGTCCTTTCCCGGTTTGTTGATTACCTTTGCAGCTTCAGCATAGTCAGTCTCGCAGATGACAGGATCCTGGATCCACATCGAAGCAAGATTTAGGCCTTCGTTTATGTCCTGTAATTCCACTTCTTCTGCAGACCTGCACCCGACAAGCATTCTAGTAGCCAAGAAAAATATTTCTCCATTCCCATTGCGGGCAATAACACCAATACTTGCTTGACCATTTTCTATAATAAAGGATCCATCGATATTTATCTTTAATGTACCAGTACTGGGTTTTTTCCAACAACATCTCCTAACAGAGATTGGATCAGAACCATTTGAAGAGGCATGAGCCTCTAGTGATTCCTGTTGGATAGGCTCTTTACCTTTTCTGCTTTGTATATTTGGCATGATCAGATTCAGGGCTCGAGCATAGTTTATTAAGAATTCCACCGACTATTGGATGCTAGCTTTGCCATCCTCATGTATAACATTGTTTCTCAAGTACCAAGCCCTCCAAAGCAATAGCAGGATAAGGCCTCGGTCAGTTTTGCTACAATTCGAGAGAAGGACTAGGAGCGAATCTTCCCCGGTGTAGCAGAAATCCTTTTCACTTGGGATACTCCAATGACTTCTCAATTCTTCTCTGAGCGCTCTTGCTTTCATACAAGAAACAGTAGCATGAAAACTATTTTCAGCTCCAGTTCCACAAATACTGCAGGTATTCACCAAACGTATTTTAACTAGGTGCATACATATTAGTAGGAAAACACTGAAGGTGCATCAAACTACTTCCTGTTATTTGACTGTCCAATGTCTCACATCAAGGAGAAGAAAAGGGTCGATGCAGAACATAGATGAAAAGAGATACAGTGAACAAAAGGTAATCTTGACATATGATGATATTGATTTTTCCCTCTCTATAGGAAAACTGAATTGATGTGTACCATTGATCTTTGGTTTCTGATTGTTCTCATAAATTGATAACAGAAACCATGAGATCCCATAAGTGGGGAGCATACTTCAAACAAAAAGAGTGGAGACCCTATAACTTCACATCAAATCAATAAAGGTTATATCAAATTCGAAATCTGTAATCAACCAAATTGGATATTAATATGAAAACGCCAAAATTTGAAGCGCTCTTAGTTGTCTGGAACTCATTTACAAATATTTAAGTGCAAGGTTTCACTTTCATTAGACATAGTTCAATGAACTGTCCAACTTTTCAATCTATGTAGTTCATATTATATGAATAATGCAATCTATACCACAATTCATTAGATAACATTACTTTTTATAATCCAAGCCATGGCCATAAACCATCAGAAAAGTATCCATTCATACCCAATAATATGTTTTCAGAAATCGTGTACACGATTCCTGATCAGTCCATATTGCAGGACACGAACCTGACATGTCCATCATACCGATCAATCAAGAAATCATATGAACGTACATGAATCAAGATGGGGAGAGGAGTACCACTGTGGCGGTGCTGTCCTCGCCTCGGACAAGGCGGCGACATCCCCGCATCCTACAGGCCCCCGCCGTCGCAGCGTCGGGAGAGATTCATGGAGGCAGGGCCCTGGTGTCCCCGTGTTAGGAGTGAATCGTGGAGGCAGGGCTTCAGTGTCCCTGCGTCAGGAGGGAGTCGTGGAGGCAGTGTGTGATACGTCATAAACGTATCTATAATTTTTGATGCTCCATGCTTGTTTTATATCAACTATCTTATGTTTTGTCTACATTTTGAGATACTTTTATACATTTTCTAGAACTAACCTATTAACAAGATGCCATCGTGCTAGTTGCCTGTTTTCTGCTGTTTTTGGTTTCTGAAAAGCTTATAAAGAAATATTCTCGGAATTGGACAAGACAAAAGCCAAAGTTCCTATTTTACCAGAAGACTCATGGAGCCAGAAGACGAGATGGAGAGGGGCCACGAGGGGCAACACCACCTGGTGGTGCGGGTAAGGCCAGGCCACGCCAGCGGGTGGTGTGGCCGCCTCGTGCGCCCACCGACCTTTCCTCTTCGCCTATAAAAGCCTCCCGAGACGAAAACCCTAGGCACGAGATCAGAATTCCATGAAAAGTTCTACAGCGCCGCCGCCACCAAGGAGGAGATTCAAGGGACAGACGTCTCTGTTCCGACACCCTGCCAGGACGGGGAAGTGCCCCCGAAGCCATCTCCATCGACTCCACCGCCATCTCCATCGCTGTTGCTGACTACCATGATGAGGAGGGAGTAGTTCTCTCGAGGCTAAGGGCTCTACCGGTAGCTATGTGTTCAAATCTCTCTATGGATGATCTTATGAGAACATGAGCTTTGTAATCTATAGATCTATTCTGCTACTCAAGTACTTTAAATAATCTCTTCTTATCCCCACGTGTGTGAAGTTGATAGTGTGTAAACCGTGTGGCACTTTGGCTAAGGTTACAGAAATACTTATCATGAGTATAATTTGAGTTGGATGTCTCTATGAGATTGTGATGTTTGTTGGAACCATCTAGCGCTCAAGGTGATAGGGAGGGGTTATTTGGATGGGTAATGCGAACTTTAAGGTGTGCTATTATAGCCCTACATCGTCCAACCGAAGAGTAGTTCAGGGTAGCATAATGAAGAGAATATATTTATATGAGAGTGTCCACTAGTGAAAGTATGATCCCTAGGCCTGTTTCTAAGCATCGAAACACCGTTTACAATCAGTTATGTAGCATGTTTGCTTGCTGCTACTATTATTTCAGATTACAATTAACACTTATAATCATCCATATTACTTGTATTTCACTATCTCTTCGCCGAACTAGTACACTTATACACCTAACAAGTGTATTGGGTGTGTTGGGGACACAAGCGACTTCTTGTATCTTGATTGTAGGGTTGCTTGAGAGGGATACCTTTGACCACTTCCTCCCTGAGTTCGATAAACCTTAGGTGATCCACTTAAGGGAAACTTGCTGCTATTGTACAAACCTCTGCACTTGGAGGCCCAACACTGTCTACAAGAATAGAAGCGTGCGTAGACATCAAGCTATTTTCTAGCTCCGTTGCTAGGGAGGTAAGGTAAAAGGTACTCACATCCTAGTACTGTAACTGTTGTGTGAGTGTTCGAAGTTATTTCCTTTTGATTCTGCAATTATATCTTTTTGTTTCTTGTTTTTATTTTCACTAGTTATGCCTAATGGAAAACAAACAAAAAATTAGAGAGCTTTTTATTATTTTTCCTAAGGTAGAACATAAATGGTTTGAAAAGAAAATTAAAAAACCCATGGAACTTTCTTTGCATGCAAATAGCAATGTTATTAGTATGAAAATTTTGAACACCTTTGTTACTAATGCTATGGAAGTTAGTGTTTATGAAAATAATCTTTTTAATTCCCGGGCTTTAGAGGAGAAAATTTACTTTCATGATACTATGCCTCTGATATATGATGATTACAATGATGAATATGATATTTTCAGTCCACCTACTATTGAGGAGAAAATTAATTATGATTACAATATGCCTCCTATATTTGATGATTATGGTGATGATAATAATAATGATAGCTATTTTTTTGAATTTGCTCCCACTACGATTAATAAGAATAACTATGCTTATATGGAGAGTAATAATGATTATATGCATATGGCTCATGGTAAGAATGTTTTATGTGATAGTTATATTGTTAATTTTATTCATGATGCTACTAAAAGTTATTATGAGAGAGGGAAACATGGTTTTATATATCTCAACAATATTAAGTTTCCCCTCTCTATGTTGAAAATTCTGAAGTTGCACTTGTTTTTCTTTCATATGCTTGTTGCTTTGTGCTTTCATGACTTGATTCTTTAAAAGATTATTTTTCATAGAAAGTGGATTAGACTTAAATTTATTCCATATTTGCTTCTTGATGCTCTCTTTTACTTCAATTTATATTTCTTATGTGAGCATCATCAAAATTATCATGCCTAGCTCAAAGGCGTTAAAGAAAAGCACTGTTGGGAGATAACCCAAATTTCAATTCAGTAAGTTTTTCTTTTGTTGAGTCTTGAAAGTTGTTACCTCTGTAATAGACTCTCCTTATCCTTTAATGAGAGATAAGTAAGACTTGGGAAAGTTGCTGTCCCGAAACAGATTTTTGTGCTTCACTGTAAAAAATCGTGAAAAATCCCTATACGTAGGATTGAGATGTAATGTTTTGTGCTTCTACCCCAGGTTATTATCCAACTTTAGTTAGTTTATCACTTTTTTATATGAGCAATAGAAGGTCTTTGGAAAAATCGATTTTTACCTGCTGGTCTGTTTTGATAGATTTCTGCCATTATTTGCATTTGCCTCTTAATCTCTTTCTCTTTGAGTTCTCTTTGATCATTTGAGCTTTTAGAAGGAATTGCTACAGTAGCTTGTGTTTTAATGGAAGTTTTAATTGTGTTGAAACTAAACTCAAAGACTTATTATTTTGAATACACTAATGTTGCTAATGAAGATTGTGTGGAGTTTTGTATGAAGGAAAATTTTCAAGTGTAGGGGAAGAATAATGTGATAAGATGAAGTATGGACAAAATCTCAAGCTTGGGGATGCCACCCATGTCACCCCAATAAATATTCAAGAAGTACAAGCGTCGAAGCTTGGGGATGCCCAAGGCATCCCCTTCTTCATCAATAAAAATCTCAGGTTTTCTTCCAAAACACTTCATTTTTATTGTTTCATACACAATTGTGTTGTTCTTGGAACGTATTTTTTTTTTTACTTTTCTTCTGTTTGGTTTGCTTAAATAAGTTGGTTGGATCCCAACACACTTCTTTTGGAGAGATACACACGCCGTTATTCATTGCCTAGAACACTCTAGTTTTCACTCTTATTATTCTATGAGTGTTCTCCTTTGCTAGCACTGCGTTTAGCTTTAGTTTTCGATTGGTGTTGGAAAAGAGTAGGAAGTTCATGCTTATAAGTGGTACAAAAGGATTTTTGTTTTGGCTGTGGCCTAGACTTTATCATGTCATGTTTGATATTGCTTTGACTTTATGCTTAGTGATTATTGATGTAGCATGACTTGTTCTAAACAATTAAGATTGCTTAATGTGCCTTGAAAGAATCATGCGGTGTTTTAGCATATAAAAGCACAATATTGTGGTATTCTCCTTTGATGCTTTATTTGGGTTGACTTAGCGCATGGTCACACCATGTTAAGACTATACCAAGTCACCATAGCCTCTATGATCATTTAGTTTTCGACTTGTAATATCACTTTATACTTTAATTAATAATGTTTTGTCGCTTTGCATGATTATGGCCATTATTGCTCTCTTAGTTGGTCCCTCCCAGTTTTTTGCTAGCCTCCACATGTACCAAGTATGAGTTCCACCCATGCATCTAACTCCAAATAAAACCAAGTTATTCCAAAGAGTCCACCATACCTACCTATTAGCATTATTGCTATTCCAAGTATATTCATGTTTTTATCTACCTTCCGAATTAAACTTGTTATGTGAAAATTAGTGATTAAAGCTCTCACAAATTTGATGGCACACTTTACTTTCTTGCACTTAGTAAACTTGAACCAGTGTGCCCATCTATGTTGTGTATATGCTTACACTTTGTAAGTTGTGAATTAGCAGAACCATGTTACCATGGGGAACACTTTCAACATTGCACTTTATTTAGTTGATATCATGTTCTTTTGCTTATGGATCCCGGTAGTGTGAAATAAAAGGGGAGATTGTAAGCTCATGGAGTTTGTATATGTGTTAGAGAAACGCCTAGGCGGCTAGCCTAAGCCATGCCTAATCATGGTGGAAACTTGCAGCATAACCATAGTGAGCAATCTGTGAAGCATCCTCAATAAAAAAGAAATAAGAAAGAAAGGGAAAACCTTATACAAATAGCAAATAAAAGGATCGTTGAGATGCTCATTGTCTGTTGCCTTGTTATTTTGGTATGGGAAAGTTCCTGTATCATGGGGCAAGGGGTACCCGTTAGCGGTTCTCTATGATACACATGTACTTACAATGACAAGAACTTACTTGTGACTAAAGTTGAGTAGCATGAGGTTCGGTACTTGTAAGAAAGGGGCATGAGATTTTCAGCTTATAACTTTTCAAGCATATCCTCATATTTGTTCAATTTAACCTTAATCACCTAAAGATGCTTATGATAGGGACAATCAGAGCTGAAAGCTAATAAGTACCATAATTTTTGGAAGCTCTTTATGAAACTTGAATCCTTGCTTCCTTCTATGAAGGGCCTTTCTTTTACTTTTATGTTGAGTCTCCATCTCCTATCTTTATGCACCTATTGAGAGAGCATAGTGGTCATTCTTAGTTTAATGTGCATTGTCCCAAAACTTGTTGATTGATTCATAACTTTGATATTGCTTGTTCTTAAATTATTTGTATCTAGTCACCCTTATGAACTTTGAAGGTGTCCTATGCATTTATATTTTGCTATACCATGAGGGACAAGCTGAATACCATTCTCATTATGTTTTCTATATGTGAAACAAACAAACGTCTTTCAAAGCATTGTTATTCATGAATCTTTTGTTTGTACCTTTTCATGTTACAACATAGTTGTTATGTCTTATTGTTAGAACTATATCTTTCATGTCTATGTTAAAGTACCATGATCCTAGCTATCAATGTTTTACAAATACCTTGATCAAGATTGTGATGGTGCATGTCACCTCAAAAATTATTCTTTTTATTCACTTACCTACCCTAGGACGAGCAAGAGTTAAGCTTGGGGATGTTGATACGTCGTAAACGTATCTATAATTTTTGATGCTTCATGCTTGTTTTATATTAATTATCTTATGTTTTGTCTACATTTTGAGATAATTTTATACATTTTCTAGAACTAACCTATTAACAAGATGCCACAGTGTCAATTGCCTGTTTTCTACTGTTTTCTCACAGAGCCAGAAGACGAGACAGAGAGGGGCCACGAGGGGCCCACACCACCTGGTGGCGCGAGCCAGGCCAGGCCGCGCCAGACGAGACAGAGAGGGGCCTCGGGCGCCCACCGACCTTGCCTCTTCGCCTATAAAAACCTCCCGGAACGAAAACCCTAGGCATGAGATCAGAATTCCACGAAAAGTTCCGTGGCGCCACCGCCACTGAAGAGGAGATTAGGGGGACAGAAGTCTCTGTTCTGGCACCCTGCCGGGACGGGGAAGTGCCCCCGGAGCCATCTCCATCGACTCCACCGCCATCTCCATCTCCGTTGCTGACTACCATGATGAGGAGGGAGTAGTTCTCTCTCGAGGCTAAGGGCTCTACCGGTAGCTATGTGTTCATCTTTCTCTCTATGCATGATCTTATGAGAACATGAGCTTTGTAATCTATAGATCTATTCTTCTACTCAAGTGCTTTAAATAATCTCTGCTTATCCCCACATGTGTGAAGTTGATAGTGTGTACACCATGTGGCACTTTGGCTAAGGTTATAGAAATACTTATCGTGAGTATAATTTGAGTTGGATGTCTCTATGAGATTGTGGTGTTTGTTGGAACCATCTAGCGCTCAAGGTGACAGTGAAGGGTTATCTAGATGGGGAATGTGAACTTTAAGGTGTGTTGTTATAGCCCTACATCGTCCAACCGGAGAGTAGTTCAGGGTAGCATAATGAAGAGAAGATATTTATATGAGAGTGTCCACTAGTGAAAGTATGATCCCTAGGCCTTGTTTCTAAGCATTGAAACACCATTTACAATCAGTTTTGTTACATGTTTGCTTGCTGCCACTATTATTTTAGATTACAATTACCACTTATAATCATCCATATTACTTGTATTTCACTATCTCTTCGCTGAACTAGTACACCTATACATCTAGAAAGTGTATTGGGTGTGTTGGGGACACAAGAGACTTCTTGTATCTTGATTGCAGGGTTTCTTGAGAGGGATACATTTGACCACTTCCTCGCTGCGTTCGATAAACCTTGGGTGATCCACTAGGGAAACTTGCTACTGTTCTACAAACCTCTGCACTTGGACGCCCAACACTGTCTACAAGAATAGAAGCATGCGTAGACATTAGTGTGGAGCGGAGGTATGCGACGGAGAGGGAGGAGTAGGCCATGGTGATGGAGACGGCGTGTAGTTGCCAATGCGTCTGAGTTGTACCTCGAGATGGAAGTGGTGCTAGCGGGGCGGGAGGTTGTACGAAGGCGGGGATGTAGCAGGCGGTGTGGGAAGATTGACGGAGGCGAAGAAGGTGGAGGAGACTGCGGGGCCAGATTGGAGAAGAAAAAAACAAAGGAACGAGCGATGCGCTACATGGTGGTTGGACAAAAGGGGGGAAAAGTAGTGGCATAAAACGGAACGCGGAAGTTTTTTTAGATAGTAGAGATTGCTAAAATCTGACTCTAGGAAGAGGAGCACGAAGGTTTATCAATGGAACACAATTTCCAATTTCCTAGCCTTCCTATAAGCATTCATTACTGTTTTCCCTTCCTTGCAAAAATCATGTCTACTCTCTCCGTTCTGAAATACAAGACGTTTTAGCTTTGTAAAATAAATGTATCTAGACGCCTTTAAATGTAAAGGTTCACTCTGAACCTCTACGAACCCATACACTAAATGACATCTAGATACATTCAATTCACAAAGCTAAACGTCTTATATTTCTGAACGGAGGAAGTACATGACAATGTCGTGTGGTGTCAACCACTCGGCCACCCAATAAATAAATCCCCTTTATTGATAAATTTTGAATCACTATGGCTGGGAGTGTTCAACCTTATGTTTAAAAGAAAATTTTGGGAACCCACTATTCCGCTAACATGAATAATATAGTGCGCCTGAGCAACAATATCAAAGCCACCCATGAGGTAAGCTCATTAAAAAACAAGAAGAAATGTGGGGTTGCTATGCCCCAAAAGTAATCTGTCCTCACAACTCTTATTGTCCATTCACGCTCATTGATACATGCATCCTTGTTTTTCATTGAGATTATCCAAAAGTTGTTCGGTCATGCAAATATAGCATCATCGCCAATGTTTTTGAATTATCTCTACTACTATAATGTAGCAGTTTTGAATTAGATCCATAGCACCAATCCTGACTATTGGTCTGTTAGATCCAATGGTCTAGAGCAGCTGGATTCGTGTTGAAGGAGTAGTACCTAGAGAAATCTCCACCATGTTCTAGAACCATCATGTCACCCCCTCCCTGCAAAAAAATGTTCATAGCACAGTAGGTTGTATTCTCAATATGTGTTGATAGTTATTATTAATATAGTTAATGTATGCATTTTTCTCTAACAAGACTATTAGTTTATAACAACTTAATGTTTATTAAATTACTTTTCATACAGTATATACGAGTGTGGCACGTGCCTTTTACTAGTAGGAAGTAGAGTGTGACTTCTTGCAAATCTTGCCACTATATAATGTACGAGTAACTTTGAACAATGAAAATTGAATCAAGACTGGCAAATCCCAACAATGTTAACTCTTGGATCTTTTTTCGATTCTAGCACGTAGAAGATTTTATCGATAGTCCTTAGCACAATGAACGCTATGCAAAAACCACAAAGATTCTAATGACATGTTATACATTTAATTATCTTAGCGTACCTAGTATATAGTGTACAGATAACTTTGAATTTTAACCATTGGATGAAGATTGGAAATCCCAACATTGCTTACCGATGGATTTTTCTTCCACTCTAACATTTAGAAGATTCTATTGATATAGTCTTTAGCACAATGAACGCTAGCATAAACCTCAAAACACACTTTCCATCATTATAGAATCTATAAATCATTTCTTTAGAGCATGTCGGGAATTATGTACCTACTAATAGGTTGATTTCTAAATGGTACAACTTACAGGAACCAAAAATACACCAGATACTTTATGGATGTGGCTCAAAATTATAATTATTTGTTGATCTTTAACTATTATTAATTTATATAAAAATTATATTTTAGTACTATATTATATAATTAAGTATGAAACGTTTCCCAAAAAAGAAACATTCGATGACTGTTATGTATTATGTGCAACGATTACAGGAAAATGTCTGTATTTTGCACAAAAAAGGTCTAAGATTGTTGTTATGTGCAAAAACCTCCCCAACATGTGGTGGTACTTGCAATATCCTCACTGTTGATGCTCTCGGGGCGAAGGAGTACCAACCGTTCGATTTTGTTTCAATGATGGAAGGGGACTTTTGTAAAAAAAGATGAAAGGGAGTATAAAAATGATGGAAGGGAACTGCCAGGCTGCTCCTATGGCACGTGGCAACTCCTGGATGTCCCAAGCAAACCTTTTTAAGGGGGCATCAATAACGACCACCTCTCCCATCCAGGCACGACGCACACAGCGAAGAACTCTCTCTGTCTCTCCCTGTCCCTTTAGGCTGGCCAAGCCACCACACACACAAAAATGCCGCGCAACTGCTCCGATTAGTGCACCTCCATTGACGAGTCCAACACACGGGCGAACGGGGATATTAGTCCCTACCATGGTGATGGCGGGAAGTCCATTGACGGGCCGTACTATTCCAACACACAGGAAGGTAATTTTTCCGACGAGGACCCTACTTACCGTCATATGATGGAGGGGACGCCGCCAGCAGAGAGAAAAGAGGAGGCGGAGGATCCTTGGTCTTTCATCTATGAAGGAGACGTCGTCTTCAAGAAGAGTTCTCTCGATCCATCCTCCATCGGCAAGAACAAGAGGAAGCACGAGTAGGAGGATCAGGGGTTGGAAGATTTATGGACATTTCTCAACTTTGTCTCCAAGAAGAGTGCACTCAATCCCACCTTCATCCACAATGAGAAGAGGAAGGAGAAGTAGGCGGGAGGCTTGAAGAATAAGAAGACGGCGAGAGCTGGGGATGCCACGGGAAGCGGAAGGACGACGCCAGCACGAAGGATCCAGGTCCGAGAAGGCGAAGAAGTCTTAGGATTAATTTTCTTTAATTTCACCTCTACTTCCTTTCTGTAATAATGTTTGGAGATTTAATATTAGTATTATCAAGTGCAAATTGGAACGGTGTTTGCGATCTAGTACTAGAATAAGTACTCCGTTTATCATTTCATCTTCCACTGTGATGCAATAAAACCTCTTTTATTACCGAGGAAGGTGAAATTACTTCCTCCCCTTAATTTCTGCATGCGTTCGAGGAAAGAAGGGTGCCAATACAGAGAAACGCACGTTAATTACTCACGTGAATTCAGGTAATTAATACTAAAAAGAAGAAGCCTGGGAACCCACATGTATTCTTTAATTACCAATATCAATCATTATAAGTGAAATACGGATTAGTAGTATATTAAAGTCCAGGGATAAAAAATAACCTCTGTACGGTCCACGTAAATCATCTCCTTGCACGGCATTTCCGGGGCGTTGATTTGAAATTATTTAATGTCACATTGATTTGATAACTCAACTGCGCCCAACGTGCCACGTGCTCTCCCTATCCCCTGGCCGTCACCACGACACGTCAAAAAGGTGTGTCGCCTGCAAAATCAAGAAAGCACGGAACATCGGTCCATATATGCCAAAAGAATCTAGCAGACACGCAAACATTAGAATCATAGCCCTAGCTAGCCTCGATCCCATCGATGCTCACCGGTGACGCACCTGCGACTACATCAGCATTAAGGTGCACCTCAAGCTTGTGGATTGCCCACAAGAAATAGAAAAATGATTTTCCCTCTCTCCTCTCTCTTCCATTTTATATTTTGAAAATTGTGAGGCTCTTTGTGTTGCTTTTTATAATTTGAAATTTGTGAGGTTGTTTATGATTCCTTTTTGCTTTCTAGAATTTTTTCAAAACACGGTCAAATTTCTAGGCATGCATATTCTTAGCAATAAGTTGAATCATTCCAAACTCTCACTCGTTCTCGATACATTGACTGCCTGGTGGGTCCAGTGAATAGATTTTTGCAAGGTGTGCAGTTAATTTCGAAATGCGCGAAAATTTCAAAAGGCGGTGAACCATAGCCACTTTGATTGTTTTCAAAACACGGTCTAATTTCTAGGCATGCATATTCTTAGAAATAAGTTGAATCATTCCAAACCCTCTCTCGTTTTCGATACATTGACTGCCTGGTAGGCCACTGAATAGATTATCGCAAGGTGTGGAGTTAATTTCGAAACACATCCAAACTTTCAAAAGACGGTGAGTCATAGTCTCTTTGATTGTTTTCAAAACACGGTCAAACTTTTGAGCCTTGCATATTCTTAGCAAGAAGTTGAATCTTGCCAAACAACTCTTACTTGTTCTCGATACATTAACTACCTGGTGGGTCCACTAAAAAAATTATCGCAAGCGGTGAAGTTAATTTCGAAACACAGCCAAAATTTCAAAACACAGAGAGTCATAGTCTCTTTGTTTGTTTTCAAAACACGATCAAATTTCTAGGCATGCATATTCTTAGCAAGAAGTTGAATCTTGCCAAACTTTCACTCGTTCTTGATACATTAACTGCGTGGTGGGTCCACTGAACAGATTTTCGCAAGGTGTGAATTTAATTTCAAAACACAGCCAAAATTTCGAAACACGGTGAGTCATAGCCTCTTTAATTGTTTTCAAAACACGGTCAAATTTCTAGGCATGCATATTCTTAGGAATAAGTTGAATCATTCCAAACTCTCACTCGTTCTTGATGCATTGACTGCCTGGTGGGTCTAGTGAACAGATTTTTGCAAGGTGTGAAGTTAATTTCGAAACACATGCAAAATTTCAAAACGCAGTGAGCCATAGCCACTTTGATTGTTTTCAAAACACGGTCAAATTTCTAGCCATGCATATTATTAGTATTAAGTTGAATCATTCCAAACTCTCACTCGTTCTGGATACATTGACTGCCCCGTAGGTCCACCGTACAGATTATCGCCAGGTTTGAAGTTAATTTCGAAACACAACCAAACTTTCAAAACACAATGAGTCATAGTCTCTTTGATTGTTTTCAAAACATGGTCAAACTTTTGAGGTATGCATATTCTTAGAAAGAAGTTGAATCTTGCCAAACAACTCTTAATCATCTCGATACATTGACTACCTGGTGGGTCCACTGAAAAGATTATCGCAAGGGGTGAAGTTAATTTTGAAACACAACCAAAATTTCAAAACATGGTGAGTCATAGTCTCTTTCTTTGTTTTCAAAACACGGTCAAATTTCTAGTCATGCATATTCTTAGCAAGAAGTTGCTTGCCAAACTCTCACTTCTTCTTGATACATTGACTAGATGGTGGGTCCACTAAACATATTTTTGCAAGGTGTGAAGTTAATTTCGAAACACAGCAAAATTTCGAAACACGGTGAGTCATAGCCTCTTTGATTGTTTTCAAAACACGGTCAAATTTCTAGTCATGCATATTCTTACCAATAAGTTGAATCATTCCAAACTCTCACTCGTTCTCGATACATTGACTACCTTGTGGGTCCAGTGAACAGATTATTGCAAGGTGTGAAGTTAATTTCGAAATGCACGTAAAATTTCAAAACACGGTGAGCCATAACCACTTTGATTGTTTTCAAAACACGGTCACATTTCTAGGCATGCGTATTCTTATCAATAAGTATAATCATTCCAAACTCTCACTCATTCTAGATACATTGACAGCCTGGTAGGTCCACTAAACAGATTATCGCAAGGTGTGAAGTTAATTTCGAAACACATCCAAACTTTCAAAACACGGTGAATCATAGTCTCTTTGATTGTTTTCAAAACATGGTCAAACTTTTGAGGCATGCATATTCTTAGCAAGAAGTTGAATCTTGCCAAACAACTCTTAATCGTCTCGATACATGCACTACCTAGTGGGTCCACTGAAAAGATTATCGCAAGGGGTGAAGTTAATTTCGAAACACAGCCAAAATTTCAAAACATGGTGAATCATATTCTCTTTATTTGTTTTCAAAACATGGTCAAATTTCTAGGCATGCATATTCTTAGCAATAAGTTGAATCATTCCAAACTCTCACTCGTTCTCGATACATTGACTGCCTGGTGGGTCCAGTGAAAAGATTTTTGCAAGGTGTGAAGTTAATTTCGAAACGCATGCAAAATTTCAAAACGCAGTGAGCCATAGCCACTTTGATTGTTTTCAAAATACGGTCAAATTTCTAGCCATGCATATTCTTAGTATTAAGTTGAATCATTCCAAACTCTCACTCGTTCTCGATACATTGACTGCCCGGTAGGTCCACTGTACAGATTATCGCAAGGTTTGAAGTTAATTTCGAAACACAGCCAAACTTTCAAAACAGAATGAGTCATAGTCTCTTTGATTGTTTTCAAAACAAGGTCAAACTTTTGAGGTATGCATATTCTTAGAAATAAGTTGAATCTTGCCAAACAACTCTTAATCGTCTCGATACATTGACTGCCTGGTGGGTCCACTGAAAAGATTATCGCAAGGGGTGAAGTTAATTTTGAAACACAACCAAAATTTCAAAACATGGTGAGTCATAGTCTATTTCTTTGTTTTCAAAACACGGTCAAATTTCTAGGCATGCATATTCTTAGCAAGAAGTTGAATCTTGCCAAACTCTCACTTGTGCTTGATACATTGACTGGATGGTGGGTCCACTGAACAGATTTTTGCAAGGTGTGAAGTTAATTTCGAAACACAGCAAAATTTCGAAACACAGTAAGTCATAGCCTCTTTGATTGTTTTCAAAACACGATCAAATTTCTAGTCAAGCATATTCTTACCAATAAGTTGAATCATTCCAAACTCTCACTCGTTCGCAATACATTGACTGCCTTGTTGGTCCAGTGAAGAGATTATTGCAAGGTGTGAAGTTACTTTCGAAATGCACGTAAAATTTCAAAATGCGGTGAGCCATAGCCACTTTGATTGTTTTCAAAACACGGTCAAATTTCTAGGCATGCGTATTCTTATCAATAAGTTGAATCATTCCAAACTCTCACTCATTCTTGATACATTGACAGCCTGGTAGGCCCACTAAACAGATTATCGCAAGGTGTGAAGTTAATTTTGAAACACAGCCAAACTTTCAATTCACGGTGAATCATTGTCCCTTTGATTGTTTTCAAAACATGGTCAAACTTTCGAGGCATGCATATTCTTAGCAAGAAATTGAATCTTGCCAAACAACTCTTAATCGTCTCGATACATACACTGCCTGGTGGGTCCACTGAAAAGATTATCACAAGGGGTGAAGTTAATTTTGAAACACAGCCACAATTTCAAAACACGATGAGTCATAGTCTCTTTGTTTGTTTTCAAAACACGGTCAAATTTCTAGGCAAGGATATTCTTAGCAAGAAGTTGAATCTTTCCAAACTGTCACTCGTCTCGATATATTGACTTCCTGATAGTGGGTCCACTGAATAGATTTTTGCAAGGTGTGAAGTTAATTTTGAAACACATCCAAAATTTCAAAACAAGCTAAGTCATAGTCTCTTGGTTTGTTTTCAAAACACGATAAAATTTCTAGGCATGCATATTCTTAGCAAGAAGTCGAATCTTTCCAAACTCTCACTCGTCTCCATACATTGACTACCTGGTGGTGGGTCCACTGAATAGATTTCGCAAGGCGTGAAGTTAATTTCGAAACACGGTGAGTCATAGCATCTTTGATTGTTTTCAAAACACTGTCAAATTTCTAGGCATGCATATTCTTAGCAATAATTTGAATTATTCGAAACTCTCACTCGTTTTCGATACATTGACTTCCTGGTGGGTCTAGTGAACAGATTTTCGCAAGGTGTGAAGTTAATTTCGAAATGCACGAAAAATTACAAAACGTGGTGAGCCATAGTCTCTTTGGTTGTTTTCGAAATACGGTCAAACTTCTAGGCATGCATATTCTTAGCAAGAAGTTGAATCTTTCCAAACTGTCACTCTTCTCGATACATTCACTTCCTGGTAGTGGGTCCACTGAAAAGAGTTTTGCAAGGTGTGAAGTTAATTTCGAAACACAGCCAAAATTTCAAAACACGGTGAGTTATAGTCTCTTTGTTTGTTTTCAAAACACGGTCAAATTTGTAGGCATGCATATTCTTAGCAAGACGTTGAATCTTTCCAAACTCTCACTCATCTCCACACATTGACTACCCAGTGGTGGGTCCACTGAACAGATTTTAGCAAGGTGTGAAGTTAATTTTGAAACACAGCCAAATTTTTGAAACACGGTGAGTCATAGCATCTTTGATTATTTTCAAAACACGGTCAAATTTCTAGGCATGCATATTTTTATCAATAAGTTGAATCATTCCAAACACTCACTCGTTCTTGATACATTGACTGCCTGGTGGGTCTAGTGAACAAATTTTCGCAAGGTGTGAAGTTAATTTCGAAACACACACAAAATTTCAAAACGCGGTGAGCCATAGTCTCTTTGGTTATTTTCAAAATACGGTCCAATTTGTAGGCATGCATATTCTTAGCAAAAGCTGAATCTTTACAAACTGTCACTTGTCTTGATACATTGACTTCCTAGTAGTGGGTCCATTGAATAGATTTTTGCAAGGCGTGAAGTTTATTTCGAAACACAGCCAAAATTTGAAAACACGGTGAGTCATAGTCTCTTTGTTTGTTTTAAAAACACAGTAAAATTTCTAGGCATGGATATTCTTAGCAAGAAATTGAATCTTTCGAAACTCTCACTCGTCTCCATACATTGAATACCTGGTGGTGGGTCCACTGAATAGATTTTTGCAAGGCGTGAAGTTAATTTCGAAACACAGCCAAAATTTTGAAAAACAGTGAGTCATAGCATCTTTGATTGTTTTTAAAACATGGTAAAATTTCTAGGCATGCATATTCTTAGTAATAAGTTGAATCAATCGAAACTCTCACTCGTTCTTGATACATTGACTGCCTGGTAGGTCCAGGGAACAGATTTTCGCAAGGTGTGAAGTTAATTTCAAAACGCACACAAAATTTCAAAACGTGGTGAGCCATAGTCTCTTTGGTTGTTTTGGAAATACGGTCAAACTTCTAGGCATGCATATTCTTAGCAAGAAGTTGAATCTTTCGAAACTGTCACTCGTCTTGATACATTGACTTCCTGGTAGTGGGTCCACTGAATAGATTTTCGCAATGTCTGAAGTTAATTTCGAGACACAGCCAAAATTTCAAAACACAGTGAGTCATAGTCTCTTTGTTTGTTTTCAAAACACGGTCAAATTTGTAGGCATGCATATTCTTAACATGAAGTTGAATCTTTCCAAACGCTCACTCATCTCCACACATTGATTGCCTAGTGGTGGGTCCACTGAATAGATTTTCGCAAGGTGTGAAGTTAATTTTGAGACACAACCAAAATTTCGAAACAAGGTGAGTCATAACATCTTTGGTAGTTTTCAAAACACGGTCAAATTTCTAGGCATGCATATTCTTATCAATAAGTTGAATCATTCCATACTCTCACTCGTTCTTGATACATTAACTGCCTGGTGGGTCTAGTGAAATTTTTTCGCTAGGTGTGAAGTTAATTTTGAAACACACGCAAAATTTCAAAACGCGGTGAGTGATGCGCTCGACTTTCGACATAGAGCTTGTTGGGAACCCCAAGAGGAAGGTATGATGAGCACATCAGTAAGTTTTCCCTCAGTTATGAAACCAAGGTTTAATCGAACCAGTAGGAGCAAGGAAACACCCCAAAGGTGTTACTAGCTGAGCTTTGGTAGGGCGCACTACCGGTGCTAGTAGCAAAGTGGAGACCTGCACAACACAACCACAGAACTTTGTCTCCAACTTGCGATGAGGTTGTCAATATCACCGTGTTTTGCGGTAAACAAAGGATTAAACATATTGAATGAAAAGAAGTAAAAGTTTGCAGAAAGTAAACACAAAGCTGAAACAGTTTATAGATTGTATGTAAAGAAAAGGACCGGGATCCATAGTTCACTAGAGGTGGCTCTCCTTAGATAGATAACATGCTAGGTGAACAAATTACAGCGGGGTAATTGACAAACACCGAGAAAGCAATACATGCATATACTAATCATCTTGACTCCTCTGAGACTTGATTGGGCATTACAACATAATACATAGACCGCCATCCAACTACATCTATGACTAATAATCCACCTTCAGGTTATCATCCAAAGCCCCTCCAGTATTAAGTTGCAAGCAACAGATTATTGCTTTATGAACTGCGTGTAAAGTAAACAATACGATTGTTCTATGAACAAAGGATTGTTGTTTTCTCCCTAGTAGCAACAGCACATCTAGTACCTTAGAGATTTCTGTCACTTCCCCAGATTACCAGAGGCATGAGCCCACTATCGAGCATAAATACTAACTCTTGGAGTTGCTAGCATCTACTTGGCCAAGATAGCTACTAACAACGGAAAGCATGCAAGATCTCAAATAACAAAGACATGATAGAATCAATAATCAATCTGAAATAGCATCTCAATATCCATCGGATCCCCGCAAACACAACATGTAGAATTACAAATAGATGTTCTTGATCATGAACGGAGCTCACAAGATCTAAACATGAAAGCACAAAGGAGGAGAACCAGCCATCTAGCTACTACATGGATCCGTAGTCCAAGGATGAACTACTCACGCATCACACTGGAGGCTTGCATGGTGATGAAGAAGGCCTCCAGGGTGAATTCCCCTCTCCGGCAGGGTGCCAGGAAGAGCTTCATATCCCTCCCGATCTAGGGATGGAGATGACGGCGGCTACAGACTCTTTCGTGGATTTTTGATCGGGTACTTAGGGTTTTCGTCCCGAGGGCAATATATAGGCGGAAGGAGAGGCCGAGGGGTGCCGGGAGCGGCCACACCTCCCCTGGCGCGGGCCAGGCCTGGCCGCGCGGCGAGGTGGTGTGGTGGCTCCCTGGCCCTTCTCCGTCTCGTATTCTAGCACTTGATCACTTCCGGAAAAATAGGCACTTTGGCTTTTGTCCCGTCCAATTCCGAGAATATTCATTTTCTAACTTTCCTGGAACCAAAAACAGCAGAAAACAGGCAGCTAGCACTGTGCCTCTTGTTAATAGGTTAGTCCAAGAAATCATATGAAAAGTACTACAAAGTTGGAACGAAACACAAGAAAGTGGATAAAACCAAGCATGGAACATCAAAAATTATAGATACATTTGCAATGTATCAACATCCCCAAGCTTAACTCCTGCTCGTCCTCGAGTAGGTAAGTGATAAAAAGAAAGAATAATTTTTGAGGTGACATGCACCATCAAAGACTTGATCAAAGTATTTGCAAAACATTCAAAGCTGGGATCATAGTACTTCAATCATAACATGAAAGACAAAGTTCTAGCAATAAGCAAAGAAACTATGATGCAACATGAAAAGGCACAAACAAAAGATTCATGAATAACAATGCTTTGCAAGATGTTTGTTTGTTTCACATAAATAAAACATAGCATAATAGTATTCAGCTTGTCCCTCAATAGAGTAGCAAATATAAATGCATAGGACACCTTCAAAGTTCATAAGAGTGACTAGATACAATAGTTTAAAACAAGCAATATCAAGTTATGCATCAATCAACTAGTCTTGGGACAATGCACATAGAACTAAGAATGGCCACTATGCTCTCAAAGTAGGTGCATAAAGATAGAAGGTGGAGACTCAATATAATGGTGGAAGAAAGGCCTTTGTAAAAGGAAGTAGGGATTCAAGTCTCATAAAGAGCTTCCAAAAATTATGGTACTTGTAGTTTTCAGCTCTCATTGCCCCTATCATAAGCATCTTGAAGGTGATTAAGGTTAAAGTGACACAACTAAGAGGATATGCTTGACAAGTTATAAACCGAAATCTCATGCCCCTTACTTACGAAGACCGATCCTCATGTTACTCAACTTTAGTCACGAGTAAGCTCTTGTCATTGTAAATATATGTGTATCATTAAGAACCGCCAACGGGGTACCCCTTGCACATGATACGGGAGCTTTCCCATAATCAAAATGACAAGGCAAGCAGACAATGAGCATCTCAGCGACTTTTTTATTTGCTATTTGCATAGGTTTTTATTGAGGATACTTCATAGAGTGTTCATTATGGTGATGCTGCAAGTTTCCACCATGATTAGGCATGGCTTAGGCTAGCGGCCCAGGCGTTTCTCTAACACACATACAAACTCCATGATCTTCAAGTTCCACTTTTATTTCACACCGCCGGGATCCGTAAGCAAAAGAACATGATATCAACGGGGTACAAAGTACAAGTGCAATGTTGAAAGCGTTCCCCATGAAACATGGTTCTGCTAATTTCAACTTATAAAGCGCAAGCATATACGCAATAAAGAAGGACCCAATGGTTCAAGTTTATTAGAGGCGATAAAGTAAAGTGTGTCATCAAGTTCGTGAGAGCTTTAATCACTAGTTTTCTCATAACAAGTGGAAGGTAAACAAAAGCATGAATATACTTGGAATAGCATAAGCTAGTAGGTAGGTATGGTGGACTCTTTGGAATAACTTGGTTTAGGGAGTTGGATGCATGAGTGGAACTCATACTTTGTTGTGGAGGCTAGCAAAACAAATTAATAGAGCAATAATGGCCATAATCATGCAGAGCGACAAAACATCATTGATCAAAGCATAAAGTGATACTACAAGTTGAAAAATAAAGGATCATAAAGGCTATGGTGACTTTCGATAGTCATAACATGGTGTGAGCATGCGCCAAGTCAACCAAATAAAGCATCAAAGGAGAATACCACTATACTATGCTTTAATATGCTAAAACAACGCATGATTCATCCAAGGCACATTAAGCAATCTCAATTGTTTATAACATTAGTCATGCTACAGAAAATAATACTAAGCATAAATCCAAAAAAATATCAAGCATGGCATGACAAAGCATAGGCCACAGTAAAAAACAAGCTCATTTTACCACAAGCATGAACTTTCCTACTCTTTTCCAAACCAAACCAAACTATTTGCAAACCAAATGTATGAAAGAGGGGGTCCAACCAATTTATTCAGAAAACTAAGCAAACCAAGCAAACTAAAAACCAAAACAAAAACGAAAAAGAAGACGCTGCAAGAACAACACAACTGTGCATGAAACAATAAAAATGAAGCGTTTGGAAGAAACCTGGTATTTTTATTGATGAAGAAGGGGATGCCTTGGGCATCCCCAAGCTTTGATGCTTGTACTTCTTGGATATTTCTTGGGGTGACACGCGTGGCATCCCCAAGCTTGAGCTTTAGTCAATCTTTCATCTCATTACTCATTCCTTCCATACACCTGAAAATTTTCCTTCATACAAAACTTCACACAATCTCATTAGCAACATTAGTGCACTTAAGATAAATAAGTCTCAAGGTTCAGTTCTAACACCAAATAAACTTCCATTAGAACACTATCTACTGTAGCACTTCCCTCAAAAAGCTCAATTCCCCAAAAGAACTCAAGAAGGAACTAACAAGAAGCAAATGCAGAAAATGGCAGAAATCTGTCAAAATAGACCAGCAGGTAAAGAAGAATTTTTTCGAAGACCTCCTGTTGCTCAAATCAAAACGTGTTGAACTAACGAAAGTTAGATAACAACCTAGGGCAGAAGCACAAAAAATTACAGCTTAATCCGACATATTTTTACGGTGAAGCATAGAAATCTATTTCGGGACAACAAAGGTTACTCTTGGCACAAAAAACAAATAAAAAGGATAAGGAGAGGTTATTACAGAGGTAATAACTTCCAAGACTCATCTAAAACTTTTGGGTTATCTCCCAATAATTACTTCTCTTTAACGCCTTTAAGTTAGGCATAAGAAGCAAAGAAAGAATTAAGTGTTCTCAAATGAAGAAGCATTAAGACCAAATTTTGTTTTCATAGGAGAAGCAAAAGAAATCTTTTCTCTATTTTTAGGGAAGTGTTCTATACCTTTCTTGAGTGGGAGTTGATATTTAATGGTTCCTTCTTTCATATCAATGATGGCACCAACAGTTCTAAGAAAAGGTCTTCCCAAAGTAATCGGACAAGAAGCATTGTATTCAACATCCAAAACATAGAAATCAACGGGGACATAGGAATCGTTAACCATAATAAGAACATCATTAAGACTCCGCATGAGTTTTGTTTTAGCATTAGCATCAAGTGGGACATTCAAATAGAAATCTTCCAGAGGACGCAAATCAAGCATATCATAAATCCTTCTAGGCATAATCGAAACACTACTATCAAGATCACACAAAGCTTTGAAATCAAAGTCATTCACTTTCATATTAATGATGGGTTCCCAACCATCTTCTTGCTTTATAGGAATAGAAGCTTTATGTTTCATCTTTTCTTCTTTAATCTTTATGAGAGCATCAATAATGTGTTTTGTAAAAGCCTTGTTCATAGCACTAGCATTAGGACTTTTAGCAAGCTTTTGTAGGAACTTAATAACTTCAGAGATGTTGCAACCATCAAGATCAAAATCAACTTTATCATCTAAACTAGTAGAACTATTACTAGCCTCAACACTAGTGGTGGTGATAGTAGAAACACTAATGTTTCTAGAAATTTCATCTTCTCTTTCCCACTTAGCATGTAATTCAGCTAATAGTCTAACATTTTCATCAATTCTTACTTGTATGGCATTAGTAGATGCAAATGGATTATCATTAGTTTCAGGTTTAGCAGCCATTTTATTCAAAGTAGATTGAGCTTCAACCAAAGATGCTATATTTCTTTTAGCATTAGAGAGTTTTTCCTTAATAGTTTTATTGAAAGCAGTTTGTTTACTAATAAACTCTTTAAGCATAACTTCAAGTTCAGAGGGAGCACTCTTATTATTGTTGTAAGAATTTCCATAAGCATTACCATTGTTGGGAGGATATGGCTTATAATTGTTGTTACCAAAATTGTTCCTATAAGCATTATTACCATAAGCATTGTTGCCAAAATTTTTATTTCTTATGAAGTTCACATCAACTTGCTCTTCTTGAGCAACCAAAGAGGCTAAAGGAACATTATTTGGATCAATGTGGGATTTCCCATTAACTAGCATAGACATAATAATATCAATCTTATCACTCAAGGAGGAGGTTTCCTCAGCAGAATTTACCTTCTTACCTTGTGGAGCTCTCTCAGTATGCCATTCAGAATAATTAACCATCATATTGTCCAAATTTTTTGTTGCAGCACCCAAAGTGATGGTCATAAAGGTACCTCCAGCAGCAGAATCCAATAGGTTCCTTGAAGAATAGTTCAATCCTCCATAAAGAGTTTGGATGATCATCCAAGCAGTCAGTCCATGAGTGGGACAATTCTTTACCAAAGATTTCATTCTTTCCCAAGCTTGAGCAACATGCTCATTATCAAGTTGTTTAAACTTCATTATTTCACTTCTCATGGATATAATCTTAGCAGGAGGATAGTATTTTCCAATAAAAGCATCTTTGCATTTAGTCGAAGAATCAATACTATTCCTAGTTAAGGAATTCAACCATTCTTTAGCTTTTCCTCTCAAAGAGAAAGGAAACAATTTCAGCTTAATAATATCACCATCTATATCCCTATGCTTTTGCATCTCACAAAGTTCAACAAAGTTATTTAGATGGGAAGCAGCATCTTCATTACCAATGCCAGAAAATTGTTCTCTCATAACAAGATTGAGCAAAGCAGGTTTTATCTCAAAGAAAGTATTTTCAGCCACAGGTGGAGCAATAGGTGTGCTCATAAAATCATTGTTGTTGGTGCTAGTGAAGTCACACAACTTAGTGTTTCCAAGAGTAGTCATTTTTTTTGGGTTTTCAAATAAGAAAGCAAACAAGTAAAACTAATTTTTTTTGTGTTTTTGAAGAACAAAACAAGCAAACAAAGTAAAAAGAAACTAAGCAAAACAAAAACAACAAAGTAAAGAGATTGGTTATGACGGACTCCCCTTGTGAAGATGTCGTTGACTCCCGGGCAACAGCGCTAGAAAAGATCTTGATGCGCTCGACTTTCGACGTAGAGCTCGTTGGGAACCCCAAGAGGAAGGTATGATGAGCACAGCAGTAAGTTTCCCCTCAGTTATGAAAACAAGGTTTAATCGAACCAGTAGGAGCAAGGAAACACCCCAAAGGTGTTACTAGCTGAGCTTTGGCAGGGCGCACTACCGGTGCTAGTAGCAACGTGGAGACCTGCACAACACAACCACAGAACTTTGTCCCCAACTTGCGATGAGGTTGTCAATCTCACCGTATTTTGCGGAAAACAAAGGATTAAACGTATCGAGTGGAAAGAAGTAAAAGTTTGCAGAAAGTAAACACAAAGCAGAAACATTTTATAGATTGTATGTAAAGAAAAGGACCAGGATCCATAGTTCACTAGAGGTGGATCTCCTTAGATAGATAACATGCTGGGTGAACAAATTACAGCGGGGTAATTGACAAACACCGTGAAAGCAATACATGCATATACTAATCATCTTGACTCCTCTGAGACTTGATTAGGCATTACAACATAATACATAGACCGCCATCCAACTACATCTATGACTAATAATCCACCTTCAGGTTATCATCCGAACCCCTCCAGTATTAAGTTGCAAGCAACAGATTATTGCTTTACGAACTGTGTGTAAAGTAAACAATACGATTGTTCTATGAACAAAGGATTGTTGTTTTCTTCGTAGTAGCAACAGCACATCTAGTACCTTAGAGATTTCTGTCACTTCCCTAGATTACTAGAGGCATGAACCCACTATCAAGCATAAATACTAACTCTTGGAGTTGCTAGCATCTGCTTGGCCAAGATAGCTACTAACAACGGAAAGCATGCAAGATCTCAAATAACAAAGACATGATAGAATGAATAATCAATCTGAAATAGCATCTCAATATCCATCAGATCCCCGCAAACACAACATGTAGAATTACAAATAGATGATGTTGATCATGAACGGAGCTCACAAGATCTAAACATGAAAACACAAAGGAGGAGAACTAGCCATCTAGCTACTACATGGATCCGTAGTCCAAGGATGCACTACTCACGCATCACACCGGAGGCTTGCATGGTGATGAAGAAGGCATCCAGGGTGAATTCCCCTCTCCGGCAGGGTGCCAAGAAGAGCTTCAGATCCCTCCCGATCTAGGGATGGAGATGACGGCAGCTACAGACTCTTTCATGGATTTTTGATCGGGTACTTAGGGTTTTCGTCCCGAGGGCAATATATAGGCAGAAGGAGAGGCCGGGGGGGTGTCGGGAGCGGCAACACCACCCCCTGGCGCATGCCAGGCCTGGCCACGTGGCCAGGTTGTGTGGTGGCTCCCTAGCCCTTCTCCGTCTCGTATTTGGCACTTGATCACTTCCGGAAAAATAGGCACTTTGGCTTTTGTCCCGTCCAATTCCGAGAATATTCATTTTCTGACTTTCTTGGAACCAAAAACAGCAGAAAACAGGCAGCTGGCATTGTGGCTCTTGTTAATAGGTTACTCCAAGAAATCATATGAAAATTACCCCAAATTTGGAACAAAACACAAGAAAGTGGATAAAACCAAGCATGGAACATCAAAAATTATAGATACATTTGCAATGTATCAGTGAGCCATAGTCTCTTTGGTTGTTTTCAAAATACGGTCAAATTTGTAGGCATGCATATTGTTAGCAAGAAGTTGAATCTTTACAAACTGTAACTCATCTCGATACATTGACTTCCTAGTAGTGGGTCCACTAAATAGATTTTCGCAAGGTGTGAAGTTTATTTCAAAACACAGCCAAAATTTCAAAACATGGTGAGTCATAGTCTCTTCGTTTGTTTTAAAAACACGGTAAAATTTCTAGGCATGCATATTCTTAGCAAGAAGTTGAATCTTTCCAAACTCTCACTCGTCTCCATACATTGACTACCTGGTGGTGGGTTCACTGAATAGATTTTTGCAAGGCGTGAAGTTTATTTCGAAACACAGCCAAAATTTTGAAAAACGGTGAGTCATAGCATCTTTGATTGTTTTTAAAACACGGTCAAATTTCTAGGCATGCATATTGTTAGCAATAAGTTGAATCATTCCAAACTCTCACTCGTTCTCGATACATTGACTGCCTGGTGGGTCCAGTGAACAGATTTTCGCAAGGTGTGAAGTTAATTTTGAAACGCACGCAAAACTTAAAACTCGGTGAGCCATAGTCTCTTTGGTTGTTTTCGAAACACGGTCAAATTTGAAGGCATGCATATTCTTAGCAAGAAGTTGAATCTTTCCAAACTCTCACTCATGTCCAAACATTGACTGCCTAGTGGTGGGTCCACTGAACAGATTTTCGCAAGGTGTGAAGTTAATTTTGAAACACAGCCAAAATTTTGAAACACGATGAGTCATAGCATCTTCGATTGTTTTTAAAACATAGTTAAATTTCTAGGCATGCATATTCTTAGCAATAAGTTAAATAATTCCAAACTCTCACTCGTTCTTAATACATTGACTGCCTGGTGGGTCCAGTGACCAAATTTTTGCAAGGTGTGAAGTTTATTTTGAAAAGCACGCAAAATTTCAAAATGCGTTGAGCCATAGTCTCTTTGGTTTTTTTCAAAATACAGTCAAATTTTAGGCATGCATATTCTTAGCAAGAAGTTGAATATTTCCAAACTGTCACTCATCTCGATACATTGACTTCCTGGTACGGGGTCCACTGAATAGATTTTCGCAAGGTGTGAAGTTAATTTCAAAACACAACCGAAAATTTTGAACATGGTGAGTCATAGTCTCTTTGTTTGTTTTCAAATCACGGTAAAATTTCTAGGCATGGATATTCTTAGCAAGAAGTCGAATCTTTACAAACTCTCACTCGTCTCCATAATTTGACTGCCTGGTGGTGGGTCCACTGAATAGATTTTCGCAGGGCGTGAAGTTAATTTCGAAACACAGCCAAAATTTCGAAACGCGGTGAGTCATAGCATCTTTGATTGTATTCAAAGCACGGTAAAATTTCTAGGCATGCATATTCTTATCAATAAGTTAAATCATTCCAAACTCTCACTCGTTCTTGATACATTGACTGCCTGGTGGGTCGAGTGAACAAATTTTCGCAAGGTGTGAAGTTAATTTTGAAACGCATGCAAACTTTCAAAACTCGATGAGCCATAGTCTCTTTGGTTGTTTTCGAAATACGGTCAAATTTCTAGGCATGCATATTGTTAGCAAGAAGTTGAATCTTTCCAAACTGTCACTCGTCTCGATACATTGACTTCCTGGTAGTGGGTCCACTGAATAGATTTTCTCAAGGTGTGAAGTTAATTTTGAAACATAGCCAAAATTTCAAAACACGGTGAGTCATAGTCTCTTTGTTTGTTTTCAAAACATGGTCAAATTTCTAGGCATGCATATTCTTAGCAAGAAGATGAATCCTTCCAAACTGTCACTCGTTTCGATACATTGACTTCCTGGTAGTGGGTCTGAATAGATTTTCACAAGGTGTGAAGTTAATTTGAAAACACAAAGCCAAAATTTTAAAACATGGTGAGTCATAGTCTCTTTGTTTGTTTTCAAAACACAGTCAAATTTCTAGGCATGCATATTCTTATCAAGAAGTTGAATCTTTCCAAACTCTCACTCGTCTCCATACATTGACTACCTGGTGGTGGGTCCACTGAACAGATTTTCATAAGGTGGGAAGTTAATTTTGAAACACACCCAAAATTTCAAAACACGCTGAGTCATAGCATCTTTGATTATTTTCAAAACACTGTCAAATTTCTAGGCATGCATATTCTTAGCAATAAGTTGAATCATTCCAAACTCTCACTCGTTGTTGATACATTGACTGCCTAGTGGGTCCAGTGAATAGATTTGGCAAGGTGTGAAGTTAATTTCAAAATGCACGCAAAATTTCAAAACGCGGTGAGCCATAGTCTCCTTGGTTGTTTTCAAAATACGGCCAAATTTCTAGGCATGCATATTGTTAGCTCGAAGTTGAATCTTTCCAACCTGTCACTCGTCTCGATACATTGACTTGCTGGTAGTGTGTCCACTAAATAGATTTTTGCAAGGTGTGATGTTAATTTCGAAACACAGAAAAATTTTCAAAACACGGTGAGTCATAGTCTCTTTGATTATTTTCAAAACACGGTCAAATTTCTAGGCATGCATATTCTTAGCAAGAAGTTGAATCTTTCCAAACTCTCACTCGTTCTCAATACATTGACCATGGCCTAGTGGTGGGTCCACTGAATAGAATATCGCAAGGTGTGAAGTTAATTTCGAAATACAGCCAAAATTTCAAAACACGGTGAGTCATAGTCTCTTTGATTATTTTCAAAACACGGTCAAATTTCTAGGCTTCATATTCTTAGCAAGAAGTTGAATCTTTCCAAACTCTCACTCATTCTTGATACATTGACTGCGTTCTGGTGGTGGGTCCACTGAACAGATTATCGCAAGGTGTGAAGTTAATTTCGAAACATAGCGAAAATTTCAAAACACGGTGAGTCATAGTCTCTTTGATTGTTTCCAAAAAATGGTCAAATTTCTAGGCATGCACATTCTTAGCAATAAGTTGAACCTTGCCAAACAACTATCACTTGTTCTCGATACAATGACTGCCTGGTGGGTCCACTAAATAGATTATCGCAAGGTGTGAAGTTAATTTCGAAACACAGCCAAAATTTCAAAACACGGTGAGTCATAGTCTCTTTGGTTGTTTTCAAAACATGGTCAAATTTCTAGGCATGCATATTCTTAGCAAGAAGTTTAATATTTCCAAACAACTCTCACTCGTTCTTGATACATTGACTGCCTAGTGGGTACACTGAACAGATTATCGCAGGGTGTGAACTTAATTTCGAAACATGCCAAGAAATAGTATAGTAGAGAGTAGAGAAATGAATTGCCTTGGTTGTGTGGTCAGGCAGCAAGGCTTATCCAATCTCTAGGCATCGGGGCCCACCTGGGACATGCATTTGAGCACCTGTGTCTCTAGCGTCTCCCTAGAAACCATGGTATGATGACAGCTGCATCTGAGCAGTACATGACTACAGTACACTACTAAAGTATTACTTCATGAATCAGTGAGCAGGAGTACTCAAGTACTACTCCGTACTACTAGAGCCCTACTGCAACTGCTGCCCGCCGCCTGCCGCCCTAGGAGTAGTAAAAAGCCGCAAATAGCCACCGCCGCCCGCCACCCATCGCCCGCAGATGCCTACCTACTGGAGTAGTAGTATAGTAAAAAGAAGACATATGTACTGTATTACTATTGGAGTACTGGTAGTACAACTCGAGTATAAAAAGACATATACTCCGTATTACGGGAGTACTAGTCCAAATGTACTACTACTACTAGTACTCTATATCTGGACAAGCTTTAACCACAAGAAAGAAATGGACAAGAGAAACGAGTCTGCCATGCCGAGAAAGAAAGAGCCAGAAGAGACAAGCAGATAGAATAAAATGCAGATGGTGTTGAAGACATGCATGCAGTCTTTGTTCTCTCCCCCGCAGCACTGTACACTTTGCGCCATGCCCCAGGTTTCTCCCTCTCTCTCTAGGTGTAGACCTTCTCCATTTCCAAAAAAAGGCGTAGACCTTCTTACCACTCACATGGGTAGGATCTGTTTGTCTGGTACAGTATTGTACAGGGTATTAAGTGCCTGATTTACTCTCACTTGTCAACTTTCTGCAGCCTTCATTCAAAAAAACTCAATGCTGCATAAAAATTCAGGACTGTGGGCACTACATTGGCGAGCCGAGCTTCCAGGGAACCACTCCAACACTGGGCGCGTCGGTGGATTCCATCAAGAGCTAGCCGACGATGGACAAATATGACTACCACGAGCTCGACGATGGCTGCCTCACCATGGTCGTCTACCACGAGCTCGACGACCACAAGGACGCGTGCCCGTACAGCCCATGCGGCTGCATGGAGATCGGCTGCATATTCACCGCCTCGTCGGTCGAGCTCCTTTTGCACCTCAACGGCGTCCACAAGGTACAAGTGCATAGGCTATCGTACGGTCAGCCCATGGAGTGTATAGTAACGATGCAATTACCGTCCTTTCCACCATCCATGGTCATCGTCTATGGTGATGACGCTACCATGTTCAGCCTCATCATCGGCGAGCTTGGCCAGGCCGTCACCGTTTCCTCGGTGTGCGTTAGGGCGGCCTCGTGCTCATGGCCCCGGTACAGGTTGAAGCTGTGCACGACTGGCCCACAGTCGCCGATGGACTTCTCGATGGACACCCTTAATGGGGTCATTGACCCGACTCGCTGCGCGTCGCCCGGCAGTGTTGGCCTCGAAGATCTGACGTTCCTCACAGTACCGCCGTGGTACATTACCGCGACTAATGGGATAAGAAAATAAAGACTATAATTTTAACAAATTTGCATAAATTAATTTTAACAAATTTGCATAAATTAATTTTCATACTTCTGTCCGCACACTATATATAATAGTGGTACGATAAGAAAATAAAGACTATCAATAGTATCTTCTCGATGCTAAAATGGAAATGAAGATCCAACGTCTCACAATGTTGGGATTCGAGTCTTGATCCAACAGTCAATATTCAAAGTTATTTGTACACTATATACAATGCTAAGAAAAAAAATGAGAAACATCTGTTTTGACACCTTTGAATACAAAAAATGCTCTTGCTTCTTCACAATGTGTATTGGCCTATGGTGTATGAACATTCCTAGTTTTGACCCGAACAACCAAGATCATGACCATATCAACATTGTGTATTAGCCTATGGCTGATATTTCGAGAAGGAGCAATACTAGAAAGTTTTCCTTTTAGGGTCCTTTGTGCTAAATGTATGGACCTCGATGTAATAATTTTCCTTTTTTAGTTCCTTGATGTAAAATGTACTCCCACCGACCGTGTAAAATGTTAACCTAAAAGTAAATGGTGAAATTTAAATGAATTTAAGCTTAGTTGTCAACGAGTATGAACATGCTTTGATTTCAAGCCGAACGACCAAGGTAAGGCCATATCAACATCATACTTTATGTTGATGATCCCATGTTAGAGAATTTGCATGGCAACAGATCTGGCGATGTTTTGAAAACAATCAAAGAGGAAGTAGTATTAAAAGTTTGGCTCAGATCAGGTGATCTCTCGAGAATGAGCCGAACCAGATTTTTTCTTTTAGGGTCCTTTATGCTAAATGTATATGGACCTTGATGTAGTTTTTACTTTTTTGACGTTCCTGATGTAAATGTACTCTAATCGATCGTGTAAAGTTCTAACATAAAAGTAAGTGGTGAAATTTAAACAAATTTAAGCTTAGTTGTCAATGAGTATTAACCATTCTTGTATTTCAAGACGAACGACCAAGGTCAAGGCCATATCTACATCATACTTTATGCTGATGATCCCATATCCAAGAATTTGCATGCCAACAAATTGGGCCATATTTTGAAAACAATCGAAGATGAAGTAGTATGAAGAGTATGGCTCGATCAGCTACTCTCTAGAGAAGGAGCTAAACCTGATTGTTTTCCTTGCTTAATTTTAGGGTCCTTTGTGCTAAATGTATGGACCTCGATGTAATTCCCCCTTTTGTTAGGTCTAAAATTGTAAGTGGTGAAATTTAGATGATTTTAAGCTTACTTACCAATAAGTATGAGCATTCTTGGATTTCAAGCTGAATGACCAAGGTCAAGGCCATATCAACATTATACTTTGTGCTGGTGATCCCATGTTAGAGAATTTGCATGGCAACAGATTTGGCCATGTTTTGAAAACAAGCGAAGAGGAAGTAGTATTAAGAGTTTGGCTCAGATCATCTGATCTCTCGAGAATGAGCCAAACCAGATTTTTTTTCTTTTAGGGTCCTTTATGCTAAATGTATATGGACCTCGATGTAATTTTTGCTTTTTTGAGGTCTTTGATGTAAAATGTACTTCGGTCGACCGTGTAAAGTTCTACCCTAAAAGTATTGTGATGAAATTTAAACGAATTTAAGCTTAGTTGTCAACGAGTATGAAGCATTACTCTTGTATTTCAAGACGAAACACCAAGGTCAAGGCCATATCTACATCATACTATATGTTGATGATCCCATATCCAAGAATTTGCATGCCGACAAATTTGGCAATATTTTGAACACAATCGAAGATGAAGTAGTATGAAGAGGAGTATGGCTCGATCAGCTACTCTCTCGATAAGGACCCAAACCCGACTATCTTCCTTGCTTAATTTTAGGGTCCTTTGTGCTCAATGTATGGACCCCGATGTTTCCCCCTTTTAGGTCTAAAAGTGTAAGTGGTGAAATTTAGACGATTTTAAGCTTACTTATCAACAAGTATGAACATTCTCGGATTTCAAGCCGAAGGACCAAGGTCTAGTCCATATGAACATCATACTTTATATGATGATGGTGATCCCATGTCAGAGAATTTGCATGGCAATAGATCTGGCCATGTTTTGAAAACAATCAAAGATGAAGTAGTCTCAAGAGTTTGGCTCAGATCAGCTGATCTCTCGAGAAGGAGCCGAACCAGAAAATTTTCCTTTTTGGGGTCGTTAACGCTAAATGTATGGACCTCGATGTAATTTTTTCTTTTTCAGGTCCCTGATGTATAATGTACTCCGATCGACCGTGTAAAGTTCTAACCTAAAAGTAAGTGGTGAAATTTAAATGAATTTAAGCTTAGTTATCAACGAGTATAAACCATTCTTGTATTTCAACACGAACGACCAAGGTCAAGGCCATATCTACACCATACTTTATGCTGATGATCCCATATCCAAGTATTTGCATGTCGACAAATTTGGCCGTATTTTGATAACAATCGAAGATGAAGTAGTATGAAGAGTGTGGCTCGATCAGCTACTCTCTCGGGAAGGAGCTGAACCTGACTATTTTACTTGCTTATTTTTAGGGTCCTTTGTGCTAAATGTATGGACCTCGATGTAAATTTTCCCCTTTTTAGGTCCTTGTTGTAAAATGTACTCCCACCGACCGTGTAAAATTCTAACCTAAAAGTAAGTGGTGAAATTTAAACAAATTTCAGCTTATAGTTGTCAACGAGTGTGAACATCCTTCGATTTCAAGACGAACGACCAAAAGGTCAAGGCCATATCTCTACATCAGACTTTATGCTGATGATCCCATATCCAAGAATTTGCATCCCGACAAATTTGGCCATATTTTGAAAACAATCGAAGATGAAGTAGTATGAAGAGCGTGGCTTGATCAGCTACTCCCTCGAGAAGGTGCCGAACCCGACTGTTTTCTTTGCTCAATTTTAGGGTCATTTGTGCTAAATGTGTGGACCTCGATGTAATTTCCCTTTTTTAGGTCCTTGATGTAGAATGTACTCCCACCAACCGTGTAAAATGCTAACCTAAAAGTAAGTGGTGAATTTCAACGAATTTAAGCATAGTTCTCAATGAGTATGAAAAAAGCTTGGATTTGAAGGCGAATGACCACAAGGTCAAGGCCATATCTCTACATCAGATTTTATGCTGATGATCCCTGATACGTCGTAAACGTATCTATAATTTTTGATGTTCCATGCTTGTTTAGTATCTATTTTGTTATGTTTTGTTCATACTTTGAGGTATTTTTATACATTTTCTGGAACTAACCTATTAAGAAGATGCCACAGTGCTAGTTTCCTGTTTTCTTTTGTTTTTGGTTTCAGAAAATCCAGAAAAGAATATTCTCAGAATTGGACGAAACAAAAGCCGAAGTTCTTATTTTCTCCAACACGACACGGAATCCAAAGGGGAGACGGAGGGGAGCCAGGGGTAGGCACACCCTAGGGTGGCGCGGGTCACCGCTGGCTGCGCCACCAGGGGGTGTGGCCACCCTGGCCCACCTCTAGCATCGCCTCTTTGCCTATATATTCCCCCTAGGATGAAAACCATAGACACGAGATCAGAATTCCATAAAATGTTTCGCAGCGCCGCCGCCACCGAAGAGGAGATTCGGGGGACAGAAGTCTCTGTTCCAGCACCCTGCCGAGACGGGGAAGTGCCCCCGGAGCCATCGCATCCACTCCACCGCTATCTCCATCGCCGTTGCTGACTACAATGATGAGGAGGGAGTAGTTCTCTCTTGAGGCTAAGGGCTCTACCTGTAGCTATGTGTTCATCTCTCTCTCTCTCTATGTGTGATCTTATGAGATCATGAGCTTTGTAATCTATAGATATATTCTGCTACTCAAGTGCTTTAATGAATCTTTGCTTATCCCCACGTGTGTGAAGTTGATAGTGTGCACACCGTGTGGCACTTTGGCTAAGGTTACATAAATACTTATCATGAGTATATTTTGAGTTGGATGTCTCTATGACATTGTGGTGTTTGTTGGAACCATCTAGCGCTCAAGGTGACAGTGAGGGGTTATCTAGATGGGGAATGCGAACTTTAAGGTGTGCTGTTATAGTCCTACATCGTCTAACCGGAGAGTAGTTCACGGTAGCATAATGAAGAGCAGATATTTATATGAAAGTGTCCACTAGTGAAAGTATGATCCCTGGGCCTTGTTTCTAAACATTGAAACACCGTTTACAATCAGTCATGTTACATGTTTGCTTGTTTCCACTATTATTTCAGATTGCAATTTCCACTTATAATCATCTATATTACTTGTATTTCACTATCTCTTCACTGAAATAGTGCACCTATACACCTAACAAGTGTATTGGGTGTGTTGGGGACACAAGAGACTTCTTGTATCTTGATTGCTGGGTTGCTTGAGAGGGATATATTTGACCACTTCCTCCCTGAGTTCGATAAACCTTGGGTGTTCCACTTAAGGGAAACTTGCTGCTGTTCTACAAACCTCTACACTTGGAGGCCCAACACTGTCTACAAGAATAGAAGTGTGCGTAGACATCAATCCCATATCCAAGAATTTGCATGCCAACAAATTTGGCCATATTTTGAAAAAAAATCAAAGATGAAGTAGTATGAAGAGTGTGGCTCGATCAGCTACTCTCTCGAGAGGAGCCAAACCCGACTGTTTTCTTTGCTCAATTTTAGGGTCCTTTGTGCTAAATGTGTGGACCTCGATGTAATTTTCCCTTTGTTTAGGTCCTTGATGTAGAATGTACTCCCACCAACCATGTAAAATGCTAACCTAAAAGTAAGTGGTGAAATTTCAATGAATTTAAGCATAGTTGTCAACAAGTATGAAAAAATCTTGGATTTCAAGGTGAACGACCACAAGGTCTAGGCCATATCTCTACATCAGACTTTATGCTCATGATCCCATGTGCAAGAATTTGCATGCCAACAATTTGGCCATATTTTGAGAACAATCAAAGATATTAAAAAAAATCAATTTTAATGGACATGAATTTATTTTCTGAAAAGCAAGTAAGAAGAATTTATTTCCTTTTTTATGTTAAAAATAATGAGCGAGAGACTATGAGCACAGAGGAGACAACGAGAGATATGCGAAGAGGAGGATTTGAAGGTGGTGCGATGTCAAAGCAAACCTAGAATGGGTTCCTGACACGAGGTACAAGGTACAGTGAGTAGAGTAAATTTCAGGACCACAATATATATGCACGCAAAAAAAATGCGTTTTCTCTCTCCTTCACTCCCCCATCACCACCCCCACACCCCCGGTTGGCTGATCTATCCCTTGTCCACAATGTGGCGCTGCGCACGCGCGTCGACCGACAACCTGCCTTGTGTCAGCGCTTCTGTATCTTTGTCTGGCGTGTTTGTTAGCTGCATTAGTGGGATCCATTTTGGTCCTTACAATAGAGTAGCAATTCAAATATTCCCGGTTTTGAAATTGTCACTTCCTTCATAAACATACGGGGGAAGGATATTCAATAGATCGTCATTCGCAATACTACTAGTACTATAGGGTATAGTGAGTAGTACCAAAAGAAACTTTTTTTGACGAGTAGTACCAGAAGAAACTTCATACAACCATTAACATAACAACACGAGTTTACATATATAGGACTCACTGTTGAACTAGTGTAGGTCCGGCGCATCCTAGCACCTAGTGCGCGCCGCCAGCGGCATCTCGTGACAACGGCACCAACGATAGCTCCAGCGATAGATCCGGCTCCTGACTCATCGACACCTCTAGATAAGGCGGCAGCACCTCCTGAGCCATCAGTGACACCGCCGGAAAACAAGGCGGCACCTCCGGAGCCATCGGCAGCTCCGGGAGAACACTGTGGATGAAGTTGCCATTGTTTGGGAACAGGTTCCAGTAGTTGGTGAAAATGTTGGCGCTGGTGAACACCACTATCTCACAGCCGCAATGGAAGGCCTGGCCGTAGAGGAGATGTGCGTCCCTGAAGTTGATGAACTTGACCTTCAACGTCTCGTCCGGATTGTCATAGTGTCATACATCTGGTACTTGCAGTGACCGTACCCAACATCGAGGAAAGCGCACACCAGCTGGCACTTTGTTCTCCACGGGGAGAAAGCTGTAGCATCCCTTCTGTCTAACATATGTAATGCTACATGGTCTAGTAATATAATTGCTACTTCCTACATATAATTGTTGCATCATAATTATATCATGCTCATGTCATCATGCCTCCTTGCATTTGAGCATCATATAAAACCCTTTCATTTGGTTCTTATCCCATGTGCATTATTAATTGTATTTGCCTCTTGATATATTGTATTTGGATCTGGATAAATGCTTGATGCCCAAGTTGAGTTGGGGGCATATCTTTTATTCAACTCCACCACCTTTCCCTTGTCACCACCTTATAATTCCACCATCCTAATTATCCATAAGCTTTTACATTTTTCCTTTGACACTTAATCTAGCTCATGTGGGTGGGGATGGATCCACTTCTATTTCCACATGCTCCCATATAAGCATCATGTTGTGTTCACATTATTGATATGTGGAGCCACCTTTGCATGCATTGTGAGTGGCATCCCTCTTTCTAGCTTCCATATGGATTGTATTGGAATATTTGTTCATGTTGGAATATTTTGAGGATAATATGTACCTAGTGGAATATACACACTAGCATGTCCAAATTATATACAAATTTGAGCAGCTCCATCTACTCCACATGGAGCATCCTTTTAATTCTTTTAGCTTGGCCTCATTTCATATTTTGGAATGCATGTGTATAAATACCATGATTATTTATTTTGTTTTCACAAGATTAGACAAGGCATTTAATGCTCATGCATGGGCCATGCAACAAGCCTCACCATTCCATTCTATTGGTTTTTCCTTTGAATATTTTTTTAGTGGATCTTCTCTTTTGAGCTCTCTTTTCTCTCAACCTTCTCACCTTGATCTTGTTCCTTGCCATGTGCATCAAGCCCTCCCTACCTCTCACCTCCTCCATGCATGATCATGTGAGATCACCCCCATATCCATATTTCCCCTATACTTGATCATGCACATGATCATGCATCACCAAAAACCTACCTCTCCATCTCACCTCCCCTTCTTGCTTGATCTAGTTGGATCATGCCAGATCCCTAACCCTTACCCCTCTTATCCACCATAACCAACCCACTCACCCTAGCCTCTCTCTCTAATCCCTCTCTCAAACCCTAAGCCCTCATCTACTTTTCTCTCTAACTCGAGCCACCACCCCATCCCTTCTACCCCACCATGTCGAGCCTTACCGGCTTGACCACCTCCCCCATGCCAGCTACTACCTACTCTGAGCCGAACCACCCCCTCCTCCTAACCCTAGCCGAGCCCAACCCTAGATCCATGCTGAGCCTCCCCGACCCTCTCTCTCTCTCCCTTCTCTCTCGCTGCAGCCCGACCCCACACGAAGCCTGGCCTCCGTGGCCTCTCCCTGGCCCCCCTTGCAGCCCCTGACCACCCCTCCCATGCCCTGGCCGAGCCGGTCGAGCACGTAGGCGTGGTGGAGGAAAACATCATGGACCTTGATTTTTTCAGGGAGCTCAAGGGCATAAGCAACTTCTCCTCTTCTTCCACGAATTTTAAAAGGACCGATGTATCTAGGAGCCAGCTTCCCTTTGATACCAAACCGGTGCGTGCCTCTCATGGGAGTGACACGAAGGTAAACGAGATCACCAGGGACATACTCCATGTACGTGTGCTTTCTGTCATAGTTGCTCTTCTGGCGGCTTTGAGCAACCTTCAGGTTTTCAAGAATGATGTGAACCTTCTCCTCCACTTGAGTTACAATGTCGGGGCCAAACAATGCTCTTTCACCTGCGCTCGACCAACCAATCGGAGTTCTGCATTTGCGACCATAGAGAACCTCAAATGGTGCCATCTTTAGACTTTTTTGGAAGTTGTTGTTGTAAGAGAATTCAGCATAAGGAAGGCCTTCTTCCCACTTCATGCCGAAAGAGATAACGCAAGCACGGAGCATATCTTCCAGAATCTGATTTATCCTTTCAACTTGTCCTTGCGACTGAGGGTGGTAAGCTGTGCTGAAGTTCAATTTTGTTCCCAAAGCATTTTGGAAACTTCCCCAGAACTTGGAAGTGAAGATGCTTCCACGGTCTGAGCTGATCTCAAGAGGAACCCCATACAGAGAGACAATTCTGTTGATATAGAGCTCAGCCAACTGAATTGCAGAAATTGTTTCCTTGACGGGAAAGAAGTGAGCCACTTTAGAAAGCTTGTCGATGACAAAAAATATTGCATTGTTGCCCTTCTGCGACCTTGGAAAACCAGTTATGAAATCCATCTCTACTTTCTCCCATTTCCATTCCGGAGGCTTCAATGGCTGTAGAAGACCGGAAGGTTTCTGATGGACAGCTTTAACTCTGCGGCAGACATCACACTCCGAGACATACTTGGCACAACATTGTTTCAACCCAGGCCACCAATATTGTGTTTTCAAGTCCATGTACATCTTAGTGCTGCCAGGGTGGATAGAAAGAATAGAATCATGTGCCTCCTTAAGAACTTGCTCTCTCCAACCCGAGTCGTTTGGAACGAACATCCGATGTTCAAAGAATAGAGCTTCTTGATCATCGACGTGGAAAGACTCATACCTCGGCAGCTGAATGTTGGAGATGATGTTTTTGGCATAAGCATTAGCTCGCTGACTAGCACGAATCTTTTCTTCCAAGAGAGGGGTTGCCAGAAGATCCAGAAGATACCCTTGATCCACAATTTCAAGGTTGAGCTGGCGGAATTCCTCGCACAAGGGAGGCTGTTGTTCTTCCACCATGAGGTTGTTGACATAAGCTTTTCGGCTCAGAGCATCAGCCATGACATTAGCTTTACCCGGAGTGTAGTTGATGGTCAAATCGAAATCATTAATTGCTTCAATCCACCTCCTCTGACGAAGGTTAAGATCAGGTTGTGTGAAGATATACTTCAGACTCTTGTGATCAGAAAAGATCTCACAACGGTTGCCAAGCAAGTAATGCCTCCATACTTTCAAAGCAAAGACAACTGCTGCGAGTTCGAGGTCATGTGTAGGATAGTTGATCTCATGCGTCTTCAACTGTCGAGAGGCATAAGCAACAACTTGTTTTTCTTGCATAAGACCGCACCCAATCCTTGCAATGAGGCGTCACAGAATATCTGGAAAGGCTTTGATGTATCTGGAGGAATCAAGACTGGTGTGGAAGTGAGCTTCTCTTTGAGTGTTTCAAAGCTTGCTTGACATGCAGGAGACCAAAGGTATTTCTTGCCTTTCTTGAGGAGATCGGTAAGAGGCTTCGCAATCTTCGGGAAGTTCTGAACGAAGCGACGACAGTAACTAGCCAAACCAAGGAAACTCCGGACTTCTTTGACATTTTTGGGTGGAAGCCAGTCAACAATTGTCCGAACAGTTTCTGGGTTGACGGCAATGCCCTTGGCAGAGATGACGTGACCAAGGTAGGTGACTTCAGGCAGCCAGAACTCACACTTGGAGAACTTTGCATACAGGCGGTTCTCACGAAGCTTGTTTAGGACACACCGAAGGTCTTCTTCATGTTCTTCCTTTGACTTAGAATAGACTAGGATGCCATCCATATAGACCACGACGAACTTATCAAGATACTCCAAGAAAACCGAGTTCATAAGCCTAGAGAAGGTGGCAGGTGCGTTGGTGAGACCGAAGGACATGACCGTGTACTCATACAGGCCATAGCGGGTGGTGAAAGCTGTTTTGGGAACATCTTCCTTGTGGATCTTGATTTGATGATATCCACTTCTCAAATCCAACTTAGAGAATACCACAGCCCCAGCTAGCTGATCGAAGAGATCATTAATCCGCGGAAGGGGATATTTATTCTTGATGGTTTTAGCGTTGAGAGCCCGATGGTCAACACAAAGTCTATCAGTCTTGTCTCGCTTCTTCACAAAGATGGTTGGGCTACCCCAAGAAGAAGTACTGTGCTGAATGAAACCCAACTTCTCTTGTTCATCAAGCTGACGTTTGAGTTCAGCCAATTCAGCAGGACCCATTTTATAAGGTTGCTTAGAGATAGGAGCGGTTCCAGGTTCAAGCTCAATCACAAACTCGACCTCTCGATCAGGAGGCATACCTGGCAACTCTTCAGGAAAAACATCTGGGAACTCACAAACCACCGGAACACTCTGAATAGCTTCCATAGCATCATTATTCAGAGCCGCCAAAGAGAAAAGCTGAATTGCAGGAGTCAGACTTGGAGAATAGACTATATGGCCTTCAGGAATTTTCAGAGAAACCGAGCGTTCAGCACAATCAATCACAGCTGCATTTGCTGTTAACCAATCCATGCCCAAGATAACATCAATGTCAGAATTGCCCAATTCAATGAGGGATGCCAGAAATTTTTTGTTTCCAATTTCAATTTGGTTCCCATGGCTTATTTGAGAAGCCTTCATAGTTGTCCCCGGTGATTGCACCCTAAGAACCTTGGACAAAGATTGAAGCGGAAGACCTTGTTGCTGAGAGAACCTTTGAGACACAAAAGAATGCGATGCACCAGTATCGAATAACACTCGTGCAGAAACTGAGTTAACAGAAAGCGTACCCAGCACAACTCCAAGTGCATGCTCAGCTTGAGCGACGTTGACACAGTTGGCACGAGCAATAGCAGACCCGGGCTTGGTGTTGATGTTGAGAGCCCGAGGTGGAGGTGCACGAACCATAGAAGAACTTGCCGCAGGTCTTGGAGGTGGTGGAGGAAGAGCTTTGTTGTTCATTGGACAATTCCAGTGTTGATGTCCAGTGTTTCCACAAGTGTAGCAAGCACCAGGTGGACGTGGAGCGGCGTAGCCAGGGACTCCGCTAGGCGCTCCAGGGTAGTTGTGGTTGTAGCACCTAGGAGCCGCGGTGAAGGAGTTTGGTGGCCTTGCCGCGTAGCTTGACGGTCTTGGTGGAGACGGGAGAGACGATGGGGTGTTAGGAACCCACACGCGGTGCTTAGAAGGAGCTGTCATAGCTGAAGACCTTGCTGCGTCGCGACTGTGTTTCTTGGACTCCTCAATCACTTGCATACTTGCTTCCTCCTGTAGAGCTGTATGTTGGAGTTCTAGAAAAGACCCTGGCCTTGCATGAGTGATTGCATATTTAATGGATGCATTGAGTCCTTGCCTGAACCTCTTTTGCTTCTTCTTGTCATCAGAGATAAGGTTCATGAAGTTTCTGATATAGGTATTGACATTGTCATTGCCCTGCTTGAGGTTGAGAAACACTTCCTTCATCCTCTCCATGACAATTTCTGACAGGTAGGCTGAAAACCAGAGTGGTTTGCCTTGAGGTAATTCTCCCACCATAGAGCAGCATCTCCCTTCAGCAGGTGCGTGGCACATTTTACCCAATCTTGCTCTGGAACATCCGCATTCATCAGCAACCTTGACATCTCCCGCAACCAATCATCAGCATCAAGTGGCTGATCAGACACCTCAAATTGGCGTGGGTTGAACTTCAGAAAACTCTTGATGTCTCCTCGCTTGGGAGGTGGAGGTAGCGGAACAAACTCATTCCTCCTGACACTTTCTTCAAATCGCTGCTGGTTCTGCTGCATTGCTCCTAAGGCATTAGCAATACTTGCCAACATAGCCCCACTTCAGGTGGTATGTCCTCCTCAGAAAGGCGTGGTGGTGCCATCCTGTGATTGATATAAAACACAAGTCAGTACCATAATGGAGAATAATAATAATCCAAAATAGTACCAAAATGGAATTAACCAAGATTAAAGGATACAATTCACTAAGATGATATTAAAATATCAACAAAGTTCAAAGCACCTAGAAGATATTAAGCATATCGCCCACGACTGAACAAGGAGTGTGGTACACAAGCTAACAAAGAAATTTTTTCCGCAAATTTCGGATTAAGATACCACTATATGCGCAAAACCACTTAACGAATCAAGATTAGTAACTCTACCAATTCAATATACAAGAGCGAATGATAAAAGTAGTGGTATGGTCGCGACTCCATCCCGCACTCAAATCATTACTCCGCACATGAATAAGTAAAACACATATCCCAACTTCCTTCTTCATAAGATGAACCTAAATATTAGTAACTACGGAAACGAACACCCCAACAAGATAGCATCGGATAACAAAGAGTAAGACAGATCGCGCCGGTACACAACGAATCGGATAGATCACGTCGGTTTACAAAGGACTGTCGGTATGGAATGTACCAACAGTTGATAACCAAAAGGCAGATAGAGATAACATTTGGATGCAACAGATAGACAAGGAATTCACACACACACACACACAACCTATGGTACTACGGAACCCCGAGCACGTGAATCCTAGTTTGAATTTTAGAAGAGGATTGAAAACGTTACACTTCCTTACCAGAAAAGGGTGGGTGGGTGGGTAAGAAGAAAAATGGAAGCAGTCCTACTCTCACGTTTTGTTTTTCCCTAGTATACATAACTACCAAAAATATTTGCTAGACTGACAACGACCATTTGGCTCAGACCCTGAAGGGCGGGATGGCTCTGATACCAATTGTAACTACCTCAGACCCTATGCTCTAAGTTCAAGCCTAAATGAATCGGAAGTGGTTAAAATAGTACAACGGGGGCCCAGAGGACCGCCCACGTGTAGACCCGTCGGCTGTCCTAACCACTTCCAAGAGATCAGGACAAGAGCGAGCGGCGTAGGCAATAGGCGAAGAGATCAAATACATACACAAGTGAGTATGTATGCAAGCTACCATACAACAGTTTTCAGAGCCATTCCATCTAAAAGAAATAGAAATATTTCAACGCCATACGGCAAGATCCAAATATCCTAGATAGAGATAATAGTTTAGGATAGCTCCTCATACATCAAACATCGGAGTATCAGGCGGAAGCAGAAAACAAGATCCGAGTACGGATAAGAAGCAAATCGGCATAAGATGCCACATAAATAAACACATCCTGCCCACAGATCTCATGGATCCCCATCCCCGGAATCTCTACACCGCGTGATCATTGCCAACATCATCTGTCTCCTCCACCCAGTATCCATCTTGCGAATACACTTGTTCATCTGAATCAAACAATTTATCGTGTGAGACCCTAGGGGTACTCAGCAAGTCTTTATGCCTCTAAAGGGGACATATACCTGGGGTGACGCAATTGCAACAAAAGATAATAACTAACAAGTCTATAGATACTCGCTAACCATCCGCCTAACCAATGATAGACGAATGTCCGTTAATTAGTAACAACAGTTATAACAGTATAATTAACAGATCCATCCTCCTTCTCACATACCAACGAGAAAGCGGACGAACAACCCATCCGTTAGCAGTTTTATTAACCATTCCATGAGCATTGCACTATTTACTAGTCAGGTATTTAGTCAGATTAAAAGCGGTACTTTAGTTATACTTGTCTATGATCGAGAAACTGTGCTCCAAGTCGTCCATAACCGTGGACACGGCTTTCAGAAAGATTTACCCTGCAGGGGTGCACAAATAGCAACACACACTCGATCAACCTCGGAAAAAAACCAAATCAAAACCCAACGAGGCATTCACGACAAAGCGATCACAGGATTCAGAAATATTTCAGGGGGCCACCCCACTAAGCTACCCGCAACGAAGTTGGCCAGCTCTAGAACGGACCCAAGGTTTGCGACGACGGTTGTAAAACACTGGGAACCCGAAAGTGTGACTGGGCTTGTCGATACCGCGAAAACGTGGCGTGACCCAAAACAGTACAGGTGCTCCACGCACAATCTTAGATAAAACGGTAAAACATGGCATAAGTACAGGATAGTAATAAAGCCCCAAACTAATTGTGGCCCCAAGAAATAGAAATGAATCAAGCTCTGGCTCAGGGGGTCCACGGCCTCCCGGATGTGGATAGTGCGAATAGTCAAGAAACAGGAATCAAGTACTCGGGGTCCTACGGGACATAAGTGAGCATGAAAACCAAATAGTATATATTGCTCACCGGTGCCTCTTTCATTAGTTATCCCATTACTACTCCGGTTAAGTTGTTTAGGTACCTCGTTATCCATCAGACACTCACATACCCTACACATGCTGTTCTACGACTCGCATGGCTCAAACAACTCCTATAGTAATGGCTCATGGGATGGAGGAACAAGGTTCGGCGGGGTTTAAAAGTAAAGGCGATGCAGTACTTGGGATTCAATTTAATGCAATCGTGACTCAATGATGCAAGAATAAGATAGAGGCAATAGGTACTATATGTATGCAAGCATGTGGTAGTGCTTGCCTGGCAGCTCAGTTGAAGCGAGAGACGGATCTGGGTAGTACTCCTGGGATTCCTGATATTTCTCCTGCTCGGCGTCTATTCGAAGAAGAACCAAACAAACAAGGGCCAACATAAATAAAGTGCACAAGCATACGAATTAGAATGCGACAAGCAAACAAGCATGCCATGATGAATGATGCACAATTTTCGTGGCAATAGTGTAGCATGGCAAAGGTGAGGTGTGGGGACGAGAATAAATCATTTTATTAATTATTTGGTCAAGTTTTATTGCCATAAACAGTTCTGATTTTTAATAATGACATGATGCATCCTTCAATTCATAACATGGAATGCATAGACAGAACGGGCTCGTCGCGCTGATCGATTTAGGCATATTATTTGTTAAATTTGGAGTTATAGAACTAAAGTTATTAATTATTTAAGAAAAGGCACTTTTATTGCAATTTTAATTATCTCGAAAATTTAGAGTGCTCAAATAATATTTTGAATGGCATATTTGAAATCCTCACATTTTCTGATTCAAAAACATATATTATTTGTATTATTTGGAATTACAAATTAAAAGTTATTAAAAACAGAATTTAAATTCTTATTTAAACATTTATGAAATTGTTTTTATAAACAGATAAACAGAAAGACTTTTTATACACAGACCGAGCTAGCCACAGCCACCGACATGTGAGGCCGCGCTGAGCTGGTGGAAAAACCGCGCGCAGAAACTTTTTCTACCGCGCGCTCAGCCAGCCACAGCCGCTGACTAGCGGGCCCGTGCCGCAGACGGTCCCACAAGCCTGTGGTTGTGAGTGCGGCTGACACGTGGAGAAGCTAGGGACTGCGGGTTGAGGCTTAGGAATCGCAGGTGCCTTTCTGTAAAACGGTCGCAGCCGCCGACAGGTGGGCCCTGGAGGGAGCGCGGGTTGATGAATACAAAAGCTCGGGTATCTTTCTGTAAAACGCACCGCGACGATGACAGGTGGGACCTGGCTAGACCGCGGGTTGTGAGACAAAAAGGTAGGGAGGGTTATTTGCGAAGTTGCCAACTGAATACTGTTTCTCTTCTCTGAATTTACTAACGATCTGATAGAGTAACGCGCGGCGCGGCGGGGCTCGAACTCGCGACCTCTCGCGCGCGCGCAGGCGGCGGTGACCAAAGCGGCTAGGTGGGATTGATGCTGGGTTGCTGTTGCGCGGCTAGGTAAGCCTAACTCGGTGCTTAGCGGGATGGCTGCCGGCGAACACCGTGCACCGAGGGTGCTCTTCAGAACGCCTGGCGTGCACAGGAAGCGGATCTCGGAGAGAGGATGTCTAGGGGGAACGGGGGCTCACCGCGGTGACGTTGGTGGTGGTGGGATGGCCGGGGAAGCAGAGGGACGATGGCGACGCTGGCGGCCGGAGCTAGGGTTTGCGCGTCGGGTCGTCGGTGTTTTGGGGCACAGGGACTTCCTCCTTCTCGCTGTGCGCTCCGGATCGACGCCAGGGCACCACAGAGCTTCCACGACAGCCAGAGATCCTCGGCCGCCGCCTTATTCTGGAGGAAGACACCGATGCCGAGGTGGTGGCTCGAGATGGAGGAGATGGAAGCCAGGGTAGATGGGGGAGGAAGGGTGCGGCGCAGGGACCTGGGGAGGGATTTGGGGCCAGAGAGAGGATGTCCATAAAAGCAAAGGGGGAGGGGAGGTGCCGTGGGGTGGCTCGGTGGAGGAAAAGGTGGTTCGGCCACCTTTTCTCCCTCACATGCTGGGCACGGCTAGGGCAGGGGTAGGGAGGCCATGGGCGCTGGGTGGCTCGGGTATGGGGCCTGGCTGGCAGAGAGAAAGGGAGAGAGGAGGGAGAGGCTCGGGTTGGAGGGGATGGTTAGCTAGGGTTGGGGGGTAGCTCGGCATGGGGTAGAGAGGGAGGCTAGGGTGGGTCCCTGCTGGCGGAAAGAGGGAGAGGTGCTCGGCATGGTGAAGGAAAGGGTGTAGCCGAAGCTAGGAAGGTAGGGTTAGCTTGGCATGGGTGATTAGGGTTAGGGTTTAGCAAGAAGGGTAGGGTAGGGGGTGGTTAGGGTTTAGCATGATCAAGCATGGGGTAGAGATGGTTAGAGTTTTAACATGATCCAAAGCAAGATCAAGGAAAGAGGTAAAAGGAGATGTGGTGAGGGTGAGATGGAAGTGAGTGATGAGGTAAGTGATGCACATGGCAAAGAAACAAAGATCAAGATGAGGAGGATTGAGTAAGAGAGAAAGGGAAGCTCACAAAAGAAAGGATCCACTCAAAAACCAAAGAAAACCAAAGGAGAAAAGGTGGTGGTGCTTTGCATGGCCCATGCATAGGCATTAAATGCCCTGTTTATCCTTGTAAAAACAATAAATAAATTTACATGGCATTTATTCACATGCATTCCAAAAATATGGAGTAAAAGCCAAGCAAAAAGAATTAAAAGGAGGTTCCATGTGGAGTAGATGGAGATGATCATATTTGGATATAATTTAGACATGCTAGTGTGTATACCAATTGTAACTACCTCGGACCCTACGCTATAAGTTCAAGCCTGGATGAATCGGAAGTCATTAAAATAGTACAACGGGGGCCCAGAGGACCGCCCACGTGTAGACCCGTCGGCTGTCCTAACCACTTCCAAGAGATCAGGACAAGAGCGAGCGGCGTAGGCAATAGGCGAAGAGATCAAATACATACACAAGTGAGTATGTATGCAAGCTACCATACAACAGTTTTCAGAGCCATTCCATCTAAAGAAATAGAAATATTGCAACGCCATACGGCAAGATCCAAATATCCTAGATAGAGATAATAGTTTAGGATAACTCCTCATACATCAAACATCAGAGTATCAGGCGGAAGCGGAAAACAAGATCCGAGTACGGATAAGAAGCAAATCAGCATAAGATGCCACATAAATAAACACATCCCGCCCACAGATCTCACGGATCCCCATCCCCAGAATCTCTACACCGCGTGATCGTTGCCAACATCATCTGTCTCCTCCACCCAGTATCCATCTTGCGAATACACTTGTTCATCTGAATCAAACAATTTATCGTGTGAGACCCTAGGGGTACTCAGCAAGTCTTTATGCCTCTAAAGGGGACATATACCTGGGGTGACGCAATGGCAGGAAAATATAATAACTAACAAGTCTATAGATACTCACTAACCATCCGCCTAACCAATGATAGACGGATGTCCGTTAATTAGTAACAACAGTTATAACAGTATAATTAACAGATCCATCCTCCTTCTCGCTTACCAACGAGAAAGCGGACGAACAACCTATCCGTTGGCAGTTTTATTAACCATACCATGAGCATTGCACTATTACTAGTCAGATATTTATTTAGATTAAAAACGGTACTTTAGTTATACTTGTCTATGATCGAGAAACTGTGCTCCAAGTCGTCCATAACCGCGGACACGTCTTTTAGAAAGATTTACCCTGCAGGGGTGCACAAATAGAAACACACACTCGATCAACCTCGGAAAAAAACCAAATCAAAACCCAACGAGGCATTCACGACAAAGCGATCATAGGATTCAGAAATATTTCAGGGGGCCACCCCACTAAGCTACCCGCAACGAAGTTGGCCGACTCCGGAACGGACCCAGGGTTTGCGACAATGATTGTAAATGACTGGGAACCTGAAAGTGTGACTGGCTTGTCGATACCACGAAAACGTGGCGCGATCCAAAATAGTACAGGTGCTCCACGCATAATCTTAAATATAGCAGTAACATGGCATAAGTACAGGATAGTAAATAAAACCCCAAACTAGTTTGTGGCCCCAAGAAATAGAAATGAATCAAGCTCTGGCTCAGGGGGGTCCATAAGGCCTCCCGGATGTGGATAGTGCGAATAGTCAAGAAACAGGAATCAAGTACTCGGGGTCCTTCGGGACACAAGTGAGCATGAAAACCAAATAGCAGATATTGCTCACCGGTGCCTCTTTCATTAGTTATCCCATTACTACTCCGGTTAAGTTGTTTAGGTACCTCGTTATCCATCAGACACTCACATACCCTACACATGCTGTTCTACGACTCACATGGCTCAAACAACTCCTATAGTAATGGCTCATGGGATGGAGGAACAAGCTTCGGTGGGGTTTAAAAGTAAAGGCGATGTAGTACTTGGGATTCAATTTAATGCAATCGCGACTCAATGATGCAAGAATAAGATAGAGGCAATAGGTACTATATGTATGCAAGCATGTGGTAGTGCTTGCCTGGCAGCTCAGTTGAAGCGAGAGACGGATCTGGGCAGTACTCCTGGGATTCCTGATATTTCTCCTGCTCGGCGTCTATTCGAAGAAGAACCAAACAAACAAGGGCCAACATAAATAAAGTGCACAAGCATACGAATTAGAATGCGACAAGCAAACAAGCATGCCATGATGAATGATGCAAAATTTTCATGGCAATAATGTAGCATGGCAAGGGTGAGGTGTGGGGACGAGAATAAATCATTTTATTAATTATTTGGTCAAGTTTTATTGCCATAAACAGTTCTGATTTTTAATAATGACATGATGCATGCTTCAATTCATAACATGGAATGCATAGACAGCACGGGCTCGTCGCGCTGATCGATTTAGGCCTATTATTTGTTAAATTTGGAGTTGTAGAATTAAAGTTATTAATTAATTAAGAAAAGGCATTTTTATTACAATTAAACAATTTTCGAAAATTAAAGTGCTCAAATAATATTTTGAATGGCATATTTGAAATCCTCACATTTTTCTTATTCAAAAACATATATCATTTGTATTATTTGGAATTACAATTTAAAAGTTATTAAAAACAGAATTTAAATCATATTAAAACATTTCTGAAATCATTTTATTTAAATAGATAAACAGCCAGACTTTTTACACCCAGAGATAGCTAGCCCCAGACGCTGACGGGTGGGACCAGTGCTGACTGGACGGAATCGGCGCGCGGCGGTCTTTTTCCACCAGCGCAGAAGCAAGCCGGGGAGACCGACAGGTGGGACCGGATGCTCCGCAGGCCCACGCGATAGAGTCGGGCCGGGCGCGTGCCACGCGGCAAAACCAGGGGCGCGGGTTGAGGCCCAAACCTTGCGGGTACCCTTTTGTAAAACTCCACAGAGGCTGACAGATGGGGTTCGGTGGGAGCGCGGGCTGACTGAATCAAAAACCCGGGTGCCTTTTTGTAAAAAGACCACAGAGGCTGACATGTGGGTCTGCAGGGACCGCGGGTTGTGCACGCAAAAAGGTGGGGGGTATCTGCAAGATAGCCACTGCTACTGTTTTTCTTCCAGGGCGTTTACTGACGGAACTGTCGGCGACAGAGAACGGCGCGCGGCGCGGGGGTTCGAACCCGCGACCTGGGGCATGCGCGCAGAGAGGCGGAGCCACTATGGTGGGGTGGGGGTTGCTGACAGGAGTGATCTAGGCGGCTAGGTAAGCTGTTGCGCGGCGCGACGACGTGCAGAAGCTCGCGCATTCTGGCGCACAGAGAGCGCTCGGCACAAAGTCCGGCGAGACCAGGGGGACCAGGCGAGAGAGGGGGTGTCTAGGAGGGAGGTTGGCTCACCGCGAGGTGGTCGGTGGTGTCAGATCGGGCCGGGGAACGGCGGATCGGTGATATTAATTATTTGGTCAAGTTTTATTGCCATAAACACTTCTGATTTTTAATAATGACATGATGCATGCTTCAATTCATAACATGGAATTCATAACTTTAATTCTACAACTCCAAATTTGACAAATAATATGCCTAAATATATCAACGCGACGAGCCCGTTCTGTCTATGCATTCCATGTTATGAATTGAAGCATGCATCATGTCATTATTAAAAATCAGAATTGTTTATGGCAATAAAACTTGACCAAATAATTAATAAAATAATTTATTCTCGCCCCACACCTTACCCTTGCCATGCTACATTATTGCCATGAAAATTGTGCATCATTCATCATGGCATGCTTGTTTGCTTGTCGTATTTTAAATTCATATGATTGTGCAGTTTATTTATGTTGGCCCTTGTTTGTTTGGTTCTTCTTCGAATAGACGCCGAGCAGGAGAAATATTAGGAATCCTAGGAGTACTACCCAGATCCGTCTCTCGCTTCAACTGAGCTGCCAGGCAAGCACTACCACATGCTTGCATACATATAGTACCTATTCCCTCTATCTTATTCGTGCATCATTGAGTCGCGATTGCATTAACTTGAATCCCAAGTACTGCATAGCCTTTACTTTTAATCCCCACCGAAGCTTGTTCCTCCATCCCATGAGCCATTACTACAGGAGTTGTTTGAGCCATGCGAGTCGTAGAACAGCATGTGTAGGGTATGTGAGTGTCTGATGGATAACGAGGTACCTAAACAACTTAACCTGAGTAGTAATGGGATAACTAACGAAAGAGGCACCGGTGAGCAATATCTGTTATTTGGTTTTTCATGCTCACTTGTGTCCCGAAGGACCCCGAGTACTTGATTCCTGTTCCTTGACTATTCGCACTATCCACATCCGGGAGGCCTTATGGACCCCCCTGAGCCAGAGCTTGATTCATTTCTATTTCTTGGGGCCACAAACTAGTTTGGGGATTTATTTACTATCCTGTACTTATGCCATGTTACTGCTATATTTAAGATTGTGCGTGGAGCACCTGTACTATTTTGGATCGCGCCATGTTTTCGCGGTATCGACAAGCCCAGTCACACTTTCGGGTTCCCAGTCGTTTACAGCCGTCTTCGCAAACCCTGGATCTATTCCGGAGCCGGCCAACTTCGTTGCGGGTAGCTTAGTGGGTGGCCCCCTTAAATATTTCTGAATCCTGTAATCGCTTTGTCGTGAATGCCTCGTTGGGTTTTGATTTGGTTTTTCCGAGGTTGATCGAGTGTGTGTTGCTATTTGTGCACCCCTGCAGGGTAAATCTTTCTGAAAGCCGTGTCCGCGGTTATGGACGACTTGGAGCACAATTTCTCGATCATAGACAAGTATAACTAAAGTACCGCTTTTAATATGACTAAATACCTGACTAGTAAATAGTGCAATGCTCATGGAATGGTTAATAAAACTGCCAACGGATGGGTTGTTCGTCCACTTTCTCGTTGGTAAGCGAGAAGGAGGATGGATCTGTTAATTAAACTGTTATAACTGTTGTTTACTAATTAACGGACATCCGTCTATGATTGGTTAGGCGGATGGTCAGCGAGTATCTATAGACTTGTTAGTTATTATCTTTTGCTGCAATTGCGTCACCCCAGGTTATGTCCCCTTTAGAGGCATAAAGATTTGCTGAGTACCCCTAGGGTCTCACACGATAAATTGTTTGATTCATATGAACAGGTGTATTCGCAAGATGGATACTGGGTGGAGGAGACAGATGATGTTGGCAATGATCACTCGGTGTAGAGATTCCGGGGATGGGGATCCGCGAGATCTGTGGGCGGGATGTGTTTATTTATGTGGCATCTTATGCTGATTTGCTTCTTATCCGTACTCGGATCTTTTTTTCCCTCTTCCGCCTCATACTCTGATGTTTGATGTATGAGGAGGTATCCTAAACTATTATCTCTATCTAGGATATTTGGATCTTGCCGTATGGCGTTGCAATATTTCTATTTCTTTTAGATGGAATGGCTCTGAAAACTGTTGTATGGTAGCTTGCATACATACTCACTTGTGTATGTATTTGATCTCTTCGCCTGTTGCCTACGCCGCTCGCTCTTGTCCTGATATCTTGGAAGTGGTTAGGACGGGCGACGGGTCTACACGTGAGCGGTCCTCTGGGCCCCCGCTGTACTATTTTAACCACTTCCGCTTCATCCAGGCTTGAACTTAGAGCGTAGGGTCCGAGGTAGTTACAAAAGCCCAAATGCACAGGGCATTGTCCTCCTGTGTGGCGATGTCGGGGTCTTTGCGCTCCTATATGGCGGGCGGTAGCCAGAAGGTGGCCATGGATGATAGACAAGGACGGAGATGGTTGCTAGAAGCAGGGTATTAGAGATGGTTTGGTGTGGGGAAGGGAAGAGGTTAAATAGGAAGGAGGTGATCCAAGATTAATGTGGCAGATTACCGAAGCGAGGGGAGAATCAATGTCGCTGATGAAGCCGATGCGTGTGGCAAATATCGATGACAATGACTAGGGTAAGCGATTAGATGGAATGCTGACTCTACTTCCTTCACTCGATGGCCCAGTCATAGTTTTGTGGTGCGTCCAAAGTCACCGCGACCTCCCCAATCTGTGGGCCCTACGTGGATGACTAAGTTGATGGGTGAAAACAAATTGATAATGATAAAGTGTTGTGAAATGTGATTTAACAAATGTTAAGTTGTTTTAGCCAATATTCTTGTTAGAAAAAAATGCATACATTAAGTCAATTAGTAATAACTATCGACCCATATTGAGAATACATCCTAGTGTGCTATGAAAATTTTGGGGTGGTGAAATGATGGTTCTAGAACATGTTGGAGTTTTCTCTAGGTACTATTCAAAACGAATCCAGCTGCTCTTAACCATTGGATATAATAGCCCAACGGTCAGGGTTGGTGCTATGGATCCAACTCAAAACTTCTCCGTTATAGTAGTAGAGAAAAGTACCACCACCCGGTAGAATGGAAAAAAGAAGATCCAACGGCTAGCATTGTTATGATTCGCGAGTCTTGATCCATAGGTTAATACTCAAAGTTATCCGTGCATTATATAGTGGTAAGATAAGATAACAAAGACTATCAATAGTATCTTCTCAATGATGGAATGGATTAGAGGATCCAATAACTAGCAAGAATGCTGGGATTCGCGGGTCATGAATCAACGGTCAATATTCAAAGTTGTTCGCACACTATATATAAAAAATAGTGGTAAGATGAGAAAAGAAAGACTATCTATAGTATCTTCTCGATGCTAAAATGAAAATGAAGATCCAACATCTGACAATGTTGGGATTCGCATCTTGATCCAATGGTCAATATTCAAAGTTATTCGTACACTATATAGTGCTAAGAGAAAATGAGAAACATGTGTTTTGACACCTTTGAATACAAAAAAATGATATGGCTTCTTCACAATGTGTATTGGCTTAAGGTGCATGTACAGTCCTGGCTTTGACACGAACAACCAAGGTCATGAACATATTGACATCATATCTCTACTACTATAATGGAGCTGTTTTAATTTGAATTGGATCCATAGCACCAATCCTAACCATTGCGCCGTTAAATCCAATGGGTCAGAGCAGCTCGATTCGTGTTGAATAGTACCTATAGAAAACTCCACCATGTTCTAGAACCATCATGTCACCACCCCAAAAATTTCATAGCACAGTAGGTTGTATTCTCAATATGTGTAGATATATTATTAATAGACTTAATGTATCCATTTTTTCTCTAACAAGACTATTGGTTAATAATAACTTAATGTTTGTTAAATCACATTTTATACAGTGTATACGTGTGTGGCACGTGCCTTTTACTAGTAGTGGTAAGATAAGAAAAGAAAGACTATCAATAGTATCTTCTCGATGCTAAAATGGAAATAATGAAGATCGAATGTCTGATAATGTTGGGATTCGCGTCTTGATCCAACGGTCAATATTCAAAGGTATTCATACACTATATAGTGCTAAGAAAAAATGAGATACATGTGTTTTGACATCTTTGAATAGAAAAATGCTCTCGCTGCTTCACAATGTGTATTGGCCTATGGTGTATGAACATTCTGGTTTCGACCAGAATAGCCAAGGTCATGACCATATTGACATCATATATAGTTTATGATACAGTACCTGCATCTAGTATATTCATGCATCTTTTTCAACAAGATCTACTGAAAGTGAGAAGTGCATTGTTTTCTTTTGTTAAGCAAGTACTAGTCTTACCATTACCACTATCTTAACACTATATGGTGTACAAAAAACTTTGAATATTAATTGTTGGATCAAGACTCATGAATCCTAACATTTCCAGCCGTTGGATCTTCTTTTCCATTCTACCATCTAGAAGATTCGATTAATAATCTTCATCACAATGAAATACTATGCACAAACCTCAAAACACACTTCTCCATCATTCTAGAATCTTCCCCCCGTTTCTATAGACCATGTTACCAAAATTTACAAGCATTTTATTTTAGTGTCCTTTGTGCTACATCTATGGACTTGGATGTATTTTTTGTTTTTTGAGGTACTTGGTGTAACATGTACACATCCACTTACCGTGTTAATTAATTGAAGAATCTCGCTCCCTCGGGACATACCTTAGTCAAAAAAAAGTACCACCCAGTTTTTAGAAAAAGTGGGGACCATGGTTTCTTACAATTCACTAGTCTTAGAACATTTCAAGATTCCCTAGGGAACCGTGCCCACTTAAATAACTTTAGGTCGATTTAAAGAAATTAGGTCAAATTTGAACTACAAGTAAGCGCGGTTGATTCCTCTTGAATTTTCCTAACACCATCTGAAGGGACCCATGATGTCTATATATCAAGACTTAAGTTCCGTGGCGGAGTACTAAACACTAGTAGTACCTGCATCCAAGGCTCAAGGCATATTTGTAAAAAAAGTCAATCTATGCAAAGTTTGACCAAGTTTGTCGAAAAATATATTAATATTCACAATATGAAATACATACTCTTTGATACATCATGAAACATATATTCACATGGTATCTACTAATATCATACAGTAGTTCTTGATATTTCTTTAGAAGTTTGGTCAAACTTTTCGTAGCTTGACTTATCAAAAAAAGCCTTAGGCCCTATTTGGAACAAAGAAAATTCATAGGATTTTTGGAGGATAGGATTCCTATAGGAAAAATTCCTATGGGTTCGTTTGGGACAAAGGAATAGGAATCTAAGATTCCTTTGAAATTCCTATGGTATAGGCTATGTCACAGGAATTTTCTAGGAAAAATAACATGAGGTCTGACCTCATGTTTCATCTCCTTGGGTCTACAATTCATGCGGTTTTCCTGTGTGACATCCAAACGACACCCTAAAAAATTTCTCGTGGTATTGATTCATGTAGGAATTGACCATACATGATACTATATTAATTCCTGCATTTTTTCTATTCTGATGTTTTGCATTCCTACATTCCAAACAGGGTCTTAAGCTTTGGGATGGAGGTACTAGTGAGATGAGGGAAAAAACGAAGAGCAAGAGGAGCACGGAGAATAAAAGGGAGGCAGGGCGGGAGGGCAGCGTGATAGGGCACTTGAAGGCGGTGCGATGTCAGAGCAGAATTATGATGGGTTCCTGACATGAGGTTACTATAGCCTTTACAGCGTACACACTCTAGGAAATTTCAAGACTTATGTGCACTCAAAACAAAACAAATTTGTTTTGCTCTCAGTCGCCGCCTCACCATCCATCTCAGCACTCCCTCATCCACAGCTCTGCACATGTGTGTCTTGGTACGGCGGCTCAGCTATGTCTCCGGCGTGTGTGTTAGTGCACATGGGAAGGAACTGGGCATTGGCGGCAAAAATTAGTAGAATTCAAACTTCCGAATTTTTCTCTTCCTTTCCAAGCATCGGGAATGAAGGTTATTCAAAGTATGACCATATCGACATCATATCTCTATCTCTACTATTACTAGTAAGTTGCACGTGCCTTGCACGTGAGACCCAGATAGTAGACGTATGACATATCATCAATATATAAAATTATAATTGGTAAATCACAATAAATTATAAATTTGATCAAGATCTATAAAGTATGGGTGTATTCTTATACTTTGTATGTCATGTATAAGTCAAAGATTATTAGCTACCTAACACATGAAATTTTTAATAACATGGTCTAGAGAAAAAGGAGAAGATTCTAGTATGATAGAGAAGTGTGTTTTGAGGTTTGTGCATAGCATTCATTATGCCGAAGACTACCAATAGAATCTTCTAGATGCTAGAATGGAAAATAAGATCCAATGGCTAGAAATGGTGGGATTCGCAAATCTTGATCCAACGGTCAATATTCAAAGTTATTCGTACACTATATAGTGGTAAGATAATGGAGTAGTTTTCAATTAGATCCTTAGCACCAATCCTGACCGTTGGGCTATTAAATCCAATGGTTCAGAGCACATGGATTCGTGTTGAATAGTACCTAGAGAAAACTCCAACATGTTCTAGAACCATCATGTCACCACCCTCAAAATATCATAGCATAGTAGGCTGTATTCTCTCTACTACTACAATGGAGTAGTTTTGAATTGGATCCATAGCACCAATTCTGACCATTGGGATGTTAGATCTAATGGTTCAGAGCATCTGGATTCGTATTGAATAGTACCAAGAGTAAACTCCAACATGTTCTAAAACCATCATTTCACCACGCCCAAAATTTCATTGCACAGTAGGATGTATTCTCAATATGGATAGATAGTTATTACTAATAGACTTAATGTATGCATTTTTTTCTCTAATAAGAATATTGGTTAATAACAACTTAATGTTTGTTAAATCACATTTCATATAGTATATACGTGTGTTGCACGTCCCTTTTGATCAACACGTGAGACTCAGATAATAGACGTCTGACATATCATCACTATATAAATTTTTATTAGGTAAAGCATACAAAAATAGAATTTTGATCAGTATCTATAAAATATGGGTGTATATTTGGTTCTTGTACTTTGTATATCATTTAGAAGTCAACGATTATTAGCTATTTAAAACTTGAAAATTATGGTAACATTCTCTAGAGAAACGAGGGAGAAGATTCTAGAATGATGGAGAAGTGTGCTTTGAGTTTTTTGCATAATATTCATTCTGATGAAGACTATCAATAAAATCTTCTAGATGCTTGAATGGAAAAGAAGATCCAATGGCTAGAAATGTTGGGATTCACGAGTCTTCATCCAACGGTCAATATTCAAAGTTATTCGTACACTATATAGTGGTAAGATAAGATAAGATAAGATATATATTTAGAAAAACGTCAAAACACACTTATCCATCATTCTAGAATCTTCTCGATTGTTTCTCTAGACCATGGTTCTAAATTTTTTAATTATTAGGTAGCTAATAAACGTTTATTTCTACATGATATAAAGTGCAAGAACCAAATATACACTCATACTTTAGAAACGTGGATCAAATTCATAGATATTGCAAGCTTTACCTATTACAATGTTATATACTAATGACATGTCATGCTTCTATATATTATGTGAATTTCACGTGCAAGGCACATGCAGCTTACAGGTACTACTACGAAGAGCATGGCTGAGCTCCGTGATGGAGGAGCAGGACCCGACTACTAATTTTAATTGCTTGATTGTAGGGTCCTTTGTGTTAAATGTATGGACTTGGATGCAATTTTCACTTTTTAAGGTCCTTGGTGTAACATGTACACATGCACTAGGCGTGTTAATTATTAAAGCATCTCACTCCTTCGGGACATACCCCAGTCAAAAAAATAAAGTGCCACCACCCGATTTTTAGAAAACACAGACAAGTTTTGTTACAATTCCCTAGTCTTAGGATGTTTCAAGATTCTCTATATATTATCTAACTACGCCCACGCACTCAAATAACTTTGTCGATTTAAAGAAAGTAGTACAAATTTGAACTACAAGTAAGCGCGATAGATTCTTTCTTAAATTTGCAAGAGATCAAACAATTAGCAATATTAGAATCTGTAAATCTATATCCGATAATCGATGTTCAAAGATATCCGTGTTATATAACTTATTAGTAAGTTGCACATTCCTTGCACGTGAGAATCAAATAGTAGAAGTATATGCCATATCATTTTTCTCTGCTACTCTAAAGGAGCAGTTTTGAATTGGATATATAGTACCAATCCTAACCATTGGGATGTTAGATCTAATGGTTCAGAGCAGGTGGATTCATGTTGAGTACTACCTAGAGCAAACTCCACCATGTTCTAGAACCATCATGTCACCCTCCTAAAAAATATCATAGCATAGTAGGCTGTATTCTCAATATATGTAGATAGTTATTATTAATAGACTTAATGCATGCATTTTTCTCAAACAAGACTATTGGTTTATAACAACTTAATGTTTGTTAATCACATTTCATACAATATATACGTGTGTAGCATGTGCCTTCTACTAGTTTATATAAAATTATAATAGGTGAAGCCCAAAAATAATTATAATTTCGAGCAACGTCCATAAAGTACCGTTGGATCTTAATTCTATCCATTCTAGCATATAGAAGATACTATTGATAGTCTTAAGCACACTAAAAGATATGCACAAACCTCAAAACACACTTCTCAATAATTCTAGAATATTCTTCGTCATTTCTCTAGAGCATGGTGAGTACTATTAGGTAGCTAATAGGTTGACTACTACTACATGACACAAAGTATGAGAACCAAATATACAACGGATATTCGATGGACGTGGCTCAAAATTATAATTATTTTTGAGCTTCACCTATTATTATAGTTTTTAGTAGTCCTATTTATCAGATTTGGGTGAGCTGGCTTGAGGATTAACGTGGTACTACTACGAAGAGCATGGCTCAACTTCGTGATGGAGGAGCAGGACCTGACTACTAATTTTAATTGCTTGATTGTAGGGTCCTTTGTGTTAAATGTATGGACTTGGATGTAATTTTCATCTCTTTAAGGTCCTTGGTGTAACATGTACACATGCACTAGGTGTGTTAATTATTGAAGCATCTCGGTCCTTCGGGACATACCCCAGTCAAAAACATAAAGTGCCACCACCTGATTTTCAGAAAATGCGGTCAGGTTTGGTTACAATTCCCTAGTCTTAGGACGTTTCAAGCTTCCCTATATATTAGCTAACTACGCCCATGCACTCAAATAACTTTGTCGATTTGAAGAAATTAGGTCAAATTTGAATTACAAGTGAGCGCAAGATTCTTTCTTGAATTTGCAAGAGATCCAACAATTAGCAATGTTGGAATCTGTCAATCTATATCCGATGATCGATGTTCAAAGATATCCGTGTTATATATCTTATTAGTAAGTTGCACATGCCTTGCACGTGAGAATCAGATAGTAGAAGTATACGCCATATCTTTTTTCTCTACTACTATAAAGAAGCAGTTTTGAATTGGATCCATAGTACCAATCCTGACCGTTGGGCTGTTAGATCCAATGGTTCAGAGCAGGTGGATTCGTGATGAGTACTACCTAGAGCAAAATTCACCATGTTCTAGAACCATCATGTCACCCCCAAATTTCATAGCATAGTAGGTTGTATTCTCAATATGTGTAGATAGTTATTATTAATAGACTTAATGTATGCATTTTCTTAAACAAGACTATTGGTTTATAACAACTTAATGTTTGTTAATCATATTTCGTATAGTATATACGTGTGTGGCTTGTGCCTTTACTAGTTTATATAAAACTATAATAGGTGAAGCCCAAAAATAATTATAATTTTGAGCTACGTCCATAAAGTACCGTTGGATCTTAATTCTATCCATTCTAGCATCTAGAAGATACTATTGATAGTCTTTAGCACACCGAAAGATATGCGCAAACTTCAAAACACACTTCTCAAAAATTCTAGAATGTTCTTCGTCATTTCTCTAGAGCATGGCGAGTTAGGTTGATTACTACTAAATGATACAAAGTATAAGAACCAAATATACAATGGATATTCTATGGACGTGGATCAAAATTATAATTATTTTTTGAGATTCACCTATTATTATAGTTTTTTAGTAGTCCTAATTATCAGAGTTGGGTATGTGGGTTCAAATCCTTCGCGTGCTAGAAAAGAGATTTTATTGTGCACGCTATCTAGCAGGGAGGAAAGAAATATGGGTTCACGTCCTTTCCTAAAACACAGTCTACGTGACGAGTGTTAGGTCCGCAGCATAGAAAACAAAAAATTTCCTACGGTGTAAACTACACGCCAAGATCTATCTACTAGGTACAAAGCAACGGATGGACATACATCCAACGAGAACTTACCCTCGAAGACAACGAGTTTTGTTAACGAGTAGGAACTCGTGGTTGATATAGTCGTACACTTGCCGATCTCAAGATCATGAGGAAGTCGGAGCAGGTCCGGCTCCAGCACGTCCTTCAGATCCAGCTCTAGCACCACCAAGTCCAGCACCGCAAAGCAGTGGTGCATCCGTGATCGCACACACGTCCGGTACCCGACAACCTCCGTCCCTCGCTCCAGCAAAGCAGCGGAAGAAGCAACTCCTTTCCAGATAAAGCCACCGGAAACATGTATCTCGCTAATCCGAGACCATGGGAATAATACAAGAGGGGAAGAGAGATCCTTCACAAGGAGGTGTGTGTGAGAAGTGAGGAGAGGGTGGCCTTTTATAGGAGGAGGGGGGTGCGCCTCCTTCATGGCCGGCGCATGGAGGAGGTGCCTCTTCACCTCCTCCATTCATGTGGTGGTAACCCCTCCACATTAAAATGCCTCTTCACATTCCCTTTTAAAGTCTCCACTTTACATGCATTAAATTTCTCCAAATTTAATGCTCTCTCATTTAATAAAACTCTTTTATTATTTTTATTCAGAATTTTGTTAATTACTTTAATTAACAAACATTCACATAAAACCCCCTGCAACATTTCAATATTACATGCAGAACCAATTTCAGCAATTTCACCCGAAATAGTTTCGGTGTCTATTGAAATAATTCCAGCGCTTTCTTAAATCTTTATCTGAAACATATTTGCTCCAAATGGTGTCGGTATCCCTTAAGTGTGTCACCCTACGGTTCGCGAATAATGCAGACATGATCGAGACCCCTCTCCGATCAATAATCAGCAGCGGGACTTGGAGATCCGTACTGACTCCTACACATTCAATGATGACTTCTGTGATCGTGAGAACCTTTAATGCTTGTAACTAAATCCATTTGTCTCGCGATATATTACATGTCCGAGATTCGATCATCGGTATCTCCATACCTAGTTTGATCTCGTTAACGACATGCACTCTTTTCTCGTTCCCGTGATATAACATTCTAGTGATCACATCACTTGCTTGCAAGCTATTTCAATGTGATATCACCAAGAGGGCCCAAAGTATATCTATCCGTCATCAAGATTGAAAAATTCCACTCTTGATCCATGAGCCTCAACATAACACCTTCGTAACACTGAACCCATCTTTATAGTCACCCTGTTACGGTGTGACGTTTGATGTTATCAAGATACTCTTCCGGTGTTAGCAATTAACATGATCTCATGGTCTAAGGAAAAATATTACTTCGTATGATGTTATAGCAATATAAACATAATGACTTTGATCGTAATGCTCTACTTCGGATGAATGTTCATCACATCATTCCACCAATGTTGTGACCTCGTTATTAACAACATCCAATGTCCATGATCAGGAAACCTTGATCATCTTGTTAATCAACGAGCTAGTCTATAAGAGAGGCATAACTAGGAACCCTTTTTGTTTATTAAACACACATGTATTGACGTTTCCGATGAATACAATTATAGTATGTAAAATAAACATTTATCATAAACATGGAATAAGATAATAACCACTTTATTATTGCCTCTCGGGCATATTCCCTTCAACGAGACGGTACAATACGGAGCTAGGACGTGACAGCTTGCTAGTCTAGCACTCTAGCTATAACTCCAGCAGGCGTCCTCGATCTAGTTCAGAAGACCGACAAGGGAACACGCAAAATTAACACCCCTCGTTCAAAGAGCCTCCCATCTTCCCCATCTCCGGCGATTCCCATTCGCTAATGCTAGTTAGCCGCATTTTGGATCCTCTCCAGCGCCACACTTCCTAAATTTTCCTAGCCATTTCTCACCCGCTGCATCGGTTCTTGCAGGCCTCCATCACTCTCCAAGAAACCCCAACAATAATATTTGAATCCACCCTCGCCCACAGTCCATCCAAACGCAATGGCGGATTCGATGCACAACATTCGGTACGGTGGCTGGAGCAAGGTCAACGACGACGCCTTTGGAGAAGTCGCTATGCGTATGGACACTATCAGCGCCGTCCGGCTGGCTGCATGCTCCAAGGAGTTGCGCCGCCAAGTCGTCATCAAAAAAGGTAGCAGATGCCCCAATGTCGGTTGCGGGACATTGGTCACCTTCCACGACTTCCTCAACCACAAGATGGTGTGCCGACACGGCCCGTGCAACTGCACTGAGCCTAGCTGCGAGTTCGCCGCCCCGCCCGCAGCACTCCTCGCTCACCTCGAAAAAGCCCACTCAATTGAAGTGTAGAGTTTCCACTACGGCGAAGAACATAGGTACATCTCTTAGCCTTTCCTGGCACGTGGCTCATGGAGAGTAGAGACCGTGGTATCCGGGGACGATGGTACATTGTTCGCTGTGCGATTTGACAAGCTTGACTATGGCCTCGGCGTATCCGTCTAGTGCGTTAGGTCGGTGGCGTGCTTGTTTCTACGGTACATGGTGGAGTTGCACTTTTATAAACCTACAATGATTGGAGAGAACCTAGAGGAGTTCGTCGAATATAGCCTGTTTTTCGAGCCGAAGAGGAGCGCGTCGCCGGCCTCCATCAGGATTACTGAAGATTACCTTAATTTCCTGATTAAGAAACATGATAGGTTCACACTAGATTACTCATTTTGCATCCACACTGTGGGAGATGGCAAATATGACCATCACGATTCTGATGATGATCTTCCATTCAAGTTTGTTTAGATCAAACGCTAGAGATGATCTAGCATTTCCTTTGAAACATGGCTCTGTATTTTTTTATTGGCAGTGCCTGGATATCAGGCGCCTGAGAACTTCTTATATGTATATTTAGCATGCTGCAATTTAGTCCGCAGTTTCTTACTTCCTTTAGAAATCCTAGGTTCATCTCTCAGCCGCTGTCGGCACCATGCTCATCAAGATTAGAGAACATCGGATCTAGAGACGAGAGTATGGTGTTCGCTATGCTATTTGACATGCTCGAGTGGGGTGATATCATCGTATCCGTCGTGTGCGTTAGGCCGGATGGGTGCTCGTCGCCCTTGTACAATGTGCAGTTCACCGTCTATCACCTGTCACCAGAGGCTGGGTTTTGGGAAGGTGTAGTGCACAATTCCTTCACTCCTAGGACCAGGGCGGTGCCTGGCATCATGCAGAACGAAAAGCATTCCATGGTTGTGTACCTTCAAACTTCTCAGGACCAGGGCCTATGTTACTCAATATGCATCCATCACGATGGATAATTCCAAATTAACCATTCTACTATCTCAGATTTTTTTATCCCACTTTCACTACATACCACTGACGTACGTGTACCGAAGGTTGGATTTTGGATGCAGAGTAGTACTAGTATAGCACTAGTTCTTGTACTTCGGACTATTATGTACTACTATATACCGGTACTGGTAGTACTTGTTTAGATCAAAGACAGGAGATGGTCTTGCTTTGCCTTTATTCTGCCATCGCTATTACTAAAATATTTTGTTTAACCTATAGTAATGTACTATTACTTGTTTTGATCAAGTGCATTAGTTTATCTTGCTTTTCTTTTGAAATTTAGGATTGTCACAATTATCTAGATGAGTCTTGGGCATTTGGGGTTGCATATGGGGGGTCACACAGGCATTGTCACTTGATTGTCAGTTTTTCTTGCTCCAATAATCAAGTCTATTTTTTGAGCTGGAACAAGAACTGATTCTCTCTGTACTGCTATTGAATTTCAAGCAGGAAAGCTACTGAATCTCTCAAATGTTCTGTCGTTGCTATTACTAAAATATTTTGTGGAACTGATACTGATGTACTGTACTTGTTTAAATCAAGGGCAGTATCTAGTCTGGCTTTTATTTTGAAACATGGCCTTGTCGCAATCTAGATGAGACTTGGGCATTTTGGGTTCCGTTTGGGAGTCACACAAGGATTGATCATCAGTTTATCATGCTCCAATGGTCGAGCATTTCCTTTCAAACATGGCTCTCTGTACTGGGAGCTAGAACTACTTGCTTAGATCAAGTAGATTTTCCTTTGAAACAACGGCCTTGCACATGTACTACGTATCTACTCCCTCCGCTTTAAAATATATAAAGATATTTTAGCTTTTGTGAAACGCGTTTATCTAGACTCTTTTTAGTGTGTAGTTCAGAGTGAACCCATATACTAAAAGGGGTCTAGATACACTCGTTTCACAAAAGGTAAAACATCTTATATTTGAAACGGAGGGAGTACTACGTATGTTTTATCACAGTCAGGTTACTCATATTTACTTTATCATTTTTTCTTATAATATTTAGCATACTGCAATTTAGTCCGCTGGATCTTACTTCCTTTAGAAACTCCACGTATATCTCTCAGCCGTTGTTGGCACCGCGCTCATCGAGAGTAGAGAAGATCAGATTAGGGGATGATGGTATAGTGTTTGCTCTACTATTCGACATGCGCGAGTCGAGCGACATCAGCGGATCCGTCGTGTGCATCAGGCCGGACGCATGCTCGTCGCCCTTGTACAATGTGCTGATCACTGCCTATTACCCGACAATAGAGCTGGTGTTTTGGGCCTGTACAATCTGCAGTTCCTCCACGCCTGGGAGCTGGGAGGTGTCGGGCATTATCTGGAGGAAAAACATTCCTTTATATTCTGAAGTGAACCATCTCATATTACCGGCTTGCATTACTCAAATGCATCAATCACAGGGGAGAATCCTCAATTGACACAATATTTATTTAACCCGCTTAGGGATCTCTATGTGTTGGAGGGTGGATTTTGGATGCATAGTAGTACTAGTATAGTACTAGTTCTTGTACTACCTAGTATTTTGTACTATTATATACTGGTAGTACTTGTTTAGGTCAAGGGCAGGAGAGGGTCTTGCTTTGCCTTTGTTTTGTCATTGCTATTACCAAAGTATTTTGTTGAACTAATAGTGATGTACTGTTACTAGTTTAGATCAAGTGTAGCAGATTGTCTTGTTTTTCTTTTGAAACCTAGCATTGTCACAATTATCTAGACGAGTTTTGGGCATTTTGGGTTGCATATGGGGGGTCACACAGGCATTGACGAAATGAGGTCGTATTCGCACAGAAGCAGACATGATCATCAGTTTTGCTTGCTCCTATGATCGAGCCTATTCGTAAAACAGGGCAAACTGATCGTGCGCCAACGTTTTTTGAGATGGAACAAGAACTTATTATCTCTGTACTGCTATTGAATTTCAAGCAGGAAAGCTACTGAATCTCTCATATGTTCTGTTGTTACTATTACTAAAGCATTTTGTGGAACTAATACCGATGTACTGGTACTTGTTTAAATCAAGGGCAGTAGATAGTCTTGCTTTTCTTTTGAAACATGGTCGTGTCACAATCTAGATGAGACTTGGGCATTTTGGGTTGCATACGGGGGTCACACAGGCATTGATGTGAGAAGAAGGTACTCAAAGCAGACTTGATCATCAGTTTTGCTTGCTCCAATGGTCGAGTGTGTTTGGTGAAAAGGACAAATTGATCACGCGAGAAGGTTTTTAGAGCTGAAATAAAAGGTGGTTCTCTCTGTACTGATATTTGTATTTTATTGTCTGTATTGCTAAATTGGTCAATTTTGAAATGGTGCTGAATTGGTCAAGTGCTCCTGAATATGAACTTCGAATCTGTTGATAATTTTTCTACCTTACTCTGTATTGCTGAATTTTGACATGAATAGCTGCCAAAAAGATATATCGCTTTTCCCTCTCCCTCTCTAAGGTCTTTGTTTCGGATCTGGCCGAGCACATCACAATGCAATTTTTATTAACCAGGAGAAGACATCTAGTACTCCTTAGCTCATTCGGCCCCTCTTTAGCCCAGAACTATTTGGTATTTTCGGGGTCAGGGGACTACTGACCACAACCCAGTGAAATTTGAGAAAGGAGCCTATGGAGCATAGCCGAGAACATATTAATTTGGCCATTTTGGGGTCAGGGGACTGTTGAGCACAACCCACTAAAATTTGAGAATGAAGCCCATGGAGCATAGCCTATAGAGTATAACCCACGTAGAGAAGCCTATGTAGAATAGCCAAACTCTTTTTAATTCGACCTTTTGGGCATTGCCCCCCACCTCTCAAAATAAAAATAAAAACTATGCCTACCCATGTTTTTAAGAAAATACTCCATTATTTGGCATTTTATAGATTGAGGTGGCAAGAGCGCTGCCCTTTTATATTTTAAAAGAGATAAACATACACACGGAATATTTTTAAGAAGACTAATACATAAATTGTAGTACTAATAAAAGTTTAATAATATTTATTCTATAAATATCTTTGTTGTAATGGCAATACACTCAGTTTACGTTTATTTGATTTGAAGGTCTTTTGTTCGAATCGTATCTTGGATTTACATTTTTTTTCTTCAGGCAATATCGCATTATGGAGAGGCTGACATCACGGACCCACCAGCATGCAACGTCCCTGGAGTTTGTTTTGAGGGTCGGTTCAAAAAAAGTTTAAATACTTGTACAGAAGGGCTCACATCGGGGACCAACCAGATATAACATATAAGGCTGCATCGGGGACCCACGAGCCATAACATGCTAGAGAGGCTGACATAAGTGCCCCAACAGTAAGACCATACACGGCTGCCACGGTGAAAACTGCGGACGCGGCTGGAAAAAAAGTCCATCATACACACGTTGTACTTATAGAGAAGCTGACATCTCAGACCCAGCAGGCCCAAGCATAGCCCATGAAATCAGCCTATCAGCTCCAAGCATAGCCCAATACCTTCTAATTCGGTGTTTTGCAGTCTTGTGGCCACCGACCATAGCCCATTCAATTTAGGAGTGAGATCATGGAATATAAGCCATGACGAATAGGGAATCTGCCCCGAGTTAGCCCATAATCTTTTTAATTTGGCCTTTATGAGTATTTTTTTTGTACTCTGAGGCTGACATCTGCGACCCGAAAAACAGTCCAGCATACACACGTTTCTTTCAAATAGAGGCTGTCAGCTGGGACCTAGCATAGACACGTTTCCTGCACATAGGTGGTTGACATCTGGGACCCAACAAGTTGCCAAGGTCAAAATAGCGGACATGGCCAAAAAAAGTCCATCATACGCACGTTTCATTAACAAAGAGGCTGATATGTGGGACCTAGCAGCGCGACCTTATACAGATGTTGCATCAAGCAACGTAGCTAGTTCGAAACAGGGAGGCGCGAGTGAGAAAAAAGTTCAGCATATACACGTTTCTTTTAGTGAGAGGCTGAAATAGGGGACCCAGCAGCGTGAGCAAATGGCAGATTTCGTCGATCAACGCTATCTAGTTCGGAACAGGGTAGCTCTAGAGAAGAAAAAAATTCCATCATACCCATGATTCTTCTAATGTGAGGCTGACATAAGGGACCCACCAGCCTAATAATGGTTGATGCAGCGAGCAAAGCTATCAAGTTTAGAACACGAAGGCACTATAGAGGGTAAAAAATCCATCATACACACGTTTATTCTAATAAGAGGATGACATGTGTGGCCCAGCATCGTGATTAAACGATAGATGCATCGAACAATGCTACCAAGTACGGAACAGGTAGCGCGAGCGAAGGAAAAAAATCCATCAGACACACGTTTCTTCTAATGAGAGGAAGACATGTGGGGATCAGGAGGTTGGTTAAACGGTAGATGCGTCGAGCAGCGCTATCAACTCAGAACGGGGTAACGTCAGCGAAGGAAAAAAATCCATCATACACATATTTCTTCTAATGAGAGGATGACATGTGGGTCCCAGGAGGTTGATTAGACGGTAGATGCATCGAGCAGCTATTAACTTCGGAACAGGGTAGCGCGAGCGAAGGAAAAAAATTCCATCATTCACATGATACTTCTAATGAGAGGCTGACATGTGGGACCTAGCAGCCTGACTAAATGGCAGACGCCTCGAGCAAGGTTATCGAGCTCAAATCAGGGAGGCGCGACTGAAAAGTATGGTCCGCTAGAGACACTAACGTCTAGGACCCACACGCCTCAAAAGACTTCGGTGAGTCAACATCGTGCGAGGAAACGAAAATCTTGCTTCTGCCATGCGCCATCCGAGCTTCCTCCATGTTTTTAGCAGATCCGTGGTAGTAGAGGGCCGCGAAAACAGAAAAAAAAGGTTTTCATTGGCCACGGCCGAGCCGAGAATTTCGCCGTGGAAGACGCGCCTTCTACGATGACCGTCAGGCCAAGTCGTTGCGGAAGGGAACTTTTCTTGTAGTGGTATGTGGAGAGGTCCCTTCTCCCCTGGCTCCTTGGCTCTTTATATTGGCCTAGGGGTGCCTCCAATAGCCCCCAATACGTTCCTTATGACCTAAGGAAGGTCTAGAAACAAACGGGGCCGGATTTTATGAAGAAATACGTGCAGAACAGCTGTTTCCGTGCGTCCAGGCCCGTGGTACGGGCGGACGGTATGGGTGGTCTCCGCCCGTGTCACTGGTTGTTATCGGTACGGTAGCTTTCGTATTTTGGCCGGAATTTCTTCATAAAACTCCGATTTGGATGTTCTTTGGCTCGTTGGATTCGTACGGACGAGGCCTACAAAACCATAGCCTTGGATCATCATTTGGAGTTGATGAAAAAATCAACTTTTTTCTCCCCTCAAATGGCTAAGTCTTGGGCCCGCAACTCCTCCATATTGAATCCTTTTGGCTCCATTTATCCATGATTCTCCATAGCATCTACACACAAATCAAAGATAAGAAAAAGTTAATAAAATCCTAATAAAATTACTAGTTGTGCAAAGCCCATGTGAAAATGAATGAGAACTAGTAATCATACATAATATGCATAGTTATAGATAGATATAGCATGTAATAAGTGAAAATATGAATAATTTGTAAACTCAAATATGCATCAATTTTGGAATCGTCAACCGCATGCGTGTCTCCTGAAGAATGGCGCAAAGAGACAGTAGCTAGCTGCTGGAGTGAAGGCGCGAGTTGGAAAGTTTTGGCACGCGCGGGGTATGTGTCCTAGTTGGCAACAATATTCACGCGAAATATCAGCCACAATTTTCTCCCTCGTTTTTTCTTCCTTGTTGAGGTTTGGAAACAGAGCTCATGAAATTAGCCTCTCAGACCCAAGCATAGCCTAAAACCTTCCAATTCGGCATTTTGATTGCCTTGTGGTCGCCGACCATAGCACATTAAGTTTTGGAGTGAGCCCATGAAGAATAGGACATCCGCCCCCAGTTAGCCTAGAATCCCCAAAAAAGCTCTGTCTACCTATGTTTCTTTGAAGAAACTACTACATTACTAGTAAGTTCCACATACCCTGCACGCGAGACCCAGATAATAGACATATGATATATCATCACTATATAAAATTATAATAGATAATGCTCAAAAAATTATAATTTGATCGACATCTATAGAGATGGGTGTATATTCGGTCCTTTATTTGGTACCATGTATATTTGGGCCAAGCAATGGACCAATGTCAAAACAACGGACGGGGATGAAAAAAAGTCCATCATGCACACGTTTCATTTACAGAGAGGCTGATAGATGGGACCCAGCAGCACAACCTTATAGAGATGTTGCATCGAGCAACATTGCCAAGTTCGAAACAGGGAGGCGTGAGCGATAAAAAATCCAGTGTGGTGAGAGGCTAACATGGAGGACCTAGCAGCCTGAATAAACGACTAATACAGTGAACAATGTTATCAAGTTCGACCAAAGAAATAGTATAACATACACACGCCTTTTCAGGGTCAGGGAACTGCTTTTTTAGCGCAGGGTCAGGGAACTGCCACTACAACAGGATCCCCCTAGAACAACGCATGAATCTGTATCTAAACATCCATATAGGCGTTGCTAGAACTCTTACCAACAGCCTTAGTATGCGTTGTGTTTTTGGGCGTTGCTAGGATATAATGCAACACATATAGATGCGTTGGTAACTAATGAAAAGAGCGTTGCAAAGGTTGCAACAAATTTCGGACAACACATGTATCCGTTGGAAGATGATGTACAAGGATTAGAGATTTGTTTCAAAATTATATATTATTTTATATAGTGTGTTGATCGCTTCAAAGGTGGTATTTTTTCATGAAAAAGAGTATATAGGCTTCATAAGCAAGTGTATATAGATTTCATAGGATACGTACGAATATTGCAAGAAGAAACGGTTTAATATTGACTATTCAAATCTCCATCCCATACATGGAAATAATCTTTTGAGTACACAGCTTACAATCTTGCTTCAACATATGACACTCTAACTAATCCTATATGTATTATTTCTAAGGTTCTTCCTTATAATACGCAGATTGAGATCCGAATATAGCAGTACTTGCTGGTGCGTGGACCTGCAAAGACAAAGTTTGAGTTTTAGAATCAACATGGAAAATACAAAAGTTCCTTTCTGATAGCAACTCAATAAATATTAATATGGCTATATGTAGGAACACAAGTGGGCACATTATAGACCATCAACTAGACCAAAAGGTATAGTAATTTATTATGGAAATTTAATAGTTTCAAGTATAATAGGAATTTACCACTTAGGCTATTAGTTATCTTCTATCATTTGGATCAGAGTAAATTAGTTATTTACAATTAGGGACTAAACAAATACATGACTATTATCTTTTGAACATTCACTTTAGAACTAACATATAAGATATCCAACCTTGCCATAGAAACTTGTAGAAGAAACAACACATAAGCACTAAAAAAGCTGAACAAGGAATTGGAGGAAACATGGGAGGAGGGGAACTTACATGGGGGCACTTGTGACAATGGAATCATTTTGACAACATCAAAACAGATTAGAAACTGCTCTTCCTGGTCGTAATTTGATAATATTTTCCTATATGCATATATCCTAGAAATATAAGCCTGTTAGAAATGGATCCCAAGCTTGAATCTATATGGATTTCTTGTTTTATAAGTAGAGATGTCAACCTAAAAATAAAAAAAATACATGTATGTGAAAAAACTTAGTCACTTGGTTGGATAATTCCTGTATCCGTTGAACTGCTCATAGCTAGAATATAAATGTAAATCAAACCAGCAATCATTATTGGTATCCAGGACCGCATGATTTGAAAATAAGAAGTGCATAAATTCCTCACACATTCTGTTAGGACAATTTAGAGCTAGTTATCGATCAGAATATAGTAGTTTACTAAACTGTATGGACTGGACGAGCATTATTGCACTGCTTTAAGTTTAGCTATTGAGGTACTAACCCAAATAAAATAAAATAAAATGTGCACATCACTTCGGAACAGATATTCATATAGCCCACATGTCCTCTGATTACAATCGATCCTTTCTGGCTTCAGTCATGCAGACTCAAGTGTGATTTTGTTAAGGCGTATGTTACCTTGTTGGAGGCCGCCGTTCCATGTTAAATACCCGGTTAACCAACAACCACCGGAAGGGATTTACATGAGTTTGTTACAAACTATTTTATCTCTATCTATCTCTATCTAATCGATGCTCACATCTGGCTCGGTTACAACGTGTTACACAAGAGTCGGAACAGCTACAACTAATCAACTCCGCTAACACACCCCCTCAATCATAACTTATCTAAGTTAAGATTGTTCCTGAACTGTTGTAGCTAGTGCACTGACAATGGTTTGGTAAATCCATCTGCAACTTGATCCCCTTAGGAATAAATTGGATATCCAATAATTTTTGTGCCACTCGTTCTCTAACAAAGTGGTAATCAACTTCAATATGGTTAGTTCTAGCATGAAATACAGGATTGGCTGACAGATATGTTGCTCCCAAATTATCACACCATAGTTGATCAGTTTGAGGATGCTGTATTTTTAATTCAGTCAAGAGAGTTTGTACCCACATCACTTCTGCTGTGGCATTTGCCAGGGACTTGTACTCTGTCTCAGTACTTGATCTTGAAACAGTTGCTTGCTTTCTTGCACTCCAATTTATCAAGTTTGGACCAAGATAGACTGCAAATCCTCCTGTAGACCTTCTATCATCCGGGCATCCTGCCCAATCTGCATCAGAAAAGGCACTGACTAGCATAGAGGAAGCCTTGTTAATTTTTAACCCAATATTGGTTGTCTCCTTGAGATATCTCAATATCCTTTTAACAATAGTCCAATGTATCATAGTTGGCGAATGCAAGAATTGGCAAACTTTGTTGACAACAAAGGATATATCTGGGCGAGTAAGAGTCAAATACTGTAATGCTCCTACCACACTTCTATACCTTATTGCATCTTCATTAGTGAGAGATTCACCTTCATGTGCCGACAATTTCTCACTTGTCGACATAGGAGTGTTAGTAGGTTTACACAATGTCATACCTACTCTCTTGAGTATATCCTTGGCATATTTTTCTTGTGTCAACATTATTTGTCGTGGTGGTGTCACGGCAGATGCCATGGATAGGCTAAAGGTGGGGACTAATATGCACTAGGGGAATCCAGGGAGGGATAGTGAGGTGATTCCACATACAGAAGTTTTATATCTGATTCACTTCCAAGGTTTACAAGTGCTCCTAGAGTTGTCTTGGGGAGAGGAGGAAGAAGGGACTCTCTTACTCTCGCCACTAGCTAACCAGTAGAACCTAACCCTTCTACAAAGGCCATAGCCCTCCTTATATAGGGGTGGTTAGGTCTCCACTTAGGGCATATGTGGAGGCATATTCTAGGGAATATGCCTCCTCCCAAAATAGTAAGCCGACCGGGTTACTTTCCCCCCCCCCCGTCACCCATGAAGAGGCTACGTGAGCCTCTGCGGCGCCTGCGTCACCCGACATTGGCTTCGTCACCTTTGTCGGCCACGCCTCGCTGGTCATGCCTCTGTCCGCTTCGCTCATGCCGTGCGTACCGGGGCTACTTTTGACCAGCGAGATTCCTTCCTTCTCCTAGAAGCTTGACATGACCCGGATCGTAGTTGATCCGGCCACATCCGTTCCTGCATGAAAGTTAGATACATCTTTCCGACTTACGGCTTAAGTCAGTTGAGACCAAGTTAGGTGGACGGCCCCCGGTCCGGGTTACTCCGTGATTCGGCCTGCCTTGAGGTGGCCCGGCTAGCATCCGCTTTGACCTTGCCGAACCTCGGCTAACTCGGCCTTTATACCCCGGCGTGACCCTACTCGGGGGTATCCCCCCAACATTAGTCCCCGAAGCTGGTGCGGTCTTAGCTGCCTTGGCCGCTAAGGCCACATCAGGTTCCATTTCACTGAGCTTAGGATCTTATTTCCGAGTTACCTCCTTATCTCGGATTCTATGGATTTACTTTCCCTTGGCACATTCCAAGTTTTCACTTGCTGGCCGGGTTACCACATTCTCATCCGGGTTGTTCTTCCTTCTCTCGTACGCTTCCCCACGTGGAGGCTAATCATCACATCTCCCCATTTTAAGGGCCAGCCACAGTAACCACCGCAGTTACTGTCAGGAGTTACCGTGCGCACGTCACGTTACGCCTGCCTCCTTGTTAATTGCATCAATGTGTCGCGTCATGGGATCTGCTGCGCCCTGTGACCTTCCGTGGGGCCTAATGCTGATTGGACAATCCGGTGTGTACACGGCCACACCGTGTGGCGTAACCGCAAAACACGATCCCACTTCCCCCTCGAGGGAGTGGTTAAATAGGGGAGGGGCGCGCCCCTTAGGTCTTTTCCCCCTTCCGCGCCCCTCTGCCTCCAGTTCCTCTTCTTCGTCTTCTCCCGCGACAGCACCGCCACCACCTCTTCTAAGTAGTAGCGCCGCCGCCATACTGCTTCCACACGCCTCTGCGTCGCCGCTGTCGCTGCACACCTCCTCCGCCACGGGTCGCTGTCAGTCTAGGCCGTTGCCCCCCACCGCCGCTAGCGCCAGTGAGGGCAGCGAACTCGAGTTGGCAGAGGAGGAGCTCGCCGTCGCCGAGCAAGAGATGGAGGAAGACGCCGCCACGGCGGACCATGGTGCGTGGGCTGGATCCTGGGTCTGCCAGGATGACCTGGACTGGCTCTACCGAACCAGGCGCATCCCCGCCGGCGTCACCGCGCGCCTCGCCTCCACCGAACTCACCCCCTCACCCAATCCGGGTGAGTATGTGGTGTTCTTGTCACATTTCTAGCGGGGCTTCGGTTTGCCGGTCAGCGATTTTTTCGACGACTGGTTGAGCACCTACGAACTCCAGCCGCACAACCTTCTTGCCAACGCAATCACCTCTCTCTGCTTTTGCCTCCACGATCGAAGGTTATGCCGGATTATGGCCCACGAAGGAGCTATGGATCCGGTTTTTTGGCCTTCGTCGTAACGTAATTTCGAACATTCAGCTTGATCCGGAGGACAAGCTGCTTACGCAGTTCGAGGCTGCGTCCATCTCTCCTCGGAGGCTATCCGTCTTCCCCCGAGTCACCGGGCTGGACTCCTGCAAGGGATGGGCCCGGACTTTCTTTTATGTTCGGAACGACGGCACCGAAGACTTGATCTGGCTGCTCCCTTATGCTCTGGTCCTCCTAACCCGGAGTTGTGGGACGTTGTCCCCAAGAAGCCCACGGCCTTGGCCAACCAGGTCAATAAAAGGTTCACGGAACTGAAGAAGCTCGGGTTGCGCAACGAGGATGCCATGATCACGTTCGTCCACAACCGGATCTCCCCCTGCAGAAGCGCACTCACAAAGTGTGTCACATGACCTGGGGCCGCGACCCCAACCGGACCTCGTCCTTCGAGTTGAGCAACACGGAGATCTATCGCCGGGTCAAGGCTCTCTTCACCACCCACAAGGACTTCTCTTCTGAGTGGACATGGGGAATTGAGCACTTTTGCCGTGATAGGCTTCCTCCCGCGGTAAGTTTTGTGCCGCAAACTTTCTCCGAATTAAACCTTATGTCGGTCGCTGTTGTATTTTTAACTCTGTTGTCTGTTCTTTTCCTTAGCTATTCCTTCAGCAAACCCTCGAAGATGGCACCGATCCCACCCTTAAGTGGGCGCCTGACCGGGAGACCTCGGACGAGGAAGAGCCAGATCAGGAGATGTTCCTTCCAATGACCGACGCTACGAAGCGACCCACCGGTAAACTCTCTTCCATTAGAGATTGGCCTGATGATGAAGATGACTCGGATGTCAAGGTGATGGAAGCTCTTGCCGTTTTCCCCCTTTCTTATGCTTTTCCGGCATCAGCTAACCCCGATGGGCAGATCCATGAGGACCCTCCCCTTGCCGTGGGTGACCCTATTCCGGTTGCACCGAAGAAGAAGCGGGGAGCTACTTCAACTTCTTCCTCCGGACCTTCTCAGCCTACCAAAAGGCAAAAGAAGTCCAGGGACAAAACTGCCTCCAAGCCTGCAACCAAGGCCCCTGCACGAAGGGCTCAGAAGCCTAAGGATCCCCTAACCTCGGATGCGTAAGCCTCTTTTCCCTCAGCCACTTACTTGTTCTTGTATTGTTTTAGTTTCTCATCCGACATTGTTTGATTCGGAAGGGCCACGGTGGAGGTCCCCCAGAGTCGGTCTGGCATTGCTTCGTCGCTCCGACCCAGCCCTTCTCCCCCTCGTGGCGACGAGCCATGCCTGCTGAGCCCTATTCCAGAGAGTTCTGCGGCTGCTCCGGGTTCTGCTCCACCTCGTCAAGAGGGGGGCAACCTTGAAGTGGGGGAGACTGGCCCAGCCAAGGCGACGGCATCCACAACTTCGGATCTGCCGCAACCAGCTACCACCGAGACTACCTCAGCACCTCCACCGAAGAAGAAAACAGCACCAGCACCAGCACCAACTCCGGCACCAGTACCAACTCCAGCAGCAAGAGCGCCAGCAGCAGCACCAAGCCCAGCAGCAAGAGCACTAGCGCCAAGCTCCTCCGCCTCGTCCGAGACTTCTCAGTCTCGGCGAGAAAGTACCCAAACAGCTCCCAAGGGAAAATCTGCTGCAACCACTTCCTCCTCCCAGCAGCCCAAGGGCAAAAAGGCCCCTGACGCCACCAGGACTGCGTTCGTCGAGGCTAGACAGCGCACTCTCGCATCCATGCTTCCCAAGAAGCCTCCAGCACCGAAGGACGCCCCTGCCGAGCCAGCTGATGCGCAACAGATGGTTTTGCACACCAGCCCGGCCCTTGCCCTGGTTGAGAGGAGGGAGGCGCATGCGAAGGGCTTGGTGGCGCCCCATATGCCCACCGGCGAGCGATACCCTCCGAGCCTGATCGAATTCGTCAAGAATTGGAACAAGGCGGAGTTCGTCCACAACGACGATCTTCTGGAGAAGTTCGGCCCCGCTGAATTTTCTGCTCAAATGAACACAACCGCTAAGGCAATTAACCTCGCGGGTCGGATGATGGAGGTACGTTACTTCCCCCTTTTCCTTAGCATGTTGTAGATATTAATGATATAACCATTAGTCCCCGAGACTCAGGGGGAGTAACTTATTACTCGGCCGGATGCTCCTTAGAACACTAACATAGCTCCTTGATAACTTCGAATATGCACACATCTAGAGCCGGGTTAAGTTCCACTTGGCCCGGATTTTGTACACTTCGAATATGCACACACCTAGAGCCGGGTTAAGTTCCACTTGGCCCGGATTTTGTACACTTCGAATATGCACACACCTAGAGCTGGGTTAAGTTCCACTTGGCCCGGATTTTGTATACATCGAATATGCACACACCTAGAGCCGGGTTAAGTTCCACTTGGCCCGGATTTTGTATACTTCGAATATGCACACACCTAGAGCCGGGTTAAGTTCCACTTGGCCCGGATTTTGTACACTTCGAATGTGCACACACCTAGAGCCGGGTTAAGTTCTACTTGGCTCGGATTTTGTACACTTCGAATATGCACACACATAGAGCCGGGTTAAGTTCCACTTGGCCTGGATTTTGTACACTTCGAATATGCACACACCTAGAGTCGGGTTAAGTTCCACTTGGCTCGGATTGTGTACACTTCGAATATGCACACACCTAGAGCCGGGTTAAGTTCCACTTGACTCGGATTTTGTACACTTCGAATATGCACACACCTAGAGCCGGGTTAAGTTCCACTTGGCCCGGATTTTGTACACTTCGAATATGCACACACCTAGAGCCGAGTTAAGTTCCACTTGGCCCGGATTTTGTACACTTCGAATATGCACAAGGCTAAGTTGTAATTTTGTATTCTTTTCAGGTGACCACCAACCGCCGGAGCGCAGAGTTTCAGCGTCTCCTGGACACTCATAAGATGCTGCGCCCCAAGCATAACGCACTTCTCGCTGAACACGAGAAACGGGGTAGGTTTCTTCCTTGACATTTCTCCATTTTCCTTCATCTTCTTCTGCCGAACTAATCCATTATTCGGTTTTCGCAGCTGGGGTGGAGGCTGAGAACAAGCTTATGAGGAAGAATCTGGATCAGATCAAGGGTAAGTTATATCTGCTCAACCTTGCTTACGCTTTTCATCTCCTTTCCTCCTTGGCTCGGCAAACATTCATACCCCAGCTTTGCCGGGTTGACAAACTATTTCAGTATCGCTGGAAGATAGTGTGCCCGTGCCTGATATGATGCTGCATTTTCTCGAACAAGCAGGGCAGCATCAGGCCGAGCTCAAAAAGAAAGACGATGAGCTTGCCCTCCTCCGGACTAAGGATGATGAGATCGCCAAGCTTAAGGCCGAGATGAAGAAATTGAAGGCACAACATCAATCCGAGCTCCAAAAGGCTGGCCAAGACCACACCGAGGAGCGTGAGCGCCTCAACCTCCAAATTGCCAAGGACCGAGAACTTCTCTAGGAGTCCGACGTCAAGCTTGAGTCGGCGAACGCTGAACTTGTGCAGCTTCGCAAAAGACGTGATGACTGTAAGAGGGAGTTGACTCTGGTCCTCAGCCATATTTCACGTAAGTTCCTTTCCCTTATCTGGCATATTTCTCCAGGTTACTTCACATGTCTTATCTTTATCTGCTTCTCTTATCTTGTTTTCAGGCAAATTTCCAGAGGGCACTGCCATCGCGAGTGCTGCTGTTGCTGATTTCCACCGAGAGAGGGGTACTCCCGTTGGGCCTGACGTTGAAGAGATTCCTTATGACATGGAGGACCTGCTGGTCAGCCTGTCATCTTGCATGGAAATCATCAAGAACTATGGCAAGGATATCCTTGACGCTGCAGTCCGAGTCTTCAACACGTTTTGGCCTGCAGAAGACACTCCGGAGGGAACCACACTTCTTGTTGAAAAATTGATGGAGTGCGAGACCCAGCTCGACCTTTGGAGGGAATCCACTGGACGTGCCGCAGCTGAGACCGTTCTCCACTACGTACTCACGTGGTACGAGAAGATCGACCTCAACCTCTTAACACGCATGCACACTGGATCGAAATGGACCAGTGACCCGGAGTGGGTAGCTCGGCGCAAGGCTTGCGCCCACAGCCTCATCGAATATGCTCCCATTCACGAATGGACTGGGGGACCGAGCTTCCTGGAAGCCGCCGGTGAAGAAAACGCTGAAAATGTTGAAGATGGCTCAGACGAGGACAAAGAGGGCGATGCCTCAGACATTAAAGACAGCGAAGATGATGCCGAACTTCCTCCTCCTGCTGCTCCTTAAGTGAAAGAACTTAAAAGTTTATCAGATCCCCGATATGCCGGGTGGAATTGTATCCAGTATACATGTGATATTTTGCTACTAAGTTTTTATGCCGGATTAACTTGGGCGTAATCCCCGAGTTTCATTTTCTTGTTCGTCCAATCTTTTTGACTCGGCTCGTGTCTACCTTGATTTGGTTTTACGACTTACGAATCCGAGCTTCAAAAATTGTCTTAACAATACTAGGAAACTTTTAGGCTTAGCTCAAAATAAATCAGCATAATAAACTAAAAACATACAAGGTTAGTTCGAAAAACAAACGTCGGCTCGATTAATTTCTTTTCCTTAGTCGTTTTTCATGTGCTACGCAATTCCAAACTTGTTTTCTTGCTTGCCATGAAGCCAATTCTTGTTGGACAGCAGCAAGTCGAAGAGTTGGGTTTTTGGTGCTCACACACTACTAATCCGAGTTAAGTAGAACAACTTACTCCAGCTGACGTACAAATAACAAAAGACAACAAATATTATTAAGGCAGTCCCCGAGTTACTGCTCGAGGTGCCAACATTTCATTGATAAGCTCATTGCCGGCATACAAACCGACATATGAGAAGACTCGGATACATACACTTCTCTGCTAAGTGTAGAAAGGACAAAATAGAGCTACATTCCACGGACGCTTAGATTCCTCGCCGGACCTGCCTGCCTTGTTATTTTCATGTGGCTTTGCATCTATAAGATAATAAGAATCATTGTGCAATGCTTTGCTCCCAATGAATGGCCCTTCCCATGGAGGAGATAATTTATGCATGCCAGCAGTACGTTGTACCAACCGGAGCACCAGATCGCCTTCCCAGAAAACTCGGGGGCTTACTTTCTGGCTATGATAGCGTCGGAGATATTGCTGATATATGGCGGATCTGGACAATACCAATTCTCTCGCTTCTTCCAGTAGATCAATATCATTTTTCCAGGCTTCTTGCACTTCGGCTTCTGTGTATTGGGTGACCCTAGGCGAATCATGCTCTATGTCGGCTGGTAATACAGCTTCTGCCCCATATACCAGAAAGAATGGCGTATAGCCTGTTGATCGATTTGGAGTTGTTCTTAAACTCCATAGTACCGCTGGTAGTTCTTCTATCCAGCACCCCGCTGATCTTTGCAGCGGCTCAATGAGCTAGGGTTTTATCCCGGATAATACCAATCTGTTGGATCTTTCCACTTGTCCGTTCGAAGCGGGGTGGGCTACCGAGGCAACGTCCAACCGGATCTTCTTATCCCGGCAGAAACGCGCAAATGCTCCTTCCGCAAAGTTTGTGCCATTATCAGTTATGATACTGTGAGGATAACCGTATCTCAAGATGATGTCTTTGAGAAACGTCACGGCCGTAGCTCCATCACATTTTCTTATTGGCTTCACTTCGATCCACTTTGTAAATTTGTCCACCATGACCAAAATGTGAGTTATATTTCCCCTTGCTAGTTTAAACGGGCCCACCATGTCCAAACACCACACGGCAAATGGCCAGGTGATTGGTATGGTCTTGAGCTCCGACATTGGCATATGTGTCTTGGTAGCATACCTCTAACAACCATTGCACCTTCTCACCAGATCTTCTGCTTGTTCTAAGGCACTTGGTCAGTAGAATCCATGCCAGAAAGCTTTTGCCACCAAGGCTCGGGACGAGGCATGATGCCCGCACTCCCCTTGATGTATATCTCGGAGGATGTCAAGCCCTTCTTCCGGGTCAATGCATCGCTGGAGGACATTGGTCACACTCCTTTTGTATAGCTCGGAATTAATGATTGTGTACGCCTTTGCTCTCCTCTGAGTTTGCCTGGATAGCACTTCCTTAGTGGGTAACGTTCCATCTTTCAGGAATTGAAATATAGGTAGTGCCCAAGCTGGTATTGCTCATACACGGAACACATCTTCATCAATTTCCATCCGATCCACCGACATAACTTCAACCGGATCACGCCGAGCAGTCCCCGGGTCTTGCGAAGCAGTCCTCGGGTTTGCCGAGGCAGTCCCCGGGATTCGCGCACCACCTCCCGTGTCAATGTCCATGGGCACGGCTCCGGATTCTGTATCCTCCGGGACGTAAATTGAGTCGGTTTCTGGGGACGGCCTAATAGACGGTTTTCTGAGGTGTTCCAATGCTACCCCCGGTGGAATTGCTTGTCGGGTTGATCCGAGCTTCGACAGTACGTCGGCAGCCTCATTGTCCACCCGAGGTACATGGTGAAATTCACATCCCTCAAAGTAACCAGATATCTTCTGCACATGAAATCTGTACAGCGCCATGTTTGGATCAAGGGCGTCCCACAGTCCCGACACTTACTGTATTACCAAATCTGAGTCGCCAAAGCATAGGATGAGATGTATCCCAATTTCTTTTGCCACTTTGAGCCCATGCACAAGTGCTTCATACTCAGCGACATAGTTTGATGCCGTGAAATGGATCTGTAGCACATATTTTAGCTGGTCCTTCTTTGGCGAGGTAAGTACAATTCAGGCGCCTAGCCCGGTTTTTGTTTTTGACCCGTCAACGTGCATCCTCCAGTAATTCGGATCTGGTAGCGGTGGTTCGTATTGTACCTGGGCCCAGTCCACAAAAAAGTCGGCCACAGTCTAAGACTTGATTGCTTCTCTTTTGTCATATTGTGGTGCATAGGGAGCTAGTTCAATTGCCCATTTTGCAATCCTACCACTTGCATCCTTGTTACTCATTATCTCAGATATGGGAGCCTCACATATTACCTTGATGGGATGCTCCTCAAAGTAATGCTTCAACTTCTTAGCTGCCATATACACACCATACGCCACCTTTTGATAGTGTGGGTAGTTCTGCTTTGAGGCAGACAACACCTCGCTCAGATAATACATTGGCATTTGCACTGACTTACCCTCTTCGTCGCGCTCTACCACAATTACTGCACTTACAACTCGGTTGGTTGCGGCTATATAGAGCAGCATTGGCTCCTTTGATAGTGGAGAGGCTAACACTGGTGCAGTGGCTAACATCTTCTATAAGTGAGCAAAGGCTTCATTGGCCTGCGGTGTCCAAACGAACTTATCTGACTTTTTCATGAGTTGATAGAGAGGCAATGCCTTTTCCCCCAACCGACTTAACAATGCCAGGCAACCAGTGAACTTCTAGACATCGTTAAGACACTTCGGCAGTTCCATTCGCTCAATGGCCCGGATTTTAGTTGGATTAACTTTGATACCTCGGCTGGACACAAGAAATCCGATTAATTTTCCACCCAGGACACCGAAGGTACATTTTTCTAGGTTAAGCTTCATCTGGAACCTTCTTAAGTTCGCGAACGTCTGCCTGATATCGTCAAGGAGCGTTTTGCTTTCCTTGGTCTGGATAACCACATCATCCACATACACTTGTACATTTTGACCTATTTGGTCGTGCAAACATTTTTGCATACATCTTTGGTACGTCGCCCCTGCATTACGTAAACCAAAAGGCATGGTGCGATAGCAATAAGCCCCATACGGGGTGATAAATGCAGTCTTTATTTGATCATCCGGATTCAGAGGTATCTGGTGGACCAGAATATGCATCAATGAATGACAACAGTTCACATCCAGCAGTTGAGTCTAGGACCTGATCTATCCTTGGAAGTGGAAATGGATCTTTTGGACACGCCTTATTCAGCATCGTGTAATCGATACACATACGCCAAACCACTGCCACATTCGGATCATCCTTCTTCTTCTCCACCAGCACCGGATTAGATAGCCAATCCGGATAAAGAACTTCCATGATAAATCCTGCAGCCAACAACCGAGCTATCTCATCTCCGATGACTTTCCTCCTATCTTTGGCGAAGCGGTGGAGAGGTTGCTTCACCGGCTTTGCTCCGGGTCTCACATTCAAAGAGTGCTCAGCCAACTCCCTCGGAACACCTTGCAAGTCATGTGTGGACCAAGCAAAAATATCCCGATTCTCACGGAGGAAGTTGACGAGCTCGCTTTCCTATTTGTCATTTAACCCGGCACCAATTGTTACGGTGCGCTCTGGGAACATATCATCAACAGGCACCTTCTTGGTATCTTTCGTGGCTTGGAATGAGACACTCCCATGCGGGTTACTCAGCGCCGGCATATACTGCTGCGCGGACTGAGCCAATGCCGCCACCTCTTGGATTTTTCTTTTCTCTTGCACGATCACAAGTGACTCGGCTAGGTTAGACCCGGCCGACGCACACTCAATGGAACGTCGGAAATCTCCAGCAATAGTAATCACTCCGTTTGGCCCGGGCAACTTCATCTTCAAGTAACTGATGTGAAAACTTGCCATGAATTTGTTCAGTGCTGGTCTTCCGAGTAACGCGTGATATGCACTTTCTAAGTTCACCACTTCAAACTCCAAATTCTCAGTCCGGCAATTATCTCTCGTGCCAAACAATATGTCAACCCGGACCTTGCCTATGGGCTCACAAGAAATGTTGGGCACAATACCATGGAACATTGTCCTTGTAGCCTGGAGCATGTTCTCCGAGATACCCAACTTGCGCATTGTATCCGCATACATGATGTTAATGCTACTGCCATTGTCAATCAGTACCTTGGAGAACCTTACATTGATGTTAGGCCCAATGAATGTCGGATCCAGCACTAACGCATACGAACCAGGACTTGGCATAAGCTTGGGATGATCTTTAATGCTCTAGGTGATTTCCTGGTCCGACCAAGGCATATACCTCGTCACTGCTGGCATTACCGCATTCACCTCCATATGTCGGCGCTGCAAGCTCTTTCTATGTGTTTCCTCAGTGGTAAACACACAGTAACTCTGATGATGCTCTCTGTACTCATTCCTCCCCTCATTTCCGGGGTACCTCTAATCCGGCTGATGCTGGTTTTCTACTTGATGCACCGCATCCCTTCTCTCATGGTTATCATACCTCGGCGGAGGGGGAGGCAACATTAGCTGTTGCGTGTTCGCTCCGGAGAGCAATTGCTGCCGGGATAACTCCTGCCGAGGTTGATCATTCCGGGGTGCCTGAGCATTGCCGGAACCACCTTGTTCTATTTTACGCATCCACTCACATTGCCTCGTTGTATGTCCAGCTGGGTTAGTCGGATTTGGCGTGTGAAATTTACACGGCTGATCCAACATTGACTCATAAGTATACCTCGGACGGTCCTTCTTTTCTTGCCACTGTTTCTTCTGCTTTGGCGTCCAAGTTTTCTTGCCATCATTTCTTGGTGTCCATTGTCCCCCTCCAGTTTTCTGACGTTGATTGCCTCCTGCTCCGGGCTGATCTTGATTCACAGCTGCAACTTGTTGCGAACTGTACCGGTGGTCCGGTATGTCATCTCTTCTTTTCCCTCTGTAATCATTCCTCCGGGATGATCCGGCTCCATCTCTCTAGTAGTACTCCTCATTCGACTCGTTTGACACGAGCCTGGGTTGAGTCGGATCACCCAAAGCATACGAATTAGCAATCCGGATCATCTCTGCCAATTTGGTTGGCATTTTCCTTTGCAACTTCTGCCACAGCTCGCTTGCATATCTGCACCCTTGCGCAAACCACGCTCTGTCCTGTGACTCTATCACACCTCACACGAGTTTCTCACGGTACACCACCGGGTTAAAAACTCCCGGCCCGTCTCGTTCGGTCTCTGCTTACACATAGCTAGGGTCTATGGCCTATTTGGCCTCTCATACATACTTGAGAAATTGCTGATAAACATTTCCTCAAAATCGATCTAGTAGTTAATACTTCCGGGCGGCAAATTGTTCAGCCATACCCTTGCTGACCCCTCCAACATCTGGGGTACGTATCTCACAGCCCATCTCAAGTTGCATGTAGCAATTTTCACAGCTGTAGCATAGTTTATCAGACAATCCTCTAGCTTAGTACTGCTGTCATACGTCTTTGTGCCTCTGGGTAACTGGAAGTTAGGTACCGGCGGCTCCTTCATGATCCGGGGCCCAAAACACGCAGGACCCGGTGGACCTTGACATTCGATATGTTCCGACCTATACAATCGATCCAGTTTCAACCTAGCATCATCAGGCATCAAATCCCTGCTTCCCACTCTTGACCCTATCACATGATAGTCCGGCCTTGGGTATCCTACGTTCACCATTTCCGAATCTCCATCGTTATACCGGTCTTGCTCCCGTGGAGCAGCTCTCTGTTGCATACCTCGGCCGGCACGTTGCTCTTGCCTTGGTATATTCTGCTGCTGCGGTTGTCCTGCTACTGCCGAGTTTCGCTGTCTGGCATTGCCGTTTACAGCATTTCCTTGACCGGCATTGCCTTGGTCGCGGTTACCTCGGCCAGCTTCACCTCGGCTCACACTTCGTCGATCATCATTTTTCTATACTTGTTTTCCTTTCCCTGCCCGTGTTGGGTCATACGGGACGATCTGTTTGTTCCTTCTGGCCGAGGTTACTACTTCTTCTCCCCTAGGACCACCATGAGGAGACGATGCGGCTCCAACGGATTTCTCCGGGTTACCCACCACCGAATGAACGATCTTGGAGGCCCCATCTCTCTCCGGGTTAGCCCTGAGCAATTCCTCATTTTGCCTGTTCACGATCCGAACCAACTCATTGACCCTATCTTGTTGTCTTTGATGGGCTTCACCCGTTAGACCCTCTAACTCGGATGCAGCTGCATCCGCTACTCTGAGGTTCTTAGCCGGGGTACTATACCTCGGCAGCCCCACGGACAAACAATTCTCTGACTCCTCAATCCTAGTGTCTCCCTCTTTGTTCATTTCTCTTATGAGGTTTCTCCCCTTCACTTTTACAGCATCAACTTTGTTTGCCTTTGCGTACTCACATAGCGTCATGTTCAACGACTGCTGAGCCGCGGCTATCTTTTTTGCACCCTCTAGTATTTTTTGCCTAGTTTCCTCTAGCTCGGCCTATGCCTGAGCCGGATCTACTGCTGCTACTACAGGGTTTGCCAAGCTATCCATCGCTTCCCGCAGCACATTCTCTGGCCTCTCTAGTGGAGGACCTCTACCTTTCCTCGGTGCCTTAGGCGTTACCTCTGGATCTGGTGATGGATCCTTGCTTGCGCATGCACCTGGCGTAGTCATCATCACCTCAACACGGTCCGGGGACCGAGTGATACGCGCCCCGTGGACCACGCTAAGGGGTGGCTCCCCTGCCTCGACGACGTGCCGCGGATGAACACACGACACATCGACAACAACGTAGACCTTGTGCGCGCCGAGCTTGACGAAGAGGTCGTTGCGCGGAAGCGGGCGCGTGCCGAAGCAGCCAGCGTTGTCGCTGACAAAGTCCAGCGCTCCAAAGCGCTGAACGAGCCCGGAGACGATGCGTTCGCCGGTGCCGATGAGGTTTCCCGTCCGGATCTTGACCCCTGCTAGCGCCGCTAGCCCCACGGTGGGCGCCAACTGTCGTGGTGGTGTCACGGCAGATGCCATGGATAGGCTAAAGGTGGGGACTAATATGCACTAGGGGAACCCAGGGAATGATAGTGAGGTGATTCCACACACAGAAGTTTTATATCTGATTCACTTCCAAGGTTTACAAGTGCTCCTAGAGCTGTCTTGGGGAGAGGAGGAAGAAGGGACTCTCTTACTCTCGCCACTAGCTAACCCGTACAAGACCAACCCGTAGAACCTAACCCTTCTACAGAGGCCCTAGCCCTCCTTATATAGGGGTGGCTAGGTCTCCACTTAGGGCATACGTGGAGGCATATTCCAGGGAATATGCCTCCTCCCAAAATAGTAAGCCGACCGGGTTACTTTTCCCCCGCGTCACCCATGAAGAGGCTACGTGAGCCTCTGCGGCGCCTGCGTCACCCGACATTGGCTTCGTCACCTTTGTCGGCCACTCCTCGCTGGTCCTGTCTCTGTTCGCTTCGCTCATGTCGTGCGTACCGGGGCTACTTTTGACCAGCGAGATTTCTTCCTTCTCCTAGAAGCTTGACATGACCCGGATCGTAGTTGATCCGGCCACACCCGTTCCTGCATGAAAGTTAGATAGATCTTTCCGACTTACGTCTTAAGTCGGTTGAGACCAAGTTAGGTGGACGCCCCCCAGTCCGGGTTACTCCGTGATTCGGCCTGCCTTGAGGTGGCCCGGCCAGCATCTGCTTCGACCTTGCCGAACCTCGGCTAACTCGGCCTTTATACCCCGGCGTGACCCTACCCGGGGGTATCCCCCCAACATTATTCCACTTCCTATTTTTTTCACTTTGATACCTAGGAAGTAGTGCAATTCTCCCAAATCTTTGAGAGCAAAGTCCTTCTTGAGATCTCTAAGAATGGCTGCAGTTGCATCATAACAAGAGCTTGCAACGATTATGTCATCAACATAAATTAGTACAAAAACTGAAATATTTCCTTTGCAATAATAAAATAGTGATGTGTTAGCTTTTGATGGACAAAAACCAAGGTCTTGCAGCTTCATGCTCAGCCGTGAGAACCAAGCCCTTGGAGCTTGTTTGAGCCCATATAGAGCTTTATCAAGTTTGCAGATGTAGTGTGACTTCCCTTTCTCCTCATAGCCTGGAGGTTGTCTCATATAGACCATTTTTTCCAGAACACCATGAAGGAACGCGTTCTTCACATCTAGTTGACGAAGGCTCCACCCCCTGGATACTGCAATGGATAGTACAAGACGAATAGTTGCTTCCTTGACCACGGGACTAAAGGTGTCCTCGTAGTCAATGCCATATCTTTGTTTAAACCCTTTAGCTAAGAATCTAGCTTTGTGTCTATCTATGCTACCATCAGCATTATGTTTGATCTTGTACACCCACTTACAATCTATAACATTATTTCCTGCTTCTTGTGGAGGTACTAAATGCCAAGTTTTATTTTCCATAAGGGATAAATATTCATCATCCATTGCTTGTTTCCATTTTTTATTTTTTAAAGCCTCCTGTAAATCATGTGGTTCTCCAGTATTTGCGAAATAAGCATACCTGGCCGCAGTTCCAGCGGTATACTTTTTCCTTTCGAGCTTTCCTGTTTGCAGCCTTGTAGCCATCCTTGGCATAGGTGAAGCTACACCATGCTCCGGCACAATGGATCCTATGCCTAACGCTGATCCGCCTGGCGCTGGCGAGTCCTCCTCGGGATCTCTACGTCTGTCTAGGTTGTCAGCACCTGGTGCCACAGCTGATCCGAGCGATGTCGTGTGGTCGGTCGACGATGAAGAAGTGGTCGTAGAGGATCTACCTGACGGGGATAGTGCAATCCCGCGCCCACGTGGGAGTCCGGCTGGTCCCTCTGGTTGGTGCCGCGTGGTGGTGCGTGGTTTGCTGCCTTCTGACGCGGTCGATGAAGAGCCCGACATGTCGGATTGACCATTGGTCTCCGTGCCAGGTGCGTCACATCGCGTATGACGCCATTGGTAGACATGCGATATCGGAAGCTTACTTCCATATTGTGACCGATTTTCTCGATCATTTTGAGCGCGACTTTCTCCGTTTGATTCCTGGTTAGTTGCATCATCTGTTGCTGCATGCTCATGGACGGGGTTAGCAGGATTTAACAGAGCATTAGTCACAATTGGATCACTAGTAAATTCGCCCCCATGATCAAATTGGCCAAAATTAAAAAGATGATCTGGTAGAAGTAAGATCTCCGAGCATAAGTGACATGGGTATACCCTACGGGTACTCGAGCTTGGTATATACGGTCTAAATACGTAAAGGCCCACGGTGTCGCCAAGGCCCAAATGAAGGACTCGAGTAACCTACTGACTCTTGATTGCTTGAAGAACAAGAAGAAACTAAAGATAGAAAGTTTGAAGGGGAAAACCCTAACTTGTAACCGACTCGACCTACTACCCGAGACCTAGCCTACCTATATAAAGGCTAGGAGGGGCGGCGAGGAGGACACACGCAACCCTAGTTTCCACAACCCTCGCCAGATTGCATCTGCGCACCATTGTAATCTTCGATTCCTTCGATAATTCCACGAGCAGACAAGCAGGAGTAGGGACCTCTACGAGGCCTGCACCTGGGTAAATCTTTGTCCCCTGTGTGCTTGTTTTCTAGCCGATAGATGTCTCCAGCGCTCCCTCCTTTTCCAAAACCCAAGTCCATAACAATGGGCATTGATGAGTTAAACCCTCGTCAATTGGCGCCGTCTGTGGGAATTGGGAGTGCTAATGTTGCGGCTTCTTCGGCCCCATCAACCGCGATCTACAACTCCACAACAGCGGAGATCCGCCAGCTCTTCGGCGCGTTCGACTTCACCGTCCACACACCGGCCACTCGCCCGGCCTTCGAGTCCATGGACGACAGAATCAGCCTGGCGATAGGGAGCTTCCGCTTTGAAGTCGGTTAGATGGGCATGCTTCGCATGCCTGATCAGCCGACGGCACCGTCGATTGCCCCAGCATCATGGTTCCCTCCATCGATCGGCACCCTCAGTGAGCTCAACGCCCCGACAACAGTCGAGAACACGGTCAGCGACAGTAGTCGCGACTCCGATCTGAGCGATCTGGCTACTGAAGATGGAACCTACGGTTCCGGATCTGAGAGTTGCGGAAGCATCAACTTCCCCAATCACTTCATGTGCGCTGGCATCAACGCAGGCGATACCTTTGCCAACCGCGACAACAGTGGCAATCACGGTAATGGAACCGACCCACCTAACGGTGGCAATGGTGGCAATGGCGGCAATGGTGGCAACGGTGGCAATCGCACCCCTATCGACAATGGAGGAGCAGTCGAACGTCCAACCATATTAAACAAGCAAACCGGCGAACGCGTCATGATCAGGCTCAACGAGCAAGAATGGGCTCGCTGCCGCGAGGCCCTATGAGGCGCTCCTCTACCCTTCGGATCCCCGCAAGAACTGCTGATGGGCTATCACTGGCTCCTGAAGGAAGAATTCAAGCGCCAAGTACAAAAAATCGCGCAACTCAAGGCACGTAAAAAGGCAGCAGATGAGTCGAGCCTTCGTCGTGCTGGGCTCTCCTCCCACGGAGGATCCTCCTCAAAGGGCAACGAGTACCTCGCCAAGAAGGGGCAATCTCGGATGGCCCATCTCACCGAGCAAGAACGCATAGAAGCTGCAAAAGTCCTCGACTTCAGCTCTATGACAGTCGACACATGGGGCAACGTGGTCCCCAAGACGCTGCAGGCTGCGGTGACAGCGGCCACCATGTACCTCCTTAACAACCAGCCGCCAGCTGGAGATCCCCAAGCCACCATGCACCGATCTACGATCGCGGGCTTGGGATTAATCGAGGCCACCCTCGACAAGGAGCCAACACTAGAGCCGAAAAAGGGCAAAGTGCTAGCAAAGCGCTACTCCTCGCCCTTGTCCAGCGACGACAGCCACGACCTGTCTCGATGCCGCCGCTCACGGCGACACGACCGCGACTATGATGCGCGCGACGACCTCACGCAGCGCAAGATTGACAAATCCAGGGCGCGACATGCTCGGTCAACTGACTCGGAAGAGGAAGATGTGGAGCTCTGTGGCGCCAGATGCTTCAGCAGATCCATTAGGCAGAAGCGAATGCCTAAGGGGTTTAAACTCCCATCGGAGAACCCGAAGTTTGACGGCCTACAGGACCCGAAGATCTGGCTGGAGGACCACATCTCCTCCGTCAGGCTCCACGGCGGCAGTCGGAGCACGGCCATGCAATGCTTACAGCTACAGCTGCAAGGCGCCGCTCGAGCATGGCTCAACAACCTCCCACGCGGATCCATTTGCAGCTGTGATGAGCTGGTTTACAGCTTCGTGTGCAATTTCAAGGGCACGTACAAGCGGCCTGCATCAATCGAAGAGCTAAGATGCTGCCAGCAACGATCGGGCGAATCGCTACGCTCCTACATCCAAAGGTGGTCCATCATCAAGAACTCCGCAGAGAACATCTCGGAGGATCGCGCGATTGACGCATTTAACGGCGGCGTCCGCCGCCTAGAACTCAGGGAGGAGCTGGGCCGCTCAAAGCCCAAGACCATCGACCACCTGATGGAGATCGCGAATCGATGGGCCAATGGAGAAGATTCGGTGAAGAATCGCGTTCACTCCGACGAGGAGGCGAAACTCGAGCGCAGACGCGATCGCCGAGATAAGCGTCGCATGCGCATCTACGATGACCGCGACGATGTCAACATGGTCACGGCTGGCTACACCGATAGACGTGACGATAATCGCAACAGCGGATACCGTAGCGGTGGATACCGCGACTCCGGGAAAACCACGCAAGTGTGGCAACGCCGCAATTGCGATGAGGCACCCGCAACATCCATTGAGTACAAACTATCCGGGCCATGTACGGTACACTTCTACATCGACAAGCATGATGGAAAGAAGAAGTCTAGCCATCTCCTCAAGGATTGCCGCGAGTTCCTCAAGCTACACGAGGGATTGGTTCAGATGAACCGCAACGCAGTCGAAAGAGGCTATGGAGCCGCTCTAGGCGCCGTGGCACATGGCGCTCCGCCACCACCACCCGGGCCGCCCCCGAATGCAGCTGCGCCGGACCAGCACCACGAAGGCGAACCGTACCCACGAGCCGTGGGCACCATGATGATCCAAAAGGGCTGCCCCTCGAATCGGGTGCAGAAGGCCATCACTCGCCAAGTCAACCTGGCCACACACTCGCCACCATCTACTACTGAGTACCTCAGCAGAAGCGAGTCCTGCATCACCTTCGACAAACGCGATCATCCACCTCAAGTACCTCGTCCAGGCCATTGCCCCCTCGTACTCGAGGCACAAATCGGAGGTTTTGACATGAGCCGCGTCTTCATGGATGGCGGGAGCGGCATCAACCTGATATTCGCGAGTACCTTGCGAGCAATGAGGATCCCTCCAACCTGCCTGGAGGCCTCAGACACAACATTCCACGGCATCGTCCTAGGGAAAGGCGTATACCCCTGGGAAAAATCAACCTCGACGTCATCTTCGGCACGCCGAAGAACTTCCGGCACGAGCGCATCAACTTTGAGGTCGTCAACTGGCCCTCACAGTACCATTGCATCCTCGGGCGCGTCGCGTTCGCTAGGTTCATGGCAGTGCCCCACTACGCCTACCTGCAGATGAAAATGCCAGGTCCCAATGGCGTCATCACGATCAACGGGAGCTTCGAGAGATCTGATAGTTGCGACAGGGAATTCAACAGAATTTCCCAGTCCTTTGGCATGCAGGAGGAACTTGCGAGACTAAAGGAGTCAACAGACAACAGTCTGCCTCCCCTGAGCCGGCCAAGTTCACCTGATCTCTCCTTCGACTCATCGGTGCACACAAAGAAAGTGCAGGTCCACCTATCGGATCCCGCCAAGACGGCCCTCATCGCCAACTACTTGAGTCCCGCATAGGAACTCGCGCTCGTCGAATTCCTCCGTGAGCACTGGGAAATTTTTGCCTGGTGTCCTACGGACATGCCAGGAGTTCCCAGGGAATTCGCCGAGCACGCACTCAACGTCAACCCCGATGCAAGGCCAGTCAAGCAAACAATTCGGCCATTGTCTGAGCCACGAGCGAATGCAGTTGGAATGGAGATCAACAGACTCCTCGACGCCAAGTTCATACGCGATATCAAGGAAAGCACTTGGCTTGCCAACATGGTGCTGGTACCAAAAAAGGACACGGATATCCTGCGGATGTGCGTGGACTTCACCTCTCTGAATAAGCACTGCCCAAAGGATCACTTCCCGTTGCCGCGCATCGACCAGATCATCGACTCCACCGCGGGATGCGAGCGCCTCTGCTTCCTCGATGCCTACTCAGGCTATAATCAGATTCGAATGAAGGAGGAAGACCAAGAGAAAACAACGTTTACAACGCCCTTTGGTGTGTTCTGCTACAATACAATGCCCTTCGGGCTGAAAAATGCAGGAGCCACCTATTAGCGGTGCATGTAGGCTTGTCTCAAAGAGTAACTTGGTCGCAACATTCAAGTCTATGTTGACGACATAGTAATCAAGACCAAGGAGGAAGCCTCCCAAATCGATGATTTGTGCGAAACCTTCGCCAACCTCGACCGCTACCGGATCAAGCTCAATCCGGACAAATGCGCCTTCGGTGTACCATCTGGGCAACTACTCGGGTATCTCATCTCCACGAGGGGAATCGAGGCAAACCCGAAGAAAATAAAAGCCATACTGGCCATGGAGAAGCCGAAAAACATAAGGGGCGTCCAACAGCTGGCTGGACGAATCGTGGCCCTCAGTCGATTCATCAGCCGGATGGGAGAAAAGGCACTGCCTTTCTACCAGCTTCTCCGCAAAGCTAAAAAATTCGAGTGGACCAATGAAGCGCAAGAAGCATTCGAAGACCGCAAGCGCCTTCTATCCACTTCGCCAGTACTGGTGACCCCACGAGAAAGGGAACCATTGTTGCTGTATATCTCCGCCACCAACCAAATGGTCAGCACAGTACTCGTGGTCGAACGAGCCGAGGAAAACAAGGTCCACGGAGTACAGTGCCCAGTTTACTACCTCAGCGAGGTCCTCACACCAACAAAATAGCAGTACCCGCACTACCAGAAGCTGGCATACGGCGTCTTCATGACCGCCCGGCGACTGCGCCATTACTTCCAGGAGCACCCAATCGTGGTGGTTAGCGACGCCCCGTTGGGGCATAGCCTCAATAACCCCGACGCCACGGGACGAGTCGCGCTATGGGGAATAGAATTGTCTCCACGAGACATTACATATGAAAAGCGCGACGCAATCAAGTCGCAAGTTCTCCCTGATTTCCTCGTGCACTTGATGGAGAACCAGCTCCCTGATAAACCAGATATGTCCTACCTCTGGACAATGCATTTTGATGGATCTAAGCGGAAGGACGGAGCAGGTGCCGGTGTCATACTAACATCGCCTCAAGGGGACAAGCTGAAATACATCCTGCGAATGCAGTTCACCACCTCCAACAATGAAGCTGAGTACGAAGCCCTTCTGCCCGGGATGAGGATGGCAAAAGCCTACGGCGCCAAGAGGCTCATCATATACGGTGACTCCAAGTTGGTCGTCAACCAAACGATGCATGAGTGCGACGCACTGAATGACAACATGATCACGTATCGCGACCTCTACGACACACTCGAAGGAGACTTCGACAGTTGCGAGCTGCGGCACATTATTTCTCGAGCGCATCTGCGAACGCTCCATCAAGCCAAAGGCCGCAGAGGAGAAAACAAGCGCAGCAACGGACTCGGGGGCTACGCCGCCCAATGAGTCAATGGCACTCGACGACTTGGAGCTGGACACAGGACTGGAGGGACCAATGAGCGTCATGATGATTCAACAATCCTAGACGTAACCGTACATCACATACCTCCTCAGCAAAAGGCTACCGGACGATCTGACTGATGCACGGCACATCGCGCGGCGGTCCAAGGCATTCGCTGTTATCAACGGCGAACTGTATAAACGCAGCATCACAGGAGTACTCCAACGGTGCGTCTCCACGGCCAATGGAAGAGCCGTTCTCTTGATATCCATGAGGGGACCTGCGGGCACCACGCCGGCAGTCGCGCCCTCGTTGCCAAAGCTCTACGAGCTGGATTCTATTGGCCTACGGCCATGCGCGATGCCAAGGACATCGTCCAAAAATGCAATGCTTGCCAACGATTCGCGGACAAGCCGCACGCACCTGGCGCAGAGCTCCGGGCAATTCCATTGGCCTGGCCCTTCGCATAATGGGGACTCGACATGGTTGGCAAACTCCCAAGGTCCTCACGAGGAGGCTACGTCTACCTCTTGGTCGCAGTCGACAAATTCACCAAGTGGATTGAGGCCATGCCAGTGACCAAACAATAAGGACATAGCGCAGTTAAGTTCTTCGAATCCATCGTCTACCGCTTCGGAGTACCGCACAGCATCATCACCGACAACGGGACGAACTTCACATCCAAGGAGTTCCAAGAATTCTGCGAGAATCTGGGGATCAACATCAGCTATGCCTCGGTAGCACATCCACAGACCAACGGTCAGGTGGAAAAAGCAAACAGGCTCGTCTGCGGCGGCATCAAGAAGAGACTCCTCCGGCCACTCGAACAAGCCGTGGGTTGCTGGCCAGACGAACTGCAATCCGTACTCTGGAGCCTACACACAACTCCAAACAGTGCCATGGCCTACACGCCATTCTTTATAGTGCACGGAGCTTAGGCAGTGCTGCCCGCCAAGGTATGGTACAAGGCACCATGTGTGGTCGCTTACAGCGAACAAGAGTCATCCCTCGCACTCAAAGACTCCGTCGACCTCCTTGACGAGGCAAGAGAAATCGCCGCGGAAAGATCAACGATCTACCAGCAGAACCTGCGCAACTACCACAGTAGGAGGCTACGCCCCAGATCCTTCGTCGAAGGCGACCTGGTCCTGCGACTGAAGCAGTAGGGGCATCTCAAGCTCGAGTCCCCCTGGGAAGGACCATACGTGATTACCGAAGTAATCCCAGGTGGCGCCTATCGCCTTCAAGATTTAGAGACAGGAGTCGCATACTCCAACCCCTGGAACGTCGCACAGCTGGGACGCTTCTACCCCTAGTCGCTTTTTTACTTTTTACATTGCAAATAAGGCTACTCAGCCAAGGCTACTTAGCCACACATTGTACCTCGCACTGTCCTTCGAATAAATAAAGCTAAGTGCCCCAAAACTCGGTGTTCTCTTTTATTTTTCCAATTTATCTACTCGGGGGCTGCGCCACCCTATATACATATGTTCTACGAACCAAAACGCGATATCCTGAGTAGCTGGCACATCAATCGAAACCCTTGACACAACATCAACCCAGCTGCAACGCACCTGACAGGTTGACAAGGGACTGAGATAAGAGCATGACCAGGCTAACGAAAAGGACTCGCATAGTGCAACGCACTTCATGCTAACAAAGCTCTCTATACATATTCAACAATAAATTATATACAACATTTATACGAACTTTACAACACGAGTACACTTATGTGCAGGATACAAACTAAGCTACTACTGCAGCAAGAGAACATTGGTTTGTTCCTCAAAAAAGTCGACGATCTCTTCTGCTGGGCGATCCACAGCCTGATAGTGTGGCACCATATTCCAGGCAGAACCTGCTAGTGGCGCAGGCGGCCTAGCCGCAATTTCCGCAACATCTACGTCAGGCCTGTGCAGTCGCACCAATGATAGAGCGGCCTTGGCACCAACTGTTGCCTCACGCACTCGCGAACCACGGTCAGGTCTTGAAACTTGGCAAGGAGGGCCAGCAGGCTTGATGGAGTAGTATCCAGCGGAAACATCGTCCGATAAATGTTCTTCAAACATGACTGCGACTTCTTCAGAAAGTGCAACACTCGCGACGCGTGATCCTGCAGGGTTACCAGCGCAATCGCACGATCATGATCTACCCAGAAGTATCCACTCCCTTGAAGTTGCTCCTGGGTAAGATCATGCATATGAATGGCAATTATATCATTCTCATCATGCGGATGACGCGCGCTGACAACTACACGAAGCAGCAAACAGCAGCATAAGTACAGCGCACCATCGCGAGTGACTACAAGGAAAAGATAAGAGCAAGCAAACTAACACTTGAATTGGTCGCCCAGCTGCGTCACCTCGCCAAGCAGATACTGCTCTCGGGCGGCGGCTTTCTCCGCCTTTGACTTCCATACATCCGTGTTCCCGCGGAGCACGGGCAACTCACGTTCCAGCTGCTTCACGTGGTCACGCAGTCGCGAAAGCAACGACAGTTCATCTACCCTGGAGCGCGGCGGTGCCAAAGTATCATCAAGAGGCGGCGAGTCCTGAGTTTCCCTCAAAGGATCACTTGATGTACCCTACCACAAGCCAAGATAGAAACAAATAAGACGACCAAATCAGCACAAAGACAAAAGATTCAAGTGCATTCAAGACTAGCAAAAGTATCAGCAGATACACTCGCCAGCAGGCATGTTCTTAACAAAGGACATAAACTAGTTGACTATTACAAAGCTACTAAGGAGCGATTGGCTTCTTTGACTTCGACGGCTTCGGGGGCTTCATCGAGTCTGTGGCGTGTCAGATGCCACTGACTTTCCGCCAGCCCCTGATGCCACAGCTTTCGCCGCCTTCTTGGCGTGTTGCAGCTCCTCAGAATACTTCGCAACTGTGTTTATCAGCTGATGCCCATATTTGCCACAGGCAGTCGCGAAAGGAGCAAAGACTACCTGCTGGCTGTCCGCGCTAACAGGCATCGCCTTCGACACCGCAGCAGGATCAATCTCGACTCCATGGGCCTGCACCATGGCAAGCGACATGGACACGCCAGCCGCGCGGAGTGAGTTCTTGAAGCTGGAAGGCACACCCCCGGCGAGTGACTCAACCAGCTCGTCTATGTTCTCGACTAGCTCCGCCTTGGGCATTAGCTCCTCCCGAAGGCGACTGAGTACGCCTTTGGCCTTAGAGAGCGTATCCTGAATGGCGGTGCTGTGGTCTTCGACTGCTGACAGTGCACCCGCCAGAGCGTCATCACGACGAAGGGCCTGCGGTTCGAAGCTCAAATCACCAGCATCTGTACATAAATCCACACATGGACAAAGCATCAGCGCCATCAGCAAAAAAATCAAGCAGAGAAGGATAACGATATCCACAGCAAAGTACCTAAGAGGGCCTTGGCAATTGAGAATAGTTGTTCTTCGAACAACTTCTCCCTGGCTGCGAAGGAGGCACACAGATCCTCTTCGCGCCTTTGCGCCTCATCACGCGCCGCGATTGCCTCATCGCGACCCTTCAAAGTCGCGGCGAGGGTTTTCTCCATGGTGGCAGTGTTGCGCAGGAGGGCGTTATGTTCAGCTACAAAACAAAAGGATTGACTATCAGTCGACCATATAAAAAGAAGAAGAAGAAGAAGAAGAAGAAGAAGAAGTGCAGGACACTCACTCTCAACCACGCGATGATGCGTCTCCAGCATTGCATGCTGGCGGCCCATCGCAAGCACTTGATCCGCCAAGTGAGAGGATTCCTTCACAAGGATCTATCTCACAACAAGGGATCAGCAGAAGCAATAGATACATCGACTGCAACATTAAAAGAAGAAAATTTACACTTACATGATCCCCCAGTGACTCCGAAGTTGTCTGTTGAACCGTCATCCGGGCAACCATTCGATGCTCCCCTGCATAGAGTTGTGCCCGGAGTGGGCTGCCAATGGAGGAGAAGGAGCGCGCTTGACCTCTTTCTTGGCCCTTGAGGTCGCGACTCCTGATTCTTTCAAAAATTGGACGTCGCCGGAAGATGACGACGCCTCTTGACTGCAAAGACAAAATCAACATCAAGAACAAGACAAAAATCCAGAGACGAACCAAAAGGGAAAATCCAGAAAAGAACAAACAAACTAGAAAACTTACCAATCAAACTTGTCAAAGTCAAAAGTGGGCTCCCCCGACTCTGACGAGGACTCCTTGGGCAATCGCATCTTCTTGTGAGAAGATGGTGCCACAGCGCTCACAGGAATGGCAGGTATCGGCGACTCCGCACCAACACCTGTACCTTCCGGAGTCGAAGGAGACGACACATCGGAATCCTCGCTACGCGAACGTTTGCGCGTATCCGGACTACCGGACTCGGGGGCTTCCTCCTCCACATCAGATGGGATGGTCGACTCCGACTCGTCCTCTTCCAAGGCTTCGCAAGGGATAATCCCCTCAGGAAGAGGGGGCATACAGGGTGACACCGCTCAATCCTACATACAGACAACAATTTAGCGCAAGAGATAAGAAACAACAAAGAAGCAATCGACAAATTAAGCTACTGCGTAGCACAACTATACCTCAGGAGGAGGGTTAGCAGCATCAAACAGAGGAACAACTGGCTCACTGGGGAGCACATGCTTGAAGGTGTACTTGGTGACCAGTCGAACCCTTTTATCCACTTCACTCGCGGACATGCCATCGGCAGACACGCGAGTGACATCGTCAGCGCCAGCCCACTGAAATATGGGGTAGACTCTAGCCTGCAAGGGCTAGACGCGACAGCACAGCCACGTGCGAATGAGGGCGCAACCTCCCTCCTCTTTACCTATGCAACTCTCCAGGTCGCAGACGCGCTCGTACAGCACATCTGTCTCCGTCGACTCGCCAGGCATGACTACGTTCTTCTAGGAGCGCCTCCTCTTGCACGGCGTCGCGGGATCAAAGGGTGCGAGTCCGAAGTGCTCCCCGTTAGCCTTCTCATCGCGGATGTAGAACCATTTGTCCCTCCATCCTTGGATGGACGCCGTGAGCTTGATGTCGAAATAGGTGGCGGATGGGTCGACATGGATTCCGCAGCCACCTACATCATAGACTAAAGAGCCAGACGCAGATTGGCGCTTCAACTTGAAGAGGCGCTTGAAGAGGCCGAAGTGCGGCTCGATTCTGAGCCAGCACTCGCAGAGGGTGATGAAGCAAGAGATATGGAGGATAGAGTTCGGGAACAGCTAATGGAGCTGAAGCCCGTAGAAACAAAGGAGGCCCCTAAAACAGGGGTGAAGGGGAAGGAGAGACCGCAAATGATGAATGCTAAAAACATCACTCGAAAACCAGCGGGAGGAGAAGGAATTGTCTTTCCGCCGGGGACGCGCGCGTTGGCGACTACAGCGGACAGCACTCCGTCTTGGCGAAGAAGACGGAGATCAGATGACTTGATGATGGAGGGGCGCCACGCACCATTCGTGACGCGGGTGCCCACGCCTTTCTTCTTCCCACCGGCGGTGGTGCTGGTGCCCGCAGCGGCGGAGCCGCCTTTCTTCTTTGCCGCAGCAGCGGTGCCCGAGGAATCGGCCGTGGCACCTCCCTTCTTCTTCCCCATTGCGCGGCGGCGATGCGACCGAAGGAAGTAGCTTGTAAACGAGCGGAGCTGGTCCAGCGTCGTGTTCAAAGCGAGCGCAGATAAAGCAAAGGAGTAGCGGCAATGGCGATGGAAGTAAAGGATGAATGAGAGTAGATGAGAAATTACCATCGTAGCACCGCTACTTAACCCCTAAAAGATGCAATCCAACGACTCAGAAAAACCCTACTGGACACGTGGCAAACATCGCGTTGGACACATGGAGGAGTGGAAACGTGAACCGTCCCTCCACTGCTCCCATTACGCACGGAAATTGAGGAGGCAGTTAAAACTAAAAGATTACACACGCCCAGTCAAATTAAAGTCAGAGAGTAGGACCCACTGCTCGTCACGTCCCGTCAAACTCGCTCACACGGGCAATTGAGGTCATGAAATCGTCAGCACTGACGTCATCAAAGCTACGCAGCAGAAGACTTCGACTACTCGAGTCTTCGACTCCACCAAGCACTCGGGGGCTACTCCCATAGGGAGCGCTGGTCACGCACCCTATGATTTTTCTCTTCTTTTTGCAGGAACATGGACAATCAAAGGCAAACCCAACCACTCGAAATACGTTTCGATTATGGACATGGGTTACTCCCATAGAGAGCGCCGGAAACAAATTCGACTGAAACAAGCAAGCAAAAGACGACAGCAGTCGCAAAAGTTGTTTAGTCCCTGTCTGAGTCTTTGACTCAACCAGACACTCGGGGGCTACTCCCATAGGGAGCGCTGGTCGTGCACCCTATGATTAATTATACTAAGTACTGTGTGTTGATAACATCCACACTCGAAGTTTATGGCGACACCGCCTCATAATTTTTCCCTACAAAAAGACTGCGTCACCTGGGCCACCCGAATCGTCTCCGCGATGATAAAATTTGGATGCCGCGCTTACAGCGTGAAGGTAAGACCTGAATAAGGCCTGGCAACGCATTAGCTGCACACTACCAGAAATATATATGTGCCTACAGGTACGATGAACATGCCTTGACGGACGCATCGAGTGCTCACACCCATATAACTGGAATTCGACTCCTGTAAGACCTCCGCGGCTTGAGTCGAAGTACACCAACACTTTTCTGGATTCGAGTCCGGGGACTCGAATTCGAGTAGATTGCGTTGTTTCACCCTAAGGTGGTTAACTGATACCGATACATCGGATAAATCAGGCATGCACATCAATAATCCCTATGACACAAACAAAGCAGTCGAAAATATACTCATTCATACACTCGAGAGACTTCAAAAAGTCCTCAGTCGAATCTGCGATTCCACTGGACACTCAGGGGCTACTGACATGGGTATACCCTACGGGGACTCGAGCTTGGTATATACGGTCTAAATACGTAAAGGCCCACGGTGTCGCCAAGGCCCAAATGAAGGACTCGAGTAACCTACGGACTCTCGATTGCTTGAAGAACAAGAAGAAACTAAAGATAGAAAGTTTGAAGGGGAAAACCCTAACTTGTAACTGACTCGACCTGCTACTCGAGACCTAGCCTACCTATATAAAGGCTAGGAGGGGGCGGCGAGGAGGACACACGCAACCCTAGTTTCCGCAACCCTCGTCAGATTACATCTGCGCACCATTGTAATCTTCGATTCCTTTGATAATTCCATGATCAGACAAGCAAGAGTAGGGACCTCTACGAGGCCTGAACCTGGGTAAATCTTTGTCCCATGTGTGCTTGTTTGCTAGCCGATAGATGTCTCCAGCGCTCCCTCCTTCTCCAAAACCCAAGTCCATAACAATGGGCATTGATGAGTTAAACCCTCGTCAGTAAGCGTGTACCGGCATTAGAATTTAAGGAGGAAAAAGGGCAAAGTGTTTCATCAAACACTACATCACGGGAGATATATATTCGGCCAGAGGAGATATCTAGGCATTTAAATCCTTTGTGCATATTGCTATAACCAAGAAAGGTGCACTGCTTTGAGCGAAATTCAAGTTTTTTTGCATTGAAGGGACGAAGGTTTGGATAGCACGCACATCCAAACGTGCGCAAGGATAAATAATCCGGCTGGATGTTTTCAAGGATTTCTAGTGGAGTAGAAAATTTTAGGAGTTTAGTTGGTAGGCGGTTGATTAAGTAAACCGCAGCAATGAAAGTCGCGTCCCAATATTTTAAGGGCATGGAGGCATGAGCAAGAAGAGATAATGCTACTTCTACAATGTGTCTGTGTTTCCTTTCGGCTGCTCTATTCTATTGATGGGCATGAGGGCATGAGACATGATGTGTAATGCCTATTTGTTTAAAGAAGAAATTTAGACGTTCATATTCACCACCCCAATCCGATTGGATGGTAATGATTTTTCTCTTAAATCGTCGTTCAACAAGAGCTTGGAATTCATGAAAGATGCTAAAAACTTCAGAGCAATGCTTGATCAAGTAGATCCAAGTGAATTTGCTAAAATCATCAATGAAACTCACATAATAATTTTTCCGACCAAAGGAATCTGGGGCAGGACCCCATACATCGGAGTGAATCAATTCTAGAGGGTAATGCGAAACACTAGTAGATCTAGAGTATGGCAATTGATGAATTTTTGCCTTTTGACACGCATCACAAATAGATTCATTATTCTTGAAACTAGAACAAGGAAGTTTATTTTTGCTAATAACTTGTTGAACTAAAGAAGATGCCGGATGTCCTAAACGGGAATGCCATCTGTCATCAGATGGCTTGAAGGCACCAAAAACTTGTTTATTCGATGATGATGAAGATGAAGTAGGGAGAGGATAAAGACCATCCCTACATGGACCATCAACCAGAACTCTCCTCGTGGCCTGATCCTTGATACAAAAGAAATTTGGATGAATTTCAATAAAGACATCATTATCATGAGTCAAACGATGAGCGGAAATTAATTTTTTGCTTGCATCAGGAACATGAAGTATGTTTTGTAAGTGCAGATTTTGATCATGAGTTGGAATTGTAGTATGCCCAATGTGAGAAATGTTCATACCTGCACCATTTGCGGCGTGGATCTGATCATGTCCATGATACTGATCATGGATATGGAGGCGTTCTAGCTCTCCGGTGACGTGGTCGGTGGCGCCGGTGTCAATGACCCAATTACCATTGGCACCGTGATTGTTGTTGTAGTTGGTGGAGTTGGCTGTCCTCTCTCTAGGTAGGAAGTCTTCGTCATAGCGGTACCAGCAGTCCTTGACTATGTGTCTCGTCACGTTGTAGAGATGGCAACGAGGGCGATCACCCTTGTTGTTGTTGCCACCACGACCACGGCCATTATTGGTGTTGTTGCCGCGGCCGTAGCCTCCGCCGTTGTTGTTCTGGCCACCATTGGGGTTGTTGCGGCCACCGTTAGGATGGCCACGGCCGAAGCCGCCGCGTTCCCCACGACCGCGCACCGAAGCGCCCACGGCCACCGCGCATGGCCATGTTTGCTGAAGATTGTGATGCTCCTGGGCACAGGGTCTCACGACGTTCATAAAACATTAGTTGCAAATACAGCTCGCTTACTTTGATTGGCTCTACGCGTGCAGCGATGGCAGCGACGAGCCCGTCGTAGCGGTAGTCAAGGTCGGCAAGGATGTAGGCCACCATGTCTTCATCGTCCAGTGGCTTGCCGGCAGCGATCATGTCATTCTGCAGGATCTTCATGGCGGCGACGTACTCTGCCATCGTCTTGTTGCCCTTGTCCACGCTGGCGAGGGCGATCCTGGTGTTGACGGTGTTGGCGTGGGACTTTGCTGCGCTTGGATGACCTGCCATGCCTCCTGCGACGTCTTGGTGTTGACGACGTGCGGTAGAATCTCCCTTGATAGGGAGGTGACGAGAAAACTCAGGACCTGCTTGATGAGGACATCCCTACAATTACACCTACCCTAGTGACTACTGAAGATGCTACAACTGTTGCAAGAAAGGATCAGTCCAATGAGATTAGAATTGGACCTATTACAAGAGCTCGTGCTAAGCTACTAGAACAACAGGTGAATTTACTCCTAAACGAATCTGGTACTTTGATTGATGAGAACTTTATACTGCCTAAGTCTATGCATTTATGTATGATCAAATTCGTTGGAGAAACAAGCATGGCACGAGGAGGAGAAGGGCTACAAGAGAAGCCCAACATGATGATCGCCCAAGGATACGCGAGGGAGGAGCGGGAGGAAGGCACAAGAGAAGATCATCAAGACGGAGGCAAGAAGATCTGCCACGACCGGAGTGTCCGGTCGGATCCACCCGGACTGTCCAGCCTGGTCGAGAGGCGAACTGGCGTGGACAATCAGAATATCACATCGGACACTGCCCGGACACCCTCCGGAAACTTTGAAGTTTCCGGCCAGACCGGACTGTCCGGCACGCTCCACCCGGAGTGTCCGGCCTGACCGGACTATCCGGCCGATTTCGACCGGAGTGTCCGCCTGCCGACCGAATCTGGTCCGAGTCGGTTTGTATCAGTTTGAGTCGTTTGCGTCTCTTTTCGGTTTCTGGCCGTCCCAGCTGCCCTTATAAGCCCTGGGACGACCCCTAGTTAGGTTTTAGACCACGTTAAAATATTTTGCAGTTGTTTCTTTCATAGAACCTCTGGAATTACCCTGTGTTCGAATCTACCAACTATAATTGAGTGTGATCTGTTGTTCCATTGGGAATTAGTAGATTGCATACTACCGTTCATGGTCACGGCTGCGTGCGCAAGAGCGTGGTGTTGTGAATATCCTACAAGGTTCGAGAGCTGTTGCATTGGCATTAGGGATCGAGCGAGAGAGTTCATAGCTACAGGCTAGTTATCTATCATCCACCATCATCACCGCCAACCGCTTACTGAGAAGATCGGGCCATCCCATATCATCTTGGTATCAGATTTCCAGTGTTGCCTCGGTAAGCATCCACAAATCCATCCATAGATTAGAGAGTGTTTTTCATCCTATACAGAAAAAGCCTTACAAAAAGATTTGCCATAGACTAGATTGCATCGTTTTCGAGTTTTAGTTGCTGATTGTATCTTCTCATAGATCCGATCTGCAGGTTTTCCTCGTAGGAGTCTAGTTTCCGTTTGTGTCTAGGTTTAGGGTTTGATCTTGTTTTCCGTTGTTTCCACCGTTACCGTTTCCACAAGTCTTTATCATTTTTTTCCGAGTCCACATAGCGTACTTTTGTTTGCATACCATAGACACAGCATATCTACAGCATCTGTGCCTAGGAACGTACCCACGAGACTAGTTGCTTTGCTCTGACAGGCTGCTCATTAGGTTTTTGAAGTGCAGAAATTTTCGACAGGCATAACCCGGACTATCCGAATCACACCGGACTATCTGGCTCAACCGGAGTCTCCGGCGCATATCAACCGGACTATCCGGCCCAGTTCTGTTATAAGTTGCTGTACTCGTTTGCATTTGCGTAATATAGTTGAAAAAAAAGAGAATCAGTATAAAAAAAGAAGAGAAAGAGCGAAAAGAGCTACAAGCCTGACAAAAAGAGAGATATAGACGTGTGCAATTTGGGAGGCCTTGTTGTGTATAGCACTAGTAGATTGAGCAATCTTGTGCCTGTTCTATTTGAGCTATTACTAGCGTCTCTCTTGTGCATTGCAATATTCCTTTTCATAAGTTGTTTTGCCACGTTTATCTCCACTGTGTGTGTTTCTTGGGTATTTGTACGATCAGCACTAGGACTTGTTTGCAGTGTAGATAGGATACCATACCTATAGCTCTACCTTTACATAACCTGTGTGTCCTATGATCGTTCTCTATACCTTTGATATTCACTTCATCACATCAAGTGCATCAGTCTTTGATTTCATTTGGTAGAGCATCTCTATTCACTTTGGAACGGTAAGATCTCCTTTCTTATTAGTTGTGAGTGAGTTGTGAGAGTTTCCACCATATAAATTCTGATTTTTTGCACTAACCTACTAATCATGTCTACTAGTGATGATGATGTTTGTTGCAGAAAAAGAAGGATGAGGAGCTTGTCAATTGGCATGAATATGAGGCTTTGAAATCCCACTTGACACGTGTGTTTACTAACACGACAGATGCCATTGACAAGAATCTCCAAGATATGAATATGAGATTGGATCAGCATGTTGGGACGGTTGATACTATCCAAACGCAAGTGGCTACGCTCAATGTCAATGTCATCACTTTGCAACAGTCCATTGAGGGTTTGACAGCCGCCTCACATAGAAGGGAAGATCCTCAACATGATGATGCCCTTGATGATTTTGATGAGGGTAGAGCTGTTGATGTTGCTCCACATGTTGGCAGGGGACGTGATATTCCCCCTGTCCATGCACCTGCTCATGGTCGTGGATTTGCCCATCTTGGGCGTGGTCCATGTGTGCCCAACCAAGCTGCTGATGACGGTTTGGGCAAGCCAAAATTCTCAATTCCTAAGTTTGATGGTTCCATTGATCCTGAAGACTACCTTACATGGGAGTTGAAGATTGAGAAACTCTGGCGCTTATTTGACTATCCAGAAGATAAGAAGGTCAAGCTTGCAGCATCGGAATTTGATGGTTATGCTTTATGTTGGTGGGATGCTCTTGTGCAACATAGGAGGGAGGACAATGAACTTCCTATGAGGAATTGGCGCGAGATGAAACAAATCATGAAAGATCGTTTCGTACCAACCAACTACTTGCGATCAGTTTTTGATAAATTGACGCAACTGAAGCAAGGCACCATGACAGTTGATGAGTACTACATGGAGATAGAGATGCTTATGCAGCGTGCTAGAATTCGTGAGTCCATTGAGATGACCATGCAGCGATTCCTAAACAATTTGAAGTTACCGATCAAGAGCATTGTTCGTCATCACAAGTATGAGACCACGAATGAGTTGTTGCATCATGCTAGAGAGGCCGAATCCTAGTTGGCAGAACAGGTGAAGTCACGTGCTCATTTTCCGTCCTCCAGCAGATTTTCGGCCAGGTCCACACCTTCTACAGCCGCGCCACCAGCTGCTGTTCCCTTTACACCATCGGCCAAGCCCGCAAGTACACCTTCGTTTGGTTCTAATGCTCGGAAACCCGCTGCTCCTGCTGCTAGCTCGGGTTCCAACATGTCTACTGTACGTACTCGTGATGTGGTGTGCCATACTTGTGGAGGTAGAGGTCACTACAAGAAAGATTGTCCAAACAGCAAGGTTATGTTTGTTAATGAACAAGGTGAAGTAGAAAGTGGAGATGAAGCTTCTGATGATGATATTGATGACGGCGAGGTTGGTGCTGATGCATATGATGAGCGTGCACCCACTATTGTCGTATCTTCACGTGTACTTAGTGTGCAACCGGTTGAGGAATCCCAGCGTTGCAACTTGTTCCAAACAAAAGCTCTAGTTGGACCAAACAAAGCTTGCAAGGTAATTATTGATGGAGGTAGCTGCAGAAATCTTGCAAGTAAGGAACTATGTGCCAAACTGAATTTGACATATTTACCTCATCCCAAGCCATACTACATACAATGGTTGAGCAACAATGGTGAGATGAAGGTAAATCATATGGTACGTGTGAATTTTCAAATAGGGCCATACAAAGATTCTATTTATTTTGATGTGGTTCCTATGACTGTTTGTCACCTACTATTGGGTCGGCCTTGGCTCTATGATCGCCATGTGCAACACAATGGCCGAGCCAATACATATCACTTGGAATTCAAAGGAAAGAAGATTACTATGTAGCCAATGACACCACAAGAAATTGTGAATGATTCTCGCCAGAAGATAGAGGTGAACTTGAAGGAAGATACTACCACTCGGCGAGACTGTGTCACAGCTGTTCCTGATGTAATTGAGCCTCAATTGAGTGATATAACGAAAAGTGAGAGAGTGACTGGGTTATTGATATTAGCCACCAAGGAGGATATGAGAGAGTTTCGTGAGGATCCTACAGCCATGCCACTTGTGCTCATGTATAAGGGCGAGGTATTGGTTTCTAACGACATGACCCCTATTTCTCTTGGTGTCTCTTCTGTTTTGCAGGATTTTGGGGATGTGTTTCCAGAAGACGTACCCGCAGGTTTGCCCCCATTGCGTGGTATAGAACATCAAGTAGACCTAATTCCTGGCGCCACACTTCCCAACCGTGCACCTTACAGGACTAATCCCGAAGAAACTAAGGAAATTCAGAAGCAAGTACAAGCGTTGCTGGATAAAGGCTACATCTGTGTCTCTCTTAGCCCTTGTGTTGTTCCTGTTATTTTAGTTCCTAAGAAAGATGGTACTTGGCGCATGTGTGTTTATTGTAGAGCGATTAATAACATCACTATTCGATATCGTCATCCTATTCCACGCTTAGAGGATATGCTAGATGAATTGAGTGATGCTGCTGTTTTCTCTAAAATTGACTTGCGTAGTGGTTATCATCAAATTAGGATGAAAGAAGGGGATGAATGGAAAACTGCTTTCAAAACTAAATTCGATTTGTATGAGTGGTTAGTCATGCCGTTTGGTCTTACTAATGCACCTAGTACTTTCATGCGTTTGATGAATCATGTTTTGAGAGAGTTTATTGGTCGTTTTGTGGTTGTTTACTTTGATGATATACTTATATACAGCCACACCGAATCTGAATATTGCACTCATATTAGACAAGTTTTGCAAGTGTTACGTGATAATAAACTGTATGCTAATCTTGAGAAGTGTACATTTGCAAAAAGATAAGGTCATATTCCTAGGATTTGTTGTTTCTAAGCATGGAGTAGAGGTAGATCAATCTAAAATTGAATCAATTCAGAATTGTCCTACTCCAATGAATGTAAGTCAAGTGTGTAGTTTCCACGGTCTCGCTGGTTTCTATAGGCGCTTTGTGAAAGATTTTAGCACCATTGCTGCACCATTAAATGATTTGACAAAGAAAGGTGTTCCTTTTGTGTGGGGCGCGGCCTAAGACATTTCTTTTGATACATTAAAACGTTTGCTTACTTCTGCACCATTACTTGCATTACCTGATTTTTCAAAACAATTTGAAGTTGAATGTGATGCTAGTGGTATAGGCATAGGTGGCGTTTTGATGCAAGAGGGTCGGCCTATAGCTTATTTTTCTGAGAAATTGACTGGTGCTCGTTTGAATTATTCTATCTATGATAAAGAATTGTATGCACTTGTTAGAGTACTTGAGGTTTGGCAACATTATTTGTGGCCAAAGGAATTCATCATACATTCTGATCATGAAGCATTGAAATACTTGAAAGCTCAATCAAACTTGCATAGAAGATTAGCTAAGTGGGTTGAGTTCATTGAGTCTTTTCCTTACATCATTAACTATAAGAAGGGAAAAGAGAACGTTGTTGCTGATGCTCTATCTAGGAAGAACATGCTATTAATCAATCTTGATGTTAAAATTCCTGGATTAGAAGCTATTTGTGCACTTTATGCAACTGACCATGATTTTGCTGAACCATTTCGTTTGTGTGCTCTTAGAAACGCATGGGATAAGTATCATATACATGATGGATATTTGTTTCGAGCTAACAAACTATGTATTCCAGAATCGTCGTTGCGTTTGTTTTTAGTGCAGGAATCACATGCTGGTGGTTTGATGGGTCACTTTGGGCGTGAGAAGACGTTGCTCATGCTTGCTGATCACTTTTATTGGCCCAAGATGAGGCGTGATGTGTACAGATTTGTGAGCCGATGTATTACATGCCACAAGTCGAAATCTAAGTTGAAGCCTCATGGTTTGTATACACCTCTCTCTGCACCTACTACTCCATGGGAAGACATTAGTATGGATTTTGTGCTAGGTCTACCTAAAACACAGAGAGGTCATGATTCTATATTTGTGGTAGTGGATAGGTTCTCTAAGATGGCTCATTTTATTGCCTGCCATAAAAGAGACGATGCGTCGCATGTTGCTAACCTGTTTTTCAGGGACATCGTGAGATTACATGGAGTACCAAAGACGATTGTTTCTGACCGTGACGTGAAGTTCATGAGCTATTTTTGGAAGATCTTATGGGGAAGCTAGGAACGAAGCTGCTGTTCAGTACTACATGTCATCCCCAAACAGATGGTCAAACGGAGGTGGTGAACCGAACATTGTCACAGCTGCTAAGGACCATGATTAAAAAGAATCTGCGGGAGTGGGAAGAGTGTTTGCCACATGTTGAGTTTGCTTACAACAGGGCTGTGCATTCAACTACTCAGCTTTGTCCTTTTGAGGTGGTGTATGGTTTCAAGCCATTGACGCCACTTGATATGTTGCCTCTGCCATTACATGAGAGAATTGATATGGAGGCATCAAAACGTGCTGATTATGTGAAGAAAATACATGAGAAGACTCGAGAGGCTATTGAGAAGAAAGGCAAGAACATTGCTGCTACAAGGAATCAAGCAAGGAAAGAAGTGTTGTTCGAGCCTGGAGATATGGTTTGGGTGCATTTACGCAAGGATAGGTTCCCACTACTTCGAAAGTCAAAGTTGAAGCCACGTGGTGTTGGTCCTTACAAGGTGTTAGCCAAGATTAATGATAACGCCTACTCGGTTGATATACCTATTGAGGAGTTTGGTGGAGTTAGCAACAGCTTCAACGTTGCTGATTTGTCACCATATGCTGGAGAAGACCTTGGAGCATCGAGGTCGACGCCTTTTCAAGGGGGGGGAGATGATGAGGACATCCCTACAATTACACCTACCCCAATGACTACTGAAGATGCTACAACTGTTGCAAGAAAGGATCAGTCCAATGAGATTAGAATTGGACCTATTACAAGAGCTCGTGCTAAGCTACTAGAACAACAGGTGAATTTACTCCTAAACGAATCTGGTACTTTGATTGATGAGAACTTTATACTGCCTAAGTCTATGCATTTATGTATGATCAAATTCGTTGGAGAAACAAGCATGGCACGAGGAGGAGAAGGGCTACAAGAGAAGCCCAACATGATGATCGCCCAAGGAAACGCGAGGGAGGAGCGGGAGGAAGGCACAAGAGAAGATCATCAAGACGGAGGCAAGAAGATCTGCCACGACCGGAGTGTCCGGTCGGATCCACCCGGACTGTCCAGCCTGGTCGAGAGGCGAACTGGCGTGGACAATCAGAATATCAAATCGGACACTGCCCGGACACCCTCCGGAAACTTTGAAGTTTTCGGCCAGACCGGACTGTCCGGCACGCTCCACCCGGAGTGTCCGGCCTGACCGGACTGTCCGGCCGATTTCGACCGGAGTGTCCGCCCGCTGACCGAATCTGGTCCGAGTCGGTTTGTATCAGTTTGAGTCGTTTGCGTCTCTTTTCGGTTTCTGGCCGTCCCAGCTGCCCTTATAAGCCCTGGGACGACCCCTAGTTAGGTTTTAGACCATGTTAAAATATTTTGGAGTTGTTTCTTTCATAGAACCTCTGGAATTACCCTGTGTTCGAATCTACCAACTATAATTGAGTGTGATCTGTTGTTCCATTGGGAATTAGTAGATTGCATACTACCGTTCGTGGTCACGGCTGCGTGCGCAAGAGCGTGGTGTTGTGAATATCCTACAAGGTTCGAGAGCTGTTGCATTGGCATCAGAGATCGAGCGGGAGAGTTCATAGCTACAGGCTAGTTATCTATCATCCACCATCATCACCGCCAACCGCTTACTGAGAAGATCGGGCCATCCCATATCACTGCTGGTCATGAGCCACCCAGGGACCGTACCCCGGATTGATCTTCTCGACGTCCTTCTCGTTCTCCTTGATGGTGATCTTCTTGGGTGGTGCAGCATAGGACCCATCGATGAAGCCCTCTAGCTGCGCGCCTCTGATCGCGGGCAGGACCTGTGCCTGCCACAACACGGCGTTGCTCCGAGTCAGCTTCTCGGTGATATTTACTCCGGCGAAGGGGTTGCTGTTGCCGGAGTTTGATGACGAGCCGGGGGTGGACAGGATCGACGCTTGACTAGATGTGTTTGTGGAAGGGTAGCTCTGATACCATGTGATTTTGTTAAGGCGTATGTTACCTCGTTGGAGGCCGCCGTTCCATGTTAAATACCCGGTTAACCAACAACCACCGGAAGGGATTTACATGAGTTTGTTACAAACTGTTTTATCTCTATCTATCTCTATCTAACCGATGCTCATATCTGGCTCGGTTACAACGTGTTACACAAGAGTCGGAACAGCTACAACTAATCAACTCCGCTAACATCAAGAACAAGAAACCTGGGAGGAAATGGTTAATACAACACATTAGCTAAAAGCGGCAATGAATTGGTAACTAGAACCAGGTCATAGTCACCAAATTTGGAAGGCACAAAATATCACATAATTCCATGTATCTCCAAAGTTAGCGCCACACCCATATCTCCATCACGCGATGTTCAGTTCGTCCGGTACATGTGTGGGGAATAGACTGATTTTTTCTTCTTGCTGCAGGACACAGAAATAAATCAGGTTATTGGGGATCAGAATAGGAAAGAGAATGACACCTGCTCCAGTTTCACGGATTGAAACCAATAGCAAACAAGTTAGAAATGTTTATCACTATATAGACATGATGGACAGATCGTGTATTTCTTAAGTCGACCAAAATTACTAGTACTATCTCAAACTGAAAACCACTAATATTCCGACAGTCTGGTAAAAAAACGATTACTCAATTTCTTTTACAACTTGAGCTAGCAATCTAGCATCACCACCGATCCACCACACCTAGCCTCCTATGTCTCCCATCTTGTACAGCAGATTGGAGAAACACCAGTAGCAGGACTAACCTGGTCGTTTGAAGCAGCGAACCAACAACGGCGGGGCGGAAGTGATGCCTGGTGACCGCGACCGGCAGTGTAGAAACCATATGTTGCGGTGGCGGTTGGGTGCTGGGCTTCCGGTGTGCGTCTAGTTCACTCGAACCCCGATGCCTACGTGAAGTACAACGGGCACTGGTGCTGCAGTGCCGTCAGTACCTCCATCGGGATGAGCCGAGAAGCGAGGGGCGAGTTGATCCGCCACCAACAATTCCTGCAACAAGTACCATCGACTTCCCAACGACGACGACGAAGAAGGCGGCCAAGATGGAGGTCATTGGGGAGGACACAGTGGGAGGACCGGAGGAGGGGAGGGGCACGGCAGCGGAAGGCAGCGAGGAGGAGGCTGGTAGATCGAAATCGTACTAGATCGAGATTGCATTTTTGTTTTTTTGAGAAATAGATCGAGACCAGAAGGACCTCGCGCTCTTTGCCACGCCATCCTTTATTATCATCGTTTAATTTTTTCTTTGCGTTTAATTTTTATATCAATAATTCCTCTTAACTATTCATCCTAAAATAAACTATTACTCACCGTCAATGCACATGTATTCTTTTGATATGGAACTCAAGCTTCCATCAAACGGTGCACAGAGTGAGATCACTGACAACTAAAACGTGTAGGAACTCAGGAGCACCGTCCGGCCAAACGGCTGCGGACTCATGTCCTAATTTTGCAACATATGTCGCCAAAGTGTCCACAATATTATTACATGCCCTTGGGCAGGAATTAACCGAAAAGCTTACAAAGTTCAAAACTGAGAAGAAAAATCTCACAAAAGAGGTGACCATTTGGCAACAGCTAACGGTCATTGCTTGTAATGGCTTGTATCAGGTTTTTGGAATAAGTTTCAGTCTGTACCTTGTTCATCCCCCAGGTTTGGGCCCCTTGGAGACCAGACATGCATGACACAACCTCAGCTTGTAGTGAGTCAGTTGTATACGGGATAGCACCAGCCCCTGCACCCCACGGCATCGGCATTAGTATTTCTCAAAATAAAAGATGCCATCCACATTTAACTTTATCTCATCCCACTCAGAGAAGCTCAGGACTGACACTGTTGTGAGATCTTTTTCTTCTCCTCGTATTACAGAATTGTTTGAATTCATCCATCGATCTTCGGATTAGCAGCAGGAGAATTTCTTCGGGATCTCTCCGTCAATGATTTTATTTCTATCCTTCCACCAACACCATAGTAGAGCAATGCCATGAAGCTGTTTTTCTCTATCCAGACTGAGAATTTCCTGGATCACAGTCTTCGAATATGTACAGAACTTCTTCCAGCTGTAGGCTACGCCATAGAGCTTTAACTGGTTTGCAGCACAAGAATAGATGACCCACATCTTGATTTACGCGGCAGCAAGATGGGCATATTGGATCCAGTTCCATTCCCCTACATTGCAAGCTGAGACGGTGGGGGAAACTGTTATGAGCTATACGCCATAGAAATTTCTAACTTTTTTGTGGGCGTTCTGCACGTGAAATATCCTTCCACTTGATTCCATCCTGGGAATTTGATGTCTCAGGCTGTCCTAGATGTACCTCGTCAAGTTTGCCTCTGTAATCGATACGCAGACACTGAATAATCCTTTCTCAAATGCCCGACCCAATCATCCTCTGTATCTTAAAAGATTGACATTGATAATATCATGACTTCATCTTGCTCAGTAAACAAATCTCTAACCAGAGCTTCGTCTCAACTACCAGTGATCGGATTCATCGGTTTGATAGCCATGTTTATTACGGTCTGGCCACGGGCGTGTGACAACGTACAGGGCGACAACTCCACGGTCATGGTGACCTAGATCATTACATATATTAATGGTACAGCCATCACTGGCTCTCTTTATTACTTGCAGTAGATCAATTCCCTTGAGTATACGACGCCAAGTGATACCGAGCCTTCTCCGAGCTACAAACAACAAACAGTTTGGGTAGTACCGCCTTCATCACACGTGCAAATAGGGAGTCCGGGCTGGTTAATAACCTCCATACTTGCTTCATCAGCATTACCAGGTTGAAAATATAAATATCTTTGTATCCAAGCCCTCCCCTGTCCTTCGACAAAGTCAATTTTCTCATCTAAACCACTGAATCGTGCTCTCTTTATCTTGGCTTGCCCACCAGAATATGCACAGCATACTGGTATGAGGCACATGGCTGGAATCGGTTTTTCACACCTAGTTGTTCCGGTGTGGTGCCTGGGTTTTAGGATTACAGTCTCGATACAAACATAGGTGAAACAGAACTCACATGGATTCCTGTAAGGCAGAGCAACGAAGATATGAACCATGAGATGGTCTAAGCATCTAGAACGCCTTTTGCAAGTCGGCACCTCGTTGATCTCACGTTCTGCAGTCATGCCTCTACGTCCATCATTTACCACCAACATCATCGGCTGGTAAGGACCCTGAGAAAACACAGGTGGTGATCTTACACATGTTTTCACATCAAGCATAGACATAAAACTAATTCCTTTCAATACATGGGAAATATTCAAAACGATCTCCACATGAAAAAACATATTAGATAGCGTTGATCCAATTGCACATTTTCACATGCCTGAATATCCAACAAAAGCAGATTATGGGAGTGTTGTTTACCTGTAGGGGCATACCAGGAAGAAAAAATCGGTGATCGGCGACAGAAAAGTAGTGATTGGCATAGACAATCTGATAGAACTCACGGAAAATGTTGTGACACGGTTCCCTGGCTCTGCTGGTTTCAATGCCCAAGGGTTCATTTTCCTCTTCCCAACTGCAACGTCTTCTCCCAGCTGAAGATACCAATTATGTTTCGCCACCGCACTGCCAGAAACTTCCATAGGAAGGTCACCAATTCGGAGATGCGCAAGTCATCGAGTGGAAAAATCTCATGTACCTTGACAATGGGTGGGCACACCTTGCGCAAGCGCACGAGATGAAAGAAGGCGACTCCATCATCGTATCTTGCCTTGGAGAATCCACATGGGAACTGGCATTTTTTGGTGCGGACAGATGCGAGCAGGAGCATAATACAACTAAGTGCATCTAAAGAACCGCATTATACTTGATCACCAATTCACCATTGAGTTCAACATCTTTCATAGTACAAAATGTAGCTTCTTGAAAATTGGTGCAATGCATTCATTAGATTTTACTCGTGTATACAAATTGTCCAATCTGACCTTGTTTATTTACGCAAAAGTCAGTTCTACTACTGCCATGCATTTTTTTTGTAAATTCGTACTGAAGTTCACCTTGGTTCTATGCAGCCAAGAACAATATCAACAACTTGGAATTTCTATGCTGCAATGCAGCCAATGACGGATTAAATCCATCTCTTAAAAAAAGGACTTTTGTACCTGTAGATGGGGCATAGGTTGAGGGCGCCCGTGCCCTTGCCATCCGATGATTTCTAGGCGCCTCTTTGTCTAATCTAGTGCGGACGAACGTCTCCCGACCTTCTACGATCTGCACCTAGTCGACAACGGCCAAGGGCAACCGTCCCCACGAGCTGCTGGGCTCTGTGAAGTCGATGGGCCTGACGGAGATGATGGTGGTGACGCCGAGCGCCGGCGAGAAGAGCGGAGGCATCTGAGGACATTGCAGTTCGGCGGAAGCTGCAACAGTGGATGTGGGATGGAGCAGCGACGACAATGGGGCGGTGGAGAAGATGAATCTCAGTAGGAGGGAGGGGGATCGATATGAGTTTTTGGGCGATGTAGAAGATGAATTTCGGGAGGAGGGAGGGGATCGATCTGAGTTTTTCTTCTTCTGAGATGAGAATTGATTAAGTTAGTTCTCCTGGAGTCATTGAAGTCGGTTCGCCTGAGTCGGTTCGGCTGGAAAGATGGAAGGCAACCAGCGCAAAAATTCGTGGAGCAACCGTAGGGGGTGCGAGTAGATAAGGTCGATGGGCCCAATTCCATACGAGATTGCAGTGTACGCGCCAATTGCTCCCGCCACGGGGTTAAAAAAATCCGACCCACGTGTGCTTCCCAATTTTTGTTTAGTACTAGTACAAATGCCCGTGCGTTGCTACGGCTATGATAAGTCTTGCACATATATCAATATATATTCACATGTATGAAAAACTGCCACAGGATATCCAAACTCATAGTATTTCACATGTTTGAAGTATATTTTGATAACCGGTATAATTCGATGTCATTCAGATATGAAATAAGCACTCGGACTACTTAACTAATATAACAATATCTACTCCTCGATACTCATTAGATATTGTCGGGCAATGTTTGAGATATTCTCTTCTGCTTCATTTTCATGATAGTTGAGAAAGAGCACCAAAAATTTCTTTGTCAACTCATAAACAATACGTGTCATTAGCCTGGGTATTTTTATGTGGAAAATATAAATATGTGCAAGGTAGGATACCCACCGTGCATATTGGATGAACCAATTCTTTACCATTTCATGAGAGTATAATGCAAAAAATAGAATAACCAAACGTATTCCTGTATATGAATGACTTGGTATTATGTTATGGAATAGTCCTCGAAACAGGCTTATGCCCAGCTTTATAAATAAAACAACATCCAATATAATCCAGCGAACAAACGAAAAAATGTTATAGAATAGTAGAAGGCAAATAAAACACATGAGATTATTTTAAGAGACACGCACATGTCTAGACTTTCTGGAATACCAACTGATGATTTACGTGGCTAGGAAAATATATCATCGTCCCAACTGGGTTGTGCTAATCCGAGTGCTTCGCCTAGATAGATTCCAGTTCTTTGTAACTTTAATAGCATGTTGTGAGATCGATGCATTTTACTCTCCGGCGATAGCAATACGGAGAGAGGATTAAAAACAGATATAGAAGAGGCATGCTTGTCGATGGAGAACAAAGTAAAATGCCCACGGATGCATAAGGAAGAAAAACCTTTAAATAGATAACCATTATAAACACATATAACTGGACAATGATGGACAAGTGAAATATCTTTACCAATTTGCGTGAAGAGATTTTATAGTCTGTACAGGCCAACTATCGAATAACGTTGTGAGAGTCTGAATATTTGGCTTTTTACGCCACTTATGACCTCGTGTCAAATCGACCATCGCAGTCTAGGAAAAAAGTTTAGAAACATAGTGATAACGATAAAATTACGAGATTATAGTAACTTACACAAAAACACAAATCCATGTAGTATCCGTCTCTACCAGCTGTATGATCTCATCGCATGCCACTATGCGTCTGGCCAAGTTGAAATATTCATTGTTCATAGACTTGTCCATCCTAAGTATGTCCTGAATTTTCTTAAGACTCAAGCCTATTAGATACGGTTTGAAGCTTTGCACACATTCCTGCCTGTAAGGAAAATATTAAGAATGATAAAATCATAACAATGTCTATTATAAAAAAACCTTACCATGTTGCTTACTCCAGACGCTAAGCATCTCGAATAGACATGATGTGCTTGCAAAGCTCATCAACTAATTTTCATGGGTTTGTGGGCACGATGAGAACCCGAAAAGGATGTTTGCTTTTAGCTCCATCCGATGAATCTAGTCTCTTTGGGCCCTTCACGATCATACAATCAGAATCCACCACATTCTTGTTATCGCTGGGATGATAGTATATTGACTTTCCTTTTATCTTATTCAATTCTTATCAATATATCGATTAATTTTTGACGAAATTTTATCATATCCTCCTACAAAATAGTATTCAAAAATATTTAAAAAAGGTTTAAGAGAATACTAATGTGTTATCATGAAGAAAAACAACATACCTAGGTGACATGATCATATAACATATTGGCTGTCCAGTATTCTATATAATTAATCATGAATAACAAGATGAACTACAAAATTACCAGGCAATTGTTTAGTCTTTCATACAGATAGAAAAATCAATGTAAATGAACTATGTAAACATGTATACTGGAGCTAATGCATTTGTTCTCTCATTATACACATATAAATACACCAAATTTAAAAAATCAATTTGAGATTCTAATGAGTGTTCGACATACCCATCAGTTTGGACACGTTGTTGGAAACATTCTACTATTGGCCATGTTGTGACATTGAGATCCTGTCACTTTGTGTCCTTGTCAATGTCCTTCAAATGAGATGTGAACTTCAGGTGCTTCTCAAGTCACTGCAACTGTTAAATGAGAAAAGGATATTATATATTGTGGCGAACATAATGCCAATAGGAAATCAAAGTCAATAGACACTTACCACAAGATTGAGGCCACTTCTACTCATTCTAGCACCGAGTGAGTCCAATACTTGGATCAAACTTATTTTCGCATTGATGACTGCTAAGTACCAGTGAGTCTTACTAATGTTTATTGGTAGAAAGAACTGAAGTAAATATATTATATTAGAAAATTAAGAAACACACTTGTTCAAAACATATTTAATGAGATGCACATCTAGGGAGTTAACTCTGACCATATCATGCTTCAAATAAAGATGCAACCATTTTACGATGCGGTGATGTTGTGATTTGTCTTATTTTAAGACTGCAGAAACAAAAGTATTGTCTAGATAGACGTTTCTATCTGTTCTATTCAATAGATGATCATATGCATTATACAATATATGTACGCATTCAGCACCTATAATTGGACACATAAAATAAAGTTAAGTTCAATACAATTATTCATATATTAACGTGTAAGTAGTGTTCTTTCTGCTATTGACTTACGCCATCAGGCAAGAATGCATAGTTACGTGTAAGACATGCCAAGTCGTCATTAGACAGTTCCGCGTCACCAATGTCCACGAACTTAGTTTTTCTAGGTGCGAACATGATTGATTGAATAGCAGCAAGATCTTCAGTGGTACATACATAGTCTGTCACGATATATAATTGTGCAAGATCAGTTAGGTAAAAAGTAATCTAGCAAAAAATAAAAAAAATCGGAGCATAACTGATTACCTCTAGGGATAACCTTTGTATTTGCTCTCTTCGGTTTATTATGTCGCATCTCGGGGCCTAAGGCGGTGGTTTCTTTTGGAATATTGACAACCTGCAAAAGTCGGTCCAACTGACGACTATGTGCTTTTATATACTTAGGCATTTAGATGGTTTGAAACAACACGTTTAGGCTTATTCCGTTTCTCAAAAGCAAAAGTTAAGTATTAGTAATAAAGAAATAAAAAATCATGTTTCTATAGTCACAAGAAGTTTAATTTTTGTGGTAAAATAGCATAAGTCTAAGGAAGTAACTTTGAATTCCAAAATATTATAAAAATAGAACCGATGCAAATTCTCTAAATTCATCACTTATACTATCGCTATACGGGCATCTATACGGACATGATTGACCAATGTGACTCAAGAATCATCTTCCTTTTATTGAAACGGAACATCACTTATACTACCGCTACCGGGCAAAGCCACGAAATAGTCAAAATAAATTTTAAGTGTGGTGGTAACATGCATATAAAAAAGGCATACCTCCTTCGATTGTTCTATCATTTCTACAAATATCGCCTATGTCAGTGGGTTCTTTCAGAGCGTCGATAATATCTATGTCCATTTCTGTCTTGTTCACGATCTTCAAACGTGGAACATATATATCAAAGAAAAATTAAGTATAAATTTGGAAGTGTGTCATATGGTAGAAAAAAAGACAATCACCTCCTTTGACCGTGTAAACTCGATGAGTTTTCTATCTCTTCCACCAACATCGCGTTGTTGTCTATGTCAGTAGGTTTGTTCTGAGTGACGACAATAGTTGTATCCATTTCGCGCATGATCTACAAACATGAAATATAAATATTGTAATATAGATCATGCAGTTAGATGAAAAACCTATTATCTCGCTGCACCTCTTTTGATTGCGTCAAACTTGTTGAACTTTTGTTCCCTTACAATATCGTCGTATCGGGGTCTATCGTCTCCACAAGTTTACTTGATCTAAACAAGTACATATTAAAATAAAAATATAAACAGAATTTTATATATATAGTTAAAATAATAAAATGGGAGACATTTTATAAAGATATGTCTTAATAAAATAGAAGAAAAATTAAAATGGAATTTTGCATATACTTAGAATAATAAGATGGACTCTAGCTAAAACGAGCCAGCTCAAATGCATCGCTCTAGCCTAGCAAGCTAGTCAACGCACGGTACGCGGCCTCACTCTCTCTACACACTGCCCCAATTCATCTCCCCATGGCCATCTCCGCCCCAGGACCCCGGTCACGCCATGCCACCTACCCTTTCCTCCCACTGCTCACCCCACTTCTCCCCCATGGAATTTATCGGCAGCTGTTCTCACCGCCCCCTAGTCACGCCCTGCCGCCTGCTCCCCCTCCCGCTTCACCCCTCCACCTCGTCCCCAGAGTGGATAATCTCGCCGCCCCCTATTCCGGCCGCCAGCCATGCGCCGGGCAGCACCAAAGTCTTCTGAACCTGCGCCCCAGCCTCGGCGTGCTCCTCCCGCGCTCCGACTTTGCATGCGCCGTATCGCAGTAGGATCTGTGTGGCTGGCGACCTCTGCTCGTTGTCCGGCACCCGTGGCACCGTGACTGCCGAGGTGTACCACCCTAAGGAGAACAGGTGGCCGCCTCTCCCTGAGATGAGCACACTGCAATGCAGGTGTGTCGGCGTCACCTGGCAGGGCGGCTTCCACGTCGTCGATGGGTTCGCCGAGAGCACCACCGCAGCCTTGGCCACGCCGGGCACCCCCATCATGCTGCACTCACCCGTGCTGGAGCAGAGCTCGGCCGATGTTTTCAACTGCCAGAGAGGGGTGTGGGAGATCATCCCGGGCATGTGGTAGCTGGACGTCCCGCCGAACCAGATCGTGGCAGTGGCCGGGCGGCTCTCCTTTGATTGTGTCGTCGACGAACAGGGCGATGGCACATATGGAGCCACACCTCCATGCCCTTCAGTGAGGCCCTCGTTGCTGCCACAACCCGCGCCAGCTGAGCTTGATCTCTCGTGCTGCCGCAGTCCCCGATGTGTCGCGTGACGCCGCAGCTACGGATCTCCTGGTTTCCGAGCGTGAAGGATTCTAGGATGCGGCGTTGAAGGGCACGGGATTGAGGGTGGCAGAGGCTTGGCGAGGAATTTGGCGGCGTGTGGCCTTGGATCCTACCTTGTTGCCAATGAGGATTCATCGTGGTTTTGGATTGGATCTTCTAGTTAAGGTTGAGTAGTAGCGCAAAAAATAACAGGTAATATTCTCTATTTATATTGATAGTTGTTGGGTCAAGATATTTCCTTTTTATTTTGTTAGGGATTCTGCTATATTAATTAACAGATCTCAGTACTTCATATTAGTTAACAAGATCTTCAATTATGGATATAGTCAAAGAGCTTCCATATGATGTGTATACAACCAAATACATATATCTAGTGAATTCTGGAGTATAATTACTATTTCCATTCTTAAACTCTACACAATATTTATTATACATGACTGAATGATAGTTAGCTACTTTTCTCGAAGAGTTGTCTTAGGATTTTTGAGGCATGCCTCTGCCTCACTTTATATTCATACAGTAATAACATTAGTTTTATTGTCTGCTTTTATAGGTTTGGAAATACAACATATTTGTATATTTTAGTTGCTTTCATTCAAATGCTCAAGGCTTTGAGTAAGTTACTGCATACCTCCTATTGCCATCATGGCGTGGTACTGATTTGAGTTTATTTGAAATGCAGTGCCCGTGGCAACATTTATAATGGGGCGTTCTATGTGGTACTGATAACTTAAGACGGGACCTTTTCTTGAACATGTTGTTGGCCAGTGTTGGTGTTGTAGTTTCATCATATGGCGAGATTCATTTCAGTGTGATAGGAACACTGTACCAAGTAACTGGTATTGTTGCGAAAGCCCTCCGGCTGGTCTTGACATAGGTTCTCCTCCAAAAAAGGGTTTAACTCTAAACCCTATTACAAGCCTGTATTACATAGCGCCTTGCAGGTACTCGATACTATATCTTCAGTTCTGAATGCTTTGCTTGATATAGTGTCTGGCAAATATCATTGAGATCGCATTTTTCACTTTTGCAGAATCTTTGTTCAAAATAAGAGTTATTGTTTCTATCTAGAGAATTCTTGTACAGAAAAATGAAGACTGTCATTTTCTTAAATTCTTTGAGTGATAGCAACGAGCCAATGACTTAGAAAGACGTCTCATCATTCAAGATATTTCTTGTTTTACCACATAAAAATAATGATAGTTTCTGTACTACACTTTAGTTCTTTGTATTCTATAAGCCAACATGATGAACTATGACTCAGCTCTTGAATTCAGTGGAGGGAATGAGAGTGGTACACGTGTTGAGGTACAGAGTGAAAGAGGGAATTAAGGAAGCACACCATACTTGACTTAAGTAGAGTAGATGGCATGAGGGTTGGAGCTACGGGTGTAGGTCCCCCTCCATTACTATTGTCGATGACACCTAATAAAACACAAGACACTATCAGTTCTCGAGCATCAGTTGTTACACTTACACCTAATATATCATAGTTTTTACTTGTGTTGATGGTGTTGGACAAGTCTTTGAAAGGAATACGTTCACTCGATCGCATCGCCGGATCCATCTGCAATCTTAAAAATGCCCCGAGATCAAATTGGTAAGTGGAGATGTCCAGGGCCATACCTGATAAATCCGAGGCCCTCAACGAAATTTAAGCTAAGGCCTCAATTTTTCTTTAAATTGAAGCAAAAGTTTTGCATAATTACATTAAACATCAATTACAACATTTTATCAAGGGTAAGGAAGATTAAATATGTTTTTAAGAATTTTATATTGATGGAAAACAATTTTCTCGTCCTTTCATATTAAATCTTTTGTTTGTTTGTACAAAACAATCTTGTTCAGACCATCTTCTAGTGGTAGTGGCAGGGAGGCTAGCACATCTGTATTTTAAGAAAAATATGTACATATGACAATAATATTTCTTATGCTAAGTTCAAGTGAGGACAAATGAATTGTATTTGGAGAGAAAAGAGAGAGTAAATGTTGGTGTATCGGTGTGGTACAACCGGGAAATTTAAGCTGACATAACAGAATGGAGCCTTTTACTACAGAAGCTCGCACTAATTACAATGAATAGTAGTAGCGCTGCACTGATTTGGGAAAATTGGGGGCCCTAATTGGGTGGAGGCCCTGTGTACTTGCACATTCTGAACATGCGTCTTATACGGGCCTAGAGATGTCACATCTAGAACCATGTTTGATATCATTATTTTTGAACTCAACCAATATTTTTCCTAGTGGAGAAGCTTGGAACAGATCAAGAAACATGTTTGATTAACGATTGTAAATTTAATAGGTGGCGTATGTGCTAATTTATCATATGTATCTCATATATTGTGTACTTGTTTGTGCCTAGGCAGCCGAGACTCACCAGTTTTCTCGACGGGCCACAGCGGTGAGTTTGGAGGTTCTTCACATGGCGTTGAGAAGTGCTGGAGGGTAGCAAGTTGTTGGCCTGCTCGCACAAGGCAGCAGCGAAGATTCTGACGCCTGTTGCACAGCGGCGCGAGGGTGTGGCGAGATGTAGTCCTTGAAGACAGCGGCGAAGACTGCGACGCCTGTCACACAGCGGCGCGAGGGTGCGACGAGATGCAGTCCTTGAAGACAGCAGCGAAGACTGCGGCGCCTGTCGCACAACTGCACTGTAGACGTCGGGTCACACCCGACTCTACAGAACTGGATCCTCGTGTTTACTTAGCAACCTTGAAGGAAGCCGAAGTTTCTATAGCTATAAATTGTGTGTGTAATCACCACATTAATTACCGCAATCAGTTGACCCACAATTTTCTCTCCCAGTCGGAGAGTCACATCACCAGCAAATCTCTCAATGTCTTTTTTAGCTATAAATCGGGTGTGTGTAATCGCCACATTAATTACCGCATTTAGTTGACCCATAATTTGTTCTCCTGGTCCGGGAGTCACCAAATCCCAATATATTTTTATTTCGTTAGGCCTTATAATGTTATAAGGTGGGAGGATAAAGTGGTCTTATTAAAAAAGTGTTGACGAAACCAATGACCGGAGGAAACAGAGGAAATTCGTGCTTTTTAAGTAGTAGAGATACTCACGCTTTTTTCTATTATTAGAATTTCTTTTATGTGATAAAATATACTCCTAAAAGTCAACCAAAAATTATTACAATATATTTTGCTCATTTCTCCTTTATGTGTCATACACGTGCTCCTAAAAGTCAACCAAAAATTATTTATTCATAAAGTTTGGTCCAATATAATTTGAGGCCATCATATTACAGGTTAACAAGAATTACGGGTTAACAAACATGACATCACAAACCTAGAAGAGTTGAGTAAATTATTCTCATATATTGCTTTCTAATTATCTGCAAAAAATGCTTTGTGTCTTTCAGAGCATTGTATGAAGAACTTTGCAATGTATATGATACAATGCATCCCATCTGTTGCAGTACACGGCAAGAGAACAGATGAAGGCAACAACATATATATGCGTATCTAAGCTTAATTTTTCCAACGCATATCAAAAAGGTTGTAGAACAAGTGTTGCTATACGGGGATACTTCTTGTAGCGTGTTGAGCACAGACTAGTGAAATTTGAGAAAGGATCCCAAGAAGCATAGGCGAGAATATTTTAATTCGGCCTTATCAGGGTCAAGGGACTGCTTAGCACAGCCTAGTGAAATTTAAGAAAGGAGCCCATGGAGTATAGCGCATGTAGATGGACCATGTAAAATAGCCCAAAATATTTTTAATTCGGTCTTTTGAGCATTGCCCTTACCTCTTAAAAAAACTCTGCCTCCACCTCTTAAAAAAACTCCACCTACTCATATTTTTTTAAAAACTAGTCATTATATAGGTGGCATTTTATAAATTGAAATGCCAGGAGGCTGCCTTTTTATTTTTTAAAATATAAATGCGGATACACGACATCTTTTTAAAAACATTAACACATAACTTGAAGGTACTAAGGAATGTTTAATAATATATTTTCTATAAATATCTTTGGTGTAGTGGCGACACACAGTTTAAATCTATTGGAAGCCTTGAGTTTTTTCTTCTACTGTAGTAATATTGCATTATAGAGAGGCTGACATCATGGACCCACCAGCCTGCAGCATCTCTCGAGTTTATTGATCGGGTTTGAAAAAAATTTAAATACTTGTACAGAGAGGCTAGCATCGGGACCTACCCGCCAGAACTTACAAAGCTGCATCGAGGATCCACAAGACAGAACATACCAGAAAGCTGACATGGGGGCCCCCGCAGCAAGAACATACACTGCTGCCATATCGAGCAAAGTTGCAAAGCTCAAAACAGCAGACGCGGCCAAAAAAAGGTCTTTATACACACATTTCATTTAAAGATAGACCGACTTGTGGGACTGATCAGCGTGACCTTATACAGGTGTTGTATCGAGCAACATTGCCAAGTTCGAAACAGAGAGGCGCGAGCGAGAAAAAAGTCCATCATGCACACGTTTCTTCTAATGAGAGGCTGAAATGGGGGGACCCAGCAGCCTGAAAAAATAGCTGATGCAGCAAGCAACGTTATCAAGTTCGAAACACAGAGGTTCGAGCAGAGAAAAAAGTCAAGCATACAACTGATCCTTCTAATGAGAGGTTGTCATGTGGGACCCAGTTGTCTGACCAAACGGCAGATTCGTTGAGCAACGCTATCTAGTTAGGAACATGGTAGCGCTAGAGAAGAAAAAATCCATCATACTCACGATTTTACTAACGTGAGGCTAACATAAGGAACCCACCAGCACGACTAATGCAGCGAGTGTAACACCCCAACTTTAGCTAATGTCTAGTTAGGGTTTAATGTGCATTGCATCAGCATCATCTTTTAAAATTGCATGCAAAGAAATAATGCAAAGCCCTAAACCCTAGCTATTTTCCCCCGCTCTAAAATGAATTCAAAATGGTTTTGAATATTTTGAAAACCACCAAAATAGTGGAGCCCAAATTGACTAAGAGGGCCCCACAATATTTTACTAGTTTTATAAAAGCTTCTGGTATTTTTGAAATACCCAAAACAGATTTCAAATGAAAAATACAAAAGAGAAAATAGAAAACAGAAGAAGAAAAGGTTTTTCTATAAAAAAATAGATCCAGACCCGCAGCAGGCCGTCCCACTCTTCCTCTTCTCTTCCCTACCGCTAGGCGCGTCCGAAGCCATCCCAGGTGTGGCCCAGCTAGCCCACGCGAGGCCCATAACGCTTCAGCCCTCCTCTTCTCTTCGTCTTCTTCGTCGACCATAGTGAAGGAAATATGCCCTGAGAGGCAATAATAAAGTTGTTATTATGTATTCCTTGTATATGATAGATGTTTATTTTGTATGCTATAATTGTATTGATAGGAAACATCAATACATGTGTTTTAATAAACAAAAAGGGTTCCTAGTTATGCCTCTCTTATAGACTAGCTTGTTGATTAACAGGATGATCAAAGTTTCCTGATCATGGACATTGGATGTTGTTAATAACAAGGTCACAACATTTGTGAAATGATGTGATGAACATTCATCCGAAGTATAGCATTACGATCAAGTCATTATGTTTATATTGCTATAACATCATACAAAGTAGTCTTAGTCCTTAGACCATGAGATCATGTTAATTGCTAACACCGGAAGAGTATCTTGATAACATCAAACGTCACACCGTAACAGGGTGACCATAAAGGTGGGTTCAGTGCTATGAAGGTGTTATGTTGAGGCTCATGGATCAAGAGTGGAATTTGTCAATCCCGATGACGGATAGATATACTCTGGGCCCTCTCGGTGATATCACATTAAGATAGCTTGCAAGCAACTGATGTAATCACTAGAATGTTATATCACGGGAACGAGAAAAGACTGCATGTCGGTAACGAGATCAAACTAGGTATTTGGATACCGATGATCGAATCTCGGACATGTATTATATCATGAGACGAAGGGATTAAATTGCTGACGTTAAAGGTTCTCACGATCACAGAAGTCATCGTTGAATATGCAGGAGTTAGTATGGATCTCCAGGTCCCGCTTCTGATTATTGATCTGAGAGGAGTCTCAATCATGTCTGCATTATTCGCGAACCGTAGGGTGACACACTTAAGGGTTGCCGGACACCATTTAGGAGCACATATGTTCCAGACAAAAGGTTTGCAAAGCGCAGGAAATGTTTCGATAGAAACATGAATTGTTTCGATAGAAACCGGAATTGTTTCAGGTGAAATTGCAGAAAGTGGTTCTGCATGTGATATTGAAATGTTGCAAGGGGTTTTATGTGAATGTTTGTTAATTAAAGTAATTAACAAAAATTCTGAATAAAATAAATAAAAGGGTTTTATTAATTGAGAGTTGCATTTAATTTGGTGGAAATTAAATACATGTGAGTGGGATTTTGGGTGGAGGCCATGTTTATGTGAGTGGAAGTTCACCACATGAATGAAGGAGGGGAGGAGTCCCCCCCCCTCATGCGCCGGCTATGGAAGGAGAGGGGTCTCCCTCCCTCCTATATAAAGCCCCCCTCTCCCCTCTCACAAACCACACCTCCTCGTGAAGGATCTCTTTCCCCCTCTAGATATTCCCCCATGGTCTCGGATTAGCGAGATACATGTTACCGGTGGCCTTGCGTCTGGAAGGAGTTGCTGCTTCCGCTGATTCGCTGAAGCGAGGAGGTGGAGGTTGTCCGGTGGCTTGAACGTGTGTGCGAGGACGGATGCGCTGCTGATTTGCGGCGCTCGGACTTCCACACGATCTTGAGATCGGCAAGCGTACGACTACATCAACCACGAGTTCCTACTCGTTGTCTTTGAGGGTAAGTTCTCCATGGATGTATGTCCACCCGTTGCTCTGTATCTATTAGATAGATCTTGGCGTATAGTTCTCGTTGTAGGAAATTTTTTTTTTCTATGCTGCGGACCCAACAGTGGTATTTGAGCCTGATCTATGCGTAGGTGCTTTGCACGGGTAGTACACATATGTTGATATGTGGGCGATGATGATCATGTTATTGCATCTTCTATGTATTTTGGATATTGGTGGCATAGTGGGATGAAGCGGCCCGGACCAACCTTACATGTCATCGTACATGAGACCGGTTCCACGACTGACATGCAACTTGTTTTGCATAAGTGGCTGGCGGGTGTCTGTCTCTCCTACTATATTCAATATCTGATTTACAACGAGTTGCTAATAACTTAGTTATCCTCGTTGTGGTTCATGTTCGTAGGTGAGAACGGTTCTATCTCCGAAAGCCCTAAGCCACGTAAAACTTGTAATTGATAAATTAGAGTCGTCTAGTTTAGATCGTTGCTGGGCTAGTGTGTTGATATGGTATTGTTGTAAGTAGATGTATGGTAGATACTCTTACAACACAATCAATGTGTAAGTTCCATAGACCTTGGCCTTACACACAAAGGAATGATAGAGATCATACCACGATGCAAGTGATAGAGATCAAATGCATGGACCATATCACCTCACTTTACACATTAGATGTTAGCATCTTATATTGCTAGTTTGGCGCTTTTGGTAGCATTATAAGATGATCCCTCATTTAGATATCAAGATATAATGTGTTCTTCCTTAAGTATAGATGCTCGCCTTTGAAGCTACACCGACTCACGTGATGATCGGACTTGGTGTAGTGGATTTGGTTCATGTAATCACCAAAAGGACACGAGGGATGTCGTTTTTGAGTGGGAGTTCATTAGTAATTTGGATTAGTTGAACTCAATCTATCATAAACTTAGTCTAAATATATTTTACAAATTCTGTTGTAGATGGCACCACCTGCTTTTAATTTCAATGTGTTCATGGAGAAAGAGAAGCTTGCTGCGAATGGTAGCAACTTCACCAATTGGGCTATGAATTTGAGGATTCTCCTCACTGCTGCACAAAAGAAATATGTGCTAGAGGCGCCGCTAGGCCCCCCACCAGCTCCTGATGCCCCTGACGAGGAAAAGAACGTCTATATAACTCGTCAGGAGGACCACAACTTAGTTCATTGCGGCATACTGTATGGGCTAGAGCCAGAACTTCGAAAACGTTTCAAAAATGGCAATGCTTTTGATACCATGGGAGAATTGAAAATGATTTTCGATACCCATGCTGCCGTAGAGAGTTATAATGCTTCTGAAAAGTTCTTTAGCTGCATGATGGAAGAGAACAGCTCCATTAGTGAGCACGTACTCAAAATGTCTGGGTACGCCGATAAGCTTGTGTCCTTGGGAATAACGATTCCCAGTGACTTAGGCATACATCGTGTTCTCCAATCTCTGCCACCTAGCTACAAGAGCTTCGTGATGAACTATAATATGCAGGGCATGAAGAAGTCTCTTCCCGAGCTTCTGTCAATGCTTAAGACTGCAGAAGTGGAGATTAGGAAAGAACATCAAGTGTTGATGATCAATAAGACCACCGGTTTCAAGAAGGACAAGAAAGGCAAGCAGAAGGGAAAGAAGGGCGGAAAATCTGTTGCCGCGCCTGAAAAGAAACCCCGAGCTGGCCCTAAGTCTGACACCGAGTGCTACTATTGCAAGGGGACTGGCCATTGGAAGCGCAACTGCCCCAAGTATTTGGCGGACAAGAAGGCCGGCAAGGCAAACAAAGGTATATGTGATATACATGTTATTGATGTGTACTTGACTAGTACTCATAGTAGCACCTAGGTATTTGATACGGGATCAGTTGCTAATATATATAACTCGGTTCAGGGGCTGTGGAACAAGCGACAACTAGCAAGGGATGAGGTCACGATGCGGGTCGGCAATGGATCAAGAGTTGATGTGATTGCCGTCGGAACGCTGCCTCTCCATATGCCGTCGGGATTAGTTATAAACCTGAATAATTGTTATTTGGTGCCTGCACTGAGCATGAACATTGTATCCGGATCATGTTTGATGCAAAGTGGTTATTCGTTTAAGTCTGAAAACAATGGTTGTTCGATTTATATGAATAATATCTTTTATGGTCATGCACCTGTGTTGAATGGTTTATTTCTATTGAATCTCGATAGTAGTATTACGCATATTCATAATGTTGATGCTAAAAGGATTAAACTTGATAATGATATATCTGCATATATGTGGCACTGCCGTCTAGGTCATATTGGCGTTAAACGCATGAAGAAACTCCATTCTGATGGACTATTGGAATCACTTGATTTTGAATCATTTGATACATGTGAGCCATGCCTTATGGGCAAGATGACTAAAACGCCGTTTTCCGGTTCAATGGAACGGGCGACAGATTTATTGGAAATCATACATACTGATGTGTGTGGACCAATAAGTTTGTCGGCGCGAGGTGGATATCGTTATTTTGTTACTTTCACGGATGATTTGAGTAGATACGGGTATATCTATTTGATGAAACATAAGTCTGAAACCTTTGAAAAGTTCAAAGAATTTCAGAATGAAGTGGAAAATCATCGTAACAGAAAGATCAAATTTCTGCGGTTCGACCGTGGAGGAGAGTATCTTAGTTACGAGTTTAGCACACATATGAAAGACTGTGGAATAGTTTCACAACTCACGCCTGCCGGAACACCACAACGTAATGGTGTGTCAGAACGTCGTAATCGTACTTTATTGGATATGGTTCGATCTATGATGTCTCTGACTGACTTGCCACTGTCATTTTGGGGTTATGCACTGGAAACCGCTGCATTCACTTTAAATAGGGCACCATGTAAATCCGTTGAAATGACACCAGATGAATTATGGTTTGGAAACAAACCTAAGCTGTCATTTCTTAAAGTTTGGGGATGTGATGTTTATGTGAAGAAACTTCAACCGGATAAAATCGAACCCAAAGCGGAAAAATGCGTCTTCATAGGATACCCTAAGGAAACGATTGGGTATACCTTCTATCACAGATCCGAGGGCAAGGTCTTTGTTGCCAAGAATGGATCCTTTCTTGAGAAAGAGTTTCTCGTGAAAGGTGTGAGTAGTCGGAAGGTAGAACTAGAAGAGGTTATTGAGCCTTCTCTTCATGAAATGGCGAGTAGCGCAGCACCGGAAGTTGTTTCGGAGTTGACTTCACCTAATGAAGAGAGAGCTAATGATATTGATCATGAAACTCCGAAAGAGGACACTACCGAACCTCGCAGGTCAAGCAGGACACGTGTAGCTCCTAAACTGTACGGCAATCCTGTTATGAATTTCCTGATTGATGAAATAGATGACCCTGCGACATATGAAGAAGCGATGATGAGCCCTGATTCCAACAAATGGCTAGAAGCCATTAAATCCGAGATGGAATCCATGTACGAAAACCAGGTTTGGACCTTGGTGGACTTACCTCACGATCGAAAGGCCGTTGAGAATAAATGGATTTTCAAAAGAAAAACTGATGCTGATGGTAATGTAACCATCTATAAGGCTCGACTTGTCGCAAAGGGGTTTCGACAAATTCAAGGAGTTGACTACGATGAGACATTCTCTCCCGTAGCGATGCTTAAGTCGGTTAGGATTATGTTAGCAATTGCTACATATTTGGATTATGAAATATGGCAGATGGATGTCAAAACTGCGTTCCTCAATGGTAATATTGAAGAAGAGTTGTATATGATACAACCTAAGGGTTTTGTCGACCCTAAGGATGCTGATAAGGTGTGCACGATCCATCTATGGACTAAAGCAAGCATCCCGGAGTTGGAATCTCCGCTTTGATGAGGTGATCAAAGAGTTTGGATTTGTCCAAACTTATGGAGAGGCTTGTATTTACAAGAAAGTGAGTGGGAGCAATGTGGCATTTCTGATATTATATGTGAATGACATATTATTGATTGGAAATAATATAGATCTTTTAAACAGTGTTAAAAGTTATCTAAACAGCAAATTTTCGATGAAGGACCTTGGTGAAGCTTCATATATATTAGGCATTAAAATCTATAGAGATAGATCAAGAAGCCTAATTGGGCTATCGCAGAGTACATACCTTGATAAGATATTAAAGAAGTTTAATATGGGCGGAAGTAAGAAGGGGTACTTACCTATGCTGCAAGGCAAGACATTGAGTAAGACTCAAAGTCCGGCTACGGCGGAAGAAAGAGAGATAATGGATAAGATCCCCTATGCCTCAGCCATAGGCTCTATAATGTATGCCATGATATGTACAAGACCGGATGTGGCACATGCTATTAGTTTGACTAGTAGGTACCAATCTGATCCAGGTTCGGAACACTGGATAGCGGTCAAGAATATCCTTAAGTACTTGAGAAGAACTAAGGATATGTTTCTTGTATACGGAGGTGAAGAAGAGCTAGTCGCTAAGTGTTATGTCGATGCTAGTTTTGACACTGATCTGGATGACTCTAAGTCTCAATCCGGATACGTATTTCTCTTGAACGGAGCAACAGTTAGTTAGAGGAGCTCCAAACAACCTGTGGTAGCTGGATCAACGACAGAGGCGGAATATGTTGCTGCTTCAGAAGCGGCACATGAAGCGGTTTGGATGAAGGAGTTCATAACTGAACTAGGTGTGGTTCCTAGTGCGTTGGACCCAATGGTGATCTATTGTGACAACAATGGAGCCATAGCCAACGCCAAGGAACCAAGGTCTCACAAGAATTCCAAGCATATTAAGCGCCAATTTCACTCCATCCGCGAGCATGTCAAGGATGGAGATATAAAGATTTGTAAAGTGCACACGGACCTGAATGTAGCAGATCCGTTGACTAAAGTACTCCCTAGGGCAAAACATGATCAACACCAGAACTCCATGGGTGTTAGATTTATCACTATGTAAACTAGATTATTGTCTCTAGTGCAAGTGGGAGACTGAAGGAAATATGCCCTGAGAGGCAATAATAAAGTTGTTATTATGTATTCCTCGTACATGATAGATGTTTATTTTGCATGCTATAATTGTATTGATCGGAAACGTCAATACATGTGTGTTTAATAAACAAAAAGGGTTCCTAGTTATGCCTCTCTTATAGACTAGCTTGTTGATTAACAAGATGATCAAGGTTTCCTGATCATAGACATTGGATGTTGTTAATAACAAGGTCACAGCATTTGTGAAATGATGTGATGAACATTCATCCGAAGTATAGCATTACGATCAAGTCATTATGTTTACATTGCTATAAACATCATACAAAGTAATCTTTATCCTTAGACCATGAGATCATGTCAATTGCTAACTCTGGAAGAGTATCTTGATAACATCAAACGTCACACCGTAACAGGGTGACTATAAAGATGGGTTTAGTGCTACGAAGGTGTTATGTTGAGGCTCATGGATCAAGAGTGGAATTTGTCAATCCGGATGACGGATAAATATGCTCTGGGCCCTCTCGGTGATATCACATTGAGATAGCTTGCAAGCAAGTGATGAGATCACTAGAATGTTATATCACGAGAATGAGAAAAGAGTGCATGTCAGTAATGAGATCAAACTAGGTATTTGGATACCAATGATCGAATCTCGGACATGTATTATATCAGGAGACAAAGGGATTAAGTTACTAGCGTTAAAGGTTCTCACGATCATAGAAGTCATCAGTGAATATGCAGGAGTTAGTATGGATCTCCAGGTCCCACTTTCTGATTACTGATCTGAGAGGAGTCTCAATCATGTCTGCATTATTCGTGAACTGTAGGGTGACACACTTAAGAGTTGCCGGACACCATTTTGGAGCACATATGTTTCAGACGAAAGAATTGCAAAGCGCAAGAATTCTTTCGATATAAAACCGGAATTCTTTTGGGTGAAATTGCAGAAAGTGGTTCCGCATGTAATATTGAAATGTTGCAAGGGGTTTTATGTGAATGTTTGTTAATTAAAGTAATTAACAAAATTCCTAATAAATATAATAAAAGAGTTTTATTAAATAAGAGAGCATTAAACTTAGAGAATTTTAATGCATTTAAAGTGGAGACTTTAAAAGGGAATGTGAAGAGGCATTTTAATGTGGGGGAGTTACCACCACATGAATGGAGGAGGTGAGGAGTCACCTCCATGAGGCGCCGGCCATGGAAGGGGTACCCCCCCTCTTCCTCCTTCTTCCTCACACCTCCCCGTGAAGGATTTCTCTCCCTCTAGAATTATTCCCCCATGGTCTCGGATTAGCGAGATACATGTTCCCGGTGACATTTCGTCTGGAAGGAGTTGTTGCTTCCGCTGCATCGCTGGAGCGAGGAGGTGGAGGTTGTTCGGTGGCTTGAACGTGTGTGTGAGGACAGATGCGCTGTTGATTTGCGGCGCTCGGACTTCCACACGATCTTGAGATCGACAACTGTACGACTACATCAACCACGAGTTCCTACTCGTTAGCAAAACTCGTTGTCTTCGAGGGTAAGTTCTCGATGGATGTATGTCCGCCCGTTGCTCTGTATCTAGTAGATAGATCTTGGCGTGTAGTTCTCATCATAGGATTTTTTTTTGTTTTCTATGTTGTGGACCCAACAGTGGTATCAGAGCCTGATCTATGCGTAGGTGCTTTGCACGGGTAGTACACATATGTTTATATGTGGGCGATGATGATCATGTTATTTCATCTTCTATGTATTTTGGATATTGGTGGCATAGTGGGATGAAGCGGCCTGGACCAACCTTACATGTCATCGTACATGAGACCGGTTCCACGACTGACATGCAACTTGTTTTGCATAAGTGGCTGGCGGGTGTATGTCTCTCCTACTATAGTCAATATCTGATTTACCACGAGTTGCTAATAACTTGTTTATCCTCGTTGTGGTTCATGTTCGTAGGTAAGACCGGTTCTATCTCCGAAAGCCCTAAGCCACGTAAAACTTGCAATTGATAAATTAGAGGCATCTAGTTTAGATCGTTGCTGGGCTAGTGTCTTGATATGGTATTGTTGTAAGTAGATGTATGATATATACTCTTACAACACACTCAACGTGTAAGTTCCATAGACCTTGGCCTTACACACAAAGGAATGATAGAGATCATACCACGATGCAAATGATAGAGATCAAATGCATGGACCATATCATCTCACTTTACACATTAGATGTTAACATCTTATACTGCTAGTTTGGCGCTTTTTGTAGCATTGTAAGATGATCCCTCATCTAGATATCAAGATAAAATGTGTTCTTCCTTAACTATGCACGGTTCTATGGATCGTGTTTCGAGACATCACGTGATGATTGGGTGTACTCGACTCTACGCTTTCATAAGAAGTGACTCCTTCGACCACTCGAACAAGCCGCGGGTTGCTGGCCAGATGAGCTCCAATCCGTACTCTGGAGCCTACGCACAACTCCAAACAGCGCCACAGGTTACACGCCATTCTTTATGGTGCATGGGGAAGAAGCGGTACTACCCGCCGAAGTAAGGTACAAGGCGCCGCGCATAGTCGCATACAGCGAACAAGAGTCATCTCTTGCACTCGAAGACTCCGTCGACCTCCTTGACGAGGCGAGAGAAATCGCCGCAGAAAGATCCACGATCTACCAGCAGAACCTGCGCAACTACCACAGTAGAAGGCTTCGCCCCAGATCCTTCGTAGAAGGTGACCTAGTCCTGCGACTGAAGCAGCAGGGGCATCTCAAGCTCGAGTCCCCCTGGGAAGGACCATACTTGGTTACAGAAGTAATCCCAGGTGGCGCCTATCGCCTTCAAGACCTAGAAACAGGAGTCGCATACTCCAACCCTTGGAACGTCGCACAACTGCGACGCTTCTACCCCTAGCTGTTTTTACTTTTACATCGCAAATAAGGCTACTCAGCCAAGGCTACTTAGCCACACATTGTACCTCGTATTGTTCTCCAAATAAATAAAAGCTAAGTGCCCCAAAACTCTGTGTTTTTTCTTTTCACTTCTGTTACTATTGTACTCGGGGGCTGCGCCACCCTACACACATTTGTTCTGCGAACTAATAAACGCGACATCCTGAGTAGCTGGCACATCAATCGAACCCCTTAACACAAATTCAACCCAGCTGCAACGCACCTGGCAGGTTGACAAAAGGGATGGCCAGGCTAACGAAAAGGACTCGCATAGTGCAACGCACCTTACGCTTACAAGAGCTATTTATACGCGTTCAACAATAAATTACATATAAATATATATATGAACTTTACAACACAAATACACTCATGTGTAGGATACAAATCCAGTTATCGCTGTAGCAGAAGAACATTGGTTTGCTCCTCGAAGAAGTCGACAATCTCCTCTGTTGGGTGGTCCACCGCTTGATAGTGCGGCACCATATTCCAAGAGGATCCGGTTGGTGGCGCTGGCAGACCGGAAGCTAGGACGGCGATATCCACATCAGGCCTGTGCAATCGCACCATCGAGAGGGCAGCCTTGGCACCAGCCACCAACTGCTACCTCACGCACTCGCGAACCGCGGACATATCTTGAAATTTGGCCAGAAGAGCCAACAGGCTTGACGGCGTGTCATCCAACGGGAACATCGCCCGGTAGATATTCTTCAAACATGACTGCGACTTCTTCAAGAAGAGCAGCACTCGCGAAATGCGATCCTGCAGGGTCACCAATGCAGTCGCACGATCATGATCCACCTAGAAGTATCCACTCTCTTGGAGTTGCTCCTGGCTGAGACCATTGAGGCGAATAGCAATCCTATCCCTCTCCTCCTACGGACGGTGTGCGCTAACAACTACACGAAGCAGCACCAACAGCATGAGTACAACGTACCACTGCGACTATCTACAAAGAAAAAGATGAGGACGAGCAAACTAACACTTAAACTGGTCGCCCAGCTGCGTCACCTCGCCAAGCAGATACTGCTCACGGGAGGCGGCTTTTTCCGCCTTCGACTTCCACACATATGCGTTACCGCGGATCAAGGGAAACTCACGCTCCAGCTGCTTCACGCGGTCACGAAGTTGCGACAGCAAAGACAACTCCTCTACCCTGGAGCGCGGCGATACCACTGTCTCATCAAGAGATGATGGATCCTGATTTCCCCCTACGGGACCACTCGATGTGCCCTACCACAGATCAAGACAAAAGCAAATAAGGCGACCAAACTAACACAAAGGCAGGGATAGCAGATGCATTCAGGATAAGCATAAAAAATATTCACAAGCACACTCGCCAACAGGCATGTTCTTAGAGCAAAAGGACAATTCGTTATCTACTACACAAAGCTAACTACGGAGCAGCTGGCTTCTTCGACTTCGACGCCTTCGGGGGCTTCATCAAATCCGTGGCAGTATCAGACGCCACTGATTTTCCACCTGCCCCTGAAGCCGAAGCTTTCGCCGCCTTCTTAGCGCGTTGGAGCTCCTCCGAATACTTGGCAACGGTATTAATCAAAGAATGACCGTATTTGGCACAGGCAGTCGCAAAGGGGGCGAAAACTACCTGCTGACCATCCGCGCCAACAGGCAATGTCTTCGACACCGCAGAGGGATCTATCTCGACTCCGTGGGCCTGCAGCATGGCGAGTGACATCGTTGCACCAGCCGCCCGGAGGGAGTTCTTATAGGTAGAAGGCACACCCCCGGCGAGTGACTCCACCAGCTCGTCCATTTTGTCGACCTGATCCGCCTTTGGCATCAACTCCTCTCGGAGGCGACTAAGGGCGACCTTGGCCTTGGACAATGTTTTCTAGACGACGGCGCTTCAGTCTTCGACCGCGGATACCGCGCCAGCCAGAGCGTCATCACGACGAAGGGCCTGCGGGTCAAAACTCAAGTCGCCGGCATCTACACCAAAAAACACTGATCAGATTTCTGGTGCCAACGGCAAAACTCCAGAAGTAGAGAAAATCATCAATCAAAAATCCACCAGTAAAGGTACCTGAGAGGGCCTTGGCGACTGAGAATAGCTGCTCCTCAAACAACTTCTCCCTGGCCGCAAAAGAGGCGCGCATATCCTCTTCACGCTTTCGGGCTTCATCACCAGCCGCGATTGCCTCATCACGTCCCTTGACAGCTGCGGCCAGTGTCTTCTCCAAGGATGCGACATTGCGCAGTAGGGCGTTATGCTCGGCTACATGGCAGTCAAAAATAAATGAAAGAAACAAGCATGGAAGCACTCACTTTCGACCACGCGGTGACGCGTCTCCAGCATCGCATGCTGACGACCCATCGCCATCACCTGCTCCGCCACTCGCGTGGCCTCTTTTACAAGGAGCTATTGCACCAATCAAGGAATCAGACAAGGGCAACAGAAGGCGTTGACTGCCAAAATACAAAAGAAGGAAAGATATACTCACATAGTCCTCTAGCGACTCCGAAGAAGTCTGTTGAGCTGTCATCCGAGCAACTATTCGATGCTCCCCTTCGTGAGGAGAACTCGAAGAATTGTACCCGGAGTGGGCCGCCGCAGGAGGCGAAGGAGCGCGCTCGACCTCTACCTTGGCCCTTGAGGTCGCGACTCCTGATTCCTTCAAAAATTCAACGTCGCCAGAAGATGACGACGCCTCTTGACTGCAAGACCAAATTCACATTGAGAAAGGGCAAAACTCAAGGGCAAAGCCAACAAAAAGAAAACAGAGAAGAAAGAAAGAACTCATAAACTTACTAGTCAAACTTGTCAAGATCAAAGGTGGCCTCCGCCGACTCCGACGAAGACTCCTTGGGCAATCGCATCTTCTTGCGAGAAGCTGGTGCTACAACCCTCACAGGAACGGCGGGAATTGGTGACTCCACGCCAGCAATAGTGCCCTCTGGAGTTGAAGGAGTCGACGCATCAGAGTCCTCACTGCGCGGACGCTTGCGAGTATCTGGGCTCTCCGACTCGGGGGCTTCCTCTTCCACGTCAGAAGGGACAGTCGACTCAGACTCATCCTCTTCAAAAGCTTCACGAGGAATAATGCCCTCAGGGAGAGGAGGCATGCAAGGCGAGACCGCCCAACCCTGCATACAAAAAGCAAAAAGGAGCAGGTAAGCAACAGAAAAGCAACCGTGAATATAAGCTACTACGTAGTACGACTGTACCTCGGGAGGAGAATTCGAAGCATCGAAGGGAGGAACGACTGGCTCATTCGGAAGCACATCCTTGAAGGTGTACTTCGTGACCAGTCGCACCCTCTTATCTACCTCACTCGCTGACATGCCATTGGCAGACACGCGAGTGGCATCATCAGCACCACCCCATTGAAACATGGGATGGACTCTAGCTTGGAGAGGCTGGACGCGACGACGCAGCCAAGTCCTGATAAGGGCGCAGCCTCCCTCTTCTGCGCCCATGCGACTCTCGAGGTCGCAGACGCGTTGATATAGCACGTCCGTCTCCGCGAGTTCGGACGGCATGATCACGTTCTTCCAAGAACGCATTTTCTTGCAGGGAGTCGCGGGATCAAACGGAGCGAGTCCAAAGTGCTCGTCCTTGGCCTTCAGGTCGGGAACATAAAACCATCTGTCCCTCCATCCCTAGACGGACTTGGCGAGCTTGATGTCGAAGTAGGTGGCGGATGGGTCGACATGGATTCCACAACCACCTACGTCATAAACTAAAGAGCCAGATGCGGAATGACGCTTTAGCTTGAACAAACGCTTGAAAAGGCCAAAGTGCGGCTCGATTCCGAGCCAGCACTTGCAGAGAGTGATAAAGCAAGAGATGTGAAGAATTGAATTTGGGGACAGCTGATGGAGCTGGAGCCCGTAAAAACAGAGGAGACCCCTAAGAAAGGGGTGGATAGGCAAAGAAAGGCCGTGAATGATGAAAGCCAGAAACATCACTCGAAAACCAGCAGGAGGCACAGGAATGGTCTCACCACTGGGGACCCGCGCGTCGGTGACTGTGGCGGAAATAACTCCGTCTTGGTGAAGAAGACGAAGATCGGACGCCTTGATGATTGAGGGGCGCCAGGCACCATTGGTCACGCGGGTACCCGCGACTTTCTTCTTCCCGCCGGCGGCGGCACTGGTGCCCACAGCAGCGGCGCCACCCTTCTTTGCCGCAGTAGCGGTGGCGGCGGATTCAGCGGCAGCGCCTCCTTTTTTCTTTCCCATTGCGCGGCGGCGATGAGAACGCAGAAAGTAACTTGGGAATGAACGGAGATGGTCTAGAACTGCGGAAAAGATGAGCGCAGGAGAAAAGCAGAGGAGCAGCGGCAATGGTGATGGCAGCGAGGAAGAAAAGGGGCGCAGATGGAAATTTACCGTCGTAGCATCGCTACTTAACCTCTAAGAGATGCAATCCAACGGCTCACAAAAACCCTATTGGACGCGTGGCACATATCGCGCTTGACACGTAGGGAAGAGGAAGCGCGAACTGTCCCTCCACTGCACGGAAATCGAGGAGGCACAGTTAATAAAAAGATTACGCACGCCCAGTCAAATCAAAGTCAGAAAGTGGGACCCACCGCTTGTCACGTCCTGTCAAAGCCGCTCACGCGGGCAACTGAGGTCATGAAAAGCGTCAGCACTGACGTCATCAACAGCTACGTAGTGGAAAACTACGACTACTTTAGTCCTTGCTAGAGTCTGTGACTCCACCAAGCACTCGGGGGCTACTCCCATAGGGAGCGCGGACCGTGCACCCTATGATTTTCTTTTCTTATTGCAGGGATACAGGCAATCACAATCAAACCCAACCACTCGAAAAATGCTTCGACTATGGACGTGGGTTACTCTCATAGGGAGCGTTGGAAACAATTTTGACTGAAACAAGCAAGCAAAAGACGACAACAGACTCAAACAACACAAAGACGATAGTAGTCGCAAAAGTTCTTTAGTTCCTGCCGGAGTCTTCAACTCAACTAGGCACTCGGGGGCTACTCCCATAGGGAGCGCTGGTCACGCACCCTATGATTATTTGCACGAAAGTTGTGCGTTGATTACATCAGCACTCGCAGATCATGGCGACACCGCCTCATAATTTTCCCTACAAAGAGATTACGTCTCCTGGGTTGCCCGAATCATCTTCGTGATGATAAAATTCGGATGCCGCGCTTACAGCGTGAAGGTAAGACCTGAATAAAGGCCTGGCAATGCATTTAACTGCGCACTACCAGAAACATATCCGTGCCTACAGGCACGATGAACATGCCTTGACGGACGCGTCAAGTGCTCACACTCATATAACTGGAATTTGACTCCTGTAAGACCTCCGCGGCTTGAGTCGAATTACGCCAGCACTTTTCCGGATTCGAGTCCGGGGACTCGAATTCGAGTAGATTGTGTTGTTTCAACCTAAGGTGGTTAACTGGTACCGATATTTTGGTTATATCAGGCACGTATATCAACAATCCCTATGACACAAATAAAAGCAGTCGAAATGCACTCATTCAGGCACTCGAAACTTCAAAAAGTACCCAGTCGAATCTGCGATTCCACTGGATACTCGGGGGCTACTGACATGGGTATGCCCTACAGGTACTCGAGCTTGGTATATACGGTCTAAGTATGTACAGGCCCACGGTGTCACCAAGGCCCAGACGAAAGGACTCGAAGAACCTACGGACTCTCGATTGCTTGAGAGACAAGAAGAAGCTAAAGATAGAAAGTTTGAAGGGAAAAACCCTAACTTGTAACCGACTCGACCTGCTACCCGAGACCTAGCCTATCTATATAAAGGCTAGGAGGGGGCGGCGAGGAGGACACACACAACCCTAGTTTCCACAACCCTCGCCAGATTGCATCTGCGCATCATTGTAACTTTTGACTCCCTCGATAATTCCACGAGCAGACAAGCAGGAGTAGGGACCTCTACGAGGCCTGAACCTGGGTAAATCCTTTGTCCCCTGTGTGCTTGTTTGCTAGCCGATAGATGTCTCCAGCACTCCCTCCTTCTCCAAAACCCAAGTCCATAACAACGGGCATTGATGAGTTAAACCCTCGTCAACGGGTGTAAGACAATTTTACACACGCGAATACTAAGGTTCTTAGTTGGCGAGCCTAGCCTATACAAACATGGCCTCGGAACACAGACCGAAAGGTTAAGCATGAGTCATAAAATTGATATGACGCCCATATAGATGCTCGCCTTTGAAGCTACATCAACTCACATGATGATCGGATTTGGTGTAGTGGATTTGGTTCATGTAATCACCAAAAGGACACGAGGGATGTCGTTTTTGAGTGGGAGTTCATTAGTAATTTGGATTAGTTGAACTCACTCTATCATAAACTTAGTCTAAATAAACTTTACAAATTATGTTGTAGATGGCACCACCTGCTTTTAATTTCAATGTGTTCATGGAGAAAGAGAAACTTGCTGCGAATGGTAGCAACTTCACCAACTGGGCTATGAATTTGAGGATTCTCCTCACTGCTGCACAAAAGTTATATGTGCTAGAGGCGCCGCTAGGCCCCCCACCAGCTCCTGATGCCCCTGACGAGGAAAAGAATGTCTATGTGACTTGTCAGGAGGACCACAACTTAGTTCATTACGGCATACTGTATGGGCTAGAGCCAGAACTTCGAAAGCATTTCGAAAATGGCAATGCCTTTGATACCATGGGAGAATTGAAAATGATTTTCGATACCCATGCCGCCATAGAGAGTTATAATGCTACTAAAAAGTTCTTTAGCTGCATGATGGAGGAGAACAGCTCCGTTAGTGAGCACGTACTCAAAATATCTGGGTACGCCGATAAGCTTGTGTCCTTGGGAATAACGATTCCCATTGACCTAGGGATACATTGTGTTCTCCAATCTCTACCACCTAGCTACAAGAGCTTCGTGATGAACTATAATATGCTGGGCATGAAGAAGTCTCTTCTCGAGCTTCTGTCAATGCTTAAGACTGCAGAAGTGGAGATTAGGAAAGAACATCAAGTGTTGATGATCAATAAGACCACCGGTTTCAAGAAGGACAAGAAAGGCAAGCACAAGGGAAAGAAGGGTGGTAAATCTGTTGCCACACCTAAAAAGAAACCCCGAGCTGGCCCTAAGTCTGACATCGAGTGTTACCATTGCAAGGGGACTGGCCATTGGAAGCGCAATTGCCCCAAGTATTTGGCGGACAAGAAGGCCGGCAAGGCAAACAAAGGTATATGTGATATACATGTTATTGATGTGTACTTGACTAGTACTCGTAGTAGCACCTGGGTATTTGATACGGGATCGGTTGCTAATATATGTAACTCGGTTCAGGGGCTGCGGAACAAGTGACAACTAGCAAGGAATGAGGTCATGATGCGAGTCAGCAATGGATCAAGAGTTGATGTGATCTCCGTCGGGGTGCTACCTCTCCATATGCCATCAGGATTAGTTATAAATCTGAATAATTGTTATTTGGTGCCTGCACTGAGCATGAACATTGTATCCGGATCGTGTTTGATGCAAAGTGGTTATTCCTTTAAATCTGAAAACAATGGTTGTTCGATTTATAAGAATGATATCTTTTATGGTCATGCACCTGTGTTGAATGGTTTATTTCTATTAGATCTCGATAGTAGTATTACGCATATTCATAATGTTGATGCTAAAAGGATTAAACTTAATAATGATATATCTGCATATATGTGGCACTGCCATCTAGGTCATATTGGCGTTAAATGCATGAAGAAACTCCATTATGATGGACTTTTGGAATCACTTGATTTTGAATCATTTGATACATGTGAGCCATGCCTTATGGGCAAGATGACTAGAACGCCGTTTTCCTGTTTAATGGAACGGGCGACAGATTTATTGGAAATCATACATACTGATGTGTGTGGACCAATGAGTGTGTCGGCGCGAGGTGGATATCGTTACTTTGTTACTTTCACGGATGATTTGAGTAGATACGGGTATATCTATTTGATGAAACACAAGTATCAAACCTTTGAAAAGTTCAAAGAATTTCAGAATGAAGTGGAAAATCATCATAACAGAAAGATCAAATTTCTGCGGTCCGACCATGGAGGTGAGTATCTAAGTTACGAGTTTAGCACACATATGAAAGAGTGTGGAATAGTTTCACAACTCATGCCTGCCGAAACACCACAAATTAATGGTGTGTCGGAACATCGTAATCGTACTTTATTGGATATGGTTCGATCTATGATGTCTCTGACTGACTTGCCACTGTCATTTTGGGGTTATGCACTGGAAACCGCTGCATTCACTTTAAATAGGGCACCATCTAAATCCGTTGAAATGACACCAGATGAATTATGGTTTGGAAACAAATCTAAGTTGTCATTTCTTAAAGTTTGGGGATGCGATGTTTATGTGAAGAAAATTCAGCCGGATAAACTCGAACCCAAAGCGGAAAAATGCACCTTCATAGGATACCCTAAGGAAACGATTGGGTATACCTTCTATCACAGATCAGAGGGCAAGGTTTTTGTTGCCAAGAATGGATCCTTTCTTGAGAAGGAGTTTCTCGCGAAAGGTGTGAGTAGTCCGAAGGTAGAACTCGAAGAGGTTATTGAACCTTCTCTTCATGAAATGGCGAGTAGCGCAACACCAGAAATTGTTTCGGAGTTGACTTCACCTAATGAAGAGAGAGCTAATGATATTGATCATGAAACTCCGAAAGAGGACACTACTGAACCTCGCAGGTCAAGTAGGACACGTGTAGTTCTTGAACTATATGGAAGTCCTGTTGTGAATTTCATGGTTGATGAAATGGATGACCCTGCGACGTATGAAGAAGCGATGATGAGCCCGGATTCATACAAATGGCTAGAAGCCATGAAATCCGAGATGGAATCCATGTACGAAAACCAGGTTTGGACCTTGGTAGACTTACCTCACGATCGAAAGGCCATTGAGAATAAATGGATTTTCAAAAGAAAAACTGATGCTGATGGTAATGTGACCATCTATAAGGCTCGACTTGTAACAAAGGGGTTTCGAAAAATTCAAGGAGTTTACTACGATGAGAAATTCTCTCCCGTAGCGATGCTAAAGTCGGTTAGGATTATGTTAGCAATTGCTGCATACTTCGATTATGAAATATGGTAGATGGATGTCAAAACTGTGTTCCTCAATGGTAATATTGAAGAAGAATTGTATATGATACAACCTAAGGGTTTTGTCGATCCTAAGGATGGTGATAAGGTATGCAAACTTCAGCGATCCATCTATGGACTGAAGCAAGCATCCCGGAGTTGGAATCTCCACTTTGATGAGGTGATCAAAGAGTTTGGATTCGTCCAAACTTATGGAGAGGCTTGTATTTACAAGAAAGTGAGTGGGAGCAATGTGGCATTTCTAATATTATATGTGGATGACATATTATTGATTGGAAATGATACAGATCTTTTAAACAGTGTTAAAAGTTATCTAAACAAAAAAAAATTGATGAAAGACCTGTGAAGCTTCATATATATTAGGCATTAAAATTTATAGAGATAGATCAAGACGCGTAATTGGGCTATCACAGAGTACATACCTTGATAAGATATTAAAGAAGTTTAATATGGACGGAAGTAAGAAGGGGTTCTTACCTATGTTGTAAGGCAAGACATTGAGCAAGACTCAAAGTCCGGCTACGATGGAACAAAGAGAGATAATGGATAAGATCCCCTATGCCTCGGCCATAGGCTCTATAATGTATGCCATGCTATGTACAAGACCGGATGTGGCACATGCTATTAGTTTGACTAGTAGGTACCAATCTGATCCAGGTTTCGGAACACTGGATAGCGGTCAAGAATATCCTTAAGTACTTGAGAAGAACTAGGGATATGTTTCTTGTATACGGAGGTGAAGAAGAGCTAGTCGCTAAGTGTTATGTCGATGCTAGCTTTGACACCGATCCGGATGACTCTAAGTCTCAATCTGGATACGTATTTCTCTTGAAAGGAGCAACAGTTAGTTGGAGGAGTTCCAAACAGCCTATGGTGGCTGGATTAACGATGGAGGCGGAATATGTTGCTGCTTCAGAAGCGGCGCATGAAGCAGTTTGGATGAAAGAGTTCATAACGAAACTAGGTGTGTTTCCTAGTGCATTGGATCCAATGGTGATCTATTGTGACAACAATGGAGCCATAGCCAACGCCAAGGAACCGAGGTCTCACAAGAATTCCAAGCATATTAAGCGTCGGTTTCACTCCATCCGCGAGCATGTCAAGGATGGAGATATAAAGATTTGTAAAGTACACATGTACCTAAATGTAGCAGATCCATTGACTAAAGTTCTCCCTAGGGAAAAACATGATCAACACCAGAACTCCATGGGTGTTAGATTTATCACTATGTGAACTAGATTATTGTCTAGTGCAAGTGGGAGACTGAAGGAAATATGACCTGAGAGGCAATAATAAAGTTGTTATTATGTATTCCTCGTATATGATAGATGTTTATTTTGCATTCTATAATTGTATTGATCGGAAATGTCAATACATGTGTGTTTAATAAACAAAAAGGGTTCCTAGTTATGCCTCTCTTATAGACTAGCTTGTTGATTAACAAGATGATCAAGGTTTCCTGATCATAGACATTGGATGTTGTTAATAACATGGTCACAAAATTTGTGAAATGATGTGACAAACATTCATCCGAAGTATAGCATTATGATCAAGTAATTATGTTTACATAGCTATAAACATCATACGAAGTAATCTTTATCCTTAGACCATGAGATCATGTCAATTGCTAACTCCGGAAGAGTATCTTGATAACATCAAACGTCACACTGTAACAGGGTGACTATAAAGATGGGTTCAGTGCTACGAAGGTGTTATGTGGAGGCTCATGGATCAAGAGTGGAATTTGTCAATCCCGAGGACGGATAGATATGCTCTGGGCCCTCTCGGTGATATCACATTGAGATAGCTTGCAAGCAAGTGATGAGATCACCAGAATGTTATATCACGGGAACGAGAAAAGAGTGCATGTCGATAACAAGATCAAACTAGGTATTTGGAAACTGATGATCGAATCTCGGACATGTATTATATCAGGAGACAAAGGACTTAAGTTACTAGCGTTAAAGGTTCTCACGATCACATAAGTCATTGTTGAATATGCAGGAGTCAGTATGGATCTCTAGGTCCCGCTTCTGATTATTGATCTGAGAGGAGTCTCAATCATGTATGCATTATTCGCGAACCATAGGGTGACACACTTAAGAGTTGCCGGACACCATTTTGGAGCACATATGTTTCAGACGAAAGAATTGCAAAGCGCAGGAATTGTTTCGGGTGAAATTGCAGAAAGTGGTTCTGCATGTAATATTGAAATGTTGCAAGGGGTTTTATGTGAATGTTTGATAATTAAAGTAATTAACAAAATTCTAAATAAATATAATAAAAGAGTTTAATGAAATGAGAGAGCATTAAACTTAGAGAATTTTAATGCATTTAAAGTGGAGACTTTAAAAGGGAATGTGAAGAGGCATTTTAATGTGGGGGAGTTACCACCACATGAATGGAGGAGGTGAGGGGTCACCTCCATGAAGTGCCAGCCATGGATGGGGTACCCCCTCCTCCTATAAAAGTCCCCCCTCTTGCTCCTTCTTCCTCACACCTCCTCGTGAAGGATCTCTCTCCCCCTCTAGAATTATTCCCCCATCGCCTCGGATTAGCGAGATACATGTTCCCGGTGGCATTTCGTCTGGAAGGAGTTGCTGCTTCCACTGCATCGCTAGAGCGAGGAGGTGGAGGTTGTCTAGTGGCTTGAACGTGTGTGCGAGGACGGATGCACTGCTGATTTGCGGCGCTCGGACTTCCATATGATCTTGAGATCGTCAAGTGTACGACTACATCAACCACGAGTTCCTACTTGTTAACAAAAACTCGTTGTCTTCGAGGGTAAGTTCTCGATGGATGTATGTCCGCCCGTTGCTCTGTATCTAGTAGATAGATCTTGGCGTGTAGTTCTCATCGTAGGATTTTTTTTGTTATCTATGTTGCGGACCCAACAAAATATGCATCATATTTGCACTCATCAGGGGAAAGGGGCCAACGACTGCCCCAGGAAAGGTAAGAGGAAAACTCGCCAATGATTTGTGGCCTAGGGGACGAACCATCCTCTAGCCCTGCTACATATGGCCCTCCTTGGAAATCGATAGCTTGACTCAAACACGTCACGCATACTGGAAGAACCAGTGTGCCACGTCACGACCATGCAAACCTCGTGGCTTGCGGGGACCTCAACGGGACTCCCCCGGGATCCCGGTTGAGAACTCGGGTACTGTGCACCTGAAGCGCTGGCCTTCGACAAGATATAGTCTGCCGGATCGGCACCAGTACCAGTCTGCTTACTACAAGAGACATGCGGTATGGCGGCAGGTGGGCATCGCCACATTGAGAGCATGAACCATGTATCCAGGACACATGGTGATCGACCCTTGTGGTGCCCCATCTCCCTTATAAAAGGAGGCCTAGGTTGATAGGTGTGGGGAGGAGATTTCCTAGCTAGAACCTTCCCGAGGAAGGAACCTATGTAATTATGATCACCCTTGGATAGTCGATAGTTGCAGGACATAGAGATCCGTACATTCCGGACTTGAACCTGGGTAAAAAACTATGTCTCTCTCTATGTGTGTGTTTGTCCAGCTTGTCGATCGTGCTCACTGGAGGTTGCGCCCCTAACCGAACTAACAAAGGGGATCCCATCCCTGGTGTCAAAAATCAAGACACGCCATATGGCGTGTGGCGGACACCAGCGAGCAACTTTCGCCAGAGTCCCATCACTGCTTCCGTTGATGTCAGCACAGAACCAGAGCGGGCACCGGTAGAGGGTGCTCGGCATGGAGGAAGAAGCACGAAGCATCACCCATATCCTCCATAGAGAAATGCATGGCGGCCTTATAGTAGGCATGGTTAGAACTATATTCTTTGCCCCTAAAGGGGCAGAACCCGCCCACCTAGGAGGGGCAGCCAAAGACAAAGTGACCAATGCGGCTAGAGTAGCCTATCACGCTCTCTTGTCTTTCCCATCAGAGGCCATTTGGGATGGCCATTGTGTGGGATCATGGCTTGTTTGACTCGTGGATCTAGTGGGGTATTCCCTACAGCACCATCAGTCGACCTACCCTCACCTCACCAAGTTCGTCCCTTAGCCTTGGTGGCACCTCGTAGGGAAGACTCGGAGCAATCAGAGGTGGAGAACGACACTTAGTCTGTCTCCCTGTAGGCCCCGGATGCATGCTCTCCCTGATGCATCCCAGGGGTGCATCCGGTCTAATTTCAGATTGCATGACATGTTGTGCATCCAAGGGGCGCTTCAGCTTTTCCCTCGCATAGTTTCATCAAGCGGCTCACCAGAGAGGTAACTGATGTGCATCCAAGCGTGGAGGCGCAGTGCCCCCTCAAACATCCAGCCGTGTCGGTCACCTTCGACGCTTAGGATCACCCTGACGGATGTGCGGGCGTGGGGGTCCTGCTGCTGGTAGTATCACCGACTATCAGTAATGTCTAGTGACCAAGATGCTAGTGGATGGAGGTGCGGGCCTAAACCTCCTGTCCTCCCAACTCATGCGGAAGCTCTAGATCCTGGCTGAATGCCTATCCCCTACAGGAGCATTCCAAGGGATCAACCCAAGGGCGACCCAATAGATAGGGAAAGTCACTCTTCCCGTCACGTTTGGGACACCCGAGAACTTTTGCACGGAGAACATCACGTTCGACATGGCGGAGATCCTCCTGCCGTACAGTGGAATCTGGCCTACCTTCGCAAATTTCATGGTAGCCACACACTACGGCTATATCACCATGAAGATCCCGTCCATGAAAGGGGTCATCACCGACAAGGCCGATCCACGGGATGCTATTTTATGCATGGAGTAGTCTTATCAGGAGACCGCGGCGACAGTTTCCAAGGGCTCATGGGAACCTAACGCATTGGGCCCGTCGCACGTGCAGAAGAAGCACCTGACTAAGGACCACAACCTAACCAAGTAGGTCCCTCTACTCAAGGGAGGAGGCTGCCCCATCGCGGTATGGATGCGCCTCACCAACAAATAGGAAAGCACGCTCATCACCTTCCTTTGGGAGAACATTTGTGTGTCTGCTTGGGATCCCATGAATGTTCCCTAGGTCCTGAGGGACGTGATCGAGCATCTGGCAATATGACCGAGAGCTCACCCGGTAAAGCAGAATGTTCGGCGCCAGGCGCAGGACAAGCAAGACTTCATTGTCTCAGAGGTCTGGAAGCTGAAGGCCACTCGAGTCATCCGTGAAGTTGGGCATCCGACTTGGGTTGTGAACCCTGTCGTGGTGTGCAAGCCACACAACACCAACAAAAGGCTCTGCATTGACTTCAAGGACCTAAACAAGGCTGCCCCAAGGATACATTCTCGCTGCCTTGAATCGACCAGATAGTTGATTCCACAGTGTGGTGCGATCTCCTATGCTTCCTTGATGCCTTATTAGCTACAACTAGATCAAGATGTCCAAAGAAGACGAAGAAAATACGGGATTTATCACCCTGGAGGGATGCTTTTATTACACTTGCATGCCTTTTGGTCTAAAGAATGCCCGCACCACTTTCCAGCATGCCATGCGGGCGTGTTTGGGAACCCAGATCGGCCACAACGTGGAGGCCTACATCGACGACATCATAGTCAAGACCAAGAATCACACCACATTGCTTGGGAACCTAGATGAGACATTCAACAAACTATGCAAGTTCTAACTCAAGTTTCCTCAGGGAATCTACTCGGTTTCCTGGTTTCTCATCAGGGCATCGAGGCGACCCCCGATAAGATCAAGGCCATCGAACATATGGAAGCTCCCAGGTGGGTCACGGATGTGCAACGTCTCAACAGGTGTGTCACGGCCCTATGACGCTTCATACCCTGGCTGGGACAGTGGGCCCTACCTTTATTCAAGCTCCTTAAGAAGTCGGGCCCCATAGAATGGACCCCTAAGGCAGAGGCTGCATTTCAAGATTTCAAGCGCTAGCTCACCTCCCCTCAATGCTAGTGGCTCCCGAACCTTGGAAGCCTCTACTTTTGTATGTTGCTGCCACCATGCAGGTGGTCAGCGTAGTTCTCATTGTGGAAAGGGCAGGAGATGACTCGAGAGTCATCCCTAAGGTCCTCGGTCAGCAGACCGAGCCATGCACACCTCCCGAACTCGTTGAGTCAGGAAGCGGCCATGGATGCCCGGAAGCGCCTCTTCCCGATTCGAACAAGGTGGAGCACGTGGAGGGAGATGACTAGAACAACATTGCTGAAGGCCCCAGTACAAGGACCGATCTAAGCATACCTCCTGAACTCTAGGTGTCAGGAAGCGACCTTGGATGCCCAAAAGAGCCCCCTCCCAGGCCCTACAACTCGAGCGTTGAGGAGAAGCAAGAGCTCCAGAAACAACAAAAGGTGCAACGCCTCGTGTACTTTGTCAGCGTCGTGCTACGCGACGCGCGAGCCCATTACCCTATGCTTTAGAAGCTCATGTTTGGCATCATCATTTCCTCGAGGAAGCTTCAACATTACTTTGAGGCCCATTGGGTCACCGTGGTGATCAAACATTCCTTGGAGCGCATGCTGCGTAATAGGGAAGCTACGGGGAGTGTGGCAGAATGGGCCTTGAAGCTATCAAGCTTCGACCTTCATTTCGACCACACCCAAACCATAAATAGCTTGGTCTTGGATGAGTTCATTGCTGAAATGGACTCCTACACCAGATGGCGAGGAGGAACCTACAAACTCTCTCCCTAGGAGTGTCGACCCACGTGATTGGGCCATGTACTTTGACGGTTCTTACTACATAGATGGCTCGGGGGCTGGCTTACTCCTGGTGTCATCGACTAGAGACCAGATCAAATATGTGATCCAGATGCTCTGTCATGGAGAGCATTTGAAGAACAACCCTTCCGAGTATGAAGGCCTGCTCGCCAGCCTCTGGATCACAAGAGACATGGGGATCAAGCGCTTGGTTATTGACGGTGATTCATAGTTTGTCATCAACAAGATCAACAAATACTACGACTCCACATGGATGGACCCCTATGTTGAATAAGTTAGAAAGTTGGAGCAACATTTCGACAGGCTCCGAATGGAACACGTCCCCCGTGGATCCAACACTGTCGCTAATGAATTATCAAAAATCACATCTTCCAGGGGGTGGGTACCCCTGGAAGTCCATGTGGAGTGGCTACTCAAGCCCTTCGTCAAGATAGCCCGCGAACAAGCAAACACAGAAACCCGGGGTGAGCACTCGACCTCAACCATCATATGCGAAGTGATGGCTATAAAATCGTGTGCCCCTAAAGATGAAGCCAACACATAACCCTAGGGAGAGCCCTCGGCTCCGACCATGGTATGCGAAGTGATGGCTGCGGGGCCGTGTGTCCCTGGGAAAGAAGCCAATACAGAACCTCGGGGCAAGCCCTCGGCTTCAACCATCATATGCAAAGCAATGGCTGCAGAGCTGTGTTCCCCTGGGAAAGAAGCCAACACAGAACCCCGGGGAGAGCCCTTGGCACCGAGCATTGTATGTGAAGCGATGGCCGTAGAGTCGTGTTCCCTCAAGATCTCCCCCCCCCCCCCGAGGGCACCAATGCCAAGAAGGTGTTATGACAAGCAAAGATATACACCCTGGTGGACTAATGACTACAAGTGCATAGATTGATTGTAGCTAGTTTCTAAGTAAGAGTATCAAACCCACAAAGAGCTATTTGTTTAAGGTCTTTATGCCCCTCGTCAATGTCTACCAAAGGACACTTGTAAGCCACCTTCGATTTCAAGTAAAGGGTGTTTGAAAGGTTTTTGGATGAATGTAGAAAAGTAATTAAAACAAGTAAATGAAAACAAGTAACAAAACCATTTGGAATGGTGGATGAACTCAATAAGGCTAAAGCGTTCTCGGGGATGTAGGATACACCACTAGCATGCTGTAATTAATCATAATGAGGACAACCTTTTTCTTATGTCATGACATGTGTGGAGAGATCTCCATAATAATATGTTCACTACAAGGCTCATAGGCAGTCACCTTGTTGAGCGAAAATTTAGGTCATCTCTAAATAACCACCGTAATGTCTGAGAGCAGTCACCCATACAGATCACCGCAATTAAGGGTCTCCTATGGATATCGTAATTAGCTTAGTGAAACTCTCTTTACTCCTCCTTCCACTGTGCAGGTTGCTAGCCAGTCCTTCTAGTCACAATAGCTCCAGGCACACTTCCAAACACGTCCAAAGGATTTTACTCTTTTCCTTAGACCCGAAGGATAATGATATGTGGCCGACTATACATACCATATAAATAGAGTGATCAAACACACATCATAGATCATAGACACAAGTAATAGATCATCTTTATTTCATTTCATAATAGTGCTAGGGTTTCTCCATCTCCCCAAGAACAAAGGAAACTACTCACACATGGAAGCAATCAACAACATCATCATAATAAAATGGATGGATTAAAGTACGGGGATGAATCTAGTGCAAACCACAATTGAATCTGGAATTGCAACAAGATCTAATGAATGTAAGATTGGGATAGTGGTGGTGATGGTGATGCAGCGGTTGATGATGAAGGGGATGATGCGATGTCATCCAATGATCTGTAAAGCAACAAGGATTTACCCTTCTCCAAGTTCCTCCTCCAGATCCCTTTCTAGTGTGGTTTTTTGTGGCTGGAAGTTTCTTTGAATGTCGGATCTGTGATATGTCTTCATGAGGTGAAAGTATTTGACGAGGCGGTTACACTGCCACATCGTACGGGTGGACGGTATGGCCAGGATCCGCCTGTACTAGTGGTCGTTAAGACCCTTGTGTCCTCCAATGCGTGTGAGAATCTCCCAGGTGCGAAGATAAATCTTTTAAATGACTTTTATCACTTAAAAATGTCATATTACAACATAAATGATAGTTCTAATTGATATGTTTATAAATTCGGGATCCTGTTGAAAGAAGGACAAAAGGTGCGTGCAAATGCAGTAAAATACCAAAAACCATACTCAACTTATGCAAAAAGAAAAGGTAAATATGTTTCAATTTTGGACTCATCAACTCCCCCAAGCTAGACTCTTGCTTGTCCCCGAGCAAGATGGTGGCTTATGGACAAGATCATCATTTTCATGAGGCACGAGTTGTTACAATAAATGAGGCAAAAATTGAAATGGGAGTACAATATTAGATGTAGAGTTACATCGGGAGTTTTATCACACCTTTACACATCACATGACTTAGAGGCTACCACACCTTTTTGTATTAATGAAGTTATAAGAAGCTTTTAGTGATTAAACATATTATATAATCATAAGTTTAAAATGGTTGAGCACTTGATTTGAGTAATGAAGATTCATGATCATCCTTTTTTTTCTCTTTTCAAACTTGTACTTTTATTTTGCCTTGAAATTCTCTTGATAGCTGATTTTTTATCTCTCTTCTCCCCCTTTTTAATATAGCAGAGCTACTTGATCATGCTCAATACTTTTTATGGATCTTGTAAACTCAAACCTGTGACTGTAATATGCTAGCAAGATTCTTCATCTCATAATTTAATCAATACTTTTATTGGTGTGGAAGACCCTAAAATCATAATAGTTGTACAAGTATCATAACACTCAACCTAATTCAATCATCTAATATAACAGTCATGAATCAAAAGATTACTTCAAATATCATAAAGTCTTGAAACTAAAAGGATATAATTCTTTCCTTGAATAGAAGGGAGCTTTAAGATGATGCAACTAATGCAAATTCTTGAATTAAAACCTAATATGCGTGTGGTAAAGTAAAGATGCGAAAACTGTAAGATAGATTACAAGGTGTTATAGATCTCCCCCAAGCTTGGGATCTAGCCGGTGGGATAAAATAATGCCTTGTGATTATTCGATATCGTGGTGTTCTTCAAGGTGAAGGAGTTCTGTTGGAGACCGCTACACGAAGTTTTTTGTTTGTCTCCTCTAGGGAAGATATGCCATGAAGACACTTCTGCAAATCCGAACGCAAGTGGAACATCCCTTGAGCAACTCTACTTAGCATGTCATTGAGTTCCTCAATGCTACTAGTAGCACACAATCTCCCGGTGGATGAGTTCTTTCTTCTGATACTTCTCTATCTTGCAAAGATGGTGTTCAGTTTCTAGAACATGCGGGGTGATGGGCATGTCCAGAAGGTTAAACTCCCAATTTTCTTATGGATTCACGCTCATGTGTGCTTTCAGGGTGATCTTCTTTGTTGTAGAAGTGTGTGACGTAGTCTCCTGATAAGTTCCTACATTAGGTCTTTCTTACGCTTGGGTGAAGAGTAGTTGGTGGCGATGAACTTGAGTGACTCCATGCACCCCTTCCCATGGGGTTTATTTGCTCCTTCTTCATCCTCGGGCTTCACCATAGCCAGATAATCTGGCTGTTTCCACCCTCTCTTTGTTTGCTCCATGAAGGTCTCAAATCCATCCTCCTCCTCATCATCAAAGTCATAAGCATACCTCTTATTCTTCGGGCTTAGGCCTTGAGCTTCACGGTCATCTGCTTTAGTGGAGGAAGCCTAAAAGCTATCCCACGAAGGATCTATGAGGCCTAGATGTTTACCTTTGCCTGGAACTAGGTATTGCATCAAGTAGATTGGATCTGTTGATATAACAGGGAGGAAGACCTCTGGGGAGGCTTATTAAGGGTCAGAAACAGGGAAAAACTTGTACTTTAAGAAAAAGGGCTGGCCAAGAAAAGAATACCAACAAATAAGGAAAGAAATAAGAGAAAAAGGAAGAAAACAAAACTATAACGACCACTGGTACGGGCGGACGCCTGTACGGCGCGCCTGTACCAGGTCTTTTTTCAAAACTTGACTCTTCAACGTCGGTAAGAAATCAACCGACCAAGTGGTAAAGGCGGGACCCACACATACGGTTCGACCGTACTGGTGATTACCGACTTCTTTTTTAAGTAATAAACCAATCTAATGAGAGAACATATGGCAAGTAACGACCCACCGTACGGTTGGGTGTGACCGTATGGTGCGGTCGTACCAAAAATCTTAAAAAAACGAGGACATACTAACCGTTTAACGAGCAGTGGTATGTGCGGGTCCAGTTGTACCGTACGCCTGTACCAACCTCGTAAAACCAGCAGTAACTTCAAAATAACACCAGGAAACCAAAAATATAAATAGAAATGTCGAACAATCATCCAGAACAAAGATGAATAAAGATTTCAAATATCTTGTTCATCCAAAGGAAATGAGTTTACTTGGGTACCTTCGTCTTCTTTTAATTCTTGGATCAATCTTTTCTTTTTCCCTTTGAACAAGGTTGGTCACAAGAGATTGCTAAAACCATTGCGAAGAGAAATTGAAAAATTTATTTTAGGAGTTGTAGTCCCTAAGGGTATACAGATGGATGACACCTCTCTAGGTGGTTCGATTTCCTCAATGACCATGGATGCTTCCTCCGGTTCTTCCTTTCTTTGGAGAATCTATAAATCAAATTCTTGCAAAAGTAAAGTCCAACAGATCATCCTTGGCTTAACATCAATCCTGTCAAGTATTTCTTTCAAGCCAATACAATCAATATGAACACTTACCTTAGAGTCAATAATATAAGATCTAAACTTATCGCAGGAGAAAAGCACAGTGGAAAATTCCTTTTCTGCCATGGGGTAATTCTTTTCGGCATCATTTAAGGTGTAACTAGCATGATGAATGATTGAGTTCATCACCATCGTACTGGCAAAGAATTGCTCCAACAGCTTCATGGCTAGCCTCACAGAATAGATCAAAAGGTTTCTTCCGATTAGGCGGTTTTATAATAGGAGCTTCAAGAAGGGCTTGCTTTAATATGTTGAAAGCAGTAAGACAGTTTCCATCAAAATTAAAAGCAACAGCAAAATTAAAAGCAGTAAGAAGGTTGGTTAGTGGTCTGGCCATTTTTGAGAAGTTCTTAATGAACCTTCTACAAATCTAGCATGGCCTAAGAAACTCCTAATACGTTTTACATCTTGAGGCGGGGAAAGCCTTTCTATTGCTTTAATCTTTGCTTTATCAACTTCTATACCCTTACTTGAAATTTTGTGACCAAGCACTATACTTTCTTGAACCATAAAGTGACATTTCCCCAATTCAAGACTAGGTTAGTATCTTCACATCTCTGCAAAACTTTATGAAGGTTATGGAGACAATGATTAAATGAAGTTCCATAAATAGAAAAATTGTCCATGAATACTTCCATAATACTTTCAACATAATCAGCAAATATAGCAATCATACACCTTTGGAAGGTGGCAGGGGCATTGCAAAGACCAAAAGGCATACTGTGATAAGCATATAAGATGAAAGGACAAGTGAAGGTTGTTTTAGTTGATCATCAGGGTGAACAACAATTTAAGAAAAAACAGAATAACCGTCTAGGTAGGAAAAATGAGAATGCATAGAAAGCCTCTCTAAAGTTTGATCTATAAATGGTAAAGGATAATGATCCTTTTCTAGTTTCCTTATTAAGTTTTCTATAATCGATACACATCCTATGACCAATAACAGTTCTAGTAGGTACCATCTCATTGTGTTTGTTTTGAACGCCAGTAAATACACCTTTCTTAGGAACACATTAAACCAGACTTACCCAATCACTTTCATCCACATGAAACATGATCCCTGCATCTAATAAACATATTAATTCCTTCCTTACCTCTTCTTTCATGTGAGGTTTAAGTCGTCTCTGAAAATCTGCAACCAACAGAGCTCCTTCTTCCATAAATATTATATGAGTGTCTATCGAGGGACTAATCCATTTTCAAGTCACTCATCGAATACCCAAGAGCATTCTGATGCATCCGAAGAACCATCATCAAGTTTTCCTCCTCTTTTTATGCAAGGTTAGAACTTACAATAATAGGGAAACTATTAGTTTCATCAAGAAACCTATATTTTAATTCTTTGTGTAAGGTTTTGAGAGTAGGAGGTGGAAGTTCCTCATCCCCTTTCCTTATAGGTTCTTCATAATTTTGATTCATCTCAAGATCCACCCTAGGTGTGGAGTCAAGATAAACATCCATTTCCATCTTTTCAATGTCTTGGGGAATATTATTATTAACGACTAAACTCCTTGCTAAATCATCACCGGGAGTTCCAATAACTACTAACGCAAGACTAATGATATTACCGTCCTCTTCTTGCTCATACTCATATTTGTCCAAATCCTCGATAGCTAGTTTATAGTGGAATTTAAAAAAATGAAAGTCCATTTTCTCTTCACCAAACTTGAGAGATACCATTTCTCTCTTGGAGTCAATGTTCGCTCCTGCGGTGTTCAAGAAAGTTCTTCCAAAAATAATTGGACAATAAACATCAGTAGGCATATCAACAAGTACAAAGTCAATGTGGTACTTATATGGTCCAATATAGATTGGTACATCTCCAGTTATTCCCAAAGGAACTCTGAGTGTTATATCCGCAAGCATTATTGTCATATTTGTATCCTCTAATTCAGCTGGGGCTAATTCACTTTGGTTTTTCAGATAAAAAATATAGGGGGTTACGTTAACAGCTGTTCTAATATCACTGAGGCCATAATAAGAAGATCCACCAAAATTACAAGGGCGAATAGGTTTACCAACTTCTTTAGCTTTTACCTTTCCTTCAACAAACTGCGAAGCCTCGGTATCTAGCTCTATCACGTTGCAATGTGCAAACATGGTTAGGATATCTTCTTTTGTTGGTTCCCTGGTCTCGTGCATACTTTCTTTGTTAGTTTTTCTTGCTTGTGCCTCTTCTAGCATCTTGAGGAACATTCTCTCTTCTTCACATTGATCTTAGAGCTGCTGAACCATCATATGTTTTATCGTGGTCCTTGGAAAAGGAAGGGGTTCAACATATGGGGGTATCTCCCTTAATGTCTCTATCTAAGCTGCAATTATTGAATCAACATCTTCAACTGGCTCAGGTGGGGGAATATATTGAAGCCATTTTTTTAGGAGCTTCAATGTGTTCTTTAAAGAATGGAGGATTTACAAAGTAAAATCATCATTAAGTTGAAGTTCATTAGCAGTTTCTCTTACCTTACCGGATTCCTTATAAGCATTGAGACAATCATATTTAATTTCTATACCTCCTTCTCCACCTAAATCAAATCCCCAAGTTTCTCTATTGCGACAAATATGTTCTAGTAGTTCCCAAGCTTTAGTTATAGTTAGATCCATAAAAGAGCCTCCAAAATTTGTGTCTAGCTCATGTTGAATTTCTTGATTAAGTCCCCCATAGAAAATATGTAAAACATACATTTAGGTAAATCATGGTGAGGACATTTATTAAGTATGGACTTATACCTTTTGAAAGTTGATACATTGCAAATGTATCTATAATTTTTGATGTTCCATGCTTAGTTTTATCTACTTTCTTGTGTTTTGTCCATGCTTTGGAGTAGTTTTCATTTGATTTCTTGGATTAACCTATTAAAAAGAGCCACAGTGCCAGTTGCCTGTTTTCTGCTGTTTTTGGTTCTAGGAAAGTCAGAAAATCAATATTCTTGGAATTGGACCGGACAAAAGCCAAAGTTGATATTTTCCCAGAAGATTCACGGAGCCAGAAGGAGAGCCGAAGAGGGGCCACAGGGTGGCCACACCACCCCATGGCGCGGGTCCACCCAGGCCACGCCAGGGCATGGTGTGGGCCCCCTGGCTGGCCACCGACCTTGCCTCCTTCGTCTATAAGAGCCTCCCGATACCAAAACCCTAGATCATCAAGCCTCCAGCCACGAAAAGTTCTGCAGCGCCGCCGCCACCGAAGGGGAGATTCGGGGAACAGAAAGTCTCTGTTTCGGCACCCTGCCGGGACAGGGAAGTGCCCCCGGAGCCATCTCCATCGATCTCCACCACCATCTCCATCGCCGTTGCTGATTCCCATGATGAGGAGGGAGTAGTTCTCTCTCGAGGCTAAGGGTTCTACCGGTAGCTATGTGTTCATCTATGTCTCTATGCATGATCATATTGTGATCATGAGCTTGTAATCTATAGATCTACCTTGCTACTCAAGTGCTTTAATAGATCTCTGCTCTCCCCATGTGTGTGAAAGTGACAGCATGCTCACCATGGTGGCACTTAGGCTAGAGATTACAAATACTTGTTATGAGTTATATTTGGAGTTGGATGTCTTTATGAAATTGTGGTGTTTGTTGGAACCATCTAGTGCTCAAGGTGACAGTGTGGGGTTTTCTAGATGGGAAAGGCTTACTTTGAGTGTGCTTGTTATAGCCCTACCATCGATTAGAGTGTTCAACCGGAGAGTAGTCAAGAGTAGTATCATAAAGAGAAGATATTTATATGAGAGAGTGTTCACTAGTGAAAGTATGATCAATAGGCCTTGTTTCTAAGCATTGATACACCGTTTGCAATTAGATCTATTACATGTTTGCTTGCTTCCATCTTTATTTCAGTTTTCTTTTAGTCTTTTCCACGCCACAAAGCTATTTTCTATCACCGTTACCACTTATAATTATTCATACCACTTGTATTTCACTATCTCTTCACCGAACTAGTGCACCTATACACCTGACAAGTTTATTGGGTGTGTTGGGGACACAAGAGACTTCTTGTATCTTGATTGCAGGGTTTCTTGAGAGGGGATACCTTTGACCACTTCCTCACTAAGTTCGATAAACCTTGGGTGATCCACTTAAGGGAAAACTTGCTGCTGTTCTACAAACCTCTGCACTTGGAGGCCCAACAACTGTCTACAAGAATAGAAGTGCGTAGACATCAAAAGCCCTTACCAAGCCTTCACCTGGGCGGTTTTTGAAGTTCGTGATTGCCCTTCTTACCTCAGCTATCTTTATCCTGGGAAAGAATCGAAATACAAATTCTGCTTTGAGTTTTTCCCAGGTATCAATTTTCTCTATAGGGCAAATTCTATATCAAGTTAAGGCAGTGTTGGTTAGAGATTGGCTAAACAATTTAAATTTAAATTCGTCATCAAAATAGCCTCTCAATTTAAAAGTCCAACATAACTCGGTAAAATGCATTAAATGAGTGTAAGGATCCTCATCTGGATCATCTCCTGCAAAAGTTTTCTCTTTAATAATAGCGATAAAGTGAGGGTTAACCTCGTATTCTGGTTTGCTCCCACTCGGGAATTCTTTGGCAAGTCCTCTATTGAACTTCCTGAGGTGTTTAGCTGCATCGAGCTGATTCATCAGTCCGAGTGCAGTCATGGTGCTTACCTAAAACTAGTAAATAACTTTAATAAAACAATTAGTAGAATAAGCAACTAATAACAAAGACCAAAAGTGCTTAGCTCCCCGGCAACAGCGCCAGAAAATAGCTTGATGACTGCAAGTACACAGAGCAATCGTAGCTAGTTTGTAAATAAGAGTATCGAACCCACAAAGAGCTATTTGGTTAAGATCTTTATGCCCCTCGTCACTGTCTATGAAAGGATACTTGTAAGGCGCCTTTTATTTCAAGTATAGGGTGTTTGAAAGGTTTTTGGTTGATTGCAAAAAAGTAATTAAAACAAGTAAAATAAAACAAGTAACAAAAGCATTTGGAATGGTGGATGAAATCAATAAGGCTAAAGAGTTCTCGAGGATGTGAGATACACCACTATCATATTGTAATTAAACATAATTAGGATAACCTATTTCTTATGTCATGACATGTGTGGAGAGAGCTCCATAACAAGATGTTCACTACAAGGCTCGTTGGCAGTCACTTTGTTGAGCCAACAATGAGGTCATCTCTAAATAACCACTGCGATGTCTAAGAGCAGGCACCCATACAGACCACCACAATTTAGGGTCTCCCCATGGATATCGTAATTAGCTTAGTGAATCTCTCTTTATTCCTCCTTCGACCATGCAGGTTGCTAGCCAGTGCTTCTAGTCACAATAGCTCTGGGCACACTTCCAAACATGTCCAAAGGATTTCACCCTTTTCCTTAGACCCGAAGGCAAATGATATGTGACCGACTACACGTACCATCCAAAGAGAGAGAGAGATCAAACACACATCATAGATCAATAGATCATAGACACAAGTAATAGATCATATTTATTTCATTTCATAATAGTGCTAGGGCATATCCATCTCCCCAAGAACAAAGGAAACTACTCACACATGGAAGCAATCAACAACATCATCATCATAATCAAATGGATGGATAAAAGTAGGGGGATGAATCTAGTGCAAACCACAATTGAATATGGAATTACAACAAGATCTAATGAATGGAAGATGGGGATAGTGGTGGTGATGGTGATGCAGCGGTTGATGATGAAGGGGATGATGCGATGTCCTCCAATGATCCATGAAACAACAAGGATTTCCCTTCTCCAAGTTTCTCCTCCATATCCTTTCCGGTGTGGTTTTCCGTGGCTAGAAGTTTCTATGAATGTCGGATATGTGATCTGACTATGATGTGAAAGTATTTGACGAGGTTGTCACGCTGCCACATCATACGAGCTAACATTATGGGCGGGCTCCGCCCGTACCAGTGATCGTTAAGACCCCTGTGTCCTGCAATGCGTGTGCAAATCTCCTAGGTGCGAAGATAAATCAATTAAATGACTTTTATCACTTAAAAATATCGTATTACAACATAATATGATAATTCCAATTGATATGTTCATAAGGACAAAAGGTGCGCGCAAATGCAGTAAATTACCAAAAACCCTACTCTACTTATGCAAAAAAGGTAAATATGCTTTAATTTTGGACTCGTCATGGATGAAGACCTATACTAGAAACCCAAATTCGGTGTTAAGCTCTGCTGCATGTCTCAAGATAAAGGACACTAACTCTTGGCTAAGATCCACAAGGGAGAGTGCTCGAGTCACCTCGCCTCGCTGACTTTGGCAGGGAAGGCATCCTATCAAGGGTTCTATTGGCCAACGACATTATCAGACACTGAGTATCAGGTCAGAACCTATGATGCCTGCCAATTCCATGCCAAGGACACTCACCAACCAGCTCAAGCTCTTAAAACCATCCCCTATCTTGTCCATTCTCTAGCTGGGGGATCAACATTATTGGACCTCTCTCACATGAGGTGGGAGGGTACCAATAAATGTTCATCACCATCGATAAATTCACCAAGTGGCCTAAGGTGGAGCCAGTGCGGGCTATCGCCACCCATGCATAAGTAAATTAATAAAGTGCTTTATTATTGTCTCCACACCTCACCCATGCCATGCAATTTTGCATCATTCCATCATGTCATACCTTGTTTGCTTGTTGCATATGATTTATATGATTGTAAAATGTATTTATTTAGGCCCTTGTGTATTTGGTTTTTATCCGGATAGATACTGAGCAAAGAGAATACAAGGAGCCTCAGGAGTATTACCTGTATCCTTCCTATTCTGCAGTTGAACTGCAAGGCAAGTAATCCCTATGCTTGCATACATATAGTATATATGCTTGTACCTTATTCTTGCATCATTGAGTCGCGGTTGCATTAAATTGAATCCCAAGTATTGCATAGCCTTTACTTTTTAAACCCCATTGAATCTCGTACCTCAATCCTATGAGCCATTACTGCAGGAGTTGTTTGAGCCATCGAGACATAGAATTGCATGTGTAGGGTTTGTGCGCGTCTTTGGATAACGAGGTACCTAAACAACTTAAATAGTATAGTAATGAGATAACTAAAGAAAGAGGCACCGGTAGGCAATAGTTGTTATCTGGTTCTTCCACGCTCACTTGTGTCCCGTAGGATCCCGAGTATTTGATTCATGTTCCTTGACTATCGCACTATCCGCACGTGGGACCATGAATCCCCTTTGCCTGAGCTTCATTCACACTTTATTTCTTGGTGCCACAAGTAGTTTGGGGCTTTATTACTATCCTGTACTTATGTCATGATTTACTGTTGTATTTACTATTGCACATGGAGTGCATGTACTGTTTAGGAATTTCGTGCCACGATTATGATGTATCGACAAGCCCAGTCACACTTTTGGATTCCCAGTTGTTTACCGCCGTTGTCAGAAACACTGGGTCCATCTCGAAGCCGGCCAACTTCGTTGCGGGTAGCTTATTGGGTTCCCCCTGAAATGATTTATGAATCATGTGAATGCTTTGTCGTCAGGCTTATTGCGTTTTGTTTGGTCCTTCCCGGGGTTGATCATGCGTGTGTTGCTATTTGTGCACCCTCTGGAGGGTAAATCTTTCTAAAAGTCGTGTTCACGGTTATGGACGACTTGGAGCACCGTTTCTCGATCATAGACAAGCATAACTAAAGTACAACCGTTAAATTGACTAAGACATGACTAGTAAATAGTGCAACACTCATGGAATGGTTAATAAAATTACCAACGGATGGGATGTTCTTCCGTCTTCTCGTTGGTAAGAAAGAAGTAGGGTGAGCGATGTTTATTTACGTTGCTTATATAACTATTGTTACCAATTAACGAGTGTCCGTACATCTTTGGTTGGGCGGATGTATAGCATGTATCTATAGAACTGTTTAGCTATTATCTTTCCCTGCAATTGCGTCACCCCAAGTTCTTCCCTTTAGATGCATTAAGACATGTTGAGTACCCCTAGGGTCTCACACGATAAATATTTGGTTTAGATGGACAGGTATACTCTCAGGAAGGTTATTGGGTCGAGGAAACTGATGATGATGGCAACGACTGCAGGTGTAAAGATTCTAGGGATGGAGATCCATGAGATCTGTGGGCAGGATGTGCTTATTTTCAGGCATCTTATGCCAATTTGCTTCTTATATGTACTCGGATCTTGATTTACGCTTCCGCTTGATACTCTGATGTGTGCCGTATGAGGATGTATCCTAAACTATTATATCTATCTAGGATATTTGGATCTTGCCGTATGACATTGAATACTTCTATTTCTATTGTTTTAGATGGCGTGGTTCTGATGTCTATTGTATGTCGCTGACATACATACTCATTTGTGTATGTTTTTTACCACCTTACCTATCGACTATGTCGCTCGCTCTTGTCACGATGTTCTAAAAAGTGGGTGGGATGGTTGGCCAGTACAGTGCCCTGCTCCACGAGGTGGGCCTGCTGTGTGTGGCTACGTGGCCCCACGGTAGTACATCCTGTCAACTTTTGGTTCATTCTGGCTTGAGCTTGGAACATTGGATCCAAGGTATTACAATTGGTATCAGAGCCATTCCGCCTTTCTAGTAAGGAAATGTATCATTTGTCTATCCTCTTCTAAAAATTCAAACTAGGATGCACGTGTTTTGGGTTTCCGTACTACCATAGGATGTGTGTGTAATTATTTATCTATTTGTTGTATCCAACCTTTTTGTTGCAATCTGTTTTTGGTTATCAACTATTGGTACATTCCACACCGATAAGCTTATGTGTACACCAATGCAATCTATCCGACTCTTTGTAACCCGATGCGATCTGTTTGACTCCTTATTAACTGATACAATCTTGTTAAGGGTGTTCTTCCTTCCGGCATGCTTTCACTGAATGTGGAGTTGCTAATATCTATCTGTTAAGTGGTTGCGCATCTAGTTGGTATTTTAATGCCGAAAATTGTGGAATTTTTTTGATACATCTGTGTTTCCACACTCCTTTTTAGTCGTGTGTGATATGCTACCTAGATTCTTTTGTCGGCATGTCATGCTAACTCGTTCTTTTGCTACTAGTGTTTCAATCTAGAGTTCTTACTTCATCTGCAGATTCTTTTGGGTTAAACACATAACGTGTGCCGATCCGATTCTTGTGATTGTAATTTCGTTCTCTCTATAGCTATATGAAACCTATCATGAGTGGAATATGGTCAATGCTATCAATCTAATCCACCAAATGATGGCGGTTATCTCTTGTGATTTTGAGTTATACCATGATCATATCTATATCATATTCAAGTATCTTTGGCAATCTAGAGGTTCCTTAAGGCACTATGGTGGATTATCATCCGTTATCGCGCTTCATATCTTTTGCAACTCCATATCCGCAAAGGTTCTCTTTAATACAGGACGATCTCCTCCTTTCATCTCTGATAGCTTTGCTTAACTGTATGAGTTATAATCGCTTCTTTATCTAAGATCTTTTTCTTTTCAAACGGTGATCATTTTCACTATGTGAACAAGTCGGCATCTCTTTTTTCTTCCAAAGGGCCATATAATTTATTCTTTAAATTCATCTCTTCCAACATGAATCCTTGCTATTAATGTGATCTTTCGAAGAGCATTGAGCTCAAAAAGTGTTTTGAGCATCTGTTCGTTTCTTTGGCCTCATAAACTTGGTATTCTTGGAATATCTTGTTAATTTGTGGTGGTATATATTGACGATATGCTTGCCGATTCTATATCAATGGAAGAACTTGACGAACATCTTCTTTCCATCCTCTCAACCTGCGAGAACACCACATGTGTGCAAAGTTCTCAAAGTGTGAATTCCAACTTTTTGAAGTCGCCTATCTTGGCCATGTCCTTCTGCTAAATGCATTCCTACAATTCTAGAATCATCAAGTCAATTGTTAATTCTATCCTCCAACTTCAACCAATCCAGAGCGTCTCCTTGTTTTGGCAAGTTATCATCGTCCTGCTGAAGATTTCCTCAAGACTGCTATATATCTCTCAGATCTTCTTAAGAAGTATATGAAATTATTTTTGTCTTCTGCTCATAAAGAAACCTTTTGAAACCCTCTCACTTTTTCTTCTATCCTCAGTCTGCCGGATGCCATGAAGACTGTCTAGATCTTTTGTAATCCTTCTATTCAAGTTGGTGCCATCTATTTCCTTATCTGTTGAATCTTGAAGATGATTCTGTGATCTTCCTTGATATCTTTCCGATGGCTTGGGACTTCCGACACGACAACAACATCATCATATTTATCTCCTTGGATCCAACGAAGTGTTTGTATCACATATTTGGTTTCTCATGAAGCTTCAGGAATTCTGCTTGGCAAGATCTTCAGTCTGAAATTCAAGAGTTGGGTTGCACGATTTTCCTATTCATGGACAGTGTAATGCTTTGAGTGCGGGATGGAGTCATGACCATACCACTAACTTTATCATTCGCTCTTGTACATTGAATTGGTGAATCCGTGTGATTCCACTTACTCCACAGAAGTTAGAAGTGGCCTTATCCTTTGAGACTTTTACTCATGACCTTGTTTCCGGAGTGTTCTCTCAAGAGCGTAATGAATAATCTCATCTTGATGGTCTCACCTATTCCAACAAGGAGCAAAATCTTCAATGTTTTGGTGGAAGGAAATGCAAAATCTTCACCGATACTCTTCTTTTTTACCGGAGCTCATCAGCATCAAACAAGATGGATGGAAGATATATCTGACTTCTTCTGTCAAATCCTTTTCTCTTAGTAAAGACAATTGTGGTTGATGCCATCAATCGTAAAAATCTATTGCAATAACCTCATGGTTAAGAAGAGCGATAAGCATCTCTACAATAAACTCAAGATCGTCAACATTCAACTTCTCCTCAGGATTCCACCATCAAAATAGCATCACCTCCTTCTCTTACAGATAAATCCATGCACCGCAATTGTGTGATCCTTTGGTTCTTACTGGCGCAAGAAGAAGCTAATCCAAGAAGTCCTCAATCCTAATATTATTCTATTGATATCAAGGAACTCTACTATTTAAAGGTAGTATTGTTTTTATGAACTTCATTTCTTAAATACAAGGAGAGAGACAATGCTATTTTCATAGTGCTTGACACATTCTCCAAAGTTTCTCTTTCTTCCGGCGAGAGAAAGAACCAGCTTCACTTCCAGCTCTACGTCTTTAATCCTAACGGTGTGTCTTTTCTTCCTCTCCATGATACTTTATCCTTCCATAATTCTTTCAAGAAGTGTTTCTATTCTTTTATCGTGTTCCTCGAGAGCACCGGAGCTATGTTCTTCATATCTCTCTCGTCTCACAACAATTCTCTAGGTACTTCAAGCCCTTTCTTTTCAAGAAGCAGAACCAAATACTCGCAACAACTCTCTTAGGTTTTGGAAGTCTCTTTGGTCACACCATTCCATGAAGAAGCTACATGGGAACGTGAAGATTTATTTTCCTATGAATCTCGGGGCGAGATTCTTGTTCAGTGGGGACGAGTTGTAGCATCCCAATTGTCTAACATTGGAATGCTAGATACTAAATAAAGATCAATGCTACCATATACTTGTTATTATTGCATTGCATAATATCATGCTCGTTTCACCATACCACATTTCATTTGAGCATCATATAAACCCCTTTTCCCATTTGGATCTTCTCTCATATGCATCTGTTTTATTAATTGTATTGCCTCTTATTAAAGATAGTTGCTTCTTGTTATAATGTATTTGCATCTTGTTATATGTTAAATGCCCAATTTGAGTTGAGGGCATATCTTTTTAAATCTACTCCATCTACCATCATGCCATGTCATCTTCCGATAGATCTCGTCTCACTTCTAACATATACATGTATGTGGGCATCTGAATTTAATCTTGGTATTTTAATTCTTGCTGCATATATTTATATGGGCCGAATTCTTTTATCCACATGTACATGGCTACCTTACGATTTGATCCAAATCATTCTTAAATATGTCATGTGCTAGTCCTCCACAATTTTTGTTAATTGCAATTCTTTTATGGCCATCTATATCTCACATGCATACACATTTTTGTCTTCACAAAAATGCCAAACATGCATGTAGGGTATAATTGCATGTCACATGCAATAATAAGCCACCTAGTCACATGAAATAACAATGCCTTGGTGTGGCCTTCTCTCTATTTGATTTATTTTTGGTTCATTTCTTAGTTATTGGATTTTTCTCAATCTTGTTCATGCTTGATATATGATCAAGTCCATCATCTAGATCTATGCGGATACCGTATTTATTCTTGCTAAATCACCAACAAAATCATTTGTTTGGACCATCTTAAAAATCTATTTCTAGAATTACATGTCAATTGCCTAATCCTTCTACTCAACCATCTATATCTAACCTTCTCCATTTTATTTGCAAACCCTCTTTGTCTAAACCCATGTGTTAATCTAAACCTAAACTAGAAAATAACCCTACCTAGCTATCATACCTAGCTAACATAAAACCCACCTGTGACCATCACCATTTTTTCCACATCTACCTAGCACACATGTGTATATGTGTGTGTATTACTAAACACTACTTAAGCCCTAGCTAGTATATCTGACCTAAAACCCATGCACGTGCAAGTGCAAGATCACACACGCATATCACCATGTTTTTTCTTTCTTTTCTCTACTCTAACCTGCCGAGAGCTAGCTAATCCTTTCTAGCTACATGATCACCCGAGCTAGACCAACTACCCGATACTATCCTAGCTAGCACAACCATCTATCCACCCTAAACCGAGCTGCATTTTTTTATTTTCTCTGATCCGTTCCTACATGTAAGCTGATCGATCAGACCTAGCCAGCTGAGCCGAACCATGCGTCTGACCTTGACCATCCTTGCCCTGCCGGGAGCAACCGAGTTCCAGCCGCACCTGATGGCCATCGATGGACAGCGAGAGCCTGACCTTGTTCCTCTCCTTCCCTCCGCCTCACGTGCTCGACACAGCACATGCGCCTGGCATGCTCACCCAGCCTCTCTAACCCTCGCTCCCTCTCTCGCTTTGGCATAAAGCAGCAGCAATCTAGATCACGATCTGGAGGCCTCTTCTTCCTCCCCACACAAAACTCCACCTGCCACTCAACCATGCCGCTTCCGCCACCTAGGGCCACTGCCGACCTCCGTTGATCTGCCATCGGCAAGCGTGCCGCTGTGTCTCGGAGCTCCCTATCGTGCTACTGGTCGGGGAAGACTACCTGAACGAGAAGGCGAACCCACATGAACCTCCTTGACACCATGAACCACAGTGACACCAACCCTGACCGCCCGTGCTTCCTCACCTCGCCGCCTCTCATTCTGGCCAGCTCGGCTGTGCAAAGAGCGCTAGGTGAGTAGCTCGTCCTTCCTTGCACCTCCTACCTCGCTATATTCTTTTGATTGCTCGCGAACCGACCAACGCCGACACCCCTCACCGCTATGTCACGTGCGTGCATCTACAGACAACCTCTGCAGTAGAAGCGCCGCTCTGCACCACCACCTGTTCTTCATAGATTATCGGCCTCCACAATCCACCTCCAGGGAATCCCTTCTTGTGTACATGTAACCGGTTCTACCAGCTACGTAGCACGGCAAGAATCATCCAAAACGGAGTACAATAGCCTCCATAATCTTCCGACGAATATCTGCAATACTCACTGCCACACCAGTTTCAGTTCGACAGTTTTGTTCCCCTCTGTTCACCGCAACATTCAGATCGATCCAGCTCATCTCGAGCGGCAAACTCTGTGTGAATATCTTCTCGGTAGTACCAGCTTTATGTAGGTACAAACCTCACACGGATCGGTGCTCTAAAACACTCGCAATCTTTCGTGCTTTTTCACTCAATCTCACTGTCAGTCAACGTACGCGTGGTACAGTGTATCTCCGACCATGTTCTCGAATTCTTTCCGGCCTCTCTAGTGCTTATCCGGTTAAGATATGAAGACCACTTACTTCTTTCTTGTACCAGCTTCACTTAGATTCATACCTCGGTCAAAACGGAACTTGGGACCTCTCGAAATCATCCGCGAAAGTTTGAAAAAAATCAGTGAGGATCTGCTGACAGTTCGTCAGTTGACATCCATGTTTCCTCTCCGTTCCTTAATTTGTCCATCCTATGCAGTTAACCTCCGGTAAGTTTCTTTGATGATAACTCCTCTCCTTTGTTCCCTCTATGCGCGGCTTCAAACCATTTGAAAAACGGAGCACCAAGCTACTCGGGATTATCTGACAAAAATCGAACCAGCTAGCTGTCTTTCACGTATCGATTCAGTCACAATTATGTTCATCAGACGTGTTCTTGTGGGTTTTATAAAAAGCCCCCTAGAGCATCTATCTTCTATATCGCGTCCTAGCCATGCTTAGTCAACAACCCGTAGTCCTCTGGTCATTGACAGCGACTAGGTTTTGCCTGGCACGAAAATTCTGAAACATTTTGGAAATAAAAGAAATTCCAGAAATGAATAAAGGGGGTTTAACTCATTTAATCATATCTTTTAATTGCTTTAACCAAATGCAGAGTTTTATATATCAAACTCGATCATAAAAATACACGGATAAATAATATGACCTCCAAATAATTTTGGACAATTAAATTTCGAAAATTGTTTTAGTTGCAGCAAAGACCTTTTTTTAAATAATTCATATCTTTAATTCTGTAATTCCAAATTCGACAAATAATATATCTAAATCGATCAACGCGATGAGACCTTTCTGATTATGCATTCCATGATATGATTTGAAACATGATTCATACAAATATTAAAAATCAGAACTGGTTATGGGAGTAAAATATGCCTAAGTAAATTAATAAAGTGATTTATTATTGTCTCCACACCTCACCCATGCCATGTTATGTTATACCATGCAATTGTGCATTATTCCATCATGGCATACCTTGTTTGCTTGTTGCATATGATTTATATGATTGTGCAATGTATTTATTTTCCTTTGTGTGTGCAGTTTTTATCCGGATAGACACTGAGCAAGGAGAATACCAGGAGCCTCAGGAGTATTACCTGTATCCTTCCTATTCTGCAGTTGAACTTCCAGGCAAGTAATCCCTATGCTTGCATACATATAGTATATATGCTTGTACCTTATTATTGCATCATTGAGTCGCAATTGCATTAAATTGAATCCCAAGTATTGCATAGCCTTTACTTTTTAAACCCCACTAAAACTCGTACCTCATTCCTATGAGCCATTACTATAAAAGTTGTTTGAGCCATCGAGACATAGAATTGCATGTGTAGGGTTTGTGCGCGTCTTTCGATAACGAGGTACCTAAACAACTTAAATGGTGTAATAATGGGATAACTAAAGAAAGAGACACCGGTAGGCAATAGTTGTTATTTGGTTCTTCCACGCTCACTTGTGCCCCATAGGACCCCGAGTACTTGATTCATGTTCCTTGACTATCGCACTATCCGCACGTGGGACCATGAATCCCCTTCACCTGAGCTTGATTCACACTTTATTTCTTGGCGCCACAAAGTAGTTTCGGGCTTTATTACTATCATGAACTTATGCCATGATTTACTACTTTATTTACTATTGCACGTGGAGCGCATGTACTGTTTAGGAATTTCGTGCCACAATTATGCTGTATCGACAAGCCCAGTCGAACTTTTCGGTTCCCGGTTGTTTACCACAGTTGTCAGTAACACCGGGTCCGTCTCGGAGCCGGCCAACTTCATTGCCGGTAGCTTATTGGGGTGCCTCCTGAAATGATTTATAAATCATGTGAATGCTTTGTCGTGAGGCCTGTTGCGTTTTGTTTGGTTCTTCCCGGGGTTGATCATACGTGTGTTGCTATTTGTGCACCCCTGTAGGGTAAATCTTTCTAAAAGTCGTGTCCGCGGTTATGGACGACTTGGAGCACAGTTTCTCGATCATAGACAAGCATAACTAAAGTACAACCGTTAAATTGACAAAGACATGACTAGTAAATAGTGCAACGCTCATCGAATGGTTAATAAAATTACCAACGGATGGGATGTTCTTCCGTCTTCTTGTTGGTAAGAAAGAAGGAGGGCGAGCGATATTTATTTATGTTGCTTATATAACCGTTATTACCAATTAACGAGTATCCGTCCATCTTTGGTTGGGCGGATGTATAGCATGTCTCTATAGAACTGTTTAGCTATTATATTTCCCTGCAATTGCGTCACCCCAGGTTCTTCCCTTTAGATGCATTAAGACATGCTGAGTACCCCTAGGGTCTTACACGATAAATATTTGGTTTAGATGGACAGGTATACTCTCAGGAAGGTTACTAGATCGAGGAAACTAATGATGATGGCAACGACTATAGGTGTAAAGATCCTAGGGATGGAGATCCATGAGATCTGTGGGCAGGATGTGCTTATTTTCAGGGCATCTTATGCCAATTTGCTTCTTATCTGTACTCAGATCTTGATTTCCTCTTCCGCTTGATACTCTGATGTGTACCGTATGAGGATGTATCCTAAACTATTATATCTATCTAGGATATCTGGATCTTGCCGTATGACGTTGAATACTTCTATTTTTATTGTTTTAGATGGCATGGCTCTGCTATCTATTGTATATCGCTGACATGCATACTCATTTGTGTATGCTTTTTATCGCTTTACCTATCGACTACGCCGCTCGCTCTTGTCACGATATTCTAAAAAGTGGGTGGGATGGTTGGCCAGTACAATGCCTTGCCCCACGATAGTACATCCTGTCCAGTTTTGGTTCATTCAGGCTTGAGCTTGGAGCATTGGATCCGAGGTATTATAATTGGTATTAGAACCATTCCGCCTTTCTGGTAAGGAAGTGTAACATTTGTCTATCCTCTTCTAAAAATTCAAACTAGGATGCACGTGTTTTGGGTTTTCGTAGTACCATAGGATGTGTGTGTAATTATTTATCTATTTGTTGTATCCAACCTTTTTGCTGCAATATGCTTTTGGTTATCAACTGTTGGTATATTCCATACCGATAAGCTTATGTCTACACCAACACGATCTATCCGACTCTTTGTAACCCGACGCGATCTGTCTGACTCCTTGTTAACTGATACAATCTTGTTAAGGGTGTTCTTCCTTCTGGCTTGCTTTCACTGAATGTGGAGCTGCTAATCTCTATCTGTTAAGTGGTTGCGCATCTAGTTGGTATTTTAATGGCGAAAAATGTGGAAAAAAATTCTTTGATACATCTGTGTTTCCACACTCCTTTTTAGCCGTGTGTGATATGCTATCTAGCTTCTTTTTGTCGGCATGTCATGCTAACTCTTTCTTTTGCTACTAGCATTTCAATCTGGAGTTCTTACTTCATCTGCAGATTCTTTTGGGTTAAACACATAACGTGTGCCGATCCGATTCTTGTGATTGTAATTTGGTTCTCTCTATAGCTATATGACACCTATCATGAGTGGAATATGGTCAATGTTATCAATCTAATCCTCCAAATGATGGCGGTTATCTCTGGTGATTTTGAGTCATACCGTGATCATATCTATATCATATTCAATTATCTTTGTTAATCCATAGGTTCCTTAAGGCACTATGGTGGATTATCATCCATTAGTGCGCTTCATATCTTTTGCAACTCCACATCCGCAAAGGTTCTCTTTGATACATGACGATCTCCTCCTTTCATCTCTGATAGCTTTGCTTAACTGTATGAGCTATAATCGCTTCTTTATCCAAGATCTTTTTTGTTTTCAAACGATGATCATTTCCACTATGTGAACAAGTCGGCATCTCTTTTTCTCTTCCAAAGGGCCATATAATTTATTCTTTAAATTCATCTCTTCCAACATGAATCCTTGCTATTAATGTGATCTTTCGAAGAGCATTGAGCTTAGAAAGTGTTTTGAGCATCTGTTTGTTTCTTTGGCCTCATGAACTTGGTATTCTTGGAATATCTTGTTAATTTGTGGTGGTATATATTGATGATATGCTTGTTGATTCTATATCAATGGAAGAACTTGATGAACATCTTATTTCCATCCTCTCAACCTGCGAGAACACCACATGTCTGCAAAGTTCTCAAAGTGTGAATTCCATCTTTTTGAAGTCACCTATCTCGGCCATGTCCTTCTGCTAAATGCATTCCTACAATTCTAGAATCATCAAGTCAATTGTTAATTCTATCCTCCAACTTCAACCAATCAAGAGCGTCTCCTTGTTTTGGCAAGTTATCATCGTCATGCTGAAGATTTCCTCAAGACTGCTATATCTCTCTCAGATCTTCTTAAGAAGGATGTGAAATTATTTTTGTCTTCTGCTCATAAACAAACCTTTTGAAACCCTCTCATTTTATCTTCTATCATCAATCCACCGGTGCCATGAAGACTGTCTAGATCTTTTGTAATCCTTCTATTCAAGCTGGTGCTATCTATTTCCTTATCTGTTGAATCTTGAAGATGATTCTGTGATCTTCCTTGATATCTTTCCGATGGCTTGGGACTTCTGACGTGACAACAACATCATCATATTTATCTCCTTGGATCCAACGAAGTGTTTGTATCACATATTTGGTTTCTCATGAAGCTTCAAGAATTCTGCTTGGCAAGATCTTTAGTCTGAAATTCAAGAGTTGGGTTGCACGATTTTCCTATTCATGGACAGAGTAATGCTTTGAGTGCGGGATGGAGTCATGACCATACCACTAACTTTATCATTTGCTCTTGTACATTGAATTGGTGAATCAGTGTGATTCTTGATGGGGATACGCCAAAGGGGGTATGCCCAGCAGGACGTTCCGATTGGGCCGAAGGGCCTGTGTGTGGGCCTGAAGGACGGCGACTGCAGTGCGACTGAAGGAGAAGCCTGGCGACTGGAAAATGAAGGCCCAGAAGCGTATTTGAAGCCCATTCGGATTAGGTCAAAGCCTCCGAGTCCATATCTGGCTCGGTTGTAACTTGTAAACCCTAGCGATGTGACTCCTATATAAACCTCCCTAGGGTATCCTAAGGATTTACGTTCCATCATACACCCCCTCAAGTGACTCGCTGCTTAGACGCCGAGCTTGCCACCCTTGTAACTCGCTCTCCATGAATCCAATCTAGCAGGAGTAGGTATTTACCCTCCGGGGGGGCCGAACCTGGGTAAACCATGTGCATCTGCCCCCATCTCGCACCGCAGATGGCCGCCAACTCTTCCTCACGTTACAATCAATCGCTGCCAGTAGCAGCGACTGCTGTGGCCATTTCCACGACAGTGGCGCCCACCGTGGGGCATAGCGGGACTGGCCTGAGTTCTGCGGCGAGACCATACTCACAAATCGATCGGTCGCTTGCCACCGGCCGCATGATCACCATTGGCGGGATCCTGCCTAGCAGCTACATCCCGGCCTCACTCCCGGTCATTCACGGTGCGGTGATGCCGGTCGGCTCCATCAACCTCTTCGTCGGCTTCACTGGCGCGGTCGACCCAGCTGCAACGATGATCATCGGCGGATCGCCGCCGCACCGCGACCTGCTCTCAGAAGAGCATGTCCGCTCCATCAGGAGCCTCGTCACCAAGTACGACTCGGCCGCCAACAGCGCGGCCGAAACCAACGCTGCCACCAACGACGAGGCCCTAAACAACGACGCCGATTCCGCGACCCTGCCTCGGTCGACGGATCTATCACCGCCGCATCACGAGAGGACTCCATCACGCGAGTCTCCAACCCGGAGCATTTCGAGGACCCCTCCATCCTCGGGATCTTCGACTCTGACTCCGGCTCGGAGTCACCTGAAGACTTCCGCGCCAGATCCAATCGCTTCAACGCGATCTACATGGCGGGCAGCACAGCCGCCCCGCTAGATCCGTTCTCCACGCCGATCCCGCCGACTGCGACGGCCACAGAGGTGGAGGAAGCCCGCCTGCGGCTCACGGAGCGCAACGCAATGAACTCGCCGAGCGCGAGAAATACCGCCTCGAGCGGGAAACGGCACGGGAGATATGTCTCTATCACCAGCGCCGCATCAGGACCCACCTGAACTCCAACGTCCAGGGTCGCGTCCTGAACTTCAACGACGAAAGCGACCCTGCACGCGCGGCCGAGCGCGAATACTGCGAGAACGCGTCGCCAGGCGGAAGCAACCCTGCGAGACCACCACCCGGCACACCGGCGACCGGAGCCCCTCCACCACCCATCTGCCGCGCGCCCCCGCCGGACCAACCGCGGATCATCATCTCGCCTCAAGCCTGCAACGCCAATGGACTACCACTCTACTACACCCCGATGGACAATGTCGTTGCGGCCAACGCCGCGATTGCCAACCTCGATGTCCAAGGCGACGGCGCGCTACAGATCCAGTATGCCAAGACCCTACTCGTCAGGGCCATCGAGCAACAAGCTGCGGGAGTCGACCCGCGGGGGCGGATGTATTCCCGTTCCTCAGCAAGCAGAGCGGCATCAAGTGGTCACCCCACCGTCGCCAACGCATTGACTTGCCCCCCACCGCAGCCCCTGGCGAACCAGCCACGGGCTGCCAACCCCACGTTGTCCATCAATGAGACGCGACCAGCGAATAACACGGTCGCCGCCAACGGGCAGCCCATTGACGCCCGAACGAACATCATCAACAACCAGGCATGGCGGGCGCGCCAGCCCAACGACTTGAGGCACACCCTCACCAACCGCGGCAACCCAGAACCAAGAGGCTCGCTCAGTTGAGTCAGAACGCAATGCTTCGGGCCCATGATCCGTGGGAAAAAATACCCCACCAACTTCAAGGCTCCCAAAGAGATCGAAAAGCACGATCCGACATACGATCCAGCAGTCTGGCTGGACACATACCTCATGGCAATGGGAATCGCAGGCCACACTGACCTGCTCGCCGCTCGCTACCTCCCCCTGATGATGGAGGGTGCGACTCGGCAATGGATCAACACCCTCCCCGCCGACAGCATCGATTCCTAGGAAGAAAAGCGGGATGCCTTCATCAGGCACTTCGAGGGCTCCTACACCCGTGCCACCACCATAGAAGATCTAGAGCAATGCATCCGGAGACAACGCGAGTCGACTCGCCGTTGGATCCAAAGATGGCAAGAACTGTGGATCAACGCCTCCGGCATCCACCCAGATACGGCGATACATTGCTTCAAGAATGCGTGCCGGTATGAACCCCTGGTCGCTAAGATCAAGAGGGTCTACCGGACGCTCGACAACATCCCTGACCTCCTCGAGATCGCCAAGGGCTACGCGGAGGAGGACCCCAACCAAGATTCTAACGACAAGTCGGGAGGAAGACGCCGAACCAGCATCCACGATAGCGGGCGCCTACGCGACATGCGCTACAGCAACACCCGCATCACCGGCAAGCGCCGCACGGACGGGCGAGTCGATTTCGTCGCCAACGCCAGCTACGGCCAGCACGACCCCAAGAGCTACCGCCGCGACGGAGGAAACTACCGTGACAGTGGAAACTACCGCTCCAAGAACACAGCGAGGCCAAAGTTCGACCCCGCCGCCCTGCTCAATCAGCCCTGCATCTACCATAGCAGGGAGGGAAAACCCGCCACCCACACCACTGCTGATTGCCACTCTCTCAAAGAGATTGAGAAGGCGAGGCGAGCAAGGGAGGACCCCAATAACAACCCACCTCAGGACAACGGGAACATCGGCGGCTTCGGCACTGCCGTCGGCTTGCTACATACCTTCACCGGACTCGGCACCAAGCGCGAGAAGAAGGTGCTCGCCCGCGCGGTCACCGTCACCGCGGTGACCCAAGTCGACATCCCTCGCTTCCTCAACTAGTCCGAGCAGAGCATCAGCTGGAGTCGCCAGGACCACGCGCCAAGAATCGAATACCCAGGGCGAGTCGCCCTGGTAGTCAGGCCCAAGGTGGCCGACTACTGGCTGCCCAAGACACTAATGGATGGTGGGAGCTCCATCAACATCATGTACCTAGACACACTCAAGAGGCTCTAGCTCCCAGAAGCAGCCATCGAGCCAAACCTGACGACCTTCCACGGTATCGTCCCCGGTCGGAAGGCGTACCCGATCGGAAAAGTGACACTGCCAGTCACCTTCGGCACTCCGGCAAAGTACCGCACGGAGAGGATCATATTCGAGCTGGTGAACTTCCGCAGCCCCTACCACTGCGTCCTGGGTCGCCAGGCATTCACAAAGTTCATGGCGACCCCACACTACGCCTACAACATGATGGAGCTCCCAGGGCCAAGCGCCATCATCACCGTCCACGGCGACCCTGACATGGCCGTGGAATGCGAGGACAAAGGAGCCGAGCTCGCTGACACCGTCATCGCTGCGAAGACCGATCACACAGAGCAGCTTGTGAAATATGCGGGCAACATCAACAAGGACGACCCCACCATCCTAAAGAAACCAACCGCCGTGAACTCCATGTTCGAAGCGACCACGCACACCCGCACCATCGAGCTCGTACCGGGCGACTCTAACCAGACGGTCACCATCGGGGCGCACATGAGCCCCGCATAGGAAAGCGCGCTCATCGGGTTCCTCCGTGAGAACCGCGACATCTTCGTATGGAAGCCATCTGACATGCCAGGTGTCCCGAGGGAACTCGCTGAGCACAAACTCAATGCCGACCCCAAAGTGCGACCAGTAAAGCAGTCACTACAGCCCTTCAATGAAGAGGGCGGTCGAGTAATCGCTGAAGAAGTACAACGTCTGCTAGCCACAGGCTTCATCTGGCTAATCAAATACTCCAAGTGGCTAGCAAACCCAGTCCTGGTTCTGAAAAAGAACAACACATGGAGAATGTGTATCGACTACACCAACCTCAACAGCACTTGCCCAAAGGAGGAGTTTGTCCTACCGTGCATCGATCAAATCATCGACTCGACCGCGGGATAGGAGTCGTTGTGCTTCCTCGACGCATACTCTGGTTATAACCAGATCAAGATGGCGGTCGAGGATGAGGAGAAGACGGTGTTCATCACGCCATTTGGCGCCTTCTGCTACACAGCCATGACGTTTGGCCTCAAGAACACCGGCGCCACATACCAGCGATGCATGAAGGAGTACCTAGCAAGCCAAATTGGCCACAACATTCATGTCTACATCGACGATGTGGTGGTAAAATCCACCCGCCAGGACGACCTGCTCGTCGACCTGGCCGAAACCTTCACAAACATGCAGAGCTACAACATCAAGCTGAACCCCAGAAAATGCACCTTCGGCGTCCCCACCGGACAGCTCCTGGGGTATGTAGTCTCCAAGCGAGGCATCGAAGCCAACCCCACCAAGATCGACACCATCGCATGACTCGGGAAACCCGAGTGCCTGCGCGACGTCTAGAAGTTGGTAGGGCGAGTCGTGGCCCTCAGTCGCTTCATCCCCCGACCAGGCAAGAAGGCAATGCCCCTCTACCGCCGGATGCGCAAGAACCCCACGTTCCAATGGGACGCGGAGGCCGACGATGCACTCAAAGCGCTCAAAGAAGTGCTACTCGCAGCTCCACTCCTCGCTGCTCCACTCGACAAAGAGCCAATGCTCGTCTACGTCGCGGCCTCCACTCGAGTCGTCAGCGCCGTGATGGTCGTCGAACGACTAGAGGAGGGCAAGGAGCGCCTCACACAATGCCATGTCTACTACATCAGCGAAGTCCTGACGGATTCACGACAGCGCTACCCACAGTACCAGAAACTGGTGTACGCGGTATTCCGGGCTCAGCAGCGACTCCCGCACTAGTTCTAGAAGCACCCGATCACGGTGGTCTCCTCCGCACCTCTGCAGGACATAATACGCAATCGCGAGGCGACCGAGCGAGTCGCCAAGTGGGCCATCGAAATCGGCGTCCACAACATCAAATACGAACCCCGCAAAGCGATCAAGTCACAAGCCCTAGCTGATTTCCTCACAGATTGGGAAGAAGCACAGCAGCCGGAGAAGCTCCCGTACCTCCATTACCGGTCGCTCCACTTTGACGGCTCCAAGAACGCCGACGGCCCAGGGGCTGGGGTCATACTAACCTCTCCCAAAGGAGACAAGCTCCACTACGTGCTCCACCTCAACTTCAAGCCCTGCACCAACAACATGGCAAAATACGAGGCCTTCCTTCACGACATGAGAGCCGCTAAGGAGATGAACGTCAACCGCTTACGATGCTATGGAGACTCCGACCTAGTCACCGGCCAGATCACCGGGACATACGACGCCATCTCTCCAACAATGATCGCGTACCACCAAGCGGTAGACCAGTTGCGAGGACACTTCGACGGCTATTCCGTCGAGTGGATCGACAGGCGCAAAAATGAGGAGGCAAACGCCCTTTCCCGCATTGGATCGACCCGACAAGCGCCACCAGTAGGCGTCTTCCTCGACATCATCCACAAACCGTCGGTTAGCCCACCAAAGGAGATCGACGTCGAGATACCACTGCAACCAGAGCCAGCCTTAGTCGCCATGGTTGTGGAGCCTAGCGACTGGACAACACCATACGTCGCCTTACTGGAGCACAATATCTTACCAAGCAACGAGACGGAGGCACGAATGATCGTGCGCCACTGCAAATCCTTTGTCATTATCAACGGCGAGCTCCACAGACGCAGTGTGACTGGCGTGTTCCAGTGCTGCGTACAGCCAAAAGAAGGCCGCAAGATCCTCCAAGACATTCACGCTGGTGACTGCGGCCATCATGCTGGCGCCAAATCGCTAGTCGCCAAGGTAATGCGGCATGGTTTCTATTGGCTCACCGCACACGCCGACGCCACCAACATCGTCCAGCGATGCGTTGGGTGCCAGAAGTATGCCCACCAGACGCACCTCCCTGGTTTGGCACTCAAGACCATCCCCATTACATGGCCATTCGCCGTATGGGGCATGGACATGGTAGGCCCGTTCAAGAAGGCCGCTTCTGGCTTCACCCATCTCCTGGTCGCGGTCGACAAGTTCACCAAATGGGTCAAAGCCAAGCCAATTAAAAAGTGCGACGGCAAGACGACTACCAAGTTCTTACGCGAGCTCATTTATCGATACGGCTACCCGCACAGCATCATAACATACAATGACACCAACTTCGCCAAGGGGGCCATGGCAGAATTCTGTGAAGAACATGGCATACGACTCGACCTCGCTTCAGTCGCCCACTCGGAGTCAAACGGCCAAGCAGAACGCGCCGACCAGAGCGTCCTCCACGGGCTCAAGCCGCGACTCTAGGTGCCCCTCAAGCGCACCCCAGGATGCTGGGTCGACGAGCTCCCCTCCATAATATGGGGGATCCGCACGTCTGTCAATCGCTCCACCGGGTTCACACCCTTCTTCATGGTGTACGGCGCCGAGGCCGTAATGCCAACTAACCTGGAACACGATTCACCTCGAGTCGCCAACTACGTCGAGGCGACCAACGAGGTCGCCCGCCAAGACAGCATCGATCAACTCGACGAGGCACGCGACCTGGCTCGCTCTCGCACCACCATCTACCAGCAAGGACTCCGCCGCTACCACAGTCTCCGAGTTCGGACTTGCACCTTCCAGGAAGGCAACCTGGTCCTACGACTGGCCCAAGACAAGAAAGGCATGCACAAACTCTCCCCCCATGGGAGGGGCCATTCGCCATAGGGAGAGTCCTCGGCAACGACACCTACTACCTAATCGACATACGGGGTGACGGCCAGCTCGAGATCGGGAGGCCATGGAATGTAAACCTCCTCAGAAAGTTCTATACATAGAACCTCAAATTGTACTCGGCAGGCATATATAATGAAATTCATTCGGATCACACAAATTGTGTCTACTCGCCATATTCTTGTGCCACTCGCACTCGTACATATCAACAATATGCTACTCACGGAAGTCAACCTTTGGTCGAGCGACCGGCACGGCTAAGTAGTGCGGCACAAGGGCACCGAAAATACTCGGGCCTTGGGTCGTCCATGAAAACGCTAACCCGGAGCTGCCATTGGAGTCGCCTAGCCCTACTGGCCCACCGGGCCAATACAACCGGTATACGCTTCTCATAGCGACCTGTCCCTCCCATCCTCACGCAAAGCGACTTGAACGGTTAAGTACCACGCACGGGGACTCCGCAAAACGGGACCCCCCACGCGGCTCGGGAACACACCAAGTAAGAGAGCTGCCTTGGACTCGCCAAGCGACTAGCTCTCCGGGCCAGGGGAGGAGACGCGTTACAAACAACGCATTAACAACCTACAACAAGAACGCAGCCAATATGGTTGAGCACCACGCTCGGGGACTCGCCTAGAAAACAATCCCACTCGTTCTCGGGGACTCGCCACTTAGAAGACGCGAGAGATAAAACAATGCACAACCAAAACAAAACACAAAAGTATACAATCGAGTTAAACCCCATTAAAGGGCGGACGCGCTCAGGGACTCTCTCAATCAAATATAAACACACCACACAATCCTGGTCGCAATACAAGTCGATTGACTCCCCCTGGCATATATTACAAAACGTTGATCACATTACAGCAGTCGCCACTTGGCATACATCACAAACTGCCCAACTACATTGTTTATTCCACAGGTCCTGATGAAGAAGCACCACCACCCCCCTTGACACGAACAAAAGGCTGCCACGGGTTCGTCGGGTACGTCGTTAGTGACTTCGACAACACCGACCGGAAGGGCTGCTCCGAATTCATGTCACGATGTTCCGGCTCGGGGTCGCCAGGCGCCAACACCGTCTCCTGGTATGGCAGAAGATCCCCCATCGCCAGGACCCGATCGGCATAAGGGGCGGCCTTTGCAGTCAGCTTCAGCACCTCTGACATCTCCACCGTGCCGGTCGCTGATGGGTAGCCACTCGTCACGTCGTCATGGTCAAAGTCGTCGAGGAAGTGGGCGAGACCCAAGCTCAATGACATGGTGGCCCCGCGCCTGAATGCCGACCGTGCCATCCACTCCACGATGACATGCGCCTCCTCTAGATAACGCCACACCTCCATAAGCCCCCCATGAATAACCTCGGTGGGGGACATGCCTTGAAGAACCGCTTGGACACATAACGCCGAAGCCATGGACGCGTTCACCACCGCAGTCACGCACTGCGAAGCGTTGAAGGTCTGAACCACCGGGTCGCTTTGGCCTATCACAGCTGCAAAATCAGACGTCAGTGAAACTACGGATTTCCCCAATCAGGTACTCGCCAAACAAGTCATGCAGAGACGGAGACTCACCAAGGAGTTTGCGCCAGGTCTCCGTGACATGCTTCTCCAAGGCGGCATGATCATTGTGCAGCCCCACGATGATCGAATCCACGGCCTTGCGTTCCTCTTCAGCCGCAGCGACAGCAGCCTTCGCTCGGTCCTCAAAAGAAACTGAGGCCGCTCTTGCCTCCTCCAAGTCTTGGATCAGCGAGGCAATTCGCTCATTCGCCGCGTCCAACTCGGCGACTGGAACATACCCCTCGCGGGCCTTGGAAATCGCAGCCGGGAGACCATCTGAAAGAGAAACCATCAGCGCGCCATACACCAACAGTTCACACTTGAAAGAGAAAAGGAAAGAAAGGCAGACACTTACCAATAGGTTCCTGAAGCCGTTGGTTCGCCTCCTGCGCTTCGCGCATATCCCGCTCCAAGCGCTCCCTTGTGGCCTACCAATCGTTCGATTCCCTGTGCAAACCCTGCAAACAAACAACACAACTCAGCACTTACCAAAATCAACATCCAGTTCCTAGCCACTGAAATTCAGCGACTAAGAACTCGGGGACTAGAGAGTAGAAAGAAGTTCAGTTCCTAGCCGCTGAAATTCAGTGACTAAGAACTCGGGGACTAGAGAGAAGAAAGAAGTTTAGTTCCTAGCCGCTGAAATTCAGCAACTAAGAACTCGGGGACTGGACATACCTAAATAGCGATGCCAAGCATCCTGTGGAGTTCTCCGGCGTCAGTCGATGGGATCGTGAAGGAAGTGCGCCCACGACGGGACCCAATGTCTGCATCCACGATCTTTGGACTCTGTGGAGACCGGGTGTCCGCTACGCCTGGAAACCCCCTAGCCATGACGCGCGAGAACGTCGCCGACGCTCTAGCGGGGGCACTTGTTGTCGGGGCCGGCGCCTCCGACGCAGTCGCAACCAAGACTGGCTCCGATCGCACTGCCACCACTTCTTCGGCAACTGCCGCAAAGACGGGCTCCGCGTCGCCACCCATAGTTGTGGCGTCGTCGGCACCCCCTTCTGCTTCTTTGTGCCTTCCGCGGTCCCCACATCTCCAGCGGGTTTTCTCTTCTTGGGGAGGTCTCCCTCTCCCGTGGTGGCGGCCGGCGGAATCTTTGCCACCGAAGGACGGCCAATCTTCTTGGCCCCAGATCTGCCCAAATTTCCCCAATCAATATAACGACTATACAAAAACAAGAGGTGACTCGGAATGAATAACCAATACTAACTTAGCAACTAGGAGAACACGCAGCCCGATGCTGATGTGGGCATGCTTATCCAATTCTAGACCAAGCTTGCGAGTGAGCCCCTTCTCAAAGACGTCTGAAGCCCATGACACCGTAGGATTCCTCGACGACGAAGCCATGGTCGCCGGAATTTCCGCCTTCGAAGAGGCGGCCGCTCGATGGATGCGGCGACTTAGACGCCACCGCCTCAACCGCTTCCTGACTCGGGACCCCCGAAACCGTTGGCGCGATCACCGCCAGGGGAACCTCTACTGCCGCCTCAGTGTCCTCGCCCTCCAACCTCTTTGTCAAGATCGCACCCTCTGGAGCTTTGCGCGATATTTTGGGGGAGTCTTCATCGTCAGAGTCGTTATCTGACTCGAACACCACCACCGACTTGGGCGGCAACATTGGCTTCTTCGCTGGTGACTTGGGCTTGTGCACGGGCTTCGACGGCGTGGCCGTACGCCGGGATGTGTGCTCCTCCGCGACCTCGTCGCCTCCTTCGTGTTCATCGAGGCTGCGGCTTGCCTCGAACTCGCGCTGTTTCTGCATGCAAGTCTTGCGAGCCACATGCACTGGGGGAGGGACCTCCTCCTCCTCCCCGTCGTTGTCAGAAGAGTCTCCCTTGGAGGCCTCCTCGAGCTCCTGGGGAACCTCTTCATCGAGCGGAGGAAGCCAGCCCTCCAACACCTAAAACAGCTGAGAACCACCACGAGTAAGTACCAAATGCAGCGACTGCAAATTGAGGTGCGGAAATGGTGACTGCGGAGAAAACTTACTGTGGGGGCTTCATTCTTCACGGGAGTGTATGGGTCGAGCCCGACCGACACGCTGGTGAACTCCGCGTCAGTGATCTTCTTTAGGGCGGCCTTGTAGTCCTCGACCTCCCATGATTCTTTGCTGGTTCGGGAGGGGTCGTGCTTCCCGCTATATTCGTACATCCAATGCGGCCGAGCCGCTAGCGGAACTAGGCGCCGCCCGAGCCAGCAGTTGTAAAGGTTGATCGAAGTCAACCCCTGATCCTTCAGCCTCTAGATCTGGTCCATCATCTCCGTGACGGCCATCCTTTGGTCTTTGGGAAGCTTCTTCGGTGCCAACCGACGAGGCTCGCTCCTCTCGATGATGAACTTGGGAAGTGCCACCTCGTCGAGGGGGGTGGATTCTTTTACATAGAACCAACTCTTCTTCCACTCACAGGCGGCTTTCTTTGGCAGAAGGATCTTGATGAAATTAGCCTTCGGCTTCAATTGAAACATGACGCCGCCCGCAGCCAATATCAAGCCGCCGGACGCCTCGCGCCCGATGCGGCCATGGAAGAGCTCCAACCATAGTGGAAAATACGGTCTGCAGCCGAGGTAGCACTCACAGAAGGCGACGAAGATCGCCAGCTGCTCGATGTTGTGCGGGCCAAGATCTGACGGCTTGATCCGTAATACGCGCAGAAGCGCCGGAAGAAGAGCGAGGTGGGGAACCCCAAACCCCTTTCTAGATGGCTGGGGAAGGAGATGAATTCGCCAGCTCGCGGCTTTGGCTCGGTCTTGGAGGAGGGGGGAACCCGCTAGTTCCCCTTGCGGAGGACTCCGGCGTCCTCGAAGGACTTGAGTTGGGTTGTGGTGCACTTGGATTTTCCCCATGAGCCTTTGGGAGGCGCCATCAGGAAGGGCGTGGAATCGCACGACGCGGAAAAGTCGAATCGGAGGAAGACATGAGGATTAAAGATAGGAAGGATGAATATGGGAGAATGAAGAATGCGGGGAAGGATTTGCAGAACTGATTCGTCACTCCCCTTATATGGGAACGCTACCCGCCATTCGGGGTAGCCGTTACTTACGGTAATTACGCCGAAGTTACTATTGGAATTTCCAACGGATAGTTTGACCAAAATTGACGGTCCAACTCCTCCATTCCACCCTCTACCCGCTAGTCTTTTTCACTCGCCGAAGCGGTGACCTGGCAGGAGTGACAGTTGCGGGGTGGCGAGTGGAAGCCTGGGGAAAATTTCCTCGGTTCTAATGGAGTCCATCGCCGACTTGACTGGACGCCAAAATTGGGCTCGCCTACTTCGACCGCCAAAGGGACACCTGCACCTGAATCAACGATGGCCTCGGGGACTACTGATGGGGATATGCCAAAGGGGGTATGCCCAGTAGGACGTTCCGATTGGGCCGAAGGGCCTGTGATTGGGCCTGAAGGACAGCGACTGGAGTGTGACTGAAGGAGAAGCCTAGTGACTGGAAACTGAAGGCCCAGAAGCATATTTGAAGCCCAGTCGGATTAGGTCAAAAGCCTCCGAGTCCATATCTAGCTCGGTTGTAACTTGTAAACCCTAGCGAGGTGACTCCTATATAAACCTTCCTAGGGTATCCTAAGGACTTACGTTCCATCATACACCCCGTCAAGCGACTCGCTACTTAGACGCCGAGCTCGCCACCCTTGTAACTCGCTCTCCATTAATCCAATCTAGCAGGAGTAGGTCTTTACCCTCTGGGGGCCAAACCTAGGTAAACCATGTGCATCCGCCCCCATCTCGCACCGCAGATGGCCGCCAACTCTTCCTCACGTTACAATCAATCACTGGTAGTAGCAGCGACTGCCGTGGCCATTTCCACGACAATTCCACTTACTCCACGAAAGTTAGAAGTGGCCTTATCCTTTGAGACTTTTACTCATGTCCTTGTTTCCCGAGTGTTCTATCAAGAGCGTAATGAATAATATCATCTTGATGGTCTCGCCTATTCCAACAAGGAGCAAAATCTTCAATGTTTTGGTGGAAGGAAATTCAAAATCTTCACCAATATTCTTCTTTTTTACCGGAGCTCATCAGCGTCAAACAAGATGGATGGAAGATATATCTGACTTCTTCTGTCAAATCCTTTTCTCTTAGTAAAGCCAATTGTGGTTGATGCCATCAATCGCAAAAAATCTATTGCAATAACCTCATGGTTAAGGAGAGCGATAAGCATCTCTACAATAAACTCAAGATCATCAACATTCAACTTCTCCTCAGGATTCCACCATCAAAATAGCATCACCTCCTTCTCTTACAGATAAATCCATGCATCGCAATTGCGTGATCCTTTGGTTCTTACCAGCGCAAGAAGAAGCTAATCCAAGAAGTCCTCAATCCTAATATTATTTTGATCATATCAAGGAACTCTACTGTTTAAAGGTCGTATTGTTTTTCCGAACTTCATTTCTTAAATCCAAGGAGAGAGAAAATGCTATTTTCATAGTGGTTGACACATTTTCCAAAGTTGCTCTTTCTTCCGGCGAGAGCAAGAATCAGCTTCACTTCCAGCCCTTCCTCTTTAATCCTAACGATGTGTCTTTTCTTCTTCTCCTTTATACTTCATCCTTCCATAATTCTTTCAAGAAGTGTTTCTATTCTTTTATCGTGTTGCTCGAGAGCACCGGAGCTATGTTCTTCATATCTCTCTTGTCTCACAACAATTCTCTAGGTTCTTCAAGTCCTTTCTTTTCAAGAAGCAGAACCAAAGACTCGCAACAACTCTCTTAGGTTTTGGAAGTCGCTTTGGTCGCACTATTCCATGAAGAAGCTACATGGGAACATGAAGATTTATTTTCCTACAAATCTCGGGGCGAGATTCTTGTTTAGTGGGGATGAGTTGTAGCATCCCAATTGTCTAACATTGGACTGCTACATAATAAATAAAGATCAATGCTACCATATACTTGTTATTATTGCATAGCATAATATCATGCTCGTGTCACCATACCACATTGCATTTGAGCATTATCTAAACCTCTTTTCCCATTTGGCTCTTCTCTCATATGCATTTGTTTTATTAATTGTATTTCCTCTTATAAAAGGTAGTTGCTTCTTGTTATAATGTATTTGCATCTTGTTATATGTTAAATGCCCAATTTGAGTTGAGGGCATATCTCTTTAAATCTTCTCCATCTACCATCATGCGATGTCATCTTCCGATAGATCTCGTCTTACTTCTAACATAGACATGTATGTGGGCATCTGACTTTAATCTTGGTATTTTAATTCTTGCCGCATACATTTATATGGGCCCAATTCTTCTATCCACATGTACATGGCTACCTTACGATTTGATCCAAATCATTCTTAAATATGTCATGTGCTTGTCCTCCACAATTTTTGTTAATTGCAATTCTTTTATGGCCATCTATATCTCACGTGCATACACATTTTTGTCTTCACAAAAATGCCAAACATGCATGTAGGGTATAATTGCATGTCACATGCAATAATAAGCCACCTAGTCACATGAAATAACAATGCCTTGGTGTGGCCTTCTCTCTATTTGATTTATTTTCAGTTCATTTTTTAGTTATTGGATTTTTCTCAATCTTGTTCATGCTTAATATGATCAAGTCCATCATCTAGATCTATGCGGATACCGCATTTATTCTTGCTAAATCACCAACAAAATCATTTGTTTGGACCATCTTAAAAATCTATTTCTAGAATTACATGTCATTGGCCTAATCCTTGTACTCAACCATCTATATCTACCCTTCTACATTTTATTTGCAAACCCTCTTTGTCTAAACCCATGTGTTACTCTAAACCTAAACTAGAAAATACCCCTACCTAGCTATCATACCTAGCTAAGATAAAACCCACCCGTGACCATCACCATTTTTTCCACATCTACCTAGCAGACATTTGTATATGTGTGTGTATCACTAAACACTACTTAAGCCCTAGTAGTATATCTAACCTAAAACCGATGCACGTGCGGGTCCAAGATCACACACGCACACCACCATGTTTTTTCTTGCTTTTCTCTACTCTAACCTGCCGAGAGCTAGGTAATCCTTTCTAGCTACATGACCACCCGAGCTAGACCAACTACCAGATACTATCCTAGCTAGCACAACCATCTATCCACCCTGAACCCAGCTGCATTTTTTATTTTCTCTGATCCATTCCTACATGTGAGCTGATCGATCAGACCTAGCCAGCTGAGCCGAACCATGCATCTGACCTTGACCATCCTTGCCCTGCCTGGAGCAACCGAGTTCCAGCCGCACCTGATGGCCATCGATGGACAGCGAGAGCCTGACCTTGTTCCTCTCCTTCCCTCTTCCTCACGTGCTCGACACAGCACATGCGCCTGGCATGCTCACCCAGCCTCTCTGACCCTCGCTCCCTCTCTCGCTTTGGCATAAAGCAGCAGCAATCTAGATCTCAATCTAGAGGCATGTTCTTCCTCCCCACGCAAAACTCCACCTGCCACTCAACCATGCCGCTGCCGCCACCTAGGGCCACTGCCGACCTCCGTTGATCCGCCACCGGCAAGCGTGCCACTGTGTCCCGGAGCTCCCTATCATGCTACTGGCCGGGGACGACTACCTGAACGAGAAGGCGTACCCACAGGAACCTCCTTGACACCATGAACCACAGCGACACCAACGCCGACCACCCGTGCTTCCTCACCTCGCCAAGTCTCGTTCTGGCCAGCTCGGCTGTGCCAAGAGTGCTAGGTGAGTAGCTCGTCCTTCCTTGCACCTCCTACCTCGCTATATTCCCTTGATTGCTCGTGAACCGATCAACGCCGACACCCCTCGCCGCTCTGTCGCGTGCGTGCATCTACAGACAACCACAGCAGTAGAAGCGCCGCTCTGCAGCACCACCTATTCTTCATAGATTATCGGCCTCCACAATCCACCTCCGGGGATGCCCTTCATGTGTACATGTAACCAGTTCTACCAGCTACGTAGCACGGCAAGAATCATCCAAAACGGAGTACAATGGCCTCCATAATCTTCTGACGAATATCTGCAATACTCACTGCCACACCAGTTTCAGTTCTTCAGTTTTCTTCCCCTCTGTTCACCGCAACATTCAGATAGATCCAGCTCATCTCGAGCGGCAAACTCTGTGTGAATCTCTTCTCGGTAGTACCAGCTTCATGTACATTCAAACCTCACTCGGATCGGTGCTCTAAAACACTGGCAATCTTTCGTGCTTTTTCGCTCAATCTCACTGTCAATATCTCCGGCCATGTTCTCGAATTCTTACCGGCCTCTCTAGTACTTTTCTGACTAAGATATGAAGACCATCTACTTCTTGCTTGTACCAGCTTCACGTAGATTCATACCTCGGTCAAAACGGAACTTGGAACTTCTCGAAATCATCTGTGAAAGTTTGAAAAAATCAGTGAGAATCTGCTGACAGTTCGTCAGTTGACATCCATGTTTCCTCTCTGTTCCTCAATTTTTCCATCCTGTGCAGTTAACCTCCGGTAAGTTTCTCCGAGGATAACTCCTCTCCTTTGTTCCATCTATGCGCGGCTTCAAACCTTTTGAAAAACGGAGCACCGAGCTGCCCGGGATTATCTGACAAAAATCGAACCAGCTAGCTGTCTTTCACGTATCGATTCAGTCACAATTCTATTCATCAGATGTGATCTTGTGGGTTTTATAAAAAGATCCCTAGAGCATCTATCTTCTATCCCGTGTCCCAGCCATGCTTAGTCAGCAACCCGCAGCCCTCTGGTCATTGACAGCGACTAGGTTTTGCCCGGTACGAAAAATCTGAAACTTTTTCGAAATAAAAGAAAATTTCAGAAATGAATAAAGGGGGTTTAACTCATTTAATCATATCTTTTAATTCCTTTAACCAAATGCAATGTTTTATATATCAAACTCGATCATAAAAATACAATATGACCTTCAAATAATTTTGGACAATTAAATTTCGAAAATTGTTTTAGTTGCAGTAAAGACCATTTTTTTAAATAATTCATATCTTTAATTCTATAATTCCAAATTCGACAAATAATATACCTAAATCGATCAGCGCGACGAGACCTTTCTGATTATGCATTTCCATGATATGATTTGAAACATGATTCATACAAATATTAAATAATCAGAACTGGTTTTGGGAGTAAAACATGCCTAAGTAAATTAAAAAAGTGATTTATTATTGTCTCAACACCTCACCCATGCCATGCTATGTTATACCATGCAATTGTGCATTATTCCATCATGGCATACCTTGTTTGCTTGTTGCATATGATTTATATGATTATGCAATATATTTATTTTGGTCCTTGTGTGTTTAGTTTTTATCTGGATAGACACTGAGTAAGGAGAATACTAGGAGCCTCAGGAGTATTACCCGGATCCTTCCTATTCTGCAACTGAACTGTCAGGAAAGTAATCCCCATGTTTGCATACATATAGTACCTATGCTTCTACCGTATTCTTGCATCATTGAGTCATGATTGCATTAAATTGAATCCCATGTATTGCATAGCCTTTACTTTTAAACCCCACTGAAGCTCGTACCTCAATCCTATGAGCCATTACTATAGGAGTTGTTTGAGCCATGCGAGTCGTAGAATTGCATATGTTTGAGTCTTGGGATAACGAGGTACCTAACCAACTTAAATAGTGTAGTAATGGGGTTATTAAAGAAAGAGGCACCGATGGGCAATAACTGTATTTGGTTCTTCCACGCTCACTTGTGTCCCGTAGGACCCCAAGTACTTGATTCATGTCCCCTAACAATTGCACTATCCGCATGTGGGACCATGAATCCCCTTCGCCTAAGCTTGCTTCACACTTTATTTCTTGGCGCCAAAAAGTAGTTTGGGTCTTATTACTATCCTGTATGCATGCCATGATTTACTACTTTATATACTATTGCGTGTGGAGCGCATGTACTGTTTAGGAAGCCTGTGCCACGATTATGCTATATCGACAAGGCCAGTCACACTTTCGGGTTGCTAGTTGTTTACCGCCATCATAAAAAACCCTGGGTCCATCTCGAAGCCGGTCAACTTCGTTGCGTGTAGATTATTGGGGTGGCCCCCTAAAATGATTTATGAATCATGTGATTGCTTTGTCGTGAGGCCTCGTTGTGTTTTATTTGGTTCTTCCCGAGGTTGATCGTGCGTGTATTGCTATTTGTGCACCCCTGCAGGGTAAATCTTTTTGAAAGCTGTGTTCGCAGTTATGGACGACTTGGAGCATAGTTTCTCGATCATAGACAAGCATAACTAAAGTACCGCCGTTAATTTGACTAAGACATGACTAGTAAATAGTGCAACGCTCATGGAATTGTTAATAAAATTTCTAACAGATGGGATGTTCTTCCGCCTTCTCATCGGTAAGCGAGAAAGAGGGCAAGCGATGTTTATTTATGTTGCTTATATAACTATTGTTACCAATTAACGGGCATCCGTCCATATTTGGTTGGGCGGATGTGTAGCGTGACTCTATAGTATTGTTTAGCTATTATCTTTCGCTGCTATTGCGTTACCCCAGGTTATTCCCTTTAGATGCATTAATACTTGCTGAGTACCCCTAGGGTCTCACACGATAAATATTTGGTTCAGATGGACATGTATACTCCCAAGAAGGTTATTGGGTCGAGGAAACTGATGATGGTGGCAACGAGTGTCACATGTAGACATTCCGGGGATGGAGATCCATGAGATCTGTGGGCGGGATGCGATTATTTTCAGGGCATCTTATGCCTATTTGCTTCTTATCCGTACTCGGATCTTCATTTCTACTTCCACTTGATACTCTTATGTGTGTAGTATGAGGATGTATCCTAAACTATTATATCTATCTAGGATATTTGGATCTAGCGGTATGGCATTGAATACTTCTATTTCTATTGTTTTATATGGTGTGGATCTGATGTTCATTGTATGTCGCTGACATACATATTCATTTGTGTATGTTTTCGATCGCTTTACCTATCGACTACACCGCTCGCTCTTGTACCGATGTTCTAAAAAGTGGGTGGGGTGGTTGGCCGGTACCGTGCCCTGCTCCACGAGGTGGGCCTACTGTGTACGGCTGTGCTGCCCCACGGTAGTACGTCTTGTCCTCTTTTTGTTCATCCAGGCTTGAGCTTAGAGCGTAGGGTCCGAGGTATAACAACACATTGATCCACATGACCACACACACTCAAGTGGGTGTGCTGATGCAACCTCTATCACTGTGGTGCTCCATTAAATTCCAATGTTGCATTCCAACAAGTTCTAGGCCTTTCTGACCATGGTTTTACACTTGGAGTGTCATTGCATTTCTTGTTTTCCAAACCACATTGATCCACATGAACACACACACTCAAGTGGGTGTGGTGATGCAACCTCTGTCACACTGGTGCTCCATTGCATTCCACTATTGCATTCTAACATGTTCTAGGCCTTTCGGACCATGGTTTGACACATGGAGTGTCATTGCATTTGTTCTTTTCCAAACCACATTGATCCACATGACCACACCCACTCAAGTGGGTCTGGTGATGCAACCTTTGTCACAGTGGTGATCCATTGAATGTTGCATTCCAACATGTTCTGGGGCTTTCTAACCATGGTTTGACACATGGAGTGTCATTGCATGTGTTCTTTTCCAAACCAAAATGATCCACATGACCACACACACTCAAGTGGGTGTGGTGATGCAACTCTGTCACACTAGTGCTCCATTGCATTCCAATGTTGCATTCCAACATGGTCTAGGGCTTTTTGACTATGGTTTGACACGTGGGGTGTCCTTGCATTTGTTCTTTTCGAAACCACATAGATCCACATGACCACACACACTCAAGTGGGTGTGGTGATGCATCCTCTGTCACACTGATGTCATTGCATTTGTGTTTGTTTTATTGGATATATGAATGGCTTGAGTATAATTTTACTCTCACTTGATGATAGCAATAGGAGTCTTCCACACCATTGGTATTAATGGAACATATAAAGATAATTTGGTCAATATATTGTAAGTCTACGGTTTGATTTACAAAGAAAACTTATCTATGCAGTTTAGTTGAAAAAGAAACTTTGAACCAAGGAAAATGAAAGTGCTATCAAAATAGAGTGAGAACAAGTCGACGTAGAATCTTCAAGTCATAAGAATGATTCATATACAATTGGAATTTGATAATTGAGATCGTTAAACTTTGAAATCTACATGAAGTGGAATGTATGGCTAGCTCCTTTGCACAACACTTAAACAAAAGTGTGAGCATTTATACAAACAGAAAAGAAGAAAAAGAGCGAGTGTGCAAAGAGAAAATAGGCATATACCACTATATTGTAGTATAACAAAGAGACACTTTTGAGATTTTGAATCCCAAGTGAATAAGTTTATCCTAAAACACTTGGGACTACCTTGCTAACTCATTAGGTTGAACTAGATACTTTTACATTATGTTGAGATTCATCTTTTATGAACTGTTGATCACTAAGGTGTGGAAGCCTGCTAATAATATTCAGATGGTTCGAGTAAGGTACTATTCATGAACTTATTCCTATGTATCGTATATGATAAACACATGCTGCAACTGCCTCATTTATTTTATCGACTCACCTTCATGAATATGAGGATCACGTCCATTAAGCTAAACTTGCTCAGGACGAGCAAGAGTCTAAGCTTGGGGAAGTTGATGAGTGCATATTTGCATTATGTTTTACATTATTATTTTGCATTGTAGATGTCGGATCTTGGTATTTTACGGCGCTTGCACGCACATTTTATGTCTGTTTTCACCAGGATAAGGACCGATGATTGATCCAATGGATATAATTCTTGGATCAGTTGTACTGAGGAGAAAACGAGTCAAAAACAATGTAAATTTCTTATTTGGGAAATATTAATAATACTAGAAGAAAACCAGAAGCGAACAAAGGAGACAAAGGGTTCAACGACCAACTATACGAACGGAATAAATTTTTTGGCTGTATAGTTCTAGCAGTATAGTTGGCACCGCCTCCGCCTCCTCAAATAGTTTCACCCCGTGCAACTGGATCAGAGAGATGACATGCAGAACATCCAGAAATCGCTGAAACCTCACCTCTAGAAGGCATCTGGAGAGGGAACTCATCCACCGGGGATCCATCTTCAACCTGCACATATCCGGGGGCTAAGGCATCGATCTTCATCATCCATTGTTGCATCACCACCATCTACATCTTGTCTAGATCTTGTTGTAATTCCCGTACTCGTTGTGGACTATTACAAGTACTATTCATCTATGATTGTTTCCATTACCATTGCCATGATGTTGATTTCCTCCATGTCTGAGTAAATCTCTAGTTCTTGGGGAGATGGAGAAACCCTAGCATATGATTGAGATGAGATAGAGATTATTATGTTATACATCACTATGTGTATGTGTTAATTGTATTCATCTTGATGTTGGGAGTTGTGCACCTCCTTAATATTTGCCTCCTATGGGGACTCGATGAAGGGGATTACTTGTTAGTAGACGGAGGGATGATAGCGCTTACTATGACTATAAAGCTGTTGTCATTTATTACGTGCTAACTTGGGGAGTCAAGGAGAACTCATTAAGCCATGTCCATGCTAGGGGAGAAATCCCTAAATAGCGGGATAATACGATTGATGATGAGGACATCCCTACAATTACACATACCCCAATTGCTAATGAAGATGTTCCAATTGCAAAGAAGGATCAATCCAATGAGATAAGGATTGGACCAATCACAAGAGCTCGTGCTAAGCTACTAGAACAACAGGTGAACTTGTTTCTTAATGAACCTGGTGTTTTAATCAATGAGAATTTTATACTACCTAAGTCTTTGAATTATTACATGATCAGGTACTTAGGAGAAGAAGGCGTAGCGCGGAGCGAGGAGCTAATGGAACAAGGCGTGTTGATCAATGAAGAATGCGCGAGGGAGGAGAGGGAAGAAGCGCAAGAAGTTGTCCAAGACGAAGATCAACGAGAGGAGAAAGCTCTCTGCCACGGCAGAGAAAAGCATCAGTTCTCTGCCATGGTAGGTTGCCGCGGCAGGAAAACTGAGTCCATCTCTGCCACGGCAGGCTGTCGCGATAGAGAAAGCGACTAAAACTCTGCCACGACAGAGTCAAGTGGCCGAACCCTTTATTGGGTCGGTTTGTATCTAGTTGGGTGGGACCAACTCGGATCCCACCTTAGGCCGCCGCACCCCCAGACTCATAAATAGATGGGGTGCACTAGTTTTGGGTTTTAGACCACGTTAAAATATTTTGGAGTTGTTTCTTTCATAAAACCTCTGGAATTACCCTGCGTTCGAATCTACCAACTATAATTGAGTGTGATCTGTTGTTCCATTAGGAATTAGTAGATTGCATACAACCGTTCGTGGTCACGGCTACGTGCGCAAGAGTGTGGTGTTGTGAATATCCTACAAGGTTAGAGATCTGTTGCATTGGCATCAGGGATCGAGCGGGAGAGATCATAGCTACGCACTAGTTATCTATCATCCACCATCACCATCGACAAGAGCTTGCTGAGAAAATCGGGCCACCCCATATCATCTTGGTATCAGATTTCCTCGTTGCCTCGGTAAGCAATCCGCAATCCATCCATAGATTAGAGAGTGTTTTTGTCCTAACAGAAAATAGCCCCACAAAAAGATTCGCCATAGCCTAGATTACATTGTAGACGAGTCATAGTTGCTGGTCGTGTTCATCGATTATCCTAGATCTGTTTTTGTTTTCATCGTTTTTCTTCTGTCTAGTCGTGTTCTTCATCTGTCTTCCGCGTCATCTAGTAGATCCGATCTAGTTTAGAGTCCTTGTGTTTTACTCCAGGCCGAGTTGGTTTGCCTTAGTAAAAAAAATCATACTTACCGATTCTGCCACGCCATGGAAAATGCCACTTTCCCTGCCGCGAACCCGAGTCCGACAGAGACTCCGCCACGGCACAATTTCTCTGCCGCGTGCTGCCGCCACTCTGCCGTGGTATGATTTCCGTGCACTTCTCTGCCGCCGCTGCCGCCGCTCTGCCGCGGCACAATTTCTGGCCGTTTTGCTGCCACCGCTCTGCCACGGCAGGATTTCTGCGTCTTTCTCTGCCACTGCAGGATTTGTTCTGCCACGATAGGATTTTGAGCTATTTTTCTGCCAAGACACCATAATTACAAAGTGTGATCGATTTGCACTTTTCCAAAACCCCTAGCCACAGCCAATCTACTACATAGGTGTAGGAACTTGCCCATTGAGACTAGTTTCCGCTCCTACAGGCTGGTCTTAGGATTTTGGTGCTGTACTTTGTAACTGGCCGTGTGTGATCTATAAAAAAAAGAAAAAGAAAAAAAGCAATATAGCAACAGAAAAAGCAAAAATAAGAGCTATACAAAAGAAAAAGAAAAATTGTGGAAAAAGAGAATTTGAGCAAGAGGCCTGGTGATATCTTTGTGCACCGGTAGATTGAGCAATCTTGTGCCTATTTACTTTGAGCTTTGCTAGTGTCTCTCGAGCGTAGTGCAACACCCTTGATAGTTGCATTGCCACGTTTTTCTCCACGTGTGTGTTTCTTGGGTATTTGTACGATCAGCACTAGGACTTGTTTGCGGTGTAGTTAGGATACCATACCTACAGCTCCACCATAAATAACCTGTGTGCCCTGCGATCGTTCTCTATACCTTTGATATTCACTTCATCACATCAGTGCATCAGTTTTTGATTTCGTTTGGTAGAGCATCTCTATTCACTTTGGAACGGTAAGATTTCCTTTCTTATTAGTTGTGAGTGAGCTGTGAGAGTTCCACCATACAGATTTTGATTTTTGCACTAACCTACTAATCATGTCTTCTAGTGATGATAATGTTGTGATGCAGAAAAATAAGGATGAGGAGCTCGTCAATTGGCGTGAATATGAGGTTTTGAAATCCCACTTGACATGTGTGTTTACTAACACGACAGATGCCATTGACAAGAATCTCCAAGATATAAATATGAGGTTGGATCAGCATGTTGGGATGGTTGATACTATCCAAACGCAAGTGGCTATGCTCAATGTTAATGTCACCACTTTGCAGCGTTCCATTGAGGGTTTGACACCCGCTTTACATAGAAGGGAAGATCCTCAACATGATGATGCCTTTGATGATTTTGATGAGGGTAGCGCTGTGGATGCTGCTCCGCATGTTGGCAGGGGACGTGCTATTCCCCCTGTCCATGCACCTGCTCATGGTCGTGGGTTTGTCCCCCTTGGGCGTGGTCAACGTGAGCCCAATCAAGCTGAGGATGGTTTGGGCAAGCCAAAATTTTCAATTCCTAAGTTTGATGGTTCTATTGATCCTGAAGACTACCTCACATGGGAGTTGAAGATTGAGAAACTCTGGCGCTTATTTGACTATCCAGAAGATAAGAAGGTCAAGCTTGCAGCATCCGAATTTGATGGTTATGCTTTGCATTGGTGGGATGCTCTTGTGCAACATAGGAGGTAGGATAATGAACTTCCTGTGATGGATTGGCGCGAGATGAAGCAAATCATGAAGGCTCGTTTCGTTCCAACCAACTACTTGCGGTCAGTTTTTGATAAATTGACGCAATTGAAGCAAGGCACAATGACGGTAGATGAGTACTACATGGAGATGGAGCTACTTATGCAGCATGCTGGAGTTCGTGAGTCCATTGAGATGACCATGAAGCGATTCCTAAACAATCTGAAGTTGCCAATAAAGAGCATAGTGCTTCATCACAAGTATGAGACCATGAATGAGCTATTCCACCATGCTAGAGAGGCCGAATCCTAGTTGGCGGAAGAGGCAAAGTCACGCGCTCGTTTTCCATCCTCCATCAGATTTTCGGCCAGATCTATTCCTCCTACAGTCACGCCACCAGCTGCTGCTCCGTTTACACCATCGGCCAAACCAGCAAGTACACCTTCGTTTGGTTCTAATGTGTAACATCCCAAAACTTCAATCCAAGCTTATCAAGATCTAAATCATCAAATTTGGGGTTAACAAAAACTTTTGCAAATTTAAAATGAAAGCATTCATATATGTGTGCATTTAAAATAGGAGTTGTTTTGAATTGCCATAATTGTGTGATCCTTTGCTTCTAAAATGTTTCTTAAGTGATTTAAACCTCATCTACATCATTCCTAAACTTTTCCTAAAGAAAATCAAATCAAAAAGAATTAAAAAGGAGGAATGGTCATTTTGGCCATTTTAATCCACTACACTACTTTGAGTGTTCCTAGCACTCATTTCTTAACAGAAACAATTCATGATATTTGCACCCCTTGTTAGTACACATAATGAGGTACCAAGGCCCATCTTTTGATCTGCTAAAAACATTCTTTTACTTATTTTAAATGGCATTTGAAAATTGAATCCAATGCATATGCATAGATCACCCCTATTCCAAAAACCACCTATTTGAGCTCCACTTTCAAAACCCTTGCAAATAGAGACTACCTAGCACCAGTGGAGATCACTCAAAAAATTTGAACTCAAAATACAAAGGTTTTTCTCTTTTGGCCATTTCATGAAACACTTTGTGGGCAAGATCAAAGTGGCCTAACTATTAATGTTTTGGGTTGAACTTGTTTATCAAATTAATGTGCTTTGATCATCTTTGTCTCCCTCAAGCCCAACTAGACCTACACCAGCACATCCCCTACCTCCTAGCTGCACTACATTGCCATGCCGAGCCACCTCTCGCCGGCCGACCATGCACTCGCAGCAGCAGACCTCTCCAGCCTCTCTCGCCATATCTAGCAAGTCGCCAGTGGTCCACTGCCACCGTCCAACCAGCCCCAGGCCAGAGCCAGAGACAGGAACGGCCAGAAACCGCCGCGCCCGGAGCTGGTCGACCATGCCGACGCTGCCCCCAGAGCACGCTCTGTCCCTGCTTGCACAGACCGCCTCTTGGCCATAGCCCGCGCCCACCGCTCCGCCACGACCTGGGGAACACCCCAGACACCCCCGCTGGCCGCCCAACACCTCACAGCCACCACTCGCCGTGGACACCGCCGCCACTGCCGCTCAGAGCGCCACCTCGCCCAGACCGCATACCACCGCCCCTACAGCCGCATTCACTTCCTAGAGCACCGCCAGGAGACCGCCTGTCGATCGCCACCCTCAGCCATGCCGCTAGCCGCCCGTAGCCGTGTCACCGGAGTCGCCCGCCCATACCCTTCGGTCTCACCGTCGGGCCTATAAAAGGAGGCCTCCCCAGCCTCTTCTCTCCACACCACTCCACTCCCCTCACTTCACTGAACCTCACCCACCTCTAGCCAGAGCAAGGGGAGTAGCAGCTCGCTGGAATTGGAGCCGGAGCAGCCGCCTCTGGAGGAGAAGGGCGCCTGCGATTTAGGGCACCCCAAGCTCCGCCACAACCGCGCCCCGCCTCGCCGTCGTCTTCCAGTTTGGTTGCCCGCCTTACCGTCATCGCTGGAGCCCTGGTACGTCCCCAGTAGACGCCCACCGAGCCGCTAGGGTTGGAGCTCGTCGGCGACCTGTTCGTCGTTGACGACGACCCTCAATCGTAGATTCCCCTTCTAATCCTACGGCCCACAGCACGTGTACCGTTTGGCGTGTTAAGTGCCGCTGACAAGCAGGACCCCCCTGTCAGCTGAGCCTCACGCCGCGGAGAGCCACTGGGCCGGCCCAAGTTCTTTCCCGCGCTAGCCCACCCGTTCAAATCTGGAGTTTTCCTTTTAGTTAAATCTAGTTTATGTCCACTAGTTTAAAATTCAATTTTGGGAGTTTCACAAATCCAAATTGCATGAAAATAATTTTGCCTGAAAGGTATTTAAATGATCTATCCAAGCCCGTTGGATTTAATCCAATTAGAATTATAGATCTCTCCTAGTAAAAATAACAAAACAGAAGCTTTTGCAACTTGCAACATTTTTATAAAATCAACCAAGTGAGCTTTTGAGTTGATTCCAACTCTCAAAAATCACATTTCATCATATCTATCTAACTATGTAATAATATTAAGGTTTACATGAAGTGACTTTGGACTAGTACGAAAATAATGCCATATAGGCATTTCTAGTCACTTTAAATCATTAAATAATGAACTTAAACCAAAGTAATATTGATCCAACCTTTAATTCTCATTCCCACATGTTAGTATAGGTGGTGATGACATGTGTAAACATGATCCCATATTTTAAGTGGTGAATATTAAATCTTAGTTAATTTTTCAATGAGTAGAAATTACTTTTCTAAAATAAAAAGGATGAAACCATTGAATTAAACTTGTGATGATAATAGATCATCAAATGTGTGTCTTAGAATGCTACTTAGCCTAGTTAAGTATTGTTTGGTGATTGTGTGCTCCGTATGTATTTATAGACGATAGTACCGACGAAGCTTTCGAGGAGGAGGAGTTCTACCAAGAAGAAGAAGAACAAGAAAACTTCAACCACTGCACTAACCAAGGCAAGCCACCATTAACAATGCAAGCTAACACTTGCAAGTTTAGTGCTAAGCAAGTTAGGACAAAACTAGATGGTTTAGCAAAGATGCCTTAAGCATGCTTTGATCACACCCCTTTGACTAGTAATACCCCAAGTCTTATTTACAAGCTTTACTCTCTTAGTTCCACAAAGTTCTTTACTTGTTTGGAAGGTAGCATAAAAAGTATAAAACTTGACCTAATTAGAACCCTTTAGATGTCATTCTATGGCATGATTTTGAACCCATCTTTTCCACCTTAGTGAACACTCTTAACTTAGTAGTTTAGCGTAGATCAAAAACTTGAGTCACTTTAGATGGGAACACTTGGTGAAAATGAATTATGAAAACCTTGGAATGATGAGTCATTCTATTGAGATGTTTTGACATGTGTTGAGAAACACAAATGGTTGATGATGATGAAAATGTTGAGGCATGAGCCTTAACCCTTTTATAAAACTGATGGTTGGATTCGGATGTGATACCATCCCAAATTTACCGTACAACCACACTACCTAAATTGGGTAAGGCTTAGCTGGAAATTTATATGCATTAGTATTAGTTCTCTCACGGGAGAGGTCTGAGCTGAGGCTACCTCTCAATGTTGTCCACCTATGTAGTGCCCAAGATGACTGATGGTCATGGTTGGGAGGCCATGCTCATAGGAGAGGTGCTTATACTAGGGTGTGTAAAGGGAAGGTTATGTTTGATTATCTGCATACTAAGTATGATGATTCAGGGTTATCCCTGACAGATGTATCGAATCTTGTGGTGAAAGTGTACCACCTCTGCAGAGTATCAAACTATTCAAATAGCCGCGTCCGCGGTTATGGACAGTTGGAATGGCCATACTGTTTCGTTGTTAGATGTTTTTTTCCAAATAACTTGATATGAATGATGAATCTTGACTTGACCACAACAGGGTTGTGTTTATGACAATAGCTTCCCACCTAAGTGATTCTAGAACTTTATTTTATCTTTCTTGGCTTCTGAACTCAGCTTAGGTTTCAAACTTTACTTTATAGTTATACCTAGAGTTAGCACTTTATCTTGGAAGTATATTACTTGTTAGTGATAGTTTGCGAGTACTTAAAGAGTACTCATGGCTTTTGTCCCTGGCTATTATCATGGCCAGACTATGAAGGAGACTATCAAGATGATGGCCAACAGGACGGCTATTATAACTAGGACTATCTGCCTTCGTCAGCATTACCTGTGCCCCTGAAGATGGACCCCACCGCTACGCTTATCTTTTATTTCCGCTGCTTGTTGTATTAATACTGGATCATGAGATCCTTATTTGTGTAAGACCTTATGTATGGTTTGTAATGGATGATGTACTATGATATCCAATCCGTTATGTCTCGCAAAAATGGTAATCCTAGGATTGCGAGGTATGGCATAACGGGCATCTGGGATTAAAAATCCGGGTGTTGACAAGTTGGTACCAGAGCCATCCTGACCATAGGAGACCCTAGTTAGAATGGACGTCAAACAAAAACTTAGTTTCAAAACTAAAGTGAGTATTTATGAAAAAAACTATCTCCTCTCTTACCCTTGTTGATTCTTTCTCAAAATGTCAGGGTAATCAAAATTCTTACACTACTACTTAAAATTTGACACACTTGATCACTTCACTAACTTCCTCATCCTAAATTCTTGTAGATGGAGACTCAGTTCAGCAAGTTTTACCAGTTGGGAAACAGAGGTCAACTGATCTTCGAGAGGGATCTGGATTCACTGTCAAAGTTACTGGGACGCCCGCACCCGGAGTTTCTTGGAGCTCAACTTCCAGGACCCCCAGGAGGAGACTTACAGTGGCTAGTCACCGCGGATCTTAGAGGAAGCATCGAAGCACCAACTTCTGGGAGAATTCAGTTCTCTGTGAGAGAACAACTGGCTAGATGGCTTAGCCAGGGCCATGCATGAAGCTCTCGCACGTCTATGTGCCCTCAGCGTCAACAAGGTCCAAGGAACCCGTTTTGCCCACTATGCAAGACATGAGTTCCTGGGAATGCCAATGGAGATGCCGGGTCACCCCGAGTTGAGGCGTCAAGTGGAGAACCTTGACTTCTTGCTTCACGACAGACAGCAGGAACTGGACAATGCTAGGGAGTTAGCCAACCAGAACCGTGCCATTGCCGACCAGAAGGCCCAGACTTTCACACTGCTTGTCCAAGACCGCCAGTCTCTTCGCCGTCAACGTGCCAAGAAGGATCGCACCATCGCCCGTCTTTGCAAGAAGGTGGCTAACCTCGAGAAGACCATCAAGGAGCAGGAAGCTCAGCTTGCAGCCAAGGAAGAAGATGAGGGTGAAGACATCCAGGGAGACATGGATTCTTACCTCAGCAACGATGATGACTTTATGGAGGAGGATGCCGTGGACTTCTACACCGATGATGAGGACTCTGACTTCATCGATGATGAGTAGATGCACTAGATCACTGTCGTAGCATGAGATGTATCGGTCTCACTGTATCGTAGATTACAGAATGGTTCTTCAAACCATCTGTTTTCCCTTTGATTGTTGTGGTGTGTGTTGTATCGTGTGCTTGCTTGCATGAATGAAAGTGAAGTTAGTTGAAAAACCTGAGTCTAACTCAAAGTTTTAGCTTTGAAAACCCAAAACCATGAACCTTAGAATTTCCCTCTTACCCCTATATCTCAATCTTCAGATGACTCGTGGAAACCAAGAAGGGAGCAGCTCGTCGCAAGACCCAATGCTGCAGATCTTGCAGAATCTCATAGCAGACCATGAAGCAAGCCGGGCAGAACGCCAAGCCAACTTAGCAACACTTCAAAAGATCGCCCAGATGGATCTCAACAACCAAGGGCATGGAAACCGGGATCACCAGGGATCCAAACTAAATTTTTTTCAGAACACCAACCCCCCAATCTTCAATCAATCTGAGAACCCATTAGATGCTGATGACTGGTTACTGACCATGGAAAACAACTTAGAAGTTGCCAGAGTTGATGAAAATGAGAAAGTTCTCTTAGCCACCCACTATCTGGTAGGAGATGCAAGAGCTTGGTGGAATAGCATCCGCAATATGAACCATGGTCAAGTGATGACATGGGAAGCATTCAAAGTCAAGTTCAGCCGCACCCACATGCCGCAGGGACTAGTCAACATAATGAGAGATGAGTTCCGCGAATTGAAGCAAGGAAGAATGATGGTGGTGGAGTACCGTGACAGATTCCTGTCACTTGCCAGATATGCACCTGATGAGATCAACACGGAGGCCAAGAAGAAGGAGAGATTCTTGAACGAACTGCATGATGAGATGCAGACTGTCCTCATCAATATCCGTTTCCAAGATCTCGAAGAGCTAGTCGACTCTGTCATCCAGATGGAAGGGAAGATTAACCAGGCAAACGACAACCGCAAGCATCGTATGATGCAGCAATCTGGATCCAACAGTCACCAGAAGTACCGTCCCAACCCTTCACTAGGATATACACCAAGGAACAACCGACCCCCAACATCTCGCCCAAGCTACCCCAACCGTAGCGGAGGCAATGTGAAGTCCGGAGGAAACAATCACAACTCCGGTAATGCCAATAACTTCAATCGTGCACCTCCCAAGAACCCTAATAACAACAACACTGCACCCAAAACTGGCAGCAATGCTGTACCTGTCGCAGTTAAGGACAAGTCCCAGATCACTTGTTTCAAGTGTGGAGTGAAGGGTCACTATTCCAATGAGTGTCCCAAGAAGCTTGCAGCCAATGCCAATGTGAATGCCCTAGCTCAGCAGCAGCGTCGTGTTCAACTAGGAAGGAGATTTGCCCCAGGGAACCCTCACAACCGCAATGGCCGTCTCTTCCACATGAATGCAGAAGAAGCCCAGGAAGCGCCAGATGTAGTGTTGGGTATGTTTTCTGTCAACTCAGTTTTAGCAAGAGTATTGTTTGATTCGGGAGCATCGCATTCATTTGTCACCAAAGAATTTGCATGCACTAGTAAGATTCGTCCAACCAACCTGAAGCATGTCATGATAGTTCAAATCCCCGGTTCAACAACCAAAGCTAGAAAAATTACCTATCAGAATACATGGGATATATTTTTATGCCAACATAATTGTACTTGGAACCAAAGGATTGGAAGTAGTACTACGTATGGACTGAATGTCAAGGCATAAAGGATTGATAGACTGTGCTAAGAAAGCCATCACCATGACCAGTAGTTCTGGAGTAACAGTAGAGCATATCTCTGAAACCTTACCCCGTCAATTCAAGTGCAACCAGAGTGTAGCCCTGGCCACCATAGACCAAGTCAGAGTAGTCTGTGAATACCCCGACTTATTCCCAGATGAATTGCCAGGTATGCCCCCGGATAGGGATATTGAGTTCATTATTGAACTAATCCCCGGAACCGGACCTATAGCCCAGAGACCCTATAGCATGAACCCCTCAGAGTTAGCGGAACTGAAGAAGCAGTTGGATGCTATGCTAGCCAAAGGCTTGATTCAACCAAGTGCATTGCCATGGAGATCACCAGTGTTATTCGTCGACAAGAAAGATGGAGGCAACCGGCTGTGCACAGATTACAGAAAGTTGAATGATGTCACCATCAAGAACAAGTACCCCTTGCCAAAGATAGAGGATCTATTTGATCAATTGACTGGAGCCCAGGTATTCTCAAAGATTGATCTTAGGACTGGTTATCACCAACTTAAGATTCGTGCAACGGATATTCCGAAGACCGCCTTTACTACTCGGTATGGTTTATACGAGTATACGGTTATGTCTTTTGGATTAACCAATGCCCCTGCTTATTTCATGAATCTCATGAATAAGATTTTTATGAATTTCCTAGATAAGTTTGTAGTTGTGTTTATCGATGACATCCTTATCTACTCCAAGTCGGAAGAAGAGCATGAGCAACATCTGAGAGTTATCCTAGAAACCCTGAGAGAGCATCAGTTATATGCCAAGTTCAGCAAGTGTGAGTTTTGGTTGAAAGAAGTAGGATTCCTAGGACATATTGCGTCTGCCGGAGGAGTCTCTGTTGATCCCGCCAAGATCAAAGATGTCGAAGAATGGGAAGTCCCACCCACTCAAACCCAAGTCCGTGCATTTCTCGGATTAGCGGGATATTACCGCAAGTTCGTAGAAGGATTCTCGAGCATAGCCCGACCAATGACCCAATTGTTGAAGAAGGACAAGAAGTTTGAATGGACCGACAAGTGTGAAGCCAGTTTCTAGGAGCTAAAGAAGAGATTGATATCCGCCCCAATATTGGTCATGCCTGACATCAAGAAGCCCTTTGATGTGTATTGTGACGCATCCAAGATTGGTCTAGGATGTGTATTGATGCAAGAAGGCAAAGTCATCGCGTATCTGTCTCGACAACTGAAGCAGCGTGAGCAGAACTATCCGACCCATGATCTTGAGCTAGCAGCTGTAGTTCTAGCATTGAAGACATGGCGTCATTATATGATGGGTAATCGCTGTGAGATTTACTCAGATCACAAGAGCTTAAATACATCTTCACTCAGAAGGAGCTAAATATGAGGCAAAGGAGATGGATCGAGTTAATCAAGGATTACGACCTTGACATTCACTATCACCCCGGCAAAGCCAATGTGGTAGCGGATGCTCTTAGCAGATTCCCGTGTAGGCTTAACACCATGATCAAGGAGAAGAAACCAAGTTTGTATGAAGAGTTGGAGCAGTTCAGGACTGAATTAGTTAGCAAAGGATTCCTAGCTAGCATTGAACTTCAACCCACTTTGATTAGCCAAATCAAGGAAGCCTAGAAGGGAAATGAAAGTATCGACGGAATCAAACGTCGTATTGGTACATGAAAGGTACCTGGATTCACTGAAGACGAAGAATGAGTCCTGTGGTACAAAGGACGTATCTGTGTTCCAGCAGATTCAGAGCAGAAGGAAGTTATCATGAAGGAAGCTCATGATACTCTTTATTCTATCCACCCCTGAGGAACAAAGATGTATCAGGGTTTGAAAGAACAATTTTTGTGGCACAAGATGAAGAGAGAGATCGGAAGCTACATCGCCAAATGTGACATCTGTCAAAGAGTCAAGGCAGAGCATCAGAGACCTGTAGGACTGTTGCAACCATTACAGATTCCGGAATGGAAATGGGATTCCGTCGGAATGGACTTTATCACCAGTTTGCCTACGTCTAGTAAGGGAAATGACTCAATCTGGGTCATAGTTGATAGACTGTCCAAGGTAGCCCACTTTATACCTGTCAAGACAACTTACCAGAGTGCAAAGTTAGCAGAGCTGTACATTGCTAGGATTGTTAGTCTGCATGGAACCCCCAAGACCATAGTATCAGATCGATGAACTCAGTTTACCTCGAGATTTTGGCAGAAAGTCCAAGAAGGATTAGGAACCAGGTTGAACTTCAGCACAGCATATCACCCGCAAACAGATGGACAGACTGAGAGAGTCAACCAGATCCTAGAGGATATGCTTAGAGCTTGTGTGCTGGAATATGGATCAAAATCGGAAGACTGCCTGCCTTTTGCAGAATTCTCATATAACAACAGTTATCAAGCTAGTTTGCAGATGGCACCATTTGAATTCCTATATGGAAGAAAGTGCCGTACCCCTTTGAATTGGTCACAAGTAGGAGAGAGTCAGATCTCCGGACCCGACGTTCTCCGAGAAGCAGAAGAGAAAGTTCACAAAGTCCGTGAGCACCTCAAGACCGCCCAATCCAGACAAAAGAGTTATGCTGACAAGCGAAGGAGAGACCTGACTTTCAATGTCAGAGATTTTGTATATCTCAAGGTTTCACCATTGAAAGGAACTCAACGCTTTAGTCTGAAGGGAAAGTTAGCCCCCAGATATATCGGACCTTTCAAGATTCTGAACCGTCGAGGAGAAGTATCGTATCAGCTAGAACTGCCTGAAGAGATGTCAGCCATCCACAACGTGTTCCATATCTCGTTACTTCACAAATGTCTGGAAGTGCCGGATAAGACTGAAGTTTTCAAGAACATCGATCACAGAGCTGTAGAGATCAACAATGACCTGACCTATCGGGAAGTGCCCATTCGTATCGTACAAGAAGCCTACAGAACCACCAGGACCAGGAGTATCAAGTTTCTCAAGATTCAGTGGACCAACCATACCGAGGAGGAAGCTACTTGGGAGCGCGAAGATTTCATTAGGACAGAGTTCCCAAATCTCTTTAGTTCCTAGTTTTCTTTGTAAATCTTAGGACGAGATTTTGTTTAAGGGGGAAGGTTTGTAACATCCCAAAACTTCAATCCAAGCTTATCAAGATCTAAATCATCAAATTTGGGGTTAACAAAAACTTTTGCAAATTTAAAATGAAAGCATTCATATATATGTGTGCATTTAAAATAGGAGTTGTTTTGAATTGCCATAATTGTGTGATCCTTTTCTTCTAAAATGTTTCTTAAGTGATTTAAATCTCATCTACATCATTCCTAAACTTTTCCTAAAGAAAATCAAATAAAAAAGAATTAAAAAGGAGGAATGGTCATTTTGGCCATTTTAATCCATTACACTACTTTGAGTGTTCCTAGCACTCATTTCTTAACAGAAACAATTCATGATCTTTGCACCCCTTGTTAGTACACATAATGAGGTACCAAGGCCCACCCTTTGATCTGCTAAAAATATTCTTTTACTTATTTTAAATGGCATTTGAAAATTGAATCCAATGAATATGCATAGATCACCCCTATTCCAAAAACCACCTATTTGAGCTCCACTTTCAAAACCCTTGCAACCAGAGACTACCTAGCACCAGTGGAGATCACTCAAAAATTTTGAACTCAAAATTCAAAGGTTTTTTTCTTTTGGCCATTTCATGAAACACTTTGTGGGCAAGATCAAAGTGGCCTAACTATTAATGTTTTGGGTTGAACTTGTCTAGCAAATTAATGTGCTTTGATCATCTTTGTCTCCCTCAAGCCCAACCAGACCCACACCAGCACATCCCCTTCCTCCTAGCTGCACTACATTGCCATACCGAGCCACCTCTCGCCGGCCGACCATGCACTCGCAGCTGCAGACCTCTCCAGCCTCTCTCGCCATGTCTAGCAAGTCGCCAGTGGTCCACTTCCACCATCCAACCAGCCCCAGGCCAGAGCCAGAGACAAGAACGGCCAGAAACCGCCGCGCCCGGAGCTGGTCGACCATGCCAACGCTGCTCCCACATCACGCTCTGTCCCCGCTCGCACAGACCACCTCTTGGCCATAGCCCGCGCCCACCGCTCCGCCACGACCTGGGAATCACCCTAGACACCCCCGCTGGCCGCCCAACGCCTCACAGCCACCGCTCGCCGTGGACACCGCCGCCTCTGCCGCTCAGAGCGCCACCTTGCCCAGACCGCATACCACCGCCCCTACGACCGCATTCACTTCCTAGAGCACCGCCAAGGGACCGCCTGTCAATCGCCACCCTCAGCCATGCCGCTAGACGCTCGTAGCCGTGTCGTCGCAGTCGCCCGCCCATACCCTTCGGTCTCACCGTCGGGCCTATAAAAAGAGGCCTCCCCAGCCTCTTCTCTCCACACCACTCCACTCTCCTCACTTCACCGAACCTCACCCACCTCTAGCCGGAGCAAGGGGAGTAGCAGCTCGCCGGAATTGGAGCCGGAGCAGCCGCCTCTGGAGGAGAAGGGCGCCTGCGATTTAGGGCACCCCAAGCTCCGCCGCAACCGCGCCCCGCCTCGCCGTCGTCTTCCAGTTTGTTTGCCCGCCTTGCCGTCTTCGCTGGAGCCCTGGTACGTCCCTAGTAGACCCCCAGCGAGCCGCTAGGGTTCAAGCTTGCCGGCGACCTGTTCGTCGTCGACGACGACCCTCAGCCGTAGATTCCCCTTCTAATCCTATGGCCCACAGCGCGCGTACCGTTTCGCGTGTTAAGTGCCGCTGACAAGCGGGACCCCCTTGTCAGCTGAGCCTCGCGCCGCGGAGCGCCACTGGGCCGGCCCAAGTTTTTTCCCGCGCTAGCCCACCCGTTCAAATCTGGATTTTTCCTTTTAGTTAAATCTAGTTTGTGTCCACTAGTTTAAAATTAAATTCTGGGAGTTTCACAGATCCAAATTTCATGAAACTAATTTTTCCTGAAACGTATTGAAATGATTTATCCAACCCCGTTGGATTTAATCCAATTAGAGTTATAGATCTCTCCTAGTAAAAATAACAAAACAGAAGCTTTTGCAACTTGCAACATTTTTATAAAATCAACCAAGTGAGCTTTTGAGTTGATTCCAACTCTCAAAAATCAAATTTCATCATATCTATCTAACTATGTAATAATATTAAGGTTTACATGCAATGACTTTGGACTAGTACACAAATAATGCTATATAGGCATTTCTAGTCACTTTAAATCATTAAATAATGAACTTAAACCAAAGTAATATTGATCCAACCTTAAATTCTCATTCCCACATGTTAGGATTTGTGGCGATAACATGTGTCAACATGATCCCATATTTTAAGTGGTGAATATTAAATCTTAGTTAATTTTTCAATGAGTAGAAATTACTTTTCTAAAAAAAAGGATGAAACCATTGAATTAAACTTGTGATGCTTGTGATGATAATAGATCATCAAATGTGTGTCTTAGAATGCTACTTAGCCTAGTTAAGTATTGTTTGGTGATTGTGTGCTCCGTATGTATTTATAGACGATAGTACCGACCAAGCTTTCGAGGAGGAGGAGTTCTACCAAGAAGAAGAAGAAAACTTCAACCACTACACCAACCAAGGCAAGCCACCATTAAAAGTGCAAGCTAACACTTGCAAGTTTAGTGCTTAGCAAGTTAGGACAAAACTAGATGGTTTAGCAAAGATGCCTTAAGCATGCTTTGATCACACCCCTTTGACTAGTAATACCCCAAGTCTTATTTACAAGACTCTCTTAGTTCCACAAAGTTCTTTACTTGTTTGGAAGGTAGCATAAAAAGTATAAAACTTGACCTAATTAGAACCCTTAAGATGTCATTCTATGGCATGAGTTTGAACCCATCTTTTCCACCTTAGTGAACACTCTTAACTTAGTAGTTTAGTGTATATCAAAAACTTGAGTCACTTTAGATGGGAACACTTGGTGAAAATGAATTATGAAAACCTTGGAATGATGAGTCATTCTATTGAGATGTTTTGACATGTGTTGAGAAACACAAATGGTTGATGATGATGAAAATGTTGAGGCATGAGCCTTAACCCTTTTATAAAACTGATGGTTGGATTCGGATGCGATACCATTCCAAATTTACCGTACAACCACACTACCTGAATTCGGTAAGGCTTAGCTAGAAATTTATATGCATTAGTATTAGTTCTCTCACGGGAGAGGTCTGAGCTAAGGCTACCTCTCAATGTTGTCCACCTATGCAGTGCCCAAGATGACTGATGGTCATGGTTGGGAGGCCATGCTCATAGGAGAGGTGCTTATACTAGGGTGTGTAAAGGGAAGGTTATGTTTGATTATCTGCATACTAAGTATGATGATTCAGGGTTATCCCTGACAGATGTATCGGATCTTGTGGTGAAAGTGTACCACCTCTGCAGAGTGTCAAACTATTCGAATAGCCGCGTCCGCGGTTATGGACAGTTGGAATGCCCGTACTATTTCGTTGTCAGATGTTTTTTTCCAAATAACTTGATATGAATGATGAATCTTGACTTGACCACAACAGGGTTGTGTTTATGACATTAGCTTCCCACCTAAGTGATTCTAGAACTTTATTTTATCTTTCTTGGCTTCTGAACTCAGCTTAGGTTTCAAACTTAACTTTATAGTTATACCTAGAGTTAGCACTTTATCTTGGAAGTATAGTACTTGTTAGTGGTAGTTTGCGAGTACTTAAAGAGTACTCATGGCTTTTGTCCCTAGCTATTATCATGGCCAGACTATGAAGGAGACTATCAAGATGATGGCCAACAGGATGGCTATGATAACTAGGACTATCTGCCTTTGTCAGCATTGCCTGTGCCCCTGAAGATGGACCCCACCGCTACGCTTATCTTTTATCTCCGCTGCTTGTTGTATTAAGACTGGATAATGAGATCCTTATTTGTGTAAGACCTTATGTATGGTTTGTAATGGATGATGTACTATGATATCCAATCCGTTATGTCTCGCAAAAATGGTAATCCTGGGATTGCGAGGTATGGCATGGCATAACGGGCATCTGGGATTAAAAATCCGGGTGTTGACATAATGCTAGGAAACCCGCTGCTCCTGCTGCTAGCTCGGGTTCCAACATGTCTACGGCACGTACTCGTGATGTGGTGTGCCATACTTGTGGAGGTAGAGGTCACTACAAGAAGGATTGTCCAAACAGCAAGGTTATGTTTATCAACGAACAAGGAGAAGTAGAGAGTGGAGATGACGCTTCTGACGATGATATTGATGATGGCGAGGTTGGTGCTGATGCATATCCTAAGCGTGCACCAACTATTGTCGTGTCTTCACGTGTACTTAGTGTGCAACCGGTTGAGGAATCCCAGCGTTGCAACTTGTTCCAAACAAAAGCTCTAGTTGGACCAAATAAAGCTTACAAGGTCATTATTGATGGAGGTAGCTGCAGAAATCTTGCAAGTAAGGAACTATGTGCCATACTGAATTTGACATACTTACCTCATCCCAAGCCATACTACATACAATGGTTGAGCAACAATGGTGAGATGAAGGTAAATCATATGGTACGTGTGAATTTTCAAATCGGGCCATACAAAGATTCTATTGATTTTGATGTGGTTCCAATGACTGTTTGTCACCTACTATTGGGTCGGCCTTGGCTCTATGATCGCCATGTGCAACACAATGGCCAAGCCTATACATATCACTTGGAATTCAAAGGAAAGAAGATTACTATGTAGCCAATGACACCATAAGAAATTGTGAATGATTCTCGCCAGAAAATAGAGGTGAACTTGAAGGAAGATACTACCACTCGGCGAGATTGCGTGACAGCTGTTCCTGATGTAATTGAGCCTAAAATGAGTGATATAACGAAAAGTGAGAGAGTGACTGGTTTATTGATATTAGCCACTAAGGAAGATATGAGAGAATTTCGTGAGGATCCTACAGCCATGCCACTTGTGCTCATGTATAAGGGCGAGGTATTGGTTTCTAACGACATGACCCCTATTTCTCTTGGTGTCTCTTTTGTTTTGCAGGACTTTGGGGATGTGTTTCTAGAAGATGTACCCGCAGGTTTACCTCCATTGCGTGGTATAGAACATCAAGTGGACTTGATTCCTAGCACCACACTTCCCAACCATGCACCCTACAGGACTAATCCTGAAGAAACTAAGGAAATTCAGAAGCAAGTACAAGCGTTGCTGGATAAAGGGTACATTCGTGTTTCTCTTAGCCCTTGTGCTGTTCCTATTATTTTAGTTCCTAGGAAAGATGGTACTTGGCGCATGTGTGTTGACTGTAGAGCGATTAATAACATCACTATTCAATATCGTCATCCTATTCCACGATTAGAGGATATGCTAGATGACTTGAGTGGTGCTGCTGTTTTCTCTAAAATTGACTTGCGTAGTGGTTATTATCAAATTAGGATGAAAGAAGGGGATGAATGGAAAACTACTTTCAAAACTAAATTCGGCTTGTATGAGTGGTTAGTCATGCCGTTTGGTCTTACTAATGCACCTAGTACTTTCATGCGTTTGATGAATCATGTTTTGAGAGAGTTTATTGGTCGTTTTGTGGTTCTTTACTTTGATGATATACTCATATATAGCCACACCGAATCTAAACATTGCACTCATATTAGACAAGTTTTGCAAGTGTTACGTGATAATAAACTGTATGCTAATCTTGAGAAGTGTACATTTGAAACAGATAAGGTCATATTCCTAGGATTTGTTGTTTCTAAGCATGGACTAGAGGTAGATCAATATAAAATTGAATCAATTCAGAATTGGCCTACTCCAATGAATGTAAGTCAAGTGCGTAGTTTCCACGGTCTCGCTGGTTTCTATAGGCGCTTTGTGAAAGATTTTAGCACCATTGCTGCACCATTAAATGATTTGACAAATAAAGGTGTGCCTTTTATATGGGGCGCGACCTAAGACATTGCATTTGATACATTGAAATGTTTGCTTACTTCTGCACCATTGCTTGCATTACCTGATTTTTCGAAGCAATTTGAAGTTGAATGTGATGCTAGTGGTATAGGCATAGGTGGCGTTTTGATGCAAGAGGGTTGGCCTATAGCTTATTTTTCTGAGAAATTGACTGGTGCTCGTTTGAATTATTCAATCTATGATAAAGAATTGTATGCACTTGTGAGAGTACTTGAAGTTTGGCAACATTATTTGTGGCCAAAGGAATTTATCATACATTCTGATCATGAAGCATTGAAATACTTGAAAGCTCAATCAAACTTGCATAGAAGATTAGCTAAATGGGCTGAGTTCATTGAGTCTTTACCTTACATCATTAATTATAAGAAGGGAAAAGAGAATGTTGTTGCTGATGCTCTATCTAGGAAGAACATGCTATTAACTACTCTTGATGTTAACATTCCTGGATTAGAAGCTATTTGTGCACTTTATGCAACTAACCATGATTTTGCTGAACCATTTCGTTTATGTGCTCTTAGAAACGCATGGGATAAGTATCATATACATGATGGATATTTGTTTCGAGCTAACAAACTATGTATTCTAGAATCGTCATTGTGTTTGTTCTTAGTGCAGGAATCACATGTTGGTGGTTTGATGGGTCACTTTGGGCGTGAGAAAACGTTGCTCATGCTCGCTGATCACTTTTATTGGCCCAAGATGAGGCGTGATGTGTATAGATTTGTGAGCAGATGCATTACTTGCCACAAGTCGAAATCCAAGCTGAAGCCTCACGATTTGTATACACCTCTCTCTGCACCGACTACTCCATGGGAAGACATTAGTATGGATTTTGTGCTAGGTCTACCTAAAACTCAGAGAGGTCATGATTCAATATTTGTGGTAGTGGATAGGTTCTCTAAAATGGCTCATTTTATTGCCTGCCACAAAAGCGACGATGCGTCGCATGTTGCTAACCTGTTTTTCAGAGACATCATGAGATTACATGGAGTACCTAAGACGATTGTTTCTGACCGTGATGTGAAGTTCATGAGCTACTTTTGGAAGACCTTATGGGGGAAGCTAGGAATGAAGCTGCTGTTCAGTACTACATGTCATCCCCAAACAGATGGTCAAACGGAGGTGGTGAATAGAACATTGTCACGGCTGCTTAGGACCATGATTAAAAAGAATCTGCGGGAGTGGGAAGAGTGTTTTCCACATGTTGAGTTTGCTTACAACAGGGCTGCGCATTCAACTACTCAACTTTGTCCTTTTGAGGTGGTCTATGGTTTCAAGCCATTGATGCCACTTGATATGTTGCCTCTGCCATTACATGAGAGAGTTGATATGGAGGCATCAAAACGTGCTGATTATGTGAAGAAAATACATGAGAAGACTCGAGAGGCTATTGAGAAGAAAGGCAAGAACATTGCTGCTGCAAGGAATCAAGCAAGAAAAGAAGTGTTATTCGAGCCTGGAGATATGGTTTGGGTGCATCTACGCAAGGACAGATTTCCACTACTTCGCAAGTCTAAGTTGAAGCCATGTGGTGCTGGTCCTTACAAAGTGCTCACCAAAATTAATGATAATGCCTACTCAGTTGATATACCTATTGAGGAGTTTGGTGGTTCTAGCAACAACTTCAACGTTGCTGATTTATCACCATATGCTGGAGAAGACCTTGGAGCGTTGAGGTCGACGCCTTTTGAAGGGGGGGAGATGATGAGGACATCCCTACAGTTACACATACCCCAATTGCTAATGAAGATGTTCCAATTGCAAAGAAGGATCAATCCAATGAGATAAGGATTGTACCAATCACTAGAGCTCGTGCTAAGCTACTAGAACAATAGGTGAACTTGTTTCTTAATGAACCTGGTGTTTTAATCAATGAGAATTTTATACTACCTAAGTCTTTGAATTATTGCATGATCAGGTACTTAGGAGAAGAAGGCGTAGCACGGAGCGAGGAGCTAATGGAACAAGGCGTGTTGATCGATGAAGAATGCGTGAGGGAGGAGAGGGAGGAAGCGCAAGAAGCTGTCCAAGACAAAGATCAACGAGAGGAGCAAGCTCTCTGCCGCGGCAGAGAAAAGCATCAGTTCTCTGCCACGGCAGGAAAACTGAGTCCATCTCTGCCACGGCAGGCTGCCGCGACAGAGAAAGCGACTGAAACTCTGCCACGGCAGAGTCAAGTGGCCAAACCCTTTATTTGGTCGGTTTGTATGTAGTTGGGTGGGACCAACTCGGATCCCACCTTAGGCCGCCGCACCCCCAGACTCATAAATAGATGGGGTGCACTAGTTTAGGGTTTTAGACCACGTTAAAATATTTTGGAGTTGTTTCTTTCATAGAACTTCTGGAATTACCCTGTGTTCGAATCTACCAACTATAATTGAGTGTGATCTGTTGTTCCATTTGGAATTAGTAGATTGTATACAAGCGTTCATGGTCATGGATGCGTGCGCAAGAGTATGGTGTTGTGAATATCCTACAAGGTTCGAGATCTGTTGCACTGGCATGGGGGATCGAGCGGGAGATATGATAGCTACGCACTAGTTATCTATCATCCACCATCACCATCGACAAGAGCTTGCTGAGAAGATCGGGCCACCCCATATCAATTGATGTCATTTATTCGTTGGCTGTGGTTATGAAGGACGATGTGAGTAGCGGTTGCTGCCTATTTGTCCATATATGGAGCTCCTCCCACATACATACGCATTATGAGAATATTTGTTATAAAAATCTTGATCGCTTAGTCTAAATTGCTAGAGGTGTATCCAGCACTCCTCGAGAACACCTTTTTCCCTATTGCAGTTCCAAAGTTCTACTACACACGCGATTCATACTTTCTACATTAAGTTTTTCTTTACTTTTAATTACCTTGTTCAACAAAAACTGAAACAATAACTCTACTTTTCTTGCATCTTAAAGTTATTTCTTAAGTACTTCGTTTAGTTGTAGTTAAAAGCATTTTAGTCTTTCGCCTACTGCTCCCAGTGGAATCAATATCTTTGTTTGGAAACTAGCTACAAATGATCTGTGCATTTGTAGTCACGAACAATCTCTGTCGCACTGGTGCTCCATTGCATTCCAACATGTTCGAGGGCTTTCTGACCAAGGTTTGACACATGGAGTGTCATTGCATTTGTTCTTTTCCAAACCACATTGATCCACATGACGACACCCACTCAAGTGGGCATGGTGATGCAACCTTTGTCACAGTGGTGCTCCATTGAATGTTGCATTCCAACATGTCCTATTGCTTTCTGACCATGGTTTGACACATGGAATGACATTGCATGTGTTCTTTTCCAAACCATAATGATCCACATGACCACACACACTCAAGTGGGTGTGGTGATGCAACCTCTTTCACACTGGTGCTCCATTGCATTCCAACATGTTCTAGGGCATTTTGACCATGGTTTGACACATGGAGTGTCATTGCATTTGTTATTTGCAAACCACATAGATCCACATGACCACACACACTCAAGTGGGTGTGGTGATGCAACCTCTATCACACTAGTGCCCCATTGCATTCCATTGCATTCCATTGTTGCATTCCAACATCTTCTAGGGCTTTATAACCATGGTGGTACATAATGTAGTGTCATTGCATGTGTTGTATTCCAAAACACAATGATCCACATGACCACACACACTCAATTAGGTGCGGTGATGCAACCTCTATCACATTGGTGCTCCATTGTATTCCAATGTTGCATTCCAACATGTTCTAGGGTTTTATGACCATGGTTTGACATCATGGAGGGTCGCTGCATGTGTTCTTTTCCAAACCACATTGATTCGCATGACCACACACAGTCATGTGGGTGTGGTGATAGAACCTCTGTCATAGTGGTGCTCCATTGCATTCCAATGGTGCATTCCAACAAGTTCTAGGGCTTTATGACCATGGTTTGACACATGGAGTGTCATTGCATGTGTTCTTTTCCAAACCACATTCATCCACTTGACCACAAACACTCAAGTGGGTGTGGTGCTGCAACCTCTGTCACAATGGTGCTCCATTCCATTCTAGTGTTGGATTCCAACATGTTCAAGGTCTTTCTAACCATGGTTTGACACTTGGAGTGTCATTGTATGTGTTCTTTTCCAAACCACAATGATCCACATGACCACACACACCCAAGTGGTTGTGGTGATGCAACCCCTGTCACACTGGTGCTCCATTGCATTCCAACATGTTGTAGGGCTTTTTACCATGGTTTGACACATGGAGTGTCAGAATGTGTTCTTTTCTGAACCACAATGATCTACATGACCACACAAACTCAAGTGGGTGTGGTGATGCAACCTCTGTCACACTCGTGCTCCATTGTATTCCAATGTTGCATTCGAACATGTTCTAGGCCTTTCTAACCATGGTTTTACACATGGAGTGTCATTGCATGTGTTCTTTTTGAAACCACATTGATCTACATGACCACACACACTCAAGTGGGTGTGGTGATGCAACCTGTCGCAGTGGTGCTCCATTGCATTCAAACATATTCTAGGGTTTTCTGACCATGGTTTGATACATGGAGTGTCATTGCATGTGTTCTTTTCCAAACCACATTGATCCACACGACCACACACACTCAAGTGGGTGTGGTGATGCAACCTCTGTCACACTGGTGCTCCATTGCATTCCAACATGTTCTAGGGCTTTTTGGCCATGGTTTGACACATGGAGTATAATTGAATTTGTTATTTTCCAAACCACATTGATCCACATGACCACACCCACTCAAGTGGGCGTGGTGATGGAACCTTTGTCACAGTGGTGCTCCATTGAATGTTGCATTCCAACATGTCCTGTTGCTTTCTGACCATGGTTTGACACATGGAGTGACATTGCATGTGTTCTTTTCCAAACCACAATGATCCACATAACCACACACACTCAAGTGGGTGTGGTGATGCAACCTCTTTCACATTGGTGCTCCATTGCATTCCAATGTTGTATTCCAACACGTTCTAGGGCATTTTCACCATGGTTTGACACATAGAGTGTCATTGCATTTGTTCTTTTCAAACCACATAGATACACATGACCACACACACTCAAGTGGGTGTGGTGATGCAACCTCTGTCACACTACTGCCCCATTCCATTCCAATGTTGCATTGCAACATCTTCTAGGGATTTATAACCATGGTGTTACATAACGTACTGTCATTGCATGTGTTCTATTCCAAACCACAAAGATCCACATGACCACACACACTTAATTAGGTGTGGTGATGCAACCTCTCTCACATTGGTGCTCCATTGTATTCCAATGTTGCATTCCAATAGGTTCTAGGGTTTTATGACCATCGTTTGACATCATGGAGGGTCATTGCATCCGTTATTTTCCAAACACATTGATTCGCATGACCAGACATAGTCAGGCGGGTGTGGTGATAGAAACTCTGTCATAGTGGTGCTCCATTGCATTCCAATGTTGCATTCCAACATGTTCTAGGGCCTTATGACCATGGTTTGACACATGGAGTGTCATTGATGTCTTCTTTTCCAAACCACATTGATCCACATGACCACAAACACTCAACTGGTGTGGTGATGCAACCTCTGTCATAGTGGTGCTCCATTCCGTTCCAATGTAGCATTCGAACATGTTCTAGGTCTTTCTAACCATGGTTTGACACTTGGATGTCATTGTATGTGTTCTTTTCCAAACCACAATGATCCACATGACCACACACACTCAAGTGGTTGTGGTGATGCAACCCCTGTCACACTGGTGCTCCATTGCATTCCAATATATTCTAGGCCTTTTTACCATGGTTTGACACATGGAGTGTCATTGCATGTGTTCTTTTCCAAACCACAATGATCTACATGATCACACACACTCAAGTGGGTGTGGTGATGCAACCTCTGTCACACTTGTGCTCCATTGTATTCCAATGTGGCATTCCATCATGTTCTAGGCATTTCTAACCATGGTTTGACACATGGAGTGTCATTGCGTGTGTTCTTTTAGAAACCACATAGATCCACAAGACCACACACACTCAAGTGGGTGTGGTGATGCAACCTCTGTCACAGTGGTGCTCCATTGCATTCCAACATGTTCTAGGGATTTCTGACCATGGTTTGACACATGGAGTGTCATTGCATGTGTTCTTTTCCAAACCACATTGATCCACATGACCACACACACTCAAGTGGGTGTGGTGATGCAACCTCTATCACACTGGTGCTCCATTGCATTCCAACATGGTCTAGGGCTTTGTGACCATGGTTTGACACATGGAGTGTCATTGCATTTGTTCTTTTCGAAACCACATTTATCCACATGACAACACCCACTCAAGTGGGCGTGGTGATGCAACCTTTGTCACAGGGGTGCTCCATTGAATGTTGCATTCCAACATGTCCTATTGCTTTATGACCATGGTTTGACACATGGAGTGACATTGCATGTGTTCTTTTCCAAAACACAATGATCCACATGACCACACACACTCAAGTGGGTGTGGTGATGCAACCTCTTTCACACTGGTGCTCCATTGCATTCCAATGATGCATTCCAACACGTTCTAGGGAATTTTGACCATGATTTGACACATGGAGTGTCATTGCATTTGTTCTTTTCAAACCACATAGATCCACATGACCACACACACTCAAGTGGGTGTGGTGATGCAACCTCTGTCACTCTACTGCCCCATTGCATTCCAATGTTGCATTCCAACATCTTCTAGGGCTTTATAACCATGGTGTTACATAATTTAGTGTCATTGCATGTGTTGTATTCCAAACCACAATGATCCACATGACCACACACACTGAAGTGGGCGTGGTGATGCAACCTTTGTCACAGTTGTGCTCCGTTGAATGTTGCATTCCAACATGTTCTAGGGCATTCTAACCATGGTATGACACATGGAGTGTCATTGCATGGGTTTGTTTCCAAAACAAAATGATCCACATGACCACACACATTCAAGCGGGTGTGGTGATGCAACCTCTGTCACACTTGTGCTCCATTGTATTCCAATGTGGCATTCCAACATGTTCTAGGCATTTATAACCATGGTTTGACACATGGAGTGTCATTGCGTGTGTTCTTTTCGAAACCACATTGATCCACAAGACCACACACACTCAAGTGGGTGTGGTGATGCAACCTCTGTCACAGTGGTGCTCCATTGCATTCCAACATGTTCTAGGGATTTCTGACCATGGTTTGACACATGGAGTGTCATTGCATGTGTTCTTTTCCAAACCATATTGATCCACATGACCACACACACTCAAGTGGGTGTGGTGATGCAACCTCTATCATACTGGTGCTCCATTGCATTCCAACATGGTCTAGGGCTTTGTGACCATGGTTTGACACATGGAGTGTCATTGCATTTGTTCTTTTCCAAACCACATTTATCCACATGACAACACCCACTCAATTGGGCGTGGTGATGCAACCTTTGTCACCGGGGTGCTCCATTGAATGTTGCATTCCAACATGTCCTATTGCTTTATGACCATGGTTTGACACATGGAGTGACATTGCATGTGTTCTTTTCCAAAACACAATGATCCACATGACCACACACACTCAAGTGGGTGTGGTGATGCAACCTCTTTCACACTGGTGCTCCATTGCATTCCAATGATGCATTCCAACACGTTCTAGGGAATTTTGACCATGATTTGACACATGGAGTGTCATTGCATTTGTTCTTTTCAAACCACATAGATCCACATGACCACACACACTCAAGTGGGTGTGGTGATGCAACCTCTGTCACACTACTACCCCATTGCATTCCAATGTTGCATTCCAACATCTTCTAGGGCTTTATAACCATGGTGTTACATAATTTAGTGTCATTGCATGTGTTGTATTCCAAACCACAATGATCCACATGACCACACACACTCAAGTGGGCGTGGTGATGCAACCTTTGTCACAGTTGTTCTCCGTTGAATGTTGCATTCCAACATGTTCTAGGGCATTCTAACCATGGTATGACACATGGAGTGTCATTGCATGGGTTTGTTTCGAAAACAAAATGGTCCACATCACCACACACATTCAAGCGAGTGTGGTGATGCAACCTCTGTCACACTAGTGCTCCATTGCATTCCAATGTTGTATTCCAACATGTTCTAGGGATTTTTGACCATGGTTTAACACATGGAGTGTCATTCCATTTGTTCTTTTCGAAACCACATATATCCACATGACCACACACACTCAAGTGGGTGTGGTGATGCAACCTCTGTCACACTGGTGCTCCGTTGCATTCCAATGTTGCATTCCAACATGTTTTAGGGATTTATAACCATGGTGTGACGTAATGTAATGTCATTGCATGTGTTATTTTCCAAACGACAATGATCCACATAACCACACACACTCAAGTAGGTTTGGTGATGCAACCTCTGTCACACAAGTGCAATATTGCATTCCAACATGTTCTAGGGATTTTCGACCATGGTTTGACACATGGAGTGTTATTGCATGTGATCTTTTCCAAACCACATAGATCCACATGACCACACAGACTCAAGTGGGTGTGGTGATGCAACCTCTGTTAAAGTGGTGCTCCATTGCATTCCAATGTTGTATTCGAACATTTTCTAGGGATTTCTCACCATTTTTTGACACATGTCATTGCATTTGTTCTTTTCTTAACCACATTGATCCACTTGACCACAGACTCAAGTGGGTGTGGGTATGCAACCTCTGTCAAAGTGGTGCTCCATAGCATTCCAATGATGCATTCCAACATGTTCTAGGCCTTTCTAACCATGGTTTGACACATGGAGTGTCATTGCATGTGTTCTTTTCCAAACCACAATGATCCACATGACCACACACACTCAAGTGGGTGTGGTGATCCAGCCTCTGTCACACTGGTGCTCCATTGCATTCCAATGTTGCATTCCAACATGTTCTAGGGATTTTTGACCATCGTTTGACACATGCAGTGTCATTGCATGTGTTCTTTTCCAAACCACAATGGTTCACATGACCACATACACTCAAGTGGGTGTGGTGATGCAACCTCTGTCACACTGGTGCTCCATTGTATTCCAATGTTGCATTCCAACATGTTCTAGGGCATTTTGACCATGGTTTGACACATGGAGTGTCATTGCATTTGTTATTTGCAAACCACATAGATCCACATGACCACACACACTCAAGTGGGTGTGGTGATGCAACCTCTATCACACTAGTCCCCCATTGCATTTCATTGCATTCCATTGTTGCATTCCAACATCTTCTAGGGCTTTATAACCATGGTGGTACATAATGTAGTGTCATTGCATGTGTTGTATTCCAAAACACAATGATCCACATGACCACACACACTCAATTAGGTGCGGTGATGCAACCTCTTTCACATTGGTGCTCCATTGTATTCCAATGTTGCATTCCACCATGTTCTAGGGTTTTATGACCACGGTTTGACATCATGGAGGGTCGCTGCATGTGTTCTTTTCCAAACCACATTGATTCGCATGACCACACACAGTCATGTGGGTGTGGTGATAGAACCTCTATCATAGTGGTGCTCCATTGCATTCCAATGGTGCATTCCAACAAGTTCTAGGGCTTTATGACCATGGTTTGACACATGGAGTGTCATTGCATGTGTTCTTTTCCAAACCACATTCATCCACTTGACCACAAACACTCAACTGGGTGTGGTGCTGCAACCTCTATCACAATGGTGCTCCATTCCATTCTAGTGTTGCATTCCAACATGTTCTAGGTCTTTATAACCATGGTTTGACACTTGGAGTGTCATTGTATGTGTTCTTTTCCAAACCACAATGATCCACATGACCACACACACCCAAGTGGTTGTGGTGATGCAACCCCTGTCACACTGGTGCTCCATTGCATTCCAACATGTTGTAGGGCTTTTTACCATGGTTTGACACATGGAGTGTCAGAATGTGTTCTTTTCCGAACCACAATGATCTACATGACCACACAAACTCAAGTGGGTGTGGTGATGCAACCTCTGTCACACCCGTGCTCCATTGTATTCGAATGTTGCATTCGAACATGTTCTAGGCCTTTCTAACCATGGTTTGACACATGGAGTGTCATTGCATGTGTTCTTTTTGAAACCACATTGATCTACATGACCACACACACTCAAGTGGGTGTGGTGATGCAACCTTTGTCACAGTGGTGCTCCATTGCATTGCAACATATTCTAGGGTTTTCTAACCATGGTTTGATACATGGAGTGTCATTGCATGTGTTCTTTTCCAAACCACATTGATCCACACGACCACACACACTCAAGTGGGTGTGGTGATGCAACCTCTGTCACACTGGTGCTTCATTGCATTCCAACATGTTCTAGGGCATTTTGGCCATGGTTTGACACATGGAGTATAATTGAATTTGTTCTTTTCCAAACCACATTGATCCACATGACCACACCCAATCAAGTGGGCGTGGTGATGGAACCTTTGTCACAGTGGTGCTCCATTGAATGTTGCATTCCAACATGTCCTGTTGCTTTCTGACCATGGTTTGACACATGGAGTGACATTGCATGTGTTCTTTTCCAAACCACAATGATCCACATAACCACACACACTCAAGTGGGTGTGGTGATGCAACCTCTTTCACATTGGTGCTCCATTGCATTCCAATGTTGTATTCCAACACGTTCTAGGGCATTTTCACCATGGTTTGACACATGGAGTGTCATTGCATTAGTTCTTTTAAAACCACATAGATACACATGGGAGTGTGTGATGCAACCTCTGTCACACTACTGCCCCATTCCATTCCAATGTTGCATTGCAACATCTTCTAGGGATTTATAACCATGGTGTTACATAACGTACTGTCATTGCATGTGTTCTATTCCAAACCACAACGATCCACATGACCACACACACACTTAATTAGGTGTGGTGATGCAACCTCTCTCACATTGGTGCTCCATTGTATTCCAATGGTGCATTCCAATAGGTTCTAGGGTTTTATGACCATCATTTGACATCATGGAGTGTTATTGCATGTGTTCTTTTCCAAACCACATAGATCCACATGACCACAAACACTCAAGTGGGTGTGGTGATGCAACCTCTGTCACAGTGGTGCTCCATTGCATTCCAATGTTGTATTCCAACATTTTCTAGGGATTTCTCCCCATTTTTTGACACATGGTCATTGCATTTGTTCTTTTCCTAACCACATTGATCCACTTGACCATAGACTCAAGTGGGTGTGGGTATGCAACCTCTGTCAAAGTGGTGCTCCATTGCATTCCAATGATGCATTCCAACATGTTCTAGGCCTTTCTAACCATGGTTTGACACATGGAGTGTCATTGCATGTGTTCTTTTCCAAAGCACAATGATCCACATGACCACACACACTCAAGTGGGTGTGGTGATGCAACCTCTGCCACACTGGTGCTCCATTGCATTACAATGTTGCATTCCAACATGTTCTAGGGATTTTTGACCATCGTTTGAAACATGGAGTGTCATTGCATGTGTTCTTTTCCAAACCACAATGGTTCACATGACCACATACACTCAAGTGGGCGTGGTGATGCAACCTCTGTCACACTGGTGTTCCACTGTATTCCAATGTTGCATTCCAACATGTTCTAGGGTTTTATGACCATGGTTTGACATCATGGAGGGTCATTGCATGTGTTATTTACCAAACCACATGGTTCCACATGACCACACACACTCAAGTGGGTGTGGTGATGCAACCTCTATCACACTAGTTCCCCATTGCATTCCAATGTTACATTCCAACATGTTCTAGGGATTTATGACCATGGTTTGACACATGGAGTGTCATTGCATGTGTTCTTTTCCAAACCACATTGATCCACTTGACCACAGACACTCAAGTGGGTGTGGTGATGCAACCTCTATCACACTGGTGCTCCATTGCATTACAATGTTGCATTCCAACATGTTCTAGGCCTTCCTAACCATGGTTTGACACATGGAGTGTTATTGCGTGTGTTCTTTTCGAAACAACAATGATACCACACACACTCAAGTGGGTGTGGTGATGCAACCTCTCTCACACTGGTACTCCAGTGCATTCCAACAATGTTCTACGGTTTTATGACCATGGTTTGACATCATGGAGGGTCATTCATGTGTTTTTTTCCAAACCACATAGATCAAAACCACATTGATCCACTTGACCACAGACACTCAAGTGGGTGTGGTGATACAACCTCTATCACACTGGTGCTCCATTGCATTACAATGTTGCATTCCAACATGTTCTAGCCCTTCCTAACCATGGTTTCCATGGTTAGGAAGGCCTAGAACACATGGAGTATCATTGCATTTGTTCTTTTCAAACCACATAGATCCACATGACCACACACACTCAAGTGGGTGTGGTGATGCAACCTTTGTCACACTACTGCCCCATTGCATTCCAATGTTGCATTCCAACATCTTCTAGGGCTTTATAACCATGGTGTTCCATAATTTAGTGTCATTGCATGTGTTGTATTCCAAACCACAATGATCCACATGACCACACACACTCAAGTGGGCGTGGTGATGCAACCTTTGTCATAGTTGTGCTCCGTTGAATGTTGCATTCCAACATGATCTAGGGCATTCTAACCATGGTATGACACATGGAGTGTCATTGCATGGGTTTGTTTCCAAAACAAAATGATCCACATGACCACACATATTCAAGCGGGTGTGGTGATGCAACCTCTGTCACACTAGTGCTCCATTGCATTCCAATGTTGTATTCCAACATGTTCTAGGGCTTCTTGACCATGGTTTAACACATGGAGTGTCATTGCATTTGTTCTTTTCGAAACCACATATATCCACATGACCACACACACTCAAGTGGGTGTGGTGATGCAACCTCTGTCACACCGGTGCTCCGTTGCATTCCAATGTTGCATTCCAACATGTTTTAGGGATTTATAACCATGGTGTGACGTAATGTAATGTCATTGCATGTGTTATTTTCCAAACGACAATGATCCACATAACAACACACACTCAAGTAGGTTTGGTGATGAAACCTCTGTCACACAAGTGCAATATTGCATTCCAACATGTTCTAGGGATTTTCGACCATGGTTTGACACATGGAATGTTATTGCATGTGTTCTTTTCCAAACCACATAGATCCACATGACCACACACACTCAAGTGGGTGTGGTGATGCAACCTCTGTCACAGTTGTGCTCCATTGCATTCCAATGTTATATTCCAACATTTTCTAGGGATTTCTCACCATTTTTTGACACATGGTCATTGCATTTGTTCTTTTCCTAACCACATTGATCCACTTGACCACAGACTCAAGTGGGTGTGGGGATGCAACCTCTCTCAAAGTGGTGCTCCATTGCATTCCAATGATGCATTCCAACATGTTCTAGGACTTTCTAACCATGGTTTGACACATGGAGTGTCATTGCATGTGTTCTTTTCCAAACCACAATGATCCACATGACCACACACACTCAAGTGGGTGTGGTGATGCAACCTCTGTCACACTGGTGCTCCATTGCATTCCAATGTTGCATTCCAACATGTTCAAGGGATTTTTGACCATCGTTTGACACATGGAGTGTCATTGCATGTGTTCTTTTCCAAACCACAATGGTTCACGTGACCACATACACTCAAGTGGGTGTGGTGATGCAACCTCTGTCACACTAGTGCTCCATTGTATTCCAATGTTGCATTCCAACATGTTCTAGGCATTTTGACCATGGTTTGACACATGGAGTGTCATTGCATTTTTTATTTGCAAACCACATAGATCCACATGACCACACACACTCAAGTGGGTGTGGTGATGCAACCTCTATCACACTAGTGCCCCATTGCATTCCATTGTTGCATTCCAACATCTTCTAGGCTTTATAACCATGGTGGTACATAATGTAGTGTCATTGCATGTGTTGTATTCCAAAACACAATGATCCACATGACCACACACACTCAACTAGGTGCGGTGATGCAACCTCTATCACATTGGTGCTCCATTGTATTCCAATGTTGCATTCCAACATGTTCTAGGGTTTTATGACCATGGTTTGACATCATGGAGGGTCGCTGCATGTGTTCTTTTCCAAACCACATTGATTCGCATGACCACACAGTCATGTGGGTGTGGTGATAGAACCTCTATCATAGTGGTGCTCCATTGCATTCCAATGGTGCATTCCAACAAGTTCTAGGGCTTTATGACCATGGTTTGACACATGGAGTGTCAGAATGTGTTCTTTTCCGAACCACAATGATCTACATGACCACACAAACTCAAGTAGGTGTGGTGATGCAACCTCTGTCACACTCGTGCTCCATTGTATTCCAATGTTGCATTCGAACATGTTCTAGGCCTTTCTAACCATGGTTTGACACATGGACTGTCATTGCATGTGTTCTTTTTGAAACCACATTGATCTACATGACCACACACACTCAAGTGGGTGTGGTGATGCAACCTTTATCACAGTGGTGCTCCATTGCATTCCAACATATTTTAGGGTTTTCTGACCATGGTTTGATACATGGAGTGTCATTGCATGTGTTCTTTTCCAAACCACATTGATCCACACGACCACACACACTCAAGTGGGTGTGGTGATGCAACCTCTGTCACACTGGTGCTCCATTGCATTCCAACATGTTCTAGGGCTTTTTGGCCATGGTTTGACACATGGAGTATAACTGAATTTGTTCTTTTCCAAACCTCATTGATCCACATGACCACACCCACTCAAGTGGGCGTGGTGATGGAACCTTTGTCACAGTGGTGCTCCATTGAATGTTGCATTCCAACATGTCCTGTTGCTTTCTGACCATGGTTTGACACATGGAGTGACATTGCATGTGTTCTTTTCCAAACCACAATGATCCACATAACCACACACACTCAAGTGGGTGTGGTGATGCAACCTCTTTCACATTGGTGCTCCATTGCATTCCAATGTTGTATTCCAACACGTTCTAGGGCATTTTCACCATGGTTTGAGACATGGAGTGTCATTGCATTTGTTCTTTTCAAACCACATAGATACACATGACCACACACACTCAAGTGGGTGTGGTGATGCAACCTCTGTCACACTACTGCCCCATTCCATTCCAATGTTGCATTGCAACATCTTCTAGGGATTTATAACCATGGTGTTACATAACGTACTGTCATTGCATGTGTTCTATTCCAAACCACAACGATCCACATGACCACACACACTTAATTAGGTGTGGTGATGCAACCTCTCTCACATTGGTGCTCCATTGTATTCCAATGGTTCATTCCAATAGGTTCTAGGGTTTTATGACCATCGTTTGACATCATGGAGGGTCATTGCATCCGTTCTTTTCCAAACCACATTGATTCGCATGACCACACATAGTCAGGCGGGTGTGGTGATAGAAACTCTGTCATAGTGGTGCTCCATTGCATTCCAATGTTGCATTCCAACATGTTCTACGGCCTTATGACCATGGTTTGACACATGGAGTGTCATTGCATGTCTTCTTTTCCAAACCACATTGATCCACTTGACCACGAACACTCAACTGGGTGTGGTGATGCAACCTCTCTCATAGTGGTGCTCCATTCCATTCCAATGTAGCATTACAACATGTTCTAGGTCTTTCTCACCATGGTTTGACACTTGGAGTGTCATTGTATGTGTTCTTTTCCAAACCACAATGATCCACATGACCACACACACACAAGTGGTTGTGGTGATGCAACCCCTGTCACACTGGTGCTCCATTGCATTCCAATATATTCTAGGCCTTTTTACCATGGTTTGACACATGGAGTGTCATTGCATGTGTTCTTTTCCAAACCACAATGATCTACATGATCACACACACTCTAGTGGGTGTGGTGATGCAACCTCTATCACACTTGTGCTCCATTGTATTCACATGTGGCATTCCAACATGTTCTAGGCATTTCTAACCATGGTTTGACACATGGAGTGTCATTGCGTGTGTTCTTTTCGAAACCACATTGATCCACAAGACCACACACACTCAAGTGGGTGTGGTGATGCAACCTCTGTCACAGTGGTGCTCCATTGCATTCCAACATGTTCTAGGGATTTCTGACCATGGTTTGACACATGGAGTGTCATTGCATGTGTTCTTTTCCAAACCACATTAATCCACATGACCACACACACTCAAGTGGGTGTGGTGATGCAACCTCTATCACACTGGTGCTCCATTGCATTCCAACATGGTCTAGGGCTTTGTGACCATGGTTTGACACATGGAGTGTCATTGCATTTGTTCTTTTCCAAACCACATTTATCCACATGACAACACCCACTCAAGTGGGCATGGTGATGCAACCTTTGTCACAGGGGTGCTCCATTGAATGTTGCATTCCAACATGTCCTATTGCTTTATGACCATGATTTGACACATGGAGTGACATTGCATGTGTTCTTTTCCAAAACACAATGATCCACATGACCACACACACTCAAGTGGGTGTGGTGATGCAACCTCTTTCACACTGGTGCTCCATTGCATTCCAATGATGCATTCCAACACGTTCTAGGGAATTTTGACCATGATTTGACACATGGATGTCATTGCATTTGTTCTTTTCAAACCACATAGATCCACATGACCACACACACTCAAGTGGGTGTGATGATGCAACCTCTGTCACACTACTGCCCCATTGCATTCCAATGTTGCATTCCAACATCTTCTAGGGCTTTATAACCATGGTGTTACATAATTTAGTGTCATTGCATGTGTTGTATTCCAAACCACAATGATCCACATGACCACACACACTCAAGTGGGCGTGGTGATGCAACCTTTGTCACAGTTGTGCTCCATTGAATGTTGCATTCCAACATGTTCTAGGGCATTCTAACCATGGTATGACACATGGAGTGTCATTGCATGGGTTTGTTTCCAAAACAAAATGATCCACATGACCACACACATTCAAGCGGGTGTGGTGATGCAACCTCTGTCACACTAGTGCTCCATTGCATTCCAATGTTGTATTCCAACATGTTCTAGGGCTTCTTGACCATGGTTTAACACATGGAGTGTCATTGCATTTGTTCTTTTCGAAACCACATATATCCACATGACCACACACACTCAAGTGGGTGTGGTGATGCAACCTCTGTCACACTGGTGCTCCGTTGCATTCCAACATGTTTTAGGGATTTATAACCATGGTGTGACGTAATGTAATGTCATTGCATGTGTTATTTTCCAAACGACAATTATCCACATAACCACACACACTCAAGTAGGTTTGGTTATGCAACTTCTGTCACACAAGTGCAATATTGCATTCCAACATGTTCTAGGGATTTTCGACCATGGTTTGACACTTGGAGTGTTATTGCATGTGTTCTTTTCCAAACCACATAGATCCACATGACCACACACACTCAAGTGGGTGTGGTGATGCAACCTCTGTCACAGTGGTGCTCCATTGCATTCCAATGTTGTATTCCAACATTTTCTAGGGATTTCTCACCATTTTTTGACACATGGTCATTGCATTTGTTCTTTTCCTAACCACATTGATCCACTTGACCACAGACTCAAGTGGGTGTGGGTATGCAACCTCTGTCAAAGTGGTGCTCGATTGCATTCCAATGATGCATTCCAACATGTTCTAGGGCTTTCTAACCATGGTTTGACACATGGAGTGTCATTGCATGTGTTCTTTTCCAAACCACAATGATCCACATGACCACACACACTCAAGTGGGTGTGGTGATGCAACCTCTGTCACACTGGTGCTCCATTGCATTCCAATGTTGCATTCCAACATGTTCTAGGGATTTTTGACCATCGTTTGACACATGGAGTGTCATTGCATGTGTTCTATTCCAAACCACAATGGTTCACATGACCACATACACTCAAGTGGGTGTGGTGACGCAACCTCTGTCACACTGGTGCTCCATTGTATTCCAATGTTGCATTCCAACATGTTCTAGGGTTTTATGACCATGGTTTGACATCATGGAGGGCCATTGCATGTGTTCTTTACCAAACCACATGGATCCACATGACCACACACACTCAAGTGGGTGTGGTGATGCAACCTATATCACAATGGTGCTCCATTGCATTCCAATGTTACATTCCAACATGTTCTAGGGCTTTATGACCATGGTTTGACACATGGAGTGTCATTGCATGTGTTCTTTTCCAAACAACATTGATCCACTTGACCACAGACACTCAAGTGGGTGTGGTGATGCAACCTCTATCACACTGGTGATCCATTGCATTACAATGTTGCATTCCAACATGTTCTAGGCCTTCCTAACCATGGTTTGACACATGGAGTGTCATTGCGCGTGTTCTTTTCGAAACAACAATGATACCACACACACTCAAGTGGGTGTGGTGATGCAACCTCTCTCACACTGGTGCTCCAGTGCATTCCAACAATGTTCTACGGTTTTATGACCATGGTTTCACATCATGGAGGGTCATTCATGTGTTCTTTTCCAAACCACATAGATCAAAACCACATTGATCCACTTGACCACAGACACTCAAGTGGGTGTGGTGATACAACCTCTATCACACTAGTGCTCCGTTGCATTACAATGTTGCATTCCAACATGTTCTAGGCCTTCCTAACCATGGTTTCCATGGTTAGGAAGGCCTAGAACACATGGAGTATCACTGCATTTGTTCTTTTCAAACCACATAGATCCACATGACCACACACACTCAAGTGGGTGTGGTGATGCAACCTTTGTCACACTACTGCCCCATTGCATGCCAATGTTGCAGTCCAACATCTTCTAGGGCTTTATAACCATGGTGTTACATAATTTATTGTCATTGCATGTGTTGTATTCCAAACCACAATGATCCACGTGACCACACACACTCAAGTGGGCGTGGTGATGCAACCTTTGTCACAGTTGTGCTCCGTTGAATGTTGCATTCCAACATGTTCTAGGGCATTCTAACCATGGTATGACACATGGAGTGTCATTGCATGGGTTTGTTTCCAAAACAAAATGATCCACATGACCACACACATTCAAGCGGGTGTGGTGATGCAACCTCTGTCACACTAGTGCTCCATTGCATTCCAATGTTGTATTCCAACATGTTCTAGGGATTCTTGACCATGGTTTAACACATGGAGTGTCATTGCATTTGTTCTTTTCGAAACCACATATATCCACATGACCACCCACACTCAAGTGGGTGTGGTGATGCAACCTCTGTCACACTGGTGCTCCGTTGCATTCCAATGTTGCATTCCAACATGTTTTAGGGATTTATAACCATGGTGTGACGTAATGTAATGTCATTGCATGTGTTATTTTCCAAACGACAATGATCCACATAACCACACACACTCAAGTAGGTTTGGTGATGCAACCTGTGTCACACAAGTGCAATATTGCATTACAACATGTTCTAGGGATTTTCGACAATGGTTTGACACATGGAGTGTTATTGCATGTGTTCTTTTCCAAACCACATAGATCCACATGACCACACACACTCAAGTGGGTGTGGTGATGCAACCTCTGTCACAGTGGTGCTCCATTGCATTCCAATGTTGTATTCCAACATTTTCTAGGGATTTCTCACCATTTTTTGACACCTTGTCATTGCATGTGTTCTTTTCCAAACAACATTGATCCACTTGACCACAGACACTCAAGTGGGTGTGGTGATGCAACCTCTATCACACTGGTGATCCATTGCATTACAATGTTGCATTCCAACATGTTCTAGGCCTTCCTAACCATGGTTTGACACATGGAGTGTCATTGCGCGTGTTCTTTTCGAAACAACAATGATACCACACACACTCAAGTGGGTGTGGTGATGCAACCTCTCTCACACTGGTGCTCCAGTGCATTCCAACAATGTTCTACGGTTTTATGACCATGGTTTGACATCATGGAGGGTCATTCATGTGTTCTTTTCCAAACCACATAGATCAAAACCACATTGATCCACTTGACCACAGACACTCAAGTGGGTGTGGTGATATAACCTCTATCACACTGGTGCTCCATTGCATTACAATGTTGCATTCCAACATGTTCTAGGCCTTCCTAACCATGGTTTCCATGGTTAGGAAGGCCTAGAACACATGGAGTATCACTGCATTTGTTGTTTTCAAACCACATAGATCCACATGACCACACACACTCAAGTGGGTGTGGTGATGCAACCTTTGTCACACTACTGCCCCATTGCATGCCAATGTTGCATTCCAACATCTTCTAGGGCTTTATAACCATGGTGTTACATAATTTAGTGTCATTGCATGTGTTGTATTCCAAACCACAATGATCCACATGACCACACACACTCAAGTGGGCGTGGTGATGCAACCTTTGTCACAGTTGTGCTCCGTTGAATGTTGCATTCCAACATGTTCTAGGGCATTCTATCCATGGTATGACACATGGAGTGGCATTGCATGGGTTTGTTTCCAAAACAAAATGATCCACATGACCACACACATTCAAGCGGGTGTGGTGATGCAACCTCTGTCACACTAGTGCTCCATTGCATTCCAATGTTGTATTCCAACATGTTCTAGGGCTTCTTGACCATGGTTTAACACATGGAGTGTCATTGCATTTGTTCTTTTCGAAACCACATATATCCACATGACCACCCACACTCAAGTGGGTGTGGTGATGCAACCTCTGTCACACTGGTGCTCCGTTGCATTCCAATGTTGCATTCCAACATGTTTTAGGGATTTATAACCATGGTGTGACGTAATGTAATGTCATTGCATGTGTTATTTTCCAAACGACAATGATCCACATAACCACACACACTCAAGTAGGTTTGGTGATGCAACCTGTGTCACACAAGTGCAATATTGCATTCCAACATGTTCTAGGGATTTTCGACAATGGTTTGACACATGGAGTGTTATTGCATGTGTTCTTTTCCAAACCACATAGATCCACATGACCACACACACTCAAGTGGGTGTGGTGATGCAACCTCTGTCACAGTGGTGCTCCATTGCATTCCAATGTTGTATTCCAACATTTTCTTGGGATTTCGCACCATTTTTTGACACATGGTCATTGCATTTGTTCTTTTCCTAACCACATTGATCCACTTGACCACAGACTCAAGTGGGTGTGGGGATGCAACCTCTCTCAAAGTGGTGCTCCATTGCATTCCAATGATGCATTCCAACATGTTCTAGGCCTTTCTAACCATGGTTTGACACATGGAGTGTCATTGCATGTGTTCTTTTCCAAACCACAATGATCCACATGACCACACACACTCAAGTGGGTGTGGTGATGCAACCTCTGTCACACTGGTGCTCCATTGCATTCCAATGTTGCATTCCAACATGTTCAAGGGATTTTTGACCATCGTTTGACACATGGAGTGTCATTGCATGTGTTCTTTTCCAAACCACAATGGTTCATGTGACCACATACACTCAAGTGGGTGTGGTGATGCAACCTCTGTCACACTAGTGCTCCATTGTATTCCAATGTTGCATTTCAACATGTTCTAGGGCATTTTGACCATGGTTTTACACATGGAGTGTCATTGCATTTGTTATTTGCAAACCACATAGATCCACATGACCACACACACTCAAGTGGGTGTGGTGATGCAACCTCTATCAGACTAGTGCCCCATTGCATTCCATTGTTGCATTCCAACATGTTCTAGGGCTTTATAACCATGGTGGTACATAATGTAGTGTCATTGCATGTGTTGTATTCCAAAACACAATGATCCACATGACCACACACACTCAACTAGGTGCGGTGATGCAACCTCTATCACATTGGTGCTCCATTGTATTCCAATGTTGCATTCCAACATGTTCTAGGGTTTTATGACCATGGTTTGACATCATGGAGGGTCGCTGCATGTGTTCTTTTCCAAACCACATTGATTCGCATGACCACACACAGTCATGTGGGTGTGGTGATAGAACCTCTGTCATAGTGGTGGTCCATTGCATTCCAATGGTGCATTCCAACAAGTTCTAGGGCTTTATGACCATGGTTTGACACATGGAGTGTCAGAATGTGTTCTTTTCCGAACCATAATGATCTACATGACCACACAAACTCAAGTAGGTGTGGTGATGCAACCTCTGTCACACTCGTGCTCCATTGTATTCCAATGTTGCATTCGAACATGTTCTAGGCCTTTCTAACCATGGTTTGACACATGGACTGTCATTGCATGTGTTCTTTTTGCAACCACATTGATCTACATGACCACACACACTCAAGTGGGTGTGGTGATGCAACCTTTATCACAGTGGTGCTCCATTGCATTCCAACATATTCTAGGGTTTTCTGACCATGGTTTGATACATGGAGTGTCATTGCATGTGTTCTTTTCCAAACCACATTGATCCACACGACCACACACACTCAAGTGGGTGTGGTGATGCAACCTCTGTCACACTGGTGCTCCATTGCATTCCAACATGTTCTAGGGCTTTTTGGCCATGGTTTGACACATGGAGTATAATTGAATTTGTTCTTTTCCAAACCTCATTGATCCACATGACCACACCCACTCAAGTGGGCGTGGTGATGGAACCTTTGTCACAGTGGTGCTCCATTGAATGTTGCATTCCAACATGTCCTGTTGCTTTCTGACCATGGTTTGACACATGGAGTGACATTGCATGTGTTCTTTTCCAAACCACAATGATCCACATAACCACACACACTCAAGTGGGTGTGGTGATGCAACCTCTTTCACATTGGTGCTCCATTGCATTCCAATGTTGTATTCCAACACGTTCTAGGGCATTTTCACCATGGTTTGACACATGGAGTGTCATTGCATTTGTTCTTTTCAAACCACATAGATACACATGACCACACACACTCAAGTGGGTGTGGTGATGCAACCTCTGTCACACTACTGCCCCATTCCATTCCGATGTTGCATTGCAACATCTTCTAGGGATTTATAACCATGGTGTTACATAACGTACTGTCATTGCATGTGTTCTATTCCAAACCACAACGATCCACATGACCACACACACTTAATTAGGTGTGGTGATGCAACCTCTCTCACATTGGTGCTCCATTGTATTCCAATGGTTCATTCCAATAGGTTCTAGGGTTTTATGACCATCGTTTGACATCATGGAGGGTCATTGCATCCGTTCTTTTCCAAACCACATTGATTCGCATGACCACACATAGTCAGGCGGGTGTGGTGATAGAAACTCTGTCATAGTGGTGCTCCATTGCATTCCAATGTTGCATTCCAACATGTTCTAGGGCCTTATGACCATGGTTTGACACATGGAGTGTCATTGCATGTCTTCTTTTCCAAACCACATTGATCCACTTGACCACGAACACTCAACTGGGTATGGTGATGCAACCTCTCTCACAGTGGTGCTCCATTCCATTCCAATGTAGCATTACAACATGTTCTAGGTCTTTCTCACCATGGTTTGACACTTGGAGTGTCATTGTATGTGTTCTTTTCCAAACCACAATGATCCACATGACCACACACACACAAGTGGTTGTGGTGATGCAACCCCTGTCACACTGGTGCTCCATTGCATTCCAATATCTTCTAGGCCTTTTTACCATGGTTTGACACATGGAGTGTCATTGCATGTGTTCTTTTCCAAACCACAATGATCTACATGATCACACACACTCAAGTGGGTGTGGTGATGCAACCTCTATCACACTTGTGCTCCATTGTATTCCAATGTTGCATTCCAACATGTTCTAGGCATTTCTAACCATGGTTTGACACATGGAGTGTCATTGCGTGTGTTCTTTTCGAAACAACAATGATACCACACACACTCAAGTGGGTGTGGTGATGCAACCTCTCTCACACTGGTGCTCCAGTGCATTCCAACAATGTTCTACGGTTTTATGACCATGGTTTGACATCATGGAGGGTCATTCATGTGTTCTTTTCCAAACCACATAGATCAAAACCACATTGATCCACTTGACCACAGACACTCAAGTGGGTGTGGTGATACAACCTCTATCACACTGGTGCTCCATTGCATTACAATGTTGCATTCCAACATGTTCTAGGCCTTCCTAACCATGGTTTCCATGGTTAGGAAGGCCTAGAACCCACGGAGGATCACTGCATTTGTTCTTTTCAAACCACATAGATCCACATGACCACACACACTCAAGTGGGTGTGGTGATGCAACCTTTGTCACACTACTGCCCCATTGCATTCCAATGTTGCATTCCAACATCTTCTAGGGCTTTATAACCATGGTGTTACATAATTTAGTGTCATTGCATGTGTTGTATTCCAAACCACAATGATCCACATGACCACACACACTCAAGTGGGCGTGGTGATGCAACCTTTGTCACAGTTGTGCTCCGTTGAATGTTGCATTCCAACATGTTCTAGGGCATTCTAACCATGGTATGACACATGGAGTGTCATTGCATGGGTTTGTTTCCAAAACAAAATGATCCACATGACCACACACATTCAAGCGGGTGTGGTGATGCAACCACTGTCACACTAGTGCTCCATTGCATTCCAATGTTGTATTCCAACATGTTCTAGGGCTTCTTGACCATGGTTTAACACATGGAGTGTCATTGCATTTGTTCTTTTCGAAACCACATATATCCACATGACCACCCACACTCAAGTGGGTGTGGTGATGCAACCTCTGTCACACTGGTGCTCCGTTGCATTCCAATGTTGCATTCCAACATGTTTTAGGGATTTATAACCATGGTGTGACGTAATGTAATGTCATTGCATGTGTTATTTTCCAAACGACAATGATCCACATAACCACACACACTCAAGTAGGTTTGGTGATGCAACCTGTGTCACACAAGTGCAATATTGCATTCCAACATGTTCTAGGGATTTTCGACAATGGTTTGACACATGGAGTGTTATTGCATGTGTTCTTTTCCAAACCACATAGATCCACATGACCACACACACTCAAGTGGGTGTGGTGATGCAACCTCTGTCACAGTGGTGCTCCATTGCATTCCAATGTTGTATTCCAACATTTTCTAGGGATTTCTCACCATTTTTTGACACATGGTCATTGCATTTGTTCTTTTCCTAACCACATTGATCCACTTGACCACAGACTCAAGTGGGTGTGGGGATGCAACCTCTGTCAAAGTGGTTCTCCATTGCATTCCAATGATGCATTCCAACATGTTCTAGGCCTTTCTAACCATGGTTTGACACATGGAGTGTCATTGCATGTGTTCTTTTGGAAACCACATTGATCTACATGACCACACACACTCAAGTGGGTGTGGTGATGCAACCTTTGTCACAGTGGTGCTCCATTGCATTCCAACATATTCTAGGGTTTTCTGACCATGGTTTGATACATGGAGTGTCATTGCATGTGTTCTTTTCCAAACCACATTGATCCACATGACCACACACACTCAAGTGGGTGTGGTGATGCAACCTCTGTCACACTGGTGCTCCATTGCATTCCAACATGTTCTAGGGCTTTTTGGCCATGGTTTGACACATGGAGTATAATTTAATTTGTTCTTTTCCAAACCACATTGACCCACATGACCACACCCACTCAAGTGGGCGTGGTGATGCAACCTTTGTCACAGGGGTGCTCCATTGAATGTTGCATTCCAACATGTCCTGTTGCTTTCTGACCATGGTTTGACACATGGAGTGACATTGCATGTGTTCTTTTCCAAAACACAATGATCCACATGACCACACACACTCAAGTGGGTGTGGTGATGCAACCTCTTTCACATTGGTGCTCCATTGCATTCCAATGTTGTATTCCAACATGTTCTAGGGCATTTTCACCATGGTTTGACACATGGAGTGTCATTGCATTTGTTCTTTTCAAACCACATAGATACACATGACCACACACACTCAAGTGGGTGTGGTGATGCAACCTCTGTCACACTACTGCCCCATTCCATTCCAATGTTGCATTGCAACATCTTCTAGGGATTTATAACCATGGTGTTACATAACGTACTGTCATTGCATGTGTTCTATTCCAAACCACAACGATCCACATGACCACACACACTTAATTAGGTGTGGAGATGCAACCTCTCTCACATTGTTGCTCCATTGTATTCCAATGTTGCATTCCAATAGGTTCTAGGGTTTTATGACCATCGTTTGACATCATGGAGGGTCATTGCATCCGTTCTTTTCCAAACCACATTGATTCGCATGACCACACATAGTCAGGCGGGTGTGGTGATAGAAACTCTGTCATAGTGGTGCTCCATTGCATTCCAATGTTGCATTCCAACATGTTCTAGGGCCTTATGACCATGGTTTAACACATGGAGTGTCATTGCATGTCTTCTTTTCCAAACCACATTGATCCACTTGACCACAAACACTCAGTTGGGTGTGGTGATGCAACCTCTGTCACAGTGGTGCTCCATTCCATTCAATGTAGCTTTCCAACATGTTCTAGGTCTTTCTAACCATGGTTTGACACTTGGAGTGTCATTGTATGTGTTCTTTTCCAAACCACAATGATCCACATGACCACACACACACAAGTGGTTGTGGTGATGCAACTCCTGTCACACTGGTTCTCCATTGCATTCCAATATATTCTAGGCCTTTTTACCATGGTTTGACACATGGAGTGTCATTGCATGTGTTCTTTTCCAAACCACAATGATCTACATGATCACACACACTCAAGTGGGTGTGGTGATGCAACCTCTGTCACACTTGTGCTCCATTGTATTCCAATGTGGCATTCCAACATGTTCTAGGCATTTCTAACCATGGTTTGACACATGGAGTGTCATTGCGTGTGTTCTTTTCGAAACCACATTGATCCACAAGACCACACACACTCAAGTGGGTGTGGTCATGCAACCTCTGTCACAGTGGTGCTCCATTGCATTCCAACATGTTCTAGGGATTTCTGACTATGGTTTGACCCATGGAGTGTCATTGCATGTGTTCTTTTCCAAACCACATTGATCCACATGACCACACACACTCAAGTGGGTGTGGTGATGCAACCTCTATCACACTGGTGCTCCATTGCATTCCAACATGGTTTAGGGCTTTGTGACCATGGTTTGACACATGGAGTGTCATTGCATTTGTTCTTTTCCAAACCACATTTATCCACATGACAACACCCACTCAAGTGGGCGTGGTGATGCAACCTTTGTCACAGGGGTGCTCCATTGAATGTTGCATTCCAACATGTCCTATTGCTTTATGACCATGGTTTGACACATGGAGTGACATTTCATGTGTTCTTTTCCAAAACACAATGATCCACATGACCACACACACTCAAGTGGGCGTGGTGATGCAACCTCTTTCACACTGGTGCTCCATTGCATTCCAATGATGCATTCCAACACGTTCTAGGGAATTTTGACCATGATTTGACACATGGAGTGTCATTGCATTTGTTCTTTTCAAACCACATAGATCCACATGACCACACACACTCAAGTGGGTGTGGTGATGCAACCTCTGTCACACTACTGCCCCATTGCATTCCAATGTTGCATTCCAACATCTTCTAGGGCTTTATAACCATGGTGTTACATAATTTAGTGTCATTGCATGTGTTGTATTCCAAACCACAATGATCCACATGACCACACACACTCAAGTGGGCGTGGTGATGCAACCTTTGTCACATTTGTGCTCCGTCGAATGTTGCATTCCAACATGTTCTAGGGCATTCTAACCATGGTATGACACATGGAGTGTCATTGCATGGGTTTGTTTCCAAAACAAAATGATCCACATGACCACACACATTCAAGCGGGTGTGGTGATGCAACCTCTGTCACACTAGTGCTCCATTGCATTCCAATGTTGTATTCCAACATGTTCTAGGGATTTTTGACCATGGTTTAACACATGGAGTGTCATTGCATTTGTTCTTTTCGAAACCACATACATCCACATGACCACACACACTCAAGTGGGTGTGGTGATGCAACCTCTGTCACACTGGTGCTCCGTTGCATTCCAATGTTGCATTCCAACATGTTTTAGGGATTTATAACCATGGTGTGACGTAATGTAATGTCATTGCATGTGTTATTTTCCAAACGACAATGATCCACATAACCACACACACTCAAGTAGGTTTGGTGATGCAACCTCTGTCACACAAGTGCAATATTGCATTCCAACATGTTCTAGGGATTTTCGACCATGGTTTGACACATGGAGTGTTATTGCATGTGTTCTTTTCCAAACCACATAGATCCACATGACCACACACACTCAAGTGGGTGTGGTGATGCAACCTCTGTCACAGTGGTGCTCCATTGCATTCCAATGTTGTATTCCAACATTTTCTAGGGATTTATAACCATGGTGTTACATAACATACTGTCATTGCATGTGTTCTATTCCAAACCACAACGATCCACATGACCACACACACTTAATTTGGTGTGGTGATGCAACCTCTCTCACATTGGTGCTCCTTTGTATTCCAATGTTGCATTCCAATAGGTTCTAGGGTTTTATGACCATCGTTTGACATCATGGAGGGTCATTGCATCCGTTCTTTTCCAAACCACATTGATTCGCATGACCACACATAGTCAGGCGGGTGTGGTGATAGAAACTCTGTCATAGTGGTGCTCCATTGCATTCCAATGTTGCATTCCAACATGTTCTAGGGCCTTATGACCATGGCTTGACACATGGAGTGTCATTGCATGTCTTCTTTTCCAAACCACATTGATCCACTTGACCACAAACACTCAACTAGGTGTGGTGATGCAACCTCTGTCACAGTGGTGCTCCATTCCATTCCAATGTAGCATTCCAACATGTTCTAGGTCTTTCTAACCATGGTTTGACACTTGGAGTGTCATTGTATGTGTTCTTTTCCAAACCTGTCTCACACTGGCGCTCCATTGCATTCCAATGTTGTATTCCAACATGTTATATGGATTTCTGACCATTTTTTGACAGATGGTCATTGCATTTGTTCTTTTCCATACTACATTGATCCACATGACCAAAAACACTCAAGTGGGTGTGGTAATGCAACCTCTGTCATGCTAGTGCTCCATTGCATTCCAATGTTGCATTCCAACATGTTGTAGGGATTTATGACCATGGTTTGACACATGGAATGTCATTGCATGTGTTATTTGCCAAACCACAATGATACACATGACCACAAACACTCAAGTGGGTGTGGTGATGTAACCCTCTGTCACACTGGTGCTCTATTGCATTCCAATGTTGTATTCCAATAGGTTCTAGTGATTTTTGACCATTTTTTGACACATGGTCATTACATTTGTTATTTTCCAAACTACAGTGATCCACATGACCACAAACACTCAAGTGGGTGTGGTGATGCAACATCTATCACACTGGTGCTCCATTGCATTCCAATTTTGCATTCCAACATGTTCTAGTGCTTTTGGACCATCGTTTGACACCATGGAGTGTCATTCCATGTGTTCTTTTCTAGAAGACAATGATCCACATGTCCGCACACACTCAAGTGGGTGTGGTTATGAAACATCTACCACATGAGTGCTCCATTGCATTCCAGTGTTGCATTCTAACATGTTTTAGTCCTTTTTGACCATGGATTGATACATGGAGTGTCATTGCATGTGTTCTTTTCGAAACCACAATGATCCGCATGACCACACACATTCTAGTGGGTGTGGGGATGCAACCTGTAACACAATGCTGCTCCATTTTATTCGAATGTTGCATTACAACATGTTCTAGGGCTTTCTGACCATGGTTTGACACATGGAGTGTGATTCCATGTGTTCTTTTCCAAACCACAATGATTTGCATGACCACACACACTCAAGTGGGTGTGGTGATGCAACCTCTATCACACTGGTGCTCCATTGCATTCCAACATGGTTTAGTGCTTTGTGACCATGGTTTGACACATGGAGTGTCATTGCATTTGTTCTTTTCCAAACCACATTTATCCACATGACAACACCCACTCAAGTGGGCGTGGTGATGCAACCTTTGTCACAGGGGTGCTCCATTGAATGTTGCATTCCAACATGTCCTATTGCTTTATGACCATGGTTTGACACATGGAGTGACATTGCATGTGTTCTTTTCCAAAACACAATGATCCACATGACCACACACACTCAAGTGGGCGTGGTGATGCAACCTCTTTCACACTGGTGCTCCATTGCATTCCAATGATGCATTCCAACACGTTCTAGGGAATTTTGACCATGATTTGACACATGGAGTGTCATTGCATTTGTTCTTTTCAAACCACATAGATCCACATGACCACACACACTCAAGTGGGTGTGGTGATGCAACCTCTGTCACACTACTGCCCCATTGCATTCCAATGTTGCATTCCAACATCTTCTAGGGCTTTATAACCATGGTGTTACATAATTTAGTGTCATTGCATGTGTTGTATTCCAAACCACAATGATCCACATGACCACACACACTCAAGTGGGCGTGGTGATGCAACCTTTGTCACATTTGTGCTCCGTCGAATGTTGCATTCCAACATGTTCTAGGGCATTCTAACCATGGTATGACACATGGAGTGTCATTGCATGGGTTTGTTTCCAAAACAAAATGATCCACATGACCACACACATTCAAGCGGGTGTGGTGATGCAACCTCTGTCACACTAGTGCTCCATTGCATTCCAATGTTGTATTCCAACATGTTCTAGGGATTTTTGACCATGGTTTAACACATGGAGTGTCATTGCATTTGTTCTTTTCGAAACCACATACATCCACATGACCACACACACTCAAGTGGGTGTGGTGATGCAACCTCTGTCACACTGGTGCTCCGTTGCATTCCAATGTTGCATTCCAACATGTTTTAGGGATTTATAACCATGGTGTGACGTAATGTAATGTCATTGCATGTGTTATTTTCCAAACGACAATGATCCACATAACCACACACACTCAAGTAGGTTTGGTGATGCAACCTCTGTCACACAAGTGCAATATTGCATTCCAACATGTTCTAGGGATTTTCGACCATGGTTTGACACATGGAGTGTTATTGCATGTGTTCTTTTCCAAACCACATAGATCCACATGACCACACACACTCAAGTGGGTGTGGTGATGCAACCTCTGTCACAGTGGTGCTCCATTGCATTCCAATGTTGTATTCCAACATTTTCTAGGGATTTATAACCATGGTGTTACATAACGTACTATCATTGCATGTGTTCTCTTCCAAACCACAACGATCCACATGACCACACACACTTAATTAGGTGTGGTGATGCAACCTCTCTCACATTGGTGCTCCTTTGTATTCCAATGTTGCATTCCAATAGGTTCTAGGGTTTTATGACCATCGTTTGACATCATGGAGGGTCATTGCATCCGTTCTTTTCCAAACCACATTGATTCGCATGACCACACATAGTCAGGCGGGTGTGGTGATAGAAACTCTGTCATAGTGGTGCTCCATTGCATTCCAATGTTGCATTCCAACATGTTCTAGGGCCTTATGACCATGGTTTGACACATGGAGTGTCATTGCATGTCTTCTTTTCCAAACCACATTGATCCACTTGACCACAAACACTCAACTAGGTGTGGTGATGCAACCTCTGTCACAGTGGTGCTCCATTCCATTCCAATGTAGCATTCCAACATGTTCTAGGTCTTTCTAACCATGGTTTGACACTTGGAGTGTCATTGTATGTGTTCTTTTCCAAACCTGTCTCACACTGGCGCTCCATTGCATTCCAATGTTGTATTCCAACATGTTATATGGATTTCTGACCATTTTTTGACAGATGGTCATTGCATTTGTTCTTTTCCATACTACATTGATCCACATGACCAAAAACACTCAAGTGGGTGTGGTAATGCAACCTCTGTCATGCTAGTGCTCCATTGCATTCCAATGTTGCATTCCAACATGTTGTAGGGATTTATGACCATGGTTTGACACATGGAATGTCATTGCATGTGTTATTTGCCAAACCACAATGATACACATGACCACAAACACTCAAGTGGGTGTGGTGATGTAACCCTCTGTCACACTGGTGCTCTATTGCATTCCAATGTTGTATTCCAATAGGTTCTAGTGATTTTTGACCATTTTTTGACACATGGTCATTACATTTGTTGTTTTCCAAACTACAGTGATCCACATGACCACAAACACTCAAGTGGGTGTGGTGATGCAACATCTATCACACTGGTGCTCCATTGCATTCCAATTTTGCATTCCAACATGTTCTAGTGCTTTTGGACCATCGTTTGACACCATGGAGTGTCATTCCATGTGTTCTTTTCTAGAAGACAATGATCCACATGTCCGCACACACTCAAGTGGGTGTGGTTATGAAACATCTACCACATGAGTGCTCCATTGCATTCCAGTGTTGCATTCTAACATGTTTTAGTCCTTTTTGACCATGGATTGATACATGGAGTGTCATTGCATGTGTTCTTTTCGAAACCACAATGATCCGCATGACCACACACATTCTAGTGGGTGTGGTGATGCAACCTGTAACACAATGCTGCTCCATTTTATTCGAATGTTGCATTACAACATGTTCTAGGGCTTTCTGACCATGGTTTGACACATGGAGTGTGATTCCATGTGTTCTTTTCCAAACCACAATGATTTGCATGACCACACACACTCAAGTGGGTGTGGTGATGTAACCTCTGCCACACCAGTGCTCCATTGAATTCCAATGTTGCATTCCAAGATGTTCTAGTGATTTTTGACCATTTTTTGAAACATGGTCATTCATTTGTTGTTTTCCAAACTACATTGATCCACATGACCACAGGCACTCAAGTGGGTGTGGTGATGCAACCTCTATCACACTGGTGCTCCATTGCATTCCAACATGTTCTAGGCCATTCTAACCATGGTTTGTCACATGGAGTGTCATTGCATTTGTTCTTTTCCAATACATAATGATCCACATGAGCACACGCACTCAAGTGGGTGTGGAGATGCAACCTTTGTCACACTGGTGCTCCATTGCATTCCAATGTTGTATTCCAACATGTTCTAGGAATTTCTGACCATTTTTTGACACATGGTCATTGCATTTGTTCTTTTACATACCACATTGATCCACATGACCAAAAACACTCAAGTGGGTGTGGTGATGCAACCTCTGTCACGCAGGTGCTGCATTGCATTCCAATGTTGTATTCGAACATGTTGTAGCTATGGTTTGACACATGGAGTGTCATTGCATGTGTTCTTTTCCAAACTAGAATGATCCACATGACCATATACACTCAAGTGGGCGTGGTGATGCAACCTACGTCACACCGGTGCTCCATTGCATTCCATTTTGCATTCCAACATGTTCTAGTGTTTTCTGACCATGGTTTGACACATGGAGTGTCATTGCATATGTTCGTTTCCAAACCAGAATGATCCACATGACACTACAGGAAAAGTTGGCTTTTAAAACGGACGATTTTCGTGGTTGAAGGACCATTTTAAGGGGCTAAAAAGTCTTCTACGACGGATGGCCTTCGTGGTAAAAGCCCCGTCACAAAAGAATCTACTACGGTTGTTCTATCGTAGATCTTTTTGGCAGCCGTATTGACTATTGACGTCCTACAAAATGCCATGTGGCAGCCACACTTTGCGGTAGGTTACTGCCATTAATGGTCATCAAACCGTGGCAGAAGCCAGGCCCAGCCAAGGCCTGCTAAATACTAACTTTGCTGGCCCATTAGGAAAGCCTAATAAGAAGATGACCCGTTACTGTTTTGTCCTGCACTATGTGAAATGGGCCCGAAGTTGCAGCCAACACCGGCACACGAACTTTTAGGCCCGATTATATTTCGGCCTACAGAAGGCCCATATTGGTCCAACACTCTGCGGCCCATTAGCAGCCTGCGCCAAGTCGCTCCCGTACATTTAAGGCATGCGGTCAGCCCATCACTGTTTATCGTAGCCCATCATGGGCCATCATCTGCGATGGTCTGTTACTGTTCCGGCCTTTCACTGTTCCGGCCTTTAGCTATTCAGGCCCGCAAGTGGCCCTTTACTGTTCTAGTTTGGTTAATGTGTCGGCCTGTTCTGCCCTCGCCTGGAAATTTCTCGGGCCATTACTATTCAGGCTTGTCACTATTCTGGTGTTTTACTGTTGCGACCCTTTACTGTTGAGGCCGGCTAATATTTTGGCTTGTTATAGTTCTGAGATTTTACGGTTTCTTGCCTATTACTATGATGGGCTGCTTCTGCTTTGTCCTGCTACTATTACGGCCTATTACTATTACAGCCTCTAACTATTACGGCATGTTACTACATGGCCTGTTACCACTTGCGGGTTAGCCCATTACATTTATAGCCTTTTACAGTTTTGGCCTTTCTGAAGCCTATGCCAATATCATAAAACGTGTATAATAATCCAGCATTTTTACTATTCATCGTTGGCCGAATACATGACGGGCCAATAACAAAGCACGGTACTATTCCCTAATTGACCTGCCTGGCGTAGTTACCATAACTACTACCGCGATGTGTGGATGGCGTCAACTGTTTGCCTACATGGCCTACGCGAGTTATCTAGATATTACATCTGCTACAAAACTTCTTAAAATTATTACATATTATCAACTCAAGGGAAAGAAAAATTGGCATTTCATTTGACAATCAAGTTGATAGCAGAGTCCTTATTTGCTTTCTCAATTGATCACCTGCATCTTCCTTTGAGTGTGACAGCTACATTGGAGGAGACATGATCTTGCAACCCCCTCTTTGGTGGCGATAGCAATAATTGCAGTATGAAACTAAGTAATAACAAGTTCATACATCAAACAAGACAAACTACTCATTTGACTGATATGACAGGAGCTATGATCTGGAGTTTACAACTGGTCAATGGTTCAATTATTGACCAACACGTCAAACAAACAGGACAAGCAAAAACGCATTAAACAAGTGTGCCCACCGTGAAACAAGCAATCAAAAAATGTGTGTTTATGGCATATAATTTCAGCAAAAATAAACTAGCTAGGTCATTTCAACAAATATATATGGAAGCAGTTCTATACCTAAAATGCAAGAGACATTGGGTGACTCGGAATTTGCGCTGAGCCACAAAATGGCATGCAGTTATTGTCATAGCGAAGAATGAACCAGATAGAAATTATAACCAGATCATACGAGAACTTGTAGAGTAGGAATGTAAACCATGAATGAACTATATATTGTAGAGGATAGTTATGTCGTGTCTTAGGACGAACCAGACCCAGAACCAGATGCGAGATATAATGGCGTCGCTCGTAAACCTGTAGAACAGGACAAATAAGCATTTGACAAGTGTGCCTAGAATTAAATGAGCAATCAAACAAAGTGTTTAGAGTTTCAGCAAATATAAACAACCGAGGTCATTTCAGCAAATATATATGGAAGCAGTGGAATCTCCTGGAATGCATAGAGTCGTTGGGTGATACAGAATTTGCGGTGAGCTACACAATGGCATGTAGTTACTGTCATAGCTAAGAATCAACTAGATAGAATTTATAATGGCATCATAAGAGAACTTCTAGAGCAAGAATGCAAACCACCAGTGAAGTACATAGTAGAGGACAGTTATGCCGTTGCTCAGGACGAACCAACCCCAGATAAGGAAGTAATGGCATCCCTTGTGAACCTGTAGAATAGGCTATGCAAACCAACATGTTCATTGTTCCATTTTGAGCTATATGCAAGAAAAAGGAAATAGTTATTAATGCAGCTTTTGAAAAACTAGATGGCAACAACAAAATTATAATCGAATTAGTACGAAGAGTTTAAATGGCTACTACCGGATAGCAGAATGATGCCAAGGAGGAAATAATAGCAGGAACTGATCTCAGGACGAACCAGATAGATTCAGCAACTGTAGACTAGGGAATCAACCCTAATATTTTTCGCTGACTTCAGATTTTGCGAGAATTACATGTTAGCAAGCAATTATTGTTGTATGGAGTAGCTAAGAACATGTGCATGACAAAATAACAGACATGTCCATGACTTGCAATTTGTAGACCAGGGAATGCAAACCAACATGTCCAATGACCTTGTATGTACTAGCATGAAGAACAAACATGCCCACTAACTTGTATGCACGAGCACGATGAAAAAAATGCAGCTCACGACGACATTCTTGAACTTGCTATACTTCTAACAAAACAAAAATGGGTTGCAGATTTGGTTAACCTTGGTCGGTGAGGCGTCTAAGCATCATCGGTACCGTGTGGGTGACGTCCAGGTCACCGAGGGTGCTGCGGTTGTGGTGGCTGTTGGCGTCGGGGAAGCAGATCTTGGGCGGTCGATGCTGGATTGAGCGCGGTGGACGAGAGCGTCGCTGAGGCAGATCTAGTGCAGTGAACAGCGATGGCCGAGCAGCTGGTCTAGAGCGGTGGACATGGAACTCCTTCAACTAGATCACGTCCGGTGTTCACCAGTGAAGCAGATCCAGTATGGTTGGGTAGATTTCAGCGGCCGGGTAGCAGAGCTTGGGCGGTCGATGACCCCATCAGCATGGGGAACGACACCGCAACTCTGGTGCAGTGGCAGAGAGACCCGGTGAACCAGATCTGGTGGGTGAGCATCGGTGAAGCGGCTCTGCGGTGGTGCACAAGACCGTAGCTCAAGCGGCTCCGGCCGCTGTGGAATTACTGCCAGCCGGTGCGCGTGTGGTCCTAGAGGTGAGGGCGTTGGAGAGAGGGGGCTGGGATTTTTGGAAGGACCAGCAGGAAAATCGGGGCGAATCTGAACTAAGGCGGTGAATAGAAACATAAATTACGATCGTGCCCCCAAGGTACCGACTTTAGCTTGCCCATAGGGTGTTAGAACAATGGGTAGAATGGGAATTTTGAAGTCAAAAGTTTTTGAAACTGAGGGTCGGGAAATGCTTCAAGATCGGTGTGTGATTTTGCCGCTTGATTGAGATTTTGAATTTGACGACCGTCTATCTAATAATAGTATAAAAATGTTACTGCCCCGATGGGATATTTTGCCTCAAAGTTTTTGAAATTGAGGGGTGGGAAATGCTTCAAAGTTAGTGTATGGTTTAGCCGCTCTACTGAGATTTTGAATTTGACAAGCGCCCATCTGATAATAATACAAAAATGGTACTCCCCGGTGGGAGATTTTTCCACAAAGTTTTCGAAACGGAGGGGCAGGAAATGCTTCAAAGTTGTGTGCGGTTTTACCGCTCGATTGAGATTTTGAATTTGACTAGCGCCCATCTTCTGATAATAATACAAAAATGGTACTCCCACGGTGGGAGATTTTGCCTCAAAGTTTTTGAAACGAAGGGGCGGGAAATGCTTCAAAGTGGTTGTGCGGTTTTGCCGCTCGATTGAGATTTTCAATGTGGCTAGCGTTCATCTAATAATAATAATATAAAAATGGTACTCCCACGGTGGGAGATCTTGGCTCAAAGTTTTTGAAACTGTTAGGCGGGAAATGATTCAAAGTCGGTGTGTGTGATTTTGCCGCATGATTGAGATTTTGAATTTTACTAGCGTCCATGTACTACTACTAGTAGTAGTAAAAAAGGTGGTAGAACGTACGGCTGTATGGTCAGGAATTCATGGCCGAGAGTCACATCAACTGATCATCCATATAACCACACTTGAGGTACTCCTTGTGTTCTGTATTACTAGGCCGGAGTAGTACTAGTTCAGATAATTACCTTCGCTGTAACACCCTAGTTTTAGCTAATAGTATTTAGGGTTTGTTTGTGCATCATGAGCATCATCCTCTAAAAATGCATGCAAAGAGGAAATTAATAAAACCCTAATCCTCCCCTCTCTTTCAGAAATGCATTCGAAAAGGTTTTGTATTTCGAAAAGTGCCAAAATTATGGAACCCAAATTGTTACACAGGGTCCCTGAAGTATTTCAAAAAAGTTTACAAAGTTTTGGTATTTTGAAATATCTCAAAACAGATCTGAGTTTGAAAATACAAAGAGAAAAAGACAAAAAGGTTTTCAGAAAATAAAAACAGAGCAGCAGCCGTAGTAGGTCAGCCCCTCTCCTCTTTCCTCTCTCTACCGCCCACCTGTGCAAGCCAGCCGGCCCACCTAGCCTATCCGTGGCCCACCTCTGGTGCATACCCCTTCATCCTCTGTTCCTGTCGTCTTCCTCCCGAATGGCAAGCTGCTGCCTGGAGCGCCACCGGCCATCGATCCCCACTGCCTGCTCTGCACCGTCCGTCGTGCTCCGAGGAGGAGATAAGGCCACGTCGAAGCCCTGTCTCATCCCTATCTTCTTTTTCCCCTCCTAGCGATCTCCCTCTCCCATTCCACGAACACCTGAACCCTAGCTCGCCGATAACCGGTAGCCCCCGCCATTCCCGACCTCGCCGTGCTTCGCTGTGATGCCCTAGAGAACCGCCGTGCTTTGCTGGTCATCCTCCTAGAAGGAATCGAGCCGAGGTGCCCTAATCGCAGCAGCCAACCGCATCTTCTCCGAGCCTGATGACCACCTCCGCCGCCATTACCGACGACCTCGACTTCCTCCGACCAAGCAGACCCCACCATCGTCCTCAGGGTGAGCCTCTAGTCCACGTGGACCCTTTCCCTTCCTACCTCTTGCTCTGTAGCGCGCTACCGCCGTAGCTCGCCGTGCTCCGCCGCTGGCCATCGTAGTCGGCCGCTGTAGAAGCCCCTCTAGTGACCATAAAGCAGCGACGCCGCCAGCTTCGCGTCCGCCACGTCGTGCTGGTTGAACGGGCCAGGTCACGCAGCCCCGCACGCCCTCTATCGCCGACCCGCGCCGCCGTCTGGTGCGCTCTCCGGCGAGCCGACGTGGCTCCCGTGTGGAGACCGCGTGGCCGCCGCGTGGGTCTAACATGGCCTAGGCCCTACCACTCAGCCTCAGTGGCTAGATACAACCGCGGTGTAAAATGTCCTCGTGTGTGTGCTGATGTCAGCCTGGTCTGTGATGATGCAATAAAAGGTTTATAATGGTTTAAATAATTTTAGAAATTGAGTTAATCTTATAAATTCAATAACTAATTATTTATAAGTCAGAAAAATACAAATAATATATCAAAATGTTTAGAAAAACAAGATTTATACACTAGACTTATAATCGTGCATTGTTCAATAACTTTAATCATAAGTTTAATTGGAAGAACAAATGAATCCCCAGGTGATTCTGGGGTCTCGCCTGTATTAGGGTTTGGACAATTCAGATCTCGCTTAAATTGCCAAGCATGCATTAGAGTTTCATTTCAATACTAATTAACTTGTCATATCATCATCCTTGCTTGATAATTGCATCGATGCCATGTGTTGATTGTTGTTTGCCCTTTCTTTCCGGTAGAATACGACATTGAGATCGAGTCGAAGACCAAGATCAACACCATCGAAGATCGACGAACAATACTTGACCAACTATAATCAAGTCAAGTACAAGGCTTCTGAAGATCTTCTTATTGGTTATCAACAAACAAGGCAAGCAAAACCCCACTCATGATAAAATCCTACGATTTCAAAAGTATTTCATTCTTGCCATGATGCATACGATTCTTCTGTGGTCTTTTATCGATAGATAGAGTAACCTATTTGTTGCATTACTCCCTTTGAGCTTATATTACCTGATCCACTGCTCCTAGCATAACTAGGTTTGGCTTGTGTGCACTGCTAGAGCTTTTATCTGTGTCGTGCTTAGCCATGCTTAGCTGTCAGTGCTGGTTCATCTAGAAGATGTACCAAATGCAGAGAATCTAGTATAACCGGCGAACGAGGTATATTGATGAGGTAAGATCAGTGGTAAAGGTTAAACATGCTAAGGCTTATATGGGAGGCCACGGTGGGATGTGGTTTTTGTAGTCCCATGCTCGCCACCACTAGGAACAGAGTTCTGGCCTTTGGACCAAGACGAGCGTATAGCCACACGGGGCTTGGGAACCCCTCTGATAATTAACTTGCCTAGTAGATTCCATGAGTCACATAGTTCGGGCTTTCCATTTGTCATACGCATCCATAATGTTTTCGAAAGTGGAGGAGAAGGAGGTGCATTCATAACAGGTACGTAAGCGTGGCCGGGGTTGCTTGGGGTAGATGGCACCCCTGGTAAACCAACCTCGCCCACATCTCTAAGGACCGACTTCGGGATTTGACCTGATACGGCGAAACCATCCTTAGGGTGTGACACATGGTCTCGGCAAAAGCAAGGTAAAGGTCGTGGCCAACCACCCTCTGCCGGACTTCCAAGGAAGATGGCTAATGTATTGGCATTAAGAGTCAGTTGGTATGTGTGGGTAAAGTTGTACACCCTTGCAGGGTTAAATCTTTTCGAAAAGCCGTGTTCACGGTTATGAACGCTTGGTGACCGAATTCTAAGATCATAGAGAACTTTAACCTAATCGTAAAACTTGGTAGTTCAACATGTTCTTAAGGATGCTTCATCATGGGTACGAGGGGGTGATCCTAATTGTGAGATGAGGATTACTTTGGTGGATATCGAAAGATGGTAATCAATTCTTCGGAGATGTCGCTCTCATATCCCCTTTTAAAATATTCTGATTAGATGAGCTTATTCTCCCTGTCAATTTATAAAGAAAGATGGGTTTATGCAAAATAACCCCACCAACCATAAGTCTTGCGGAGTACACCCTGTACTCACCCTTGCTTTGTTGATATTTTGTAGCAGAATAAGTGTTCCCTGAAGACAAGTTTGGTACAACATCGACACCAACGAGTAGCTTGGGGTTCCCGGCCGACAACCTGGAATCTATGGGCTGGGACGTCATCATTATGCTTCAGGCCTCTTAGGCCATTTGTTAAGTTTGCTATACTTAATAGCATAATTTTCCTTCCGTTGTTTGATGTTTGTGGTCAGTGACCTCTGCTTGTAATATTTTTGTTCTCGCTCAGTTACGAGCTTGCTGTAATAATTTTTGTGTCGTAGGGTTACTGTTGTGTTATTGATTTCCCACTGGATATCCTCGATCTCTAGGTTAAGATCATGTCAGGCCAAGGTCTTGTATTTTTTTAACCTTGATCTTAGGGCTGTTACAATTTTTGGTATCAGAGTAGTACCGACCATAGGAAAACCTTGCTATTGGTCGATGTTGAGTCTAGTGTTTGTGAAAACTATTTCAAAGATGAAAAGTATTTGTGAAAACTCTAGTATGCTTCTTTTTCTCCTCATCTGGTATCATTCTAACTCTGGGTCATCTTATCTTGTGTTGATTTTGAAAAGTTTTGATATCTCTTCTAGTCTTTCAAAGCTTAGGTGCCTTCCAAGCATGTCATTTCTCAGCCAGTTTACCTAGTGCTAAGATCTCTAGAGTTGTGTGTGTTGTGAATTACAAGCTCCCTTGCTCTTGTTTACATGAGAGATTCCTTTCAATCATGATCTCTCTGTTCTATGGACCCTACAATATAATGATCCATAGTGTTCTGTTCTACGCTTCGAGGTGTCCTTTCATCTCGTGTGCCTCCTTTCTATTTGTTTGGGTACTTCAAAAGCTCTTTCTTCTCTTGGAAGCTACCTCGTGATTACTATCTTCTAGTGTAGGCTACATCACTCAAGTAGTAGTTACTTCTTTCTCGGGTTTTAACCCTTGGACTTGAACCGAAGGTCCCGGATTGGACGAGATTCTAGTGTTGTGAATCTAGTACATGAAGCTGATCTTTAACCCAAGGTCCATTCCTTTGTCCGCTGTTGTTGATGTTCACACATTACCTCAAGATAGCTGGTACTACAATTCTAGCCTTCAAGCTTGTGGTCTTTGTTGCGACTGAATCTTGACAATTAAGGACTTCCCCTACCACTAGCTATGGTAGATGTTCTTTAATGGAACCAAATACATCACGAAAAGACTACTCCTCATGAGTCTCGCCTCTCAATCTTGACTCTGCCCACCTTTCTCCCTTCTATGTATTGGTTCTCGGAAGATTCATAATCTATGCATCCACATCTCAAGATTCTATCCTGAGCATGTTCCTTCTCCCCGTGTTGTTTCTGACCTTTGTCTATCAGTTCGTAGCCAAGTGGTATTGTACATTGGTGTATTCTGATGCAACATACTCTTGTGGTCCATCATGACAAACCATATCGGGATGTCAGGAGAAACAAACTCCAGTACCTTGTCATTTCTAGGACCAGGTCAAAGTGTTGTAATCCGCAGATTAAGAGGCATGGTCAGCTTCTATCTGTTCTACCTTAAAGTATCACACTCTTATATACTAAGAGATCGTGCCGAGTCTCATGACCCTCTTAATGAAGTGATGCTTCTACACATATTTACCCACCCTTCCTCCGACCTTTGGTGCTCGTGAATGCTGCATGTGCGTAATAATGTGGCCATCTGAGATTCTTAGGAATCATTATTGCTTTGAACTCCAAGGACATTTGTGTCATTCCTAGCATGATGGTTAACCTATCACTAAGCAAAGGATGATTGTGCTACCAAGTCTGTTATTCTAGTACCCTCTCCTCGGTCAAAGAGTTAGGCTTATGCCGAAGCTCTGGGATTATGTTTTCTTGCCTTACAAAGCAAGTTCCCTCTCTCGAACTAAATGGCATATCAGTGGTTTGTGATATTCTAGATGTCTACTGAAAGTATCGCCATGTTGCCACATGACCGTGTAGTCAAGTTCTTGAGCAAGTCAGTTCGCTGAACTGCTTATTTCTCCAAGGACCCGTAATGGATACCCCTAAACTAGTTGGTTGAGCTGAAACAACTTGGAGAGTTGTAAGACAAAAGTTCTATCTGACTTAGTTCCTCCTTAAAGGGATGTCTTGTTTTGTTTGTGATGAAGAAATATAGTATCTCCTTCATGGATATGTTATCTTTTCCCCACCTTTGATTTGATTTGGGTTATCGTCAAAATCAAACTCAGTTCCAAGGACTATCTTGATGATGTTGCTACTCGTGATGTTTCACTTGAGTACGTCCTCATGTCCGTTGGTCTGACCAATACTCTGCCTTGTTCAAGTGACATATGAGTTCATCATCTTGGAGTATCTTGATAAGTTTGTTGTTGAGCCCATCGACAATATCCTTATCTTCTCCATACTAGAACAGAATCATATGAAACATTTGGCCTTAATGTTGGAAAACTTTTTAAGAACCTTCTTCGTGATATCTCGAAGTATGTATTCTGGATGTTAGAAGTAACCTTCTCCGATTCATGGGCAAATGGTGAGATATGTTGCCATGGATTCGAGTAGAGTTGTCTATGTTTTCTTATGGACACTTGTGTTTCATTACAAGTGCTTGATGTATGAGAAGTTGTCTTCTAACAGTTGTTAATGCCTGGGTCTAGCAATCTATCTCAGTCTATTGGAGCTTGACACTGAAGTCCATGTCTTGAGAATCTAGTGACTTTACCTCTGCGTAAATGTTGCACACTTTCTATTCGGACATGCTGAGTCTGAAATATCATTCCACCTAACCAAAGCTGAATCTCAAGCAGTAATAATGGTTGGTGTTCTTCATGGAATTACATGGGTCTCTCTGAAAGTCCGACATGATTAATGTAATGGTTGACACCATTAGTCGGAAGACCTATTGTCATATTCTCTTGAATCAGCAAATAACAACCACTCTTCATGAGGCATCTTCTATGATTTATTATAGGAGTTGTGCTTATGGTTTCCTTTTATCTGAAATCTGATCGTTACTTGATGTTTGCTTTCTTGAACATTAAGGAGAACATTTAAAGAAGTGTTGCTAAATGTCTCTCGGTCGATCCTCCAGATCCTCTTATGTTGGTAAGCATCTTGTTATGCCAAGTAATTGAAGTCTGAGAATGAAGTTTCTTTTTCCTCATGTCATCAGGAATCTTCTTACTTAATCATCTTGGTGGTGTAAAGTGATATCACAATCTTTGGCAAATATTTTGATAAACCTGGATGAATACAGAGTTACCTTCGTTTTTAATCATGTTCTAAGAGTGACTATGATTTTGGTAATCAGTAGTTTCTCTTGTTACATGTTCCTTGTGACTCTTACGAGTCCTCGCCACAAAAACAACCTTTCTGTCTTGGCCTTATGTTGAACGAAGAGTGATCCTTCTGTATCAAAAGTAGTTCAATAGCTTGGTTATCCGTATCTCTGTATCCCTGGAAGCTCTACTTACGCCGTCTAGTAGAGTTTCATATCTCTCAAAGTCTGTGGTTTTGCTCTTTCTGTTGTAAGCTTTCCCTTTCAGAAGCTTAAAACTCTTCTGAAACTACATGGTCTCAATCCTTATGAAGACCAGTTATCTGTTACCTTGAAACCACCTCCTTTTGTTCCTTTTATTACCTTTATGTGTTTCATGTTCATCATCTAAGAGTTGTTTCTGAACACTCCTTCATGAGTTGGCCATGAGATACTCTGTGTGTTGTTTAGTGTGTTTCCCTCTTATCTTTAGAGTGACCATGTTTCTTTCTCCCTTCATCTCTCTTCCTACCTTTGGAATCTCGGGTCGAGATTCCCGTAAGGGGATAGAGCTGTAACACCCTAGTTTTAGCTTGTCGTGGTGGTGTCACGGCAGATGCTATGGATAGGCTAAAGGTTGGGCCAATATGCACTAGAGGAATCCAAGGAGGGATAGTGTGGTTATTCCACACATAGAGGCTTTGTATTCTCCAAGTTCACAAAGTTTACAGATGGTCCTTGAGCTGTATTGGGGAGAGGAGGAAGAAGAAGCTCTCTTACTCTCACCACTACTTTCGCCCCAAGAACCAACTACTTACTCGCCAACCCCTTCTACAGAGGCCCTAGCACTCCTTATATAGGGGAGGCTAGGTTACCAGTTAGGGCATACGTGGAGGCATATTCCTGGGAATATGCCTCTCCCAAAATAGCAAACCGACCGGGTCACCGTTTGCCCTTGTAAGCCATGTAGAGGCCACGTAAGCCTCTGCGGTGCCAGCGTCAGCCGACATAGGCTGCGTCACCTTTGTTGGCCATGCCTCGCTGGTCCCTCCCTCTGTTCGCTTTGCTCACGCTCTAGTGCGCAGAGGTCACCTTTTGACCAGCGAGATACCTTCCTTCTCTTGCAAGCCTGGTATAACCCGGCTTAGACCTGGTTAACCCGGCCCCATGGGTACCTGCATACAAATTACAAATATCCTGCCGGCATACGACATACGTCGACCGGGACTCAGTTAGGTGGACATCCTCTGGGACGGTTTCTCCGTAAGTCTGCCTGCCTTGAGGTGACCCGGCCAGCTTTCGATTTGACCTTGCCATACCTCGGCTAACTCGGCCTCTATACCCCGGCGTGACCCTACCCGGGGGTATCCCCCCAACATTAGTCCCCGAAGCTGGTGCGGTCTTAGCAACTTCAGCTGCTAAGGCCACTGCAGGTTCAATCTTTTTACTCCCTTTTCCAAGTTACTCGGTAGCTTGGATCCCGCGGTGTAGCATTCCCTTGGCACATTCCGAGTTATCACTCGCTGGCCGGGCTATCCTTTAGTTTTCCGGGTTATCCTTCCTTCTCTCATAAGCTTCCCCACGTCCCACGTGGAGGGTAATCATTATCTTGCCTCATTTTAAGGGCCTGCGCTAGTTACTGTTCTTATTGTCAGGGGTTACTGCTGCAAATGTCACGTCGCAGCTGCCTCCTCGTTAACTGCATCACCACGTCACATTGTGGGATCCCCTGTTTCCAGTGGCCCTTCCTATGGCTTGCCTCTGATTGGCTGATCTGGCTAATACACGGCCACACCATGTGGCCTCGATGCACAGGACGATCCCACTACCCACTGCTGGGGCGTGGTTAAATAGGGGTGGGGGCGCGCCCCTTGGGTGTTTTCCCCTTCTCGCGCCCCTTAGCCTCTCTTCTTCTTCTTCCTCCTTGCGACAACGCCGCCGCTGCCGCTTCTGCTCCACAGGGCCGCCACCGCACCGTGCTTCTTCGCACTAGCCTCGCTGCCGCTCCCTTGCTTCTTCAACATCACGGGTCGCGCCAATCCAAGCCTCTGCCCCCACCTCCAATTAGGCCGGTGTGGACAGTGACCTTGAGATGACTGAGGAGGAGCTCGCCATCGTCGAGGAAGAGATGGAGGAGGAGGGCGAAACATTGGAGCGCGGTGCCTGGGCCGGTTCATGGGTGTGCCAAGACGATCTTGACTGGCTCTACCGCACCCGCCGCATCCCCGAGGGCGTGATTTTCCGCCTCGCCTCCGAGGAGCTCGCTCCCTCACCCAATCCATGTGAGTTCGTCGTCTTCCTTTCTCACTTCCAGCGCGGCTTTGGCCTGCCAGTGTGTGACTTCTTCCACGATTTCGTCAACATCTATGAACTCCAACCTCACCATCTTCCGGCAAATGCCATTACATCCCTCTCCTCCTTCGCATCTGCCGTAGAAGGATACCTCGGCCTGTGGCGTACCAAAGAGCTCTGGATCCGGTTCTTCGGTCTGCGAAGGAACGTAGTCCCGGATAAGGAGTGTGCCCTAGAGGACAAGCACCTGACCCAATGTGGTGCAGCCTCCATCTCACCCCGGAAACAATCTATCTTCCCCCGGGTCACGGGGCTTGAATCTTGTAAGGGCTGGGCCCAGACATTCTTCTACGTGAGGAATGGCACGGATGAGGATCTGATCCGGCTGCGCCCCTTTGCGATGGGTCCTCCTAATCCGGCTCTTTGGGACCGGGTTCCCAAGAAACCAACTGTCCTGGCGAATCAAGTTAACAAGCGGTTCAAGGAACTGAAGGACTTGGTGCTGAGCAACGAGGATGTGATGATCACGTTTGTCCACAGCCGGATTTCCCCCCTTCAGAAGCGCACACACAAACTCTGCCATATGAGCTGGCGACTTGACCCCAACCGGACCTCCTCCTTCGAGTTAAGAAACGCTGCGATCTTCCGCCGGATCAAGGACCTCTTCATGACCGATAATGACTTCAACACTGAGTGGGAGTGGGGGCTGGAGCATTACTGTCGGGACAAGCCTCCTCCTGCGGTAATTCTCTTTACCCAATCCTTCTCTGAGTTATATCCTATGTCAGAGCATGCTATTTATTTGATCCCTTTACATTTTCCTTTTAGTTGTTTCTTTAGTAGACCCTCGAAGATGGCACCGAGCCTTCCCTCAAATGGGGGAAGGATCGACTTGTCTCAGACGAGGAGAAGCCGGATCAGGAAATATTCCTGCCTACCCCGGACGCAACCAAGCGACCCTCTGGTAACTTCTCTTCCTTAAGGAATTGGCCTGACGATGAGGATGATTCCGACATTGAAGTGGTGGAGGTATTTAACCCGGTGCCCCTTTCTTATGCGTTTCCGGCTTCAGCTAACCCGGCTGCGCAGATCCATGAAGATCCCCCTCTCGCTACTGGTGAGCCGGTTCCTGCCGCGTCTAAGAAACGGGCCGCTACCTCAGCTGCTTCTTCCAAGCCTCCCCAAGCAACCAAAGAGCGGAAGAAGTCCACTGACAAGGCCTCCACCAAGCCTCCGACTAAGGCCATAGTCCGGAGAGCTCGAAAGCCCAGGGAGCCTTTGACTTCTGACGAGTAAGTCACTTGTTATAACTTGTCCAATTCTCTACTTCATGCTTCTCTGTCAATACGCCTTTATTTTTGTTGTAACATGTTATTCGTTGTTTGATTCGACAGGGCTGCGATGGAGGTTCCCCAGGGCGGCTCTAGTATTGCCTCCTCTTTCCGGCGCACCCCATCTCCCCCTCGTGGTGATGACACACGCCAACTGAGCCCAATTCACGAGGGTTCAGCGGCTGCTCCGGGTCATAGCCCACCTCGTCCAGAGGAGGGCAACCTCGGAGCAGGGGAAGTGGCACGGCCGAGGTAGCGGATGCTCCCAGCTCTTCATCGGCTTGGCCGCAGCCCGTCACTTCCGAGGTACCAGCAGCAACTGCGGCACCCCCATCAACAATAGCAATATTACAAGTATCAGCACCAATACCACCAGCAGCACCAGCAGCATCGGCAGCACCATCAGCAACACAAGCACCAGCACCAACACCAACTCCTTCTTCCTCGTCCGAGTCTTCCAAGACTCGGCGAGAAGACCCCGCTAGCACCAAGGCTCCACCCAAGTCCAAATCTGCACCACCAGCCTCAGCCTCCCAACAACAACCCAAGGCTAAGAAAGCTTCTGGTGCCACCAAGCCAACATCCATCGAGGCTGGACAGCGCACGCTCGCTTCCATGCTTCCGAAGAGAGATGCCTCCTCCGGGTCAGCTAGCAGCAAGCAACTTTCACTACATACCATCCCTGCTGCCACCCAAGTTGCGAGGAGGGAGGCCAACGCCAAAGGCTTGGTTGCGCCTCACATGCTTAGTGGGGAGAGCTATCCTCAAGCTTTGATTGAATACGTTGACAATTGGAACAAAGCAGAGTTCGTCGATCCAAACGGCAATCTCCCGGAGAAGTTTGGACCCGCTGAATTCAGCGCACAAATGAACACAACAACCAAGGCTATCAACATTGCTGACCGGATGATGGCGTTATGCTACTCTATCTTTTCCTTAATACGCACAAGTACTTAGAGACATATCCATTAGTCCCCGAGCCTCCTGAGGAGTAACTTGTTACTCGACCGGATGCTCCTTAGAGAACTAGCGTAGCTCCTTAGTAGCTTCAAATATGCACACACCTAGAGCCGGGTTAAGTTCCACTTGGCCCGGATTTTGTACACTTCGAATATGCACACACCTAGAGCCGGGTTAAGTTCCACTTGGCCTGGATTTTGTACACTTAGAATATGCACACACCTAGAGCCGGGTTAAGTTCCACTTGGCCCGGATTTTGTACACTTCGAATATGCACACACCTAGAGCCGGGTTAAGTTCCACATGGCCCGGATTTTGTACACTTCGAATATGCACACACCTAGAGCCGGGTTAAGTCCCACTTGGCCCGCATTTTTTACACTTAGAATATACACACACCTAGAGCCGGGTTAAGTTCCACTTGGCCCGGATTTTGTACACTTCAAATATGCACATAGCTGAGCCAACCTTGCTCTTTTCAGATCACTACCAATCGTCGAAGTGCTGAGTTTCAGCGCCTCTGTAGCATCCCAATTGTCTAACAATTGTAATGCTACTTGGTCTAGTAAGATAATGGCTACTTCCTATATATAATTGTGGCATCATAATTATATCATGCTCATGTCATCATGCCACCTTGCATTTGAGCATGATATAAAACTCTTTTTCTTTTGGTTCTTCTCTCACATGCATTATTAACTGAATTTGCCTCTTGATATTGTATTTGGTTATTGATATATTGTCTAAATGCCCAAGTTGAGTTGGGGGCATATCTTTTATTCACCTCCATTATCTTTTCTTTTCACCACTTTATAATTCCACCATCCTACTAGTCCATGAGCTTGCAATTCTTTTTCTTTTGATTTTATCCTAGCTCATGTGGTGGGGTGGATCTAATCCTACTTATCTTTTGCTTGGCTTTTATTCCACTTCTAGGAAATCCATAAGAATAATGCCATCATATTATTATTGTTTTCACAAAATAAATCATGGCATTATTATTTTTGCATGGGCCATGCAAAAGTACCACCACCTTTTATCCTATGGGTTTTGCCTTTGACTTTAGTGGTTATTTCTTTGTGAACCATCTCCTTCCATTCCACCATTTCCATATCCTCACCCACATCTCTTTCTTTTATTTTATTTTCTCCATGCATGATCATATGAGACTCTTTCCACATATCTCTTTTCTCCCTCTTTCTTTCTTGTTTCTCTTCCACCTTAGCTCAAGCTAGATCAAGCTCCATGTTCCTCTTGGTTTGGTCTCATAAACAAATTTCCGCGCCGCAGCGAGCCTTACCTAGGCCCCAAACCCTCTCCTGTCAACTCCCCTAGCCCCGCCGCACTGGCTAGCCCCCTCAGCGCGGGCGCCCACGACCCGGGTTCGATCCCCTGCTCTGTGCTGCACGCTGATTTCCGTCAGACCGAAGAGAACGAAGAACAGTACGGGCCTGTGGTAGTTTTACAAAAGCCCCCTATTTTTATTTTCGCTCTCAGCCCGCGGTGCCTCGTGGCCCACTAGTCAGCCACCCTGGCAATCTTGCCGAAAACCCCCCAGGTTCCTCGGGCCGTAACCTGCGGTCCAGCTTGTCCCCACTTGTCAGCCCCTGCAGTTCCTACCGCTGTCACGTGGGCCTCTAGCCGCTGGCCCTGCCTGTCAGCCTCAGTGGCTGGCTAAGCCGCGGTAGAAAAGGATTTTCCTGCGCGCGCGTGCCCCGCCAGCCGCTGGCCCACCCGTCAACGGCTGTGGCTAGATTTGCCTGGGTGACCAAAGTTTTCTGGCTGTCTGTTTTAATTAAACCTTTTCCAAAATTGATTTAAATTCAAATTCAAATCAGATTTAAATAACTTTTCAAATATAAATCCAAATAATACAAATAATATATGTTTTGGAATCAGAAAAATGTGAGGAATTCAAATATTACATTCAAAATATTGTTTGAACACTTTAAAATTTCGAGATGATTAAAATTACAATAAAATGCCCTTTTCCTTAATTAATTAATAACTTTAATTCTACAACTCCAAATTTGGCAAATAATATGTCTAAATCGATCACGCGACGAGCCCGTTCTATTTATGCAGTCCTTGCTCTGATTTGAAGCATGCATCATGTGATTATTAAAAATCTGAACTGTTTATGACAATAAAACTTGGTTAAATAAATAGTAAAACGCTTTATTTCTTGTATCCACACCTCACCTTTGCCATGCTACTTTAATGCCATGCAAATTGTGCATCATTAATCATGGCATGCTTGTTTGCTTGTCGCATTTAAATCCATATGCTTGTGCACTTTATTTATGTTGGCCCTTGTTTGTTCGGTTCTTCTTCGAATAGACGCCTAGCAGGAGAATTACCAAGAATCACAGGAGTACTACCCAGATCCATCTCTCGCCTCAACTGAGCTGCCAGGCAAGCACTACCACATGCTTGCATACATATAGTACCTAATGCCTCTATCTTATTCTTGCATCACTAAGTCGCGATTGCATTGAATTGAATCCCAAGTACTGCATAGCCTTTACTTTTAAACCCCACCGAAGCTTGTTCCTCCATCCCATGAGCCATTACTACAGGAGTTGTTTGAGCCATGCGAGTCGTAGAAAAGCATGTGTAGGGTATGTGAGTGTCTGATGATTAACGAGGTACCTAAACAACATAACCTGAGTAGTAGTGGGATAACTAATGAAAGAGGCACCGGTGAGCAATATCTGCTATTTGGTTTTTCATGCTCACTTGTGTCCCGTAGGACCCCGAGTACTTGATTCCTGTTCCTTGATTATTCGCACTATCCACATCCGGGAGGCCTTATGGACCCCCCTGAGCCAGAGCTTGATTCATTCTTATTTCTTGGGGCCACAAAGTAGTTTGGGGCTTTATTACTATCCTGTACTTATGCCATGTTACTGCTTTATTGAGATTGTGCGTGGAGCACCTGTACTGTTTCGGATCGTGGAATGTTTTCGTGGTATCGACAAGCCCAGTAACATTTTCGGGTTCCCAGTCGTTTACAGCCATTGACACAAACCTTGGGTCCGTCTCGGAGCCGGCCAACTTCGTCGCGGGTAGCTTAATGGGGTGCCCCCCTGAAATATTTCTGAATTCTGTGATTGCTTTGTCGTGAATGCCTCGTTGTGTTTTGATTTGGTTTTTCCGAGGTTGATCGAGTGTGTGTTGCTATTCGTGCACCCCTGCAGGGTAAATCTTTCTGAAAGCCGTGTCCGCGGTTATGGACGACTTGGAGCACAGTTTCTCGATCATAGACAAGTATAACTAAAGTACCGCTTTTAATTTGACTAAGTACTTGACTAGTAAGTAGTGCAATACTCATGGAATGGTTAATAAAACTGCCAACGGATGATGGGGGTTGTTCGTCCGCTTCCTCGTTGGTAAGCGAGGAGGAGGATGGATCTGTTAATTATACTGTTATAACTGTTGTTCTTAATTCACGGACTTCCGTCTATCATTGGTTAGGCGGAAGGTTAGCGAGTATCTGTAGAATTGTTAGGTATTATCTTTTGCTGCAATTGCGTCACCCCAGGTTGTGTCCCCTTTAGCGGCATAAAGACTTGCTGAGTACCCCTAGGGTCTCACACGATAAATTGTTTGATTCAGATGAACAGGTGTACCCGCAAGATGGATACTGGGTGGAAGAGACATATGGTGTTGGCAACGATCATTCGGTGTAGAGATTCCGGGAACGGGGATCCGTGAGATCTGTGGGCGGGATGTGTTTATTTATGAGGCATCTTATGCCGATTTGCTTCTTATCCGTACTCGGATCTTGTTTTCCGCTTCCGCCTGATACTCTGATGTGTGATGTATGAGGAGCTATCCTAAATTATTATATCTATCTAGGACATTTGAATCTTGCCGTATGGCGTTGCAATATTTCTATTTCTTTTAGATGGAATGGCTCTGAGGACTGTTGTATGTGGCTTGCATACATACTCATTTGTGTATGTAGTTGATCCCTTCGCCTGCCGATTACGCCGCTCGTTCTTGTCCCGTTGTCTGAAAGTGGTTAGGACGGCCGAAAGGTCTACCGTGAGTGGCCCTGGGCCCCACCGTACTATTTTAACCACTTTCGTTCATCCAGGCATGTAACTAAGAGCGTAATTCACCGAGGTAGTTACAATTGGTATTAGAGCCATCCCGCCCTTCAGGGTCTCAGCCAAAATGGTCATTGTCAGTCTAGCAAATATTTTGGTAGTTATGTATACTAGGGAAAAACAAAATGTGAGAGTAGGACTGCTTCCATTTTTCTTCTTACCCACCCAAGGTCTACCGTGTTCTAGGTTCCGTAGTACCATAGGTTGTGTGTGTGTGTGTGTGTGCGTGTGTGTGTGTGAATTCCTTGTCTATCTGTTGCATCCAAATGTTATCACTATCTGCCTTTTGGTTATCAACTGTTGGTACATTCCATACCGACATGCCTTTGTGAACCGACGCGATCTATTCTGATTCGTTGTATACCGATGCGATCTATCTTACTCTTTGTTATCCAACGTTATCTTGTTGGTGTGTTCTTTTCTGTAGTTACCAATCTTTAGGTTCATCTTAAGAAGAAAGTATTGGGATATGTGTTTTACTGATTCATGTACGGAGTAATGATTTGAGTGCGGGATGGAGTTGCAACCATACCACTACTATTATCGTTGCTCTTGTATGTTGAACTAGTAGAGTTACTAATTTCGATTCGTGAAGTGGTTTTGCGCATATAGTGGTATTTTAATGCCGAAATTTGCGGAAATTTTTTCTTTGTTAGTTTGTGTATCACACACCTTGTTCAGTCGTGTGCGTTCTGCTTAATATCTTCTAGTTGCCTGGAACTTTGTTGATATTTTAATATCATCTCAGTGAATTGCATCCTTTAATCCTGGTTAATTCCATTTTGGTACTATTTTGGATTATTATCATTCTCCATTATAGTACTGACTTGTGTTTTATATCATTCACAGGGTGGCACCACCACGCCGTTCTGAGGAGGACATACCACCTGAACTTGGGGCTGCTTTGGCAAGTATTGCAAATGCTTTGGGCACTATGCAGCAGAACCAGCAGCGCTTCGAGGAAAGTGTCAGGAGGAATGAGTTTGTTCCGCTACCTCCACCTCCCAAGCTAGGAGACATCAAGAGTTTTCTCAAGTTCAACCCACGCCAATTTGAGGTGTCTGATCAGCCACTTGATGTGGATGATTGGCTTTGTGAAGTGTCAAGGTTGCTGATGACTGCGGATGTTCCCGAGCAAGAATGGGTCAAATGTGCCACTCACCTTCTGAAGGGAGATGCAGCTCTCTGGTGGGAAAATTACGTCAAGGCAGATCTTTCTGGTTTTCAGCCTACTTGGGAGCGGTTCACTGCTGCTTTCAAAGAGCAATATCTGTCAGAAATTGTCATGGAAAGGATGAAGGAAGTGTTTCTCAACCTCAAGCAGGGCACTGACAATGTCAACACCTACATCAAAAACTTCATGAACCTTTCTCGTTATGGTGGCGATGAGATCTCTGAAGACAAGAAGAAGCAAAAGAGGTTTCGGCAAGGCCTCAATGCTTCCATCAAATATGCAATCACTCATGCAAGGCCGGCATCTTTTCTGGAACTCCAACACACAGCTCTGCAGGAAGAAGCAAGTAGGCAAGTGTTTGAGGAGTCAAAGAAACACAACCGTGATATAGCAAGCTCTTCTGCTATGACAGCTCCTTCTAAGCGTCGTGTCTGGGTTCCTAACACCCCACCGTCGCTCCCTGCTCCACCAAGACCGTCAAGCTACGCACCAAGGCCACCAAACTCCTTCATTGTGGCTCCCAGGGGCTACAACCACAACTACCCTGGAGCGCCTGGCGGAGTCCCTGGCTACGTTGCTCCACGTCCACCTGGTGCTTGCTATACTTGTGGAAACATTGGGCATCAGTACTGGAATTGTCCAATGAACAACAAAGCTCTTCCACCACCACCTCGAAGACCTGCGGCAAGTGCTCCTATGATTCGTGCACCTCCACCTCGGGCTCTCAACATCAACACTAAGCCGGGGTCTACGGTTGCTCGTGCCAACTGTGTCAACGTCGCTCAAGCTAAGCAAGAACCTAGAGTTGTCATGGGTATGCTTTCTGTTAACTCAGTTCCTGCACGAGTTTTATTTGATTCTGGTGCTTCACATTCTTTCGTGTCATACAAGTTTGCGGAGAGTAATGGGTTACCTTCTGATGCGTTACAAACTCGCCTTATGGTGCAATCTCCTGGTTCAAACATGAGGGCTTCTAAAATCAGCCGTGACAATCAAATTGAGATTGGTGGCTCTTCGTTTCCGGCTTCCTTAATTATTCTGGGCAATTCTGATATTGATGTTATCTTGGGCATGGATTGGTTAACAGCAAATGCAGCCGTGATTGATTATGCTGAACGTTCGGTTTCTCTGAAAATTCCTAAAGGCCATATAGTATATTCTCTAAGTCTGACTCCTGCAATTCAGCTTTATTCTTTGGCGGCTCTGAATGATGATGCTATGGAAGGTATTCAGAGTGTTCCTGTAGTTTGTGAGTTCCCAGATGTTTTTCCTGAAGAGTTTCCAGGTATGCCTCCGGATCGTGAGGTTGAGTTTGTCATTGAACTTGAACCTGGTACCACTCCTATCTCCAAGCGGCCTTATAAAATGGGTCCTACTGAGTTGGCTGAACTTAAGCGTCAGTTGGATGAACAAGAGAAGTTGGGTTTCATTCAGCATAGTACTTCTTCTTGGGGTAGTCCAACCATCTTTGTGAAGAAGCGAGACAAGACTGATAGACTTTGTGTTGACTATCGGGCACTCAATGCTAAAACAATCAAGAATAAATATCCCCTTCCGCGGATTAATGATCTCTTCGATCAGCTAGCTGGAGCTGTGGTATTCTCTAAGCTTGATTTGAGAAGTGGTTATCATCAAATCAAGATTCGCAAGGAAGATGTTCCTAAAACAGCTTTCACCACCCGCTATGGCCTGTATGAGTACACGGTCATGTCTTTCGGCCTCACCAATGCACCTGCCACCTTCTCGAGGCTTATGAACTCGGTTTTCATGGAGTATCTTGATAAATTCGTTGTGATCTATCTGGATGACATTCTAGTCTATTCTAAGTCAAAAGAAGAACATGAAGAACACCTTCGGTGTGTCCTAAACAAACTTCATGAGAACCGCCTGTATGCAAAGTTCTCCAAGTGTGAATTCTGGCTGCCTCAAGTCACCTACCTTGGTCATGTCATCTCTGCCAAGGGTATTGCCGTCAACCCAGAAACTATTAAGACAATTATGGACTGGCTTCCACCCATAAATGTCAAAGAAGTCCGGAGTTTCCTTGGTTTGGCCAGTTATTGCCGTCGATTCGTTCAAAACTTCTCGAAGATTGCGAAGCCTCTTACCGATCTCCTCAAGAAAGGCAAGAAATACCTTTGGACTCCTGCATGTCAAGCAAGCTTTGAAACACTCAAAGAGAAGCTCACTTCCACTCCAGTCATGGTTCCTCCAGATACATCAAAGCCTTTCCAGATATTCTGTGATGCCTCATTGCAAGGATTGGGTGCGGTCCTTATGCAAGAAAAACAAGTTGTTGCTTATGCATCTCGTCAGTTGAAGACGCATGAGATCAACTATCCTACACATGAGCTCGAACTCGCAGCAGTTGTCTTTGCTTTGAAAGTATGGAGGCATTACTTGCTTGGCAACCGTTGTGAGATCTTTTCTGATCACAAGAGTCTAAAGTATATCTTCACACAGCCTGATCTAAACCTTCGTCAGAGGAGGTGGATTGAAACAATCAATGATTTCGATTTGACCATCAACTACACCCCGGGCAAAGCCAATGTCATGGCAGATGCTCTCAGCCGAAAAGCGTATGTCAACAACCTCATGGTGGAAGAACAACAGCCTCTCTTGGGCGAGGAATTCCGCAAGCTCAACCTTGAAATTGTGGATCAAGGTTATCTTCTGAACCTTCTAGCAACACCTCTTTTGGAAGAAAAGGTCCGTTCCATTCAGCTTGGTGATCCTTACACTAAAAAGATCATCTCCAACATTCAGCTTCCGAAGTATGAGTCTTTCCACGTTGAAGATCAAGGCACTCTTTTCTTTGAACACCGGATGTTTGTTCCGAACTACCCGGGTTTAAGAGAGCAAGTTCTCAAGGAGGCGCATGATTCTGTTCTTTCTATTCACCCTGGCAGCACTAAGATGTACATGGACTTGAAAACACAATATTGGTGGCCTGGTTTGAAACGATATTGTGCCAAGTATGTCTCGGAGTGTGATGTCTGTCGCAGAGTTAAAGCTGTCCATCAGAAACCTTCCGGTCTTCTACAACCATGGAAGCCTCCGGAATGGAAATGGGAGAAAGTAGAGATGGACTTTATCACTGGTTTTCCAAGGTCGCAGAAGGGCAACAATGCAATCTTTGTTGTCATTGACAGGCTTTCCAAAGTAGCCTACTTCTTTCCAGTCAAGGAAACAATTTCTGCAATTCAGTTGGCTGAGCTCTATATCAACAGAATTGTCTCTCTGTATGGAGTTCCTCTTGAGATCAGTTTAGACCGTGGAAGCATCTTCACTTCCAAGTTCTGGGGAAGTTTCCAAAATGCTTTGGGAACAAAACTAAACTTCAACACAGCTTACCACCCTCAGTCGCAAGCACAAGTTGAAAGGATCAATCAGATTCTCGTTCGGCATGAAGTGGGAAGAATGTCTTCCTTATGCTGAATTCTCTTACAACAACAGTTTCTAGAAAAGTCTAAAGATGGCACCATTTGAGGCTCTTTATGGTCGCAAATGCAGAACTCCGATTGGTTGGTCGGGCGCAGGTGAAAGAACATTGTTTGGCCCTGACATTGTAACTCAAGCGGAGGAGAAAGTTCACACCATTCTCGAAAATCTGAAGATTGCTCAAAGTCGCCAGAAGAGCAATTATGACAGAAAGCACATGGACATGGAGTATGTCCCTGGTCATCTCGTTTACCTTCGTGTCACTCCCATGAGAGGCACGCACCGTTTTTGTATCAAAGGAAAGCTGGCTCCTAGATACATCGGTACTTTCAAAATTCGTGGAAGAAGAGGTGAAGTTAATTATGCTCTTGAGCTCCCTGAACAACTCGAAGTCCATGATGTTTTCCACATCTCTCAACTCAAGAAGTGCTTCAAGGATCCCGGCAGGACCGTGGACCATGAACTCATCAATCTCCAAGAAGATCTTTCTTATCAAGAACACCCCGCAATAATTCTTGAAGTCGCAGAAAGAAGGACTCGCAACAAGTCCATCAAGTTCTGCAAGGTGCAGTGGTCGCACCATTCCGTTGATGAAGCCACCTAGGAACGTGAAGATGAGCTCCGTGCCAAGTACCCTACCCTCTTTGAGTCTTCTTCTTCTTCCTAGAATCTCGGGGCGAGATTCCTGTTTAGTGGGGGAGAGTTGTAGCATCCCAATTGTCTAACAATTGTAATGCTACTTGGTCTAGTAAGATAATGGCTACTTCCTATATATAATTGTGGCATCATAATTATATCATGCTCATGTCATCATGCCACCTTGCATTTGAGCATCATATAAAACTCTTTTTCTTTTGGTTCTTCTCTCACATGCATTATTAATTGAATTTGCCTCTTGATATTGTATTTGGTTATTGATATATTGTCTAAATGCCCAAGTTGAGTTGGGGGCATATCTTTTATTCACCTCCATTATCTTTTCTTTTCACCACTTTATAATTCCACCATCCTACTAGTCGATGAGCTTGCAATTCTTTTTCTTTTGATTTTATCCTAGCTCATGTGGTGGGGTGGATCTAATCCTACTTATCTTTTGCTTGGCTTTTATTCCACTTCTGGGAAATGCATAAGAATAATGCCATCATATTATTATTGTTTTCACAAAATAAATCATGGCATTATTATTTTTGCATGGGCCATGCAAAAGTACCACCACCTTTTATCCCATGGGTTTTGCCTTTGACTTTAGTGGTTATTTCTTTGTGAACCATCTCCTTCCATTCCACCATTTCCATATCCTCACCCGCATCTCTTTCTTTTATTTTATTTTCTCCATGCATGATCATATGAGACTCTTTCCACATATCTGTTTTCTCCCTCTTTCTTTCTTGTTTCTCTTCCACCTTAGCTCAAGCTAGATCAAGCTCCATGTTCCTCTTGGTTTGGTCTCATAAACAAATTTTAAAATCTAAATACCTAATAAAAATCTAAACCTAGCTCCTCTCTCTATTCTTCTCCTAACCTAATTCTACTAAACCCTAACATTAACCTCACCTCTCTCTCTCTATCTCTCTCTCTACCATGAAGGCCACCTGACCCCCTCTCTCTCCCTGGCCCACACCTCAGCTAACCCTACACCGCTCTCTAACCTAAACAAAACCCTAACCCGAGGCTACCATCTACCTAGCCCGAGCTACCCCTCTCCTCTCTCTCTTCTCTCTTCCTGCCATGAGGGCCCCTCCATCCGAGCCTCCCCCTGCCTGTCCCTCTCTCCCAGCCAAAACCCCACCTGCAGCCACCCAGGGCTCGACCACGTGAGGAGGAGAGAAAAGGTGGCACCCGAGCCACCTTTAACCACCCTGATTCCCCACGGCTCCCTCTCCTCTCTCTCCCTCTCTCTTTACCCTCCCCCACACGCCTCCTGGCAGCTCCTAGATCCACTCCAAAGCCTACCTCGCCTTCCCCTTCTTCCTCGCCGACGCCAGCTTCCGCCGCCGTCTACCTCTGCTCCTCTTCGTTCCAGCCGGCATGCACGTCGTGGAGTTGGCCTGGGCGACCGAGAAGACCGCCCTGCTGCCCCCCCTACGCGCCAACATGGACGAGAAGCCCCAGCACCGCCGGATCCTGCGCCTCACCGTCCGAAACCCTAACGCCGGGGAGCGCCTGCGTCATCGTCGATCCGCCGCGCTTCTCCCCGATCTTACCCCACCGGCCAACCCACGGTGAGCCTCTCTCCCTCCCTAACATGCTCCGCCTCGCTGTCGCCGTCTAGCGCCGCCACTCTTTCCGTCGGACGGTCTCAGTGCGTCGCCGCTCGCCATTGTCTGCAAGCTTTCCGCGCCGCAGCGAGCCTTACCTAGGCCCCAAACCCTCTCCTGTCAACTCCCCTAGCCCTGCCGCACTGGCTAGCCCCCTCAGCGCGGGCGCCCACGACCCGGGTTCGATCCCCTGCTCTGTGCTGCACGCTGATTTCCGTCAGACCGAAGAGAACGAAGAACAGTACGGGCCTGTGGTAGTTTTACAAAAGCCCCCTCTTTTTATTTTCGCTCTCAGCCCGCGGTGCCTCGTGGCCCACTAGTCAGCCACCCTGGCAATCTTGCCGAAAACCCCCCAGGTTCCTCGGGCCGTAACCTGCGGTCCAGCTTGTCCCCACTTGTCAGCCCCTGCAGTTCCTACCGCTGTCACGTGGGCCTCTAGCCGCTGGCCCTGCCTGTCAGCCTCAGTGGCTGGCTAAGCCGCGGTAGAAAAGGATTTTCCTGCGCGCGCGTGCCCTGCCAGCCGCTGGCCCACCCGTCAGCGGCTGTGGCTAGATTTGCCTGGGTGACCAAAGTTTTCTGGCTGTCTGTTTTAATTAAACCTTTTCCAAAATTGATTTAAATTCAAATTCAAATCAGATTTAAATAACTTTTCAAATATAAATCCAAATAATACAAATAATATATGTTTTGGAATCAGAAAAATGTGAGGAATTCAAATATTACATTCAAGTCTGCCTGCCTTGAGGTGACCCGGCCAGCTTTCGATTTGACCTTGCCATACCTCGGCTAACTCGGCCTCTATACCCCGGCGTGACCCTACCCGGGGGTATCCCCCCAACATTAGTCCCCGAAGCTGGTGCGGTCTTAGCAACTTCAGCTGCTAAGGCCACTGCAGGTTCAATCTTTTTACTCCCTTTTCCAAGTTACTCGGTAGCTTGGATCCCGCGGTGTAGCATTCCCTTGGCACATTCCGAGTTATCACTCGCTGGCCGGGCTATCCTTTAGTTTTCCGGGTTATCCTTCCTTCTCTCATAAGCTTCCCCACGTCCCACGTGGAGGGTAATCATTATCTTGCCTCATTTTAAGGGCCTGCGCTAGTTACTGTTCTTATTGTCAGGGGTTACTGCTGCAAATGTCACGTCGCAGCTACCTCCTCGTTAACTGCATCACCACGTCACATTGTGGGATCCCCTGTTTCCAGTGGCCCTTCCTATGGCTTGCCTCTGATTGGCTGATCTGGCTAATACACGGCCACACCATGTGGCCTCGATGCACAGGACGATCCCACTACCCACTGCTGGGGCGTGGTTAAATAGGGGTGGGGGCGCGCCCCTTGGGTGTTTTCCCCTTCTCGCGCCCCTTAGCCTCTCTTCTTCTTCTTCCTCCTTGCGACAACGCCGCCGCTGCCGCTTCTGCTCCACAGGGCCGCCACCGCACCGTGCTTCTTCGCACTAGCCTCGCTGCCGCTCCCTTGCTTCTTCAACATCACGGGTCGCGCCAATCCAAGCCTCTGCCCCCACCTCCAATTAGGCCGGTGTGGACAGTGACCTTGAGATGACTGAGGAGGAGCTCGCCATCGTCGAGGAAGAGATGGAGGAGGAGGGCGAAACATTGGAGCGCGGTGCCTGGGCCGGTTCATGGGTGTGCCAAGACGATCTTGACTGGCTCTACCGCACCCGCCGCATCCCCGAGGGCGTGATTTTCCGCCTCGCCTCCGAGGAGCTCGCTCCCTCACCCAATCCATGTGAGTTCGTCGTCTTCCTTTCTCACTTCCAGCGCGGCTTTGGCCTGCCAGTGTGTGACTTCTTCCACGATTTCGTCAACATCTATGAACTCCAACCTCACCATCTTCCGGCAAATGCCATTACATCCCTCTCCTCCTTCGCATCTGCCGTAGAAGGATACCTCGGCCTGTGGCCTACCAAAGAGCTCTGGATCCGGTTCTTCGGTCTGCGAAGGAACGTAGTCCCGGATAAGGAGCGTGCCCTAGAGGACAAGCACCTGACCCAATGTGGTGCAGCTTCCATCTCACCCCGGAAACAATCTATCTTCCCCCGGGTCACGGGGCTTGAATCTTGTAAGGGCTGGGCCCAGACATTCTTCTACGTGAGGAATGGCACGGATGAGGATCTGATCCGGCTGCGCCCCTTTGCGATGGGTCCTCCTAATCCGGCTCTTTGGGACCGGGTTCCCAAGAAACCAACTGTCCTGGCGAATCAAGTTAACAAGCGGTTCAAGGAACTGAAGGACTTGGTGCTGAGCAACGAGGATGTGATGATCACGTTTGTCCACAGCCGGATTTCCCCCCTTCAGAAGCGCACACACAAACTCTGCCATATGAGCTGGCGACTTGACCCCAACCGGACCTCCTCCTTCGAGTTAAGCAACGCTGCGATCTTCCGCCGGATCAAGGACCTCTTCATGACCGATAAGGACTTCAACGCTGAGTGGGAGTGGGGGCTGGAGCATTACTGTCGGGACAAGCCTCCTCCTGCGGTAATTCTCTTTACCCAATCCTTCTCTGAGTTATATCCTATGTCAGAGCATGCTATTTATTTGATCCCTTTACATTTTCCTTTTAGTTGTTTCTTTAGTAGACCCTCGAAGATGGCACCGAGCCTTCCCTCAAATGGGGGAAGGATCGACTTGTCTCAGACGAGGAGAAGCCGGATCAGGAAATGTTCCTGCCTACCCCGGACGCAACCAAGCGACCCTCTGGTAACTTCTCTTCCTTAAGGAATTGGCCTGACGATGAGGATGATTCCGACATTGAAGTGGTGGAGGTATTTAACCCGGTGCCCCTTTCTTATGCGTTTCCGGCTTCAGCTAACCCGGCTGCGCAGATCCATGAAGATCCCCCTCTCGCTACTGGTGAGCCGGTTCCTGCCGCGTCTAAGAAACAGGCCGCTACCTCAGCTGCTTCTTCCAAGCCTCCCCAAGCAACCAAAGAGCGGAAGAAGTCCACTGACAAGGCCTCCACCAAGCCTCCGACTAAGGCCATAGTCCGGAGAGCTCGAAAGCCCAGGGAGCCTTTGACTTCTGACGAGTAAGTCACTTGTTATAACTTGTCCAATTCTCTACTTCATGCTTCTCTGTCAATACGCCTTTATTTTTGTTGTAACATGTTATTCGTTGTTTGATTCGACAGGGCTGCGATGGAGGTTCCCCAGGGCGGCTCTAGTATTGCCTCCTCTTTCCGGCGCACCCCATCTCCCCCTCGTGGTGATGACACACGCCAACTGAGCCCAATTCACGAGGGTTCAGCGGCTGCTCCGTGTCATAGCCCACCTCGTCCAGAGGAGGGCAACCTCGGAGCAGGGGAAAGTGGCACGGCTGAGGTAGCGGATGCTCCCAGCTCTTCATCGGCTTGGCCGCAGCCCGTCACTTCCGAGGTACCAGCAGCAACTGCGGCACCCCCATCAACAATAGCAACATTACAAGTATCAGCACCAATACCACCAGCAGCACCAGCAGCATCGGCAGCACCATCAGCAACACAAGCACCAGCACCAACACCAACTCCTTCTTCCTCGTCCGAGTCTTCCAAGACTCGGCGAGAAGACCCCGCTAGCACCAAGGCTGCACCCAAGTCCAAATCTGCACCACCAGCCTCAGCCTCCCAACAACAACCCAAGGCTAAGAAAGCTTCTGGTGCCACCAAGCCAACATCCATCGAGGCTGGACAGCGCACGCTCGCTTCCATGCTTCCGAAGAGAGATGCCTCCTCCGGGTCAGCTAGCAGCAAGCAACTTTCACTACATACCATCCCTGCTGCCACCCAAGTTGCGAGGAGGGAGGCCAACGCCAAAGGCTTGGTTGCGCCTCACATGCTTAGTGGGGAGAGCTATCCTCAAGCTTTGATTGAATACGTTGACAATTGGAACAAAGCAGAGTTCGTCGATCCAAACGGCAATCTCCCGGAGAAGTTTGGACCCGCTGAATTCAGCGCACAAATGAACACAACAACCAAGGCTATCAACATTGCTGACCGGATGATGGCGTTATGCTACTCTATCTTTTCCTTAATACGCACAAGTACTTAGAGACATATCCATTAGTCCCCGAGCCTCCTGAGGAGTAACTTGTTACTCGACCGGATGCTCCTTAGAGAACTAGCGTAGCTCCTTAGTAGCTTCGAATATGCACACACCTAGAGCCGGGTTAAGTTCCACTTGGCCCGGATTTTGTACACTTCGAATATGCACACACCTAGAGCCGGGTTAAGTTCCACTTGGCCTGGATTTTGTACACTTAGAATATGCACACACCTAGAGCCGGGTTAAGTTCCACTTGGCCCGGATTTTGTACACTTCGAATATGCACACACCTAGAGCCGGGTTAAGTTCCACATGGCCCGGATTTTGTACACTTCGAATATGCACACACCTAGAGCCGGGTTAAGTCCCACTTGGCCCGCATTTTTTACACTTAGAATATACACACACCTAGAGCCGGGTTAAGTTCCACTTGGCCCGGATTTTGTACACTTCAAATATGCACATAGCTGAGCCAACCTTGCTCTTTTCAGATCACTACCAATCGTCGAAGTGCTGAGTTTCAGCGCCTCTGTAGCATCCCAATTGTCTAACAATTGTAATGCTACTTGGTCTAGTAAGATAATGGCTACTTCCTATATATAATTGTGGCATCATAATTATATCATGCTCATGTCATCATGCCACCTTGCATTTGAGCATGATATAAAACTCTTTTTCTTTTGGTTCTTCTCTCACATGCATTATTAACTGAATTTGCCTCTTGATATTGTATTTGGTTATTGATATATTGTCTAAATGCCCAAGTTGAGTTGGGGGCATATCTTTTATTCACCTCCATTATCTTTTCTTTTCACCACTTTATAATTCCACCATCCTACTAGTCCATGAGCTTGCAATTCTTTTTCTTTTGATTTTATCCTAGCTCATGTGGTGGGGTGGATCTAATCCTACTTATCTTTTGCTTGGCTTTTATTCCACTTCTAGGAAATGCATAAGAATAATGCCATCATATTATTATTGTTTTCACAAAATAAATCATGGCATTATTATTTTTGCATGGGCCATGCAAAAGTACCACCACCTTTTATCCCATGGGTTTTGCCTTTGACTTTAGTGGTTATTTCTTTGTGAACCATCTCCTTCCATTCCACCATTTCCATATCCTCACCCACATCTCTTTCTTTTATTTTATTTTCTCCATGCATGATCATATGAGACTCTTTCCACATATCTCTTTTCTCCCTCTTTCTTTCTTGTTTCTCTTCCACCTTAGCTCAAGCTAGATCAAGCTCCATGTTCCTCTTGGTTTGGTCTCATAAACAAATTTCCGCGCCGCAGCGAGCCTTACCTAGGCCCCAAACCCTCTCCTGTCAACTCCCCTAGCCCCGCCGCACTGGCTAGCCCCCTCAGCGCGGGCGCCCACGACCCGGGTTCGATCCCCTGCTCTGTGCTGCACGCTGATTTCCGTCAGACCGAAGAGAACGAAGAACAGTACGGGCCTGTGGTAGTTTTACAAAAGCCCCCTCTTTTTATTTTCGCTCTCAGCCCGCGGTGCCTCGTGGCCCACTAGTCAGCCACCCTGGCAATCTTGCCGAAAACCCCCCAGGTTCCTCGGGCCGTAACCTACGGTCCAGCTTGTCCCCACTTGTCAGCCCCTGCAGTTCCTACCGCTGTCACGTGGGCCTCTAGCTGCTGGCCCTGCCTGTCAGCCTCAGTGGCTGGCTAAGCCGCGGTAGAAAAGGATTTTCCTGCGCACGCGTGCCCCGCCAGCCGCTGGCCCACCCGTCAGCGGCTGTGGCTAGATTTGCCTGGGTGACCAAAGTTTTCTGGCTGTCTGTTTTAATTAAACCTTTTCCAAAATTGATTTAAATTCAAATTCAAATCAGATTTAAATAACTTTTCAAATATAAATCCAAATAATACAAATAATATATGTTTTGGAATCAGAAAAATGTGAGGAATTCAAATATTACATTCAAAATATTGTTTGAACACTTTAAAATTTCGAGATGATTAAAATTACAATAAAATGCCCTTTTCCTTAATTAATTAATAACTTTAATTCTACAACTCCAAATTTGGCAAATAATATGTCTAAATCGATCACGCGACGAGCCCGTTCTATTTATGCAGTCCTTGCTCTGATTTGAAGCATGCATCATGTGATTATTAAAAATCTGAAATGTTTATGACAATAAAACTTGGTTAAATAAATAGTAAAACGCTTTATTTCTTGTATCCACACCTCACCTTTGCCATGCTACTTTAATGCCATGCAAATTGTGCATCATTCATCATGGCATTCTTGTTTGCTTGTCGCATTTAAATCCATATGCTTGTGCACTTTATTTATGTTGGCCCTTGTTTGTTCGGTTCTTCTTCGAATAGACGCCCAGCAGGAGAATTACCAAGAATCACAGGAGTACTACCTAGATCCATCTCTCGCCTCAACTGAGCTGCCAGGCAAGCACTACCACATGCTTGCATACATATAGTACCTAATGCCTCTATCTTATTCTTGCATCACTGAGTCGCGATTGCATTGAATTGAATCCCAAGTACTGCATAGCCTTTACTTTTAAACCCCACCGAAGCTTGTTCCTCCATCCCATGAGCCATTACTACAGGAGTTGTTTGAGCCATGCGAGTCGTAGAAAAGCATGTGTAGGGTATGTGAGTGTCTGATGATTAACGAGGTACCTAAACAACATAACCTGAGTAGTAGTGGGATAACTAATGAAAGAGGCACCGGTGAGCAATATCTGCTATTTGGTTTTTCATGCTCACTTGTGTCCCGTAGGACCCCGAGTACTTGATTCCTGTTCCTTGATTATTCGCACTATCCACATCCGGGAGGCCTTATGGACCCCCCTGAGCCAGAGCTTGATTCATTCTTATTTCTTGGGGCCACAAAGTAGTTTGGGGCTTTATTACTATCCTGTACTTATGCCATGTTACTGCTTTATTGAGATTGTGCGTGGAGCACCTGTACTGTTTCGGATCGTGGAATGTTTTCGCGGTATCGACAAGCCCAGTAACACTTTCAGGTTCCCAGTCGTTTACAGCCATTGACACAAACCTTGGGTCCGTCTCGGAGCCGGCCAACTTCGTCGCGGGTAGCTTAATGGGGTGCCCCCCTGAAATATTTCTGAATTCTGTGATTGCTTTGTCGTGAATGCCTCGTTGGGTTTTGATTTGGTTTTTCCGAGGTTGATCAAGTGTGTGTTGCTATTCGTGCACCCCTGCAGGGTAAATCTTTCTGAAAGCCGTGTCCGCGGTTATGGACGACTTGGAGCACAGTTTCTCGATCATAAACAAGTATAACTAAAGTACCGCTTTTAATTTGACTAAGTACTTGACTAGTAAGTAGTGCAATACTCATGGAATGGTTAATAAAACTGCCAACGGATGATGGGGGTTGTTCGTCCGCTTCCTCGTTGGTAAGCGAGGAGGAGGATGGATCTGTTAATTATACTGTTATAACTGTTGTTCTTAATTCACGGACTTCCGTCTATCATTGGTTAGGCGGAAGGTTAGCGAGTATCTGTAGAATTGTTAGGTATTATCTTTTGCTGCAATTGCGTCACCCCAGGTTGTGTCCCCTTTAGCGGCATAAAGACTTGCTGAGTACCCCTAGGGTCTCACACGATAAATTGTTTGATTCAGATGAACAGGTGTACCCGCAAGATGGATACTGGGTGGAAGAGACATATGGTGTTGGCAACGATCATTCGGTGTAGAGATTCCGGGAACGGGGATCCGTGAGATCTGTGGGCGGGATGTGTTTATTTATGGGGCATCTTATGCCGATTTGCTTCTTATCCGTACTCGGATCTTGTTTTCCGCTTCCGCCTGATACTCTGATGTGTGATGTATGAGGAGCTATCCTAAATTATTATATCTATCTAGGACATTTGAATCTTGCCGTATGGCGTTGCAATATTTCTATTTCTTTTAGATGGAATGGCTCTGAGGACTGTTGTATGTGGCTTGCATACATACTCATTTGTGTATGTAGTTGATCCCTTCGCCTGCCGATTACGCCGCTCGTTCTTGTCCCATTGTCTAAAAGTGGTTAGGACGGCCGAAAGGTCTACCGTGAGTGGCCCTGGGCCCCACCGTACTATTTTAACCACTTTCGTTCATCCAGGCATGTAACTAAGAGCGTAATTCACCGAGGTAGTTACAATTGGTATCAGAGCCATCCCGCCCTTCAGGGTCTCAGCCAAAATGGTCGTTGTCAAGGATGATGAACTTGCCAAGCTCAAAGCAGAGATGAAAAAACTCAAAGAGCTCCACAAGACTGAGATGGACAAGGCTGGCCAAGACTTCACAGAGGAGCAAGAACGTCTCAGCCTTCAACTTGCAAAAGATCAAGATCTACTGAAGGAAGCCAACGTCAAGCTTGACTCAGCAAATGTTGAACTTGAACAGCTCTGGAAGAGGTGTGCTGATTGCACCAAAGAGCTGACCCGGATCCATAGTCATATCTCTCGTAAGCTCTTTTCCTTCAGCTGACATGTATTTCCCTGGGTTAAACTCTTTTACTTATCTCACTTGTTCTGTTTTTAGGCAAATTTCCAGAGGGCGATGTCATTGCATCTACTGCCGTTGCCAAGTTTCGTCAGTAGAGGGGTACCCCAACTGGTCCTGGCTCTGAGGGTTTTCCTTATGACATGGAGGGCATGTTGGTCAGCTTATCCTCCCGAATTGAAATTATCAAGAACTATGGTTCGGGCATCTTGGATTCAGCCATCCGGATCTTCCACGCACTTTGGCCCGGCGAGGATCCTCCGGAGGGGTCCACTGCTCTGATCAACAAATTGATAGATTGCGAGACCCAGATTGACCTCTAGAGGGAATCCACCGCACGTGCCAGAGCTGAGACTATCCTCCATTTTGTGCTCTCCTAGTATGAAAAGCTAGATTTGAAGGTTCTCGAGCGCCTGCGCACTGGGTCCAGGTGGTCAAGTGATCCGGATTGGATTGCTCGGCGCAAGGCTTATGCCCACAACCTTACTCAATTTGCCCCTGTCCATCAATGGAATGAAGGATCAAGCTTCCTCGACGCCGTGGATGATGAGTACGTCGAAGATGGTTCGGGTGAAGAGGACGAAGCCTCAGATCTCGAAGACACCGAAGATGATGACGAGACTGAAGCCGGAGTTCCACCTGCTGGCGACGAGTTACCTCCTACTGCTGCTGCTCCTTGAGCATAAAAAACACTTTGAAATTTATCAGATTCCCGGTATGCCGGGTGCAGATGTATTAAGCATACTGATCATGTTTTACTACTAAGTTGTTCACACCGGATTAACTTGGGCGTAGTCCCCGAGTTTCATTTTCTTGTTTCTTCAATTTCATGGCTCGACTCACGTCTACCTTGATTCGGTTTTGTGACTTACGAGTCCGAGTTTCAAAAAATGACTTAACAATACTTGGAAACTTTAGGATTAGCTCAAAATAACCCAGCATGGTAAAGGTAAAGTAAACATAGGGTTAGTCCGAACAATAAATGTCGGCTTGATTACGTTCTTTTCCTCAGTCGTTTTTCGTGTGCTTCACAATTCCAAACTTGTTCTCTTGCTTGCCATGAAGCCAATTCTTGTTGGACAGCAGCAAGTCGAAGAGTTGAGTTTTTGGTGCTCACACACTACTAATCCGCCTTTGGCAAAAGCAACTTAAGCCAGCCGACATAAAAATAAATAACAAACACAGAAGACAACAAATATTTTTAAGGTAGTCCCCAAGTTACTGCTCGAGGTGCCACGATTTCATTGATAAACTCATTGCCGGCATAGATACCGACATACGAGATACTCGGATACATACACTTCTTTGTTAAGTGTAGAATGGACGAAGTAGGGCTACATTCCATGGACACTTAGATTCCTCGCCAGACCTGTCCGCCTTGTTCTTCTCCTGCGGTTGTGCATCAATGAGATAATAAGACTCATTGTGCAATGCTTTGCTTACAATGAATGGCGCTTCCCATGGGGGGGATAACTTATGCATGCCAGCAGTACGTTGTACCAGCCGGAGTACCAGATCATCTTCTTGGAAGACTCGGGGGTTTATTTTCCGGCTATGATAGCGTCGGAGATTTTGCTGATATATGGCGGATTTGGACAATGCCAATTCTCTCACTTCTTCCAGCAGATCAACATCATTTTGCCGGGCTTCTCGCACTTCGGCTTCTATGTATTGGGTGACTCTAGGCGAATCATGCTGTATGTCGGCTGGTAATACAGCTTCTACCCCATATACCAGAAAAAATGGCGTATAGCCTGTTGATCGATTCGGGGTTGTTCTTAAACTCCACATTACCGCTGGTAGTTCTTCTATCCAACACCCCTCTGATCTTTGCAGCAGCTCAATGAGCCGGGGTTTTATGCCGGATAATACCAATCCGTTGGATCTTTCCACTTGTCCGTTCGATGCGGGGTGAGCTACTGAAGCAACGTCCAGCCGGATCTTCTTATCCTAGCAGAATCGCGCAAATGCTCCTTCAGCAAAATTAGTGCCGTTATCTATTATGATATTATGAGGGTAGCCATATCTCAGGATGATATCTTTGAGGAATGACACGGCTGTAGCCCCATCACATTATCTTATCGGCTTTACTTCTATCCATTTGGTAAACTTGTCAACCATAACAAAGATATGGGTCATATTTGCTCTTGCTGGCTTAAATGAGCCAACCATATCCAAACACCATATGGCAAATGGCCAGGTAATTGGTATGGTCTTGAGCTCTGACATTGGCATGTGTGTCTTGGTAGCATACCTCTGACAACCATTGCATTTTCTTACTAGATCCTCTGCTTGCTCCAAGGAACTTGGCCAGTAAAACCCATGCCGGAAAGCTTTTGCTACTAAGGCTCTAGATGAGGCGTGATGCCCACATTCCCCCTGATGTATATCTCGGAGGATGTCAAGCCCTTCTCCCGGGTCAACACATCATTGGAGGACATTCGTGACACTCCTTTTGTATAGCTCTGCGTTGATAATCGTGTATGCCTTTGCACGCCTCTGAATTTTCCTTGAAAGTACTTCCTCATTGGGCAAAGAACCATCATTCAGGAACTGGAATATGTGCAGTGCCCAAGCTGGTATGGCTCGCACCGGAAACACATCCTCGTCAATTTCCATTTGATCCACCGACATAACCTCTGCCAGATCACGCTGCGCAGTCCCCGGGTTTTGCGAAGTAGTCCCTGGGTTTTCCGAAGCAGTCCCTGGGTTTCTTGAACCACTTCCCACATCAATTTCCATGGGCACAGCTCCGGACTCCAGATTGGCCGGTATATAGATTGACTCGGATTCTAGGGATGGCCTGATAGATATCTTTCTGAGGTGTTCTAGTGCTACACCTTGTGGGATCGCTTGTCGAGTTGATCCGAGATTCGACAGTACGTCGGCAGCCTCATTTTCCAGCCGAGGTACACGGTGAAACTCATATCCCTCGAAGTATCCTAATATCTTCTGCACATGAAATCGGTATAATGCCATGTTTGCATCCAAAGCATCCCACTGCCCTGAGACTTGCTGAACCACCAAATCCGAGTCACCGAAGCACTGGATCCGACGTATTCCAATTTCTTTTGCTACTTTGAGTCCATGCACAAGTGCTTCATATTCTGCAACATTGTTTGATGCTGCGAAGTGGATCTGCAGCACATATTTCAGCTGGTCTTTCTTGGGAGAGGTAAGCACAACTCCGACGCCTAACCCGGTTTTCGTTTTTGATCCGTTAAAATGCATTCTCCAGTAATTCAGATCTAGCAACGGTGGTTCATATTGCATCTCGGCCCAATCTACGAAAAAGGCAGCCACTACCTGAGACTTGATCGCATCTCTTCTGTCAAATTGTGGAGCATAAGGGGCTAGCTCAATTGTCCATTTTGCAATCCGGCTGCTTGCATCCTTGTTGCTCATTACCTCAGATATGGGGGCTTCACATATCACTTTGATGGGATGCTCTTCAAAATAATGCTTTAGCTTCTTTGCCGCCATATACACACCATATGCCATCTTCTAATAGTGAGGATAATTTTGCTTTGATGCTAATAATACCTCACTCAGGTAATAGACTGGCCTTTGCACTGACTTACCCTCCTCGTCGTGCTCTACCACTATTATTGCACTTATAACTCGGTTGGTTGTGGCTATGTAGAGCAACATTGGCTCTTTTGATAGTGGAGAGGCTAACACCGGTGCAGTAGCTAGAATTTTCTTTAACTCAATGAAGGCTTTGTTGGCCTGCGGCGTCCATATGAACTTATCCGATTTTTTCATTAGTTGATAGAGAGGCAGTGCCTTTTCTCCCAACCGACATACAAACCGACTTAAGGATGCCAAGCAACCAGTGAACTTCTGCACATCGTTAAGCACTTCGGTAATTCCATTTGCTCTATGGCTCGGATTTTAGTTGGGTTAGCTTCGATACCTTGGCTGGAGACAAGAAATCCGAGTAATTTTCCAGCCGGGACACCGAAGGTACACTTCTCCAGGTTAAGCTTCATTCGGAACCTCCTTAGGTTCGTGAATGATTGCCTGATATCATCAAGGAGCGTTTTTGCTTTCCTTGGTTTTTATAACCACATCGTCAAAATATACTTGCACATTTCGACCAATTTGATCGTGTAGGCATTTCTGCATACATCTTTGATACGTTGCCCCTGCATTACGTAATCCAAAAGGCATAGTGAGATAGCAATAAGCCCCGTATGGGGTGCTAAATGCAGTCTTTATTTGATCATCTGGGTTCAGTGGTATCTGGTGGAAACCAGAATATGCATCTATGAACGACAATAACTCACACCCCGCAGTAGAATCTATGACCTGATCTATCCTTGGCAATGGGAATGGATATTTTGGGCATGCCTTATTCAGGTTCGTGTAATCGATGCACATACGCCAAACCACTGCCACATTCGGATCATCTTTCTTCTTTTCCACCAGCACCGGATTAGATAGCCAATCCGGGTAAAGTACTTCCATGATGAACCCGGCTGCGAGGAGCCGAGCTATCTCATCTCCAATGACTTTTCTCCTGTCTTCGGCGAAGCGGCGGAGAGGTTGCTTCACCGGCTTTGCTCCAGGTCTCACATTCAAAGAGTGCTCGGCCAACTCCCTCGGAACACCTTGCAAGTCCTATGTGGACCAAGCAAAGATACCCGATTCTCACGGAGGAAGTTTACGAGCTCGCTTTCCTATTTGTCAGTTAACCCGCACAAATTGTTACGGTGCGCTCTGGGAACATATCATTAACAGGTACTTTCTTTGTATCCTTTGTTGCTTGAAAAAAGACACTTCCATGCGGGTTACTCATTGCCGGCATGTACTGCTGCGCAGACTGAGCCAATGCCAATACTTCCTGGATCTTCCTTTTTTCTTGCGCGATCACGAGTGACTCGGCTAGGTTAGACCTGGCTGAAGCACACTCAATGGAACGTCGGAAATCCCCAGCTATGGTAATTACTCCATTTGGCCCAGGCAACTTCATCTTCAGGTAACTGATGTGAGTACTTGCAATAAACTTGTTCAGGGCTGGCCTGCCGAGTAACGCGTGATATGTGCTTTCTAAGTTCACAACCTCAAACTCCAAATTCTCAGTTCGGCAATTATCCCTTGTGCCGAATAACACATCAACCCAGACTTTTCCAATGGGTTCACAGGAGATACCAGGTACAATGCCATGGAAAGTTGTCCTTGTAGCTTGGAACATGTTCTCCGAGATACCCAACTTACGCATTGTATCCACGTATATGATATTGATGCTGCTGCCATTGTTGATCAGCACCTTGGAGAACCTCACGTTGATATTTTGCCCGATGAACGTTGGGTCCAGCACTAGTGCATAGGAACCAGGACTCAGCATGATCCTGGGATGGTCCTTGATACTCTAGGTAATTTGCTGATCAGACCAAGGCATATACCTCGTCACCGCAGGCATAACCGCATTCACCTCCATATGTTGGCGTTGCATGCTCTTTCTATCCGTTTCCTCCGTGGTAAACACAGAGTAACTCTGGTGATGCTCTCTATATTCATTTCTTCCCTCACTACCGGGATATCTTTGATCTGGATGATGCTGGTTTTCCACCTGATGCACTGCATCCCTTCTCTCATGATTCTCATACCTCGGCGGAGGTGGTGGCAACATTAACTGTTGCGTATTTGCTCCGGAGAGCAGTTGCTGCCTAGGTAACTCCTGCCGAGGTTGATCATTCCGAGGTGCCTGAGCATTCCCCGAGCCACTTTGCTCTATCTTTCTCATCCACTCACATTGGCGGGTCGTATGACCCGCTGGGTTACGCGGATTTGGCGTGTTAAATTTGCACGGCTGATCCAGCATTGCCTCATACGTATACCTCGGCCGGTCTTTCTTTTCTTGCCACTGTCTCTTTTGCTCGGGAGTCCAAGTTTTCTTGCCATCATTTCTCGGAGTCCACTATTGCCCTCCAATTTTTTGACGCTGATTACTCCCTGCTTCGGGTTGATCTTGATTTAGAGCAGCAACTTGTTGCGAACTATACCTGTAATCCGGTCTATCATCTCTTCTCTTACCCCGGTAGTCATTTCGCCGGGATTATCCGGCTCTATCTCGCTGGTAGTACTCCTCATTTGACTCGTTTGACATTAGCCGGGGTTGAGTTGGATCACCCAAAGCATACGAATCAGCAATCCGGATTGTCTCTGCCAGTGTAGTTGGCATATCCCTTTGTAACCTTTGCAAAATCATGCTTGCATATCTACAGCCTTGTGCAAACCAAGATATGGCCTGAGATTTAATCACGCCTTCACATGAGTTTCTCACATTGCACCAGCAAGTTAGGAATTCCCGGTCTGTTTCATTTGGTCTCTGCTTGCACATCGCTAAGGTTTGTGGCCTATTTGGCCTCTGATACGTGCTTGAGAAGTTACTGACAAACATTTCCTCAAAATCTAGCCAGCAGTTGATACTTCCGGCTAGTAAATTGTTCAGCCATACCCTTGCTGGCCCCTCCAGCATCTAAGGTACGTATCTCACTGCCCATCTCAAATTGTTTACCGCAATTTTCACTGCCGTTGCATAGTTGATTAACCAATCCTCCGACCTGGTGCTGCCGTCATATGTTTTCGTGCCTCTAGGTAACTGGAAGTTAGGTACCAGAGGCTCTTTCATGATCCGGGGCCCAAAGCACGCTACTCCCGGAGGACCTTGCCCCTCAATTTGCTCCGACCTGTAGAGCCGATCCAGTTTTAACCTGGCGTCATCAGGCAGCAAGCTCCTGCTTCCCAATCTTGACCCTATCACATGATGATCCGGCTTATGGTATCCTACATTCACCATTTCCGAATCACCGTCATTGTATCTGTCTTGTTCTCGTCGAGCACCATTTTGCCGCATACCCTGGCCGGCACTCTGCTCTTGCCGAGGTACATTCTGCTGCTGCTGTTGCCGAGGTTGGTTTTGCCCTGTGCCTACCAAGTTATGCTGTCCGGCATTGCCGTTTTCAGCGTTTCTCTGACCGGCATTGCCTTGGTCACGGTTACCTCGACCAGCTTCACCTCGGCTGACACTTTGTCGATCCTCATTTCCCTGTATTGCTTTTCCTTTCCCTACCCTTGCCGGGTCATACGGGACTATTTGTTTGTTTCTCCTTGCCGAGGTTACCACTTCCTCTCTTCTAGGGCCATCATGTGGGGATGATGCAGCTCCAGCAGATTTCTCCGGGTTACCCACTGCCGAGTAAACGATCTTGGAAGCCCCAGCTCTTGCCGGGTTAGCCCTGAGCAACTATTCATTCTGTCTGTTAGCGATCCGCACTAACTCGTTGACCCTCTCCTGCTGTCTTTGCCGGGCTTCACCTGTCAAACCTACTAGTTCGGATGCAGCCGCATCCGCAGCTCTGAGGTTCTTTGTCAGGGTGCTGTACTTCGGCAGCCCCACGGACATTAGGTTCTCTGATTCTTCAACTCTAGTCTCACCCTCTTTGTTCATTTCACTGATGAGGTTTCTACCTTTTACTTTTACAACATCTACCTTATTTGCTCTTGTGTACTCACGCAGCGTCATGTTCAACGACTGCTGCTATGGGGCTTGCCAAGCTATCTATCGCCTGCTGCAGCATGTTTTCTGGCCTCTCTAGCGGAGAACCTCTAATTTTCCTCGGTGCCTTGGGTGTTACCTCTGGATCTGGTGCCGGGTCCTTGCTCGCGCCAACGTCAGGCGCCGTCACCATCACCTCAGCACAGTTAGGAGAGCGAGCGATACGCGCACCTCGCCTCCTTCAACGACATGCTGCGGATGAACGCATGACACATCGACGCCGACGTAGATCTTGTGGGCGCCAAGCTTGACGAAGAGGCCATTGCGCGGAGGAGTTCGCTTGCCGAAGCTACCAGCATTGTCGGTGACGTAGTCCAGCGCTCCAAAGCGCTGAACGAGCCTAGAGACGATGCGCTCGCCGTTGCCGATGATGCTTCCTGTCTGGATCTTCACTCCTGCTAGTGCCACTGGCCCCACGGTGGGCGCCAACTGTCGTGGTGGTGTCATGGTAGATGCCATGGATAGGCTAAAGGTGGGGCCAATATGCACTAGAGGAATCCAGGGAGGGATAGTGTGGTGATTCCACACACATATGCTTTGTATTCTCCAAGTTCACAAAGTTTACAGATGCTCCTTGAGCTGTATTGGAGAGAGGAGGAAGAAGAAGCTCTCTTACTCTCACCACTACTTTCGCCCCAAGAACCAACTACTTACTCGCCAATCCCTTCTACAGAGGCCCTAGCGCTCCTTATATAGGGGAGGCTAGGTTCCCAGTTAGGGCATACGTGGTGGCATATTCCTGGGGATATGCCTCTCCCAAAATAGCAAACCGACCGGGTCACCTTTTGCCCTCGTAAGCCATGCAGAGGCTACGTAAGCCTCTGCGGTGCCAGCGTTAACCGACATAGGCTGCGTCACCTTTGTCGGCCATGCCTCGCTGGTCCCTCCCTCTGTTCGCGTCACTCATGCTCTAGTGCGCAGAGGTCACCATTTGACCAGTGAGATACCTTCCTTCTCTTGCAAGCCTAGTATAACCCTGCTCAGGCCTGGTTAACCCGGCCATGTGGGTACCTGCATACAAATTACAAATAGCCTGTCGGCATACGACATACGTCGACCGGGACTCAGTTTGGTGGACATCCTCCGGGCCGGGTTACTCGGTAAGTTTGCCTGCCTTGAGGTGACCCGGCCAGCTTTCGCTTTGACCTTGCCATACCTCGGCTAACTCGGCCTCTATACCCCAGCGTGACCCTACCTGGGGGTATCCCCCCAAAATAGCTAATAGTATTTAGGGTTTGTTTGTGCATCACGAGCATCATCCTCTAAAAATGCATGCAAAGAGGAAATTAATAAAACCCTAAACCCTAATCCTCCCCTCTCTTTCTGAAATGCATTCAAAAAGGTTTTGTATTTCTAAAAGTGCCAAAATTAAGGAACCCAAATTGTTACACAGGGTCCCTCATAGTATTTCAAAAATGTTTACAAAGTTTTGCTATTTTGAAATAGCTCAAAATAGATCTGAGTTTGAAAATACAAAGAGAAAAAGAGAAAAAGGTTTTCAGAAAATAAAAATAGAGCAGTAGCCGCAGCAGGCCAGCCCCTCTCCTCTTTCCTCTCTGTACCGCCCACCTGCGCAAGCCAGCCGGCCCACCTGGCCCATCCGCGGCCCACCTCTCGCCCATGCCCCTTCATCCTCTATTCCTGTCGTCTTCCTCCCGAAAAGCAAGCTGCTACCTGGAGCGCCGCCGGCCGTCGATCCCCACCGCCTGCTCTGCGTCGTCCGTCGTGCTCCGAGGAGGAGATAAGGCCACATCGAAGCCCTGTCTCATCCCTATCTTCTTTTCCCCTCCCAGCGATCTCCCTCTCCCATTCCATGAACTACGGAACGCTAGCTCGCCGATAACCGGTAGCCCCAGCCGTTCCCGACCTCGCCGTGCTTCGCCGCAACGCCCTGGAGAACCGCCGTGCTTCGCTGGTCATCCTCCTAGAAGGAATCGAGCCGAGGTGCCCTAAATCGCTGCCGTCAACCGCATCTTCTCCGAGCCCAACGACCACCTCTGCCGCCATTACCGACGACCTCGACTTCCTCCGACCAAGCCGACCCTACCATCGTCCTCAAGGTGAGCCTCTGGTCCACATGGCCCCTTTCCCTTCCTCCCTCCTGCTCTGTAGCACGCTGCCGCCGTAGCTCACCGTGCTCCACCGCTGGCCGTCGTAGTAGGCCGCCGTAGAAGCCCCTCCAGTGACCATAAAGCAGCGGCGCCGCGAGCTTTGCGTCCGCCATGTCACGCTGGTTCGAACGGGCCAGGTCACGCAGCCCCGCATGCCCTCTATCGCCGACCCACGCCACCGTCTAGTGCGTTCTCCGGCGAGCTGACGTGGCTCCCGTGTGGAGACCGCGTGGCCGCCGCGTGGGTCTGACATGGCCTAGGCCCCACTAGTCAGCCTCAATGGCTAGATCCAACCACGATGTAAAATGTCCTCGTGTGTGTGCTGATGTCATCCTGGTCTGTGCTGACGCAATAAAAGGTTTATAATGGTTTAAATAATTTTACAAATTGATTTAATCTTATAAATTCAATATCTAATTATTTATAAGTAAGAAAAATACAAATAATATATCAAAATGTTCAGAAAAACAAGATATACACACTAGACTTATAATCATGCATTATTCAATAACATTAATCACAAGTTTAATTCGAAGAACAAATGAACCCCCAGGTGATTCCGGGGTCTCGCCTGTATTAGGGTTTGGACCCTTCAAATCCCGCTTAAATTGCCAAGCATGCTTTAGGGTTTCATTTCAATACTAATTAACTTGTCATATCATCATCCTTGCTTGAGCATTGCATCGATGCCATGTGTTGATTGTTTTTTCCCCTTTCTTTCCGGTGTTTGCTTCTTTCTGGTAGAATACGATATTGAGATCGAGATCGAAGACCGAGATCAACACCATCGAGGATCGACGAACAATACTTGACCAACTGTAATCAAGTCAAGTACAAGGCTTCCGAAGATCTTCTTATTGGTTATCAACAAACAAGGCAAGAAAAACTCCACTCATGATAAAATCCTATGATTTCAAAAGTATTTCATTCTTGCCATGATGCATACGATTCATCTGTGGTATTTTATCGATAGATAGAGTAACCTATCTATTACATTACTCCCTTTGAGCTTATATTACCCGATCCACTGCTCCTAGCATAACTAGGTTTGGCTTGTGTGCACTGCTAGAGATTTTATCTGTGTCGTGCTTAGCCCTGCTTAGCTGTCAGTGCTGGTTCATCCAGAAGATGTACCAAATGCAGAGAATCTAGTATAACCGGCGAACGAGGTATACTGATGAGGTAATAACAGTGGTAAAGGTTAAACATGCTAAGGCTTGTATGGGAGGCCACGGTGGGATGTGGTTTTTGTAGTCCCATGCCCGCCAACACTAGGAACTAAGTTCTTGCATTTGGACCAAGATGAGCGTACATCCACACGGGGCTTGGGAACCCCTCTGCTGATTAACTTGCCTAGTAGATTCCATGAGTCACATAGTTCGGGCTGTCCATTTGGCTTACGGATCCAAAATGTTTTCGAAAGTGGAGGAGAAGGAGGTGCATTCATAACATGTAGGTAAGCATGGACGGGTTGCTTGGGGTAGATGGTGCCCCTAGTAAACCAACCTCGCCCACATCTCTAAGGACCGACTTCGGGATTTGACCCGTTACGGCGGAACCATTCTTAGGGCGTGACTCATGGTCTCGGCGAAAGCAAGGTAAAGGTCGTGGCCAACCACCCTCTGCCGGCATTCCAAGGAAGAGGGCTAATGTACTGGCATTAAGAGTCGGTTGGTAAGTGTGGGTAAAGTTGTAAACCCCTGCAGGGTTAAATCTTTTTGAAAAGCCGTGTTCACGGTTATGAACGATTGGTGACCGAATTCTAAGATCATAGAGAACTTTAACCTAATCGTAAAACTTGGTAGTTCAACGTGTGCTTAAGGATGCTTCCTCATGGATACGAGGGGGTGATCCTAGTTGTGAGATGAGGATTACTTTGGTGGATATCGAAAGATGGTGATCAATTCTTCGGAGATGTCGCTCTCGTATCCCGTTTTAAAATATTCTGATTAGACGAGCTTCTTCTCCCTCTCAATTTATAAACAAAGATGGCTTTATGCAAAATAACCCCACCAGCCATAAGTCTTGTGGAGTACACCCTGTACTCACCCTTGCTTTGTTGATACTCTTGTAGCAGAATAAGTGTTCCCTGAAGACAAGTTTGGTACAACATCGACATCGATGAGTAGCTTGGGGTTCCCGACCGGCAGCCTGGAATCTATGGGCTAGGACGTCATCGTTATGCTTTAGGCCTCTTAGGACATTTGTTAAGTTTTCTATACTTAATAGCATAATTTGCCTTCCGTTGTTTGATGTTTGTGGTTAGTGACCTCTTCTTGTAATAGTTTGGTTCTTCGCTCAGTTACGAGCTTGCTGTAATAATTTTTGTGTCACAGGGTTACTATTGTGTTACCGATTTCCCATTGGATATCCTCGAGCTCTAGGTTAAGCTCATGTCAGGCCAAGGTCTGGTATTAGTTTAACCATGATCTCGGGGGTGTTATAGTTTTTGGTATCAGAGTAGTACCAACCGTACGAAAACCTTTCTATTGGTCGATGTTGAGTCTAGTGTTTGTGAAAACTATTTCAAAGATGAAAAGTATTTGCGAAAACTCTAGTATGCTTCTTTTTCTCCTCATCTGGTATCATTCTAACTCCGGGTCATCTTATCTTGTGTTGATTTTGAAAAGTTTTGATATCTCTTCTAGTCTTTCAAAGCTTAGGTGCCTTCCAGGCATGTCATTTCTCAGCCAGTTGACCTAGTGTTAAGATCTCTAGAGTTGTGTGTGTTGTGAATTCCTTTCTCCCTTGATATTGTTCATATGAGAGATTACTTTCCATCATGATCTATCTGTTCTAAGGACCCTACAATATAATGATCCATAGTGTTCTGTTCTAGGCTTCGAGGTGTCCTTTCGTCTCGTGTGCCTCCTTTCTATTTGTTTGGGTACTTCAGAAGTTCTTTCTTCTCTTGGAAGCTACCTCGTGATTACTATCTTGTAGTGTATGCTACATCACTCAAGTAGTAGTTACTTCTTTCTCGGGTTTTAACCCTTGGACTTGAACCAAAGTTCCCGGATTGTATGAGATTCTAGTGTTGTGAATCTAGTACATGAAGCTGATCTTTAACCCGAGGTCCATTCCTTTGTCCCCTATCGTTAATGTTCACACATTACCTCAGGATGGCTGGTACTAAAATTCTAGCCTTCAAGCTTGTGGTCTTTGTCGCGACTGAATCTTGACAATTGACGACTTCCCCTACCACTAGCTATGGTAGATGTTCTTTAATGGAACCAAATAGATCACGACAAGAGTACTCCTCGTGAGTCTCGCCTCTCAATCGTGACTTTTCCCACCTTTCTCCCTTCTATGCATTGGTTCTCGGCAGATTCATAATCCATGCATCCACATCTTGGGATTCTATCCTGAGCATGTTCCTTCTCCCCGTGTTGTTTCCAACCTTTGTCTATTAGTTGGTAGCCAAGTGGTATTGTACATTGGTGTATTCTGATGCAAGATACTCTTGTGGTCCATCATGACAAACCATATTGGGATGTCAGGAGAAACAAACTCTAGTACCTTGTGATTTCTAGGACCAGGTCAAAGTGTTGTAATCCGCAGATTAAGAGGCATGTTTAACTTCTATCTGTTCTACCTTAAAGTATCACACTCTTATATACTAAGAGGTCATGCCGAGTCTCATGATCCTCTTAATGAAGTGATGCTTCTACACATATTTACCCACCCTTCCTCCGAGCTTTGGTGCTCGTGAATGATCTATGTGTGTAATAATGTGTCCATCTGAGATTCTTAGGAATCATTATTGCTTTGAACTCCAAGGACATTTGTGTCATTCCTAGCGTGATGGTTAACCTATCACTAAGCGAAGGATGATTGTGCTACCAAGTCCGTTATTCTGGTACCGTCTCCTCTGTCAAAGAGTTAGGCTTGTGCCGAAGCTCTAAGATTACGTTTTCTTGCCTTACAAAGCAAGTTCCCTCTCTCGAACTAAATGACATATCGGTGGTTCATGATATTCTAGAAGTCTACTAGAAGTATCGCCATGTTGCCACATGACTGTGTAGTCAACTTCTTGAGAAAGTCGGTTCGTTGAACTGCTTCTTTCTCCAAGGACCTGTAATGGATAGCCCTGAACTAGTTGGTTGAGCTTAAACAACTTGGAGAGTTGTAAGACAAAAGTTCTATCTGACTTAGTTCCTCCTTAAAGGGATGTCTAGTTTTGTTCGTGATGAAGAAAGATAGTATCTCCTTCATGGATATGTTATCTTTTCCCCACCTTTGATTTGATTTGGGTTATCATCAAAATCAAACTCAATTCCAAGGACTATCTTGATGATGTTGCTACTCATGATGTTTCACTTGAGTATGATCTCATGTCCGTTGGTCTGACCAGTACTCTGCCTTGTTCAAGTAACATATGAGTTCATCATCTTGGAGTATCTCGGTAAGTTTGTTGTTGAGCCCATCGATAATATCCTTAACTTCTCCATACTAAAACAGACTCATATGAAACATTTGGCATTAATGTTGGAAAACTTTTTTAAGAACCTTCTTTGTGATATCTCGAAGTATGTATTCTGGATGTTAGAAGTAACCTTCTCCGATTCATGGGCAAATGGTGAGAGATGTCGCCATGGATTTGAGTAGAGTTGTCTATGTTTTCTTATGGACACTTGTGTTTCATTACAAGTGCTTGATGTATGAGAAGTTGGCTTCTAACAAGTTGTTAATGGCTGGGTCTAGCAATCTAGCTCAGTCTATTGGAGCTTGACACTGAAGTCCATGTCTTGAGAATCCAGTGACTTTACCTCGGCGTAAATGTTGCACACTTTCTATTCGGACATGTTGAGTCTGAAATATCATTCCACCTAACAAAAGCTGAATCTCAAGCAGTAATAATGGTTGTTGTTCTTCAAGGAATTACATGGGTCTCTATGAAAGTCTGACATGATTAATGTAATGGTTGACACCATTAGTCGGAAGACCTATTGTCATATTCTCTTGAATCAGCAAATAACAACCACTATTCATGAGGCATCTTCTATGATTTATTATAGGACTTGTGCTTATGGTTTCCTTTGTATCTGAAATCTGATCTTTACTTGATGTTTGCTTTCTTGAACATCAAGGAGAACTGATACGTCCAAAACGTTTCTACTTTCCCGGACACTTTTGCTATTGTTTCTCCACTAAACTTGTGTGATTTGGATGCAACTAACACGGACTGACGCTGTTTTCAGCAGAATTGCCTTGGTGTTTACTTTTTGAGCAGAAAATCAACTATCAGGAAAAATCCCAGAAAATATGCCAAAAATCCTATTTCACCCGAAGACCCCAAGAGCCAGGATATGAGACGGAGAAGAGCCAGGGGTGGCCACACCACCTGGTGGCGCGGGCCAGGCCAGGCCGCGCTAGGGGGTTGTGTGGGCCCACCTGTCACCCTCTCAGTCTCCATCTTCGCCTATAAGAAGCCTTCTGACCTAAAATCTACGGGGGGTCGACGTTTTTCTAGAAGGAGTTCCGCTCCGCCGCCACCACCAGATTCCACGAAACAGCACCAGAACTCCGTTTTGGCACCCTGCCATGCAGGGAATTGGAGGAGATCATTGCCATCATCATCACCATCGCTTCTCCATCGACCATCCATGTTTCCCCCATCTATGAGTGAATAATGCCCCGCTATAGGCTATGGGGATGGTAGGGATTGGATGAGATCGTTCATGTAATGGCATCAGATTGTTAGGGCATGGTGCTTAGTATCTTTTATTAGTGCTTTATGACTTTGTTGCGACTTATCGTGCTTAATGCTTGTCACTAGGTCCCGAGTGGCATGATTTCAGATCTGAACATGTTATTGATTCATTATCATAGTATTGTTTATGGTCTTATCTACACGTTGTATACACACGTTGTTGTCCGGAATCGATGGCCCTGAAGTGACACAAATCAGGATAACCGGAGGGAATGGCTTTGATGTGAGGATCACATGTGTTCATGGAGTGTTAATGCTTTGCTCCGGTGCTTTATTAAAAGGAGCACCTTAATTGCCAGTAGTTCCCTTGAGGCCCCGCTGCAAACGGGCTAGCAGGACAAAAGATGTTGTGCAAGTTCTCATTGCGAGCACCTATGACTATATATGGAACACATGCCTAGGATTATATAGTACTTAGATGCTTTATCTTATTTATCTGCAATTGCCCTATGTTCTGATTGGTATGTGAATTGTCTTGTCCATGCAATGCCCGTCCATCCATCCCTATGCCTACTGTGCTCGAATCCTACTATTTACTGCTATTGTTACTGCTGTCATTACTTTATTGCTGCCGCTACTTTACTATTTCTACTACAAAATTGTTGCTACTGATAAACTACTGTGAGCAAGATTGTTTCCAGGTGCAGCTGAATTGACAACACAGTTGTTAAGGCTTATAAATATTCTTTGGCTCCCCTTGTGTCGAATCAATAAATTGGGTTTCACTTCCCTCGAAAATACTGCGATACACCCCCTATACTTGTGGGTCATCAAGACTATTTTCTAGCACCGTTGCCGGAGAGCATAGCTTTATATATCAAGTTCACTTGGATTCTCTATTGTTCGCTGCTATCCATCCATCATGGGTAAGTCTCGTGATGGCAAGTTTCCTATTTTACCATCCACTACAAGAAGAGGTATGGTTCTGAACACCTCTGCTTCTCTTGATTCACCATCTGTTATAAGTAAGCTCGTTACACCACCACATACACAAGCTACACACACTGCTATTACTGCTGAATCTGAAACTTCTGATGTTGCTTCTACTGTGCTTGATAAGAGTGGTTCATTAGGTCCTTTTCCTAGATGCTACGATTGCTAGAACTATAGCTGGAAATACTAAAACTCCTAATGAAGACACTACCACACCTATTAGTTCTCCTGAGGCTAGTGAAAGTTATGATATTGAAGATGGTTATGTTGAGATGACCGATGAATTTATTAAAGAATGTAAAAAACACCCATGATAGGAGCGATGCTAAGAGTCTCCTTGAGAGGCGTACTATTAGACCCAAATTGTGTCCTATTGCTAAGTTTGCTACTTCTCCCATAAACATTATAGATACAGATTATGATTTCTCTCTTGATCTATCTTACATAGCTATTCTCGAGAAAGAACCTTTTTGTGGGACTAAGAATGAAAGTGCGGTTGCACATATGAATGAACTTTCTACCATGATTGGTTTGTTTTCTGATGATATTAAGATGCGTACTTACTTTGTTGCTAAGATTTTCCCCTTTTCACTAAAAGGAGAAGCTAAAACTTGGTTTAGTAATGTGCCTCCTGGATCTATTGATAGCCGTGAGTGCTTGATTAGTAGTTTCCTGCAGAAATATTTTCCTCCTAGTGCTAGACATGCTATTTTGCAGGAACTTTTTGATTTTAAACAGGGAGAAAAAGAGGTATTGCCTGAATCTTGGGCAAGGTTTTGTGCTTTGATTCATGCACAAGCTGGAAGTCCATTACCTAAGATTGAGCTTCTTGATATATTTTATAATGGACTAACCGAGGAATCAAGGACATACCTAGACAGTTGTGATGATTGTGTTTTCAGGAATAGGACTCCTAAGGAAGCTGAGGAGTTAATGGCTAAAATAAGTAAGAATTATGAAGATTGGACTCCTCCTAAACAAGCTATACCTGAAGTAATTGTACCTGAACCTACTATTCCAGTGCCTATTCCAATAACAAAGAAGAGAGGCGTTATTGAATTAAATGATGAAGTGATGAAGGAAGCTAAGAAATGTCTTAAGGAGAAGGGAATTAAAGCTGCAGATGTCAAGAATTTACCTCCTATAGAAGAGTTATGTAAGCCTATTCCGTACTCACCCACTATTGAGGTACACTCTCTCCAAAACTTTGATGAAGGTGATATCCCTTACTCTAAACCTCCTGATCAATGCTTAGAAGAATTCAATATCTTTATTGTTAAGCAAGATAATTTTAATAAAAGGGTGCAAAATCATCTAATGGAAAACACTAGAGCTATTGTTGAGTTGAAAGATATTGTGGAAAGAACCTCTAATGATGTTAAAATGATTGTTAAACACCTTCAAATGGTTCAAACTCAAATAGATCAACTCGTTAAAGTGCAAAACGACTTGCTAGTTAATGTTGCTAAAGAAAAACATGCTTATGAAATTAGAACTAGAAGTGGAGCTGCTACCCAGGATCCTCTATATCCTGAGGGGCATCCCAAAAGAATTGAGCAGGATTCTCAACAAGCTGAAAATAGTGATTCTACTCGTAAGAAAAGGAAAAAGAAACATAAAACTGTTGTAGAACCCTCTAAACCTGCTTTAGATCCTAATAGTATATCTATCTCTAATGCTGAAAATGGAAGTGGTAATGAAGAAAATGATGTTCCTAATGAAGAGAAAGTTGAAGAAGAACCTGAAAACCACACTAAGAATACTAAATACACCAAAGAATATTTTATTGGTAATAAACATGGTAGGGAAAGAGAACCTTGGGTCCAAAAACCTATGCCTTTCCCTGATAAGAAACACAAGTCAAAGGAAGATGAACACTATAATAAGTTTTGTGAGTGGATGAAACCTTTATTCTTGCAAATTCCTTTGACTGATGCTATTAAATTGCCTCCTTACTCAAAGTATATGAAGGATATTGTCTCGAATAAAAGGAAGATCCCTAATGAAAAAAATTCTAGTTTTGCTCGCTAATTATTCCTTTAATGGTAAGGTTCCAAAGAACCTTGGAGACCCAGGGATTCCAACTATCCCTTGCTCTATTAAGAACCTTTATGTTAGAACTGTTTTGTGTGATTTGGGAGCTGGAGTTAGTGTTATGCCTTTCTCTCTCTATAAGAGGCTTCAACTAGAAAAATTAATACCAACTGATATATCTTTGCAAATGGCTGATAAATCTACCACTATTCCTGTTGGTATATGTGAGGATGTACCTGTTCATGTGGCTCATAATTGCTTGATATTAAATGATTTTGTTGTGCTTGAAATGCCTAAAGATGATAATATGTCTATTATTCTTGGGAGACCTTTTCTTAATACTGCAGGAGCTGTTATTAAATGTAATCAAGGAAAGGTGACTTTCAATGTGAATGACAAGGAACATACTGTATTTTTCCCCAAGAAGGTTGAAAGAACTTATGGTTTGAATTCAATTGAACATGTTGAGGGCATTCAAGTTGGAGAAATTTATTGTCCCATACCAAGAGAAAAATTTGAAACTATTATGATTGGGACCATTGCTATCAAGGTTGAGGTAACATAATCATGAGTGGAATACAAAGTTTTGTCTCATATGGAATTGTTTTGGTAGCAAGACCTGATCAACCTTGTTAACAAAAGGATTTCATTGAATAGAACAATGTTTTCACTATGATTATCTCCGTTTACTCCTATTCTATACATTTTAATTTTTACTTTCGTCTAGTTTTCTTTTTGTTGTTAGTTGTTTGCGTTTTAGAGTGTCTTAGAACTTTTGTAGTTCTAGCTTTGTTTTGTCCTTGCAATCATGTTTCCAAAAAAAATCTGTTTGTCAGAAAATCATTCTTCTATACCTGAAAATGCCCAAAAATAAAGTGTCTCGAAAAATTCCAGAAAATTCATATTAAGTTTTTTACGAGAAAAAGGGGGCAGAGGAGTACCTGGGAGGTACCAGGGGGACCCACCAGGCAGGGACACCACCTGGTGGCGCAGCCTGCCCTAGGTGGCGCCATGCCCTGGTGTGGGCCACCCCTGGCCCCCCCACTAACTCTCTCACCTGCCACTTCCTTCTCTCTCCCGAGTAAGCTCCAATTCATTGCTCAAAATCGTGTTCTTGCTGTGCTTGCTCTCGATTTTTTCGATCTCCTTTCTCAGCCCATATTTCTTGCTGAAATTTGGAGCATTTGTTCCCTGGTATGTGACTCCTCTCCTTGTCCAAGTAGATTTGTGTTTAGTGGATTATATATTGAGTATTTTGCTGCTGTAGGTGACTAGTTATTAGAGCTTGTAAGCTTGTTTGATGCTTAGATATATAGTTTTGATGCATGTTTAGGCCTCTTACAAGTCCCTATGAGTAGAATCGTTCATTATATTCACTTTGCAATCACTTGTTTAATAGGTGTTTAAATTTCAGAATACCAAGCATGAACAACCATACCTTTGGAGAGATATTTGAGAGTGATGCACCTAGGAGGTCGAGGCCCTCAAGATCAGCCTCTCAGTTTAGGCCATCATACAACGAAGATATCATTGCAACTCGAATTGGTAATGAAAGGGATGATGGGGATGCTCACCCATCCACTTTTCCTTGTTTTACTTTCTTACAAGCTGCAGGTATTCTTGATGATTTCTTGCTACTGATTGAGAGGGTTGGTTTGACCTCATATATGCAATATCAAAGTGAGCAATATGCTATGCTCACCAAAACTTTTGTTGAGAGCTTCACATTTACTAACACATCCTATCAGTCGACTGTCTCTTTCAAAATTTATAATATGCCCTTCACCATGCCTTTGGAGAGATTTTGCAGTATTGCAGGTGTAAGCATGATAGGGACCGTGAAGAAAATTCAAGGGCGACCCGCTGATTTGCTGGAGCTTTACCGAGGGGTGACCAATGATGATGACCGCGTGGCGCAACACGGAAAGATAAGAAATATCCAACTCCTTGCTCTTAGATACTTTGCATATTATCTTGCTACTAGTGTACTAGGTAGGGAGAACACAAGTAATATCTCCAACTATCATTTAGCATTCCTTGCTGCTGCGCTTAACAATGATACTCGGTACAACCTGGGCTCGCCGCCTAGCTGCTAGGGGGCCTATCTATGGGGGCATCATTGCCTCGCGTATAGTCAATGCATTGGGACTTTTAGTAGATCCCAACGATACTGTACTGGCACCACAGGGACTTGACCTTGTTGCTATGAAAACTCATCACTTTGTCACTGCTACTTCTGATTTGAACAGTCTAGTATATAGGATGCTTTTCACTGATGGGGATGAAAGGGAGATCATTTTGCCACAACCTTCTTTGTTTAGTGTTCATAGGAGACCGTGGTCGCGCTCCAAGGAGGAGGTGGACGATCAGCTTCGCTTGCTGGGTTTCCACGAGCAGCACCAGGAGGATTTGCCCTCCTATGATTACTCCGCACATTACGGAGGGACGTACTCGAGCTCGCTCCAGGACGAGGGGACCTCTTCATCATACCACAGTGACACTTCATAATGGCCAGCTTGGGATCGATACCCACTTAGGCCAAAAGCCTAAGCTTGGGGGGAGGTACGCCAGCAGCACACTCATCTCCATATCATGTTGCGTCGGTACTTTCTATATTCATGTTTCGCTCTCTTTTTAGTTTTCATTCTTTCTTTGCTTTTGTTTTCTAAAACACAAAAAGACCAAAAATATTTCTGTTGTTTCTCTTTGGTTTGTTTCTTCTTCTTTTTGCCTTGGTTTGCTTTTCCCTTTTTTGCCTTGTTTGAACTATTAGAAAAACCCAAAATTTGCTTCGCTTGTTTTCCCTTTTTGGTTCTTATTTTAAAAATAGAAAAAACAAAAATATTTGTCGTTCTTCTTTGGTTTTGTGAGTTTGCTACATGGTTCAGCAGTCCTCAGTGGATATTGGTTTCATATTATTATTCAAGCCACACAAGTGAAGAGCAATAATGAGGATTAATGACAACTTGAGGTGTGGTAAGAGGCTGGTAACGAACTCTATTTGTTTTCATTTTTGTACATATACTCATCACTGTGGGCATGCTTAATCCGTTCGTGTAAGGTGTATGTTATCTTTGGATGTTTAGTAGTTCTTGCTTTCTTATGATTAGTTCCAGCTTGCTAATAGTTTGTAGCATGTCTTATGAATGTTTGCCTGCATTATTCTATTCATAACTTGGTATGACACCATGGTATCCTCCTCTGAATGTCTCATTTGAATTGACTTGGCACATGCTCACGCATGCACATGACTGTAATAATCAGTTAAGCCTTGATGAATTATTTTGCCTTGAGGATCTTGAATCACTTTCATGCCATGATTAGTCCTGTTTTGTTGCAAGCATGATTATGACAGCTATTGCTCTCTCGTTTGTCGCTCCCTTACTATTGCTAGCCTTCACTTACATTGAGTATGCTTTACTTGTGCATCCAAACTCCCTAAACCAAATATCTCCAAAGTGTCCACCATACCTACCTATTAGCATCATTTACTACTCCCGTGCATATTCAATATGCCTTGTTTTCTTCCGAATAAAATGTTTTCTTGTTATGAGAAAGTTAGTTAGTAAAGCTCTCACAAACTTTATGGCACACTTTATTTTCTTGCACTTAATAAACCTGAACCATTGCGTCCTTCTTTGTTGCGTATATGCTTGCGCTTTATAAGTTGAAGTTAGCAGAACCATGTATCATGGGGAACGCTTTCAACATTTCATTGGTACTTAGTACCTCGTTGATATCATGTTCTTTTGCTTATGGATCCCGGTAGTGTGAAATAAAAGTGGAACTTGTAAGATCATGGTGTGTATATATGTTAGAGAAACGCCTGGGCTGCTAGCCTAAGCCATGCCTAATCATGGTGGAAACTTGCAGCATAACCATAATGAGCATTCTATGAAGCATCCTCAATAAAAATCTATGCACATAGTAAATAAAAAGATTGCTGAGATGCTCATTGTCTGCTTGCCTTGTCATTTTGATTATGGGATAGCTCCTGTGTCATGTGCAAGGGGTACCCCGTTGGTGGTTCTCTATGATACGTATATACTTACAATGACAAGAGCTTACTTGTGACTGAAGTTGAGTAGGATGAGGATCGGTCTTCGCAAGTAAGGGGCATGAGACTTCGATTTATAACTTGTCAAGCATATCCTCTTAGTTGTGTCACTTTAACCTTAACCATTTAAAGATGCTTATGATAGGGGCAATGAGAGCTCAAAGCTAACAAGTACCATACTTTCAGCATTTGGAAGCCTTTCAAACTTTTCAAAACCTTTTTGTTTTCTTTGTTGAGTCTCCACATATTCTATGAACACCTCCTTGAGAGCATAGTTGTCATTCTTTGTACTTGTCTCAAAACTTGATTATTCGTGTTATGACTTTGATGCTTGTATCTTTGATACCTTTACTTCTAGTCATCACTTGAATTTCAGAGGTGCCTTGACATTCACAATCAAAGGCAAGCGAGATACCACTCTATCATACGTTTTTATGAGCATTGTAATGTTGCTTATGTTTATGCTTCATGCTACTTATTATTTTTGAGTTGGAATCTATTCATAGCTTGCATTGACTATTGAGTAGACTCAGTAGCATACTCTTTATTATGAATTGCCTAAGTAGTTGGCCACTTGCTGAGAATATTTACATCATATGAAGAAAATGTGTTCGTGAAAGTTCTTTTATCGCACTCAGTTTTCAACTGAATTGCTTGAGGACAAGCAATAAGCTAAGCTTGGGGGGAGTTGATACGTCCAAAATGTATCTACTTTCCTGAACACTTTTGCTATTGTTTCTCCTCTAAACTTGTGTGATTTGGATGTGACTAACATGGACTGACGCTGTTTTCAGCAGAATTGCCTTGGTGTCTACTTTTTGTGCAGAAAATCAACTATCAGGAAAAATCCCGGAAAATATGCCAAAAATCCTATTTCACCCGAAGACCCCAGGAGCCAAAATACGAGACGGAGAAGAGCCAGGGGGTGGCCACACCACCTGGTGGCGCGGGCCAGGCCAGGCCGCGCCAGGGGGTGGTGTGGGCCCACCTGGCACCCTCTCGGTCTCCCTCTTCGCCTATAAGAAGCCTTCTGACCTAAAAACTACGGGGGTTCGACATTTTTCCAGAAGGAGTTCCGCTCCACCGCCACCACCAGATTCCACGAAACAGCACCAGAACTCCGTTCTGGCACCCTGCCGGGACGGGGATTTGGAGGAGATCATGGCCATCATCATCACCATCGCTTATCCATCGACCATCCATGTTTCCCCCATCTATGAGTGAGTAATCCCACGCTGTAGGCTATGCGGATGGTAGGGATTGGATGAGATCGTTCATGTAATGGCATCAGATTGTTAGGGCATGGTGCCTAGTATCGTTTATTAGTGCTTTATGACTTTCTTGCAACTTGTTGTGCTTAATGCTTGTCACTAGGGCCCGAGTGCCATGATTTCAGATCTGAACATGTTATTGATTCATTATGATAGTATTGTTTATGGTCTTATCTACAAGTTGTATACACACGTTGTTGTCCGGAACCGATGGCCCCGAAGTGATAGAAATCGGGATAACTGGAGGGAATGGCTTTGATGTGAGGATCACATGTGTTCACGGAGTGTTAATGCTTTGCTCCGGTGCTCTATTAAAAGGAGCACCTTAATTGCCAGTAGTTCCCTTGAGGCCCCGTTGCAAATGGGCTGGCAGGACAAAATATGTTGTGTAAGTTCTCATTGCGAGCACGTATGACGATATATGGAACACATGCCTAGGATTATCTAGTACTTGGATGCTTTATCTTATTTATCTGCAATTGCCCTATGTTCGTGTTGCTATGTGAATTGTCTTGTCCATGCAACGCTCGTCCATCCATCCCTATGCCTACCGCGCTTGAATCCTACTGTTTACTGCTATTGTTACTGCTGTCTTTACTTTATTGCTTCCGCTACTTTACTATTTCTACTACAAAACTTTTGTTATTGATAAACTGCTGTGAGCAAGATTGTTTCCAGGTGCAGCTGAATTGACAACACAGTTGTTAAGGCTTATAAATATTCTTTGGCTCCCCTTGTGTCGAATCAATAAATTGGGTTTCACTTCCCTCGAAAATACTGCGATACACCCCCTATACTTGTGGGTCATCAAGATAATTTAAAGAAGTGTTGCTAAATGTCTCTCGGTCGATCTTCTTGACCCTCTTATGTTGGTAAGCATCTTGTTATGCCAAGTAATTGAAGTCTGAGAATGAAGTTTCTTTTTCCTCGTGTCATCAGGAATCTTCCTACTTAATCATCTTGGTGGTATAAAGTGATATCACGATCTTTGGCAAAGATTTTGATAAACCTGGATGAATATAGAGTTACCTTCGTTTTTAAATCATGTTCTAAGAGTGACTATGATTTTGGTAATCAGTAGTTTCTCTTGTTACATGGTCCTTGTGACTCTTATGAGTTCTTGCCACAAAAACAACCTTTCTGTCTTGTCCTTATGTTGAACGGAGAGTGATCCTTCTGTATCAAAAGTAGTTCAACAACTTGGTTATCTGTATCCGTATCAAAAGTAGGCCAATGTCTGGTTTTTGGTTAACCCTGATTCCGGGGGTGTTACATTCACCTACTCACTTTATAGCTAGTTATTGCATGTAGTAGTAATCCTAAAATCCAGCCAATGCATGTGGCCACCGCATATAATTGAAAACATGCAAGCTAATGGATGCACTCCCGTTAACAACATGACCGTCCAGGAGTATTACACGCCGTGGTGGTTCATATTTTATGTTCAACTAGAGGAGTAATTGAGCAAAACTAGGAGCATTAATTAGTCCTCTGACCTAGCAATTGAGGATGTAGAATAATTAAGAGGTATATACACCTTTAGTCCCACATCTTGCACCGCGAGAGCGTTTTAGTCCCACATATTGAAAACTGAGCAATAGTAGTCCCACAACTTATATCTCGAGAGCATTTTAGTCCAATTTAATCGAATTTTAGTGACTTTGACTTAATTTGTCCACAAATGACGTTGATTTTTTAAATGACTTAATTTCTCCACAAATTTGACTTAATTTGTCCACAAATAAGGTTATGATACTGCTACTACTAGTATCATCCTACAACTACACACTAGCGTGCTCCCAGGAGTCGTACGCTAGTGTGCATGACCATTGTACCGTAATTAGTGCGCGTGCGCATGCGTGTGCTTGTGCCAGTTTGATGAAACGCGCTTGCGGTTGCTGTGTGCATGTCGTCGTCTCGTTTCCACTCGATTCGCTTGGATTTCCCAGGCCTTTGTTTCATTATGTGTCTCTGGAACCGCTTCCTGTGCCAGTCGATGTGACCGAGACCACACGAACACCATCATCCATGGCCGGCAAGAAGCAGGAGGACTCGCCATGGGCTGGTCTCCCTGAGGGACTTGTCCAGAAGATAGGTGACATCTTCCTTTCGACGGATGGCTTCGACTACTACGCCGCCTTTCGGGCAGTCTACACCGCCTGGCGCAGCTTCACGGAGGAGCACTTTATGCCAGCCAATTGGATTGTTTTAGAGCACCAGTTGTCAGAGGAGTATCGGGTAGATGACGTTACCATCACGTTGCTGAACATGAGAACTGGCCGCCACCTTGAGAAGAAGATTAACCGGATTATTTGCAAGTGCTTTCTTTATATTCATCTGTATATATGCGATCCTTTTTTGCATTCACATCCTATTCTATCTGTTTTTCAAGTTTTGTTTATTTGTCCACTTGTTGCCCAGGGTTTTGCTCCATGGTTTACCTTGATTGAATTTCAATCTGTTTACCTTGACTGTATCTTTGTTTCCCCTCCCTCTCTCTCTGGACGGTACTTTTATGCCGGTAGCACAACCGGGGGCCTCGTTGTGCTTGGACAGAGGGTGCAGCCGTACAAGACACGGTTGTACAACCCCTTTTCTGGCGCTATCAAGCGCCTACGGGTGGAGATACCGACCGAGCAGGTGGCTTCTGTCGCTGTGATGATGTTCCCGTCGTTGATGGTGTTTACATCAAACCATCATAACACCACCATTCGGTGGGAGGATGAGATCACGGAGGAAGGGAGTGGCCCGGTCTTTGGTGAAGGGTGGTACTCGCCGTATGACTTCGTGGAACTCCGGAGCATGACTTCTTTCGCAGGTGATGTTTTCGTCACAGACAGATACGGGTTTGTCCTCTCGACTATGTGTGATGCTGCTCATGGAGATGTCTAGCTGCAGTGCTCCGCATGAACCCTAGAGATGCATCCCACTCTTGCATGCCCTGTTATGGGCTGCCAGTTCCCAGAGAACCGTTTTTAGCTCGTTGAGTCCGACAGGGAGTTGTTGTTTGTTGTGAGTGGACCGTTCTACGGTGGCAGGCTGGTTGTTTACCGGGTTGATACCCATAACCATGTCCTTCAGCCGGTCAGAGGCTTCGGAAGTCATGCTCTCTTCATTGCTGACAATCGATGCGTCTGCGTCGACAGCGCTAGGGTACCCACGGGGCAGGCCGGTAGCATATACTATGCGGACCCAACCGAGATTAGATCTTACAACTTTGAGGCTCTTGCATGGGGAAGAGGAGCGAAGGGTTGTATATGGGTATGGAGTAGGTGGATTATGGATCAATGACCATCCTTTCAAACTCGATCGATTAATGGTGGAGTATTGCAGAATCGTCGAGCATTCTGAGCTGCAGATGGTGCCGCCTTATGCTAGGATGGTACCACCCACTATTCTTACTACGACGGCTATCTTTCAGATTGATGGATTTTGTGGGTCTACTCCCGATGTATTCTCTTCAGCTCAGCTCTTTATGTGTTCACTTTGTTGAGTGAACGTCTATGAATTTTGCAAGTTCTATGGTGCTCGTGTAATACAATGAATGTTCTCCATGTTCTAGTAGATCGTGTGTTGTACCTCTTACAATTTCATTATTTTTTCATCTGTGTGTAGTAATTCTGATAGATGCTCAGTTAGTAACAATCCTCAAACAACTTACAACTGCGAATTACAGTAGATTATTACAATCCTCAGTAGATTTGACACTAATAAAATGAATCATAAAAGTTGCATGATAATCCAGATAACTAAAAAACACCATAACTGGTGTTACAGAAAAGTTCTCTATGGAGCTTGCATCACGAGACATGTAACAACTGGCTTCCCATGAAAGCTCTAGATGAGATTATTAAGTATGTTCTACGTTAAAGCTTGCCTGTTTTTCAATTCATATAAGTGTTTGCGTGCTATGGTGATTACTGAATCTGTTTTGTTGTCTTGTTGCTCAAGAATATCAGGGGCATCTTGGAGGGCATCCTCAAATAATCTTTCAGCTGGAAAAAGAGGATCAGTCAAAGCGGTGTGCCATGAGCAATAGGTATTGTCACTACTGATGTGTGAAACAAAATCTAAACTTGGAGAAGCGAGCCTTTGTTCGGTATTCAGAGGGTCATTTGCAGCCTGAAACAAACACAAAACAAGTTATAATAGCATTACCATGCAATCACACCACCATGAATTTAAAATGTGTCAATGTGGTAATATATAAGGAAGGAAGCAATTAACAGTGGTGGCTCATACATCTATTTCTTCTTGAATAAGTGGACCAGCTGGTGCCGTGGAGCGATGCGAGCATGTGTTGCTTTGCGAAATGACTCATCTACTTGAAGATGGCTGAGACCAAGACAAACCAAGTTACTTAAACGACAGACTTGGGAAACAAACTACAAGTTCATTTTGAATAACAAAGCGAGCAATCAACCAAAGTACCTGATGCAGACTGCTCAAACTAGAATGTGCAGAACATGAATAAACGAATATGAAAACTAATACATTATGTTTCTCATATATAAACTAGCCAGACACTACACAACGAAATCTGCGAATGATTTAATCATAGACAAAAAAAGAGTAACTCAGCCAACAAAAAAACATTAATTGTGAGCCTCGAATATGCTAGCCAAATAATTTCAAAAAAAACATGAATCAAGCAATCATACATTGAATTATTCATGAATATCAAGATAATTTCAACGGTTCAACTTAACCATCAAGTGCCTCGTATTAAAATAGCCAGTTCATGTAACTATGATACACAATAGATACAAGAGTGAGATGAAGTGCACAGACTTCCTTATGATACATGTGTGGATCTTATCGCTAGTGTGGCCTTGTTATTATTATCAGACAACTCAGATGCAATACACCCGGCCTCTCCATATCTAGGAAATTGAACTAAGCACATGGAACAAAAGCATACCATAGTGGGGCGAAAATGTTTAACGCTATTTTTGGGCAAAAAATATGAAGACAAGAAAGACAAATGGTAAATTTAAGCAAACAAAAAATGTGGTACAGACCAAACTTCGGGTGGGGGGGCCTTACTGTAGGTGTTACACGAGATCTACGATATCTCATGTGGACGGGCGGAGTATGTACTCCATTGTTGCTCCTCTGCATAAAGGTAAGGCCAACTGTAATACAAACAGGTTCCAACATGATATACGTTGGCATGAAGTGAAACAAAAGTGATGGGGTCTTACGAGATTATAGGAGCCATTCACTCTATGACATTGTGTGCAAATTGAGGTTGCTCCTTGCATAATAACAACAAATAGTTTGAGTCGCAGGTTAAGAGGGATCAAATCGATAGTACATAATGGTCAAATAGTATGACGTGTGTAAACGTGTAGTATAGGATAGCAGGACAATAGCACGATAGAAATACTATAGTTCGTAAATCGGCGAATGGGAGAGATATTATATAATCATGTCTCATGTGGATAGGTACATTAGAGAATATAAACAAATATGTTAAGTGACTAATAATTCACAAAGAAATAGTACCGTACATAAAAATAGTTCAATGCGTGGAGTTTATGCGTAACCACAACAGGTTAAATTAGTACATAACAGGTGTATATGAAGTAAATAACCTGTTAGTTAACAAATCGCGAAGGGAGATCTGGTTATACCTCGGTTGGGGGCGGCGTCTAGGCCTCCTCCGCATCCTCACGGATCACATTGAGGTCGCCGAAGGTGCTACGATCGTAGTGGGTGTCGACAACAGGGAAGCAGATCTTGGGCGGTCGTGGATACAAGCAGAACACTATACCATGGCATCCGTGGAGAAGATCCTAGGCGGTCGATGATGTGCTCAGTGCACCGAACAAGAGGGATCGTTGAGCAGATCAGGTGTGGTGGGTACGCCGGCTAAAGTGCAGCGGGGATGTTCCGGCCGGTGACGTATTCCTGGAGGAGAGAGGGGGTAGGGTTTAGGTACTTCTAGCACTATACTGGGAAAGTTACGAGTGAAGCCCCCCACCTACTGAATTTAATAGGGGTCGAATGGGAATTTCGAAGTATCTGAAATTTTGGGGCACGAACTATGTCTAGATACGCTGGATATTTTACATCTTTATTTTGGTTTTGAATTTGTCATGGTCCATGTAATAATAGAAATTTGGTAGGCCATACCCCCTCTGTGTTTAGGAATCCAAGACCGTACTCCCTCAATCCAACACCTCAACTCATCATCCATGGCTATACTCCCAATGCTCGGGATCTCGAAGAAAAATGGATATCATACTTAGGAGTTTCAAAGAATTATGAGATAAATTACATCATGTTGGGAGGATGATGTTATAGAATCATGCAAATTTGCAATTTCCAACTCATATTCATTTCATGGTCATGTTAGGAGCCATCTTATCAACAAATTTTTACATACATAGGTGATGCCCTAAGGTCATCCGCAGTGTGTAAAAAGGGACACATTAAGGCCCATGTGGCATCCGCTAATTAAGGTTCACCTTATACAGTATGGAGAAAATAAAGTTATCTTAAGCCTAAGGTTCACCTCAAAAGCTTATGGGTTTCCCATAGAAAATAGAAAAATCATTTTTGCTCTCTCCTTATTTCTCATGTGTTCGTTTTCAAAAGGGGTTCAAAATTTTAAAGATTCTAAATCTTAGCAAGAAGTTGAACCTATCGTTGAAACTCTCGCTGGTTTGTGATATATTAATTTTGACCCCTCGATGGGTACCTCCAAAAGCTTTTTCGTAAAACTATCAAAGCAAAACCTACAATTTACTTTTAGTTTCAAATTTGACATAATTCCGAGATATCGACATAAAGTCATTCAAATGTGTGGGGTTAGCTAGGAAGCTTGAAAACCCATAAAACCTGGGAATCGCAAGTACAATATGTTTTCAATCCACTATCTATGTCTGTCAACTTGGCTTGTCGCATCCACATCCAATATTATTTGGACTTCTCTTTATGGAAAAGAATAACTAACCTCACTTGTCTTCACTCGGAAAATGTAGAATTGAATGTTCTTTCCTGTTAGTTGGACACTCGCACCCACGACACTGCTTACTACCAGAAAATGCACCCATCTACCTCTGAAATGACATTTAATTCAAGAGCTATCTATCGCGCTTACTTGGAGCTCAAGTTTGACCTAATTTCGTAAAATTTTCAAGATGCAAAATCTTAGCAAGAAGTTGAACCTATCGTCAAAACTCTCGTTGTTTTCCGATATATTAATTGTGACCCTCGATTGGTACCTCCAAATTAAAAGTTGTCATGGTATAGCCGACGAGTACACCATGGAGGGGTACGAGGTAACACAACTTACCCAGGTTGGCGGGTACGAGGTAACACAACTTACCCAGGTTCAAGTCCCACAATGGTGGCAGAACTCTACTCCTGCTATAAATCACTATAATGTCAATACGCCGAGTTACAGAGATAGGTTCATTGTACGAGGTGTTGCACGTTGTACGTAGCAATCTCAGAGGTTGTGCCCTAAAGGCTCCCACAGGTCTGTCTTATAAATGCACTAGAACCTAGGGTTTACAGGGAAAGGTCCTTGTCGGACAAGGTAAAGAGTCCTACACTAATACGAACTAGTCTTTCGTGTCTTGCACTCCAAGGCTCCGAGCATGTCAATGACTCCTGCGTAGCCTTCCTTTATACAGCATGGGCTTCCCTTCTGGATCTGTCTAACTAGGCCACCCAGTAGGCCATAGGCCTTGCTACCAACTATGGGTCACCCGGGTTAGTCGGATTGGTGACATGCTATGAGGTTACCCATTTAGCATATCCCCAACAGTAGCCCCTGGAGGACTTTGAAATCTTGCACCGACTTGCCCATTGATCTTTGAATACTCCGTCTAGGTGATGCCGGCAATTTGTCAAGCAATATCTCAAAGGTATCCCAAAGAACCCTACAATCCTCTCCGGCTTCGCAATGTAGCCGAAGATTCCTTGAAACTTCGTTTCTAGAGCCAGAAAATCTCTACCTTCGATGGAATCTTCAGACGTGACACTTCAATGCAACTGTCAGGAGGATGACGTAGGGTGTAGCCTACGCTACCTCGAAACTCACATAGAACAGATAATTAATCATCAACTATTTTGACACGCACGAAATCTGAAATGACGAAGCGGCAAAGACGGAGGACGTGGAAAAATTACCCCGCATGTTCGCCTCCACGTCGGCAATGCTCCATCCATTAGATCCCTTAGCACGAATCTTGACGCGGGGTCTATATATTTTCACCACGGTCAGTTTATTTTCTTTTTACCCGCATTCACTTCCTCGTCTTCGTCTTCCTCCAGCCACATGCCCGTTCCAGATCCTCTTTGAAAACCCTAACCAGAGCCCTCTTCTTCTCCTCTCACTCCCTCATGACAATGGCCTCCAGTACCTCCATTCCTTCAACGGCGGTGACCCCTGAGGCTATTCTAGAGCCATCCCAGGGAGTAACTGTCCCATTGGAGGGGGTCGGTGTCCCTATCTTCAGCATGGTGGAAACCACCGGGGACAACCAAGAACGTGCGGCGTCAGAAGCTGCCGAAGAAGACAATGACTCCCACAAGGGTGTGTGGAGGGGCTCTGACCTCTCCGCCGAAGATCTGCAGGAACTGGTCACCAAAGGGTATCTCCCCACGGCAAAGCAGTTGGTCTGGCGGGCGGCGCCCGCCGGCGAGGTGGTTCTTTCTCCCAAGCCGGAGAGAAGGTGTACCTCAAGGCCCAGCTGGTATGAGGCGTAAGCCTACCAGTCTTCGACTTCTTCTTGGGCATTCTCCAGCACATCCGGGTACTTCCGCACAATCTCTCTCCCAACAACATCTTAGTTCATAGTAACTTTGTAGCTCTCTGCGAAGGATTCCTAGGCATCAAACCTAGGGTAGATCTATTCATGTACTTTTTTACCGTTAAGAAAGAGTCTATAGAGTCCAAGGACGAATTGCGGATTTGTGGAACCATTAGCTTCAAGATCCGGCCTAATCGGCGCTTCCCCGACATAGTAGGGAATGAGTCATGCAAGAACTGGCATCGACGTACTTCTATGACCCAGATATTCATCTGCCTGACCGCCTTGAGACTTATCCCGACTTTGTTGATGGAGCCGCCGCCGAGGTGCCCGCATGGCGGACCGCAGCCTGCCTTCCCTCTGACGACGCGGCAAACCACGCCGTAAGGAGGATTGAATGGCTCGTAGATAGAGGTCTAACGGGCTTAGACCTGGCCATGTGCTAGTTTGTTAGGAGGATCCAGCCTCTGCAGCATCGCGATGAGTTGATGTGCAAGTACACTCAAGACAGGAGGCATCCCATGTGAATTTCGCGTGGTAACTTCTCCACTTACTCCATCAAACTCCGGCTTAAGGACATTTTTAAGGTGAAGGACAGGAAGCACGGCTTCAAGATCACATATGACATGTTCGATTGCGACACATGCCCAGAGGTAGATTTTGTTTCCTTTGTTGCTCGTTATATACTCTAAGGTTTTTCCGACATGAAGTAGTCAGTCTAACACTCCTCTGTATCCAAGCTGGCGACCTTGGCAGCGGATCAGATGGCCACCCAGGTCTAAGATACCAAGCTGAAGGATATCCAAGTGGTGTCCGATGACAACGCCTCCAAGGATCAGCCAGCTCCGGTAGCACGAAAGCGGAAGAGAACCACCTCTAATGCTGCTGCAGAGGCCAAGAATAAGAAGAGATCGAAGAGTGGCGTCTCGAGATGATCCACCGCCACCTTAGAGGCGGATAAGAAGAAGTCCACTAGCATTCCTCTCACCAAGGCTCCTGTCGGGGAGTAAGTGTTTTCATTTTTCGGCTTGTACTTTTTAGCTCATTCCTTTTTTCCACTCTTGTGCTTATACTTCATATGTTTCAGGAGGAAAGCTGGTGTTAGTTTGAAGCGATCCTCCAGAGATGCTGGAGGGTCAAAAAATATCCATGACATGCTGACCAGAGATGTGGCCGCCAAACCCTCTCCCGCTACTGCTCCCCCTACTCCTTCCGCCAAGCCTTTTGCTAGCCTCGCTGGACCTTCGTCCCCTGTCATCCCTAAGATCTCTGCCATGGAGACAGATGTCAATCTGATCCTTGATATCTCAGGCTTTGTCGAGGCCGACGTTGCTCCCAGCTGCCAAGCGACACAGGAGAGCACTTCCTCCAAAGTGGATGAAGCTTCGGCTAAGGATGCCACTGAGAAAGGGAAGCAGGTGGTGGAAAAGGCAGAGGCAGAAGCAACGGTCAAGACGGGAGCCTCTAAGCCATCATCTGTTCTGAAAAATCAACAGGCGGCTAGGGTATCATCCATGGCTCCGGCTTCAACATCTCCTTTGGATGCGACTCCTCTGACATTGTGTCTAGATGACCTTATTGCCCAGGTGGATGTCATGTATAACAATGTCGGCATATTCCACACTGCATATGCCAATCTGGCCAACAATCTCAAGCTTATTGCCATTGTAAGTCTTTTGAACTTCACTTTGTTTATTTGGCATAGTATATCCCTTTGTATCCCCCGAGCTCTTAGGCGGATAAACAAAGGTTATTGGCCTGAGTGCTCCAAAGAACTTTTAAGAGTAGAACTTGATAGTGTAGCCCCGAGCATCTAGGTGGAAACTTAGAAGAATTCCATCTAGATGCTCTAAAAGTAGCGTACTTGTTGATTAAAATCTTTTCTTGTAGCCCCGGAGCGTGTAGTTGAAACCATATAGTTCCGACTAGATGCTCTAGAGAAACTAAGAATGCTTGTTTGTTTGCAGAATGAGAATAGACGGAGGATCACGACCAATGAGAGGTTTCCTACTTTGCGGAAGGAGTTGGGCCTTGAACAGGGTAAAACAAACTTCGTGAAGCAACGGATCAAAAAATAGCCAGAGTCTATTTCTTGTAACAGCTCCTTGCTTTTCCTCATGGATTCATTCATGTCATCTTCTCATAGTACTTTCTGATTTCCGTCTTACAGAAGCCATTGCCAAGGCCAAGAGCATAGTCGAGCAATCCAAGCATATTTAGGAGCTCGACAATGAGAACAAAATCTTGAAGAAAGACCTGTCTGATGCCGTCAATGGACATGAGGAGGCGATGAAGGTGCTGCAAGAATCTGCTGACGCCGAGATGCAATGCCTAAAGGACGAAATTGCACAACTCAAGGAGCAGAACCAAGCTTCCAAAGAGTAGAATGCGAGGAACCTTGAGGTGTACAAGACAGTTAGAAGGAGCGAGATGACTTGGCGGAGACATGCAAGCAAGCAGAGACATGCAAGGAAGGGAAGGAAATCGATAACGATGCTATTTGGAATTCCCTCTCCAGCTTCGACACCAAGAATGCCAGAATGGTCAATGCAGATGTATTTGTGCCTGCCGAGATCCTTGATGAAGACATGGCCTCGTCTGAGTCTAGCCCATCTCCCTCCGAGTTTGACAAGCTCTCCCGGCCTGGATCTCCAAATGATGCCACCACGAAGCCCCTGTAGCAGAGCCATGAAACAACAATGTTTGTATTAAATGTATCTCTGTGAAGTGTATGCAGAAAAACTTATTTGTTGCTAAGGCAGAAAAACTTATACTCAAGTTTCCTGCTACTTATCTGTTTCCTATATGTTTATATTTTTTAAGCAAGTGCTGGCTTATCCATTATTCTAGTTCGTATGCTTGACCTTTCGTGAGACAGAAGACTCGCAACGCCAGAACTATGCCCTCAGGTGATGATGCTTAATAGCACCATCAAGAACCTGTGAACAAAATTGCCAGCTTTGAGTGCCGAGAAGTCTGATGTGTACGAACTTCTATTCTTGTAGACAGTTGTTGGGCCTCCAAGTGTAGAGGTTTGTAGAACAGCAGCAAGTTTTCCCTTAAGTGGATCACCCAAGGTTTATCGAACTCAGGGAGGAAGTGGTCAAAGGTATCCCTCCCAAGCAACCCTGCAATCAAGATACAAGAAGTCTCTTGTGTCCCCAACACACCCAATATACTTGTCAGGTGTATAGGTGCACTAGTTCGGCGAAGAGATAGTAAAATACATGTGGTATGGATAATTATAAGTGGTAACGGTGCCAGAAAAGAGCTTGATGGGTAGGAAGACTAAAGGTAATCTGAAATAAAGATGGAAGGAAGCAAACTTGTAACAGATCTAGTTGCAAATAGTGTTTCAATGCTCAGAAACAAGGCCTAGGGATCATACTTTCACTAGTGAACACTCTCATATACATATTATCTTTTTATGATACAACGCTGAACTACTAAAGCACACCTCAAAGTTCGCTTTCCACATCTAGATAACCCCACAATGCCACCTTGAGCACTAGATGGTTCCAACAAACACCATAATTTCATAGAGACATCCAACTCCAAATAAAACTCATAACAAGTATTTGTAATCTGTAGCCTAAGTGCCACCATGGTGTGCACGCTGTCACTTTCACATACATGGGGAGAGCAGAGATCAATTAAATCACTTGAGTAGCAAGGTAGATCTACTTGATTACAAAGCTCATGATCACAATATGATCATGCATAGAGAGATATGAACACATAGCTACCAGTAGAGCCCTTAGCCTCGAGAGAGAACTACTCCCTCATCATCATGGGAATCAGCAACGGCTATGGAGATGGTGGTGGAGATCGATGGAGATGGCTCCGGGGGCACTTCCCCGTCCCGGCAGGGTGCCGGAACAGAGACTTTCTATCCCCCGAATCTGCTCTTCGGTGGCGGCGGCGCTGCGGATCTTTTCGTGGCTGGAGGCTGCCAGATTTAGGGTTTTCTCATCGGAGGCTGCTTATAGGCGAAGGGGCAAAGGTCGGTGGCCGGCTAGGGGGCCCACACCATGCCCTGACGCGGCCTAGGGCTGCCCACGCCAAGGGGGGTGTGGCTGGCCTGTGCCCCCCCGTCGTCTCTCCATCGGACTCCATGTGTCTTCCGATAAAATATTGACATTGGCTTTTTTCCCATCCAATTCCGAGTATATTCATTTTTTAGCCTTTCTGGAACCAAAAATAGCAAAAAACAGGCAACTGGCACTGTGGCATCTTGTTAATAGGTTAGTTCCAGAAAATGTGTAAAAGTACTCCAAAGTGTGGACAAAACATAAGAACGTAGATATAAAACAAGAATGGAACATCAAAAATTATAGATTAGTTAGCAACGTATCAACATCCACAAGCATAACTCCTGCTTGTCCTCGAGTAGGTAAGTGATAAAAAGAAAGAATAATTTTTGAGGTGACATGCACCATCATAAACTTGATCAAAGTATTTGTAAAACATTGATAACTAGGATCATAGTACTTCAACATAGCATGAAAGATAATGTTCCCCTAACCCTACTCTCCTGAATTTCAGGACGAGATTCTTTTAAGGGGGAAAGGTTTGTAACACTAACCCTGACCCAAAATCCCCTAACCCTACTCTCCCGAATCTCGGGATGACATTCTTTTAAGGGGGAAAGGTTTGTAACATCTCAATTTTAGCAACCCTGATTAATTGTCCAGATTACAAAAATCAGGGGGAACATAAACTTTTTATTATTTAAGGATGGAGTGATTCCTTCCTCTTTATTGATGCTTATGCATTGAATGTATAACATATGATATACTCCTTACCTCAACATCAGCTGACAAAAGCTAATTAACAAAACTATCTTGGCTCATTTTACATATTCTCGAATGTTCTGGCATTTCAAAACCCGAGCCAAGATGCCTTTGCAACACTAACTATTTTAGTAACTTCTATTGCAGAAACCTTGAAGAGCTACATAATATAATCTCCTTATGCTTCCAAGATAGAACTTTCAACTACTCTTATCTCTAGGTTTTCCAAAACCTTTTTATAAAGCTTTTCAATTCTACCCTTGGTAGAAATACCAAGGACTCTCACCTTATTCAAATCCAACTCTTCAAAATACTAAACCCTACCTCAAGCTAGGCTTGATGGTATCCATAGAAGTAGATTGATTTGTTTGCAAGATGAATTGCCTTGATCTATTGTTTGATGAATTGCCTTGATCTGTTGTTTGAATTGTTTGCTTAGGAGGTACTTGAGATACCCTATGAGCTCGTCCTCTAGAACCCAGTAAGAGTAAGATTACAAACCCTAATCATGAGTACAAATCTGGATTTGATCCCTAGTCACTAGGTGGTCATCTAAAACCCTTAATCAGCTCCCTTCAGAACTAAAGATTCTAGAAGCTTCCAAGACTATGAAGACCAAATACAAGCATGAATCCTTTCTACTAAATTTACACTTCATAATCATCCCATTGATGATGCCTTGGTACCTTGCAACCAATCAAAAACATCCCCTCTTTTGTTCTAATCAAAAACCCTAAATCTGCCAAAATATGGCTAAATCTGGGAAGGTAATCTAGATGCCATCCTCGAGTCTCCGTCATTTCCAATGCTTCTGCTTTTTTTGGTGATGCACTTGAACAATCTTGTAGACCATCATAAGGAGTACCAAGTACCACTCTGGCCCTTGGTTAGATCATCATCGGACCCACTTGTTCTTGATGGTTTTGCAGGAAAGAAAATAACTTTTTCTGCAAATCTTATCAACTAGCCTACTTGGTCAGAAGCTCACACCTGCATCCTATATTCTATGTACCAACTCTTTGCATGTTTGTGTTCTACTCATGAAGGTCTATCAATCCCTACTTCACTTGTTCTGATTGGATCCTTGTGCTTCCAAAACCCATCAGGTTTTGAAGGTTAATTGATAACCTGCTTTGGCACCCTTATTTTATTCAAAGTTTGAAATCAATTCTTGGAGCACTCAAGCATGATCAAGATCAAATTATTGTACCATGGTGATCTAAATCACTTGGCCTATCCATCCCCATATTCCATGCCCCAAGGAGAGCTTTAAGCTCCAATATCCAAAAAGGTTTTGTTGGTATGATAATAACCTCACCCAGATACTTTATTCCTTGTTTTCTACCAAAATCAAGTTGGATTCCCAACACCCAAAGTTGAATATGCTAGATACACCTTTTGTACCACATCTCCCTTTATTACAAAGATTTATCAAGTATTATACATAATTATTATGGACCAAGATCTATTTAATCTTTTAAATTGACAAAAACTCCAAAACCTAATCTATAAAAGAAAGTTTGACTTTATCCAAAACACATCCTCATCTTTAATCTCATTTGAACTATAAATATCATACCCTATCTTCGAACTTCAAAAATATTTTTGAAGACCTTTATTATTTCTTTTTTCCCATTTTCTTAAATGGTAGAAATGGAATAATAATTGTTTTAAATACCTTTAATCCCCAAAAAATCATGGGAAAATTCCTCAAAGTATGGATTCATATTTAGGAACATGTCACATAAAAAACCCATGATGTCGAATCCAAAAATCTGAAATGAACTCAATAGAACCCATTCCGCACTATTGGGAGAATTATTAAAAAGGGGATCTAGGATATTCTAAAAAATCCCAAATAATTCATGGATATCTATCTTGACCTTACAATGCTACCAAAACCATCATCCCATGTAGACATGATCTAATACAAGCATTTTCTTTGTAACCACTACCTTGGACAAGAATTGAAATTATTTCAAACTGTGATCAAAACTAAGTCAAACCCTCCTCAAACCTCTCTTATACTCCTCCACAACAACTATAATCTATCCCTGGTTGACATACATTGTAGCCCAGCCCTGTAGCACATCCCCTCCATTTGTATTAAATGCTTGGTTAGAATTTTGAGTAAGAGAGAGACAACCACATAAATGCCTTGCACATTAAAATCTTGCACAGTAGTTGCAGCATGCCTGTACACCTCTTTCTGGTCGTGCCCTACACCCCACACAACCTCTCCACCGCCCTGGGTGCCCAACCATGGCCCTCCTCTATCTACCTTTTACCCTAGTGGACCATGACCACCTAAAGCCCTCCCCACTCGTTGGATAAGGGACAAAGGCCACCGCCTCCTCTATGCATCTCTTTTGCTCCCCCACCTCCACCTAGCTCCCCCTGGAACCAGAGCTCCCTCCCTCGATCTGCATATCCATGGAGAAGGAGAAACCGAGAGCTTCAGGTGTTTGCAAAGGCTCTAGTCCTACACTCCCTCTACTGCGCCTCCCTCCATGTTTTCTTCTTCCTTGAAGTCCCCAGGTTCCCCTATACCTCAACCTTAAATCTTCCTTGGCTCCTAGCCATCACAGGAACCATCTCCGGCGGGTTTCGGAGTGCATCCTCGGTCCTCAACACGTGAACCTCTCCCGGAGTGGAGACCATGGAAGCCGCCCATCATCAAGGTCGCCACCATGGTCCACGGCCACTATGCCTCGCCCGATGACATACAACTGCCAAGGAAGCTTCCCGGCATATTCCCAAATGCATCTGATATGCTTGTAGGCGCGGGATCCTTCCTGACGGTGAAAGCACCGTAGCCACCCCTTGCCAGACTCACGGTGGTGGACCGTGTCGCCTCGCCGCCTCCCTGGTGAGCTCCCTTGCCCTCGGCGAAGAGACCTAGGGTTTCCCTTCCATCGATGGTGCCCCAGCGAGGAAGAAGACCCTCAGCTGGCAACCATCCCCTAATACGACGGTTCCCCTCGCCCGGTACCCCTTTGCCTCTGTGTACAGCTATCAAGCGGGTCCCGCCATAGGATTTTTAATCCCGATCTCCTGCGCACAGCTCCGCTAGACGGGCTAGACAGTTCCCGAGCGGCCCAACTCTAGATGGATTTCGGCCTAACTCTAGTTTTTTGTTAAAAATCTCTTATACTTTTTCTATACCTAAAAATACCCTGTTAGGATTAAATAGCAAATAAATTGAAAAATTCCTGGAAATTGCTAAAGACAAATTTTGGCAAAGGTTATAGAGTTTTCTCAAACATCAAGAGCAAATCCTCGGCCAAAAATAATTTTTATTATCTACTAATATTAAATATACTAAAGTGCATCTTTTGCAAGGAATATTTTCTTCATGGAGCTATACATATCCTAATGGGTTGAAAACAAGTTCCCCTGAAAGGTTTTTACTATACATATCCTAATGGGTTGATCCCTGTTTGTCTATAAAAAATAACAACAACAAGCCATTTCAGTCTTCAAAACATTCTCCAGGTCAAACCAAAGGTGGTATTCACCTAATTCCAACCCTCAGAGCTCAAAAACCACCTTACCCTTCAAACCCTAGCATCCCAAAATTTATTAAGCCCTGGTAAAGTTTTAGTGAATAAAACTATTCTGTCTATACTTCTTTCAGTATAAAAACCACCATAAGAGTTTTACAATTCCAAATTCAGTAAATCCAATTTATGCAGAATTGTATTGAAAATGTATACTATGAGACCTTGGATTCATATTAAAAGCTTCTGTATAGTAAATATAGTGAAAAGACAAATATCCACTTGAACTGATTTTGGGAATTTCCTGAGGGCAATCTGGTAAATATTTTGAAGTGAGTCCACCTTCCCTTGAACCAGTCTGTCAAACCCTACCTAGTACTAAAAGGAAATATTGTTTGGAACCACAAATCAATTCTGGTGAATTATTTCCTAAAACTAGAGCTTTATCACTAGAAAATTCATAGTAAATGAAAGGAAATTGATAAATTAGTGAAACCAATTTTGTTGGCCTTGTTATCTCAATATATACCTAATAGTATCATTTGTGCACATTGATATCATACATACCCAGGCCTTGGTTCCAAAACCCCTCCATTAAGTGGTTTTTGCCATTTAGAGAATAAAGGAAATCTCACAAATGCAATTATGGTAATTCCAACTATGTTGAACTCAACTACTCATAGTCTACTGAATGGTATACATGTATTGTCCAATTTATTGTTGTCTTGTATGGATGCTTGTATGCCTTATGATGATTGTGCCCTTGTTTGCTTGCATGTATGCTCCCTGCCAATGATAGTTGCGATGATATCGAAGACCCGAAGAGGATGCTTATTGTTATTATTATGGTATTCGAAGAGGAAGTCCAGGGACATATACTGCCATAGTGCTGATCGTAGGCAAGCCACCTTCTTGCTCATAAGCCTTATCCTACTGTTTTAGTTATACATGTTTTATCTATTGTTTATGAAAACTGCACTGATTTATTATATGATGATGTATATCTGGTAGTGCACTACTAGGAAACAGCTTATCTGTGGCGCATGGAAATGAGACTTCTGTGGCGCATATCCTATTCGTCACTGTTACCTCACCACTGATAATTGCTTCCTGTGGCGCATATAGGTATGTGCCACAGAAGTCTCAGACTTCTGTGGCGCATTTCTACATGTGCGCCACATGAACAAGTTCAGTGGCACATTCCTTAATATGCGCCACAGACTATATTTATATATGCGCCACTGACTATATAACACGTATTCAAAGTAAAATACGTTTCTGGTGTATAATCAGATATTTATATAGGATTTATACAGTATCTATCTTGATGGGGATAAATAGTACATTGCACAAGTAGTAGATGCATGAAAACCGACATATATATAATACAAACACTTAGAGCCTGACCGAGATACATATATAGTGTCAAGTGCCGAATTTTTACACAAGTGCCGAATACAAAGTTCATATCATCTCACATTAGAAATATGAAGTGGCCACCGCCGCCTACACTAGGATCAAATAGAATACAACTGTGATGATGGTGAGAAAGAGCATGAGCTCGACCAATATCTTCATCCAGTTCTTCTTCCACAGGTGGTTCCTCCACTTGGCTACCGCCTCCTCTCTAGTCGCATACCCTTTGTAGATGTTGCCGCTGAACTTGTTCACTTGTTTGTGAAAATCCTCCCACTCCTCGTAGACTCCTGGAACCCTACCCATGTACACCACATACCACCTCATCGCCATCTCTATAGACGACAAGGCATATTAGTAAAAATACAATGAAAAGAATTAATAAAGGGTTCACATCCATATATATATATATGTGCACAAAATATAAAAAAAATGATACATAAACCTAAAAGATAGCATCTCGCGATCATCATAGAAGTAATAAGTTAAACGACAACACGACCACACAAAGTAGTTTAAGTCTAACAACAATGAACATTTCGACCACAAGATAGTAAAGTTTATGACACACACTACAGCAGGCGTCCATCAACAAGAATATACACACACTAGATCATGCTAGAGGCACACATCGATCATGAAGACTTCTTCTTCTCACTCGGCTTCGGGAACGGTAGATAGCCATCTTTCTTCATCCACGTCCTTGTGTCACCCGGCTTACGGAGGCGTTATTCGATCTCCCTCTTACTCAACCCTCTGGCTTGTTGTAGGGCCCCCCTTGTGTTGACATCTTCAATGATGATTTGCGACAACTTCTGCTGAATGCGATGGAAGTCTTCTCTAAGGTCATCATCATCGCTTCGCGCCAAACTTTCGGCCCATCCTCGGAGACTAGATGGCAGCGTTAGGTTCTGGCAATCCCGAACATAGCCTTTAAGGTGATGGAGGACGTAGAAGGCCTCTTTGGCGCCACCACCAGTAGCCGGCTGCTTGACGCAGGGGAACTCGAGCACGTGCTTGAACATGTGTTTGCCATCCTTGACACATTCCCCCTTATCTACAAAGGTACATCCCTTCTTGGCGTAGCCCTCTAGAGACTCATTGAGAACACCCCTTATTTTTGTGTAGTCTTTCTTCTTCGTCAAACCCCTCGAGTAGAAATACGTGGCTAGAGAATACCTTCGGGCAAGGACGATGAGTGTGCAGTATTTGTCTCTGCGCAACACAGTTGGAACGAAATGTTGGAAAAAGAGCAAAGGAAGAAATCTATAAGAAATGCATAAGTTACGGCGGCAATGAGCGAGTGTGTCCTTCCTCTTGTTGTTCACCATGAACTTCTCGAGGTACGTCGTCGCCTTGGTCCGTGTCTCTGATCCTTCGACCAACTGGCTATCCCACATGTAGTAGGGATCCACTATCGCGATTTTCAGGGTACTCTCTCTCTTGATCTTGATCGCCAGATTGAGCGCGTATAGGCGGACCAAGTTATAGTCCAGCCGTTTCGTGAGAAACATCTTGAATATGTCCTCGTACGCTATGAAGAATATATCCGTGGGGGGTTCATCGATGAAGCCACGTCCAATGGCACCTTGGCCGTGAAAACCGGCTAATTTGGATCTTCGTCTTTAAGAAGGATGCCCTCTAGTGTCTTGACACCCTCGTGCAAAGTTAACATGGCTCCAACCGCGATGTGGAGCATATCCAGAGTCAATATCGGATCACCAGCTACATGCACTCGAGGCAAGCCATATTGTGTGGATGGTACGACGACGATGTCCTGAGCCCAGATCCTCTTCGGAAGAGGCTGGCTCACAGCCTTCTTATTATTATTATTACCTCTCTTCCTGTAGTGCTTCTTCTTCACAATAGTGTCAGCCACTACCATCTGCTCATCAGCCACCTTTTGGAGTGTGTTGGGGCTGAAAACCAATCCCGATTTCTCCTGTGGTGGACTGGCGGCCGGAAGCGTCTCTTGAGAAAGAACATGGAAGACCAGGCGCTGCGTGCATGTATTGGGCCGACCAGCTTGATGGTCGCGAGCTGTGAAGGGTTCTTCATCCACAGAAGGCATATACAGTCCTTTGTCGGCGCCGGTGTTGATGAAGTCGTCAACGTTGACCAATTCATCATCATCTTCATGGGTGCCATCATGTGGTGGTAGCGGGGGCAACGATGGTTGCGGCACAACGTCTTCGCCATGTGGTGGTACACACGCTGCCAAGAGTTGCTGGTGACGGCTAGTGGTGGTGACGACGGCGGCTGCTGGCTTCCAAGGTGGTGGCCGGGCGATTGATCGAGAGGTGGCGCCGGTGCTCCCCCCACAAGACGAATCTGGGTCTTCGGCCATGTCAAGGGCCAGTTGTAGCATTCTCCAATGGTCTTGTGTTCGTTGGCTCCCTGAGGTTGAAAGGGGGTCCATGCTGTCGCACCCTAGCAACACCCAAGCCAACCTGACCGTCATCACGTCATCATGCATTGGATTGTTGTGCATCGTGCGGCTCGCCGGTTGTATGAGAGTGCCCTTGGCAACATCCTTCAATTCACCGCTGACATCTTTAAGCAGGAGTACGCAAGAAGTGTCCTGAGGCAAAACATGTTATTGGGCGTCATGACATGGCAGCAGTCATGCATCAAAGGCATAAAGGAGATGATGTGCACTAACTAATTAGTTACCTTGGTGATGGCGTGGAGCTCGGCTAATGTAGAGACACGGCCGATGCCGGCGGCCGGCCCATCATCATCTGCAATCTCTCGCTCGGGTGCCCCACGAAGCACCACCGCCGTCGGATGCACCTTATTGGTATCTTTGTTGGAGGGGGCGTCGGTGTGACCAAAACGATCGGTTGCGTACTGATATTGATGGCCGGTGGGGTCACCAGGTCCAGAGACATGGTAACATTGATGCCCGAGTTGCTGCCGCTTAACCTGGCCAGATGTATCGGCCCTTGTCGACCTCCCGCATTCCAAGCAGTAAGCCCCTCGAAAAACTCAGAGGAGGATCATCGAGCGGAGCTTCTCTTCCACTAACTTGTCCACCGTTTTCTCATCCACTGCCTTCTCCTCCAGTGTTTGCACCTTCATCTTCAGCTCTTCAACAACGGCTTTATCCTTAGCCGCCGACTGGTTCTTTCTCTCCCTTCTTTTCTTGGCGTCCTCTTTGTAGTACTCCTTGAACTTCATGCTCGTACCGAAGCCGGACACACGGCCAGTTGAGGACGGCGACAACCCCTTGTCCCTCTTCTTGTAAGCATTGGTCGCCCTATTGAAAACCGTGTCCCACGGCTCCGTCGAATCCTAGGACGACTCTGTGGCAGGAGCGTTCAGTTCCTCCTCCTGCAGAGACAAGGAAAGGTGAACCCATTTAGATTCTTGGCTTCATTATTTTAATTAGAACGCAATAGACTTGAGATCGGCGATTAATTCCTTACCAGCTTCTTCTTGAATTCCTTCACCTCTGGATCGTTGGTGATGAACTCCCCTGTTTCCTTCTCCAGGTAGTAGCAGGCCCGAACAAATTTCCTAAGCTACAAGTCCGTGATTTTAAGCCAAGGGTTATCTTTACCAAGGCGTTCAAGATCGGCATCCTCCTTGTCCCAAATGGCCTGTTTCCCCTGTAACCACCGCTTCCAAGGTGGTTGTTACCTATGTTATGTTCCCGCATACTCCTTCCCTATTTAGTCCATTTTATAGTGTCAGCGGTAGCTATATCCGCCTTGAATATCTTAAACTCCTCTTCGTCGAGCATCGGATTTTTCTTACTAATAACCTCCTAGCTTTCACCTTTGTCAATGCTATTCTTCACCTGAGTTTTCCAGCTACTCAAGGCATTGCTCATCTTCGTGAGGGCTAGTTTGTTCACCGGGTTCTTTCTCTCGAGGTTTCTAAACCGCTCTGGGAATCAGTATCGCTTGTGAAGCTTCTTAAGGAGGTTATGGAAAAAAGCTACATTGTCAGCATGTCTGATGTACTTCGTGTTGATCGACATGCTTTCCCAGACGATGCACTCGAGTTGCAGGCCGTACCCTTTAGCAATCGCCACTAGCGCAATGGGTTGGCCACTTTCGGTGACCTTAGTGAACTCATCACAGACGGTGGCGAGCACTGGCACCTTCCGATCCTTCTTTTACTTCTTCTTCTTCTGAGAAGCAGCCGGGTTGCCGCTACCGCCATCCGTGCACACGTCGCCATCTGTGCGGGCGCCGCCATTGGTGGTGTCATCCTCTTCGCTGCCGCCTTCACTAGTTCCATCGTAATCGTCTTCATCCCCCTCGTAATCAGGATCTCTTCCCTCATTGCCCCCAGCAGCTCTAGCGATGGTCGCCTCCTCCTCCGGTGGTGGTGTCATCCTCATCACCTCCTCCTCCTGTTGGGACCCCTGCCGGAATGACTCGTTGGCCTGTCTAGCTTGTTCTTCGATGTTGATCATGTTCTTAGAAGGGCCGGCCTCGTTGTTACCCGACATGTTTGCAGTACTCTATTAAAAATAGGAAAAAAGTTAGCACAAATCTCGGCCGAAAAATTCGACATGACGTTTGCTAATTTTTTGACCTAGAAGTGCCCATTTCTCAACCGAAACGGAAGTGAATCGACACTTCGGGAGAAATGGGCAACTCAAATGAAATTGCTGCAACATTCACACACAAGAAAACAGCCCCATTAACAGCCCCCATCTAGCCCCATTCACAGCCCCCATCTAGCTCCATCCACAGCCCCCAACCACAACCCCATTGAATCAGACAACACCATATTTTGTAAATACAAATAATAGGACCACATGTACATCATCACCATAGTCCAAATAAGGGTCATCAACTTGATGGCCAGGACACAAAGAAGAACCAGAAACTTAACTCAACCTGTAATCAAAGTAGATCTAGTCCACATCATGGATCCATAATATTTATACATCGAGAGGCAAAACAGATTTATATGTAAATAAAAAAACCTGGGACATATTCGGAGGCAAAACAGATTTACATGTAAAACATTGTCAGGTATTGATTTGATAGTGAAATGACCCAGACCAGCAAACATTGCTTCAACTCCTACAGTTACAATAGGAAATGAATGCACTTGGCCATATGTAGCAGAATCACATTCAGTTGTAGGATTTATAAATGGTCCAATCAACAATCAATCACCCCTAATAGATCACTCAACATCAATTTCAAGTTCAATTTGTAAGTACTGAAACAAGTGCTGCCCTGCTATCCAAAATATGGCCAAAATTATGATGATACACAAATACCGCGTTGCACAGAAAGGCAAAACAAGGGCCATTTTCATCCCTTTGTAACATTCTTATAGTTTCAATGTAATATTTTTGGTACTACTAAACATATGGGTTCTCAAACATTACAACAATCAATATGACTCTAAACTCTGTATTCTATCATATTGGTGCTTGCTTCAAGGGGTACGGGAAAACAAAAAAAGAATTAAGAAACCAGCCAACGCTAGACTAAGGTGGTACCCATGATTTTGATTCCTGTGTAACATAATAACATTCTTATAGCTTCTACGTAACATACTAAAAAGGTGAGAGATCAAAGTCACACCAAAAAATTGGGAAGTCATAGCTTATATGGTGCTTAGAGTTGCTGTTGTTACAACAAAGCACCATAGTACCAAATATAGTGGAGACAGAATAATTTTGAAATCATCTAAACTGACCACTTTGTGCATCTCTTGATGTTCTTCATAAAGTTCAAGCACAATGTACAACTCCCTATTCAAATAATTTTCTCATTGCAAGGATGATTGGTCTTAACCAAAATTAATGCATGTGCAATTTTATACAGGAAACACCACTATAAAATTAATCATGATAAACTCATACAGGAACACACAAAGGATTCAGATGCATACAATTATAATACCTTACTGATACATAAAAAAAGCATATACTGAAGAGTGCAACCGATCTGGAAATAATATTTTCTCCATTTGTATGCACTATAAGTCACTTGTTTCCACTAACAGTAGCCGCAAAGGTTAATTTTCTTACAAATCGCAAACAAATACAAGGGTATAGTTAAGTAGAGGGGAAACAGTTAAAAAAAGAAGTTAATGACTTATGTTGAAAAACTGGAACATATGCACACCAGAATGCAAGACACACCGAGAAGAAACATTTTCTCGAGTCAAAACATCTCTCAATCTTCACAATCAGCATAAAATTACAAAGACAGGAAGAATAACACAGCTTCGGTCATTTGTAGTAGTGGCAACTCAGTGATAAACAAAGCAATGAAATAGTGTACATAGGTTCATTAACTAGGATAAATGTAATTTTTTTAACATAACACAGAAGAGTTCAACTTGCATCTCACAAAGCAATCATGGATGACAACCAACACAAATCAAACAACATGCGTCAGCGTGAACCTTCGTGTGGTAAATTATTGCCTTAAAATGCGTCAGCATAGAAGGGTTCAGAGGGGGTGGGGTGGGGGTGGGCGTGGGAGGACGAACCATGCACGCTGCTTCTGCTGTGGTCAACGATGACGAGGGTGGCGGGCTGAGGCGCGGCGGCTCCTCCTCCGGTGGCTCCTCCTCCACGGGCTGCAGGGCTACAGGGTGGCTCCTCCTCCGGCGGCTCCTCCTCCACGGGTTCGTCGGGCGGCTCCTCCACGGGCTGCTAGGGCTAAGGCGTGGTGGTGGCTAGGGCTCCAGCGATGAGGGCGGCGCTAGGATTTGAGTGCGGGCGACGACAGAGAGGTCGGGAGACAGAATTTTGGCTAAGTGTGGATCGAGAGAGAAAGGGGGGATTAGGGGGAGTGGCCAAACTGTCTATTTAGCTAAGTGTGAAAGTTCTATGGAGCATTCCCACAGAATGCGCCACCGAAGTTGGAACTTCAGTGGCGCATTCTGTGGGAATGTGCCACAGAACTTTTGGACATAGTACAAAAAAGTGTGGCGTCGTAGTATGACAAGATCCGATACTTGTCCTAGTGGTCTTGCTCACTCGCTGTCACATGGGGCAGCTAGGTTCGAATCCTGGCTGTCTCACACTTTTTTTTAAATATTTTTAATTACACACATATGCATATTTATTCAAAAAAAAGCAAGAACATATACATATATGCATATTTATTCACATATGCATATTTATTTTAAAAAAGCAAGAACATATACATATATGCATATTTATTCAAAAAAAGCAAGAACACATATGCATATTTATTCAAAAAACCCTCCCGAATCATATATATATATGTGTGTGTGCTTGTCACACACAAATGTGAATTTGTATACCCACACCAATATCACATTATATGTTTTAGTCTCTAACTAATACCAACACTAATATCACATTATACCCACACGAATTAATACAGCAAAAAGTCACACAATTGCTAGTGTCTCTTCACAATCTTCTTCCCCTTTTTCGTCACGGTTGAATACTTTAGCCCGTGCACTTTGAGATTTCTTCTTGTGAATGGATAACCTTTAATAGGTAGTGTGGTATTCCTTCTTACTTTAGTAGTAGTAGGCATGTCGAAGTACTTGTCGAATTCCTGTTCGATCTTCGGGTCACCGTTTTTGTCGAAGTTTTGCTCGTTGGCGGCTCGTTCCATTCTGATGATGCTCCTCTTGCCCCTCCTAACTACAACACGGTTGGGCTTTGACGGGTCGGTAATAAAAAAACATTGATCAACTTGGCTAGCGAGTACCCAAGGCTCATTTTTTGCGGAGGCATTCTTCATTGATTTGGCATCTGGTATAACCATTGTGGTGAAATACCAGCCTTCTTTTTCCACGTTCTTGGCCCATCTAACACGGAACGTCGATACGATCTCTCCACAGTAGTCGAGCTCCCATATCTCCTCGATCCTTCCATAGAATCTTTCCATGACACTAGTCTCGTCATCAGCAAAGGATAACATAGTTACTCATGAGTTTTGATATTCGCTATTCATGTCCTTTTCCTCGATGTAGAATCTATAACCGTTTATGTCATATGACTGATAGGTCCTTCGGTTGTGCCATGGGCCCTGCAAAAAGGAGAATATGAGTTTTTGATCTTCCGTAGAAGGCGTCTATGGGGGATTGTCCAGTTTCCTTTTCTCGAACCAACCCGTGAAGCTGGAGTTATGCTCTCTCGTTACGTCTCCCTTCTTTGTCAGACGGCCCTGGTCGACATACTCCTGCTCGATTAAGCTTTTGTGCTCTTCCACCGAAGGGCCGACCACTTCAATGTGTTGTAGCACGACTCAGTGTGCCCTGTCAAAATCTGTGCGTCGACCATCAATGCTGACATGCAGTGAGCGGCAGCCCTCGCAGTGACCATATCCACCGAGCCTGCCGAGGTGCTTCTTGGTGGGTATTCCAACATCCTCATTCTCGGTGGTTAGGTAATTCTGGCAGAAGGATATGCACTTGTAGACCAGAAATCCCTTGGCTATGCTTCCATCTAGGCGGGAACTATTGCGAACAAATCCTTCGATGATACCGTTTAGCCTTTCAAACGGCATCATGTTGTGCAGGAATGTCGGCCCGAGCTGGATGATGTCGTCCACGACATGTACAAGCAGATCCACCATGATGTCAAAGAATGTGGGCGGGAAGTAAGTATCAAGCTCGCATAGTATCATCACAATCTCTTCCTGTACCCTATCGAGCTGCTTCACACCAATCGACTTCCTAGATATGACATCGAAAAAGTTACAGAGGCCAAACAGCGTCTCGCGGACATGCTCGTCTATTATCCTGCGGATCGTAACGGGGAGTATCTGTGTCATCAGCATGGCTCATATGGCCATATGCGCCACAAAACATATGGTGCAGGTTAAAGTGGTGGGACCCAGGGTTAGGTTTCTGTGGCGCATGTGCGGATATGCGCCATAGAAGTGAAACATATCTATGGCGCATATCCACACATGTGCCACAGATCGTGGGTGAAAAAGTATCCGTGGTGGGGCCCGCCTCCAACTTCTGTGGCGCATAGTGAAATATGTGCCACAGAAGAGGCAACTTCCGTGGCGCATATCTCGTTATGCGCCACAGAACTTGGATTGCCCTACCCCGGCTGGCGGGTCCCACCAAACATCTGTGGCGCATGTCGTACGAAATGCGCCACAAAACTTCTTAGTTTCTGTGGCGCATGTTTCCTAATGCGCCACTGACAAGTGTCTGTGGCGCATGGATTTACATATGCGCCACATAATAACTTGTCTACCAATAAGCTATTTCCTAGTAGTGGTGGCTTGACTCCTCCAAACCATTACATATGTGTACTACTAAGAACAACCCCCTTAACACCTACTTGTCCTAGTATGGTTGATGGTGTATAACCCCATACCCTTTTGATACCCCGTTTAGCCGAAGCAAATCTATAGGATGCGAAGACCCCGAAAAAGTTTTACAAAATGTTTTGTGATGAAACCTTGATGAGGGTTGGCCTACCAACAGAAGTTTGAGAAAGGAAAAAGGTTTTGTTTTACAAAATTCTGAAGGAAAGATGGAGGAAAAAGGTTTACAAAAATGCACCCGATTCTTTGCAGCTTTAGATATAACAACTTAACCCATGCAACCACATTACTCTGGAATGGGTCATGGCTAGACTTGAAGTTTGTTTACTCCAGTATGGTTTGTCCCGCAACTACTACAGGGGATGGTGAGCCCTGGAGGCTGGGTCTTCTCCTGTAATGGTCCACGAAGCGTCGATGAGGTGAAGAAACAAAAGGCTACAAACCGATAGGCGTTACTATGAGCCTCTCATTGAAAGCGCAACTTTGTGTAGTGAAAAAGGCGCTCCGATTGGTCAACGGTACCCAACGTCCCGGTGTTGAGGGGAACAACTCATAGGGTAGGCACTTATATTGGAGTGGGCATTCCTAAGGTCTTGACCGGTTACTTGACCCATGATAGGTGTAGATCAGGGCAGGGTACCCGGACGGTGTGGGTAAAGTGTACAACCTCTACAGAGTGTAAATCTGTTCGAATAGCCATGTCCGTGGTTAAGGACGGGTTGGACAAACTACTGTAGAGCGGTGCTGGTTTTGATTTCAAAAAGGTTTTTGGAAAAGCAAAGGCTTTTTGAAATGTTTTGACCATGGGATGGTCGGAAAGGATACATGTTTTGACCATGCAATGGTCAGAAAGGAAGGAGAAAGGTTGGTCATGGGATGAACGGAAGGAGGAACAAATTGGTGACCCAATCCTGGTGGTTTCCAAAACTTTACAAATGTTTTATAAAAGTCTTTAAGAAAGATGTGGAGATGCTATATCTACAAGATAAACAATTTTAGAAAAGAACCCCTCATGGAGCCCTCCTACTACCACACCTATATTGCATATCCTCTTATTGTTATTATCTTAAGGTGGTTTGTGAGTACATTCAAAGTACTAATTGGCATTGTACCTGGCTATTAACTTGGTAAGATTCGAGAAGTACATCAAGAAGAAGGTGATGATGACGGCTATGTGATCTAGGATGTTCTCCCAGTCAGTTTTCTATAGGTTAAGTAATGGCTTGGGCTCTATGCTTCATGAACGGATACATGTCATACCTTAATTTCCATTATGTTGAATAATGTAGCCATAATGGCAATTAAGGTATTACATGTATCCGCTTAAGTATTCGATGTTTACTTTGATACTTGTCAGTTATGTGCAACGACTATCTTATCATGGGATCATGGTGGTATGCATAACAAGGATTCTCACAGGATTAATCCAGGGGACCCACAACTACATTGCATTCCAATGTTGCATTCCAACATGTTCTAGGCCTTTCTGACCATGGTTTGACACATGGAATGTCATTGCATGTGTTCTTTTCCAAACAACAATGATCCACATGACCACAAACACTCAAGCGGGTGTGGTGATGTTACCTTTGTCACACTGGTGCTCCATTGCATTCCAATTTTGCATTCCAACATGTTCTAGGCCTTTCTGACCATGGTTTGTCACATGGAGTGTCATTGCATTTGTTCTTTCCAAATACACCATGATCCACATGACCACATGCATTCATGTAGGTGTGGAGATGCAACCTCTATCACACTAGTGCTCCACTGCATTCCAATGTTGTATTCCAACATGTTCTATGGATATCTGACCATTTTTTGACACATGGTCATTGCATTTGTTCTTTTCCATACCACATTGTCCCACATGACCAAAAACACTAAAGTGGGTGTGGTGATGCAACCTCTGTCACGGTAGTGCTCCATTGCATTCCAATGTTGCATTCCAGCATGTTGTAGGAATTTCTGGCCATGGTTTGACACATGGAGTGTCATTGCATGTGTTCTTTTCCAATCCACAATGATCCACATGACCACACACACTCAATCGGGTGTGGTGATGCAACCTCTATCACACTGGTGCTCCATTGCATTGCAATGTTGTATTCCAGCAGGTTCTAGTCATTTTTTACCATTTTCAATGTTGTATAACAACAGGTTCTAGTCATTTTTTACCATTTTTTGACACATGGTCATTGCATTTGTTGTTTTCCAAACTACATTGATCCACATGACCACAAACACTGAAGTGGGTGTGGTGATGCAACATCTATCACACTAGTGCTCCATTGCATTCCAATTTTGCACCCCAACATGTTCTATTGCTTTTTGACCATCGTTTGACACCATGGAGTGTCATTCCATGTATTATTTTCCAAAAGACAATGATCCACATGTCCGCACACACTCAAGTGGGTGTGGTGATGCAACCTATACCACAGTAGTGCTCCATTGCATTCCAGTGTTGCATTCTAACATGTTCTAGGCCTTTTTGACCATGGATTGATATATGGAGTGTCATTTCATGTGTTATTTTCCAAACAACAATGATCCACATGACCACACACATTCAAGTGGGTGTGGTGATGAAACCTTTAACACACTGCAACACCATTGCATTCCAATGTTGCATTACAACATGTTCTAGGGCTTTCTGACCATGGTTTGACACATGGAGTGTGATTGCATGTGTTCATCTCCAAACCACAATGATTCGCATGACCACACACACTCAAGTGGGTGTGGTGATGTAACCTCTGTCATACTAGTGCTCCATTGCATTCTAATGTTGCATTCCAACATGTTCTAAGCATTTCTAACCATGGTTTGACACATGGAGTCTCATTGCATTTGTTCTTTTTCAATACATAAAGATCCACATGACCACACACACTCAAGTGGGTGTGGAGAAGCAACCTCTATCACACTGGTGCTCCATTGCATTCCAATGTTTTATTCCAACATGTTCTACGAATTTATAACCATTTTTTGACACATGGTCATTGCATTTGATCTTTTCCAAACCACAATGATCCACATGACCACATACACTCAAGTGGGTGTGGTGATGAAACCTATGTCACACCGGTGCTCCATTGCATTCCATTGTTGGATTCCAACATGTTCTAGGGTTTTCTGACCATGGTTTGACACATGGAGTGTCATTGCATATGTTCTTTTCCAAACCACAATGATCCACATGACACTACAAGAAAAGTTGTCTTTTAAAAACGGACGATTTTCGTGGTTGAAGGACCATTTTTCATGGTTTTGTCTCTGCATATGGTTGATTAATTAAAACTAAATGAAATATTTTGATATATTTTTTTACGCTTATGTTTACCTTCCCAAAAACAATAGGTTTGCATCAGATTTTTCCTTGGTTAGAATCTGAAATAAGAAAAATGCTGGGAGATGAAACAAGACAGCCAAATATCTAGCCAAACATGTTTCATGTTGTTTTTTACGGCGCGCTTACTTCATATTAATTCCTTTAGGAGGATGCACATCAGGGCGCTGATCTTTCTAGTGAGTTTGGCTTCTTAGAGTCTGACAAATTGTCCTTATGTGTCCCAGTGACATGTATAAGTACACCGTGAACTAAGTAATCACAAGATGGGACGCAGCTGCACGCAGGAATCTGGTTCTTCAGCCCAGTGCTCAGCCTGAATTGCCACTAAATAGGACTTGATTGTTTCCCAAAGTAGAGTAACAAAGGCCAACCTGGAGCCTGGTTCAATCTTTGGCAAGATTATGTTTGCCGTGTTAGCGAGTAGCAAACATCATGAAATTGTTTTGGCCCACATGGCACATGCACCTTACCAATTGGAAATTTGTAAGCGCATAATGAGATAGACCTTTAATAATATTAAATGATCAGGTGCAGCCATACATTTTATAGAAACAATGTTGAGTTACAGCTTTTTCTGATACTCATTTCTAAGTTGATGTGGATTTTCAATATTTTGGAGTGCTAGCAACTAATTTATATACTTGATTTTTCAGTTAGTTGTCTCCATTCTTAACCAAACCTAACTTTAATTATTGGTTTAAATTCAATAATCTAGAGTGTGCTTATTGTGCAGAAGGTTTAAGGCTTACTTTTAATAAAGCTTTTGGACATGTTATAAACAAAATCTCATTTTACTTTGTTCTAATGGTGCCCGGAGCTCGGTTTTCTAACTATTATGCTTTTTTCCCCCTGAATTCAGTTTATTAGACACATAGACCACTCAGATGTTTTTTAGATGATATATAGACACTTTACTAATGCATCAAAATGATTCAGAACTTACGCTCAATTATTCAAGATTGTTAGGTTCAATGCAAAGGCGGAGTTAATTTTATAGGAGAAGCAAATTGGAAATTGAAGGCAAAGACAAAGGTAGATGCTTATCACTGTTTCTCCCTCATCCCCTATGCCATGATTCTCTGCCTAATGGACCGGGCTGCGTCTACAACCAGATGAGCCTAAGGGCATCTCCGGCGGCATGGCCCATTTCGAACGGCCAATGTGTCTGAAATGGTGTGTTTGCGTCGGCTCATAGACAGGAAATGCAGCGCTATCCGTTTGGGTCGTGGGGTGCACCTAGCGGGCAGACGCATTTGGACCCTCTGTCCTAATGTCAAGGATTGACGTGAGAGAGTTAATAGAGACGTCCCGTGGTGGTGGAGGAGGACACAGAGATAGCCCGACTATGGGCGGAAGAGCAGGTGGAAGGGTGTAACAACCTCGGGCCCTACGCTCTAAGTTCAAGCCTGAATGAACCAAAAATGGTTAAGGGTTTTACAGCGGGGGTCCAGGGCCACCCACGTGTAGGCCCGTCGACCGCCCTAACCACTTCCAAGAACATCGGGACAAGAGCGAGCGACATAGGCAACAGGCGAAGAGATCAAATACATACACAAGTGAGTATGTATGCAAGCTACCTTACAACAGTTCTCAGAGCCATACCATCTAAAAGAAATAGAAATATTGCAACGCCATACGGCAAGATCCAAATATCCTAGATAGAGATAATAGTGTAGGATAGCTCCTCATACATCAGTCAACACAGTATCAAGCGGAAGGGGGAAGTATGGATAAGAAGCAAATCAGCATAAGATGCCACATAAATAAGCACATCCCGCCCACAGATCTCACGGATCCCCATCCCCGAAATCTCTACACCGAGTGATCGTTGCCAACATCATTTGTCTCCTCCACCCAGTATCCATCTTGCGAATATACCTGTTCATCCGAATCAAACAATTTATCGTGTGAGACCCTAGGGGTACCTAGCAAGTCTTTATGCCTCTAAAGGGGACATATACCTGGGGTGACACAATTGCAGCAAAAGATAATAACTAACAAGTCTATAGATACTCGCCAACCATCCGCCTAACCAAAGATAGGCGGATGTCCGTTAATTAGAAACAACAGTTATAACAGTATAAAGTAACAGATCCATCCTCCTTCTCGCTACCCAACGAGAAAGCGGACGAACAACCTATCCATTGGCAGTTTTATTAATCATTCCTTGAGTATTGCACTAATTACTAGTCAGATATTTAGTCAAATTAAAGACGGTACTTTAGTTATGCTTGTCTATGGTCCAGAAACTGTGCTCCAAGTCGTCCATAACCGCGGACACGGCTTTCAGAAAGATTTACCTTGCAGGGGTGCACAAATAGCAACACACACAAGATCGACCTCGGAAAAACCAAATCAAAACCCAACGAGGCTTTCACGACAAAGCAATCACAGGATTCATAAAATATTTCAGGGGGCCACCCCACTAAGCTACCCGCGACGAAGTTGGTCGGCTCCGCGACGGACCCAGGGTTTGTGTGGACGGCGGTAAATGACTTGGAACCCGAAAGTGTGACTGGTCTTGTCGATACAGCGAAAACGTGTCACGATCCAAAACAGTACATGTACTCCACGCACAATCTTAAATAAAGCAGTAAAGCATGGTATAAGTAAAGGATAGTAATAAAGCCCCAAACTACTTTGTGGCCCCAAGAAATAAGAAATGAATCAAGCTCTGACTAAGGGGATTCATGGTCCCATATGCGGATAGTGTGATAGTTAAGGAACAGGTATCAAGTACTCGGGGTCCTACGGGACACAAGTGAGCATGAAAAACCAAATAACAGATATTGCCCACCGGTGCCTCTTTCATTAGTTATCCCATTACTACTCAGGTTTCGTTGTTTAGGTACCTCGTTAACCATCACACACTCACATACCCTACACATGCTGTTCTACGACTCGCTTGGCTCAAACAACTCCTGTAGTAATGGTTCATAGGATGGAGGAACAAGCTTTGGTGGGGTTTAAAAGTAAAGGCCATGCAATATTTGGGATTCAGTTTAATGCAATCGCGACTCCATGATGTAAGAACAAGATAGAAGCAATAGGTACTATATGTATGCAAGCATGTGGTAGTGCTTGCCTGGCAGCTCAGTTGAAGCGAGAGATTGATCTGGGTAGTACTCCTGGGATTCCTGATAATTCCCCTGCTTAGCGTCTATTCGAAAAGAACCAAACAAACAAGGGCCAATATAAATAAAGTGCGCAAGCATAGGAATAAAATTCGACAAGCAACCAAGCATGCCATGATGAATGATGTACAATTTACATGGCATAGCATAGCATGGCATGGGTGAGGTGTGGGGTACAAGAATAAAGCATTTTATTAGGTTTTTAGTCATGTTTTGCTCCCACAAACGTTGCTGTATGATTAATATTTACACGATGCATGCTTCAATTCATATCATGGAATGCGTAGTTAGAACGGGCTCGTCGCGCTGATCGATTTAGACATATTATTTGTCAAATTTGGGGTTATAGAATTAAAGTTATTAATTAATTAAGAAAATGCATTTATTGCAAGTTTAATCATCTCGAAATTTTAGATTAGTCAAACATTATTTTGGATAGCATATTTGAATTCCTCACATTTTTCTGATTCAAAAACATATATTATTTGTCAAATTTGGAATTACCAATTAAAATTTATTTAAAACTGGATTTAGAATCATATTAACCATTTCTGAAATTATTTTGTTTAAACAGAAAAGGAAACAGGGACTATTTGCACACAGGCAGACTTAGCTACAGACGCTGATGGGTGGGACCGCGCTGAGCTGGCGGAAACCAACGTGCGGTAGACTTTTTCTACCGCGACCAAAACGAGCCACCGCAGCTGACAAGGGGGCCCGTGCCTCAAACAGGACCACGCACCAGTGGGTGAAGCGGCGGGTGACACGCGGTGCAGACGGGGACTGCGGGATGAGGCTGTGAAACCCGTGGTGCCTTTCTGTACAAGTTCCACCGCGGATGACATGTGGGGCCGTGTGGAGCGCGGGTTGCGTGAAACAAAAAGCCAGGGGGTTATCTGGAAAACAGCCCCCGGGTACTATTTTTTTTCACGCCGGTGTTCTCTGACGAAACTGACGGAACAGAGCGTGGCGCGGCGGGGGAACTCGAACCTGCGATCTGGCGCGCGCGCGGCGGCGGCTACCGCGGCGGCTAGCTGGGCTTGATGCTGGGATCTGCTGCGTGGCAAGGATAAGGTTCTGCGACGCTACGTGGGAAAACGACTGCGAGCAAACGTGCATAGAGGTTGCTCGACGAATCGATTGGCGCGTACAGGAAGCGAAGAACGGAGGGAGGATGTCAGGGGGTGCATCGGCTCACCGGGAGTGGGTTGGTGGTTCGGCCTGGAGCGCAGGGGATCAGCGGCATTGCTGGTGATCTCCAGGCTAGGGTTTCCTCGGGTCAGCGATCAACAGTAGGTACAGGGACGCCTCCTCCTCGTCTCCGGGCAACCGGAGGCAGCAGGAGCTCCACTGGTTCTTCCCCAACACCTGGAAGCCGCGCCCTCCTTCTGCCACGGTGTGGGCGGGGTAGATGCCGACGATGGGGTTGTCGGAGATGGGAGAGAGGGGTAGCAGGGTAGGTGGGGATCTTGGTGGGGATGGGCAGGGCCCTCGAGATCTGGGGACGACGCCAGGTACGAGAGGGGGTAGATAAGACCGAGGGGATTTGGGGTGGCATGGGGTGGAAAAAGTGGGGGTGGCCACCTTTCCTCCTCTCACGTGGTAGGCACGGGTCAGGAGGCCTAGGGAGAGGCTGCAGCTGGGTCAGAGGGGACGGTGCAGGGGTGGCTCGGGTGGGGCCTTGGGCAGCAAGTTAGAGAGGGGAAGGAGAGGGGAGGGGCTCGGCTAGGGTTTAGGTTAGGGTGGTGTCGGGCATGGGAGGCTCGGCCTGGTGGAGAATGTGAGGTAGGAGTAGGGTTTTGGGGTAAGAGAGAAAGGGATTTTGGTTAAGAGGGAAAAGAGGCATATGCCACATGTAATATAAGCATGCCATGATGCTTAACAAAACCAAGAGAGGATGTGCCCTAAGATGGTTGGACTCAAAAATTGAGCAAGCTTGAATTGATTTCAAAGGAACCAAGCTCCACTCATAAATCCAAGAAAAACCCAAAGAAAGAAGATGGTGGTGATCTTGCATGGCCCATGCATGAATAGTAAATGCCATGTTTATTATTGTGAAAACAATTGTAAATAACCATGGGCATTTATTAACACATGCATTCCCAAAATATGGAATTAATGCCAAGCCAGAAGAGTAGGTTGGTGTCCCATGTGGAGTAGATGGAATATGCTCATATTTGAATATAATTTGGACATGCTAGTGTGTATGTACCACTAGATGCATAATAGCCTCAAAATATTCCAACATGAGCATACATTAAAAAACAATCCATATGGAAGCTTGACGAGGGGGTTCCACTCATATAGCATGCAAAGGTGGCCATGTGGCTCTCCACATATCAATAATGTGAAAAACAACATGATGCATATATGGGAGCATGTGGAATTGTAAGAGGATCCATCCCAACCCACATGAGCTAGAGGTGAACCCAAATAAAATGCAAAGCCCACATATAGTTGGATGGTGGAATTATGGGGTGGTGACAAAGAAATGTGGTGGAGTTAATAAAAGATATGCCCCCAACTCAACTTGGGCATCAAGCATTTATCAAGAACCAAATACAATATATCAAGAGGCAAATACACTTAATAGTGAATATGAGATAAGAACCAAATGAAAAAAGGTTTTCTATGATGCTCAAATGCAATGTGGCATGATGACATGAGCATGATATAATTATGATGCAACAATTATATGTAGGAAGTAGCATTTTATTATTAGACCATGTAGCATTACAGATGTTAGACAGATGGGATGCGACAACTCTCCCCCACTAAACAGGAATCTCGCCCCGAGATTCTAGGAAAAAGAAGAAGACACGAAGAGGGTAGGATACTTGGCACGGAGCTCATCCTCGCGTTCCCAAGTGGCTTCATCAAAGGAACGGTGTGACCACTGCACCTTGCAGAACTTGAGAGACTTGTTGCGAGTCTTTCTTTCTGCGACTTCTAGGATTTTTGTGGGGTGTTCTTGATAAGACAGGTCTTCTTGGAGATTGATAAGCTCATTGTCCACGGTCCTTGAAGCACTTCTTGAGTTGAGAGATATCGAAGACATCATGGACCTTGAGTTTTTCAGGGAGCTCAAGAGCATAAGCAACTTCTCCTCTTCTTCCACGAATTTTGAAAGGACCGATGTATCTAGGAGCCAGCTTCCCTTTGATACCAAACCGGTGCGTGCCTTTCATGGGAGTGACACGAAGGTAAACGAGATCACCAGGGACATACTCCATGTCCGTGTGCTTTCTGTCATAGTTGCTCTTATAGCGACTTTGAGCAACCTTCAGGTTTTCGAGAATGATATGAACCTTCTCCTCTACTTGAGTTACAATGTCGGTGCCAAATAATGTTCTTTCACCTGCGCCCGACCAACCAATCGGAGTTCTGCATTTGCGGCCATAGAGAACCTCAAATGGTGCCATCTTTAGACTCTTCTGGAAGCTATTGTTGTAAGAGAACTCAACATAAGGAAGGCATTCTTCCCACTTCATGCCGAAAGAGATGACGCAAGCACGGATCATATCTTCCAGAATCTGATTGATCCTTTCAACTTGCCCTTGTGACTGAGGGTGGTAAGCTGTGCTGAAGTTCAACTTTGTTCCCAAAGCATTTTGGAAACTTCCCCAGAACTTGGAAGTGAAGATGCTTCCACGGTCTGAGCTGATCTCAAGAGGAACCCCATACAGAGAGACAATTCTGTTGATATAGAGCTCAACCAACTGAATTGCAGAAATTGTTTCCTTGACGGGAAAGAAGTGAGCCACTTTAGAAAGCCTGTTGATGACAACAAATATTGCGTTGTTGCCCTTCTGTGACCTTGGAAAACCAGTTATGAAGTCCATCTCTACTTTCTCCCATTTCCATTCCAGAGGCTTCAATGGTTGAAGAAGACCAGAAGGTTTTTGATGGACAGCTTTAACTCTGCGGAAGACATCACACTCCGAGACATACTTGGCACAACATTGTTTCAACCCCGGCCACCAATATTGTGTTTTCAAGTCCATGTACATCTTTGTGCTACCAGGATGGATAGAAAGAACCTAATCATGCACCTCCTTAAGAACTTGCTCTCTCAAACCCGGATCGTTCGGAACGAACATCCGGTGTTCAAAGAATAGAGCTCATTGATCATCGACGTGGAAGGACTCATACCTCGGCAGCTGAATGTTGGAGATGATGTTTTTGGTGTAAGCATCACCTCGCTGACTAGCACGAATCTTTTCTTCCAAGAGAGGGGTTGCCAGAAGATTCAGAAGATACCCTTCATACACAATCTCAAGGTTGAGTTGGCGGAATTCCTCGCACAAGAGAGGTTGTTGTTCTTCCACCATGAGGTTATTCACATATGCCTTACGACTGAGAGCATCGGCCATCACATTTGCTTTGCCCGGAGTGTAGTTGATCGAAAGATCAAAGTCGTTGATGGTTTCAATCCATCTCCTTTGGCGAAGGTTGAGGTCCGGCTGAGTGAAGATATACTTCAGGCTTTCATGAGGAGATCGGAGACCAAAGGTATTTCTTGCCTTTCATGAGGAGATCGGTAAGAGGCTTCGCAATATTCGAGAAGTTCTGAACGAAGCGACGGCAATAACTAGCCAAACCAAGGAAACTCCGGACTCGTTTAACATTTTCTGTTGGAAGCCACTCAACAATTGTCCGAATAGTTTCTGGGTTGACGGCAATGCCCTTAGCAGAGATGACGTGACCAAGATAGGTGACTTCGGGAAGCCAAAATTCACACTTGGAGAACTTTGCATACAGGCGGTTCTCATGAAGCTTGTTTAGGACACACCGAAGGTGTTCTTCATGTTCTTCCTTTGACTTAGAATAGACTAGAATGTCATCCAGATAGACCACGACGAACTTATCAAGATACTCCATGAAAACCGAGTTCATAAGCCTCGAGAAGGTGGCAGGTGCGTTGGTGAGACCGAAGGACATGACCGTGTACTCGTACATGCCATAGCGGGTGGTGAAAGCTGTTTTGGGAACATCTTCCTTGCGAATCTTGATTTCATGATATCCACTTCTCAAGTCAATCTTAGAGAATACCACAGCTCCAGCTAGCTGATCGAAGAGATCATTAATCCGCGGAAGGGGATATTTGTTCTTGATGGTTTTTGCATTGAGAGCTCGGTAGTGTTGGAGATATGCCCAAGAGGCAATAATAAAAGTGGTTATTATTATATATTTGTGTTTATGATGAATGTTTACATCCCATGCTATAATTGTATTATAAGGAAACACTAATACATGTGTGCTTTGTAAACGTAAAAGAGTCCCTAGTAAGCCTCTTGTTGAACTAGCTTGTTGATTAATAGATGATCATGGTTTCCTGATTATGGACATTGGATGTCATTAATAACAAGGTTGTATCATTAGGAGAATGATGTGATCGACACACACCCGTAGTAAGTATAGCATAAGATCAAGTCATTAAGTTCGTATTGCTACAAGCTTTCAAATGCATAGTAACCTAATCCTTCGACCATGAGGTTATGTTAATCACCATCACCGGATGGGTACTTTGATGGCATCAAACACCGCTTCGTAACTGGGTGGTCATAAAGGTGTTATTGGGTATTCTGAAAGTATGTGTTGAAGCGCATGAACCAAGATTGGGATTTGTCCATCCATATGACGGATATATATGCTCTGGGCCCTCTCGGTGGAATGTCATCTAGTTAGCTTGCAAGCATGTGACTAGGTCACAAGGGATGACATATCATGGAACGAGTAAAGAGTACTTGTCAGTAACGAGGTAGAACTAGGTATGGAGATACCGACGATCAAACCTCTGATAAGTAAAGTATCGCGTGACAAAGGGAATTGGTTTCGTATGTTAATGGTTCTATCGATCACGAAGTCATCGTTGAGTATGTGGGAACCATTATGGATATCCAGATCCCGCTGATGGTTATTGAGCGGAGAGGTGTCTCCATCATGTCTGCATATTCACGAACCGTAGGGTGACACACTTAAGGTTCGAAGTTGTTTTAAGTAGATATGGAATGTGCGTTGGAGACCGAATGTTGTTCGGAGTCTCGGATTGGATCCGGGACATCACGAGGAGATCCGGAATTGTCCGGAGAATAAGATTCATATATTGGGGATCATTTTCTAAGTTAGGAAATGTTCCGGAGTATTTGTATGGGGATTCTAGAAGGTTTCGGAATGTTTCGGAAGGTTCTAGAAGATTTCTTGGAGTTTGCTTCAAAACCAAGAAAGGATCAAGGAATCCTTATGGGGCAAGACAAGGAGTAGTGGGGGAGGAGGACTCCTCCCCCCCTCCCAATCCGCCGGCCAAGGAGAGAGGGGAGTCCTACTAGGACTCCCCCTCCCATGGCGCCTCCCTCCTTTAAATAGAGGGGTGGAGGCGCCACCCCCTTGCCCCCTCCACTCCAAACCCTAGCCGCCTCTCTCCTCCTCCTTTCTTCTGCTCTGGCTTAGGCGAAGCCCTGCAGAATTCTCTACTCCACCACCACCACCACGCCATCGTGCTGCTGGGATTCCGTGGAGAAGATCTACTACCTCCGCTGCTTGCTGGAACGGGGAGAGGAAGGTCTACTTCGACTCCACACATGTGACCGACTGTGGAAGCGCTGCCGGAACACGGTGCCAGAAGGATCGTCTACTCGATCTTGAGATCGGCAAGTGATCGTCTACATCAACCACGAGATCCGATCTCGCACAAGGCTTTCGGATCTACAAGGGTTAGTACAGATCTATCTTGTTGCACATGTCTAATAGATTAGATCTTGGCTTTTATCTAGATTAGATCTGGGTTTTGTTTGTTCTTGCGGTAGAATTTTTTTGTTTTCCATGCTACGAACCCATCAGTGGTATCAGAGCCGTGTCTATGCGTAGATCTGTTGCACGAGTGGAACACAATGGTTTTGTGGGCGTTGGTGCTCGTGCCGTCTTTTGCTTTGTGTACTTTGCATCTTGCGGTATGGTGGGATGAAGCGGCTCGGGCTAACCTTACATGTCATCGCACATGAGACTTGCTCCATGCTTGACGTGTAACTTGCTTTGCACAAGTGGCTTTGCGGGTGTCTGCCTCTCTCACCATAGTATAGATCTAATTTACACTTTGCACTTGATAGCACTTGTATCAACGTTGTGGTTCAGTTTCGTAGGTAAGATCGGTTCTTATTCGAAAGCCCCAAACCATGTAAAACATGCAAAGAAAATTAGAGGCGCCTAACTTGTTTTTGCAGGGGTTTTGTGATGTGATATGGCCATCATGTGATTGTGATTATATTTGATGTATGCAATGATCCTTATTGTAATATGGCAACCGACAAGAGCCTAATGGTTGTCTTTAATTCTGTTAAGACCTGCGTGTCTATTCATCTTGTAATAGCTTTATTCCAAGTAGTTGTAATAGTTGCTAGTGATGATGGACAACCATGAAGCGGCGCCACTGACCTTGACGCAATGCTGGTGATGATGGAGATCATGTCCGTGCTTTGGAGATGGAGATCAAAGGCATAAGAAGAAAGGGCCATATCATATCACACTAATTATGAACTGCCGATGATGTTAATCCTTTATGCATCTTGTATTGCTTAGATCGCGACGGTAGCATTATAAGATGATCCCTCTCACTAAATATCGAGTAATAAAGTGTTCATCCTTAGTTGGCACCGTTGCTAAGACTCGTCGTTTCGAAGCATCTCGTGATGATCGGATGTGATAGATTCTACGTGTGCATACAACGGGTGCAAGCCAGATTTGCACATGTGGAAACTAAGGTTAATCTTGACGAGCCTATCATGTCCAGACATGGTCTCGGAACACGGAATACTGAAAGGTAGAGCATGAGTCATATAAATGATATGATGAACATGAAGATTGTTCGCCGATGAAACTACATCTTCTCTCATGAAGATCGGACTTGGTGTAGTGGATTTGGTTCGTGCAATCACTAAGACAACGTGAGGGATGTTGTTTTGAGTGGAAGTTCACCTAGTTAATTTAAGAATTAAATTTGAACTCAATTTATCATAAACTTAGTCTAAACTACTTGCAAATTGTTGTAGATCATGGCGAACCTCTCCATCAATTTCAATGCGTTCCTAGAGAAAGAAAAGCTTTAGAACAATGGAAGCAACTTCACAGACTGGTTCCGTGGACTGAAGATCGTCCTCAGGGCTGGTCAGTTGACCTATGTGCTCGAAGCACCGCTGGGTGACCCACCTGCAGAAGATGCGACTGTTGATGTAAAGAATGTTTACGCCACTCGGAAAAATCACTACTCCACAGTTTAGTGTGCCATCCTATACGGTTTAGAAGCGGAGCTTCAGAAGCCCTTTGAGCACCATGACCCGTTCGAGATCATTAAGGAGCTCAGGCTGATTTTTGAGACTCACGCGGCCATGGAGAGCTATGAGGCCTCCGAAAAGTTCTTTAACTGTAAGATGGAAGAGGGTAGCTCCGTTAGCGAGCACGTGCTCACCATGTCTGGGCACGCAAACAAGCTCCAAGAGTTGGGGAGAACGATTCCTAATGAGTTAGGGATTCACCGTGTCCTCCAATCACTGCCACCAAGTTACAAGAACTTTGTGATGAACTACAACATGCACTGCATGAACAAGACGTTGCCTGAACTATCGTCCATGCTGAAAACTGCTGAAGTGGAGATCAAGAAAGAGCACCAAGTGTTGATGGTCAATAAGACCACCAATTTCAAGAAACAGGGCAAGCCTAAGAACAAGGGTAACTTCAAGAAGGACAGCAAGAAAGCTGCCGCACCTGCTAAGAAGCCCAAGGCTGGTCCTAAGCCTGAAACTGAATGCTTCTACTGCAAGGGTGCTGGTCACTGGAAGCGTAACTGCCCCAAGTACCTGGCGGATCTGAAGAACGACAACATCAAGAAGAAAGGTATATTCGATATACATGTTATTGATGTGTATATTACTAGTAACCGTAGTAGTGCCTGGGTATTTGATACTGGTTCGGTTGCTCATATTTGTAACTCGAAACAGGAGCTGCGGAATAAGCGAAGACTGGCGAGAGATGAGGTGACGATGCGCGTTGGAAATGGCTCCAAGGTTGATGTGATCGCCGTCGGCACGCTCCCTCTACATCTACCTTCGGGATTAGTCTTAAATTTGAATAATTGTTATTTGGTGCCTGAGTTAAGCATGAACATTATATCTGGATCTTGTTTATTGCAAGACGGTTACTCTTTTAAGTCCGAGAATAAAGGTTGTTCGATTTATATGAGTAATATCTTTTATGGTAATGCACCTGAGATGAATGGTTTATTCTTACTGAATCTCGATAGTAGTGATACACATGTTCACAACATAGATGCTAAACGAACAAAATTAAATGATAATTCTACATACATGTGGCACTGTCATCTTGGTCACATTGGAGTGAAGCGTATGAAGAAACTCCATTCTGATGGACTTCTTGAATCACTTGAAAGATGCAAAGCATGTCTAATGGGAAAAATGACTAAGACTCCATTCTCTGGAATAATGGAGCGAGCTACAGACTTATTGGAAATAATACATACCGATGTGTGCGGTCCAATGAGTGTAGCATTGCGTGGTGGATATCGTTATGTTCTCACTTTCACGGATGACTTAAGTAGATATGGGTATGTCTACTTTATGAAACATAAGTCCGAAACTTTCGAGAAGTTTAAGGAATTTCAAAGTGAAGTGGAAAATCATCGTAACAAGAAGATTAAGTTTCTGCGTTCTGACCGTGGAGGTGAATATCTAAGTTATGAGTTTGGCATGCATTTAAAGAAATGTGGAATACTTTCGCAGTTGACACCGCCGGGAACACCACAGCGTAATGGTGTGTCCGAACGTCGTAATCGAACTCTCTTAGATATGGTTCGGTCTATGATGTCTCTTACAGATTTACCGCTATCGTTTTGGGGCTATGCATTACAGACAGCCGCATTCACTTTAAATAGGGCACCATCTAAATCCGTTGAAATGACACCGTACGAATTGTGGTTTGGTAAGAAACCTAAGTTGTCGTTCCTTAAAGTTTGGGGTTGCGAGGCATATGTAAAGAAGTTACAACCTGATAAGCTTGAACCCAAAGCAGAGAAATGCGTCTTCATAGGATACCCTAAAGAAAAAATTGGGTATACCTTCTATCATAGATCCGAAGGCAAAGTTTTTGTTGCCAAGAATGGATCCTTTCTTGAGAAGGAGTTTATCTCGAAGGAAGTGACTGGAAGGAAAGTAGAACTCGGTGAGGTTATTGAACCTTCTCTCGGATTTGAGAGTAGCGCGGAACCGGAAGATGTTTTTGTGCCGCCTGCACCAATTGGAGAGGAAGCTAATGATGGTGATCATGAAACTTCGAACGAAGTTGTTGCTGAACCTCGCAGGTCAACGAGGATTCGTACCACTCCTGATTGGTATGACCCTGCCTTGAACGTCATGTTGGTGGACAACACTGATGACCCTGCGACGTATGAAGAAGCTATGGTGAGCCCAGATTCCGACAAATGGCTAGAAGCCATGAAATCCGAAATGGGATCCATGTACAAAAACCAAGTGTGGACTTTGGTGGACTTACCGGATGGCCGTAAGGCTGTCGAGAGCAAATGGATTTTCAAGAGAAAAACAGATGCTGATGGTAATGTTACCGTCTATAAAGCTCTACTTGTCGCGAAAGGGTTCCGACAAATTCAAGGAGTTCACTACGATGAGACTTTCTCACCAGTAGCGAAGCTAAAGTCTGTGAGGATTTTGTTAGCAATTGCTGCATATTTCGATTATGAGATTTGGCAGATGGATGTCAAAACGGCGTTCCTTAATGGTGACATTGAGGAAGAGTTGTATATGGTACAACCCAAGGGTTTTGTCGATCCTAAAGATGCTGACAAGGTATGCAAACTTCAGCGCTCCATTTATGGACTGAAGCAAGCATCCCGGAGTTGGAATCAATGTTTTGATAAAGTAATCAAAAACTTTGGGTTTATACAAACTTATGGAGAAGCTTGTATTTACAAGAAAGTGAGTGGGAGCTCTGTAGCATTCCTAGTACTATATGTAGATGACATATTGTTGATTGGGAATGATATAGAACTTCTTAATAGTGTCAAAGCCTATTTGAATAATAGTTTTTCAATGAAGGATCTTGGCGAAGCGGCATATATTCTAGGCATCAAGATTTATAGAGATAGATCAAGACGCCTAATAGAGCTTTCACAAAGTACATACTTGGACAAAGTTCTAAAGAAGTTTAGAATGGAAGAGAGCAAGAAAGGGTTCGTGCCCATGTTGATAGGTAAGACCTTGAGTAAGACTCAAAGTCCAGCTACGACAGAAGATAGAGATAAAATGAATAATATTCCCTATGCCTCGGCCATAGGTTCTATCATGTATGCCATGCTGTGTACAAGACCGGATATAGACATGCTGTAAGTTTGACTAGCAGATATCAAAGTGATCCTGGAATGGAGCACTGGACAGCGGTCAAGAATATCCTAAAGTACCTAAATAGGACTAAGGATATGGTTCTTTCTTATGGAGGTGATGAACAGCTTGGTGTAAATGGTTACACTGATGCTAGTTGGAACACCGATCCAGATGACTCGAAGTCACAGTCTGGATACGTATTTATTTTGAATGGTGCTACAGTGAGCTGGAGGAGTGCCAAGCAAAGCGTTGTGGCGAAATATTCAACTGAATCGGAATACATAGCTGCTTCGGAGGCTGCACAAGAAGCCATATGGATGAAGGAGTTCATTACTGAACTTAGCGTGGTTCCTAGCGCGTTGGACCCGATGGCCATCTACTGTGACAACACAGGTGCCATAGCTAATGCACAAGAGCCAAGGTCACATAGCAGGCTGAAGCACATCAAGCTACGTTTCCATGCTATTCGCGAGTATGTCCAAGATGGTGACATAAAGATTTGCAAAGTACACACTAATCTGAATGTGGCAGATCCGTTGACTAAACCTCTCCCTAGGGCAAAGCATGACCAATACCAGAACGCCATGGGTGTTAGGTATATTACCATGTAATCTAGATTATTGACTCTCGTGCAAGTGGGAGACTGTTGGAGATATGCCCAAGAGGCAATAATAAAAGTGGTTATTATTATATCTTTGTGTTTATGATGAATGTTTGCATCCCATGCTATAATTGTATTATAAGGAAACACTAATACATGTGTGCTTTGTAAACGTAAAAGAGTCCCTAGTAAGCCTCTTGTTGAACTAGCTTGTTGATTAATAGATGATCATGGAGTTCTTGATTATGGACATTAGATGTCATTAATAACAAGGTTGTATCATTAGGAGAATGATGTGATGGACACACACCCGTAGTAAGTATAGCATAAGATTAAGTCATTAAGTTTGCATTGCTACAAGATTTCAAATGCATAGTAACCTAATCCTTCGACCATGAGGTTATGTTAATCACCATCACCGGATGGGTACTTTGATGGCATCAAACACCACTTCATAACTGCGTGGTCATAAAGGTGTTATTGGGTATTCTAAAAGTATGTGTTGAAGCGCATGAACAAAGATTGGGATTTGTCCATCCATATGACAGATAGATATGCTCTGGGCCCTCTCGGTGGAATGTCATCTAGTTAGCTTGCAAGCATGTGACTAGGTCACAAGGGCTGACATATCATGGAACGAGTAAAGAGTACTTGTCAGTAACGAGGTAGAACTAGGTATGGAGATACCGACGATCAAACCTCGGATATGTAAAGTATCGCGTGACAAAGGGAATTGGTTTCGTATGTTAATGGTTCTATCGATCACGAAGTCATCGTTGAGTATGTGGGAGCCGTTATGGATCTCCAGATCCCGCTGATGGTTATTGATCGGAGAGGTGTCTCCATCATGTCTGCATATTCGCGAACCGTAGGGTGACACACTTAAGGTTCGAAGTTGTTTTAAGTAGATATGGAATTTGCGTTGGAGATCGAATGTTGTTCGGTGTCTCGGATTGGATCTGGGACATCACGAGGAGATCCGGAATTGTCCGGAGAATAAGATTCATATATTGGGGATCATTTTCTAAGTTAGGAAATGTTCCGGAGTATTTGTATGGGGATTCTAGAAGGTTTCAGAATGTTCCGGAAGGTTCTAGAAGATTTTTGGAGTTTGGTTGAAAACCAAGAAAGGATCAAGGAATCCTTGTGATGCAAGACAAGGAGTAGTGGGGGAGGAGGACTCCTCCCCCCTCCCAATCTGCCGGCCAAGGAGGGAGGGGAGTCCTACTAGGACTCCCCTCCCATGGCGCCTCCCTCTAAATAGAGGGGTGGAGGCGCCACCCCCTTGCCCCCTCCACTCCAAACCCTAGCCGCCTCTCTCCTCCTCCTTCCTTCTGCTCTGGCTTAGGCGAAGCCCTGCAGAATTCTCTACTCCACCACCACCACCACGCCGTCGTGCTGCTGGGATTCCGTGGAGAAGATCTACTACCTCCGCTGCTTGCTGGAATGGGGAGAGGAAGGTCTACTTCGACTCCACACGTGTGACCGACTGCGGAAGCGCTGCCGGAACGCGGCGTCGGAAGGATCGTCTACTCGATCTTGAGATCGGCAAGTGATCATCTACATCAACCACGAGATCTGATCTCGCACAAGGCTTTCGGATCTACAAGGGTTAGTACAGATCTATCTCGTTGCACATGTCTAATAGATTAGATCTTGGCTTTTATCTAGATTAGATCTGGGTTTTGTTCGTTCTTGCGGTAGAAATTTTTTGTTTTCCATGCTACGAACCCATCAGGTAGTCAACACAAAGTCGATCAGTCCGGTCTCGCTTCTTCACAAAGATTGTTGGGCTGCCCCAAGAGGAAGTGCTATGCTGAATGAAACCCAACTTCTCTTGTTCATCAAGCTGATGTTTGAGTTCGGCCAACTCAGCAGGATCCATTTTATAAGGCCGCTTGGAGATAGGAGCGGTACCCGGTTCAAGCTCAATCACCAACTCGACCTCTCGGTCAGGAGGCATACCTGGTAACTCTTCAGGAAAAACATCTGGAAACTCAGGGACCACCGAAACACTCTGAATAGCATCCATATCATCATCATTCAGAGTAGACAAAGAGAAGAGCTGAATTGCAGGAGTCAGACTTGGAGAATAGACTATATGGCCTTCAGGAATTTTCAGAGAAACCGAGCATTCAGCACACTCAATCACAGATGCATTTGCTGTTAACCAATCCATGCCCAAGATAACATCAATGTTAGAATTTCCCAGAATAATTAAGGGAGCCGGGAACGAAGAGCCATCAATCTCAATTTGATTGCCATGGCTGATATGAGAAGCCCTCATGTTTGATCCAGGAGATTGTACCATGAGACGATGCAATAGAGGACCCATAGCCAGATCATGCTCATGTGCAAACTTGTGAGAAACAAAAGAATGCGATGCACCAGAATCAAATAAAACTCGTGCAGGGACTGAGTTAACGGGTAGCGTGCCCATCACAACTCCAGTTGCATGTTCAGCTTGAGCGATGTTGACACAGTTGGCACGAGCAACAATGGACCCGGGCTTGGTGTTGATGTTGAGAGCCCGAGGTGGAGGTGCACGAACCATAAAAGGACTTGCGGCAGATCTTGGAGGTGGAGGAGGGAGAGCTTTGTTGTTCATGGGACAACTCCAGTGTTGATGCCCAGTGTTCCCACAAGTGTAACAAGCACCAGGTGGACATGGAGCAGCGTAGCCAGGGACTCCACCAGGCGCTCTAGGGTAGTTGTGGTTATATCCCCTAGGAGCAGCGTTGAAGGAGTTTGGTGGCCTTGCTACGTAGCTTGGAGGTCTTGGTGGAGCCGGGAGCGGCGGTGCGGTATTAGGAACCCACACGCGGCGCTTAGAAGGAGCTGTCATAGCTGAAGAGCTTGTTGCGTCACGACTGTGTTTCTTGGACTCCTCGAACACTTGCCTACTGGCTTCTTCCTGTAGAGCTGTATGTTGGAGTTCCAGAAAAGACCCTGGCCTTGCATGAGTGATCGCATGTTTGATAGATGCATTGAGCCCTTGCATGAACCTCTTTTGTTTCTTCTTGTCATCAGAGATCTCATCGCCACCATACCTTGATAGACTCATGAAGTTTCTGATATAGGTGTCGACATTGTCATTGCCCTGCTTGAGGTTGAGAAAAACCTCCTTCATCCTCTCCATGACAATTTCTGATAGGTATTGCTCTTTGAAATCCCCAGCGAACTGCTCCCAAGTAGGCTGAAAACAAGAGTGGTTTGCCTTCAGATAATTCTCCCACCATAGAGCTGCGTCTCCCTTCAGAAGGTGAGTGGCGCATTTTACCCATTCTTGTACAGGAACATCAGCAGTCATCAGCAACCTTAACATCTCACAAAGCCAATCATCAGCATCCAGTGGCTGATCAGACACCTCAAAGTGGCATGGGTTAAACTTCAGAAAGCCCTTGATGTCTCCTCGCTTGGGAGGTGGAGTTAGTGGGGCAAACTCATTCCTCCTCACACTTTCTTCAAAGCGTTGCTGGTTCTGTTGCATCGTGCCCAAGGCATTAGCAATACTTGCCAACGCAGCCCCCAGTTCAGGTGGTATGTCATCCTCAGTGCGGCGTGGTGGTGCCATCCTATGATTGATATAAAACTCCAGTCAGTACCATAATGGAAAATAATAATAATCCAAAATAGTACCAAAATGGAATTAACCAAGATTAAAGGATACAATTTTCTGAGGTGATATTAAAATATCAACAAAGTCCAAATCACCTAGAAGATAGTAAGCATATCGCACACGACTAAACAAGGAGAGTGGTAAACAAAGCTATCAAAGAAAAATTCCCGCAAATTTAGGCATTAAAATACCACTATATGCGCAAAACCACTTAACGAATCAAGATTAGTAACTCTACCAATTCAATATACAAGAGCGAATGATAAAACTAGTGGTATGGTCGCGACTCCATCCCGCACTCAAAGCATTACTCCGCACATGAATAAGTAAAACACATATCCCGACTCTCTTCCTTCTGAAGATGAACCTAAAGATTAGCAACTACGGAAAACAAACAGCCCAAACAAGATAGCGTCGGATAACAAAGAGTAAGATAGATCGCGTCGGTTTACAAAAGCTTGTCGGTATGGAATGTACCAACAGTTGATAACCAAAAGGCAGATAGCGTCAACAAGTTGGATGCAACAGATAGACAAAGAATTACCCACACACACACACACACACACACAACATATGATACTACGGAACCCAGAACACGTGAATCCTAGTTTGAATTTTTAGAAGAGGATTGAACACGTTACACTTCCTTACCAGAAAAGGGTGGGTGGGTGGGTAAGAAGAAAAATGGAAGCATTCCTACTCTCGCGTTTTGTTTTTCCCTAGTATAAATAACTACCAAAATATTTGCTACACTGACAACGACCATTTTGGCTGAGACCCTGAAGGGAGGGATGGCTCTGATACCAATTGTAACAACCTCGGACCCTACGCTCTATTTTCAAGCCTGGATGAACCAAAAATAGTTAAGGGTTTTACAGCGGGGGCCCAGGACCACCCACGAGTAGGCCCGTCGACCGCCCTAACCACTTCCAAGAACGTCGGGACAAGAGCGAGCGGCGTAGGCAACATGCGAAGAGATCAAATACATACACAAGTGAGTATGTATGCAAGCTACCTTACAACAGTTCTCAGAGCCATACCATCTAAAAGAAATAGAAATATTGCAACACCATACAGCAAGATCCAAATATCCTAGATAGAGATAATAGTGTAGGATAGCTCCTCATACATCAATCAATAGAGTATCAAGCGGAAGCGGGAAACAAGATCCGAGTACGGATAAGAAGAAAATCAGCATAAGATGCCACATAAATAAGCACATCCCGCCCACAGATCTCACGGATCCCCATCGCCGGAATCTCTACACCGAGTGATCGTTGCTAACATCATCTATCTCCTCCACCCAGTATCCATCTTGCGAATATACCTGTTCATCTGAATCAAACAACTTATCGTGTGAGACCCTAGGGGTACTCAGCAAGTCTTTATGCCTCTAAAGGGGACATATACCTGGGGTGACGCAATTGCAGCAAAAGATAATAACTAACAAGTCTATAGATACTAGCCAACCATCCGCCTAACCAAATATAGGTGGATGTCCGTTAATTAGAAACAATAGTTATAACAGTATAAAGTAACAGATCCATCCTCCTTCTCGCTTACCAACGAGAAAGCGGACGAACAACCCATCTGTTGGCAGTTTTATTAATCATTCCTTGAGTATTCAACTAATTACTAGTCAGATATTTAGTCAAATTAAAGACGGTACTTTAGTTATGCTTGTCTATGGTCCAGAAACTGTGCTCCAAGTCGTCCATAACCGCAGACACGGCTTTCAGAAAGATTTACCCTGCAGGGGTGCACAAATAGCAACACACACACGATCGACCTCGGAAAAACCAAATCAAAACCCAACGAGGCTTTCACGACAAAGCAATCACATGATTCATAAAAAATTTCAGGGGGCCACCCCACTAAGCTACCGCGACGAAGTTGGCCAGCTCCGTGATGGACCCAGGGTTTGTGTGGACAGCGGTAAACGACTGGGAACCCGAAAGTGTGACTGGGCTTGTCGATACAGCGAAAACGTGTCACGATCCAAAACAGTACAGGTGCTCCACGCACAATCTTAAATAAAGCAGTAAAGCATGGTATAAGTACAGGATAGTAATAAAGCCCCAAACTACTTTGTGGCCCCAAGAAATAAGAAATGAATCAAGCTCTAACTAAGTGGATTCATGGTCCCATATGCGGATAGTGCGATAGTCATGGAACAGGTATCAAGTAGTCGGGGTCCTACGGGACACAAGTGAGCCTGAAAAACCAAATAACATATATTGCCCACCGGTGCCTCTTTCATTAGTTATCCCATTACTACTCAGGTTAAGTTGTTTAAGTACCTCGTTAACCATCAGACACTCACATACCCTACACATGCTGTTCTATGACTTGCTTGGCTCAAACAACTCCTGTAGTAATGGCTCATAGGATGGAGGACGAGCTTCGATGGGGTTTAAAATTAAAGGACATGCAATGCTTGGGTACAAGAATAAAGCATTTTATTAGGTTTTTAGTCATGTTTTGCTCCCACAAACGTTTCTGTATGATTAATAATTACATGATGCATGCTTCAATTCGTATCATGGAATGCGTAGTTAGAACGGGCTCGTCGCGCTGATTGATTTAGACATATTATTTGTCAAATTTAGAGTTATAGAATTAAAGTTATTAATTAATTGAGAAAAGGCATTTATTGCAAGTTTAATCATCTCGAAAATTTAGATTAGTGAAACATTATTTTGGATGGCATATTTGAATTCCTCACTTTTTTTTGATTCAAAAACATATATTATTTGTCAAATTTGGAATTACCAATTAAAATTTATTTAAAACTGGATTTAAAATCATATTAAACATTTCTGAAATTATTTTGTTTAAAAAGAAAAGGAAACAAGGACTATTTGCACACGGGCAGACTTAGCCACAGCCGCTGACGGGTGGGGCCGCGCTGAGCTTGCGGAAACCAACGGGCGGCAGACTTTTTCTACCGCGACCGAAACAAGCCACCGCAGCTGACAAGGGGGCCCGTGCCTCAAACGGGCCCACGCGCCAGCGGGTGAAGCGGCGTGTGACACGCGGCGCAGACTGGGACTGCGGGACGAGGCTGTGAAACCCGCGGTGCCTTTCTGTAAAAGTTCCACCGCGGATGACATGTGGGGCCGTGTGGAGCGCGGGTTGCGTGAAACAAAAAGCCAGGGGGTTATCTGGAAAACAGCCCCCAGGTACTGCTTTTCTTCACGCCGGTGTTCTCTGACGAAACTGACGGAACAGAGCGCGGCGCGGCGGGGGAACTCGAACCCACGATCTGGCGCGCGCGCGGCGGCGGCTACCGCTGCTGCTAGCTAGGTTTGATGCTGGGATCTGCTGCGCGGCGAGGATAAGGTTCTACGATGCTACGTGGGAAAACGACTACGAGCAAACGTGCACAGAGGTTGCTCAACGAATCGATTGGCGCATACAGGAAGCGAAGAAAGGAGGGAGGATGTCAGGGGGGTTCATCGGCTCACCGGGAGTGGGTTGGTGGTGGTGGTTCAGCCTAGAGCGCAGGGGATCAGCGGTGTTGGTGGTGATCTACAGGCTAGGGTTTCCTTGGGTCAGCGATTGGCAGTAGGTACAGGGCCACCTCCTCCTCGTCTTCGGGCAACAGCAGGCAGCAGGAGCTCCACTGCTTCGTCCCCAACACCTGGATGTCGCGCCCTCCTTCTGCCACGGTATGGGTGGGGTAGATGCCGACGATGGGGTTGTCGGAGATGGGAGAGAGGGGTAGCAGGGTAGGTGGGGATCTTGGTGGGGATGGGCAGGGCCCTGGGGATCTGGGGACGATGCCAGGTACGAGAGGGGGTAGATAAGACCGAGGGGAAGAGGGAGGGCACATGGGGTGGCTCGGGGTGGAAAAAGTGGGGGTGGCCACCTTTCCTCCTCTCACGCGGTAGGCATGGGTCGGGAGGCCTGGGGAGAGGCTACAGCTGGGCCAAAGGAGACGGTGCAGGGGTGGCTCGGGTGGGGCCTTGGGCAGAAAGTTGGAGTGGGGAAGGAGAGGGGAGGGGCTCGGCTAGGGTTTAGGTTAGGGTGGTGTCGGGCATGGGAGGCTCGGCCTGGTGAAGAATGTGAGGTAGGAGTAGGGTTTTGGGGTAAGAGAGAAAGGGATTTTGGTTAAGAGGGAAAAGAGGCATATGCCACATGTAATATAAGCATGCCATGATGCTTAACAAAACCAAGAGAGGATGTGCCCTAAGATGGTTGGACTCAAAATTGAGCAAGCTTGAATTGATTTCAAAGGGACCAAGCTCCACTGAAAAATCCAAGAAAAACCCAAAGAAAGAAGATGGTGGTGATCTTGCATGGCCCATGCATGAATAGTAAATGCCATGTTTATTATTGTGAAAACAATTGTAAATAACCATGGGCATTTATTAACACATGCATTCCCAAAATATGGAATTAATGCCAAGCCAGAAGAGTAGGTTGGTGTCCCATGTGGAGTAGATGGAATATGCTCATATTTGAATATAATTTGGACATGCTAGTGTGTATGTACCACTAGATGCATAATAGCCTCAAAATATTCCAACATGAGCATACATTAAAAACCAATCCATATGGAAGCTTGACAAGGGGGTTCCACTCATATAGCATGCAAAGGTGGCCATGTGGCTCTCCACATATCAATAATGTGAAAAACAACATGATGCATATATGGGAGCATGTGGAATTGTAAGTGGATCCATCCCAACCCACATGAGCTAGAGGTAAACCCAAATAAAATGCAAAGCCCACATATAGTTGGATGGTGGAATTATGGGGTGGTGACAAAGAAAGGTGGTGGAGTTAATAAAAGATATGCCCCCAACTCAACTTGGGCATCAAGCATTTATCAAGAACCAAATACAATATATCAAGAGGCAAATACAATTAATATTGCATATGAGATAAGAACCAAATGAAAAAAAAGGTTTTATATGATGCTCAAATGCAATGTGGCATGATGACATGAGCATGATATAATTATGATGCAACAATTATATGTAGGAAGTGGCATTTTATTATTAGACCATGTAGCATTAAAGATGTTAGACATATGGGATGCTACAAAGGGTTCGAGCGACAAGATGTGGAGTCCTAGAAGGTGCTTGAGACGGTGGCACGTGAGGCTGCGGAGACCGCGGTGGGCAAGATACGCCACGAGGCGACGCGCAAGCTCCGCCGCACTGCGGCCCAGGAGGCGGTGGAGACTGTGGCGCGCGAGGCGCAAGAACAAGTGGCGGATGAAGTAGCGGAGTTAAAGCATCTGTAGTTGCAGTGGCATGGGCGGACATGGACGATGATAATGACGACAACGACGATGTCCTAGACACCTTTGGCTATGAGTACGGGGCCACCATGGAGGCGATGGCCGACGAGCAACGGGTTATCATCGCGTCTGACTAGACCGCACACAACAATGTCGATGGTCGTGCGTTCATGGATGCCAAGCGGGCAGCCAAAGCAGCGGTGTTGGCTAGCCGCATGGGGCCAGAGGAGAGGACACGGAGATGCCCGATGGAGAAGACGCGCCATAGGGAGGCGCGCGAGCTAGCGTCATGCGCTGCAGTGGAGGCCGAGTGGATAGCACAGGAGGGGAGGAGCCATTAGGCGGTCGAGATGGAGGCGACGTTGGCCCGCTGGGCCGCCGCGGAAGAGAGGGCGATGTTGGAGTCGGTAGAACATCGCGATGGCCGCGAGACCGTCGCTGGACAACCATCGTGCAACGCCAGCAGGAATGCACCATCTTGAGAGCGCACCCTACAATCGAAGGGTCGAACCCTTTGTTCACGCTAGCTGTGGGGGACGACAAGGAGTAGACACGTCAGTTAGGGCGCAAGACGGCCAGGAGTGGCGATGTCATCATTAGTTTAACTGGCTATACAGCTTGATGTAACTGGCTATCAATCTATTGAAAAAATTATCTATGTTAATGTGCCACTAACACACGACCCCATCCGCAGGCCCTCGGACGTCGAGCGCTTGCACTTGGACTTCGGATTTGAGCTAATTTATAGGTTTTTCTATTAATAATTGAATTATCATGGAAGGATTATTAGGAGCATGGATCACAATAGTCTGTCCTTCAAAATTTGGTGAATTTTTTGTATAGTTTTGAATTTATAGTTGATCGGTGAATTTTGATCGTGGAATAACATAGTCTGAAAATAGATAGTCGAGATAGATGATGACATGATAGAAGTGTGGTCTATCTATTAATCTATTTCACCCCGATTTGAACAATTAATTCAGACGTGGGGTGCACATATACTAAAAAATAATGTTCCACTTCCTATGCAAGAAAAAGAGGGTTTCAGATAGAATGTTGACTTTGTTGTACCGAGCTCTCACGCTACTTATATTTCATTGAAATGAGGGTTCAAATTATAATACATCAAGGGAACGAAAATGGAGTCCAGTAGGAAGGAAAAAAGGAGGAAGGAGGGATGAGAGATCTGGAAGCACCAAGATAGAGAAGTGAGGTTTGAATTGGATAGCAATGAGAAAATGAGAAAATAAGTGCAAATGCTGAATTCTTCTTATAAAGTCAGATTCTTAGATGATGCATGCCCTTGGGTGTTATTATGCTAAACTTCTCTATGATTTCATTGGATTAGTGGATTAAAATGTTGAAATCGGTGAAACATACATAGTATTTTAATGTTATCATAATTTTTTAAGCACCCATTTATTGCAATTTCATGCAAAATTAATAGCTAAATCAAAATTTGGACATTTAGCATGACCAAGAAAAGAAGAAGCATGTACTTTTACGAAAGTGATCGAGTACCATTAATTGGGCATATATTGTTTATAAATAATTGAACTCAAAAACATAAAACTAACATGGACAAATTATGGACCCATAGCAACGCACGGGCGCCTTACTAGTAATACAAAAATGGTACTCCCATGGTGGGAGATTTTGGATCAAAGTTTTTGAAACGGTTAGGCGGGAAATAATTCAAAGTCGGTGTGAGTGACTTTTCCGCTTGATTGAGATTTTAAATTTTGCTAGCGTCCATGTACTACTACTACTAGTAGTAAAAAATGTGGTAGAACATACGGCTATATGGTCAGGAATTCATGGCCGAGAGTCACATCAACTGACCATCCATATAACCACACTTGAGGTACTCCCTGTGTTCTGTATTACTAGGCCGGAGTAGTACTAGTTCGGAGAGTAAACTTCACCTACTCACTTTATAGCTAGTTATTGCATGCAGTAGTAATCCTAAAATCCAGCCAATGCACGTGGCCACCGCATCTAATTGAAAACATGCAAGCCAATGGATGCACTCCCGTTTTAACAACATGATCGTCCAGGAGCATTACAAGGCGTGGTGGTTCATATTTTACGTTCAACTAGAGGAGTAATTGAGCAAAACTAGGAGCATTAATTGGTCCTCCGACCTAGAAATTGAGGCTTAAAAATAATTAAGAGGTATATACACCTTTAGTCCCACATCTTGCACCGCGAGAGAGTTTTAGTTCCACATATTGAAAAATGAGCAATACTAGCCCCACAACTTATATCTCGAGAGCATTTTAGTCCAATTTAATCGAATTTCAGTGACTTTGACTTAATTTATCCACAAATAACGTTTATTTTTTAAATGACTTAATTTGTCCACAAATTTGACTTAATTTGTCCACAAATAAGGTTATGATACTGCTACTACTAGTATCATCCTACACCTACACACTAGCGTGCTCTCAGGAGTCGTACACTGGTGTGCATGACCATTGTACCGTAATTAGTACGCGTGCACATGCGTGTGCCCGTGCTAGTTTGATGAAACGCGCTTGCAGTTGCTGTGGGCATGCTGTCGTCTCGTTTCCACTCGATTCGCTTGGCTTTCCCAGGCCTTTGTTTAAATGTGTGTCTCTAGAACCGCTTCCTGTGCCAGTCGATGTGACCGAGACAACACGAACGCCATCATCCATGGCCGGCAAGAAGCAGGAGGACTCGCCATGGGCTGGTCTCCCTGAGGGACTCGTCCAGAAAATAGGTGACATCTTCCTTTCGACGGATAACTTTGACTACTACGCCGCCTTTTGGGCAGTCTACAGCGCCTGGCGCGGCTTCACAGAGGAGCACTTTATGCCAGCCAACTGGATTGTTCTAGAGCACCAGTTGTCAGATGAGTATCGGGTCGACGACGCTGTCATCATGTTGCTGAACGTGAGAACTAGCCGCCACCTTGAGAAGAAGATTAACCGGGTTATTCGTAGGTGCTTTCTTTATATTCATTTGTATATATGTGATCCTTTTTTTGCATTCACATCCTATTATATCTGTTTTTCAAGTTTTGTTTCTTCATCCACTTGTTGCCTAGGGTTATGCTCCATGGTTTACCTTGATTGAATTTCAGTCTGTTTACCTTGACTGTATCTTAGTTTCTCCTCCCTCTCTCTCTCTGGACGGTACTTTTATGCCGGTAGCACAACCGGAGGCCTCGTTGTGCTTGGATAGAGGGTGCAGCCGTACAAGACCCGTTTGTACAACCCCTTTTCAGGCCCTATCAAGTGCCTACGGGTGGAGATACCGACCGAGCAGGTGGCTTCTGTCGCTGTGATGATGTTCCCGTCATTGATGGTGTTTACATCAAACCATTAGAATACCACCATTCGGTGGGAGGATGAGATCACGGAGGAAGGGAGTGGCCTGGTCTTTGGTGAAGGGTGGTACTCGCCGTATGACTTTGCGGAACTCCGGAGCATGACTTCTTATGCCGGTGATGTTTTCATCATAGACAGATACGGGTCTGTCCTCTCGAGTATGTGTGATGCTGCTCATGGAGATGTCTAGCTGCAGCGCTCCGCATGAACCCTAGAGATGCATCCCACTGTTGCAGGCCTTGTTTCGGGCTACCAGTTCCTAGAGAATCGTTTTTACCTCGTTAAGTTCGACGGGGAGTTGCTGTTCGTTGTGAGTGGACCGGTCTACAGCGGCAGGTTGGTTGTTTATCGGGTTGATACCCAGAACCGTGTCCTTCAGCCGGTCAGAGGCTTCAGAAGTCATGCTCTCTTTGTTGCTGACAATCGGTGCATCTGCGTCGACAGCGCCAGGGTACCCATGGGGCAGGCCGGTAGCATATACTATGCGGACCCATCCGAGATTAGATCTTACAACTTTGAGGCTCTTGCGTGGGAAGAGGATCCAAGGGTTGTATATGGGTATGGAGTAGGTGGATTATGGATCAATGACCGTCCTTTCGAACTCGATCAATTAATGGTGGAGTATTGCAGAATCGTCGAGCATTCTGAGCTACAGATGGTGTCGCCTTATGGCCAGGATGGTACCACCCACTATTCTTACTACGACGGCTATCCGTCAGATTGATGGATTTTGTGGGTCTACTCCCGATGTATTCTCTTCAGCTCAGCTCTTTATGAGTTCACTTTGTTGAGTGAACGTCTATGAATTTTGCAAGTTCTATGGTGCCCGTGTAATACAATGAATGTTCTCCATGTTCTAGTAGATCGTGTGTTGTACCTCTTACAATTTCACTATTTTTTCATGCGTGTGTAGTAATTCTGATAGATGCTCAGTTAGTAACAATCCTCAAACAACTTACAACTCCGAATTACAGTAGATTATTACAATCCTCAGTAGATTTGATAGTAACAAAATGAATCATAAAAGTTGCATCATAGTCCAGACAACTAAAAAAATACCATAACTGGTGCTACAGAAAAGGTCTCTATGGAGCTTGCATCACGAGATATGTAACAACTGGCTTCCCATCAAAGCTCCAGATGAGATTATTAAGTATGTTCTGTGTCAAAGCTTGCCTGTTTTTAATTCATATTTCTTTGAGTGCTATGGTGATTACTGAATCTATTTTTTTGGCTTGTTGCTCAACAATATCAAGGGCATCTTGGAGGGCATCCTCAAATAATATTTCAGCTGGAAAAAGAGGATCAGTCAAAGCGGTGTGCCATGAGTAATAGGTATTGTCACTGCTGATGTGTGAAACAAAATCTAAACTTGGAGAAGCGAGCCTTTCTTCGGTATTCAGAGGGTCATTTGCAACCTGAAACAAACACAAAACAAGTTATAATAGCATTACCATGCAATCACACCACCATGAATTTTAAATGTGTTAATGCGGTAATATATAAGGAAGGAAGCAATTAACAGTAGTGGCTCATACATCTATTTCTTCTTGAATAAGTGGACCAGCTGGTGCCGTGGAGCGATGCGAGCATGTGCTGCTCTGTGAAATGACTCATCGACTTGAAGATGGCTGAGACCGAGGCAAAACAAGTTACTTAAACAACAAACTTGGGAAACAAACTACAAGTTCATTTCGAATAACAAAGCGAGCAATCAACCAAAGTACCTGATGCAGACTGCTTAAACTAGAATGTGCAGAACATGAATAAAACGAATATGAAAACTAAGCCATTATGTTTCTCATATATAAACTAGCCAGGCACTACATAACAAAATCTGCCAATGATTTAATCATAGACAAAAAAAGAGTAACTCAGCCAACAAAAACACATTAATTGTGAGCCTCGTATATGCTAGCCAGATAATTTCAAATAAACAATGAATCAAGCAATCATACATTGAATTATTCATGAATATCAAGATAATTTCAACGGTTCGGCAGCCTGAGAACAACAAACAGAACCATCAAGTGTCTCATATTAAAATAGTCAGTTCATGTAACTATGATACACACTAGATACAAGAGTGAGATGAAGTCCATAGACTTCCTTGTGATACATGTGTGGATCTTATCGCTAGTGTGGCCTTGTTCTTATTATCAGACAACTCAGATTCAATACACCCAGCCTCTCCATATCTAGGAAATTGAACTAAGCACATGAAACAAAAGCAAACCATAGTGGGGCTAAAATGTTTAACGCTAATTTTTGGCGAAAAAATATGAAGACAAGAAAGACAAATGGTAAATTTAAGCAAACAAAAAATATGGTACGGACAAAACTTAGGGTGGGGGGGGCGTTACTGTAGGTGTTACATGAGATCTATGACGGCTCGCGTGGACGGGCGGAGTATGTACTCCATTGTTGCTCCTCTGCATAAAGGTAAGGCCAACTGTAAATACAAACAGGTTACAACATGATATACGTTGGCATGAAGTGAAACAAAAGTGATGGGGTCTTACAACATTATAGGAGCCATTCACTCTATGATATTGTGTGCAAATTGAGATTGCTCCTTGCATAATAACAACAAACAGTTTGAGCCGCAGATTAAGAGGGATCAAATTGACAGTACATAATGGTCAAATAGTATGATGTGTGTAAACATGTAGTATAGGATAGCAGGACAATAGCACGATGGAAATACTATAGTTCGTAAATCAGCGAATGGGAGAGATATTATATAATCATATCTCATGTGGACAGGTACATTAGAGAATGTAAACAAATATGTTAAGTGACTAATAATTCACAAAGAAATAGTACAGTACATAAAAATAGTTCAATGCGTGGAGTTTAAGCGTAACTACAACATGTTACTTTAGTATATAATAGGTGTATATGAAGTAAAGAACCTGATAGTTAACAAATCGTGCATGGAGATCTGGTTATACCTCGGTTGGGGCGGCATCTAGGCCTCCTCCGTATACTCACGGATCACATCGAGGTCGCCGAAGGTGCTACGAACATAGTGGGTGTCGACAACAGGGAAGCAGATCTTGGGCGGTCGAGGATACAAGCAGAACGCTAGACCACGGCATCTGTGGAGCAGATCCTAGGCGGTCAATGAAGTGCTCAGTGCATTGAACAAGAGGGTTCGTTGAGCAGATCAGGTGTGGTGGGTATGCCGGCTAAAGTGCAGCGAGGATGTTCCGGCCAGTGACGTATTCCTGGAGGAGAGAGGGGGTAGGGTTTAGGTACTGCTAGCACTATACTGGGAAAGTTACGAGTGAAGCCCCCCACCCACCGAATTTAATAGGGGTCGAATGGGAATTTCAAAGTATCTGAAATTTTGGGGCACGAACTATGTCCGGATACGCTGGATATTTTACATCTTTATTTTGGTTTTGAATTTGGTCATGGTCCATGTAATAATAGAAATTTGGTAGGCCGTACCCCCTCTATGTTCAGGAATCCAATATTGTACTCCCTCAATCCAACACCTCAACTCATCATCCATGGCTGTACTCCCAATGCTCTGGATCTCGAAGAAAAATGGATATCATACTTAGGAGTTTCAAAAAATTATGAGATAAATTACATCATGTTGGGAGGATGATGTTATAGAATCATGCAAATTTGCAATTTCCAACTCATATTCATTTCATGGTCATGTTAGGAGCCATCTTATCAACAAATTTTTACATACATAGGTGATGCCCTAAGGTCATCCGCACTGTGTAGAAAGGCACACCTTAAGGCCTATGTGGCATCCGATAATTAAGGTTCACCTTATATACTATGGAGAAAATAAAGTTATCTTTAAGCCTAAGGTTCACCTCAAAAGCTTATGGGTTGCCCGTAGAAAATAGAAAATTCATTTTCCCTCTCTCCTTATTTCTCATGTGTTCATTTTCAAAAGGGGTTCAAGTTTTTCAAGATTCTAACTCTTAGCAAGAAGTTGAACCTATCGTTGAAACTCTCGTTGGTTTCTGATATATTAATTTTGACCCCTCGATGGGTACCTACAAAAGCTATGTTTGTCAACTTGGTTTCTGATATATTAATCGCAAGTAGAACATGTTGTCAATCCACTATCTATGTCTGTCAACTTGGATTGTGGCATTCACATCCAATATTCTTTGGACTTCTCTTTATGGAAAAGAACAACTAACCTTGCTCGTCTTCACTAGGAAAATGTAGAATTAAATGTTCTTTCCTGTTAGTTGGACACTCACACCCACGACACTGCTTACTACTAGAAAATGCACCCATCTACCTCTGAAATGACATTTAATTCAACAGCTATCTATCGCGCTTACTTGTAGCTCAAGTTTGACCTAATTTCGTTAAATTGTCAAGATGCAAAATCTCAGCAAGAAGTTGAACCTATCGTCAAAACTCTCGTTGTTTTCTGATATATTAATTTTGACCCCTCGATGGGTACCTCCAAATTAAAAGTTGTCGTGGTATAGCCGACGAGTACGCCATGGAGGGGTCCTCATAGTGCGTGTTTAGAGACGTGGGTAAGGTGGAGAGTTGGCGGGTACAAGGTAACACAATTTACCCAGGTTCAAGTCCCACAACGGTGGCGGAACTCTACTCCTGCTATAAATCACTATAATGGCAATACGCCGAGTTACAGAGATAGGTTCATTGTGTGAGGTGTTGCACATTGTACATAGCAATCTAAGAGGTTATGCCGTAAAGGCTCCCACAGGTCTGGCTTATAAAGGCACCAGAACCTAGGGTTTACAGAGAAAGGTCCTTGCCGTACAAGGTAAAGAGTCCTACACTAATACGAAGTAGTCTTTCGTGTCTTGCACTCCAAGGCTCCGAGCATGTCAATGACTCCTGCGTAGCCTTCCTTTATACGGCATGGGCCTCCCTTCTGGATCCATTCTAACTAGGTCGCCCAGAAGGCCATAGGCCTTGCTACCAACAATGGGCCACCCGGGTTAGTCGGATTGGTGACATGCTATGAGGTTACCCATTTAGCATATCCCCAACAGTAGCCCCCGGAGGATTTTCAAATCTTGCACTGTCTTGCCCATTGATCTTTGAATACTCCGTCTAGGTGATGCTGGCAATTCGTCAAGCAATATCTAAAAGGTCTCCCAAAGAACCCTGCAATCCTCTCCGACTTCTCAATGCAGCCGGAGATTCCTTCAGTCTTTGTTTCTAGAGCCGGACAATCTCCGCCTTCAATGGAATCTTCAGACATGACACTTCACTTCAACTGTCAGGAAGATGACGTAGGGTGTAGCCTACGCTACCTCGAAACTCACAGGGAACAGATAATTAATCATCAACTATTTTCACGCATGCAAAATCCGAAATGACGAAGCGACAAAGACGGAGGACGTGGCAAAATTACCGCGCATGTTCGCCTCCACGTCGGCAATGCTCCATCCATTAGATCCCTTAGCACAAATCTTGACACGGGGTCTATATATTTTCACCGCGGTCAGTTTATTTTCTTTTGACCCGCATTCGCTTAATCGTCTTCGTCTTCCTCCAGCCGCATGCCCGTTCGAGATCCTCTTCGAAAACCCTAACCAGAGCCCTCTTCTTATCCTCCCACTCCCTCATAGAATGGCCTCCAGTAGCTCCATTCCTTTGACGGCGGTGACCCCTGAGGCTATTCTAGAGCCATCCCAGGGAGTAACTGTCTCGCCGGAGGGGGTGGTTGTCCCTATCTTCACCGTGGTGGAAACCACCGGGGACGACCAAGAACGAGCGGCGTCAGAAGCTGCTGAAGAAGACAATGACTACCACAAGGGCATGTGGAGGGGCTCTGTCAGCTCCGTCGAAGATCTGCAGGAACTGGTCACCGAGGGGTATCTCCCCGCAGCGAAGGAGTTGGTCTGGCGGGCGGCGCCCACTGGAGAGGTAGTTCCTTCTCCCCAAGCCGGAGAGAAGGTGTACCTCAAGGCCCAGCTGGTACGAGGCATAAGCCTGCCAGTCTCCGACTTCTTCTTGGGCATTCTCCGGCACATCCGGGTACTTCCCCACAATCTCTCTCCCAACAGCATCTTAGTCCATAGCAACTTTGTAGCTCTGTGCGAAGGATTCCTAGGCATCAAACCTACGTTAGATCTATTCATATACTTTTTTACCATCAAGAAAGAGTCCGTAGAGTCTAAGGACGAATTGCGGATTTGTGGAACCATTAGCTTCAAGATCCGGCCTTGCCGGCGCTTCCCCGACATTGTAGGGCATGAGTCATGCAAGAACTGGCATCACACGTACTTCCATGACCCATATATTCATCTGCCTAACCACCTTGAGACTTATCCCGACATTGTCATTGGAGCCGCCACCGAGGTGCCTGCATGGCGGACCCCAACCTCCCTTCCCTGTGACGACGAGGCAAACCACGCCGTAAGGAGGATGGAATGGCTCGTAGACAGATGTCTGACAGGCTTGGACCTGGCCATGTGCTGGTTTGTTAGGCGGATCCAGCCTCTACAGCATCACGCTGAGTTTAAGTGCAAGTACACTCAAGATAGGAGGGATCCCATGTGAATTTTGTGGGGTAACTTCTCCACTGACTCCATCAAACTCCGGCTTAAGGACATTGTCAAGGTGAAGGACAGGAAGCGTGGCTTCAAGAACACCTATGACATGTTCGATTGCTACACATTCCCAGAGGTAGCTTTTGTTTCCTTTGTTGCTCGTTATATACTCTAAGGTTTTCCCGACTTAAAGTAGTCAGTCTAACACTCCTCTATATCCCAGCTGGAGACCTTGGCAGCAGATAAGATGGCCACCCAGGTCTAAGATCCCAAGCTGAAGGATATCCAAGTGGTGTCCGATGACAACGCCCCCAAGGATTAGCCAGCTCTGGTAACACGAAAGCGGGAGAGCTCCACCTCTAACGCTGCTGCCGAGGCCAAGAATAAGAAGATATCGAAGAGTGGAGTCTCCAAACGATCCACCGCCACCTTAGATGCGGAGAAGAAGAAGTCCACCGACATTCCTCTCACCAAGGCTCTTGCTGTGGAGTAAGTGTTTTCATTCTTCAGCTTGTACTTTTTAGCTCATACCTTTTTTCAACTCTTGTGCTTATACGTCATATGTTTCAGGAGGAAAGCTGGTGTTAGTTTGAATCGATCCTCCAGAGATGCTGGAGGGTCAAAAACTATTCGTGACATGCTGACCAGAGATGTGGCCGCCAAGCCCTCTCCCGCTACTGCTCCCCCTACTCCTGCCGCCAAGCCTTTTGCTAGCCTTGCTGGACCTTCGTCTCCTGTCATCCCTAAGATCTCCGCCATGGAGACAGATGTTAATCCAATACTTGATATCTCAGGCTCTATCGAGGCAGACGTGGCTCCCAGCGGCCAAGCGATGCATGAGAGCACTTCCTCCAAAGTGGTTGAAGCTCCGGCTAAGGATGCCACTAAGAAAGGGGAGGAGGTGGTGGAAAAGGCAGAGGCGGATGCAACGGTCAAGGAAGGAGCTTCCGATCCATCATCTGTTCTGAAAAATCAACACGCGGCTACGGAATCATCCACGGCTCCGGCTTCAACATCTCCTTTGGATGCGACTCCTCTAACATTGTGCCTAGATGACCTTATTGCGCAGGCGGTTGCCGTGTATAACAATGCCGACATCTTCCACACCGCATATGCCAATCTGGCCAACAATCTCAAGCTTATTGCCATTGTAAGTCTTTTAAACTTCACTTTGTTTATTTTGCATAGTATATCCCTCTGTAGCCCCTGATCTCTTAGGCGGATAAACAAAGGTTATTGGCATGAGTGCTCCAAAGAACTTTTAAGAGTAGAACTTGATAGTGTAGCCCCCGAGCATCTAGGTGGAAACTTAGAAGAATTCCGTCTAGATGCTCTAAAAGTAGCGTACTTGTTGATTAAAATCTTGTGTTGTAGCCCCCGAGCGTGTAGTTGAAACCATATAGTTCTGACTATATGCTCTAAAGAAACTAAGCATCCTTGTTTGTTTGCAGAATGAGAAAAGATGGAGGATCACGGCAAATGAGAGGTTTGCTGCTTTGCGGAAGGAGTTGGACCTTGAACAGGGTAAAACAGCCTTCATGAAGTAACAAATCAAAAAATAGCAGAGTCTATTTCTTGTAACAGCTCCTTGCTTTTCCTCATGGATTCATTTATGTCGTGTTCTCATAGTACTTTCTGATTTCCGTCTTACAAAAGCCATTGCCAAGGCCAAGAGCATCGTCGAGCACGCCAAGCATATTCAAGAGCTCGACGATGAGAACAAAATCTTGAAGAAAGACTTGTTTGATGCCGTCAATGGACATGAGGAGGCGATAAAGGTGCTGCAAGAATCTGCTGACGCCGAGATGCAACGCCTGAAGGACGAAATTGCACAACTCAAGGAGCAGAACCAAGCTGCCAAAGAGTAGAATGCGAGGAACCTTGAGGTGTACAATATAGTTGATGACCCAAAATATATCGAGTTTGTTGGGGAACCCCAAGAGGTAGGTATGATGAGCACAGCAGCAAGTTTCCCTCAGTTATGAAACTAAGGTTATCAATCCAGTAGGAGCAAGGAAATACCCCAAAGGTGTAGCTAGCTGAGCCTTGGCAGGGCGCACTACCGGTGCCAGCAGCAATGTGGAGACCTGCACAATAGAACCACAGAACTCTGTCCCCAACTTGCGATGAGGTTGTCAATCTCACCGGTTTTGCTGAAAACAAAGGATTAAATGTATCGAATGGAAGAAAGTAGTAGTTTATAGAAAGTAAACACAAAGCAGTAAACAGTTGATTGTAGATTGATAGTAAAAGAAAGGACCGGGGTCCATAGTTCACTAGAGGTGGCTCTCCTTAAGATAGATAACATGTTGGGTGAACTAATTACAGTGGGGAAATTGACAAACATCGAGAAAGCATACAAGCATATACTACTCATCTTGACTCCTTTGAGATTCGATTGGGCATTACAACATTATTCATAGACCATCATCCAACTGCATCTATGACTAATAATCCACCTTCAGGTTATCATCCGAACCCCCTCCAGTATTAAGTTGCAAGCAACAGATAATTGCATTACGAATTGCGTGTAAAGTAAATAATACGAGTGTTCTATGAACAAAGGATTGTTGTTTTCTCCCTATTAGCAACAACACATCTAGTACCTTAGAGATTTCTGTCACTTCCCCAGATTACCAAAGGCATGAACCCACTATTGAGCATAAATACTAACTCTTGGAGTTGCTAGCATCTACTTGGCCAAGATAGCTACTAACAACGGAAAGCATGCAAGATCACAAATAACAAAGACATGATAGAATCAACAATCAATCAGAAATAGCATGTCAATTTCCATCGGATCCCCGCAAACACAACATGCAGAATTACAAATAGATGATCTTGATCATGAACGGAGCTCACAAGATCTAAACATGATATCACAAAGGAGGAGAACCAACATCTAGCTACTACATGGACCCGTAGTCAAGAGATGAACTACTCACGGATCACACCGGAGGCTTGCATGATGATGAAGAAGGCCTCCTGGGTGAATTCCCCTCTCCGGCAGGGTGCCGGGAAGAGCTTCAGATCCGTCCCGGTCTAGGGATGGAGACGACGGCGGCTACAGACTCTTTCGTGGAATTTTGATCGGGTCCTTAGGGTTTCTGTATTGGAGGCATCTTATAGTCGGAAGGGGAGGCCGAGGGGGTGCCGGAGGCAGCCACACCACCCCCTGGCACGGGTCAGGCTGGGCCGCGTGGCCAGGTGGTGTGGTGGCCCCCTGGCCCCTCTCCGTCTCATATTCTGGCTACATGTGTCCCTCGGTGAAATAATGACTTTGGCTTTTGTCCCGTCCAATTATGAGAATATTCATTTTCGGACTTCCTGGAACCAAAAACAGCAGAAAACAGGCAGCTGGCACTGTGGCTCTTGTTAATAGGTTAGTCCAAGAAATCATATGAAAAGTACTCCAGAGCTGGAACAAAACAAGAAAGTAGATAAAACCAAGCATGGAACATCAAAAATTATAGATACATTTGCAATGTATCAATATCCCCAAGCTTAACTCTTGCTCGTCCTCGAGTAGGTAAGTGATAAAAAGAAAGAATAATTTTTGAGGTGACATGTACCATCATAAACTTGATCAAAGTATTTGTAAAACATTCAAAGCCAGGATCATAGTACTTCAATCATAACATGAAAGACAAGGTTCTAGCAATAAGACAAAGAAATTATGTTGCAACATGAAAAGGCACAAAAAAAGATTAATGAATAACAATGCTTTGCAAGACGTTTGTTTGTTTCACATAAAGAAAACATAGCATAGTAGCATTCAGCTTGTCCCTCATAGAGTAGCAAACATAAACGCATAGGACACCTTCAAACTTTATAAGAGTGACTAGATACAAATAGTTTAAAATAAGCAATATCAAAGTTATGCATTAATCAACAAGTCTTGGGACAATGCACATAGAACTAAGAATGTCCACTATGCTCTCAAAGTAGGTGCATAAAGATAGAAGGTGGAGACTCAACATAAAAGTAAAAGAAATGCCTTCATAGAAGGAAGTAGGGATTCAAGTCTTATAAAGAGCTTCCAAAAATCATGGTACTTGTTAGCTTTCAGCTCTCATTGCCCCTATCATAAGCATCTTTAAGGTGATTAAGGTTAAAGTGACACAACTAAGAGGATATGGTTGACAAGTTATAAGCCAAAATCTCATGCCCCTTACTTACGAAGACCGAACGTCATGCTACTCAACTTTAGTCATGTCGGGGGGATGACCTCCGGATACCCCAACCAAACAAGAAATACGATAGTTGGATCGTGTTTGGCTGGTCAAGCACAGCCGGACAAGGCAAGTCAAGCCGGCTACCGTGAGGTAGCCGAAGCAGCAGGAAGCAGCCGGCTACAACAACATAGCCGGAACCAATCAAGAGGATAGGGCGACGTGCGGGATAGTACGCGGTACGCCCTGTACAACGAAAAAACTGGCAACTACTCGGCCATACCAAAGACTTTGCGGGGATGACGCGAGAACAGTGGCCCGATGCTGATGATAGGCTCGCACGGTGTTCACTATGCCCACGACAGCCATACCGCTCGTACTCTGATGGGACATGGTTGTACCGGATACTGTAGATGACCAGCCGGCTGGGGCCCACCCGTGGGGCCCGCTAGTCGTACTGGCCAGTGAGACCGTTGCCTCTCTGCCTATATGAGGAGAAGGAAGGCCTCAGTAGAAAGGGTTGGTCATCGTGCATTTAAGGCAGTAGCAAGAGAATACATCTCGAGGAGCAGTTGTAGCTCGTATATCACTTATAGTCAAATCGGCAGGAGTAGGAGTTTTACCTCACCACGAGGGCTCCGAACCTAGGTACTTCCTGTGTCCTCCTAAGGTTTCTTGTATCCAATCCCGCCTCTGGACGCCGTCAATAGGTTCCCTGCTAGTCCCCACACCTCTATCTAACCTTCTTAGGTACTACCGTTCCCAATACAAGGATAATTGTCTCCCACCGTGGGGCAGATGGCTTTGACCGGAGTCACGTTCCGCATGGGACCCCGCACTTCAGCCGGTGAGCACGTGGCCTCCGGCCTGGTTCTCACGCTCGGAAAATTCGACTGCGTCATCGACAATGCTTCCTTCTTCGCCGGAACCACCTTCCCGGCGAACGGCTCCATCCTGCTCTTCGGCGACCTCCCCGTCTACGTTGCCACCATTCCGGAGCGTTTCCCTAGGGAGATCGTCTCCGTCGTGGAGCTGCAGCATCCGGGCAGTAGCGCCTCCGTCGCTTCCTGCGGCGTTGAGGTCATGATGGCCAGCTCCAGTTCTCACCCCCGCCAGCCGCGGGAGCGGGGCGCGGATGAGGGCGGAACCTCCGTGCCTCCGCAACCTCGGAATCCGGTGGAGGAGGCCATTGATTGGCTCCTGACGCCGGTTAACCTCGGGGAAAACCCGGAGGAGGCGGAAGCCAACTTTGCCATGGAGAGACAACTTCTCCTCCAGGAGGCCATGGAGCTCGCGGCAACCCGCAAGCAACTGGAGATCACCCTGCACGAGTACGACCGCGCGCACAGCTTCACTCCGGCTACAGCGGAGCTGAGCCGGCGCAGCCAGGTGCGGCGCCGGGGCGGCGAGCTAGGTGGAAGGATGGGGAACGGATCCCGCGCCCGCCCTCATCCGGCCCACCTACAGCACGCCCATCAAGAACCTGCGCGCGGCACGAGCCGCAGCAGAAGAGCTGCCCAACTTGGAGGGCGAGGAGCGAGCTCATCAGCACGCTCGGGTGCAGGAGCTCCTCTGGATCACGGACGAGCAGGCCGACGCCAACTGGCAGATGTAGGAGGATCCCAGCTACTCCAAGGGGAGCAGCCCACCCGCCAACAGCAAGGGCGCGCCTCGCGACACCCAACAGGCGTCCTCCCCTCAGCCGGCTAAGGCCTGCAGTAGGCGCCGTAGCTCTGGCAACAAAGGCCAGCCGCGCCAGGAGCAAACGATGAGCAACAACCCACCGCCTCCCCCTCCACCAACCGGAGCACCAAGACCCGCTGGTTCCTGTCTCTCGGGCTGGGTGGGAGCGCCCAACCCGGATCGTCCGGATGCCCGTGACCGCATCGAGCTCCTCGCTCAAGCGCGCGTCACGGAGGAAGAAGACTCCACCGGACCTGTTTGTTTTGGATCCCACATCCGGAACGAGCCGTTTCCGGATAAGTTCACCCTGCCTAGGGACACCCCCAAGTACGACGACAGTATGAAGCCGGAAGATTGGCTGACAGACTATGCTATGGCAGTCAGCATCACCCATGGGAACAAGCGCACAGTTGTGCGCTATGTCCCCCTCAAGCTAACCGGGTCGGCAAGGACATGGCTCAATAGCCTTGCGCCCAATAGCATCAACGCTTGGCCAGACTTCGAGAAGGTGTTCGTCTGCAACTTCAATGGCACGTACAAGCGTCCGGGATGCCCACGCGACCTGGCCTTGTGCATCCAGGGCGACCACGAGACCGACTACGAGTACCTCACGAAGTGGACGGAGCTGCGCAACACTAGCGAGGGCATCCTAGAGAGCCAGGCCATCAGTTTCTTCATCGAGGGGTGCCAAGAAGGCACCATGCTTCGCCACCGGCTACTGTGTGACGAGCCGAAAACCATGGCGTAGCTCATGACGGTAGTGGACTAGTACGCCACCGCGGATGCCGCCATGAAGAAGCCCCTCCGAGTAAATGCTGACGAGCGTCCGACTCCTACGGAGCTGGCTCGCGACCGTCCGAGCAATCTGGCTGGAGAAGCCGGATCCTCCAGGCACCACGGCAACGTAAACTGGTTCCACGGGGACCGCCAAGCCGGACAGCAGAAGCCCTGCTACGACGCACGGCATGTCATTGCTGTGGAGGGTGCTCCCGATGCACTGGCTAACGATGCAAGAAGGCAGAATCCGCGGCTCACCTTCGACCAAATGTTTGACGGCCGGTGCAAGTGGCATAGCGGTCCCTTCAAACTGACTACGCACACCACCCGGAACTGCAGCTGGACTCGCCAGCTAAAAGACCAGGGCAACTAGCAACGTCTCCCTACGCCCCATCCTGGTGGACCACCACCACGGGCTAGGGGAGCCGGCAATGATGGTAATGGTGGCAACAGCGGCAACGGCTACCCCCAGCCGCACGCCGCCTACCACATCATCGAGACAGAGTTGGACGACAAGCACAGCCGTAGGCGACGCTCCAAGGAGGTCAACGCCATCGTCTCTCCGGTCCCGCAGTACCTGAACTGGTCAGAAACCCCCATTACCTGGAGCCGAGAAGACCAGTCGGAGCAGCTGCCGACTCCCGGGGCCTACGCCATGGTACTCGACCCCCTCATCGTCTCCAACGAGTGCACCTGCCGTTTCTCACGCATCCTCATCGACGGAGGCATCAGCCTCAACCTCCTCTACCGGTCTTCGCTGGAGAAGCTGGGCAATCGCGAATGCGACATGCGCCCGACTACCACAACGTTCCACGGCGTACTCTTGGGACCGGCTTGCGCCCCGCTAGGTAAAATCCAGCTGGACGTCATCTTCGGGACCGAGGAGAACTTCTGCTGCGAGCCGACCTGGTTCGAAGTGGTAAACCTAACGAGCTCCTACCACGCTCTCCTCGGGCGCCCTGCCCTCGCCAAATTCATGGCCATCCCGCACTATGCATACCTCAAGACGAAGATGCTGGGACCCAACGGCGTGATCACCGTCACTGGCTGCTTCAGGCGGTCAATGGAGTGGGCCTCAGCCGGTTCCAAACTAGCAGAGGCCCTCATCATAGCCGAGGAGAAGCGCGTGATCATGTGCAATGTGGCCATGTCCTAGCAAGACATGTCGGCTAGCAGCAAGCCGGCTGGAGAAGGAGCTTTCCAACCAGCAAAGGAGACGAAGAGGATCCTGCTCGACCCCTCCGACCCGACCAAGTTCGTCACCATCGGTGCCAACTTGGACAACAAATAGGAAGGCGCGCTCGTTGACTTCCTCCGTGAGAATCGGGACATCTTTGCATGGTCACCCAAGGACATGCCAGGTGTACCTAGGGAGTTCGTCGAGCACTCACTTCATGTGCGGGCGGATACCAAGCCGGTCAAGCAATCTCTACACCGGTTCGCAGAGGAGAAGAGGAAGATTATCGGTGACGAGATCACCCGACTCCTTGCAGCCGGGTTCATCATGGAAGTGTACCACCCAGACTAGCTAGCAAACCTAGTCCTAGTGTTGAAGAAGAACAAGACCTGGCGCATGTGTTTCGACTACACTAGCCTGAACAAGGCATGCTCGAAGGATCCATTCGCATAGCCCTGTATCGATCAAGTCATCGATTCCACGACCAGCTACGATTTGTTGTCTTTTTTAGATTTCTATTCCGGTTACAATCAGATCCGGTTAAACCCGGCTGACCAGATTAAGACATCATTTATCACCCCCTAGGGGCATTCTGCTATGTAACCATGCCTTTCGGTCAGAAGAATACAGGCGCTACCTATCAGCGCTGCATGCAGAAGTGCTTGCACTCGCAGATCGGCCGAAACATGCACGCCTATGTGGACAATGTGGTCATCAAGACCAAGGAGAAGCGTACCCTCCTCGAAGACCTGGGAGAGACATTCTGCAACTTCCGGCAGTACCAAATGAAGCTGAACCCGGAGAAATGCGTCTTCGGAGTCCATTCCGGCCAGCTACTCGGTTTCCTCGTATCGCAACGAGGGATCAAGGAAAATCCGGAGAAGATCGCGGCCATCGAGAGGATGCAGCCGCCCAGTAGCCTGCTTGGAGTCTAGAAGTTCACCAGATGCCTGGCCACTATCAGTCGTTTCGTCAGCCGGTTGGGGGAGAAGGCACTCCCGTTGTACCAGCTGATGAAGAAAACGGACAAGTTCTCCTGGACCTCACAAGTCGACGCTGCATTTCATGACCTCAAGCACATGCTATCCACAGCACTGGTTCTAGCCACGCCGGCTAGCAAGGAGCCGATGTTGCTCTATATATCAGCCATCAGTCGGGTCGTCAGGGTCGTCCTGGTGGTGGAGTGCCCCGAGGAAGGCAAGGCTCAGCCGGTTCAGAGGCCCGTCTACTACCTCAGCGAGGTTCTCTCCCTCTCCAAGCAGAACTACCCCCACTACCAGAAGATGTGTTATGGCGTGTACCTAGCATGCATGAAGCTCAAGCACTACTTCCAGGAGCATCCGATTAAGGTCGTGTGCACTGCAGCCCTTTCAGAAATCATCGGCAACAAGGAAGCCACCGGCTGAGTCGCCAAGTGGGCTATCGAGCTTGCTGCCTACTCCATCTAGTACGAGCCACGGCTCACGATCAAGTCGCAGGCAATGGCGGACTTCCTCGTCGACTGGGCCGAGACCCAATACCTCCCACCGGTTCTGGATTCGGACCATTGGAGGATGCGCTTCGATGGATCGAAGATGCTCGGGGGCTGGGAGCCGGCATCATGCTCACCTCGCCCAAAGAAGACCGGCTGGACTATGTCGTGCAGATCCACTTCGAGGCCTCCAACAATGTAGCCGAATACGAGGCACTGGCGCACGGCCTCCAGCTAGCCAGAGAAATCGGTGTCAACCGGATCCTTTGCTTCGGTGATTCGGATCTGGTGGTGCAGCAGGTATCCGGAGAGTGGGACGCCCGTGATGCAAATATGGCTCTCTACCGGTTCCACATACAGAAGCTCGACGATTGCTTCGACGGGTGTGAATTCCATCACGTCCCTCGCATCAACAACGAGTCAGCCGATTCGTTCGCACAAATTGGATCCACCCGGCAGGCGATCCCACCTGGGGTCTCCTTGGAGGACCTGCGCAAGCCCTCCATCACCCCGTCACCCGAGTCGGATTCCATCATATGGGCAGGGAGCGCTCCTGTTGACGGGGCGGTAGACGCAGAGCCGGTAGAACCTCCAAAAAAGAAGTCCCGTGCCAACTCCGACAAGCCCATACCCTCCGGCTCGCAAGACCCGAGGGCTGCCGACTCATCAAGCGGCTCGGGGGGCTGCCATCCCGGGTACCTCACCCGGACGACCACCCGACGACCATCAACCGGAAAGCGGAAGCATCCTCGTCATCCGGGAAATACCATCCTGGGCACAACCCTTCATGAACTACATCGCCAACGGGGAGCTTCCGAATGACGAGGTGGAGGCTAGGCAAATCTGGCGCCGCACGCACACGTACACCATCATCAACAAAGAATTGTACAAGCGCAGCGTATCCGGCATCTTCCAAAAATGTGTCGACGTGGACACAGGCTACCAGCTGCTCAAAGACATCCACTAGGGCGAGTGCGAGCACCATGCTTTGTCAAGGGCAATAGTCGCCAAGGCATTTTGCCATGGTTTCTATTGGCCCACTGCCCTCGAGGACACCAAACAGCTAGTCCGCGCATGCAATGGGTGTCAGCGCTTCGGGCAGCTCAGGCATATGCTCACTTCGCTGATCAAGACCATACCGATCACCTGGCCCTTTGCTGTCTGGGGCCTCGACATGGTCGGTCCCTTCAAGCGGGCGCGCGCAGGAATGACCCATCTGCTGGTGGCGGTGGACAAATTTTAAAAGTAGGTCGAGGCCAAGCCCATCCGGAAGCTCGACGGGGCGACAGTCGTCACCTTCTTCACCGACATCATCAACCGGTGTGGCTACCCCAACAGCATCATCACCGACAACGGCACGAACTTCGCCAAGGGGGCTTTCGCCCGGTTCTGCAGCAACAAGGGCATCCGGCTATACCTTGCTTCCGTCGTGCACTCGCAGTCCAACGGGCAAGTCAAAAGGGCAAACGGCGGCATCAAGCCACACCTCATCGAGCCGCTGGAGCGGTCGCCCGGATGCTGGATCAAGGAGCTTCTGGCTGTGTTATGGAGCCTCTGCACCACGCCGAATAGATCAACCGGCTACACCCCGCTCTTCCTGGTCTACGGATCGGAAGCCATCCTCTCAGCGGATATCGAGTTCGACTCTCCGCGCAAGCTCCTCTACGATGAAAAATCCAACCAAGAGGCACGGGAAGATGGTGTGGACCTCCTCGAGGAGGCCCGCGAGCTGACATTGTCCAGATCGGCCTTGTACCAGCAACACCTACGCCACTACATTCAGGCCAGATCCACCCTGTCGCGTTCCGCGAGGGTGACCTGGTCCTCCGGCTGGTGTAGGACACGAAGGGCATGCACAAGCTGTCGCCACCCTGGGAGGGTCCCTTCATCATCAGCCGAGCGCTGCCCAACGACTCCTACTACCTCATCGACGCGCAGTAGCCATGCAAGAACAAGATGGACAAGTCAGACGAGGAGACCGAGCGTCCCTAGAACACGGCCTTGCTGCGCCCGTTTTACACCTAGTCACCAGACAGTGTATGTATCCCGCAAACCCTATGAATGAAAATGCGGACCCCTACGAGATGCTCGGGGGCTCCCTGCTAGAAATGTGTATGCATCTGTTTTCCGGTTCAGATTTTCTGGCTCCGGCAACCCCTACCCGGGGGCTTGTCGGCTGGCCCGACCTGCTAAGTCAACTAACCGACTGAGTAGTGTGCGATGATGTCAGAGGCCCACTCTTCGTCTCAACTACAGACCGCAACCCGACTGTCCGGCTAGCAAGAGCAAAAGCCCGAGGCATCCCACATGAAAAACGGGGAGGATATGCGATAGATCGGGCGTCCCGGCCTCGCAACTAGCTTAAGACAATCCGGCTGCTAAGCCATTAGTACCGTGCGCGATGTACTGTCAGCTCCCTTCGATTCCGGCTGTAGACCGCAACCCAGCTGCTCGGCAAGGACGCATCGAAAACAGTAGAGTACATGGGAAAACGACTAAGTGTCCAGAAAGGCACAAGCTAGTTTTAAAAAAAAAAACCCGCCTTCCGGCTACAGTTTAGAAGACTAACCTATTAACGGGTGAGAATGTATGTGTATGTATATATTTTTGTACGACTACTTCAAGTCGGAACTCAGGAAGAAATGAAGAGGAAGATTCGAAGTCCTTGCCTTCATGAAGCGCTCCGAATCTCGGGGGCTACACCCACTGGGTGCGCTCACGTGCCCCTAGTGGAATCTTGTAGTTTCCGACCAGCTAAAGGTGTTTAGCCGAATATTTGGAGCTCGAGTGAGGGCAAGGGCAGGAGCAAGAGAAGAAGAAGATACGAAGTACCTGGCTACGCCAGCTACTTTGAATCTCGGGGGCTACACCCAGTGGGTGCACTTGCGTGCCCCCACTGAAATGTTAGTTCCCCCGGCTGCAGGCGTTCAGCCAGCGGAAGCAACCGACTAAGACGTGTCTAGTCGGATGAAGCTAGAGGACTTGAGGAAAGAAAGAAGATCCGAAGTACCTGGCTACGCCAGCTACTCCGAATCTCGGGGGCTACACCTAGTGGGTGCGCTGACGTGCCCCCACTGGAATTACAGCTCCCCCGGCTAAAGGCGTTCAGCCGAGCGAAGTCAGCCGGATAAAGTCAGCTGGCAAAATATTGGAAGGACATGCAAAAAACACAAGTTGAAGGCAAACCAAAATAGTTCAGATTGACATTAAAAGGACAGGGGAGATGAAGCTCCCATAAGTTTACCCGGTGCCAGAAGTAGCCGGTACAGACAGACAAGTTTCAAACAAGACGGAATAAACAAATACAACCGGTATCCCGGGTGATAGCTAAACGGTGGGGCCTTTGCCATGCGGACCGCCTTGGCAGGTAGCAGTCTCAGGCGGTGGAGGAGGCGTTGTGGTCGATCCGGTTCTGGCATCGCCAGCAGCCAGCTGCGTGGAGGCTTTCGCATCCGGAGTGCCGACGGACTCTGAGTCGGTGAGCACCTCATCGGGATCCACATAGTCAGCAATATTGATGGCGGAGGCCCGGAGCTCCGGATGGGCCTCGCGGATGGCGGCAAGGTCGGCGCCGGCGCGGAAACCCTCGTCGATCTTCTCGACGCGGGCGTCCTTGTACCATGAAAGCATGAGGGTTAGGGCCCTCTCCGCTCTGGCTCGCGCCGCTAAGTCTCGTAGCCGATCCACGATAGCCGACACCTCTCCCACCTTCGCGGCTAGCTGCGCTATCGTCTCCGGGACCGGAGCGTCCGGCCATAGAAAGGAGAAGACGGTATGCGCCGCCTGACGAAGCTTGGCAGCTTCCTCACCTAGAAGGACGACGAGCTCCTGGGCTATCAGCTGTTCTCCCGGCCAGTTCTCCTGCAGCCGGTTGTAGGCCAGCAGGTTTATGTCGGGATAAAAAGCTGTCAGAAAAAAGATAGTAAGATCTGGCTACCGGATCGGGAAAGGCGGGAGAAGACGGAAAAGGGAGCTTACCCTTGGCCGTGTACCCGACTTGCATCGGCTCTTCCACCAAGGCCTTCTCCTTTGTCACCAGCCGCTTGATTTCCTTCTCTTGGTCCTTGTTCTGGGCCTCGAGAAGGTTGAAGGCGTCGATCCGGCTGGCGAGCGAGGCGTCGCGTTCCTTGATGGTGGCCTCCAGAGCATCCACCTTGGAGTGCCAATCCTTGTTCTGTAGCCGCAGCATGGAGTTGGACTTGCTCAGCCGGTTGTTCGCCTTCTTCAAGCGATCGATCTCCCGCTGGATGCACACAAGGATAGCTGCGACAAAACCGACTATCATCAAAAAAAAGAAAAAAAGGATGATTCCAGATGAAGCAAACTTACTTTGGGAGGTTCCGTTGGCAGCAGCAAGCTTCTGCTCCAAGGACCGATTCCCACCGGCTGCTGCCTCGAGCAGCCGGATCTCCTTCACCGCCAGCTCGAGGGTGGCGGTGAGATCCGTTAGCGAGGCAGCGGAGGAGGCGTCGTCATCCACGGCATTGGCGGCCAGAGACTCCTTCTCCGCAACCACCATCGTCCTCCATTCGTCCCCGACAACTACGAGCTCTTTGCCGGTGGCCGCCCTCCGCGTCCCCGCAGAAGAGCTGTCCCCGCTCTAAGAGGTGGCCACAACCGCTTCCGGCTGAACCACCGTGGCCGGTTGGGGACCCCCCGCTCCGGCTGAGGCAGCCGGTTCAGCTCGATGCGGTGGCGGAAGTGGTGCCTCAGAGGAAGGAGGGGCGGAGGTAGACATGGGCGGCGCGCGGGGTGGCGATCCAGTCAGCGCCCGCACCAGGCTCACGGCCCCAAAAGAGACCAACGAGCTGAAACAACAGAAGAAAATAAAAGAGAGAAAGAAGCAAATGAGCCAAAGGAAAACAAGAGAAAACGAATGAAACACAAGTGGGTAAAGGCACCCGGAGAAAGACGTACCCCTGTACCACCGGGGGCGGCCCTTTCTTCCGGCCAAGGCGGCTCGGGGGAAGGGCACTGGTCCGGCTCCTCTTGGGGGTCGGCTCCTCCGCAGTAGGCCGGCTGGCGCTGGGGCAGCTGGAGCCACTCCCGCTAGCACCAGACCGGCTGGAGTCGTCATCCGTCGCAAGGCGTCGTGCCGGCTTAGGGGCCGGCACGGCCTCTTCCCCCTTGTCACCTCTGCATGGGGATCGGCGGTCGGCTCGTCATTCTGGCTGGGGAAGGCGTCCACGTCCCTGTCCGACTCCTCGCCTGACCGGCGAGCGCGCGGCTCGGGCAAGTCAGGCGCGAATGTCTGAAGGGGGGCATCGCCCTCCTCACAAAGGATGTAGGGGAAGATCTATCGAGTACAAGACATTAGTCGGATAAAAAGAAGAAGGGCAAGAAATACAAAGGTCCGGCTATGATGACCTACCCGGGGCGCGCGGTTGTCACGGCTGTAAGGGGCTAGCCTGAAGGTCCAGCCTTCTGGCAGCCACTCCTTGGTGATGGTCCACACCCATTATGGTAGCGGGGGTCGCAGCGAGACAGCTGGGTCGGGTCCATCCAGCTGGAGTAGAAGCACATCTTGTGCGCTCGCTGCTGCAGCGGCATCATCAGCCGGGACATCCAGCTGAGGGTGATGTCCAGGCCGGTTAGGTGCGCGCTGACGAGGGAGCGCATGCGTTACAGCATCGCATCCGACTCTGCCTTCTCGCCATAGATATTCAAGTTCCAATGCTGCCGGCTGGACTCCACGTCCTAGAACGCCGGAAGATTGATCTGGTCCACATCGGTGAGGTTCCGGACGTAGAAGTACGACTACTGCCATAGTCGTACCGAGTCATGCAGCAGGAACTTCGGGTAGCCGGTCTGCACGCGGGAGTAGATGGAGGCGCCACCGCAGACGACTAGTGGCCCCTTCGTGAACTGGACCTGCGGCCAGACTCGGAAGAGCCGGCAGAAGAGCCCAAGATCCGGCTGGATCCCGAGGTAGCTCTCGCTGAATGCTATGAAGTGCGCCAGCGTGCCAATTGCATTGGCGCCGAGATGGTGGAGGCGGAGGTCGAAGAAGGCGAGGAAGGTGAGGAAGAACGGGTGCACCGATAGCGCGAACCCGTGGGCTAGCTACGAGAGGAAGATCACCCGCTCCCCCTCAGCCGGATGCGGCGATACCTCCCTCGCCGGTGTGAGCCGCACCTCCACTTCCTCCTCCGACGGCAGGACACGGGTGGCACGATACTTTTGGATGTGCTCCTCCGTAATGGAGGAGCCGCACCACGCTCCGGTTCACTGGGGGGCGCAGTGGAGGATGAATGGCGGTGGCCCGTACCGCCGATGACGGCAAAGGGGCGGCGCGGCGGGCTACAGCGGCAACGGCGACGAAGCACGAAAGGCAGGAGCGCAGGAGAGGGGAAAGCAATTGGGAGCAGGGGGGAGCGAAGGGAGGAACTGCCCTCCCTCGGGAGCCCCTTTAAAGGCCCGGAAGGGCAACCGTCCGCGGCGCCACGCGACATCCATCGAGGCGATCCCCACCCCAACCGCCACCCCTGATCCCGTGTGCAGACGCGGGGGCGCAGACGATCCCAGAGCAAGAACCAAAGCGCCAGGCAGCAGTTTCCCGAGGCGACGTGCGATAGGACGTTTCGCTGCACGCCACAGAGCAATGATGGCGCGTGCGCGCGTGGCCGGCGTCAGCACTGACGTCACGGGTAGCGCAACCGCCAGGCATAGTCGACTAGAAGTTCAAAACGAAGAAGGAGCGCGCGCACATTTCACCTAAGTGCGAAATCTACACCCGCTCGGGGGCTAGTGTCGGGGGGATGACCTACGGATACCCCAACCAAACAAGAAATACGGCAGTCGGATCGTGTTCGGCTGGTCAAGCACAGCTGGACAAGGCAAGTCAAGCCGGCTACCGTGAGGTAGCCGGAATGGCAGGAAGCAGTCGGCTATAGCAGCGTAGCCGGAACCAATCAAGAGGACAAGGCAACGTGCGGGACAGTGCGCGGTATGCCCTGTACGACGACAAGACTGGCAACTACTCAACCATACTGAAGACTTTGCGGGGATGACGCGGGAACAGTGGCCCGATGCTGACGACAGGCTCGCACGGCGTTCACTGTGCCCACAATAGCCATACCGCTCGTACTCCGATGGGACATGGTTATACCGGAGACTGTAGATAACCAGCCGGCTAGGGCCCACCCATGGGGCCCGCCCGTCAGACTGGCGAGTGAGACCGTTGCCTCTCTGCCTATATAAGGAGAGGCAAGGCCTCAGTAGAAAGGGTTGGTCATTGTGCATTTAAGGCAGTAGCAAGAGAATACAGCTCGAGGAGCACTTGTAGCTCGTATATCACTTATAGTCAGATCGGCAGGAGTAGGAGTTTTACCTCACCACGAGGGCTCCGAACCTAGGTACTTCCTGTGTCCTCCTAAGGTTTCTTGTATCCAATCCCGCCTCTGGACGCCGTCAATAGGTTCCCTGCTAGTCCCCACACCTCTATCTAACCTTCTTAGGTACTGCCATTCTCAATACAACGACAAGTCACGAGTAAGCTCTTGTTATTGTAAGTACATATGTATCATAAAGAACCGCCAACGGGGTACCCCTTGCACATGATACATGAGATATCCCATAATCAAAATGACAAGGCAAGCAGACAATGAGCATCTCAGCGATCTTTTTATTTGCTATTTTCATAGGTTTTTATTGAGGATGCTTCATAGAGTGCTCATTATGGTGATGTTGCAAGTTTCCACCATGATTAGGCATGGCTTAGGCTAGCAACCTAGGTGTTTCTCTAACACACATACAAACTCCATGATCTCACAAGTTCCACTTTTATTTCACACCGCTGGGATCCATAAGCAAAATAACATAATATCAACGGGGTACAAAGTACACATGCAATGTTGAAATCGTTCCCCATGATACATGGTTCTGATAATTTCAACTTATAAAGCGCAAGCATATACGCAACAAAGAAGGACCCAATGGTTCATGTTTATTAAATGCAATAAAAGTAAGGTGTGCCATCAAGTTCGTCAGAGCTTTAATCACTAAGTTTCTCATCACAAGTTTAATTTGGAAGGTAAAAAAAGCATGAATATACTTGGAATAGCATATGCTAGTAGGTAGGTATGGTGGACTCTTTGGAATAACTTGGTTTAAGGAGTTGGATGCATGAGTGGAACTCACACTTGGTTATGGAGGCTAGCAAAAGACTGGGAGCGACAAACTAAGAGAGCAATAATGGCCATAATCATGCAGAGCGACAAAACATCATTGATCAAAGCATAAAGTGATACTACAAGTTGAAAACTAAAGGATCATCAAGGCTATGGTGACTTGGGATAGTCATAACATGGTGTGAGCATGTGCCAAGTCAACCCAAATAAAGCATCAAAGGAGAATACCACAATACTATGCTTTAATATGCTAAAACAACGCATGATCCTTCCAAGGCACATTAAGAAATCTCAATTGTTTATAACAAGTTATGCTACAACAAAGAATACTAAGCATAAATTCAAAACAATATCAAGCATGGCACGACGAAGCATAGGCCACAGTAAAAAACAAGCTCTCTTTACCACTTAAGCATGAACTTTCCTACTCTTTTCCAATCCAAACCAAACTATTTGAAAACCAATGTATGAAAGAGGGGGTCCAATCAAATTATTCAGCAAACTAAGAAAACAAAGAAAACAAAAAACCAAAATAAAAACGAAAAAGAAGACGCTCCAAGAACAACACAACTGTGCATGAAACAATAAAAATGAAGCGTTTGGAAGGAACCTGGGATTTTTATTGATGAAGAAGGAGATGCCTTGGGCATCCCCAAGCTTTGACGCCTGTACTTCTTGGATATTTCTTGGGGTGACATGCGTGGAATCCCCAAGCTTGAGATTTAGTCCATCCTTCATCTCATTACTCATTTCTTCCATACACCTGAAATTTTTCCTTCATACAAAACTTCACACAATGTTTATTAGAAAAATTAGTGCACTCAAGATAATAAGTCTTTAGGTTCAGTTCTAACACCAATAAAACTTCCAATAAAACACTAGATACTGTAGCACTTCCCCCAAAAAGCTCAATTCCCCAAAAGAACTCAAAAAGGAACTAACAAGAAGCAAATGCAAATAATGGCAGAAATCTGTCAAAACAGACCAGCAGGTAAAGACGAATTTTTTGGAAGACCTTTTGTTGCGCAAATCAAAAAGTTTTGAACTAACAAAAGTTAGATAATTAGCTGGGCAGAAGCACAAAAATTCATGCCTCAAAAGGACATACAGAGATTTTACACGAATGTTTACGGTGAAGCACAGAAATCTGTTTCGGGACAACAACTTTCCCAATCATTACTTCTCTCTCATTAGAGGTTACTCTTGGCACAAAAAGCAAATAAAAAGGATAAGAAGCGTTTATTACAGAGGTAATAACTTCCAAGACTCATCTAAAACTTTTGGGTTATCTCCCAATAAGTACTTTTATTTAACGCCTTTAAGTCAGGCATAAGAAGCAAGAAAAAGAATCAAGTGTTCTCAAAGGAAGAAGCATTAAGAGCAATACCAAAAATATCTTCAACAAGGAAAGGTATATCATACAAATAAGTTCTAGAGGACACTCTCTCAATGTTCTTAGGTTCACTATTTTCATCAAAAGGGTTTTCAGGAACAATCCAATCAAGATTCTTTTCTATGGCTTCATGTATTGCTACAAGATTAAAAGGTATCGGTATCTTAGTTTCCTCCCCATTAGGTTCAGGTTTGTTCATCTTTTCTTGTGTACCAATAACATCTACACATGAGCCTAGCGTATTAAAATGATCAAACACTTTTCTAGCTTCCTTAGCAACATCATAGAATTCCTTAAGCAATGTTTCCAGAATAAAATCACTGTTTTCAGTGTCATCAATTTCTTTAAGTTTAAGAAACATCACTTCCATTAAGGGGTTAAGGTTAACGAACGTAGCCTCCAACATGTGAACTCGAGAAGCTGCAACAATTTCATAATTTGGAGCAAGTTCTGAAAGGGATCTATCCTCAATATCCTCATGCTTACTAACATGATTAAAGAACTCTTCAATATTTTGTTTCCCAATTATAGAGCCACTACCTATTGAAAGGTCTTTCAGGGTGAACTTAGGGATCAGTATGGTGAACTAAGGAAGAGGTAAAAACTATGGAAGACTTAATTTTTTGGGATTTTAATAAACAAAGCAAACTTGTAAAACTAATTTTTTTGTGTTTTTGATAAAGAAACAAGCAAACAAAACAAAAACTAAACTAAGAAAAACAAAACAAAGATAACAAAGTAAAGAGATTGGTTACGAGGGACTCCCCTCGTGAAGATGTCCTTGACAACCCGGCAACGGCGCCAGAAAATTGCTTGATGGCCCAAAATATATCGACCTCGTTGGGGAACCCCAAGAGGAAGGTATGATGAGCACAACAGCAAGTTTCCCTCAGTTATGAAACCTAGGTTATCAATCCAGTAGGAGCGAGGAAACACCCCAAAGGGGTAGCTAGCTGAGCCTTGGCAAGGCGCACTACCGGTGCCAGCAGCAACATGGAGACCTGCACAACACAACCACATAACTCTGTCCCCAACTTGCGATGAGGTTGTCAATCACACCGGTTTTGCTGAAAACAAAGGATTAAACGTATCAAATGGAAGAAAGTAGTAGTTTGCAGAAAGTAAACACAATGCAGTAAACAGTTGATTGTAGATTCATAGTAAAAGAAAGGATCGGGGTCCATAGTTCACTAGAGGTGGCTCTCCTTAAGATAGATAACATGCTGGGTGAACAAATTACAGCAGGGCAATTGACAAACATCGAGAAAGCATACAAGCATATAATACTCATCTTGACTCCTTTGAGATTTGATTGGGCATTACAACATTATACATAGACCGCCATCAAACTGCATCTATGACTAATAATCCACCTTCAGGTTATCATCCGAACCCCCTCTAGTATTAAGTTGCAAGCAACGGATAATTGCATTACGAATTGCGTGTAAAGTAAATAATATGATTGTTCTATGAACAATGGATTGTTGTTTTCTCCCTAGTAGCAACAACACATCTAGTACCTTAGAGATTTCTATCACTTCCCCAGATTACCAGAGGCATGAACCCACTATCGAGCATAAATACTAACTCTTGGAGTTGCTAGCATCTACTTGGCCAAGATAGCTACTAACAACGGAAAGCATGCAAGATCACAAATAACAAAGACATGATAGAATCAATAATCAATCTAAAATAGCATCTCAATATCCATCGGATTTCTAAAAACACATCATCCATAATTAGAAATAGATGATCTTGATCATGAACAGAGCTCACAAGATCTAAACATGATAGCACAAAGGTGGAGAACCAGCCATCTAGCTACTATATGGACCCGTAGTCCAGAGATGAACTACTCACGCATCACACCTGAGGCTTGCATGATGATGAAGAAGTCCTCCAGGGTGAAATCCCCTCTCCGGTAGGGTGCCGGGAAGAGCTTTAGATCCCTCCCGATCTAGGGATGGAGACGACGGCTGCTACAGACTCTTTTGTGGAATTTTGATCGGGTACTTAGGGCTTCTGTATCAGAGGCATCTTATAGTCGGAAGGGGAGGCCGAGGGGGTGTCAGAGGCGGCCACACCACCCCCTGGCGCGGGCCAGGCTGGGCCGCACGGCCAGGTGGTGTGGTGGCCCCTGGCCCCTCTCCGTCTCGTATTCTGGTTCCGCGTGTCACTCGGTGAAATAATGACTTTGGCTTTTGTCCCGTCCAATTTTGAGAATATTCCTTTTCTGACTTCCTGGAACCAAAAACAGCAGAAAACAGACAACTGGCACTGTGGCTCTTGTTAATAGGTTAGTCCAAGAAATCATATGAAAAGTACTCCAAAGCTGGAACAAAACATAAGAAAGTAAATAAAACCAAGCATGGAACATCAAAAATTATAGATACATATGCAATGTATCAACAATATAGAAGGAGCGGGATGACTTGGAGGAGACATGCAAGCAAGCAGAGACATGCAAGGTAGGGAAGGAAATCGATTGCGATGCTATTTGGAATTCCCTCTCCGGCTTTGACACCAAGATTGCCAGAATGGTCAATGTAGATGTCTTTGTGCCTGCCGAGATCCTTGATGAAGACATGGCCTTGTCTGAGTCTAGCCCATCTCCCTCCAAGTTTGACAAGCTCTCCCGGCCTCGCTCTCCTGATGATGCCACCACGAAGCCCCTGCAGCAGAGCCATGAAAAAACAATGTTTGTATTAAATGTATCTTTGCGAAGTGTATGCGGAAAAACTTATGTGTTGCTAAGGCGGAAAAACTTATACTCAACTTTCCTCCTACTTATCTGTTTCCTGTATGTGTATATTTTTTAAGCAAGTGCTGGCTTATCCATTATTCTAGTTCGTATGCTTGACATTTCGTCAGACAGAAGACACGCAGCATAGAACTCTGCCCTCAGGTGACAATGCTTAATAGCCCCATCAAGAACATAAGAGCAAAATTTCTGGCTTTGAGTGCCGAGAAGTCTGATGTCTATGCACTTCTATTCTTGTAGACAGTTGTTGGGCCTCACAGTGCAGAGGTTTGTAGAATAGTAGCAAGTTTTCCCTTAAGTGGATCACCCAAGGTTTATCGAACTCAGGGAGGAAGTGGTCAAAGGTATCCCTCTCAAGCAACCCTGCAATGAAGATACAAGAAGTCTCTTGTGTCCCCAACACACCCAATACACTTTCCAGGTGTATAGGTGCACTAGTTCGGCGAAGAGATAGTAAAATACAAGTGGTATGGATAATTATAAGTGGTAACGGTGCCAGAAAAGAGCTTGACGGGTAGGAAGAGACTAAAGGCAATCTGAAATAAAGATGGAAGGAAGCAAACATGTAACAGATCTAGTTTCAAACGGTGTTTCAATGCTCATAAACAAGGCCTAGGGATCATACTTTCACTAGTGAACACTCTCATAAAAATATTATCTCTTTATGATACTACGCTGAATTACTCTCCGGTTGGACACTCTAATCCATGATAGGGCTATAACAACACACCTCAAAGTTCGCTTTCCTCATCTAGATAACCCCACACTGTCACCTTGAGCACTAGATGGTTCCAACAAACACCACAATTTCATAGAGACATCCAACTCCAAATATAACTCATAACAATTTTTTGTAATCTCTAGCCTAAGTGCCACCATGGTGTGCACGCTGTCACTTTCACACACATGGGGAGAGCAGAGATCTATTAAAGCACTTGAGTAGCAAGGTAGATCTACTTGATTACAAAGCTCATGATCACAATATGATCATGCATAGAGAGAGAGATGAACACATAGCTACCGGTAGAGCCCTTAGCCTCCAGAGAGAACTACTCCCTCATCATCGTGGGAATCAGCAACAACGATGGAGATGGTGGTGGAGATCGATGGAGATGGCTCCGGGGGCACTTCCCCGTCGCGGCAGGGTGCCGGAACAAAGACTTTCTGTCCCCCGAATCTCTGCTTTAGTTGTGGTAGCGCTGCGGAACTTTTTGTGGCTGGAGGCGGACAGATTTAGGGTTTTCTCATCAGAGGCTTCTTATAGGCGAAGGGGTAAGGTCGGTGGCCGGCCAGGGGGGCCACACCATGCCCTGGCGCAGTCTAGGGATGCCCGCTCCAAGGGGGTGTGGCCGCCCTGTGGACCCCCTTCGTCTCTCCTTCGGACACCATGTGTTTTCCGGTAAAATATTGACTTTGGCTTTTGTCTCGTCCAATTCCGAGTATATTCATTTTCTGGCCTTTCTGGAACTAAAAACAGCAGAAAACAGGCAACTGGCGCTGTGGCATCTTGTTAATAGGTTAGTTCCAGAAAATGTGTGAAAGTACTACAAAGTGTGGACAAAACATAAGAAAGTAGATATAAAACAAGCATGGAACATCAAAAATTATACATACGTTAGCAACGTATCAACATCCCCAAGCTTAACCCCTACTCATCCTCAAGTAGGTAAGTGATAAAAAGAAAGAATAATTTTTGAGGTGGCATGCACCATCATAAACTTGATCAATCTATTTGTAAAACATTGATAGCTGGGATCATAGTACTTTAACATAGCATGAGAGATAAAGTTCTAACAATAAGACATAGCAACTATGTTGTAACATGAAATGGCATAAACAAAATATTCATGAATGATAATGCTTTGCAAGACGTTTGTGTGTTTCACATAAAGAAAACATAGCATAGTGGCATTCAGCTTGTCCCTCATAGAGTAGCGAAACATAATTGCATGGGACACCTTCAGAGTTCATAAGGGTGACTAGATACAAATAGTTTAAGAACAAGCAATATCAAAGTTATGCATCAATCATCAAGTCTTGGGACAATGCACATTAAACTAAGAATTGCCACTATGCTCTCTCAAGAGGTGCATAAAGATAGAACATGGAGACACGACATAAAAGTAAAAGAAAGGCCTTCATAGAAGGAAGCAGGGATTCAAGTCTCATAAAGAGCTTCCAAAAATTATGGTACTTATTAGCTTTCAGCTCTCATTGCCCCTATCATAAGCATCTTTAGGTGATTAAGGTTAAAGTGACACAACTAAGAGGATATGCTTGACAAGTTATAAGTTGAAATCTCATGCCCCTTACTTACGAGTACCGAACCTCATGCTACTCAACTTTAGTCACAAGTGAGCTCTTGTCATTGTAAGTACATATGTATCATAGAGAACCGCCAACGGGGTACCCCTTGCACATGATATAGGAGATATCCCATAATCAAAATGACAAGGCAAGCATACAATGAGAATCTCAGCAAAATTTTTATTTGCTTTTTGCATAGGTTTTTATTGAGGATGCGTCATAGAATGCTCATTATGGTTATGCTGCAAGTTTCCACCATGATTAGGCATGGCTTAGGCTAGCGGCTCAGGCGTTTCTCTAACACACATACAAACTCCATGATCTTACAAGTTCCACTTTTATTTCACACCGCCGGGATCCATAAGCAAAAGAATCATGATATCAACGGAATATAAGTGCAATGTTGAAAGTGTTCCCCATGATACATGGTTCTGCTAACTTCAACTTATAAAGCGCAAGCATGTACGCAAAAAATATGGATACAATGGTTCAAGCTTATTAAGTGCAAGAAAGTAAAGTGTGCCATCAAGTTCGTGAGAGCTTTAAGCACTAATTTTCACATAACAAGTTTAATTCGGAAGGTACATAAAAACATGAATATACTTGGAATAACAAATGCTAATAGGTAGGTATGGTGGACTCTTTGGAAGAACTTGGTTTTATTTGGAGTTGGATACATGAGTGGAACTCATACTTGGTTATGGAGGCTAACAAAAGACTGAGAGCGACCAACTAAGAGAGCAATAATGGCTATAATCATGCAAAGCGACAAAACATCATTGATTAAAGCATAAAGTGATATTACAAGTTGAAAACTAAAGGATCATAGAGGCTATGGTGACTTGGTATAGTCATAACATGGTGTGAGCATGCGCCAAGTCAACCCAAATAAAACATCAAAGGAGAATACCACAATACTATGCTTTAATATGCTAAAACAACGCATGATTCTTTCAAGGCACATTAAGAAATCTCAATTGTTTATAACATGTCATGCTACAGAAAAAATCACTAAGCATAAAGCCAAAATAATATCAAGCATGACATGAAAATGCATAGGCCATAGCCAAAAACAAGCTCCTTTTACCACTTAAGCATGAACTTTCCTACTCTTTTCCAATCCAAACCAACTTAATTGAAAACTAATGTATGAATGAGGGGGTCCAACCAATCTATTCAAGAAAACCAAGCAAACTAAGCAATCGAAGCGAACAAAAACTAAAACAAACATGAAGATGCTCCAAGAGCAACGCAATTGTGCATGAAACAATAAAAATGAAGCGTTTGGAAGAAACCTGGGATTTTTATTGTTGAAGAAGGGGATGCCTTGGGCATCCCCAAGCTTTGACGCTTGCACTGCTTGGATATATCTTGGGGTGACACACGTGGAATCCCCAAGATTGAGCTTTAGTCCATTCTTCATCCCATTACATCATTCTTTCCATACACCTGAAATTTTTCCTTCGTACCAAACTTCACACAATCTTTATTAACAACATTAGTGCACTCAAGATAATAAGTCTTTGGCTTCAGTTCTAAGACCAATAAAACTTCCATTAAAACACAAGCTACTGTAGCACTTCCCTCAAAAAGCTCAATTCGCCAAAAAGAACCCAAAGAGGAATCAACAAGAAGCAAATGCAAAAAATGGCAGAAATCTGTCAAAACAGACCAGCAGGTAAAGGAAATATTTTTCGAAGACCTTCTGTTGCTCAAATCGAAAAGTGTTGAACTAACGAAAGTTAGATAACAATCTGGGTTAGAAGCACAAAAATTCACAGCTCAACCGACGTACAGAGATTTACACGAATTTTTACAGCGAAGCACAAAATTCTGTTTCGGGACAGCAACTTTCCCAAGCATTACTTCTCTCTCATTAGAGGTTACTCTTGGCACAAAAACCACACAAAAATGATAAGGAGTGGTTATTACAGAGGTAATATCTTTCAAGACTCAACTAAAACTTTTGGGTTATCTCCCAATAAGTACTTTTCTTTAACGCCTTTAAGTTAGGCATGATAGTTTGAGAAGATGCTCACATAAGAAATATGAATTGAATTAAAAGAGAGCATCAAGAAGCAAATTCAAAGCACATGTAAGTATAACCCACTTCCTATGCATTGGAATCTTGTAAATAAACAAGTCATGAACGCACAAAGCAACAAGCATAGGAAAGCAAAACAAGTGAAACTTCAAGACATTCAACATAAAGAGGGAAAACTTAATATTATTGAGATGCATAAAACCATGTTTCCCTCTCTCATAATAACTTTCAGTAGAATCATGAATAAAATTAACAATATAACTATCACATAAAACATTCTTATCAAGAGCCACATGCATATAATAATTATTACTCTCCACATAAGAATAGTCATTCTTATTAATTATAGTGGGAGAAAAATCAACAAAATAGCTATCATTATTATTCTCATCACCATAATCATCAAATATAGGAGGCATATTGTAATCATAATTATTTTTCTCCTCAATAGTAGGTGGACTAAAAATATCATACTTATCATTGTAAGCATCATACATTGGAGGCATAGTATCATCAAAGTAAATTTTCTCCTCCTCCGTGCTTGCGGGACTAAAAATATCATTCTCATCAAAACCAGCTTCCCCAAGCTTAGACTTTTCCATAGCATTTGCAATAATGGTGTTTAAAGAATTCATACTAATAATATTGTTATTAGCATGCAAATAAAGTTCCATGGGTCTTTTAATTTTCTCTTCAAACACTTAATGTCCTAACTCAAGATAAATACAATAAAGCTCTCTAATTTTGTTGTTGTTTTCCATTAAGCCTAACTACTGAAAATAAAAAAATAAACAAAAATATATAATTGCAGAGTCTAAAGGAAATAACTTCGAGCACCCACACACCAGCAACCGCACTAGAAGATAGCTTAGTAGCCAGAGGATTTGAGTACCTTTAACCTTACCTCCCCGGCAATGACGCCAGCAAATTGCTTGATTTCTACACACTTTTATTCTTGTAGATAGTTGTTGGGCCTCCAAGTGCAAAGCTTTGTAGAACAGCAGCAAGTTTTCTCTTAAGTGGATCACCCAAGGTTTATCGAACTCAGGGAGGAAGTGGTCAAAGGTATCCCTCTCAAGCAACCCTGCAATCAAGATACAAGAAGTCTCTTGTGTCCCCAACACACCCAGTACACTTGTCAGGTGTATAGGTGCACTAGTTCGGTGAAGAGATAGTAAAATACAAGTGGTATGGATAATTATAAGTGGTAACGGTGCTAGAAAAGAGCTTGACGAGTAGGAAGAGACTAAAGGCAATCTGAAATAAAGATGGAAGGAAGCAAACATGTAACAGATCTAGTTGCAAACGGTGTTCCAATGCTCAGAAACAAGGCCCAGGGATTATACTTTCACTAGTGAACACTCTCACATAAATATTATCTCTTTATGATACTACGTAGAACTACTCTCCGGTTGGACACTCTAATCCATGGTAGGGCTATAACAACACACCTCAAAGTTCGCTTTCCGCATCTAGATAACCCCACACTGTCACCTTAAGCACTAGATGGTTCCAACAAACACCACAATTTCATAGAGACATCCAACTCCAAATATAACTCATAACAAGTATTTGTAATATCTAGCCTAAGTGCCACCATGGTGTGCACGTTGTCATTTTCTGTTGGGGGGATACCCCCGGGTAGGGTCACGCCAGGTATAAAGGCCGAGTTAGCCGAGGTTCGGCAAGGCCAAAGCAGATGCTGGCTAGGTCACCTCAAGGAAGGCCGAATCACGGGGTAACCCGGACCAGGGGGCGTTCGCCTAACAAGGTCTCAACCGACTTAAGCAGTAAGTCGGAAGTGCATGTTTTACTTATATGCAGGAACAGGTGTGGCCAGATCAACTGTGATCCGGGTCACGGCTGGCTTCTAGGAGAAGGAAGGAATCTCGCTGGTCAAAAGAAGCCCCGGTACGCACTACCTGAGCAAAGCAAGCAAGGACAGGACCACCGGGGCGTGGGCGACAAGGGTGACGACGCCCATGTCGGCTGATGCGGGCGCCGCAGAGGCTCACGTAGCCAAAGCATGGGTGACGCGGGGGAAAAGCACCCCGGTCGGTTTACTACTTTGGGGGGAAGCATATTCTGAGGAATATGCTTCCACGTATGCCCTAAGCAGAGCCCGAGCTCCCTCTATAAAAGAGGGGCTAGGGTTTCAGTAGAGGGGGTTGGTTTTCTTCTGCTATTCAGTTTTGACTAGAGTTTTAGGTGTGATCTGTGGGTGAGAGTAAGAGAGCTCCTTCTTCCTCCTCTCGCCAATACAGCTCGAGGAGCACTTGTAATCTTGGCAACAGAGCTATACAAACAACTGTGTGGAGAATCACTCCACTATCCCTCCCTGGATTCCCCTAGCGTGTATTAGTCCCCACCTTTAGCCTATCCATGGCATCTGCCATGACACCACCACGATAGTTGGCGCCCACCATGGGGTGAGAGAGGCTAGCAGGGGTCAAGATCCGTACGGGAAACATCATCGGCACCGCCGAACGCATCGTCTCCGGGCTCGTTCAGCGCTTTGGAGCGCTGGACTCCGTCAGCGACAACGTTGGCTGCTTCGGCACGTGCCCTCTTCCGCGCAATGGCCTCTTCGTCAGGCTCGGCGCGCACAAGGTCTACGTTGTTGTGGACGTGTCATGCGTTCATCCGCGTCACGTCGTTGATGCGGGGGAGCCACCCCTTACCGTGCTTCCCGGAACGCATATCGCTCGCTCCCAGGACCATGCAGAGGTGATGATGACTGCGCCAGGTGCGGGGCCTAAGGCGCCAAGGAAAGGTAGAGGTCCTCCACTTGAGAGGCCAGAGAACGTGTTGAGGGAAGCAATGGATAGCTTGGCAAACCCTATAGTAGCAGCGGTAGATCCGGCTCGAGCGTAGGCCGAGCCGGAAGAAACTAGGCAGAAAATCCTAGAGGGCCCAAAAAAGATAGCCGCGGCACAACAGTCATTGAATATGACGCTGCGTGAGTATGCAAAGGCGAACAAGGTTGAGGCTGTAAAAGTGAAAGGAAGAAATCGCATGAGCGAGATGAACAGAGAGGGTGATATTGGAATTGAGGAATCAGAAAACTGTTTGTCCGTGGGGCTGCCGAGGTATAGTACCCCAGCAAAAAACCTCAGAGCAGCGGATGCAGCTGCATCCGAGTTAGAGGGTCTGACGGGTGAAGCCCGTCAAAGACAACATGATAGGGTTAATGAGCTGGTTCGGATCGCGAACAGGCAAAACGAGGAACTACTCAGAGCTAACCCGGAGAGAGCTGGAGCCTCCAAGATCGTCCATTCAGCGGTGGGTAACCCGGAGAAATCCGCTGGAGCCGCATCGTCTCCTCATGGTGGTCCAAGGAGACAAGAGGTAGTAACCTCGGCCAGACGGAACAAAAAGATCGTCCCCTACGACCCAACGCGGGCAGGGAAAGGAAAAGAAGCTCAGAAAAATGATGATCGACGGAGTGTGAGCCGAGGTGAAGTTGGCTGAGGTAATCGCAACCAAGGCAATGCCGGTCAAGGGAACGTTGTCAACGGCAATGCCGGACAGTGAAACTCGGCCGGAGCAGGGCAACCAAAGCAGCAAGAGCAAAGTGTCGGCCGAGGTATGCGATAGAAAGGCGCTCCGCGAGAGCAAGACAGGTATAATGATGGAGACTCGGAAATGGCAAACACGGGGTACCCAAGGCCGGACTATCATGTGATAGGGTCAAGGCTGGGAAGCAGGGATTTGATGCCGGATGATGCCAGGTTGAAACTGGATCGACTGTAGAGGTCGGAACAAATTGAATGCCAAGGTCCACCGGGTCCAGCATGTTTTGGACCCCGGATCATGAAGGAGCCACCGGTACCCAACTTCCAGCTACCCAGGGGCACGAAGACGTATGACAGCACTACAAAGCTAGAGGATTGGCTGATAAATTATGCCACAGCTGTGAAAGTTGCGACTGGCAACCTGAGATGGGCTGTACGATATGTACCCCAGATGTTGGAAGGACCGGCAAGGGTATGGCTGAACAATTTGCCGCCAGGAAGCATCAACTACTGGATAGATTTCGAGGAAATGTTTATCAGCAACTTTTCGAGTACGTATTAGAGGCCAAATAGGCCACAAACCCTAGCTATGTGCAAGCAAAGGCCAAATGAGACGGATCGGGATTTTTTAACCCAGTGGTGCACTATGAGAAACTCGTGTGAGGGTGTGATAGAATCACAGGCCATAGCGTGGTTTGCACAAGGATGCAGATATGCAAGCGAGCTGTGGCAGAAATTGCAAAGGAAAATGCCAACTACGTTAGCAGAGATGATCCGGATTCCAGATTCGTATGCTTTGGGTGATTCGACTCAGCCTAGGCTCATATCAAACGAGTCAAGCGATGAGTACTATCAGAGAGATGGGGCCAGATCATCCCGGAGGAATGAATACAGAGGAAAAAGGAGAGATGATAGACCGGATCATAGATACGGTTTGCACCAAGTTGCAGCTGTAAATCAAGATCAGCCCGGAGCAGGGGCAGTCAACGCCAAAAACCTGGAGGGCAGTGGACTCCGAGAAACGATGGCAAGAAGACTTGGACACCAGAGCAAAAGAAGCAGTGGCAAGAAAGGAAAGACCGTCCGAGGTATACTTATGAGTCGATGTTGGACCACCCGTGTAAGTTTCACACGCCAAATCCGAATAACCCAGCGGGTCATACGACGAGGCAATGTGAGTGGATACGCAAGATTGAACAAGGTGGTTCGGGGAATGCTCAGGCACCCCGGAATGATCAGCCTCGACAGGAGTTACCCCAGCAGCAATTGCTCTCCGGAGCGAACACGCAACAGCTAATGTTGCCTCCCCCTCCGCCGAGGTATGATAACAATGAGAGAAGGGATGCGGTGCATCAAGTGGAAAATCAGCATCAGCCAGATCAGAGATACCCGGAAATGAGGGGAGAAACGAGTACAGGGAGCACCATCAGAGCTATTGTGTGTTCACCACTGAGGAAACAGATAGAAAGAGCTTGCAGTGTAGGCATATGGAGGTGAATGCAGTAATGCCCGCGGTGACAAGGTACATGCCTTGGTCCGATCAGGAAATCACCTGGAGCATCAGAGATCATCCCAAGCTGATGCCAAGCCCTGGTTCGTATGCGTTGGTGCTGGATCCGACGCTCATTGGACCTAGCATTAACGTAAGGTTCTCAAAGGTGTTCGTCGACAATGGCAGTAGCATTAACATCATTTATGCGGACACAATGCGCAAGTTGGGTATCTCGGAGAACATGCTCCAGGCCACGAGGACAACTTTCCATGGTATTGTGCCCGACATTTCTTGCGAGCCCATAGGCAAGGTCCGGGTTGACGTCTTGTTTGGCACGAGGGGTAACTGCCGAACCGAGAATTTGGAGTTCGAGGTGGTAAACTTGGAAAGTACGTACCACGCATTACTCGGAAGACCAGCCCTGAACAAGTTCGTGGCAAGCTGCCACGTTAGCTACTTGAAGATGAAGTTGCCCGGACCAAACGGGGTGATTACCATTGCAGGGGATTTCTGACGTTCCATGGAGTGTGCGTCAGCCGGGTCAAACTTAGCCGAGTCACTTGTGATTGCGCAGGAAAAAAGGAAAATTCAAGAGGTGGCGACATTGGCTCAGTCCGCGCAGCAGTATATGCCGGCGCTGAGTAACCCGCATGGAAGTGTCTCCTTCCAGGCCACGAAAGATACCAAGAAGGTTCCTGTTGATGACATGTTCCCAGAGCGCACCGTAACAATTGGTGCCCAGGTAAGTGATAAATAGGAAAGCGAGCTCGTTAGCTTCCTCCGTGAGAATCGGGACATTTTTGTTTGGTCCACACAGGACTTGCAAGGTGTTCCGAGGGAGTTGGTCGAGCACTCTTTAAATGTGAGACCCGGAGCTAAGCCGATGAAGCAACCTCTCCACCGCTTCGCCGAAGATAGGAGGAAAGTCATTGGGGATGAGATAGCTCAGTTGCTAGCTGCAGGATTTATCATGGAAGTTCTTTACCCGGATTGGCTGTCTAATCCAGTGCTGGTGGAAAAGAAGAAGGATGACCCGAACATGGCAGTGGTTTGGCGCATGTGTATCGATTACACGAACCTGAACAAGGTGTGTCCATAAGATCCATTTCCGCTGCCAAGAATAGATCAGGTCATAGACTCAACAACTGGATGTGAATTGTTTTCATTCATTGATGCATATTCTGGTTTCCACCAGATACCTCTGAATCCGGATGATCAAATAAAGACTGCGTTTATTACCCCGTATGGGGCTTATTGCTATCGCACCACGCCGTTTGGTTTATGTAATGCAGGGGCAACGTACCAAAGATGTATGCAAAAATGTTTGCATGACCAAACAGGTGTACATGGATGATGTGGTTATCAAGACCAAGGAAAGCAAAACACTCCTTGACGATATCAGGCAAACGTTTGCGAACCTAAGGAGGTTCTGGATGAAACTTAACCCGGAAAAATGCACCTTCGGTGTCCCGGCTGGAAAATTCCTCGGTTTTCTTGTTTCTAGCCGAGGTATCGAGGTTAATCCAACCAAAATCCGGGCCATCAAACGAATGGAACGGCCGAAGTGTCTTAACGATGTCCAGAAGTTCACAGGTTGCCTGGCCTCGTTAAGTCGGTTTGTATGTCGGTTGGGAGAGAAGGCATTGCCTCTTTACCAACTCATGAAAAAGTCAGATAAGTTCGTTTGGACGCCACAGGCCGATGAATCCTTTATCCACCTGAAGAAGATGTTAGCCACGGCACCAGTTCTAGCCTCACCACTATGAAAGGAGCCAATGTTGCTCTATATAGCCGCAACCAACCGAGTTGTAAGTGCAGTGATAGTGGTGGAGCACGACGAGGAAGGTAAGTCGGTGCAAAGGCCGGTGTATTACTTGAGCGAGGTATTGTCAGCCTCAAAGCAGAACTATCCACACTATCAAAAGGTGGCATATGGCGTGTACATGGCCGCCAAGAAACTGAAGCACTACTTTGAGGAGCATCCTATCCGGGTCATATGTGAGGCCCCCATATCTGAGATAATGAGTAACAAGGATGCGAGCGGCAGAATTGCAAAATGGGCAATTGAGCTAGCTCCTTACGCGCCGCAATATGACAAAAGAGAAGCAATCAAATCTCAAGTTCTGGCGGACTTTTTCGTGGATTGGGCCGAGGTGCAATACGAACCGCCACTCCCAGATCCGAACTATTGGCGAATGCACTTTGACGGATCAAAACCAAAACCGGACTAGGTGGCAAAGTTGTGCTCACGTCGCCAAAGAAGGACCAGTTGAAATATGTGCTGCAGATCCATTTCGCGGCATCAAACAATGTTGCTGAGTATAAAGCACTTGTGCATGGACTCAAGGTAGCAAAAGAGATTGGGATACGTCCGATTATATGCTTTGGCAACTCGGATTTGGTGGTGCAGCAAGTGTCGGGAGTGTGGGACGCCCTTGATCCAAACATGGTATAGTACAGATTTCATGTGCAGAAGATATCTGGTTACTTTGAGGGATGCGAATTCCACCATGTACCCCGGGTGGAAAATGAGGCTGCCGACATGCTGTCGAAGCTCGGGTCAACCCGACAAGCAATTCCACCGGGTGTTGCATTAGAGCACCTCAGGAAACCATCCATCAAGCCCTCCCCAGGAACCGACTCGATCTATGTCCCGGAGGACACGGAATCCGGAGCTGTGCCCATGGACACTGACATGGGAAGTGGTGCGCGAAACCCGGGGACTGCCTCGACAAACCTGGGGACTGCTTCGGTAAACCCGGGGACTGCTTCGCACGACCCGGGGAGTGCTCAGCGTGGTCCGGTTGAAGTTATGCCGGTGGATCAGATGGAGATTGATGAGGATGTGTTCCCTGTGCGAGCAATACCAGCTTGGGCATTACCTATATTTCAGTTCCTGAAAGATGGAACGTTACCCACTGAGGAAGTGTTGTCCAGGCAAACAAAGAGGAGGGCAAAGACTTACATGATCATCAATTCGGAACTATACAAAAGAAGTGTGACCAATGTCCTCCAGCGATGTGTTGACCCAGAAGAAGGGCTTGACATCCTCCGAGATATACATCAGGGGGAATGCGGGCATCATGCCTCATCCCGAGCCTTGGTAGCAAAAGCTTTCCGGCACGTATTCTACTGGCCAAATGCCTTAGAGCAAGCGGAGGATCTTGTGAGAAAATGTAATGGTTGTCAGAGGTACGCTACCAAGACACATATGCCAATGTCGGAACTCAAGACCATACCAATCACTTGGCCGTTCGCTGTATGGTGCTTGGATATGGTTGGCCCGTTCAAACCAGCAAGGGGAAATATGACTCACATTCTCGTAATGGTGGACAAATTTATGAAGTTGATTGAGGTAAAGCCTATAAGAAAATGTGATGGAGCTACGGCCGTAACGTTTCTGAAAGATATCATCTTGAGGTACGGTTATCCTCACAGTATCATAACTGACAATGGCACAAATTTTGCGGAAGGAGCATTTGCGCGTTTTTGCCGGGATAAGAAGATCCGGCTGGACGTAGCCTCGGTAGCCCACCCCGCGTCGAACGGACAAGTGGAAAGATCCAACGGACTAGTATTGTCCGGGATAAAACCCCGGCTCATTGAGCCGCTGCAAAGATCAGCGGGGTGCTGGATAGAAGAACTACCAGCGATACTGTGGAGTTTAAGAACAACTCCGAATCGATCAATGGGCTATACGCTGTTTTTTCTGGTATATGGGGCAGAAGCTGTATTACCAGCCGACATAGAGCATGATTCGCCTAGGGTCACCCAATACACAGAAGCCGAAGTGCAAGAAGCCCGGCAAAATGATGTTGATCTGCTGGAAGAAGCGAGAGAATTCGCACTGTCCAGATCCGCCATATATCAGCAAAATCTCCGACTATCATAGCCGGAAAGTGTGCCCCCGAGTCTTTCGGGAAGGCGATTTGGTGCTCCGGTTGGTACAACGTACTACTAGCATGCATAAATTATCCCCCCCATGGGAAGGGACGTCCATTGTGAGCAAGGCATTGCACAATGACTCTTATTATCTTATAGATGCAAAGCCACAGGAAAAGAACAAGGCAGACAGGTCCGGCGAGGAATCTAAGTGACCATGGAATATATCTCTACTTCGTCCTTTCTACACTTAGCTAAGAAGTGTATGTATCATATGTCGGTATGTATGTCAGCAATGAGCTTATCAATGAAAGGTTGGCACCTCGAGCAGAAACTCGGGGACTGCCTTAAATAATGTTTGGTGTTTTTGTGCGTCAGCTGGAATAAGTTATTCTACTTAACTCGGATTAGTAATGTGTGAGCACCAAGAACCCAACTCTTCGACTTGCTACTGTCCAACAAGAATTGGCTTCATGGCAAGCAAGAGAGCAAGTTTGGAATTGCGTAGCACATGAAAAACGACTAAGGAAAAGAATTTATTTGAGCCGACGTTTGTTTTTCGGACTAACCCTGTATTTATTTTTAAGTTATTATGCAGTTTTATTTTTGAGCTAAGTCTAAAAGTTTCCCAGTATTGTTAAGACAATTTTGGAAGCTCAGATTCGTACGTCATAAAACCGAATCAAGGTAGACACGAACCGAGCCAAAAGATTGGACGAACAAGAAAAAGAAACTCGGGGACTATGCCCAAGTTAATCCGGCATACGAACTTAGTAGCAAAATATCACATCTGTGTGGAATACAACTCCACCCGGCATACCGGGGATCTGATAAATTTTCGAGTTTTTTCACTCAAGGAGCAGCAGGAGGAAGTTCGGCATCATCTTCACCGCCTTCAATATCCGAGGCGTGATCTTCTTCTTCATCGTCCGAGCTACCCTCATCATCTTCAACCTCTTCGTACGCATCGGCTTCCAGGAAGCTCGGCCCCTCAACCCATTCATGAATGGGAGCGTATTCGATGAGGCTATGGGCGCAAGCCTGGCGCCGAGCTACCCACTCCGGGTCATTGGTCTATCTGGATCCCGTGCGTAGACGTGTTAGGAGGTTGAGGTCAATCTTCTCATACCACGTGAGTATGTGGTGAAGAATGGTATCAGCTACGGCACGTCCAGCGGACTCTCTCCAGAGGTCAAGCTGAGTCTCGGTTTCCATTAACTTCTCAATGAGAAGTGCGGTTGTCTCCGGGGCTTCTTCGTCGGGCCAGAAAATGTTGAAGATGCGAGCTGCAGCGCCGAGGATGTCCTTGCTGTAATTTTTGATGAGCTCCACGCGAGATGATAAGCTGACCAACAGGTCCTCCAGGTCATAAGGAATCCCTTCACCATCAGAAGTGGCCGGAGTACCCCTTTGTCAGCGGAAATTGGCAACTGCTGCGCTCGCAATAGGAGTTCCCTCTGGAAATTTGCCTGGAAGCGAGGCAAAGGAGGGGGGTCAAGAAAAGACATATGAAGTAACTCAGAGAAGTAGGTCGGAAAAGGGAAAGGAACTTACGTGATATATGACTGAGGATCCGGGTCAACTCCTTGGTGCATTCATCACGTCTCTTCCGAAGCTGCTCAAGCTCAGCGTTCGCCGACCCAAGCTGGATGCCGGACTCCTTGAGAAGATCCTGGTCCTTGGCAATCTGGAGGTTGAGGCGCTCGTGCTCTTCTGTGAAATTTTGGCCAGCCTTTTGAAGTTCGGATTGGTGCTGGGCCTTCATCTTCTCCATCTCAGCCTTGAGCCTGGTAATCTCATCGTCCTTGGTCCGGAGGAGGGCGAGCTCGTCGTCTTTCTTCTTAAGCTCAGCTTGGTGTTGCCCTACTTGTTTGATAAAATGCAGCATCATATCAGGCACGGGCACACTATCTTCAAGCGATGCTGAAATAGTGTGTTGGCCCGGCAGAGCCGAGGTATGAATGTTTGCCGAGCCAAGGAGAAAAGGAAGTGGAAAGCACGGCAAGGTCGAACAGAAATGACTTACCCTTGATCTGCTCCAGGTTTTTCCACATGATAATGTTCTCAGCCTCCACCCCAGCTGCGGAAACCGAAGGATGACATTAGGTCGACAAAGGAAGATGAAGAAAAATGAAGAAGTGATAAGGAAGAAATTTACCCCTTTTCTCGTATTCCGCGATAAGTGTGGCCTGCTTGGCGCGTAGCATCTTGTGGGTATCCAGCAAGCATTGGAATTCAGCACTCCGGCGATTGGTGGTCACCTGAAAGGGATACAGAAACACAAGTTAGCTCGATGCATATTTGAAGTGTACTAAAATCCGGGCCAAGTGGAACTTAACCCGGCTCTAGGTGTGTGCATATTCGAAGTGTACTAAAATCCGGGCCAAGCGGAACTTAACCCGGCTCTAGGTGTGTGCATATTCGAAGTGTACTAAAATCCGGGCCAAGTGGAATTTAACCCGGCTCTAGGTGTGTGCATATTCGAAGTGTACTAAAATCCGGGCCAAGTGGAACTTAACCCGGCTCTAGGTGTGTGCATATTTGAAGTGTACTAAAATCCGGGCCAAGTGGAACTTAACCCTGCTCTAGGTGTGTGCATATTCGAAGTGTACTAAAATCCGGGCCAAGTGGAACTTAACCTGGCTCTAGGTGTGTGCATATTCGAAGTGTACTAAAATCCGGGCCAAGTGGAACTTAACCCGGCTCTAGGTGTGTGCATATTCGAAGTGTACTAAAATCCGGGCCAAGTGAAACTTAACCCGGCTTTAGGTGTGTGCATATTCGAAGTTCTCATGGAGCTACGTCAGTTTTCTAAAGAGCATCCGACCGAGTAACAAGTTACTCCCCTGGAGGCTCGGGGACTAATGGTTATTACCTACAACATGTAAAGGGGAAGCGACGTACCTCCATCATTCGCCCAGTGAGGTTAATTGCCTTTGCGGCTGTGTTCATCTGAGCGGAAAACTCGGCGGGGCCGAACTTCTCCGGGAGATCAACGTCTTGGACGACCTCTGCCTTATTCCAATTCATGAAAAATTCTATCAGGCTCGGAGGATACCGTTCACCGCTGGGCATATGGGGCGCCACCAAGCCCTTTGCGTGCGCTTCCTTCCTTTCAATCAAGGCAAGGGCTGGGCTGGTGTGCAGAACCATCTGCTGTGCATCAGTTGGCTCGGCAGGGGCGTCCTTCACTGCTGGAGCTTTCTTAGGAAGCATTGATACGAGGGTACGCTGCCCAGCATCGACGAATGTCGGCTTGGCAGCGTCCGGAGCCTTCTTGTCCTTGGCTTGCTTGGAAGAGGAAGCCGTTGCAGCGGATTTCCCCTTAGGAACGGCCGGGGTAGCTCCTCGTCGAGGTTGAGAAGACTCGGACGAGGCAGAGGAGCTAGGCGCTGGTGCTCTTGTTGCTGGGTTTGGTGCCGCTGCTGATGTTTTTGCAGCTGGAGTTGGTGCTGATGCCAGAGTTGGTGTTGGTACTGGTCTGGTTGTTGATACTGGTGCTAGAGCCGAGGTAGCTTCAGTGGTTGCTGGTTGCGGCGATGCCGAGGTGGTGGATGCCGTCGCCTCGGCCGGGCCGGTCTCCCCCACTCCAAGATTACCCTCCTCTTGCCGAGGTGGAGCAGAACCCGGAGCGGCCGCATAACCCTCTGGAATAGGGCTCAGCGGGCGTGACTCATCGTCGCGACGGGGAGAAGGGCTAGGTCGGAGAGGTGATGAGATGCTAGATCCACTTTGAGGGACCTCCACCGGAGCCCTGCAAAATCAAGTAATGTCAGAAGAAAAATTACAACGATGTAAGGAAGAGCAAGTTACTGAAGGAAGAATGACTTACGCATCCAAGGTTTGGGCCTCCTTGGGTTTCCGAGCCCTTCGTGCTGGGGCCTTGCCTGCTGGCTTGGAGGCAGTCTTGTCCCCGGACTTCTTTCGCCTCTTAGCGGGCTGAGAAGTTCCGGAGGAAGAACTTGAAGGAGCCCCGTGCTTCTTCTTCGATGCCACCGGAACAGGTTCGCCCGTAGCGAGGGGAGGATCCTCGTGGATGTGACCACCGGGGTGAGCTGATGGCGGAAAAGCAAAAGAAAGGGGGACAGCCTCAAAAGGTTCAATCACCTCGACATCCGAGTCATCTTCATCATCGGGCCAATCTCTAATGGAAGAGGGTTTACCCGTGGGTCGTTTCGTGGCGTCGGTCATAGGGAGGAACATCTCCTGGTCCAGCTCTTCCTCATCCGGAGTCTCCCGGTCCGACGCCCACTTTCGGTGCCATCCTCGAGGGTCTGCTGAAGAAATTGCTGAGGAAAGGAATGAACAAAGGAGTCAAAAATACAACAATAACTGACATATAATTAATCCGGGGTAAGTTGGCAACATGAAGCTTACCGCGGGAGGAAGCCCGTCCCGGCAAAAATGCTCAATTCCCCACGTCCACTCAGAGGAGAAGTCCTTGTGGGTAGTGAAGAGAGCCTTAACCCGGCGATAAATCTCCATGTTGCTCAGCTCGAAGGACGAGGTCCGGTTGGGGTCACGGCCGAAGCTCATGTGGCACACCTTGTGGGTGCGCTTCTGGAGGAGGAGATTCGGTTACGCACGAAAGTGATCATGGCATCCTCGTTGCGTAGCCCGAGCTTCTTCAGCTCCGCGAACCTTTTGTTGACCTAGTTGGCCAAGGCCGTGGGCTTCTTGGGGACGGCGTCCCACAGATACGGGTTAGGTGGACCCGGGGTAGATGGGAGCAGCCGGATTAAATCTTCGGTGCCTATGTTCCAGACGTAAAAGAAGGTCCGGGCCCACCCTTTGCAGGACTCTAACCTAGTGACCCGGGGGAAAACAGAAAACCTTCGGGGTGAGATGGAAGTCGCTCCGAATTGAGTGAGCTGCTTGTCCTCCGGATCGGTGTGGATGTTTGGGATAACGTTGCGACGAAGGCCGAAAAAATGGATCCAAAGCTCCTTCGTGGGCCATAGTCCGGTGTAGCCTTCGATCGTAGAAGCAAAGGCAGAAAGGGAAGCGATGGCGTTGGCTGGAAGATGGTGCGGCTGGAGCTGGTACGTACTAAGCCAATCCCGGAAAAAATCACTCATCGGCAAGCCGAAGCCCCGTTGAAAGTGGGACAAGAACACGACGTATTCCCCCGGATTGGGTGAGGGGGCCAGTTCGGAGGAGGCGAGGCGAGCCGCAACGCCAGCGGGGATGCGCCTGGTGCGGTAGAGCCAGTCCAGGTCGTCTTTGTAGACCCAGGACCCGGCCCACGCACCGCGGTCCGCCGCCGCGGCGTCCTCCTCCATCTCCTGCTCAGCAACGGCGAGCTCTTCTTCCGTCATATTATCTTCACTGCCCTCGCTGGCGCTGGCGACGGCGGGGGGCAGAGGCCGGGATTGGCGAGGACCCGTGGCGAAAGAGCTGCATGGGGGTGGCTGCGATGCAGAAGTGTGAAGGAAAGACGCGGCGGCGACGCTGCTATTTGGAGCACTGGCGGCGGCGCGGTCGCAAGGAAGAGGAAGGAGAAGAGCAACGGGCAGAGGGGTGCGGAAGGGGAAAAATCCTAAGGGATGCGCCCCTCCGCTATTTAACCACTCCCTCAAGCTGTGAGTGGGATCGTGTCCTGCGGATCGTCCACACGCAGTGGCCATGTATCATCTGTCCGGACCAATCAGTGGGGAGCCACACAGAGGGCCACAGAGCGGGGATGATCCCATGACGTGACACCGTGATGTGATAAACGAGGAGGCAGGCATGACGTGACCCGCGCACAGTGATAACTGACAATTACTGCGGCGGTTACTGTGCAAGCCCTTAAAATAAGACGACATAATGATTACCTTTCACATGGGTTGGCGTACGAGAGAAGGAAACAAGACCCGGATGGAACTGTGGTAACCCGGCCAGCAAGTGAAAACTTGGAATGTGCGGAGGGATAGTAAAACCATGAGGTCCGAGTTAAAGTGGTAACCCGGCCGGCAAATAAAAACTTGGAATGTGCGAAGGGAACGTAAATCCACGTAATACGAGGTAAAGAGGTAACTCAGCAATAGCGACCGGAGCATAGAATTGAACCTGATGTGGCCTTAGCGGCCAAGGCAGCTAAGGCCGCACTAGCTTCGGGGACTAATGTTGGGTTCTTTAATCACATTATAATTGGATTATTTGTAAGATTGTTATGACTCTAGTTTTACCTCTATGAGATAGTGGTTAAACTTTAATCTCTCAAAGAAGGTCTAGTCGGTCTCCCCGCCGGTGCTGCACCATCACAAGTCGGACATTCTTGGTAGTGGGCTCATAAAACTGAGGTGCTGCCAAATCTTTTCGACTAGATGGGTTCGAGTCGGACTCTTACAGCGGAAGCACTTGGTAAGCTAGACGGGTCTATCACAGTGGTTGTGGGGCTCGGGGAGAGGGCGGTCGGGAGCCGGGGCATGTGATGCCACCTGACCAACAGGAGTCGCATGAGATGCGATTGGCAAGGAATTGCCTACCTAGATCACTTGACGGCTAGTGGTGATGCTAAAGCTCACTAATCGGCTTGCTTATTTAGGGTCCTGAATCACTAAGAAACCATGGGAGGGGTGTTGGTTCTAGTGGGAGCATAAGTATTAAAATGTTTAATGTGCCTGCTCTTTTATGAATACTTGTCTTAAGTGTGTTGCATATTTATGTTGTAGATAATGGCACCTAGTAGCAGTCTCCCTCTGTTATCCAGTTTTGCTTTGAGGACCATTCTAGAGAAAGATAAACTTAATGGGACAAACTTCACCAACTGGTATCGTAATATGAGAATTGTTGTCAAACAAGAAAAGAGGGACCATGTTCTAGACAACCCCCTTCCAGATGTGCCGGATGAGAATGCGAGTGTCGTAACAACCAATGCCTCCCATAGAACATGTGATGAGTCTACAGAAATTAGCTGTCTTATGCTTGCTCACATGGAACTGGACTTGCAGCAGCAGTTCGAGAATGTTGAGGCCTACGGTATGATCGAAAGCCTCAAAAGCATGTTCCAGGCTCAGGCAAAGACCGAGAGGTATCAAGTCTCTCAAGCTTTGCTGAGTTGTAAGATTAAGGATGGCGATCCACTGAGTCCGCATGTAATCAAGCTGGTTGGTTATGTACAGTCTCTAGAAAGTCTTGGCTACCCCATTAGCGAAGAGTTCGCTATGGATATAATTCTAAACTCTCTTCCTAGTGTATATGGTCAGTTCATATCGAACTAGCACATGCATGGTATGGATAAGAAGCTCACTAAATTACATGGGATGCTTAAGCAGGCAGAGGTTGATCTCAAGAAAGGTACTAGCCAAGTGTTGGTGGTACAGAATAAGGCTAAGTATAAGAAGAGTTATTGGACTAAGAAGAAGAAGGCTAAGTCAGGAGGTAATGCTTAGGATGAGATCCCAAGCATTTCCTCAGGGACTAATTCATCTCCTTCAGCCGGTTCAGCTTGCTTCTATTGCAAGGCAGAAGGCCACTAGAAGAGGAATTGCAGCAAGTATTTGGCGGATAAAGCCAAGAGTGGAGGTGTGACTTCCAACTCAGGTTCACTTGTTTGGAATGTTATATACCTTTATCTTGCTGATGCACCATGTAGTTCTTAGGTATATGATACCAGACCAGTCATTCATATCTGCAACTCGTTGCAGGGACTAGTAAGAACTAGGGGCGTAGCAAGAGGCGAGGTTGACATTCGGGTCAGCAACAAAGCAAGAGTTGATGCGTTGGAAGTCGACACGATGCAACTTCATTTACCTTCAGGATTTTTAATGGAACTAAATAATTGTTATTATGTTCCAGTGCTTAGTCGAAACATCATTTCTGCCTCATGTTTGTTGAGACAAGGCTATGTGTCTAATATTAAGAACAATGGTTGTTCTTTATATTTGAATAATATGTTTCACGGCTTTGCACCCATTCAGAACGGATTGCTTATTTTGAATCTAGATTGTGGGTCGGTATATAACATAAATGTGAACAGGTTGAAACCAAATGATCTGAATATGACTTACTTTTGTCACTGTCGACGTGGTCATATAAGTTGGAAATGCATGAAGAAGCTCCATGATGATGGACTCCTAACTTTGTTCGACTTGGAGTCGTTCGAGACATGCGAATCCTGCCTTCTGGGCAAGATGACCAAGACACCTTTTGCAAGGAGTTGTGAAAGGGCATCTGCCTTTTTGGGACTAGTACATAGTGATGTATGTGGTCCAATGAGCACGATAGCCAGGGGTGGTTATGAGCGCTTCGTTACCTTCACTGATGATTTGAGTAGATATGGATATGTCTACTTGATGAAACATAAGTCGGAAGCCTTTGAAAAGTCCAAAGAATTCTAGAATGAAGTACATAATCAACTGAGCAAGAAAATAAAGTTTCTTAGGTCAGACTGAGGAGGCGAGTACATGAGCCATGAGTTCGGTGACCATCTGAAGAGTTGTGGAATAGTTCCTTAGCTCACTCCACCTGGTACACCGTAGAGGAACGGTGTGTCGGCACGGCGGAATCGGACCTTGTTGGACATGGTACAATCAATGATGAGTCGGACAGATCTACCTTTATCATTTTGGGGTTATTGTCTACAAACGAGAGCATTCACACAAAACAGAGTACCATCAAAATCGGTAGAGAAGACACCACATGAGATGTGGACTGGCAGGAAGCCGAGTTTGTCTTTTCTTAAGATTTGGGGTTGTGAAGCATTTGTCAAGCGACTTCAGTCGGACAAGCTTACAACTAAGTCGGATAAGTGTATTTTCGTTGGGTATCCAAGGGAAACATTGGGTTACTACTTCTACAACCGAGAAGAGGGTAAAGTGTTTGTCACTTGAAACCGTGTCTTCCTCGAGAAATGGTTTCTTAGTCGGGAAGTGATACGTTGCTAATGTATCTATAATTTTTGATGTTCCATGCTTCGTTTTTATCTACTTTCTTATGTTTTGTCCACACTTTGGAGTACTTTTTATACATTTTCTTGGAATAACCTATTAACAAAATGCCACAGTGCCAACTGCCTGTTTTCTGCTGTTTTTGGTTCCAGGAAAGTTAGAAAATGAATATTCTCGTAATTAGACGGGACAAAAGCCAAAGTTAATATTTCACCGAGGGGGACACGGAGCCAGAATACGAGACGGAGAGGGGCCAGGGGCCGCCCACACCACCTGGCCGCGTGGGCCAGGCCTGGCCACGCCAGGGGGTGGTGTGGCCGCATAGGGAACCCCCTCAGCCTCCCCTTCCGACTATAAGATGCCTCTGATACAGAAACCCTAAGTGCTCGATCAAAATTCCACGAAAGAGTCTATAGCCGCCGTCATCTCCATCCCTAGATCGGGAGGGATCTAAAGATCTTCCCGGCACCCTGCCGGAGAGGGGAATTCACCCTGGAGGCCTTCTTCATCACCATGCAAGCCTCCGGTGTGATGCGTGAGTAGTTCATCCTTGGACTACGGGTCCATGTAGTAAATAGATGGTTGGTTTTTCTCCTTTGTGCTATCATGTTTAGATCTTGTGAGCTCCGTTCATGATCAAGATCATCTATTTGTAATTCTACATGTTGTGTTTGCGGGGATCCGATCGATATTGAGATGCTATTTGAGATTGATTATTGATTCTATCATGTCTTTGTTATTTGTGATCTTGCATGCTCTCCGTTGTTAGTAGATATCTTGGCCGAGTAGGTGCTAGCAACTCCAAGAGGGAGTATTTATGTTCGATAGTGGATTCATGCCTCTAGTAATCTGGGGAAGTGACAGAAATCTCTAAGGTACTAGATGTGTTGTTGCTACTAGGGAGAAAACAGCAATCCTTTGTTCATAGAACAATCGTATTGTTTACTTTACACGCAATGCGTAATGCAATTATCTATTGCTTGAAACTTAATACTGGAGGGGGTTCGGATTGATAACCTAAAGGTGGATTATTAGTCATAGATAAAGTTGGATTACAGTCTATGTATATTGTTGTAATGCCCAATCGAATCTCAAAGGAGTCAAGATGATTAGTATATGCATGTATGCTTTCTCGATGTTTGTCAATTGCCCCACTGTAATTTGTTCACCCAACATGTCATGTATCTTAAGGAGAACCACCACTAGTGAACTATGGACCCCAATCCTTTCTTTTACCATTAATCTACAACTGTTTACTGCTTTCTGTTTACTTTCTGTAAGCTTTTACTTTCTTCTACACAATATGTTTAATCCTTTGTTTTCAGCAAAACCGGTGAGATTGACATACTCTAAGTTGGTGGCAAAGTTCTATGGTTGTGTTGTGCAGGATTCCAAGTTGGAAACAACACCTTGGGGGTGTTTCCTTGCTCCTACTGGTTCAATAACCTTGGTTTCATAACTGAGGGAAACTTACTGCTGTGCTCATCATACCTTCCTCTTGGGGTTTCCAAGAGATCTTGTTATCAATCACGAGTCAGCAAGTATTTTTCTGGCGCTGTTGTCGGGGAGTCAAGGACATCTTCACAAGGGGAGTCCCTCATAACCAGTCTCTTTCCTTTGTTGTTTTTGTTTTGCTTAGTTTATTTCTACTTTGTTTGCTTGTTTCTTTATAAAAAACACACACAAAAATAGTTGTACTAAGTTTCTTTCTTTATTAAAAACACACAAGAAATGACTACTCTTGAAAACACTAAGTTGTGTGACTTCACTAGCACCAACAACAATGATTTCATGTGCACACCTAATGCTCCACCTATTCCTGAAGCTACTTTCTTTGAAATTAAACCTGCTTTACTCAATCTTGTTATGAGGGAACAATTTTATGGTATTGGTACTGAAGATGCTGCTGCTCATCTTAATAACTTTGTTGAACTTTGTGAGTTGCAAAAGGATAGGGATATAGATGGGGATATTATTAAGCTTAAATTGTTTCCTTTCTCTTTGAGAGGAAAAGCTAAAGAGTGGTTGCAACCCTGAACTAGAAATAGTATTGATTCTTGGTCTAAATGCAAAGAAGCTTTAGGTGGAAAATACTATCCACCTGCTAAGATTATATCTATGAGAAGTGAAATAATGAAGTTTAAACAATCTGATAATGAACATGTTGCTAAAGCTTGGGAAAGAATGAAATCTTTGGTAAAGAATTGTCCCACTCATGGACTGACTCCTTGGATGATTATCCAAACTTTTTATGCAGGACTGAATTATTCTTCAAGAAATCTACTGGATTCTGCTGCTGGAGGTACCTTTATGACCTTTACTTTGGGTGATGCAACAAAGCTTCTGGATAATATGATGGTTAACTATTCTGAATGGCATACTGAGAGAGCTCCACAAGGTAAGCAGGTAAACTCTGTTGAAGAAACCTCCTCCTTGAGTGATAAAATTGATGTTATTATGTCTATGCTTGTTAATGGGAAAGCTCATATTGATCCAAATCATGTTCCCTTATCCTCTTTGGTTGCTTAAGAAGAGAAAGTTGATGTGAACTTCATAATAAATAATAATTTTAGCAACAATGCCTATAGGAATAATTTTGGTAATAATAATTACAGGCCATATCCTCCCAACAATGATAATGCTTATGGAAATTCCTACAACAATAATAGGAGTGCACCCTCTGAACTTGAAGTTATACTTAAATATTTTATTAGTAAACAAACTGCTTTCGATAAAACTATTGAGGAAAAACTCTCTAATGCTGAAAGAAATATAGCATCATTGGCTGAAGCACAATCTTCTTTTAATAAAATGGCTGCTAAACCTGAAACTATTGAGAATCCTTTTGCTGCTACTAATGCCATACAAGTTAGAATTGATGAAAATGATAGACTATTAGCTGAATTTCATGCTAAGTGGCAAAGAGAAGATGAAATTGGTAGAAATATTAGTGTTTCTACTATCACTACCACTAATGTTGAAGCTAGTAAACCAAACGGAACCTTTTCTAATAAAAATGCTGAAACTCTTCAAAACATGGGAAACAATAGCTCTACTACTTTAGATGATAAATATGATTTTGATCTTGATGGTTGTGATGTGCTCGACTTTCAACGTAGAGCTCGTTGGGAACCCCAAGAGGAAGGTATGATGAGCACAACAGTAAGTTTTCCCTCAGTTATGAAACCAAGGTTTAATCGAACCAGTAGGAGCAAGGAAACACCCCAAAGGTGTTGCTAGCTGAGCTTTGGCAGGGCGCACTACCGGTGCTAGTAGCAACGTGGAGACCTGCACAACCTAACCACAGAATTTTGTCCCCAACTTGCGATGAGGTTGTCAATCTCACCGTATTTTGCGGGAAATCAAAGGACTAAACGTATCGAATGGAAAGAAGTAAAAGTTTGTAGAAAGTAAACACAAAGCAGAACTAGTTTATAGATTGTATGTAAAGAAAAGGACCGGGATCCATTGTTCACTAGAGGTGGCTCTCCTTAGATAGATAACATGCTGGGTGAACAAATTACAACGGGGCAATTGACAAACACCGATACAGCAATACATGCATATACTAATCATCTTGACTCCTCTGAGACTTGATTGGGTATTACAACATAATACATAGACCGCCATGCAACTGCATCTATGACTAATAATCCACCTTCAGGTTATCATCCGAACCCCCTCCAGTATTAAGTTGCAAGCAACAGATTATTGCTTTACGAACTGCATGTAAAGTAAACAATACGATTGTTCTATGAACAAAGGATTGTTGTTTTCTCCCTAGTAGCAACAACACATCTAGTAACTTAGAGATTTCTGTCAGTTCCCCAGATTACCAGAGGCATGAACCCACTATCGAGCATAAATACTAACTCTTGGATTTGCTAGCATATACTTAGCCAAGATAGCTACTAACAACGGAAAGCATGCAAGATCTCAAATAACAAAGACATGATAGAATCAATAATCAATCTGAAATAGCATCTCAATATCCATCAGATCCCCGCAAACACAACATGCAGAATTACAAATAGATGATCTTGATCATGAACGGAGCTCACAAGATCTAAACATGAAAGCAGAAAGGAGGAGCAACCAGCCATCTAGCTACTACATGGATCCGTAGTCCAAGGATGAACTACTCACGCATCACACCGGAGGCTTGCATGGTGATGAAGAAGGCCTCCAGCGTGAATTCCCCTCTCCGTTAGGGTGACGGGAAGAGCTTCAGATCCCTCCCAGTCTAGGGATGGAGATGACGGCGACTACAGACTCTTTCGTGGATTTTTGATCGGCTACTTAGGGTTTTTGTCCTGAGGGCAATATATAGATGGAATGAGAGGCCGAGGGGGTGCCGAGATCAGCCACACCACCCCCTGGCGTGGGCCAGGCCTGGCCGTGCGGCCAGGTGGTGTGGTGGCTCCCTGGCCCTTCTCCGTCTCGTATTCTGGCACTTGATCACTTCCGGAAAAATAGGCACTTTGGCTTTTGTCCCGTCCAATTCCGAGAATATTCATTTTCTGACTTTCTTGGAACCAAAAACAACAGAAAACAGGCAGCTGGCACTGTGCCTCTTGTTAATAGGTTAGTCCAAGAAATCATATGAAAAGTACTCCAAAGTTGGAACAAAACACAAGAAAGTGGATAAAACCAAGCATGGAACATCAAAAATTATAGATACATTTGCAATGTATCAACATCCCCAAGCTTAACTCCTGCTCGTCCTCGAGTAGGTAAGTGATAAAAAGAAAGAATAATTTTTGAGGTGGCATGCACCATCAAAGACTTGATCAAATTATTTGCAAAACATTCAAAGCTGGGATCAAAGTACTTCAATCATAACATGAAAGACAAAGTTCTAGCAATAAGCAAAGAGACTATGATGTAACATGAAAAGGCACAAACAAAAGATTCATGAATAACAATGCTTTGCAAGACGTTTGTTTGTTTCACATAAAGAAAACATAGCATAATAGTATTCAGCTTGGCCCTCAATAGAGTAGCAAATATAAATGCATAGGACACCTTCAAAGTTTATAAGAGTGACTAGATACAATAGTTTCAAACAAGCAATAACAAGTTATGCATCAATCAACTAGTCTTGGGACAATGCACATAGAACTAAGAATGGCCACAATGCTCTCAAAGTAGGTGCATAAAGATAGAAGGTGGAGACTCAATATAATGGTGGAAGAAAAGCCTTTTGTAAAAGGAAGTAGGGATTCAAGTCTCATAAAGATATTCCAAAAATTATGGTACTTATAGCTTTTAGCTCTCATTGCCCCTATCATAAGCATCTTGAAGTGATTAAGGTTAAAGTGAACAAACTATGGTGGACATGCTTGACGAAGTACAAGTCAGAAATCTCATGTCCCTTGTATACGAGGGCCGCTCCTCATGCTACTCAAGTTTAGTCACCGGTAAGTTCTTGTCATCGTAAGTACATGTGTATCATAGAGAACCGCCAACGGGGTACCCCTTGCCCGATGATACGGAAGAATCCCCATATCAAAATGACAAGGCAAGCAGACAACGAGCATCTCAGCAATCTTCTTATTTACCATGGGATTATGGTGACTTGAGATAGTCATAACATGGTGTGAGCATGCGCCAAGTCAACCCAAATAAAACATCAAAGTAGAATACCACTATACTATGCTTTAATATACTAAAACAACGCATGATTCATCCAAGGCACATTAAGCAATCTCAATTATTTATAACAAGTCATGATACATCAAATAATACTAAGCATAAAGCCAAAACAATATCAAGCATGGCATGACAAAGCATAGGCCACAGTAAAAAACGAGCTCTTTTTACCACATAAGTATGAACTTTCCTACTCTTTTCCAAACCAAACCAAACTATTTGCAAACCAAATGTAAGAAAGAGGGGGTCCAACCAATTTATTCAGAAAACTAAGAAAACCAAGCAAACTAAAAACCAAAACAAAAACGAAAAAGAAGACGCTCCAAGAAAAACACAACTGTGCATGAAACAATAAAAATGAAGCGTTTGGAAGAAACCTGGGATTTTTATTGATGAAGAAGGGGGATGCCTTGGGCATCCCCAAGCTTTGACGCTTGTACTTCTTGGATATTTCTTGGGGTGACACGCATGGCATCCCCAAGCTTGAGATTTAGTCTATCCTTCATCACATTACTCATTCCTTCCATACACCTAAATTTTTTCCTTCATACAAAACTTCACACAATCTCAGTAGCAACATTAGTGCACTTAAGATAAATAAGTCTCAAGGTTCAGTTCAAACACCAAATAAACTTCCATTAGAACACTAGATACTGTAGCACTTCCCTCAAAAAGCTCAATTCCCCAAAAGAACTCAAGAAGGAACCAACAAGAAGCAAACGCAGAAAATGGCAGAAATCTGTCAAAACAGACCAGTAGGTAAAGACGAATTTTTTCGAAGACCTTATGTTGCTCAAATCAAAAAGTGTTGAACTAAAGAAACTTAGATAACAACCTGGGTCAGAAGCAAAAAAACGTACAGCTCAATCCGACATACAGAGCTCTCTCATGAATTTTTACGGTGAAGCACACAAATCTGTTTCGGGACAGGAACTTTCCCAATAATTACTTCACTCTCATTAGAGGTTACTCTTGGCACAAAAAGCAAATAAAAAGGATAAGGAGAGGTTATTACAGAGGTAATAACTTCCAAGACTCATCTAAAACTTTTGGTTTATCTCCCAATAAGTACTTTTCTTTAACGCCTTTAAGTTAGGCATAAGAAGCAAAGAAAGAATCTAGTGTTCTCAAATGAAGAAGCATTAAGACCAAATTTTGTTTTCATAGGAGAAGAAAAAGAAATCTTTCCTTTCTTTTTAGGGAAGTGTTCTATATCTTTCTTGAGTGGGAGTTGATATTTAATGGTGCCTTCTTTCATATCAATGATGGCACCAACAGTTCTAAGAAAAGGTCTTCCCAAAGTAATAGGACAAGAAGCATTGTATTCAACATCCAAAACAAAGAAATCAACGGAGACATAGGAATTGTTAACCATAATAAGAACATCATTAAGACTCCCCATGAGTTTCTTTTTAGAATTAGCATCAAGTGGGACATTCAAATAACAATCTTCAAGAGGAGGCAAATCAAGCATATCATAAATCCTTCTAGGCATAATAGAAACACTACTATCAAGATCACACAAAGCTTTGAAATCAAAGTCATTCACTTTCATATTAATGATGGGTTCCCAACCATCTTCTTGCTTTATAGGAATAGAAGGTTTATGTTTAATCTTTTCTTCTTTAATCTTTATGAGAGCATCAGTAATGTGTTTTGTAAAAGCCATGTTCATAGCACTAGCATTAGGACTTTTAGCAAGCTTTTGTAGGAACTTAATAACTTCAGAGATATTGCAACCATCAAGATCAAAATCAACTTTATCATCTAAAGTAGTAGAACTATTACTAGCCTCAACACTAGTGGTGGTGATAGTAGAAACACTAATGTTTCTAGAAATTTCATCTTCTCTTTCCCACTTAGCATGTAATTCAGCTAATAGTCTAAGATTTTCATCAATTCTTACTTGTATAGCATTAGTAGCTGCAAAGGGATTCTCATTAGTTTCAGGTTTAGCAGCCATTTTATTCAAAGTAGATTGAGCTTCAGCCAAAGATGTTATATTTCTTTCAGCATTAGAGAGTTTTTCCTCAATAGTTTTATTGAAAGCAGTTTGTTTACTAATAAACTCTTTAAGCATAACTTCAAGTTCAGAGGGAGCACTCTTATTATTGTTGTAAGAATTTCCATAACCATTACCATTGTTGGGAGCATATGGCTTATAATTGTTGTTACCAAAATTGTTCCTATAAGCATTATTACCATAAGCATTGTTGCCAAAATTGTTATTTCTTATGAAGTTCACATCAACTTGCTCTTCTTGAGCAACCAAAGAGGCTAAAGGAACATTATTTGGATCGATATGGGCTTTCCCATTAACAAGCATAGACATAATAATATCAATGTTATCACTCAAGGAGGAGGTTTCCTCAACAGAATTTACCTTCTTACCTTGTGGAGGTCTCTCAGTATGCCATTCAGAATAATTAACCATCATATTGTCCAAAAGTTTTGTTGCAGCACCCAAAGTGATGGTCATAAAGGTACCTCCAGCAACTGAATGCAATAGGTTCCTTGAAGAATAGTTCAATCCTGCATAAAATTTTTGGATGATCATCCAAGCAGTCAGTCCATGAGTGGGACAATTCTTAACCAAAGATTTCATTCTTTCCCAAGCTTGAGCAACATGCTCATTATCAAGTTGTTTAAAGTTCATTATTTCACTTCTCATGGATATAATCTTAGCAGGAGGATAGTATTTTCCAATAAAAGCATCTTTGCACTTAGTCCAAAATCAATACTATTCCTAGTTAAGGAATTCAACCATTCTTTAGCTTTTCCTCTCAAAGAGAAAGGAAACAATTTTAGCTTAATAATATCACCATCTATATCCCTATGCTTTTGCATCTCACAAAGTTCAACAAAGTTATTTAGATGGGAAGCAGCATCTTCATTACTAATACCAGAAAATTGCTCTCTCATAACAAGATTGAGTAAAGCAGGTTTTATCTCAAAGAAAGTATTTTCAGCCACAGGTGGAGCAATAGGTGTGCTCATAAAATTATTGTTGTTGGTGCCAGTGAAGTCACACAACTTAGTGTTTTCAAGAGTAGTCATTTTTTTGGGTTTTCAAATAAGAAAGCAAACAAGTAAAACTATTTTTTTTGATTTTTGAATAACAAAACAAGCAAACAAAGCAAAAAGAAAACTAAGCAAAACATTAACAACAAAGTAAAGAGATTGGTTATGAGGGACTCCCCATGTGAAGATGTCCTTGACTCCCCGGCAACGGCGCCAGCAAAGATCTTGATGCACTCGACTTTCAACGTAGAGCTCGTTGGGAACCCCAAGAGGAAGGTATGATGAGGACAGCAGTAAGTTTTCCCTCAGTTATGAAACCAAGGTTTAATCGAACTAGTAGGAGCAAGGAAACACCCCAAAGGTGTTGCTAGCTGAGCTTTGGCAGGGCGCACTACCGGTGCTAGTAGCAACGTGGAGACCTGCACAACACAACCACAACACTTTGTCCCCAACTTGCGATGAGGTTGTTAATCTCACCGTGTTTTGAAGAAAACAAAGGATTAAACGTATCGAATGGAAAGAAGTAAAAGTTTGCAAAAAGTAAACACAAAGTAGAAACAGTTTATAGATTGTATGTAAAGAAAAGGATCGGGATCCATAGTTCACTAGAGGTGGCTCTCCTTAGATAGATAACATGCTGGGTGAACAAATTACAGCGGGGCAATTAACAAACACTGAGAAAGCAATACATGCATATACTAATCATCTTGACTCCTATAAGACTTGATTGGGCATTACAACATAATACATAGACCGCCATCCAACTTCATCTATGACTAATAATCCACCTTCAGGTTATCATCCGAACCCCCTCTAGTATTAAGTTGCAAGCAACAGATTATTGCTTTACGAACTGCATGTAAAGTAAACAATACGATTGTTCTATGAACAAAGTATTGTTGTTTTCTCCCTAGTAGCAACATCACATCTAGTACCTTAGAGATTTCTGTCACTTCCCCAGATTACCAGAGGCATGAACCCACTATCGAGCATAAATACTAACTCTTGGAGTTGCTAGCATCTACTTGGCCAAGATAGCTACTAACAACGGAAAGCATGCAAGATCTCAAATAACAAAGACATGATAGAATCAATAATCAATCTGAAATAGCATCTCAATATCCATCAGATCCCCGCAAACACAACATGCAGAATTACAAATAGATGATCTTGATCATGAACGGAGCTCACAAGATCTAAACATGAAAGCACAAAGGAGGAGAAACCAGCCATCTAGATACTACATGGATCCGTAGTCCAAGGATGAACTACTCACGCATCACACCGGATGCTTGCATGGTGATGAAGAAGGCCTCCAGGGTGAATTCCCCTCTCCGGCGGGGTGCCGGGAAGAGCTTCAGATCCCTCCCGATCTAGGGATGGAGATGACGGCGACTACAGACTCTTTCGTGGATTTTTGATCGGCTACTTAGGGTTTTCGTCCCGAGGGCAATATATAGGCGGAAGGAGAGGCCGAGGGGGTGCCGGGAGCGGCCACACCACCCCCTGGCGTGGGCCAGGCCTGGCCGTTCGGCCAGGTGGTGTGGTGGCTCCCTGGCCTTTCTCCGTCTCGTATTCTGGCACCTGATCACTTCCGAAAAAATAGGCACTTTGGCTTTTGTCCCGTCCAATTTCGAGAATATTTATTTTCTGACGTTCCTGGAACAAAAAACAGCAGAAAACAGGAAGCTGGCACTGTGCCTCTTGTTAATAGGTTAGTCCAAGAAATCATATGAAAAATACTCCAAAGTTGGAACAAAACACAAGAAAGTGGATAAAACCAAGCATGGAACATCAAAAATTATAGATACATTTGCAATGTATCAACATCCCCAAGCTTAACTCCTGCTCGTCCTCGAGTAGGTAAGTGATAAAAAGAAAGAATAATTTTTGAGGTGACATGCACCATCAAAGACTTGATCAAAGTATTTGCAAAACATTCAAAGCTGGGATAAAAGTACTTCAATCATAACATGAAAGACAAAGTTCTAGCAATAAGCAAAGAGACTATGATGTAACATGAAAAGGCACAAACAAAAGATTCATGAATAACAGTGCTTTGCAAGACACATTAATAATGCTCTCATAAAAATTAAAGAAGAAAAGACGAAACATAAAGCTTCTATTCCTATGAAACTCGAAGATGGTTTTGATTCCATCATTAATATGAAAGTAAATGATTTTGATTTCACTGCTTTATGTGATCTTGATAGTAGTGTTTCTATTATGCCTAGAAGGATTTATGATATGCTTGATTTGCCACCACTTGAAGATTGTTATTTAAACGTTCCACTTGATGATAATGCTAAAAAGAAACTCATGGGGAGTATTAGTGATGTTATTATTATGGTTAACAATGCCTATGTCCCTGTTGATTTCTATGTTTTGGATTTTGAATGCAATGCTTCTTGTCCTATTACTTTGGGAAGACCTTTTCATAGAACTGTTGGTGCCATTATTGATATGAAAGAAGGTACTATTAAATATCAAATCCCACTCAATAAAGGTATAGAACACTTCCCTATGAAAAGAGAGAAGATTTCTTTTTCTTGCTTCTTATGCCTAACTTAAAGGTGTTAAAGAAAAGTACTTATTGGGAGATAACCCAAAAGTTTTAGATGAGTCTTGGAAGTTATTACTTATATAATAACCGCTCCTTATCCTTTTTATTTGCTTTTTGTGCCAATAGTAACCTCTAATGAGAGAGAAGTAATGCGTGGAGAAGATGCTGTCCCGAAACAGATTTTTGTTCTTCACTGTAAAAATTCGTCTAAAATTTATGTACGTCGTTTTGAGGCGCGAAGTTTTGTGCTTCTGCCCCAGGTTGTTATCTAACTTTCGTTAGTTCAACACTTTTTGATTTGAGGAACATAAGGTCTTCAAAAAAATTCGTTTTTACCTGCTGGTCTGTTTTGACTGATTTCAGCCATTATTTGAATTTGCTTCTTGTTGATTCCTTTTTGAGTTCTTTTGGGGCATTGAGCTTTTTGAGGGAAGTGCTATAGTAGTGTAGCACCCCGGTAAAACCACTACTAGAAAATCGTGTGTTGTTTTTATTTTTATGCATCATCAAGACTGAATGCTCATGTCATCATGCCACATTGCATTTGAGCATCTTCATGTCTGCATTCATATAATTTGCCTGAAACTATTTTAAGAAGCCTATGTTTGTTTTCCAAATATCCCCTCGCTATTTCAAATGTAAAACCCCCGGTCCATCCGGATCTTTATTTGCCTAAACTATTTTGCAAAAAGGATATTTAAAACTAAATAAAAATAATAAAACTGTTTTTTTGTCTCCGGGAAGGCAGTCCAGCCGGTCAAGCCAGAGACCTAACCGGGCCAGGCTACCTACTACCCAGACTAAACCCTAGCTGACCCTAACCTAACCATAACCTACCAAGCCGCCAACAACCAGACTCACACTACGCCGCGCGCGTCGCCACCTACCGCAAATCGACGCGGACATGCAAGCGCGCGCGCACGTCCTGCGAGCAGCGACCAACCACGCCCAAGCCCCGAGAGCCCGACCACCTCACGTCGATTGCCCACAAATCCCTGGCGTAGACCCACACTCACGCGTGAGGCGTGACCGCCTGCCCCAGCGTCGCACGCACACGAGCAAAGCCACCTCGGTAGCCACAAACTCTTGGACCTGGACCCGGTCGCGATCCCCATCCTCCTCGATTCCACCACCCACGTGACATGCTGCTCCTCTGCTTCCCACCTACCTCCGCATCCTCCCGTTCCCAACCCCGCGCCGCCACCGTCAAGCTCCACTGTCGGTCGCCCCAGGCCATGGGAGCCCGAGCCTAGCAGCTGCACCGACCATCTCCGCCCTCATCCTCCTCTGCCCCGCAGTCGCGCGCCACCTGCGACCTCGTCGCTAGCGAACCCCGCACCCGCCTCGCCCCAAGCACGTCCTCACCCGCAGGCATGCCGCCGCTCAGGCCTCCTCCTGACATCGTCCTCATCCCTTCCGGCCGCCTGCCTCGATCTCTGCCTCGCCATCGGCAGCCTCCTCGGCATCGCCTTCCGTGCCGAGCAGCGCCGCCTCTGCGCCCTATTACACCCCATCGCTCGCCGGATCCGGAGCCTGTGCCTTGGTCCCCTTCCGCCAGGAGCTCCTCTGGCCGACCACGTCTGCGCCATCGCGTTGCCCTCCTCGGCTCGAGCTCACCGTCCTCCGTCCAGAACGGTGCCCCGCACCTCCGTCTCGCCGTCCTCGCGTTTGTGCGCACACAGAACTCCTAGCCTGTGTATGCTTCGGTTTGATGTGGTGGTGCATGTGTCCTTGTTTCGTGTGAAGTTCCTTTGCTCTATGCAGATAGATGGTGACCTTGTGGCAATTGTTCTGGAGCACAACCACCGTTCGATGACCTGACCAAGACCTGAACCATGTTCCTAACGCCAAGTGCTCCGCCGTCTAGTTTTGGCTGCCAAGGTCTGTGATGATTGTCGGCGCCTACTCAAGTTCGCCATCGAGCCTGACATCGACCATCGGAGCCGAAACCTCAAGGATGCCGACACGGACTCGAAGACCCCGACCTCTCGGACCTTGAAGACCGAACCCCGGCACTGGCTTCATGTTCTCCTTCACGGATCCCAAGGCCCTGTTCACGGATGCGAAGACCGATCTCGCTGAGACTGAATCCGAACACCCTCGGAACCCAATTCCTCCGACCCTAGATGTGTGACCCCTCTCGAACCCTTATTTTTATAATATGGCATATGTATTGTTGCATTTAAATTATTCATGCTCACATCTCATCATGGGGTTTGGGGGCATTATGCCGATTCACCTAATAATTAAATATGGAGATTATATGCGGGCTATTCTTGTATTATACCGCCTCCATTTAAATTTGTGTAGCGAACCGATGCCAAGTTTTGCCTTGTTAATGCAACATTTAAATTGCGGGGTACCTAAATAACGTGAACCTTCTAATTAATTGTCGGGACCACGGTTCCGCTTAATATTGCCTAATTGCATCGTATCTTTGCCATGTCATGCATCATACATGCATCATGCCTGATCTTCTTCCGTAGTATTAAATAGTGCATCCAGTGTTTCTTCTAGTGCTTTGCTTCTTCGCGGATTAGGCGAATGAGTTGATGCGAGTGTCGACCTGATCTTTGAATAAACCTTCGGCAATGTTTCCTAGGCGAGCAATCTCCCCCTTTCTACCTATTTTGTGTTTATAGTCTTTACTTCCTCCTGTTGCTCTATTGCTATCTGTGTTATGATGCTTTAGTTTCGGTGCACCATTTATATTCCTTACAGCCTCTATATTGCCTTGGACACATCCTATTGCCTGTTGATTGATAGACAGTCGGCCTTGCGAGTCGTAGCTGCTTGCTTAGGTGCTGCTTTGCGTTGTTGTCGTTCCACCGTTGATAAAGGTTGGCACATTCGTAATGATGGAGATGCTTAATGTTGGAGACGATCATGACTTTAAATACAATTATTAAATTGCTGGGATAACTAATGAAAGAGGCACCGGTGGACCATATATGCTATTTGGTTTTTCATGTCCACTTGTGTTCCGTAGGCCCCGAGTACTTGATACCTGTTCCTTGATTATTCGCACTATCCACATCCGGGAGACCCTATGGATCCCCCTAAGCCAGAGCTTGATTCATTTCTTATTTCTTGGGTCCACAAAGTAGTTTGGGGATTTATTACTATCATGTAGTTATGCCATGCTTTATTGCTCTATTTACGATTGTGCGTGGAGCACCCTGTACTGTTTTGGATCGTGATATGTTTTCGTTGCATCGAGAAGCCCAGTCACACTTTCGGGTTCCTAGTCATTTACCGCCGTCTACACAAACCCTAGGTCTGTCTCGGAGCCGGCCAACTTCGTTGCGGGTAGCTTAGTGGGGTGGCCTCCTGAAATCTTTTATGAATCCTGTGATCGCTTTGTCGTGAAAGCCTCGTTGGGTTTTGATTTGGTTTTTCCGAGGTTGATCGTGTGTGTGTTGCTATTTGTGCACCCCTGCAGGGTAAATCTTTCTGAAAGCCGTGTCCGCGGTTATGGACAACTTGGAGCACAGTATCTCGATCATAGACAAGCATAACTAAAGTAGTGCTATAAATTTGACTTAATATGTGACTAGTAATCAGCTTTACTACAACGGAATGGATAATAAAAGTGCCAACAACTGGTGGAACTGGGGTGTATTGTGTCATGTTATACCTGCCTAGTAAGTATCGTAACTCCAATGGAATGAAATAAAAGTACCAACAACTGCGGGGTTTGGGATGTCATATGCTAATTGTATCTAACAAGTAAGTACTGCAACTACAACTGAATGGTTAACTAAAACTGCCCACTACTAATGCTATCAGGATGACTCATGCTATCTATATTTGACTAGTAAGTGCTTCAACTATAATGGAATGAATAAAACTACCAACTGTGTGAGTTCCTCGGTTTGACTTCCTCGTTTGGTATCGAGGGGGAATACCAGGATGGGTATGATTGGTGTTAGTATCAGGTTCGTTCCGAATAGGTCTTTCTTATCCCTCTCTAATAGCCGACAGTGGTTTCCAGTCTCTATAGGTTGCTTAGTGCATGCTTCGCTGCCGCTTCAGTCCACCATACCTATGTAGGCGAGAGCTGCCGAATTCTAGCCTCTCCGTGTACTGGCCTCAGTACGGACCGCTCTCTTTTTCGTTTGCCCTTTGTCGGCACCCCTTTTGTTTTAGCAGGTATAAGTTTGACGTTGTTAGCAGGGTTACCCTTCCGGCTTGGCCTAGGCAGGGTTATGGACGCTATTGGTTATTCTTCAGGGCTCTTAGCCCCATTTGCATCTTATCTGTACTCGGGTGTTGTATCGTTTTCAAGGTGATTCGGCTCTTTGTACTGTATATCTGTATTCTTGACTCATGGAGTCGTTGATGTATATATATGTTCTGTGGGTTCCATCGTGGACTAATGTGTAATGGTATTACTTCGTTCTCCACCCGCACGCAAGTGCCTGGTGGGCGTCCTTGAATCGTTTCTATGCGGGTTTGGCAGGAAGCGCTAAAACTTGCATAGGCCCGATTCGAGGGTGTTACAAAGTGGTATCAGAGCTCAGCAGTTGTGATACCCCATTGGTCCAGCATGTAGGATAACCTAGCTAACGGCCGATGTAGAGTGTCCAAACTATTTTGCAAAATCGGTTGGATAGATCTGATTAGGTCTGATTTTACTCCTTACCCTATGCTATTCTCCTCTTACCTTTGTGTGTTATGAATCTGCTCTCTTATCTTTTCTTCGAGTCCAGGATTTCTCGTGGTTGGGTTTCTGTCGTAACTTCAGGGTTTAGGTTTCTTCCTCTTGCAATGGTGTTTCCACATCCGGTCTTTGTGCTATTTGGGTAACCTTCATCTGTTGTACCTTTTGGTGGATCAAAATCCACTGAAATCTTTCTTTGTATCTTCCGGTGTTTTCCAACGCGACGACATCATCATTAGCTACATCAGATCCGATGGAGAGCCTGCATGAGTCCTTTGTTTCTTGAACATCGTTTATCAAGATCTTCAGTCTGAATTCCAAGAGTTGGTTGCATAAATCTTCTATTTGTGTACAGAGTAATGATTTGAGTGCGGGATGGAGTCGCGACCATACCACTACTCTTATCACTCGCTTTTGTACATTGAATGGCGAATCTATGCAATCTTAACTTCTTCCATGGAAGTTAGAGGTGGCCTTACCTTTTGATACCTCTACCTTCGTCTTTGTTTCTCCGGAGTGTTCTCTCAACGAACGTGAACAATGACCCCTTGTTGGTGGTGTCACCAAATTCAAGATGGTGTAAGGATCTTTCTTAGTGGTGTCGTGAGGATCTACACGAAGTGAGAGGATCTAGATCATCAGCCTTCTTCCCTGTACCATGAGGCGGATCTCGAGGGCGAGATCCATTGTTAGTGGTGTTGAATTGTAGCACCCCAGTAAAACCACTACTAGAAAATCGCGTGTTGTTTTTATTTTTGTGCACCATCATGACTGAATGCTCATGTCATCATGCCACATTGCATTTGAGCATCTTCATGTCTGCATTCATATAATTTGCCTGAATCTATTTTAAGAAGCCTATGTTTGTTTTACAAATATCCCTCGCTATTTCAAATGTAAAACCCTCAGTCCATCCGGATCTTTATTTTCCTAAACTATTTTACAAAACGGATATTTAAAACTAAATAAAAATAATAAAACTATTTTTTAATCTCCGTGAAGGCAGTCCAGCCGGTCAAGCCAGAGACCTAACCTGGCCAGACTACCTACTACCAAGACTAAACCCTAGCTGACCCTAACCTAACCATAACCAAAACCTAGACCCTAACCTACCTAGCCGCCCACAACCGGACTCACACCACGCCGCGCGTGGTGCCACTTACCGCAAATCGATATGGACACACAAGCGCGCGCACACGTCCTGCGAGCAGCGACTGACCATGCCCAAGCCCCGTGCGCCCGACCACCTCACGTCGATCCCCCACAAATCCCCGGCCTAGACCCACACTCACGCGTGAGGCGTGACCGCCTGCCCCAGCATCGCACGCACACGAGCAAACCCACCTCGGTAGCCACGAACTCCTGGACCTGGGCCCGGTCGCGATCCCCATCCTCCTCGATTCCACCACCCACGTGATATGCTGCTCCTCTGCTTCCCACCTACCTCCCCGTCCTCCCTTTCCCAACCCCGCGCTGCCACCGTCAAGCTCCACTGCTGGTCGCCCAGGCCGCGGGAGCCTGAGCCTAGCAGCTGCACCGACCATCTCCGCCCTCATCCTCCTCTGCCCCGCAGTCGGCGCCGCCTGCGACCTTGCCACCAACGAACCCCGCGCCCGCCTCGCCCCAAGCGCATCCTCGCCCGCCTCGCCCCAAGCGCGACCTCACCCACAGGCATGCCGCCGGTCAGGCCTCCTCCTGACGTCGTCCTCGTCCCTTTCGGCCGCCTGCCTCCGTCTCTACCTCGCCATCGGCAGTCCCCTCTACACCGCCTTCCGTGTCGAGCAGCTCCGGCCTCTGCACCCCGTCGCCGCCCGCCGCCCGCCGCCCGCTGGATCCGGAGCCCGCGCCTCGGCCCCCTGCCACCAGGAGCTCCTCTGGCTGACCACGTCTACGCCGTCGCGTTGCCCTCCTCGGCTCGAGCTCACCATCCTCCGTCCCGGCCGGTGCCCTACACCTCCGTCTCGCCGTCCTCGCGTTTGTGCACACACAGAACTCCTAGCCTGTGTATGCTTCGGTTTGATGTGGTGCTACCCGTGTCCTTGTTTCGTGTGCAGTTCCTTTGCTCTATGCGGATAGATGGTTACCTTGTGGCTATTGTTCTGGAGAACGGCCACCGTTCGATGACCCGACCAAGACCCGGACCATGTTCCTAACGCCAAGTGCCCTGTCGTCTAGTTTTGGCCGCCAAGGTCTATGATGATTGTCGGTGCCTACTCAAGTTCGCCATCAAGCCTGACATCGACCATCGGAGCCGAAACCTCAAGGACGTCGACACGGACTCGAAGACCCCGACCTCTCGGACCTTGAAGACCGAACCCCGGCACTGGCTTCATGTTCTCCTTCACGGATGCCAATGCCCCGTTCACATATGCGAAGACCGATCCCGCTGAGACCGAATCCAAACACCCTCGGAACCCAATTCCTCGGACCCTAGATGTGTGACCCCTCTTCAACCCTTATTTTTATAATATGGCATATGTATTGTTGCATTTAAATTATTCATGCTCACATCTCATCATAGGGTTTGGGGGCATTATGCCGATTCACCTAATAATTAAATATGGAGATTATATGCGGGCTATTCTTGTATTATACCACCTCAATTTAAATTTGTGTAGCGAACCGATGCCAAGTTTTGCCTTGTTAATGCAACATTTAAATTGCGGGGTACCTAAATAACTTGAACCTTCTAATTAATTGTCGGGACCCCGGTTCCGCTTAATATTGCCTAATTGCATCGCATCTTTGCCATGTCATGCATCATACATGCATCATGCACGATCTTCTGTCGTAGTATTAAATAGTGCATCCGGTGTTTCTTCTAGTACTTTGCTTCTTCCCGGATTAGGCCGATGAGTTGATGCGAGTGTCGACCTGATCTTCGGATAAACCTTCGGCAATGTTTCCCAGGCGAGCAATCTCCCCCTTTCTACCTATTTTGCATTTATAGTGTTTACTTCCTCATGTTGCTCTATTGTTATCCGTGTTACGATGCTTTAGTTTCCGTGCACCATTTATATTCCTTGCAGCCTCTATATTGCCTTGGACACATCCTATTGCATGCTGATTAATAGACAGTCGGCCTTGCGAGTCGTAGTTCCTTTCTCAGGTGCTCCTTCGCGTTGTTGTCGTACCACCGTTGATAAAAGGTTGGCACATGCTTAATGATGGAGATGCTTAACGGTGGAGAGGATGATGACTTTAAATACAATTATTAAATTGCTGGGATAACTAATGAAAGAGGCACCGGTGGACCATATCTGCTATTTGGTTTTTCATGTCCACTTGTGTCCCGTAGGCCCCGAGTACTTGATACATGTTCCTTGATTATTCGCACTATCCACATCCAGGAGACCCTATGGATCCCCTTAGCCAGAGCTTGATTCATTTCTTATTTTTTGGGGCCACAAAGTAGTTTGGGGATTTATTACTATCATGTAGTTATGCCATGCTTTATTGCTCTATTTACGATTGTGCGTGGAACACCCTGTACTGTTTTGGATCGTGATATGTTTTCGTTGCATCGACAAGCCCAGTCACACCTTCTTGTCGTTTACCGCCGTAAAGAAACCCTGGGTCCGTCTCGGAGCCGGCTAACTTCATTGCGGGTAGCTTAATGGGGTGGCCCCCTGAAATCTTTTATGAATCCTGTGATTGCTTTGTCGTGAAAGCCTCGTTGGGTTTTGATTTGGTTTTTCCGAGGTTGATCGTGTGTGTGTTGCTATTTGTGCACCCCTGCAGGCTAAATCTTTCTGAAAGTCATGTCCGCGGTTATGGACGTCTTTGGAGCACAGTATCTCGATCATAGACAAGCATAACTAAAGTAGTGCTATAAATTTGACTTAATATGTGACTAGCAATCAGCTTCACTACAATGGAATGGATAATAAAAGTGCTAAGAACTAGTGGAACTAGGGTGTATCGTGTCATGTTATACCTACCTAGTAAGTATCGTAACTCCAATGGAATGAAATAAAAGTAACAACAACTGCTGGGTTTGGGATGTCATATGCTAATTGTATTTGACTAGTAAGTACTGCAACTACAACTGAATGGTTAACTAAAACTGGCCACTACTTATGCTATCGGGATGACTCATGCTATCTATATCTGACTAGTAAGTGCTTCAACTATAATGGAATGAATAAAACTGCCAACTGTGTGAGTTTCTTGGTTTAACTTCCTTGTTTGGTCTCGAGGGGGAATACCATGATGGGTATGATTGGTGTTAGTATCAGGTTGGTTCCGAATAGGTCTTTCTTATCCCTCTCTAATAGCCGACAGTGGTTTCGAGTGTCTATAGGTTGTTTAGTGCATGCTTCGCTGCCGCTTCAGTCCACCATACCTATCTAGGCGAGAGCCGCCGAATTCTAGCCTTGCTGTGTACTGGCCTTAGTACTGACCGCTCTCTTTTTCTTTTGCCCTTTGTCGGCACCCCTTTTGTTTTAGCAGGTATAAGTTTGACGTCGTTAGCAGGGTTACCCTTCCGGCTTGGCCTGGGCATGGTTATGGATGCCATTGGTTATTCTTCAGGGCTCTTAGCCCCATTTGCATCTTATCCGTACTCGGGTGTTGTATCATTTTCAAGGTTATTTGGATCTTTGTATTGTATATCTGTATTCTTGACTCATGGAGTCGTTGATGTATATATATGTTCTGTGGGTTCCATCGTGGACTAATGTGTAATGGCATTACTTCGTTCTCCACCCGCACGCAAGTGCCTAGTGGGCGTCCTTGAATCGTTTCTATGCGGGTTTGGCAGGAAGCGCTAAAACTTGCATAGGCCCGATTCGAGGGTGTTACAAGTAACTTGTGTTTTAATGGAAGTTTTATTGGTGTTGACACTGAACCCAAAGACTTATTATCTTGAGTGCACTAATGTTGCTAATAAAGATTGTGTGAATTTTTGTATGAAGGAAAAAATTTCAGGTGTATGGAAGGAATGATGTAATGAGATGAAGAATGGACTAAAGCTCAAGCTTGGGTATTCCACCCGTGTCACCCCAAGAAATATCCAAGAAGTACAAGCGTCAAAGCTTGGGGATGCCCAAGGCATCCCCTTCTTCATTAATAAAAATCTCAGGTTTCTTCCAAACACTTCATTTTTATTGTTTCATGCATAGTTATGTTGTTCTTGGAGCATCTTCGTTTTTATTTTTGGTTTTTCGTTTGCTTGGTTTTCTTAGTTTGCTTGAATAAATTGGTTGGACCCCCTCTTTCATACATTAGTTTTCAAATAAGTTTGGTTTGGATTGGAAAAGAGTAGAAATGTTCATGCTTAAGTGGTAAAGGAGCTTGTTTTTGACTATGGCCTATGCTTTGCCATGCCATGCTTGATATTGTTTTGGCTTTATGCTTAGTGATTATTGCTGTAGCATGACTTGTTATAAACAATTGAGATTGCTTAATGTGCCTTGAAAGAATCATGCGTTGTTTTAGCATATTAAAGCATAGTATTGTGGTATTCTCCTTTGATGCTTTATTTGGGTTGTCTTGGCGCATGCTCACACCATGTTATGGCTATCCAAAGTCACTATATCCTTGATGATCCTTTAGTTTTCGACTTGTAATATCACTTTATGTTTTAATCAATGATGTTTTGTCGCTTTGCATGATTATGGCCATTATTGCTCTCTTAGTTGGTCGCTCCCAGTCTTTTGCTAGCCTCCATAACCAAGTGTGAGTTCTACTCATGCATCCAACTCCAAATAAAACCAAGTTATTCCAAAGATTCCACCATACCTACCTACTAGCATTTGCTAGTCCAAGTATATTCATGTTTTTATCTACCTTCCGAATCTAACTTGTTATGTGAAAAATAGTGATTAAAGCTCTCACGAACTTGATGGTACACTTTACTTTTCTTGCACTTAATAAACTTGAACCATTGTGTCATTTATGTTGTATATGCTTGTACTTATATGTTGGGGATTAGCAGAACCATGATGTCATGGGGAACGCTTTCAACGTTGCACTTGTACATTGTACCTAGTTGATATCATGCTCTTTTGTCTATGGATGTCGTCGGTGTGAAATGAAAGGGGAGCTTGTAAGTCCATGGAGTTATGTATGTGTGTTAGAGAAATGCCTGGGCCGCTGGTCTAATCCATGCCTAATGATGGTGGAAACCTGCAGTGTAACCATAATGAGCTCTCTATGAAGCATTCTTCTTGTAAAAAAAGAGACAGAGATTGAGAAAAAGAGAAAAAGAGAAAAATGATATATGAGAAAAGAGGAAAGAGAGAAAAAAGCACCATTTTCCCATGGTAAATAAGAAGATTGCTGGGATGCTCGTTGTCTGCTTGCCTTCTCATTTTGATATGGGGATTCTTCTGTATCATCGGGCAAGGTGTACCCCGTTGTCGGTTCTCTATGATACACATGTACTTACTATGACAAGAACTTACTGGTAACTAAACTTGAGTAGCATGAGGAGCGGCCCTCGTATTCAAGGGACATGAGATTTCCAACTTATACTTTGTCATGGTTTGTTCACTTTAACCTTGATCACCTAAATATGCTTATGATAGGGGCAATGAGAGCTGAAAGCTAATAAGTACCATAATTTTGGAAGCTCTTTATGAGACTTGAATCCCTTCTTCCTTCTATAAAGGCCTTTCTTTTACTTTTATGTTGAGTCTCCATCTTCTATCTTTATGCACCTATTGAGAGAGCATAGTGGTCATTCTTAGTTTAATGTGCATTGTCCCAAGACTTGTTGATTGATTCATCACTTTGATATTGCTTGTTCTTAAACTATTTGTATCTAGTCACCCTTATGAACTTTGAAGGTGTCCTATGCATGAGGGACAAGGTGAATGCCACTATGCTATGTCTTCTTTATGTGAAACAAACAAACGTCTTGCAAAGCATTGTTATTCATGAATCTTTTGTTTGTGCCTTTTTATGTTACAATATAGTTGCTATGTCTTATTGCTATAACTTTATCTTTCATGCTATGTTGAAGTACTATGATCCCATCTATCAATGTTTTACAAATACTTTGATCAAGTTTATGATGGTGCATGTCACCTCAAAAATTATTCTTTCTTTTTTATCACTTACCTACTCGAGGACGAGCAAGAGTTAAGCTTGGGGATGTTGATATGTTGCTAACGTATCTATAATTTTTGATGTTCCATGCTTGGTTCTACTTTCTTATGTTTTGTCCACACTTTGGAGTAATTTTGATACACTTTCTTGGACTAATCTATTAACAAGATGCCACAGTGCCAGCTGCCTGTTTTCTGCTGTTTTTGGTTCTAGGAAAGTCAGAAAATGAATATTCTCGGAATTGGACGGGACAAAAGCCAAAGTCAATATTTCACCGTGGGGGACACGGAGCCAGAATACGAGACGGAGAGGGGCCATGGGCCGCCCACACCACCTGGTCGCGCGGGCCAGGCCTGGCCACGGCAGGGGGTGGTGTGGCCACCTAGGTCACCCCCTCAGCCTCCCCTTCCAACTATAAGATGCCTCCGATACAGAAACCCTAAGTACCCGATCAAAATTCCACGAAAGAGTCTGTAGACGACGTCATCTCCATCCCTAGATTGTGCGGGATCTAAAGCTCTTCCTGTTTTCTGCTGGAGAGGGGAATTCACCCTGGAGGCCTTCTTCATCGCCATGCAAGCCTCTGGTGTGATTCTTGAGTAGTTCATCCTTGGACTATGGGTCCATGTAGTAGCTAGATGGTTGGTTCTTATCCTTTGTGCTATCATATTTAGATCTTGTGAGCTCCGTTCATGATCAAGATCATCTATTTGTAATTCTACATGTTGTGTTTGCGGGGATCTGATGGATATTGAGATGCTATTTTAGATTGATTATTGATTCTATCATGTCTTTGTTATTTGTGATCTTGCATGCTCTCCGTTGTTAGTAGATATCTTGGCCGAGTAGATGCTAGCAACTCCAAGAGGGAGAATTTATGCTCGATAGTGGGTTCACGCCTCTAGTAATCTGGGGAAGTGATAGAAATCTCTAAGGTACTAGATGTGTTGTTGCTACTAGGGAGAAAACAACAATCCTTTGTTCATAGAACAATCGTATTGTTTACTTTACACGCAATGCATAATGCAATTATTTGTTGCTTACAACTTAATACTGGAGGGGGTTCGGATTGATAACCTGAAGGTGGATTATTAGTCATAGATGCAGTTGGATTGTGGTCTATGTATAATGTTGTAATGCCCAATCGAATCTCAAAGGAGTCAAGATGATTAGTATATGCATGTATGCTTTCTCGATGTTTGTCAATTGCCCCGCTGTCATTTGTTCACCCAACATATCATCTATCTTAAGGAGAACTACCACTAGTGAACTATGGACCCCGGTCCTTTCTTTTACCATCAATCTACAACTATTTACTGCTTTCTGTTTACTTTCTGCAAGCTTTTACTTTCTTCCACACAATACGTTTAATCCTTTGTTTTCAGAAAAACCGGTGAGATTGACAACCTCACTGTAATTGGGGGCAAAGTTCTATGGTTGTGTTGTGCAGGATTCCAAGTTGGAAACAACACCTTGGGGGTGTTTCCTTGCTCCTACTAGTTCGATAACCTTGGTTTCATAATTGAGGGAAACTTACAGTTGTGCTCATCATACCTTCCTCTTGGGGTTCCCCAACGAGCTCGTTATCAATCACGAGTCAGTAGGAAGTCAGTGGGAGTACAGTGCGGCTCGAAGAAGTTCAAGAGGAACTGGTCAGTAGCGATTTGGCAAAAGCCTTGGAGGTAGAGCCAGTCGTGGTAGCTGAGCCAGAAGCTGCACCTACACTGCGAAGATCGGCAAGATTGCGAAATGTTCATGATGTATTACTGTTAGACAATGATAAGCCGGCAACTTATTCGGAAGCGGTGGTGGGTTCCGACTCTGAGTCATGGCCTGGAGCCTTGAGATCCGAGTTAAAGTCCATGGATGAAAATCAAGTTTGGAACTTGGTTGGTCTGCCAGACGGTGCAAGACCCATCGAGTGCAAATGGGTCTTTAAGAAGAAAACTGATATGGATGGAAACATTTCTATCTATAAAGCACGGCTTGTCGCAAAGGGTTCCGACAGGTTTAAGGAGTTGACTACGATGAAACTTTCTCACTCGTAGCGATGCTTAAATCAGTTCGGATCATGTTAGCTATAGAGCCTATTTTGACTATGAAATATGGCAGATGGATGTCAAAATGGCTTTCCATAATAGAAAATTAACTGAGGACGTGTATATGGTATAGCTCAAGGGTTTTGTCGATCCGCCTAATGTTGACAAGGTATGCAAACTTCAGAAATCCATTTATGGGTTGAAGCAAGCATCTCGGAGTTGGAACATTCGCTTTGATGAGGTAGTTAAATCGTTGGGCTTCATCAAGAGTGATCATGATTCTTGTTTATATAAGAAGTTTAGTGGGAGCAAAGTAAACTTTCTGATCTTATATGTGGATGACATATTATTGATTTGAAATGATGCCCACATGTTGCAAGAAACCAAGAAGTCATTGGAAAGGAGTTTCTCAATGAAGGACTTGGGTGAGGCAACTTACATACTAGGAATCAGGATCTATAGAGATAGATCCAGGCGGCTCATTGGATTGAGCCAAAGTACATATTTGGACAAAGTGTTGAAGAAGTTCAACATGGAATCGTCTAAGAAGGGGTTCTTACCGATGTCCCATGGCATAAGACTTAGCAAGACTCAGTGTCCCTCAACAACTGATGAGCGAAGTAGGATGAGTGTGATTCCGTATGCTTCGGCAGTCGGGTCCATCATGTATGCATGATTTGTACTAGGCTAGATGTTTCCTATGCTCTAAGTATTGTGAGCAGATACCATCCTAACCCTGGAGAAATCCACTGGGCAGCAGTTAAGAACATTCTTAAGTACTTGAGAAGGACTAAGGATGTGTTCCTAGTTTATGGAGGTGAGGATGAACTCAGTGTAAGGGGTTACACGGATGCGAGTTACCTCACTGACTCTCGTGATTATCATTCGCAATCTGGATACGTGTTCGTAATGAATGGAGGGGCTGTGAGCTAGAAGAGTTCCAAGCAAGAGACTGTGTCCACATCTAAAACAAAAGTTGAGTATATTGCTGCCTCGGAGGCGGCAAAGGAAGCTGTTTGGATCAGGAATTTCCTGATTGATCTTGGTGTGGTTCAGGGCTCGTCCAATCCTTTAGATGTGTATTGTAACAACAATGGTGCTATCGCACAAGCCAAGGAACCTAGACAACACCAGAAGAACAAACATATACTCATGCGATACCACCTGATTCGCCAGTTCGTGGATCAAGGTGATATCAAGCTATGCAAGGTACACACGGATGCAAACATTGCAGATCCATTGATAAAGCCACTTCCACAACCTAAGCATGAGGCGCACGTAAGAGCCATGGGCATAAGATGCCTAGACATGTGATGTCGGGATGATTGACTCTAGTGCAAGTGGGAGATTGTTGGGAATATGCCCTAGAGGCAATCATGGTTGATGATATTTCCCAAAGTATTCATAAAGTAAAGTTGTCCTTGTATGAAAATTAGATATGTATCACTGAATACGTGATTCAGTTTTGGGACTATATATTCATGATTATTCATACTAGATTGTCCTTGGTCATTTAGGTTGTGCTGGACACACAACTTAGACCAATGTGTAGGTCGGCTGATGACACGGTTCCACTTGTCATGGGCATGGTGATGCTATTTCGACTTACACTGATTCGGCTAAAGAGTTTAGTGAGTCGGACTGACCCACAGTTGAGATGCAACGAGCATGTTGTCATTTGTAGTCTCAAGCAATGGAATCCTTTGACCTGAGGTGATTGCATGATCTGAGTTGTGGATCGCCAACTTAGGTTCTATCAAACGTTGTTCCGTAAATGGGCAGTTATAAAGGTAGAGTTCGGGTTGGTTGTGAAGCAAGTTGCGTGATGTGTATTGCCAAGATGGGATTTGCCCCTCCGTAATGGAGATATATTCTCTGGGCCCTCTCGTGTGTTATGATTCGGAAGCATGGCCATGCGCTACTCAGTTAAGTGTTAACTGAGGAGTCGGACTAAGAGTTAGTCCAGTGAATCACATATCATGGTACGGGAAGAGAGTTAATCTATTTAAGGGATGACAACTACTCGCCTATAGCTTAACCGATATATCGTGTGGCAAAGGGACTTAGACGAAAGTCACATTGGAGGTTCGTCTTCTGACTTTACGGCACTTGGGACTTGGCACGTCTTGCTAGAGGCCTCTACCATCTATCGACTTGAGACCGAGTGTTCATGGGGGTGAGTTGGACTCAAAGCCATGACGGGATACTTGGAGGAGTAACTCATGTCGTGTCCAAGTGTACATGAACCTACAGGGTCACACACTTAAGGGTAAGGAGCCCATGTGGATTAGATCCATATGGATATTGGAGTACAGCCTAGATGGGCCTCAAGTGTTGAGCCCAACTAGGAGTGTATATAAGTGGAGTGACAAGGGATAGTCCCTGACCTAGCCGTCACTCTCTGCACTTCCCTTTTCGGGCTAGACAGGATCTAGCAATCCTCTATTCGAAGCTCCTTCCTGTATGCGTGGATACCGCTAGAGGCGTTGCACGTGCGGCGCTGGAGACGGGGAAGCTCGTGGGGATCTGGCGAAGGAGTTCGTGGGATCCAAAGAAGCTATTCGCGGGATTCAGAGGGCTGTCCGAGGGATCATTCGGCACTGCTTCGACGTGCTACATCAACTTCCGCATTTGTGCGTCTAGCGGTAATCTCGTGGCCTATAACCTGAGTTGGATCTTGGGAGTACCGTGTTAGGAAAAAAGTTTTGTTTATCTCTGCATGGCCCAACAGTATTCTGGCTCTAGCACAGGAGTGTCTTCTGGTAGTTTTGTCCAATCTGCAACAAAATCCGCCAATGCTTATGATTTGATAGCATTGTGTCTCTTGTAAGTGATTTCAAAGGCGGCAAGTTCAATGCCCCACTTTTCCACTCTTCCTGTAGCATTGCTGTTGTTGATGATGTCGGCCAGTGGTGCTTTGCTTACCACTATGATAGGGTGCTCCTGGAAATAATGCCTTAGCTTGCACGAAGCAAGGAAAACTCCATAAGCTATCTTTTGGTAGTGCGGGTAACACTGTTTGGATTCCGTCAAGACCTCGCTTAGTTAGTAAACGGGGCACTGAACTCCGTATTCGTGCATTGGCTCTTTGTGCTCCACCATGATGATGATTTTGATTACTCAGTTGGTTGCCGCCATGTATACTAACATAGGCTCCCTTGACACCGGTGTTGCGAGTATTGGTGTGGAGCAGAGTATTCTCTTCATCAACTAAAGTGTTCCGTCAACTTTACCTGTCCATGTGAATTTGTCCGCCTTCTTGATCAACTTGTAGAGCGGCATAGCCTTCTCACCAAATCGGCTGATGAACCGGCTTACTACTGCTACGTAGCCTGTGAGCCTTTGTATGTCCCTCAGGCATGTCGAACATTTGATGTTGAGGATGGCCTTGATTTTCACCGGGTTCACCTTGATTCCACGATGCAAAACAATGAAACCCAACAGTTTGCTAGAAGGTATCCTGAAGACGCACTTCTTAGGGTTCAGCATCATGATGTATTTCTAGAGATTGTCAAAGGTTTCCTGCAAGTCAGTGATAAGATCATTTGATTTGTTTGACATTACCACGATGTCGTCCATGTAAGCATGTATGTTGCGACGTATTTGGTCATGTAGGCAACGTTGCATTGTCCAATGGTAAGTAGCACTAGTGTTTTTCAACCCAAAGGGCATCGTGACATAGCAATACGTGTCGTAGGGTGTGGTGAACAAAGTGGCCAGTTGGTCCAACTTTCGCATCCGAATTTGGTGGTAACCTGAGTAAGCATCAAGAAAACACAGAAGTTCCGAGCCAGCCGTCGAGTCAATGACTTGGTCAATACGAGGCAAAGTAAACGGATCCTTCGGACACGCTTTGTTCAAGCAGGTGTAATCAACGCACATTCTTAATTCATTGGTTCCCTTTTTGGGGACAAGTACAGGATTTGCCACCCACCGGTGTGAATAACTTCTCAGATAAATCTAGCCTTGAGTAACCTAGCTATTTCTTTGCCTATAGCCCTTCGTATTTCATCACCAAAGTGTCGTAGAGGTTGCTTCACCGGTTTGGCATTGGGATCAACATTCAAGATATGCTCGGCAAGTTCCCTATGTACACCTTTCATGTCGGCAGGTTGCCAGGCGAAGATGTCCCTATTATCACGGAGGAACTTGACGAGCACGCTTTCCTATTTGGGATCCAGGTCCATCCCAATGGTGGTGATCTTGGAGGAGTCTCCTTCAACAAGATCCACCTGCTTGGTCTTGATGGCGGCCTTGAATGCGGGTTTGGCAGCAGTGATCTGTTTCTTCAAAGCCGGCATCTCCGAGGCATTGACCTGGTTCTAGATCTCCTTGAACTCCTCATTGTAGAGGACTACTTTGGCAAAGGCGGCCTCACTGAGCTCACACTCCCTTGCCTTGGTGAAGCTTCCGTCAACGGTGATGATGTCGTTTGGTTCTGGTATCCTGAGCTTGTTGTAGACAAAGCATGGCCTTGCGAGGAAGAAGTGGAAGATGTCGCGTCCAAAGATGACGTGGTACATGCTCTTGAAAGGCACCAGTTCAATGGTCATGTGTTCTTGGCGGTAATTATTAACATCACCAAAAGCGACCAGAAGGGTGATGCAGCCCAGGGAATTTACTTGTCGGTCGGGGACAACCCCATGGAACACGGTGTTGCTCTTCCTTAGTTGGGTCTCCGTCAAGTTCATCTTGTGCAGTGTATCCAGGTACATGATGTTGATGTTGCTTCCACTGTCCACGAGGCACTTGGTAAACTCGGTGCTGTCAATCAAAGGGTTGATGACCATGGCATACTTGTTCTCTGTTGCGATAAGGTCTGGGTGATCCTTCCTATCCCAAGTAATTGGAATTTTCGACCACCTAACGTACTGAGGAACTGGAGGGAGGGTGGCCATCAGTATCCTCAGAGAGGTATTCTAGGCCCGGACAGTGGGAGTGCCAAGGAAAGTGTGGTAGACTGGAGCCTTCTTTTCGAAGCGATTTTTCCCTTTACCCTCTCCCTTGTCGAAATATTTGGGTTCCATGTCTTCATCCATATCACTTGACTCTTTGGACACCTCCTCCATCTTCTTCCCTTTGCCCTTTCCACGGGGTCTATTGTTCCGACTTCGCTTGTAGCCAGACCCAGGGTGTTCCTTGAGGTCGTTGAAAAATTTGCATTGGCGGTTGGTGTGGGTGGCTTTGTCGTTTGCGTCCAGGTGGACGAAACACGACATATCACGGTACTCTTCATATGTTTGGGGAACGTGGGGCGCTGAAGGTGTAGGATCACTCCTTTACTGGCCACTGCTAGGCCCTTGGCCACGTCCACGCTGTCCGCCTCCGCCTCTACCAGTGAATATTGCGGTGACCATGTCGACTTCTTGCTTTTCTTCAGGCTGATTTTGCCGCTTGTTATTGTTGTTTTTTCTGGCCTGGGAAGGGATTGCTATTGCCGGCAACAACCCGCGCGCATCGTTGTCAGCAGCAGTGAACTCGCTAGCCATGGCGATCATTGCATTGAGGTTGAGCTCATTATTGTCTTGCTTGCGCTTCAACGTATGTCGGAGTAAAGTTACCTTTTCTAGACTGTCGATAAAGGCGACTATAGCGGTCTTTTCGTGCACCCCTGCCTAGGAATTTTTCATATCCAGCCAGCGAGGGAGGTAGGCATGAGAGGTTTCATCCTTTTTTTGCACACACCGCTGTAGGTCTCCGACAGTGCAGGGATGTTTGTACGTACCCTCGAAATTCTTGGTGAACGCTTCATGCATGTCCAAGAAATTCCATATTGATTTCTCCAGCAAGTCGTCGATCCATTGCCTAGTGGTGCCGGTTAGCATGAGTGGGAGGTACTTGACGGCGACATTGGGGTTTCCCCATGCGATGTGAATTGCTTCGTTGTAGTCCTGCAACCATGTTACTGGCCTGGCGGTGCTGTCGTAGGCCTTGATGGTCTTGTCAATTAGGAGACCCTTGAGGTAGGTTGTGGCCCGTATTACCGGTCCAAAACAACGTGGCCCAAGGTATGGAAGTTCTCGAGCTTCTTCGATCTTGGCCAGCCATGTACGTGCGTCATACGGCTCTGGTTGCTTCCCTTTTCCGTCATCGGGAGGGGAGTTGTGGCACGATCTATGAGATCCACCATGTCCTCCGCCATGATGGCTACTAGGTGGCGACAATGGCGGAGGAGGCAGTGGGTTAGCCTTCTTTATGTGTCCCTCCTGCGACCCCTCACTCCTATCGCGGTTGCTTGTCGAACGTGGTGGCTCCTTGTGGGACCTGCTCCTATGTCCTTCAATGCCGCTGCGCTCTCCAGCATGTCGGGGCTTCTCACCCTGGTCGTGTATAATGATGTCGTCCTAGGGACGCCTTGCCGGTGGCATGCTTGTATGGTGGCACGACTGTGGTTCCTCGCGATGTCGAGATGGTGGTGGAGGTGGCGGCCGACGAGGACGAGCCTTTTCTCCGTGATCGAAGGATATGGGGATGGTGTTAGTCCTATTGCGTGCCTCCCTCCGTCTTAGCTCTGTGGAGCCTATATGGGATCCCTTGTGACGGGGAGATTTTGGCCTTCTGCGGATGTTCAGGGTTGACTGGCACGCTCTGGGTTGGACTCAAGCCTCTGTGAGGTAGCCTTTTCCTGTTGCTTGCATGCCTTAGCGACGAGGTCGTACACTAGAGCAACTACTGCTGGTGACATGTCCTGTTCCAAGAGGGTCTTGGCAACGGCGATGTCGAGGCGGGAGTTGGCATGACTTGTCTCCCCTCTGTATCGATGTATTGGGTGGATTTTGTTAGCTTGGACCCATCATATCCCAACCTACGCCGAACTCCGGGGTCTTCGACGACATGAGCTAGCACTTTCTTTGCCTTTTGCTTCAACAACAATTCCTTGTACTCAGCCTCCATAGCTCTTGCCGCCTTAATGGATTGTTGTGCCTTGGCCATGTCTTCGTCCAGCTTAGCGCCCTACTCCGCAATGCGCTTGGCCTCCGCTAAGATTGTCGCGCGCTTCTCATCGAGCTCCATAATGCTCCGGATATGGGAGATGGTGATAGGTAGTATTGCACCATAAATTTCCTTGTCGGCAGGAGTAACCAATGGGTTGTCAGCTACAGACGTTGATGGTGGCATTGGCGGCTGATTTGACTGTCGGGTAGTACTGGGGGCTATGGTTAGTTCTTGCGCCGGTTGTGGGCAGATAACTAGAGGATGCAAGGCCTTTGCCGGAGCCAGAGGCTCGGGGGCTTTCTTGGTTGTTGCTGCTCTGGTAACCGCTAGCATGGGCGGAGCTCTCTCACGTTCTGGTTCCTGTCCATCTTCTTCCATCACGCTCCTAATGGCGACTAGGACCTGGTGGGAAGCGTTGGTCTTCTTGGTGCATTCCTCCTTCTCGATCTCCTGATCTATCTCCCTCATAACAGCATCGTATGCCTCCAAGTTAGCATCCGAGCCGCCGCCATCCATATTTATTTCGACGTATAGCGCGTAAAGGACGGAGTCAGAGTTGGCTTCGGTGTTGTCGACGGCGGATGTTGAGGGTCATGGAAGCGGGCCGTTGTTGTTGTTGTTTCCTCCGGCTTCTGGCCCAGGCATAACTTGGGTGTTTTCCTCAGCGCCCGTGTATTCGTTGACGATGGCGTCCATCTCACCAAGTGTGAGAGGACCTGCGGCCTGCTGCCTTCGGAGGGTATGCCGAAGGAGTGTTCCGGGTGTGAGCCCTTCCACAAAGTGGTACATGAGCTCATCGCCGCGGTCGCCCTCTAGGGTTTCCCTCACCCTCATCCATTTGGCAAGGTATTTGCGGGAAGTTTCTCCGTCCCTTTGAACACATCTAGCCAGATCAAAGATGGTGACTACACCGACAAATTGCGACCTGCGCACCTCTAACGCTCGGGGAAGCCAAGTGGATTTGCAGGGTCCTTCCAGCTTTATATCCTGCACAGGGGCGGTTTGGGTGGGCCTTGAATTTTCTTGATCCGAGCCACCATACTCTAAGGAGAGATATGGCCCAGATCCTTCCGCGAACGTGTCCTGCTCATAGGCGGTCCGTGCGGAGCTTAACGAGTTTCCGAATTCCTGGGAGCTAGGACCCGAGTCGGTTTCGCCGATGAAGATGTGGATGTCTTCGAAGGGGATGACGAAGCAGCGTGTAGGGTTCGTCTTCACCGACACCCAGATCCCATCTGGGGGACGATTGGGACGTTGCCGGAGAAGAGAACACGTCCTATGGCTATGGTGTCACCCATTCCTGCGAAGAGATTGGACCTCGCCCAGTGTAGAGCTCGAAGCGCCTCTTGCCCCACGGTGGGTGCCAACTGACGTGGTGTTGGGGATATGCTATATGGGTATCCTCATAGCATGTCACCAATCCGCCTAACCCGGGTGGCCCGTAGTTGGTAGCAAGGCCTATGGCCTGCTGGGTGGCCCAGTTAAACGGATCCTGAAGGGAGGCCCATGCCGGATAAAGGAAGGCTACGCAGGAAGCACCGACATACTCGGAGCCTTGGAGTACAAGACATAGAAGAATAGTTCGTGTAGGTGTAGGACTCTTTAACTTGTCCGGCAAGGACCTTTCCCTATAAACCGTAGGTCTTGGCGTCTTTATAAGCCGGCCTGCAGGAGCCTTTAGGGCACAACTTCTTAGATTGTTGCGTACAATACGCAACACCTCGCACATCGAACCTATCTCTATAACTCGGCGTATTGTCATTATAGTGATTTATAGCAGGAGTAGAATTCCACCACCATTGTGGGACCTGAACTTGGGTAAGCTATGTTACCTCGTACCCGCCAACTCTCCACCTTACCCCACGTCTCTAAACACGCACTGTGAGGACCCCTCGATTGCGTACTCATCGGTAATACCACGAAAGTTGGCACCCACCGTGGGGCAAGAGGCGCTTCGAGCTCTACACTGGGTGAGGTCCAATCTCTTCGTGGGAATCAGCGATACCGTAGCAATTGGTCGTGTTCTCTTCTCTGGCGATGTCCCGATCATCCCTCCAGATGAGTTTTGGGTGCCGGCGAAGATGAACCCCATGCCCTGCTCCGTTATCCCCTTCGGAGACATCCACATCTTCATCAACGAAACTGACTCGGGTCCTAGCTCCCAGGAAGTCAGAAACTCATCAAGCCCCGCACGGACCGCCTATGAGCAGGACACGTTCGCGGAAGGATCTAGGCTATACCTCTCTCTGGAGTATGGTGGCTCGGATCAGGAAATTTCATGGCCCACCCAAATCGCCCCTATGCAGGATATAAAGGTGGAAGGACCCACAAATCCGCTTGGCTTCCCCAAGCATTAGAGATGCGCAGGTCACACTTTGTCGGCGTCATCACCATCTTCGATCTGGCCAGATGCATTCAAAGGGATGGAGAACCTCCCCGCGAATACCTTGCTATATGGATTAGGGTGAGGGAAACCCTAGAGGGCGACCATGTCGACGAGCTCGTGTACCACTTCGTGGAAGGGCTCACGCCCAGAACACTCCTCCGGTATACCCTCCGAAGTCGGCAGGCCGCAGGCCCTCTCACCCTTGGTGAGATGGTTGCCATCGTCGACGAATACGCAGACGCCAATGTAGAGGCCATGTCGGCCAATGAAAATGCCAACAATAACGGCCCGCCTCCATCACCCTCAACATCTGCCGTCGACAACACCGAAGCCAACTCCTACTCCATCCTCGACACGCTTTACGCCAACATTTGTATGGATGTAGGTGGCTCGGACGCCAAGTCGGAGGAATACAACGTGGTTATGAGGGAGATCGAGAAGGAGGAATGCACCGAGAAGACCAATGCTTCCCACCAGGTGCTAGTCGCCATTGGGAGCGTGATGGAAGAAGACAGACATGAATGGGAACGTGAGAGAGCTCCGCCCACTCTAGTGGTCACCAGAGCAGCAGCAGCTAAGAAAGCCGCCGAGCCTCCGGCTCTGGCCAAGGCTCTGTCTCCTCCGGTTACACCCCCGCCACCGGCGCAGGAACTTACCACGGCCCCTAGTACGGCCCGACAATTGAATCAGCCGCCAATGCCATCATCGACGTCTGCAGCTGGCTACCCACTAGCCACTCCCGCCGACAAAGCAATCTACGGCGCACTTCTCATTGAACCAATCACCGTCACCCATATCTGGAGCGTTACGAAGCTTGATGAGAAGCGTGCGGAAATCTTGGCGAAGCCCAAGTGCATCACGGAGCAAGGTGCTAAGCTGGACGAAGACATGTCTAAGGCCCAGCAATACATCAAGGCGGCAAGAGCTATGGAGGCCGAATACAAGCAATTATTGTTAAAGCATAAAACAAAGAAGGTATCCGCTCACGTCGTCCAAGATCATGGCATTCGGCGTCCAAGATGACGGGTCTAGGCCCAGAAAATCCACCCCTTACATACATTCAGAGGGGAGGCAGGTCATGCCAACTCCCGCTCTCAACATTGTTGTCGCCAAGACCCTCTTGGAGTAGGACAGGTCGCCAGAAGCAGTTGCTCAGGTGTACGACCTTGTCGCTAAGACATGCAAGCAATAGGAAAAGGTCGCCTCGCAGAGGCTTGAGTCTAACCCAGAGCTTTGCCAGTCAACCCTGAACAGCCGCATAAGGCCAAAATCACCCCGTGACGAAGGATCGCGCACAGGCTCTACAGAGCTAAGACAGAGAGAGGCACACAATAGGACTGACGCTATCCCCATATCCTCCGACCATGGAGAAAAGGCTTGTGATCGTCATTCGCCACCTCCACCACCATATCGACGTCACGAGGAAACAAAGCCGTGGAACCACACAAGCATGCCACCTCCAAAGCAGTCCTAGCCCGACATCATTCTACACGATTAGGGCGAACAACCTCGGCATGCTGAAGAGTGCAGTGGCGATGACGGACGTAGAAGCAAGTCCCACAAGGAACCTCCACGTCCGACAAGTAACCACGACAGGCGTGAGGAGTTGTAGGAGGGGCACAGCAAGAGAACCCACCACCTCCACCGCCACCATGGCCACCTAGCAGCCATGATGGCGGAGGTCACGGTGGATCTCATAGATCACGCCACAATTCCCCTCCCCATGACAGAAAAGGGAAGCAACCAAGGCCATATGATGCACGTACACGGCTAGACAAGATCCAAGAAGCTCGGGAGCTCCCATACCTTGGGCCACATTGTTTTGGACCAGTCATATGGGCCAGAGCCTACACCAAGGGCCTCCGGATAAACAAGACCATCAAGCCCTACAACGGCACCGCCAGGCCAGCAACGTGGTTGCAGGATTACAGCGAAGCGATCCACATCGCAGGGGGAAACCCAATGTCGCCGTCAAGTACCTCCCACTCATGTTGACCGTCACCACTCGGCAACAGATCGACGACTTACCGGAGAAATCAATATGCAATTGGTTGGACATGCATGAAGCATTAACCAAGAATGTCAAGGGTATGTATAAACTGGGCTGCACTATTGGGGACCTACAATGGTGTGTGCAGGAAAAGGATGAAACCTCCCGTGCCTACCTCTCTCGCTGGCTGGATATGAAAAATTTCTGCGTAGGGGTGCACGAACAGACCGCTATGGCCATCTTCATTGATGGTATGTAAAAGGGAACTTTGCTCCAGCATACGTTGAAGCGCAAGCAATAAAACAATGACCTTAATCTCAACGCAATGATCACCATGGCTAGCGAGTTCGCCGCTGCTGATGACAATGCCTGTGGATCGTTGCCGGCGATAGCAATCCCTACCCAGGACAAGAAGAACAACAATAACAAGCAGAAGAATCTGCCTGGAGAGAAGCAAGTAGCCAACATGGTCGCCACAATGTTCACTGGCAGAGGCCATGGCGGACAGCGTGGACATGGTCGGGGAGGTAGCACTGGCCAGCAGAGGAGTGACACTACACCCTCAGCGCCCCGCGTTCCCCGAACGTATGAAGAGTACTGCGATATGCTGTGTTTCATCCATCTCGACGCCAATGGAAATTTCACCCACACCAATCGCTGGTGCAAGTTTGTCAATGATCTCAAGGAGGACCCCGAGTCCGGATACAAGCAAAGTCGAAAAAACAGACCCTGCAGAAAGAGCAAAGGGAAGAAGAAGGAGGAAGAGCCCAAGGAATCAAGTGACATGTACGAGGACGTAGACCCAAAATCGTCCGACAAGGGAGAGGATAAAGGGAAAAATCAATTCGAAAAGAAGGCTCCATGTGACCACACCTTCCTTGGCACCCCAACAGTCCGGGCCCAGAAAACCTCTTTGAGGATACAGATGGCCACTACTAGAAAACAGCTAATCCGTGGCGCACATGTTTTGATCATTCGTGGCGCACTAGGGGTGCGCCACGAGGTACGTGCTACGGGTAAAAGTTAGCCGTGGCGCACTAGGTGGTGCGCCACGAGTATGAAAAGTTAGCCGTGGCGCACTAGGTGTTGTGCGCGACGTGTATGAAAAGTTAGCCGTGGCGCACTAGGTGTTGTGTGCCACGCGTATGAAAAGTTAGCCGTGGCGCACTAGGTGCTATGCGCCATGGGTACAATTTCAAATTTCAAAAAAAAGCAGGATTTGATCTAGATCTAGATCGAGCCGCTGGCCTCCATCGTCGTCGGTGTTGTAGCCTCATCGAAGGAGGTCGCTGATGGAGGTGGTCAGAGGAGGGTGTGGTCAGAGGCTGGTGGAGGAGGAGGGTGCAGTCAAAGGAGGTTGTGTCCGGATGTGCACGGGGCAGGGCGCCGTTAGAGGATGGTCGGCGAGGGTGTAGGTAGAGGTGGTCGGAGGAGGGCGCCGTTGGAGGATGGTCGGAGGGTGCAGCCATAGGTTGTCGGAGGAGGGCGTCGTCAAAGGTGGGTGCAGCCAGAGAGAGGAGAAGGAGAAGTGAGGAGAAGAAGAAGGTAGGAGAGGTGGAGTAGAAGGAGAAGGTGGAGAAGGGAGGAGAAGTGGAGAAGTGGAGAAGGAGAAGTCGTAGTGGAGGAGATAAGGGGTGGGTAGGGAAGATATATATGGAGGGTTAGGTGGTCGGGTGGTGATTCAAATTTCGAATCCCGGCCAACTTACTCGTGGCGCACTAGGGGTGGTGCGCTACAAGTAAGTGGCGTCCTCCATTTTTTTCTACAGGAAAAAACGATATTTTGATCATAACTTTTTACTCTTTTCGAATTTTGAAAATTAAAAAATCTCTAAACTTCATTGCGAGCGGATGCGAAATGTTGTTCTCGTCATTTTGGTATATTAAACGTTTTTTTCAAATTCGTATGCAAAAGTTACGGCTATTTTACCGTGGCATAATCTTTTTTTGCAGAAAAAGTCGAAATTCATGTTTGTTAATTTTCCTACACACTAGACCACATTACCTACATACATGTGAAAGAATTTTATTTTTTGAATTGTTTATCATTTTATTTTATTTTTTGCAAGGCTAAAAAGGCGATCCAAGGGGGGGAATGCGTTGGTGTAGGAAACTTACCTGTGGCCCACTAGGCTAGGGTGCCCTACAGGTAAGTTTGCCTAGCTACACAGCAGGCTGCAACCCACATACCCGTAGCGCACTATGTCAGAGTGCGCTATGACTAAGTTTCACACCCGTAGCACACCGCGCACAAGTGCGCTACGACTAGGTTGTGTGCGGCCACCTATGCCCTAGCCCACAAGTAGCCGTGACGCACCACCCCCATGTGCGCCACGCTTACGGCAGTTAGCCGTAGGGCACCTGTGGACAGTGCGCCACGCCTATTTTACCCGTGGGGCACCATTAGCACGTCCTCCACAGATGTGTGGATTACCTATAGCCGTTTTCCTAGTAGTGGGCTACCCTCCATCTGGTTCCCCAGTACGTCAGGTGGTCGGAAGTTTCAATTACTTGGGATAGGAAGGATTACCCAGAACTCATCCCAATAGAGAACCAGTATGCCATGGTCATTAACCCTTTGATCGATGACACGGAGTTCACCAAGTGCCTCGTGGACAGTGGAAGCAGCATCAACATCATGTACCTGGATACATTGCACAAGATGAACTTGACAGAGATCCAGCTAAGGAAAAGCAACATCGTGTTCAATGGGGTTGTCCCTGGCTGACAAGCAAATTCCCTGTGCTGCATCACCCTTCGGGTCGCTTTTGGCGATGTAAACAATTACCGCCAAGAGCACATGACCTTTGAAGTGGTGCCCTTCAAGAGCATGTACCACGTCATCTTTAGACGTGACATATTCCACTCCTTGCTTGCAAGGCCATGCTTTGTCTACAACAAACTCAAGATTCCCGGACTAAATGGAGTCATCACCGTTGACGGCAGCTTCACCAAGGCACATGAGTGCGAGCTCAGTGAAGCCACCTTCGCCGAAGCAGTCCTCTACTATGAGGAATTCAAGGAGATCCAGAACTAGGACGATACCTCGGAGATGCCGGCTTCGAAGAAGCAGATCATTACTACCGAACCCGCCTTCAAGGCCGCCATCAAGACCAAGCAGGTGGAGCTTGTCGAAGGTGATTCCTCCAAACCACCGCCATTGGCACATACCTGGATCCTAAATAGGAAAGCGCGCTCATCGAGTTCATCCATGAGAATATGGACATCTTTGCCTGGCAACCCGCCGACATGAAAGGTGTACCTACGGAACTGTAGCATCCCAATTGTCTAACAATTATAATGATACTTGCCTAGTATATATTTATATGCTACTTCCTACATATAATTAATCGCATCATCATTATATCATGCTCATATCACCATGCCACATTGCATTTGAGCATCATATAAAACCCCTTTTAATTTGGTTCTTCTTCATATGCCTTTGTCTTATTATTTGTATTTGCCTCTTGGTAAATTGTAGTTGGTTCTTCATATATTGCTTAATCCCCAAATTGATTTGGGGGCATATCTACTCCCTCCGATCCAAAATAATTGACACGGATTTGTCTAGATTCGGATGTATCTAGTACTAAAACATGTCTAGATACATCCGAATCTGGACAAACCAAAGTCAATTAATTTGGATCGGAGGGAGTATTACAATTCCACCATCCATATTGCCAACCTCCCCTTTGTTTCCACCACCCTTCTACCATTCCATTTATATATGAGCCAATGCGTTCTCCCTTGACTTTTATCTCTAGCTCATGTATAGCTGGGAATGGTTCCTTCTTATTCCACATGCTCCCATATATGTTCCATATTGTTTCACAAGATGATTTATGGCAGCCACATGACCGCCTTTGCATGTCATGTGAGTAGAATTTCTCCATAACCTTCCGTATGGTCTTATTTGAATTAAGGCCATGCTTGAATATATTGTGTCCATATGATTTAATAGTGGAACATACACACTAGAAAGGCCACATTCTACTCATGCATGCCCAATATTCCATGTATGCCATGTGTGTTGGAGAGTGTTACATGTTCCAAACTTTGCCCTCTCTCTACTGCTCTCTTTTGGTGTTGTTTTAAAAGCCTCAAGTTCAGACATCGATTACAAACACTTCCCGATGAGTTTGATGCCCCCAATAGAAACTCATTGTAGCCCTTTGTCCCCTCTTAAATCTGCAACAAACCTCACTTGATTCGGAGCTTTGAGCCATTCAGAACCATCATCTGAAATTGGCTCTATATCACTGTCAAAACTGCAGTTTAGTTTTGCCAGTTCGTCAGCGCGTCGTTGTTTTTTTTCCTATGTTCACATCAAGATCACTTCCTCCTCCATCGTTCTCTAGCGTATCTCAGCACATGCTATTAATCTCGACATCAACCTCTTTCTAACGCAGCAAACCGCCCGCAAATCCGAGCTCGGTCGCTCTCAAAATCTTCCGCCGAAGATCAGCAAAGCTAGCTACACTCGCTATCTTTTTTTCAGTTAACAAGGAGCAACGGCGCACAAGGTTCGGCCGAGAGTAGAAGCTGCACTAGCCGCGCGCACCTCTCTCATTGGGACCTGGACCCATCACCGAACCGCCGCAGCTGTTTTGATCAAGACCATTCATGGTCGGGCCGAGATGCTCCTGTTTCTCTTCCCGAGCTGCACGTGCGTGCCCATGCCTTGTGCGTGTTCCCCTCTTCCACCTTTTCCTAGAAATAAAGCAAAGGCAAGGGAGGCCAGGCCAGCCTCAGCCATCCCTCCCCCTCCCATCTTGATCGAGGTCAGGTCGAGCAAGTCTCCCCTCTTCTTCTCCCACAAGCAAAACCCCACCGTGTCCATGTCATCTGCGCCGGTGCACCATGCTCCGCCGTTGGTCGCATGCCTTCGGAGCCCAACCGCCATGTCATGTGGCGTGCAGGGTGCTCCTGGAGCCTTCGGTTTCATGGAGCGAGGAGGAGACGTGGCGGAACAACCACGCCGTCCCCACGCACCCGGCGTTCTGCCGACGCTCCCCGTCGCCCCCGTCGCATCTCCGGCAGGCAAACCGGCATCATCAGCCTCCTCCCGGTGAGTCTCCACGTCGCCCCATATTTCTGTCCATGCCTTGCATCAGCGCCGCCTTGCTGTAGCCGGTGTCGCTCGCTGCTCTCTGTAAATGTAGCGCCGCGCACGTCTCGGTAGCAGCCAGCAACAACAGCCGTTTTTGTGCAGCCTGTTCCCTCATTAATTCCGGTGTATCTAGAGCACCTCAGTCCGAGCCGTTGGTGCAAATGGGTAGCCCTAATTTCCCTCTTCAAAACGACCACCTATACGCCCAAATCCATCAACCATATGTCTCGAAATCATCTCGCAAAACTGAATTCGTCCGTCTCCAGTGTTTACCCACTTCAAAACGTCTCCATATATGCATGTTCCGGTCATCCTTTAGAAAAACTATACACATGAAAGTTGTAGAACCTGCTCCCAGCTACGACTTTGCTTTTTTGGCGTCTCCAAATTCTCGATGGTTTGCTCGCCATCATCCCAGGAAGATTGGTCCAGCTAGCTCGATTTCGCGGATCGAGATTCAGTGCGTGTCGTTTTTTTGCCAAAAACCCCAGGCAAGTTCCGGTTGATCAAAAACCAGAGCCTGATCCCTGCCACTTGTCACACCCTTGCGGTCGCACGCGCAGTGGACCCTCCGCACACCGCAGCCCACCTATCAGTGCCTCTGGATGGAAGCCCCTGCGGTATAAAAAGTTCCTAGGGTTTATCTAATAAAAATAAATTCCAGAAAATGTTTAAACTTAAGTAAATTCATATAAATTTAAATAACTCGAATTTGATAAAATTTCTAAAAAAAATGTGTTTCAAATTAAAACATGAACTCGAACTTATATTCAGTTTTGACCAGAGTCAACCCTAACTAGTCAAACCTGTACGTTTGACCCGTTTTGAATTTTTTGCATTAAATAATAATTTAAATTCATAAATTCAAATTGTCCATATGATATATGTTTTCTGATCAGAAAAATGCCAGGAATTCAAATATGCTATCCAAAATAATTTTTGAGCAAAATAAATTTCGAAATTATTAAAATGTTAATTAATGTCTTTATCTTAAATAATTCATAACTTTAATTTCGTAATTCTAAATTTGACAAATAATATGTCTAAATCGATTAGCACGACGAGTCTGTTCTGGTTATGTATTCCATGATATAAACTGAAGTATTAAGTATACATCAATGTTTATAGGAGCAAAACATGACTAAAAAGTTAATTAAATGCTTCGTTCTTGTACCCCACACCTCACCCATGCCATGATATGATATGCCATATAAATTATGCATCATTCCATCATGGCATACGTGTTTGTTTGTTGCATATTATTTATATGATTGTGCAATGTATTTATTTCGGCCCGTTGTATGTTTGGTTTTTATCCGGAAAGAGACCGAGCAAGGAGAATGCCAGGAGCCTCATGAGTATTACCCGGGTCCTTCCTATTCGGCAACAGAACTTTCAGGCAAGCAATTCCCCATGCTTGTATACATATAGTACCTATGCTTCTATCTTACTCTTGCATTATTGAGTCGCGATTGCATTAACTTGAATCCCAAGTATTGCATAGCCTTTACTTTTAAACCCCACCGAAGCTTGTACCTCCATCCCATGAACCATTACTATAGGAGTTGTTTGAGCCATGCGAGTCGTAGAATTGTATGTGTAGGGTTTGTGCGAGTCTTTGGATAATGAGGTACCTAAACAACTTAATTTGAGTAGAGAACTAATGAAAGAGGCATCAGTGAGCATTATCTGCTATTTGGTTCTTTAAGCTCACTTGTGTCCCGTTGGACCCCAAGTACTTGATTCCTGTTCCTTGACTATTCGCACTATCCACATATGGGAGACCCTATGAATCTCCCTTTGCCTGAGCTTGATTCGCACTTTATTTCTTGGGGCCACAAAGTAGTTTGGGGATTTATTACTATTCTGTACTTATGCCATGCCTTACTGCTTTATTTATAATTGCGCGTGGAGCGTCTGTACTGTTTAGGAACCCCGTGCCATGTTTCCACTGTATCGACAAGCCCAGTCACACTTTCGGGTTCCCAGTCGTTTACAACCATCGTCACACACCTTGGGTCTGTCGCGGAGTTGACCAACTTCGTAGAGGGTAGCTTATTAGGGGTGGGCCCCTGAAATGATTTATGAATCATGTGAATGCTTTGTCGTGAGGCCTCGTTGTGTTTTATTTGATTCTTCCCGAGGTTTATCGTGTGTTTGTTGCTATTTGTGCACCCCTGCAGGGTACATCTTTCTGAAAGCCGTGTCCGCGGTTATGGACGACTTGGAGCACAGTTTCTCGATCATAGACAAGCATAACTAAAGTACCGCCTTTAATATGACTAAGACATGACTAGTAATTAGTACAACACTCATGAAATGGTTAATAAAATTGCTAACTGATTAGTTATTCTTCTGCCTTCTTGTCGGTAAGGGAGAAGGAGGACGAGCGAGGTTATTTATGTTGCTTATGTAACTGTTGCTATTAATTAATGGGCGTCCGTCCATCTCTAGTTGGGCGGATGCGTAGCCTGTCTCTATAGCTCTTTGTAGATATTATATTTCGCTGCAATTGCGTCAACCCAGGTTGTTCCCTTTAGATGCATTAAGACTTGCTGAGTACCCCTAGGGTCTCGCACGATAAATATTTGGTTTAGATGGACAGGTATACTCCTACGAAGGCTACTGGGTCGAAGATACGGATGATGGTGGCAACGATTATCCGGTGTAGAGATTCCGGGGATGTAGACCCGTGAGATCTGTGGGCGGGATGTGCTTATTTTATAGGCATCTTATGCCGATTTGCTTCTTATTCGTACTCGGATCTTGTTTTCCGCTTCCGCTTGATACTCTGATGTGTGATGTATGAGGAGATATCCTGAACTATTATATCTATCTAGGATATTTGTATCTTGCCATATGGCGCTGAATATCTCTATTTCTATTGTTTCTTGATGGTGTGACTTTGAGGTCTATTGTAAGTCGCAGACATACATGCTCATTTGTGTATGCCGTGGTCAAGTTACTTCTCGCTTACGCCGCTCTCTCTTGTCCTGATGTTCTTGAAAGTGGATAAGGGGTTGGCCGGTACCATGCCCTGCTCCGCTTCGACGGGGCTGCACATGGGTGGCCTTGGTACTCCGCAGTAGAATCCCTTGTCCACTTTCGGTTCGTCTAGGCTTGAACTTACAGCGTAATGTCTGAGGTATTACAATTGGTATCAGAGCCATTCTGCCCTTCAGGGTCTCATCCAAGATGGTCGTTGTCAGTCTAGAAAATATTTTGGTAGCTATGTATACTAGGGAAAAACTAAACGTGAGAGTAGGACTGCTTCTATTTTTCTTTTTACCCACTCACCCACCCTTTTCTGGTAAGGAAGTGTAACGTTTGTCTATCCTCTTCTAAAAATTCAAACTAGGATTCACGTGTTTGGGGTTTCTGTAGTACCATAGGATGTGTGTGTAATTCTTTGTCTATCTGTTGCATCCACCTTGTGGTCGCAATCTTCCTATGGTTATGAACTGTTGGTACATTGCATACCGATAGGCTTATTGTAACCGACGTGATCTACCCGACTCTTTGTAAACCGGTGCGATATGTCTTACTCTTTGTTAACAGACGCAATCTTGTTAAGGGTGTTCACTCTTCAGTATTCTTTCACAAAATGTGAAGTTGCTAATATCTATCTGTTAAGTTGTTTTTCGCATCTGTTGGTATTTTAATGCCAAAAAGTGCGGAATTTTTTTCTTTGATACAGCTGTGTTTCCACTCCTTTTTCAGTGGTCTGTGATACAATGTACATCCTCTTTATCGGCATGTCCAAGATAGCTCGATCGTTTGCTACGGACGCTTCAATCTAGAGTTTTCACTTCATCTTCAAATTATTTTGGGCTAAATACATAACGTGCATCGATCTGATGCTTATGATTGTAATTTGGTCCTCGGTATTGCTATATGACGCTTATCATGAGTGCAATATGGTCAATGATATCAATCTAATCCTCCAAATGATGGTGGTTATTCTCTTGTGATTTTGAGTAATACCGTGTTCATTTATGTATCATATTCAAGTATCTTTGGAAAATCCAAAGATTTCCGAAGGCACTATGGTGGATTACGATCCGTTATCATGCTTCACATCTTTTTGAACTCCATATCTGCAAGGTTCTCTTTGATACAGGAGGATCTCATCCTTTCATCTCTGATAGCTTTGTGTAAATGCATAAGTTATCATCGCTTCTTTGTCCAACATCTCTTTATCTTTGCAACCAGTGATCCAATCGTCTATGTGAATAAGTCGGCATCTTTTCTCATCTGAAGGGCCAGATAAATAATTCTTCCAATTCATGTCTCTAGCATTCCTTGGTTTCTCTCCTCCTTTGTGAACTTGGTATTCTTGGAACGTCTCGATAATTATTGGTGGTATATCTTGATGATATGCTTGCCTATTCTATATCAATGGAAGAACATGGAAGATCATATGTGTCTTTTCTCTCAAGCTTCGTGAACATCGCCTATGTGCAAAGTTCTCAAAGTGTAAGTTATGACTTTTTGAAGTCACCTATCTCGACCACATCCTTCTGCTAAACACATCGCTGCATTTAAGAAATCAGCAAGCCTATTGTTAAATCCATCTTACAGATTCTAATCAACTCCGGACCTTATCCTTGTTTTGACAAGTAATTCCTCGCTGCTTTGTTAAAGACTTCCTCAAGGTGGCTAAATCCCTCTCAGATATCCTCAAGAAGGACGATAAATCCTTTTGGTCATCCGCTCAGCAAGAAATCTTTTGAAAACCTCTCGCTTTATCTTCTATCCTCAATCCGCCGGATGCCGTGAAGATTTTTCAAATCCTTTGCAATTCTTCTGTTCAAGTTGGTGCTATCTTTTTCTTGGTCTGTTGAATCTTGCAGCGGTTCTCTGTGATCTCCATTCATATTTTTTTCCGATGGCTTGGTACTTTTGACACGACGACAACATCATCATATTCATCTACTTTGGACCCGACGAAGTGTTTGCATCACCTCCTTGTTTTCTTACGGAGCTTCATGAATTCTGCTTGTCAAGTTCTTCGGAATATTTTTGGGAGTTAGGTTGCATGATTTTCCTATTCATGTATGGAGTAATGCTTTGGGTGTGGAATGGAGTCATGACCATACCACTACTCTTATCATTTGCTCTTGTACATTGAATTGGTGGATTAATGCGATTTCACACATTCCATGAAAGTTAGAAGTGGCCTTTATCCTTTGAGACTTTTACTTCCGTCCTTGTTTTTCTAGAGTGTTCTCTCAAGAATGTAATCAATAATCTCTTTTTGGTGGTCTTGTCTATTTTAAGATGGATCAAAATCTTTAATGATCTGGTGGATGCAAATGCAAAATCTTCTCCGCCCTCTTCTTTTGACCGGAGCTCATCATCGTCAGACAAGATATCTCTAACTTCCATTTTCAATTTTTTTGATCTTGGTAAACCCATTTATGGTTGATGCCATCAATCACAAAATCTATTACAATAACCTCATGGTTAAGGGAAGAAATAAGCATCTCTACAATAACCTCCAGATCTGCAATAATTCAACTTCTTTTCAAGATTCCACCATAAACATGGGTCACCGCCTTCTCTTGAAGATATTTCCGCGCACCTCAATTGCATGATCCTTTAGTTCTTACTGGCGCAAGAAAAATATAATCCAAGAATTCCTTATTCTAATCTACTCTCATTGTTCTCAAGAACTCTATTGTTTGAAGGCAATATTGTTTTCCAAACTTCATTTCATAAATCCGAGGGAAGAAATGATGTTATTTTCATAGTGGTTGATAACTCCTCCAAAGTTGATCTTTTCTTCCGATGAAACAAACGTTCACATTCACGTGCATCTGTTGACCTTTAATCCTAATGGTATGTCTCTTCTTATCGACGATACATCGTCCTTTCTAATTCTTTCAAGAAGTGGTTCTTTTCTTTTATCGTGTTTCTTAAGGGCACCGGAGCTATGTTCATCATATCCTTCTCGTCTCACAACAATTCTCCGGGTTCTTCAAATCCTTGTTTTCAAACTGCAAAACGGAAGACTCGCAACAAGTCTATCCAGTTTTGCAAGGTGTAGTGGTCGCACCATTCCGTTGTTCATCAACTTTGGAACGTGAGGATCACCTTCCTTCCAAGCACCCGCCACTCCTTGTGTCTTTTTCTTTTTCCTAGGAATCTCGAGGCGATATTATTGTTTAGTTGGGGAGAGTTTTAGCATCCCAATTGTCTAACAATTATAATGCTACTTGCATAGTCTATATATATGCTACTTCCTACATATAATTAATCGCATCATCGTTATAACATGCTCATGTCACCATGCCACGTTGCATTTGAGCATCATATAAAACCCCTTTTAATTTGGTTCTTCTTCATATGCATTTGTCTTATTATTTGTATTTCCCTCTTGGTAAATTGTAGTTGGTTCTTGATATATTGCTTGATGCCCAAGTTAATTTGGGGGCATATCTATTACAATTCCATCATCCACATTGCCAACTTCCCCTTTGTTTCCACCACCCTTCTACAATTCCATTTATATATGAGCCATTGCGTTCTCCCTTGACTTTTATCTCTAGCTCATGTATAGCTAGGAATGGTTCCTTCTTATTCCACATGCTCCCATATATGTTCCATATTGTTTTCACAAGATGATTTATGGCAGCCACATGACCGCCTTTGCATGTCATGTGAGTAGAATTCCTCCATAACCTTCCATATGGTCTTATTTGAATTAAGACCATGCTTCAATATATTGTGTCCATATGATTTAATAGTGGAACATACACACTAGAAAGACCACATTCTACTCATGCATGCCCATTATTCCATGTATGCCATGTGTGTTGGAGAGTGTTACACGTTCCAAACTTTGCCCTCTCTCTACTTCTCTCTTTTGGTGTTGTTTTAAAACCCTCAAGTTCAGAACTCGATTACAAACACTTCCCGGCGAGTTTGATGCCCCCAACAGAAACTCATTGTAGCCCTTTGTCCCCTCTTAAATCTGCAACAAACCTCACTTGATTCAGAGCTTTGAGCCATTCGGAATCATCATCTGAAATCGGTTCTATATCACTATCAAAACTGCAGTTCAGTTTTGCCAGCTCGTCAGCGCGTCGTTGTTTTTTCCCTTTGTTCACATCAAGATCACTTCCTCCTCCATTTTTCTCTGGCGTATCTCAGCACATGCTATTAATCTTGGCATAAACCTCTTTCTAACGCAGCAAACCGCCCGCAAATCCAAGCTCGGTCGCTCTCAAAATCTACCGCCAAAGATCAGCAAAGCTAGCTACACTCGCTGTCTTTTTTTCAGTTAACAAGCAGCAGCAGCGCACAAGGTTCTACCGAGAGAAGCAGCTGCACCAGCCACGCGTACCTCTCTCACTAGCACCTGGAGCTAGCACCAAACCGCCGCAGCTGTTTCGATCAAGACCAGTCGTGGCCGCACCGAGATGCTCCTATTTCTCTTCCTGAGCTGCGCGTGCGTGCCCATGCCTTGTGCGTGTTCCCCTCTTCCACCTTTTTCCTGGAAATAAAGCAGAGGCAAGGGAGGCCAAGCCAGCCTCGGCCATCCCTCCCCCTCCCATATGGATCGAGGTCAGGTCGAGCAAGTCTCCCCTCTTTTCTCCCACAAGCAAAACCCCACCGTATCCATGCCATCTGCGTCGGTGCACCGTGCTCCTGGGGCATGGAGGGTGCTCCTGGAGCCTCCCGTTTCATGGAGCGAGGAGGAGACGTGGCGGAACAACCACGCCATCCCCACACACCCGGCGTTCTGCCGACACTCGCCGTCGCCCCCGCCGCATCTCCAGCAGGCAATCTACCGTCATCAGCCCCCTCCCGGTGAGCCTCCACGTTGCCCCATCTTTCTGTCCACGCCTTGCATCGGCGCCGCCTCATTGCAGCTGGTGTTGCTCGCCGCTCTCTGTACATGTCGCGCTGTGCACGTCTTGGTAGCAGCCAGCAACAGCAGCGCGCGCAAAAGCAGCTTCCGTTTTCATGCAGCTTGTTCCCTCATTAATTTCGGTGTATCTAGACCACCTCAGTCTGAACCATTGGTGCTAATGGGTAGCCCTAACTTCCCTCTTTAAAACGACTACCTATACGCCCAAATCCATCAACCATATCTCTCGAAATCATCTCGCAAAACTCTGAAGAAAACGTCCGTCAATCTGTTAAAACTGAATTCGTCCGCTAGTCGAAGTCCAGTGTTTACCCACTTCAAAACGTCTCCATATATGCATGTTCCGGTCACCTTTAGAAAAACTATAAACATGAAAGTTGTAGATCCTGCTCCCAGCTACGACTTTGCTTTTTACGGCGTCTCCAAATTCTCGATGGTTTGGTCGCCATCGTCCTAGGAAGATTGGTCCAGCTAGCTCGATTTCACGGATCGAGATTCAGTTCGTGTCGTTTTTTGCAAAAAGCCCCAGGCAAGTTCCAATTGATCAAAAACCAGCCCCCGATCCTTGCCACTTGTCACACCCTCGCGGCCACACCGCAGTGGACCCTCCGCACCCGGCAGCCCACCTATCAGTGCCTCTGGCTGGAAGCCCCCGCGGTATAAAAAGTGCAAAGGGTTTATCTAATAAAAATAAATTCTAGAAAATGTTTAAACTTAAGTAAATTCATATAAATTTAAATATCAAGAATTTGATAAAATTTCTAAAACGAAAAGTGTTTCAAATTTAAACATGAACTCAAACTTATATTCAATTGACCAGAGTCAACCCTAACTAGTCAAACCTGTAACGTTTGACCCGATTTGATTTTTTGCATTAAATAATATTTTAAATTCATAAATTTAATTTGTGCATATGATATATGTTTTCTGATCAGAAAAATGCCAGGAATTCAAATATGCTATCCAAAATAATTTTTGAGCAAAATAAAATTTGAAATTATTAAAATGTCAATTAGTGTCTTTAACTTAAATAATTCATAACTTTAATTATGTAATTCTAAATTTGACAAATAATAGTCGAAGTCGATCAGCAGGACGAGCCCATTCTGGTTATGTATTCTATCATATGAACTGAAGCATACATCATATAAATATTAAGTATACATCAATTAAGTATACATCATATAAACTTAATAAAATGCTTCATTCTTGTACCCCATGCCTCACCCATGCCATGATATGCTATGCCAGGTAAATTATGCATCATTCCATCATGGCATACTTGTTTGCTTGTTGCATATGATTTATATGATTGTGCAATGTATTTATTTCGGCCCCATGTGTGTTTGGTTTTTATCCAGAAATACACCGAGCAAGGAGAATGCTAGGAGCCTCATGAGTATTACCCGGGTCCTTCCTATTCGGCAACAAAACTTTTAGGCAAGCCCATGCTTGCATATATATAGTACCTATGATTCTATCTTACTCTTGCATCATTGAGTCGCGATTGCATTAACTTGAATCCCAAGTATTGCATAGCCTTTACTTTTAAACCCCACGAAAGCTTGTACCTCCATTCCATGAGCCATTACTGCAGGAGTTGTTTGAGTCATGCGAGTCGTAGAATTGCATGTCTAGGGTTTGTGCGAGTCTTTGGATAATGAGGTACCTAAACAACTTAATTTGAGTGGAGAACTAATGAAAGAGGCATCAGTGAACAGTATCTTCTATTTGTTTCTTTAAGCTCACATGTGTCCTGTAGGACCCTGAGTACTTGATTCTTGTTCCTTGACTATTCGCACTATCTATATACGGGAGACCCAATGAATCTCCCTTTGCCCGAGCTTGATTTGCACTTTATTTCTTGGGGCCACAAAGTTGTTTGGGGATTTATTACTATTCTGTACTAATGCCATGCCTTACTGCTTTATTTATGATTGCGCGTGGAGCGCCTGTACTGTTTAGGAACCCCGTGCCATGTTTCCGCTGTATCGACAAGCCAGTCACACTTTCTGGTTTCTAGTCGTTTACAGCCGTCGCCACACAGGGTTCATCGTGGAGCCGGCCGACTTCGTAGCGGGTAGCTTATTGGGGGTGGCCCCCTAAAATGATTTATGAATCCTCTGAATGCTTTGTCGTGAGGCTTCGTTGCGTTTTATTTGGTTCTTCCCGAGGTTGATCGTGTGTGTGTTGCTATTTGTGCACCCCTGTAGGGGAAATCTTTATGAAAGCCGTGTCCGCGGTTATGGGCAACTTGGAGCACAGTCTCTCTATCATAGACAAGCATAACTAAAGTATCGCCTTTAATATGACTAAGACATGACTAGTAATTAGTACAACACTCATGGAATGGTTAATAAAATTGCTAACGGATGGGTTGTTCTTCCGCCTTCTCGTCGGTAAGTGAGAAGGAGGACGAGCAAGGATATTTATGTTGCTTATGTAACTGTTGCTATTAATTAACGGGCGTCCGTCCATCTCTAGTTGGGCGGATGCGTAGCCTATCTCTATAGCTCTTTGTAGATATTATATTTCGCTGCAATTGCGTCAACCCAAGTTGTTCCCTTTAGATGCATTAAGACTTGCAGAGTACCCCTAGGGTCTCACACGATAAATATTTGGTTTAGATGGACAGGTACACTCCTAGGAAGGCAGCTGGGTCGAAGAGACGGATGATGGTGGCAACGACTATCCGGTGTAGAGATTCCGAGGATGGAGATCCGTGAGATCTATGGGCAGGATGTGCTTATTTTATAGGCATGTTATGACGATTTGCTTCTTATCCGTACTGGGATCTTGTTTTCCGCTTCCGCTTGATACTATGATGTATGATGTATGAGGAGATATCTTAAACTATTATATCTATCTAGGATATTTGTATCTTGCCGTATGGCGTTGAATATCTTCGTTTCTATTATTTCTAGATGGTGTGACTATGATGTCTATTGTAATTTGCAGGCATACATGCTCATTTGTGTATGTAGTGGTCGCGTTACCTGTCGCTTACGCCGCTCGCTCTTGTCCTGATGTTCTTGAAAGTGGATAAGGGGTAGGCCGGTACCGTGCCCTGCTCCGCTTCAACGGGGCTGCACGTGGGTGGCCTTGGGCTTCCGCAGTAGAATCCCTTGTCTACTTTTGGTTCGTCTAGGCTTGAAGTTAGAGCGTAATGTATGAGGTATTACAGGAACTTGTCGAGGACAGCTTGAATATTGATCCTAATAACAAACCGGTGAAACAACCTCTACGACGCTTTGGTGATGAAAGACGAAGGGCTATATGCAAAGAAATAGCTAGGTTACTTAAGGATGGCTTTATCCGAGAAGTTATTCACACCCGATGGGTGGCAAATCCTATACTTGTCCCCAAAAAGGGAACCAATGAATTAAGAATGTGTGTTGATTACACTGGCTTGAACAAAGTGTGTCTGAAGAATCCGTTTGTTTTGCCTCGCATTGACCAAGTCATTGATTCGACGGCTGGCTCGGAACTTCTGTGTTTTATCGATGCTTATTCAGGATACCACCAAATCCGGATGCGAAAGTCGGACCAATTGGCCACTTCGTTCACCACACCCTACGACACATATTGCTACATCATGATGCCCTTTGGGTTGAAAAATGCTGGTGCTATGTACCAGCGGACAATGCAACATTGCCCACACGACCAAATAGGTCGCAACGTACACGCTTATGTGGATGACATCACGGTAATGTCAAAGAAATCAAATAATCTTATCGCTGACTTGCAGGAAACCTTCGACAATATCCGGAAATACAACATGATGTTGAACCCAACAAAGTGTGTCTTCGGGGTACCATCCGGCAAACTATTGGGCTCCATCATTTTGCATCACAGAATCAAGGTGAACCTGGGGAGAATCAAGGCCATCCTCGACATCAAACGCCCGACATGCCTGAAGGACATACAAAGGCTCACAGGCTGCGTTGCAGCAGTAAGCCGGTTCATCAGCCGACTTAGTGAGAAGGCTATGCCGCTCTACAAGTTGCTCAAGAAGGCGGACAAATTCACATGGACGGACGAAGCTGACGCAGCACTTCAGGAGTTGAAGAGAATACTCTCCTCCCCACCTATACTTGCACCACCGGTACCAAGGGAGCCTATGTTAGTGTACATGGTGGCAACCAACCGAGTAATCAACATTGTCATCATGGTGGGGCGCAAGGAACCAACACATGTATACGGAGTTCAGCGGCCCATTTGCTATGTAAGCGAGCTCTTGACGGAATCCAAGCAGCGTTACCCGCACTACCAGAAGATAGCTTATGGAGTTTTCCTTGCTTCACGTAAGCTAAGGCATTATTTCCAGGAGCACCCCATCACAGTAGTGAGCAAAGCTCCACTGTCCGACATCATCAACAACATCGACGCTACAGGGAGAGTGGCAAAGTGGGGCATTGAACTTGCCGCCTTCAACATCACCTACAAGCGACGCGACGCTATCAAATCACAAGCATTGGCGGATTTTCTTGCAGATTGGACAGAACTGTCAGAAGACACTCATGTACCAGAGCCAGAGTATTGGGTCATGCACTTTGACGGATCGAAGTTACTCAATGGCTCGGGGGATAGCGTATTATTGCAATCGCCAAGAGGAGAGAAGTTGCAATACGTTCTACAGATCCACTTCAACGCTACAAATAACATGGCAAAGTATGAGGCCCTCATGTACGGACTTCGCGTAGAAAGGATATTGGCATCAAGCCCATACTTTGTTGTGGAGATTCCGACTTGGTTGCCCAGCAAGTAGCTGGCACCTGGAACGCGCGGAACCCTATGATGGCGGCATATCGAGACGAAGTAGACGAAATAGCCAAGTGATTCGACGGCTACAAAGTCAAGTACGTCAAAAGGGAGGATAATAAGGCGGCAGATCTGCTGTCAAAGCTTAGATCAGCTCATCGACCAATTCTGCTAGGCATTTTCCTATAGCATTTATGGACCCCATCCGAGAAGGGAGAGGACCCCGACAACCCGGATAGAGTGGACTCATTTGTTAACACAGTAACATTAACCTCTCTGGCTTGGACGCAGCCGTTCATGGATTATATACAAGACGGAACTTTGCCCACCGACGAAGTTGAAAGCCGGCAAATAGTACGCAGAGAAAAAGTCTACGTCATCATTGACGGCCATCTATACAAAAGAAGTACCACAGGAGTTTTCCTACGGTGCGTCTCCCAACAGTAAGTTATTGAAATCCTTAGAGAAATACATCTTGGAGATTGCGGGCATCACGCTGCTCCCGATTGTTGGTGGCCAAGGCCATCCGACAAGGATTCTACTGGATAACTGCCAAGGAGAACGCTGACAAGTTGGTACAAACATGCCTTGGGTGTCAGTTTTATGAAAGACAACCAAGTGTTCCAGCTGAAGAATTGCAAACAATACCAATAACTTGGACATTTGCAGTCTGGGGGCTGGACATTGTGGGACCTTTGCATACAACACCCTATGGATTCACACACTTGCTAGTAGTAGTGGAAAAACTCACAAAATGGATTGAAGCTAAACCCATTAGAAAGCTTGATGGGGCAACATCCCTAAAGTTTGTCCGGGATCTAGTGGCGAGATTTGGTCTCCCACATAGCATCATCACCGACAATTGTAGAAATTTATCTCTCGAAGAAGTTGAGGAGTACTGTCATGAGAAAGGCATCTGCCTTGACCTAGCATATGTGGCACATCCACAGTCAAATGGGCAAGTTCAAAGGGCCAATGGACTAATTCTGCATGGAATCAAGCCACGCTTAGAGGCACCGCTACATAGAGCATCTATAGCCTGGGCGGAGGAACTACCATCTGTCTTGTGGACTTTACGAACAACACCCACCAGATCCACCAGCTTGACTCCTTTCTTCATGATGGAGCAGAAGCAGTTCTCCCATCCGACATCCTCCATGACGCACCAAGAGTTTCCACCTACAAGGAGGAGGATATTGAAAAATCCAGACGAATATCTATGGACCTACTTGAAGAAGAGCACGTCCTGGCATGCCATAGATCTACCGTCTACCAGCAGAAGCTGCACGGCTACCATAGTCGTCGTGTAAAACATCGCTCATTTAACGAACGGGATTTAGTGCTTAGACTCCAGCAGGAGAAATCACACAAATTATCTCCGCCTTGGGAAGGACAGTTTGTCATAAGAAAAGCATTGCTCAATGGTTCCTATTACCTCGTCGATATTCGTGAGTTGAAAGATAGGCCAAAAAATCACAAGGATAAGCAACGTGACTCTAATGATTATTACCCGAAGACAGATCAGCCATGGAAGATAGCACAGCTATGTCCCTTTTACACTTAGCACATTTACATTATGTAATATGTTTCTTATATGATCAATGAAACAAAGCATTTGGTTCACTCATATTCTCTGAGTCTTTTACCTCCTTTAGTTGTTCATTTTGATCATACAAACCCTTTATGCGCAAGGTTGCATTTTCCCTTGTGAAAATTCCTCCTACGGGCAGTAGCTTAAGTTTTCTAGTCTACACGTTTTCTGAAGTTTTTATGTGGATTCTGGAGTAGTGACTTTTCGGCACTCAAAGCCGGCGATTTTGTTCTTAGGTTCTTGACGGTGCTATGAAGCATCATCTCCTGAGAGCATAGTTCTGTGCTACGAGTCTTCCATCTCACGAAAGGTCAAGCATACGAACCAGAATAATGGATAAGCCAACACTTGCTTAAAAAATATATACACATGCTGGAAACATATAAGTTGTAGGAAGCTTGAATACAAGTTTTTCCGCCTTGGACAAACATAAGTTTTTTCCGCATACATTTTGCAGAGATACATTTAATACAGACATTGTTTTTCATGGCTCTGCTGCAGGGGAGCTTCGTGGTGGCATCATCAGGAGAACTAGGTCGAGAGAGCTCGTCAAACTCTGAAGGAGATGGGCTAGACTCAGAAGAGGCCATATCATCATCCAGGATCTTGGCAGGGACGAAGACATTAGCCTTGACCATCTTGGCAACCCTGGTATTGAAGCCGGCAAGAGAGTTCCAAATAGCATCGCTATCGATCTCTTGTCCTTCCTCGTCCAACTTGGGCATGCCGGAGGTCACCAAGTCGATGTCGGCATTGTCATAGTGATCCTTGACCAAGGATAGGGTCATCCTAGCACTAGTCCAGATGCAGGAGGCTTTACAGTCTTTGATTTTCTCGGGGGCTCGGCGCAGGATTTCCGCATACTTGGTTGTTGAGTCTGCCTCCTTGATGCTGATGCCCAGAGGTTGAGCTATCTCCTTGGCTTGGGCGATGGCGGTGCTGACGAAGTTGTCGGCAAGAATCATGTGTTCCTTGGGACTTGGATCACCCTCACCCAGATTGGCTAAGCCAATAGGAGTTGTGCTTTGCACAAACATACAAGGACCATGAGTATAAATAAGTCAAATGGTTGTCCAACTTACAGAAAAATACCAAGACGGAGAAATGTTACCAAAGATGCTCGTTTCCGCTTGCATGGACATCTCCGCCAAGTCATCGCGCTCCTTCTGGACTAACTTGAACATCTCAAGACTCCTAGCATTCTGCTCTTTGACAGCTTGGTTCTAGTCTTTGAGCTGGGCAAGCTCATCCTTCAGGCGCTGCATCTCGACGGTCGCAAAATCTTGCATAGCCTTCATCATCGCCTCATGGCCCTTAACGGCCTCGGCTAGGTCCTTCTTCAGAATCTTGTTTTCATCATCGAGCTCCTAGATATGCTTGGATTGCTCGACGATGCTCTTGGCCTTGGCAATGGCTTCTGTGAGACGGAAATCAGAAAGTGCTATCAAAAGACGGAAGAAATAATTCAATGAGAAAAGCAAGGAGCTATCATAGGAAATGGACTCTGGCTGTTTTTGATCTGCTCCTTCAGGAATTTGGTTTTACCCTGTTCAAGGTCCATCTCCTTCCGAAGAGGACCAAACCTCTCATTAGCGGCTATCCTCCATTTCTTCTCATTCTGCAGAACATGTAAACATGCTTAGTTTCTCTAGAGCATCTAGTCGGAACTATGCAATTTCAACTAAATGCTCGGGGGCTACAGTACATGATTTTAAAGTAAACTAGTTTCTCTAGAGCATCTAGTCAGAACTTTGCAGTTTCAACTAAACGCTCGGGGGCTACACAGACAAGTTCTGCACTTAGTTCTTTGGAGCACTCATTCCAATAACTATTGGATTATCCGCCTAAGGGCTTGGCGACTACAGTGGGATATACTACACAAAGTAAAGAAAGTGAAGTTCAAAAAACTTACAAAGGCAATGATCTTGAGATTGTTGGCCAGATGAGCGTAGGAATCATGGATGGTCCGGGCATTCTTGTAGATTGCGTCAGCCTGCTTGATGAGGTCATCCTGGGTCAATGTCAAAGGAGTCACAGCCAATGGAGAGGTCGAAGCCGGAGGCATCGATGAAGCCCTAGCTGCCTCCTGCACTTTCAAAGAAGATGATGGCTCGGAGGCTCCCGCCTCAATCGTTGCTTCCACGTCCACCTCTTCCACCACTTCCTTCCCCTTCTCGGTGGCATCCTTAGCTGGAGCTTCAGCCACTTTAGAGGAGGTGCTCTCCTTCATCGCTAGACCACTCGAAGCAACGTCTGCCTCGACAGAGCCTGAGACATCAAGGATTGGATTGATATATGTCTCCATGGTGGAGGTCTCAGGGATGACGGGGGATGATGGCCCAGTGGGACCAGAAGAGGGTTTGGTTGCAAGAGCAGGGGAGCGGTGGCGGGAGAGTGCTTGGCAGACGGACCCTTCGTCGGCATATCACGAATGTTTTTTGACCCTCCAACATTTTTGGAGGATCACTTCAAACTAACACTGGCTTTCCTCCTGAAACGTACAAAGTATAAGTACAAGAGTTGAAAAAAGTTGTGAGCTGGAAAAAACAAGCCGGAGAATGAAAGTACTTACTCCACGGCAGGAGCATTGGTGAGGGGAATGTCGATGGACTTCTTCTTCTTCTCCGCCCCTAAGGCGGCAGTGGAACGTTTGGAGGCTCCACTCTCCGATTTCTTCTTCTTGGCCTCGGCAGCAGCGTTAGAGGTGGAGCTCTTCCATTTTCGCCCTGTCGGAGCTGGCTAATCCTTGGGGGCATCGTTGTCGGACAGCACCTGGATATCCTTCAGCTTTGGATCGTAGACCTGGGAGGCCATTTGATCTGCCGCCAAGGTTGCTAGCTGGGATACAAAGGAGTGTTAGACGAACAACTTCAAAGTTGGAAAACCTCAGAGTATATAACGAGCAACAAAGGAAATAGTAGCTACCTCTGGGCACTTGCCGCACTCGAACATGTCGAAGGTGATCTTGAAGCCATGCTTCTTGTCCTTCACCTTGACGATGTCCTTGAGCCGGAGCTTGATGGAGTCACTAGAGAAGTTATCCCGTGAAATTCGCATGGGATCCCTCCTGTCTTGGTTATACTTGCACATCAGCTCAACATGGTGCTGCAGAGGCTAGATCCGTCTAACATACCAGCACATGGCAAGGTCCAAGTCCGTCAGACCTCCATCTACGAGCCATTCGATCCGCCTTATGGAATAATTGGCTTCATCGTCAGAAGGAAGAGAGGCCGGGGTCCGCCATGCGGGCACTTCGGTGGCAGCTCCATCGACGAAGTCAGGGTAGGTCTCAAGACGGTCTGGCAGAGGGACATCTGGCCCATACAAATACGCGCACTGCCAGTTCTTGCAAGACTTGTGCCCTACGATGTTGTAATGCCCCAGTTTTAGTTAATCTTAATTAGGGCTTTGTTTGTGCACTCATGAGCATCATCCCTTAAAATGCATGCAAATAAAATAAAACAAAACCCTAAAACCCTAATCCTTCCCTCTCTTTGAAAGCCTTCCAAATGGTTTTTGTATTTTGAAAATTATCAAAATGCATGGAGCCCAAATGGATTAAGAGGGCCCCATAATGTTTTTAATATTTACAAATGTTCTAGTATTTTTGGAATGAGGCAAAACAAATTTGAAATTAAATACAAAAGAGAAACTAGAGAAAAACTAATGGAAAATGTTTTCAGAAATAAAAAACAGAGCCAGCCGCCAACAGGCCGGCCCGGCACCCTCTCCCCTCCTCTCCATGCCGCTCAGAGCAGCCACTAGCATCCCCGTACTTGGCCCACCTCAGCCCAGGCAGCCCGGTACCCCTTCCCGTGTTTCTCCTTTCTTCCTCCTCGCGATAGAGGCAAAGCAGTTGCGGGCCCGCCGGTTGGTCGTCGATCAGCTCGGTGCCAAGATCCCCGCCGCCGCTTCGGAGAAGGAGATAAGGACCCAGCTGACCCTCTCTCTCATCCCTATCCCCTCACTCGCTCTCCTAGTGTCTCTCTTCCTCTCTCCGGAGAGCTCCCTAACCCTAGTCCGGACCTTGCCAGCGCCGCACTATCTACGGCCGCCCTGGGCTAAGCCGTGCCCACCGTTGAGATCGTCGTGATGTCCTTGTTCTTCCTATCAAGCGTAGCAAGTTGAGGTGGCCCCAGATGCTCTAATCGCCAGCTCTTTCCTGAAGTCCGACCGCCGCGTTCGCCTTCGATTCCGGCGCTTCCTGACCTTCTCCGGCCTCGCCGTCACCATCAACAGCACCATGGTGAGCCATCGGTGCTCATGCACCACTAAGTTCCCTCCCTCTCGCTCTCTGTTGACCTCCCCACGAGCACCTGCCACCGACGTCGTTGTCCGTTGTCTCACGGCTTGCTCCGGCGACCATTCGGAGGCGGCGGCACCACTACCTGTTCCGCCTTGGCCTCCTATCTCCAACAAGACCACCCGCACATCCAAGCGCACACGGGATCGACAGATACGTGCTCAACTCGGGGCTTCGCCATTGCTGACGTCAGCATGACATCATGCTATCGCAGTAATCCCCTTTTTCTTTTATTTAAATGTTTTCTATAGTTGTTTTAATAAATAAAAATGCTGACATGTGGGTCCTACCTGTAAGATATTTAATCATTTCCTAAAATGTTTTCCGAAATGATTAAAATTCTGACAAGTGGGCCAAGCTGGAAATAATTTATAATATCCAAAAATGTTTAATTGTTTTAAAAATGATTTAAAATGGACTAAAATTGGGAAATCCATAATTAATTATTTATAACTCAGAAAAATGTGTATAATATATCAAAATGTTTAGATAAATGAGATCTATCTGTTTAAACTATAATTATGCATTGTTAAGCAACTTAAATGGCAAGTTTAATTAGAGAACTAAATCAACCCCTCATAGGTGTTCCGGGGTTCCCCTGACCTAGGGTTTGTACCCTTCGGACCCTATTTAAAACGATCAAGCATGCCCTAGGGTTTCATTTAAGATCTATTTAACTTGTCATAACATCATCCTTGCTTGAGCATTGCATTGATGCCATGTGTTGATTTTTGTTCCCCCTTTCTTTCTGGTGTTTGGTTCTTTCCGGTAGAATACGATATCGAGATCAATATTGAAGACCGAGATCAGCACCATAGAAGATCGATGAACAATACTTGACCAACTGTAACCAAGTCAAGTACAAGGCTTCCGAAGATCTATATCTGGGTATCAACAAACAAGGCAAGCATAGCCCCACCATTATACAATCTATGGTTTCGAAAGTATTTCATTATTACCATGTTGCATACGATTCTATTGTGGTCTTTTATCAATAGATACAGTATCCTATCTGTTGAATTACTCCCCTTGAGCTTATATTACCTGATCCACGGCTCCTATCATAACTAGGTTTGGCTTGTGTGCATTGCTAGAGCTTATATCCGTGTCTTTCTTAGCTGTCAGTGCTGGTTCATCCAGAAGATGTACCAAATGCAAAGAATCTAGTATGATAGGAGAACGAGGTATACTGATGAGGTAAGATTAGCGGTAAAGGTTAAACATGCTAAGGCTTGTATGGGAGGCCACGGTGGGATGTGGTTTTTGTAGTCCCATGCTCGCCACTATTAGGACCCGAGTTCTTGCCTTTGGAACCGAGACGAGCGTACAGGCACACGGGGCCTAGAAAACCTCACGAGTAACTAACTTGCCTAGGAGATTCCATGAATCACATAGTTCGGCATTCCATTCGACATATGTATAGAAAACGTTTTGAAAGATTTGGCGGGTGAAGTGCATCATAGCAGGTAGGTAAGCATGGATGGGGTTGCTTGGGGTCAATGGAGCCCCTAGTAAACCAACCTCACCTCACATCTCTAGGGACCGGCTTCGGGATTTTACACGTTATGGAGGAACCATCCTTAGGGCGTGACTCATGGTCTCGGCGAACGCAAGGTAAATGTCGTGTCCAACCACCCTCTACCGGCCTTCCAAGGAAGAGGGCTAATAGCTCGGCATTAAGAGTCGGTTGGTACCTGTGGGTAAAGTTGTACATCCCTGTAGGGTTAAATCTTTTCGAAAAGCCGTGTTCACGGTTATGAACGCTTGGTAACCAAATTCTAAGATCATAGAGAACATGAACCTAACGTAAAACTTGGCAGTTCAATGTGTGCTTAAGGATGTTTCCTCAGGGTACGAGGGGGTGATCCTAGTTGTGAGATGAGGATTACTTTGGTGGATATCAAGATGAAGATCACTTCTTTGGATATGTCGCTACCTTATCCCTTTTTAAAATATCTGATTAGAGGAGCTTTTTCTCTCTCTTGTTTCATAAACAAAGATGGCTTTATGCAAAATAACCCCACTAGCTATAAGTCTTGCGGAGTACACCCTATACTCACCCTTGCTTTGTTGATACTTTCAGAGTAAGTGTTCCCCTCAAGACGAGTTTCGTACGACATCGACACCAATGTATAGCTTGGGGTTCCCGGCCGGCAGTCTAGAATCTATGGGATAGGACGTCATCATTATGCTTCGGGCCTCTTAGGCCATTTGTTAAGTTTGCTATACTTAATAGCATAATTTTCCTTCTGTTGTTTGATGTTTGTGGTCAATGACCTCTGCTAGTAATATTTCCGTTCTTCGCTCAGTTATGAGCTTGCGGTAATAATTTTTGTGTCGCATGGTTATTGTTGTGTTACCGATTCTTCACTAGATATCATCGAGCTCTAGGTTAAGCTTATGTCAGGCTAAGGTCTAGATTAGTTTAACCCTGATCCCAGGGGTGTCACAGATGTCGGGGACGTGCCGGCTAGGCCGGAACTTAAAGCTAATGGTTCCGCAGTTCCACAATTCATCCTTGGACTCTACAAACTCTCTCTTGACGGTGAAGAAATATACAAATATATCTAATCTAGGTTTGATCCCTAGATATCCTTCGCACAGAGCTACAAAGTTGCTAAGGACTAGAATACTGTTGGGAGAGATATTGTGGGGGAGTACCCGGAAGTGCCGGAGGACATCCAAGAAAAAGTCGGAGTCTGGCAGGCTTACGCCACGTACCAGCTGAGATTTGAGGTACACCTTCTCTCCCGGTTGGGGAGAAGGGACCACCTCGCCGGCCGGACAAACATCTCCGCCGCGGGGAGATACCCCTCGTCGACCAGCTCCTGCAGATCTTCGGCAGAGAGATCAGAGCCTCTCCACATCCCCTTGTGGGAATCACTTTCTTCATCAGCGGCTTTGGGCGCCGCTCGTTCTTGGTCATCGCCGGTGGATTCCGTCACGGCAGAGATGGGAACGACCACCCCCTCCGACGGAACGATCACTCCCTGTGATGGCTCCGTCATAGCCTCAGGGATCGCCACCATGGAAGGAGCAGAGCTACTGGAGGCCATTACGACAAGGAGAGTGTGGAGGAAGAAATGGCTCTAGTTAGGGTTTTCATAGGAGAGCTCGAACGGTCGTGTGGCTGGAGGAATACGAAGGCTAGGAAGAGAATGCGGGTAAAAAGACATAAATTGGCCGAAGTGGAAATATATAAGCCTCGCGTCAAGATTCGTGCAAAAGGATCTAATGGATGGAAGTGAATGTGCGCGGTAATTTTGCCACGTCCTCCGTCTTTTGCGGCTCCACCGTTTCGGATTTCGCGCGCGTGAATACAGCTGGTGATTAATTCTCTGTTTTTGTGAGTTTCGAGGTAGCGTAGGCTATACCCTACGTCATCGTCCTGACAGTTGCAGTGAAGGGTCACGTCCAAATATTCCATCAGAGACGGAGATCATCCGACCCTGGAAATGAAGTCTCAAGGAATCTCCGGCTACATTGCGAAGCCGGAGAGGATTGCCGGGTTCTTTGGGAGACCTTTGAGATATTGCTTGACAGATTTCCATCATCACTTAGACGGGATATTCAGAGATCGACGAGCAAGATGGCGCAAGATTTCAAAGTCCTCTAGGGCTACTATTGGGGATACGCTATATGGGTATCCTCATAGCTTATCACCAATTGTAACATCCCAAAAAATTTCCTATTTTGTAATGTTAAAATAATGAAGTAAATTGATTGAATTGTTGATCTTGTTGAAATTTCTGAATAAAAAGAAACTTGTGTTGTTTGTTTGAAATTTCACCAAACCACATTAAAAGAATGGGTTATGTGACCATCCAATTGGTTGGGAAGTTTGTAAAGATCCAAATCTTTTAGTTGCATTGCATCATGCAAATATTTAATCAAAGACCCCAGTTGATTTTCCCTGAATAACCATCTAATGACTTATATGCATAATGGAATAGGATAAATTTTCTATGACCAAAAACAGTTCTTATGATGCTCATGGTGTGTGCTTTGAATTTACAAAAAATTGGAAATAAATTTCACTCCATTTGGAGTTGCCAAACTAATACTAGAAAAGAAATACTAAACAGATAATGGAAAAAGAAAAGAAAAGAAAAACCTAAACTAACCCAGCTGGACCGAAATAGCCCAGCAGCTCGTGCCTGCCTACCGCCCACGCGCGCAGCAGCAGCGCTGAGCCAGCCGACTTCCGGCCTAGCAGCAAGCGGCCACAGCCCACAGAGCCTCTCTTCCCTTCGTTTTTTCCTGATGTAACTGACACGCCGGCCTCACCGCAGTCTCCTTCCTCCTCCCGACGCGGTGACCACGAGTCTACGGTGCCGAATGAACTGCCGAGAAAATCGGCCGATTCGGCACGAATCCTTGCCCCCTCCACAAGATTCCTTCGTAGATAAATACCCCATGACGCCCTCTCTGAAAACCCTAGTTTTATTAGTTGAATCAGCCCCCAGGCCGTCGGATTGAGCCCCCGTTTCTGATCTGCGCCGCCACCGCCATTAACAAGCTCGGAAGCTCGAGGAAGAAGCTTGATTCCATCATCCATGGACCCTACTTTGTTGCCTATACTTCTATTCCTGTTTCCTTGACTCGTTTTGAGCACCTATTTTCCTCTGCAGAGAACCAAGGCCGAGGAAATTCATCGCCGGAGCTCCGTGTTTGCCGCCACCTCCGTCTGTCGATCACCGTTGCTAGGGGAAGCGAGCGACAACATCGACCACGTATTCGTCCTCACCGCGCCACGTCGACCCTAGTCCACCACTTTCCCATCACCGAGGACCACCAGAGTCCACCCCACCGTCACCACCTGAAGCGACACCGCCGGCGGCCGCCGCCCGTTGTCGAAGTGGAGGAAACAACAGTTCCCGATCGTCGGATCGCCTCTGGATGCGTCAAATTAGATCCATCCCGCGAAGGGGTATCGACAAATCAGCAGGCGCCACTTGTCCCTCCTCGTCACCCAGCCAGGTCAGTGCCACGTCAACAACCTTGTCCAGTCAGCACAGCATATTCCCAGCCATATTCCTTGTTTAAACTGAAATTGTTTTCAAATAGCAAAAAATAGGTAGATCTTGTAAAATTCATAGTAATTCGAATATAAGTCCAAAAATTATATGTAATATGCCTTTTGAAAGATAATTTAGCGTAGAACATTATTCCATGATCAGATGTATTTTTCATCATATAGTTTTTCTGTATTTATTTAATTGGTAAAAAGGCCTTTTAATGGTATTTAAATTATGGAAAAATAATTACAACTCCGAAAAATACAAATAATATATCGTTGGTTTCACAAAATTGTGTAGAATATTATTAAATTAATATATCTGACTTGTGCAGTATATATTTACTGTAATAATTTAAATAGTTTAATGGATATTTTACACTAAATAAATTATAGTAATTTTATATGTAGATCAGAAAAATACAAATAGGTATCTATAGATTCATAATTTAATATATGACATTAATATGATGTTAGATCTAATTTTTGTAGTGCATAATTACTGTGGTGATTTAATTAGTTGTAATGGCTATTTAGATTATAAAATTTGTAATAAATTACTTATAGATCGGAAAAATATAAATAATATGTCTATGGATTCACAATTTCACGTAGAATATAGATCTGGCCTTAGATGTAAATTATGATGTAGTAAATATTTTAAATGATTTAAATTCTACTAAATAGAAAATAAATCATAGAAAAAGATCTACAACTCCGATTAAGATGAATCCAATTCCTACTGGTTCGTATTAATGTCCTCTATCCAGTAAACTCCAGAACCAAATTTAATTCGACAAACATGACACAAGTTATAACAAAACTATTACAACCCCTTATATGGTCATCAAGATTTAATAATAGGTACCCTATTACATTAAATGATCTCATGTATGCATCATGTGTTATAATAGTGTCCGGAAAACTAAGTACATGCATTGTGACATTAAACCATCATGCATAATCATCATTGTTGTGGTTGTTATGTTTGTAATTGTGTTGATTGGAATTCTTTTCTCCTTGCGTTAGATTGTTCGAAGAGTGCGATTGCTGTAGAAGAATCCAATCATCACTCATAACACAAACATAAGGCAAGTTACACCACTTGTACATATTTTGTCCTAGTTTTCAATACCATGCATGTTTTGCTCTTGAAAATAGTAGTATGAATGTGTAGGTGTGTTTTAGTAGATTTACTTAGAAATATCTTGCAAGTGCAATGATTTTGTAGTATGCCATGAGTAGCTCTATACTTAGGAATTTCCCATCCTAATAGGTTACCCCTGTTTTTGCAAAGTAATACTTGCTATGCTATATATATATAAAGTACCGTTGGGGGGTTCGAAAGACTCGAAATTTTCTAAGTATAAAAGCTCTCTCGAGCGAATCTTTTCTTCTCAAAACCCCCTTCAAAATAAAAACTAAATTTTCTTCTGGGCGGAATGGTTGTCGGGTCAACGAGTGGAATTTTGGTGGAGGACGGCCGCCCAGGAATCAAAGAAGTCTGCCATGTTTCAGAATTCAGAAGCTTCCAGTGCAACCACAATACATATGGGCTCTGTCTTGGCCTAGTACTTAGTGGGAAACCTCACCGGGGTACCAACATATGGAGGTTATTGGCACGGTTGGATCCAGCTGGTTGAGGGGCTACTAAGGGAAAGCCTCGCCATGGTCTTGTCTATAAAATGACTTGATCGTGGATTATGGGGAAAGTGCACAACCTCTCGAGAGTATTGCAATCTGATCGATCAGCCGAGTTCACGGAAAAGAACATTTTGAGCACCTGAAGGATGGAGCCTCTAAAGGATCTTCCTCTCTCTTTCCAAAGTTTTTCTAAAACCCCATGGCGTGAGTAATATCGCCAATGAGTGGGATCTTGGGAACTTGGTGATTAATATCCAAGTGTTAGGTTGTTTGGGCACTTGGTGAGTAATATCCTCGTGTTCCATTCGACCCTATTTTACTTAAGCAAATGTTTACAAAGTAGGATAAAACATCTTCCTCTTTTCTTCTTACTTAGAGAAAGTTGGCTTTATGCAAATGAACCCCAAAGCCTATTCTAGCCTTGCATGTAGAGTTAGTCTTGTTCTTTTCTTGGTGTAATTTGCCAATACATTCAAAGTATTGACCAACTCGTTTGGCTGCACCTTTCATGTGCACAAATTGGAGATCATTAAAAGGTGCGCTAGGATCACGGGTCTTCACTCAACCTGCCTATGGAATTGGTGGGACTCCAAGTTGTATATATTTTGCTTCCGTTGGAATAATGTAAACTCCGGATTATTTGATTCATGTAATAAAGACTTGTGTTTTACATGATATTTCATCGACTGTGTGTGTTAGCTAATGATCCAGGGACTAGCATGTTAATCACAGGGACTTAGGATCCTCACCGGATCCCAGGTCACTACAGATGGTATCAGAGCATAAGTTGACTGTAGATCGTGACCCTAGCCATGGAAAAACCTTAGGAGTAATATTTTCTAAGTTATTTTAGAAAACCCTCATACTTCTCATCATCTATCTTTGGGGTTTTAAAATTTCTTAAGTCTCTTCTTTTTAACATTAGAAATGACCACTATGAACATCAAGAAGAAACTCCTCTCAAGACTACCCCTCCAAAGAAGATCTTCTCAACATTTCCCTCAAGTCAAGACTTGAAGACCTCCACAGAAGATGTTCCAAGACAGCTACAAGAATTGAAGACTTCAAAGCTACAAGTACTACGGACTTCGAAGGCCTCAAGTCAAGCTTATTAACAGAATACCTTGAAAGATTGATGATTATGAAGAACATGAAGACTATCAAAAGCACGAAGACTATTGAAGACCCGAAGCCTCAAAGATTACAAGTGACCTATTAGGAACCAAATCCGGATAGATTTCGCTACAATGTAGATGCAACGAATTGTTTGCTTTCTTGGTATGATTTGTTACGGTAACAAATAAAACCTATTTTTAACACTAAAGTTGCTTGTATGGGTAATCTTCTTCTCCCTCTTCTATAATCCACTCGTTCCTACTCTAATCTTTGGTCAACTCGACAGATGGGCCGTACCATCAAGGAAGATAAGGAACTCAACTTCTCCAAGTATATGAGCCACGCCGATGCAAAGCAATGGATGCAACAAGTCCTTGAAGATAAACAACACACAAGTGCCTGAAGGATTAGGAACACAAGGATATATGCTTACCTCCAATGTAGTTCTCTCTCATAGCAATTCCTTGCGGTAAAAAATATAGTTTGAGTGAACTTTGATGTTTCCTTGGTTTGTTTGTTTGTATGGGGTATCTATATCTTCTTATCCCTATATTCTACTCTTCTCTATCTTAAACCCACAAAGCAAGAATGGAAAAGAGGATAACATAAATGTGCATGCAAGGAAGATAGACTACCATATCGATCAACACCTAATGAACGCTCGCACGACGAAGCACACATGAAACCTTCGAATGACGACGAAAAGAATCATCACCATGTGTTACCAAGACACCCTCATATTGTCATCCATATGTGGCAACAACATCAAGACGTCAAAAAGCTAGAAGCTTTGAAGATGTTCTCAACAGATAGAAGCTTACCTATACGAGATGTGAGCACCAGTAAGTACACACAAAATTTGGCACGCCTTAAGGAAGACATCCTTTTAAGGGTGGTAGCATCCTAGTGTAAACCGAACCTATTTCTTTCTAGCCTTCTCGAATCTCGAGGACGAGATTACTTTTAAGGGTGGTAGTCTGTAAAATTCCAAAAAATTTCCTATTTTGTAATGTTAAAATAATGAAGTAAATTGATTGAATTGTTGATCTTGTTGAAATTTCTGAATAAAAAGAAACTTTTGTTGTTTGTTTGAAATTTCACCAAACTACATTAAAAGAATGGTTTATATGACCATCCAATTGGTTGGGAAGTTTGTAAAGATCCAAATCTTTTAGTTGCATTGCATCATGCAAATCTTTAATCAAAGACCCCAGTTGATTTTCCCTGAATAACCATCTAATGACTTATATGCATATTGGAATAGGATAAATTTTCTATGACCAAAACAGTTCTTATGAAGCTCATGGTGTGTGCTTTCAATTTACAAAAAAATAGAAATAAATTTCACTCCATTTGGAGTTGCCAAACTAATACTAGAAAAGAAATACAAAACAGATAATGGAAAAAGAAAAGAAAAACCTAAACTAACCCACCCGGACCAAAACGGCCCAGCAGCTCGTGCCTGCCTACCGCCCGCGCGCGCTGCAGCAGCGTTGAGCCAGCCTACTTCCGGCCTAGCAGCAGGCGGCCACAACCCGTAGAGCCTCTCTCCCCTTTGTTTTTTTCTCGCAGTGACTGACACGCCGGCCCCACCGCAGTCTCCTTCCTCCTCCCGACACGGTGACCACGAGTCTTCGGTGCCGAATGAACTGCCGAGAAAATCGGCCGATTCGGCACGAATCCTTGCCCCCTCCGCAAGATTCCTTCGTAGATTAATACCCCACGACGCCCTCCCTGAAAACCCTAGTTTTATTAGTTGATTCAGCCCCCATGCCGTCGGATTGAGCCCCCGTTTCCGATCTGGGCCGCCACCGCCATTACCAAACTTGGAAGCTCGAGGAAGAAGCTCGATTCCATCATCCATGGACCCTACTTTGTCGCCTATCCTTCTCCCCCTATTTCCTTGCCTCGTTTTGACCACCTATTTTCCTCTGTAGAGAACCAGGGCCAAGGGAATTCATCACCGGAGCTCCGTGTTCGCCGCCACCTCCGTCTGTCAATCACCGTTGCTAGGGGAAGCGAGCGACGACATCGACCACACATTCGTCCTCACCACGCCGCATCGACCCTAGTCCACCACTTTCCCATCGCCGAGGACCACCAGAGTCCACCCCACCGTCGCCACCTGGAGCCACATCACCGGCGGCCGCCGCCCGTTGTCGGAGTGGAGGAAACAACACTTCCCGACCGTCGGATCGCCTCTGGACGCGTCGGATTAGATCCATCCCACGAAGGGGTATCGAAAAATCAGCGCGCGCCACTTGTCCCTCCTCGTCACCCAGCCAGGTCAGCGCCACATCAGCAATCTTGTCCAATCAGCACAACATATTCCCAAGCATATTCCCTGTTTAAACTGAAATTGTTTTCAAATAGCAGAAAATAGGTAGATCTTGTAAATTCATATTAATTCGAATATAAGTCCAAAAATTATATTTAATATACCTATTGAAAGATAATTTAGCGTAGAACATTATTCCGTGATCAGATCTATTTTTCATGATATAGTTTTTCTGTATTTATTTAATTGGTTAAAAGGCCTTTTAATGCTATTTAAATTGTGGAAAAATAATTACAACTCCGAAAAATACAAATAATATATCGTTGGTTTCACACAATTGTGTCAAATATTATTAAGTTAGTATACCTGACTTGTGCGGTATATATTTACTGTAATAATTTAAATAGTTTAATTAATATTTTACACTAAATAAATTATAGTAAATTATCTATAGATCAGAAAAATACAAATAAGGTATCTATAGATTCATACTTTAATATATGACATTAATATGCTGTTAGATATAATTTTTGTAGTGTATAAGTACTGTGGTGATTTAATTAGTTTTAATGGCTATTTAGATTATAAAATTTGTAATAAATTATTTATAGATTGGAAAAATATAAATAATATGTCTATGGATTCACAATTTCACGTAGAATATAAATCTGGTCTTAGATATTATTTATGATGTAGTAAATCTTTTAAATGATTGAAACTCTATTAAATAGTAAATAAATCATATAAAAAGATCTACGACTCCGATTAAGATGAATCCAATTCCTACTGGTTCGTATTAATGTCCTCTATCCAGTAAACTCTAGAACCAAATTTAATTCGACAAATAGGACAGATGTTGCAACAAAACTATTAGAACCCCTTATATGGTCATCAAGATTTAATAATAAGTACCCTATTACATTAAATGATTTCATGTATGTATCATGTGTTATAATAGTGTCCAGAAAACTAAGTACATCCATTGTGACATTAAACCATCATGCATAATCATCATTGTTGTGGTTGTTATGTTTGTAATTGTGTTGATTGGAATTGTTTTGTCCTCGCGTTAGATTGTTCGGAGAGTGTGATTGCTGCAGAAGAATCCAATCATCACTCATAACACAAACATTAGGCAAGTTACACCACTTGTACATATTTTGTCCCAGTTTTCAATGCCATGCATGTTTTGCTCTTCAAAATAGTAATATGCATGTGTAGGTGTGTTTTAGTAGATTTACTTAGAAATATCTTGCAAGTTAGATGATTTTGTAGTATGCCATGAGTAGCTCTATACTTAGGAATTTCCCGTCCTAATAGGTTACCCCTGTTTTTGCTAAGTACTGCTTGGTATGCTATATATATATAGAGTACCGTTGGGGGGTTCGAAAGACTCGAAATTTTCGAAGTATAAAAGCTCTCTCGAGCGAATCTTTTCTTCTCAAAATCCCCTTCAAAATAAAAACTAAGTTTTCGTCTGGGCGGAATGGTTGTTGGGTCAACGAGTGGAATTTTGGTGGAGGACGGCCTCCCAGGAGTGCTACTAAGGGAAAGCCTCGCCATGGTCTTGTCAATAAAATGACTTGATCGTGGATTGTGGGGAAAGTGTACAACCTCTCGAGAGTATTGTAATCTGATCGATCAGCCGAGTTCACGGAAAAGAACATTTTGAGCACCTGAAGGATGGAGCCTCTGAAGGACCTTCCTCTCTCTTTCCAAAGTTTTTCTAAAACCCCATGGCGTGAGTAATATTGCCAATGGGTGGGATCTTGGGAAGTTGCTGAGTAATATCCAAGTGTTAGGTTGTTTAGGCACTTGGTGAGTAATATCCTCGTGTTCCATTCGATCCTATTTTACTTAAGAAAATATTTACAAAGTAGGATAAAACATCTGCCTCTTTTCTTCTTACTTAGAGAAAGTTGGCTTTATGCAAATGACCCCAAAGACTATTCTAGCCTTGCATGTAGAGTTAGTCTTGTTCTTTTCTTGGTGTAATTTGCCAATACATTCAAAGTATTGACCAACTCGTTTGGCTGCACGTTTCATGTGCACAAATTGGAGATCATTGAAAGGTGCACTAGGATCACGGGTCTTCACTCAACCTACCTGTGGCATTGGTGGGACTCCAAGTTGTATATATTTTGCTTCGTTAGAATAATGTAAACTCTGGATTATTCGATTCATGTAATAAAGACTTGTGTTTTAAATGATATTTCATCGACTGTGTGTGCTAGCTAATGATCCAGGGACTAGCATGTTAGTCACAGGGACTTGGGATCCTTACCGGATGCCAGGTCACTACACCAATCTGCCTAACCCGAGTGGCCTGTAGTTGGTAGCAAGGCTTATGGCCTGATGGGCAGCCCAGTTAGACGGATCCTGAAGGGAGGCCCATGCCGAATAAAGAAAGGCTACGCAGGAGTCACCGACATACTCAGAGGCTTGGAGTACAAGACATGGAAGACTAGTTCGTGTAGGTGTAGGACTCTTTACCTTGTCCGGCAAGCACCTTTCCCTGTAAACCCTAGGTCTTGGCACGTTTATAAGCCGTCCTGTGGGAGCCTTTAGGGCACAACTTCTCAAACTGCTGCGTACAACGCGCAACACCTCGCACAGCAAACCTACCTCTATAACTTGGCGTATTGCCATTAAGTGATTTATAGCAGGAGTAGAGTTCCGCCACCATTGTGGGACTTGAACCTAGGTAAGCTGTGTTACCTCGTACCTGCCAACTCTCCGCCTTACCCCACGTCTCTACACACGCACAGTGAGGACCCCTCCATGGTGTACCCGTGGCAACGAGTACGCCATGGAGGGGTCCTCACAGTGCGTGTGTAGAGACGTGGGGTAAGGAAGAGAGTTGGCGGGTATGAGGAAACCGAACTTACCCAGGTTCAAGTCCCACAACGGTGGCGGAACTCTACTCCTGCTATAAATCGCTATAATGGCAATACGCCGAGTTACATAGATAGGTTCGATGTGCAAGGTGTTTCATGTTGTACGTAGCAATCTAAGAGGTTGTGCCCTAAAGGCTCCCACAGGTCCGGCTTATAAAGGCAGCATAACCTAGGGTTTATAGGGAAAGGTCCTTGCTAGACAAGGTAAAGAGTTCTACACTAATACGACCTAATCTTTCATGTCTTGCACTCCAAGGCTCCGAGCATGTCAGTGATTTCTGTGTAGCCTTCCTTTATCCGGCATGGGCGTCCCTTATGGATCCGTCTAACTAGGCCGCCCAGCAGGCCATAGGCCTTGCTACCCACTATGGGCCACCCGGGTTAGCCGTACTGGTGACATGCTATGAGGATACCCATTTAGGATATCCCCAACAAAAGCTTTTTGCTAAAAATTTCAAAGCAAAACCTCAAATTTGACCTAATTTCGATAAATCAACTTAAAGTCATTAAAATGGGAAAAGTTAGCTAGGAAGTTTGAAAGCTCATAAAACATGGGAATCACAATTAGAGCATGTTGTCGATCCACTATATATGTCTATCAACTTGGCTTGTGGCATTGACATTTAATATTCTTTGGACTTCTCTTTACGGAAAAGAACAACTAACCTCGCTCATCTTCACTCGGAAAATGTAGAATTGAATGTTCTTTCCTAATAGTTGGAAACTCACACTGACCGCATTGTTGACTACAACAAGATGCATCGATCTACCTCTGAAAATATATTTAATTCAAGATCTACCTATCACGCTTACTTGTAGGTCAAGTTTGACCTAATTTTGTTAAATTGTCAAGATGCAAAATCTTAGCAAGAAGTTCAACCTATCGTCAAAACTCTCGATGTTTTATGATAGATTAATTGTGACCCCTCGATGGGTACCTCCAAAAGATTTTTCGTAAAACTTTCAAAGCAACCTACAATTTTCTTGTAGTTTCAAATTTGAACTAATTTCGATAAATCAACATAAAGTCATTCGGTCAAATGGACAGAGTTAGCTAGAAAGTTTGAAAACTCATAAATAAAATATGGGAATTGTTGGTACAACATGTTAGTCCACTATATATGTCGGTAAACTTGGGTTCTGGCATTTAGATCCAATATTCTTCAGACATTTCTTTACGGAAAAGAACAATCTCGCTCATCATCACTCAGAAAATTGAGAATAATTGCATGTCCTTTCTTGATATAGTTGGAAAATCACATAGACGTTACTTTTTGCCACAAGAAAATGCACCCATCTACCTCTTTGAAAAGTCATATATTTCAATAGTAATATATCGCGCTTACTTCTACCTCAAGTTTGACACAATTTCATTAAATAGTGTCATGCGATACAAAATATTACCAAGGAGTCAAAACTGTTGTGAAAACTCTCGGTTGTTTCTCATATATTGATTGTGACCCCCCCATCGGTACGGTACATCCAAAAGATTTTTTGTAAAACTTTGAGTGCAACCTACAATTTCGTTATAGTTCAAGTTTGACCTAATTTCGATAAATCGGCATGTAGTCATTCAAGTGGGCAGAGTTAATTAGCTAGGGAGTTTGAAAACTCAAAAAACATATGGGAATCGTAAGTAAAACACGTTGGTCCACTTAATATGTCTAGAAGCTTGGCTTATGGCATTGAGATCCATATTCTTCGGGCTTTCTTTACAAAAAAGAACCATCTCGTCATCACTCAGAAAACTGAGAATTTTATTTCCTGATAGTTAGAAACTCACATTGACGACATTGTTTACTACAAGAAGATTCACCCATCTACCTCTGAAAATACATTTAATTCAAGATAAATCTATCGCGCTTACTTGTAGCTCAAGTTTTACCTAATTTCGTTAATCGACAAGAAGTCACTGAAGTGTGCGAAGTTAGGTAGGAGGCTTGAAAAATCCTAGTACTAAAAACTTGGGTATTACGTATAAGAAACTGTGGTCCAGTTTGTGTGATAATTGGGGCGGTTGTATTTTCTTTTATCTGTGGTAGGTCTTGTAGGAGCGAGGTGCTTGAGAGTTAACACAGTCGGTGGAAGTACAAGTTATATCAAGGACCTCATAAAAATGAAAATTGCACCCTAGTCCATGCATTTAGCACAAGGACCCGAAAACTGAGATAATGAAGTGTGTGTTTTGAGGTTTGCGCATACTAGCGTTCATTGTGCTAAAGACTATCAGTAGAATCTTTGTAGATTCTAAGAATGGAAAAGAAGATCCAACGCTTAGCAATGTTTGGATTTGCCGGTCTTGATCCAACGGTCAATATTTGAAGTTATCCGTACACTATTAAGTGGTATGGTACACTATTGTAAGAGATAATACAAGATAAATATAAGATAATAAGTATTGCGAATCGCCGATCTTTTGAGTAACCTACCCTCCTGATGTTTGAGAAGCAAGTGAAAATTTCCAAAACTAGAAAAGTTTGAATTTTTTGCCGCCAAGTACCAAAGTGGTTTTCTTCCTATGTACTCCTCGTCCCTACTCCACACCAACGTGGCTGTCGAACACGCCAGAGATACAGAGTCGCTCTACCAAGGCACACGAGCGTAGCACCACGCTGCTGACGAGGGAGAGATCAGTCGGGCCAGTGCACAAGGAGAAAGGGGAGGAGAAAGGAAGGATGGATGGTGAGAGGCAGCAAAGGAGAGAGAAAACACACAATTTGTTTTGCGTGCATAGGTCCTAAAATTTGCTACTAGTAGAGTGGCCGCAGGAGTACCTCGTGTCAAGAACCCATCATAACTTTCCTCTAACATCGAACAGCGTTCAACTCCTCTTCGCTGCTGTCCTCTTACCCTGCCTACGTTTTATTCTCTCGCCATGTACAATGCGTGGACAAAGGTGAGAAAAGAAATGAGTACTACTACTAGTGTACTACTAATATACTATTTGCTTTTTACCTAATAAGGGCATCAACAATGTGTACAAAAGCACACCTTAAGGCCTAGTATGTGACATCCACTAAGGTTCATCATATACTCCCTCTATTTAAAATTACTCCACACGCACGCTTACCTAGGTGGACTAGTACTCTCTTATTTTTCATCCAAAGAATTCCTGGGATTTTTGGTATACGTAGTACACATTTCATACTATCTATTTCAAAAATCCCAGGATTTTTTTTAATGAAAAACAAAAGATTACTAGCCCACCTACATAAGCATACCGGCGGAGTAATTTGAAACAGAGGGAGTACATTGTGGAGAAAATGAATTTTGTATATTTACGCCTAAGGTGCACCTCAAGATTGTGATTTACCCATAGAGAATAGAAAAATCATTTCCCCTCTCTCCCTATTTCATGTGACTATTTCAAAAGGTGTTCAATATTTTCATGATGTAAAATCTTAGCTAGAAGTCGAACCACTCGTCAAAACTCTCTATGGTTTCTGATACATTAATTAACCGCTCTATGGGTACCTCCAAAAGATTTTTTGATAAAACTTTCAAAGCAACCTACAATTTATTAATGGTAGTTCAAGTTTGACCTAATTTCATTAAATTCAAGAGCAATCTACCGCACTTAGTTGTAGCTCAAGTTTGACCTAATTTCATTAAACTGTCAAGATGAAAAATCTTAGCAAGAAGATGAACTTGTCGTCAGAACTCTCTGTGGTTTCTGATAGTTTATTAATTGACCCCCCCCCCCCGCCCCCTCCGATGGGTACCTCTAAGATCTTTTTCGTAAGACTTTCAAAGCAACCTACATAGTTCACTTGTAGTAGTTCAAATTTTACCTATTATATTTGTTTGGCTTTACCTATTATAATTTTATATAGTGGTGATACGCTAGATATCTATTATCTGAGTGTCACGTGCAGGGCATGTGCAATTTACTAGTAATTGTAGTTTCAAAATTTACCTAATTTCGATAAATCGACATAAAGTCATTCTAATGGGCAGAGTTAGCTGGAAAGTTTGCAAACTCATAGAACATGGGAATCGTTGGTACAACATGTTGGTCCAATATATATGTATGTAAACTTGCCTTGTGGCATTCAGATCCAATATTCTTTGGACTTTTCTTTAGGAAAAAGAATAACCTCGCTCATATTCTTCACTCTGAAAATATAGAATTGAATGTTCTGCCTTGATAGTTGGAAACTCACACCGACTACACTTTTTACTACAAGAAGATGCACCGATGATCTACCTCTGAAAAGACATTTAATTCAAGAGCAATCTATGGCATTTACTTGTAGCTCAAGTTTGACCTAATTTTGTTAAATTGTCAAGATGCAGAATCTTAGCAAGAAGTTGAACCTATCGTCAAAACTCTCGGTGTTTTATGATATATTAATTGCGACCCCTGGATGGGTACCTCCAAAAGATTTTTCGTAAAACTTTCAAAGCAACCTACAATTTACTTGTAGTTTCAAATTTGACCTAATTTCAATAAATAAATATAAAGTCATTCAGTTAAATGGGCAGAGTTAGCTAGAAAGTTTCAAAACTCATAAATAAAACATGGGAATCATTGATAAAACATGTTGGTCCACTATATATATATGTCTATAAACTTGGTGTGGCATTCACATGCAATATTCTTCGGACTTATTACGAAAAATAACAACCTCGCTCGTCTTTACTCGGGAAATGTAGAATTGAATGTTCTTTCCTGATAGTTGGAAACTCACACTGACAGCATTGTTTACTACAACTAGATGCATCAATCTACCTCTAAAAATACATTTAATTCAAGAGCAATATATCACGCTTAATTACTTGTAGCTCAGGTTTGACCTAATTTCATTCAATTGTCAATATGCAAAATCTTAGCAAGAAGTTGCAACTATCATCAAAACTCTCTATGTTTCATGATATATTAATGGTGACCCGTTGATGGGTACCTCCAAAAGATTTTTTGTAAAACTTTCAAAGCAGCCTACAATGTACTTGTAGTTTCAAATTTGACCTAATTTCGAGAAATCGACACAAATGCATTCGGTCAAATGGGCAGACTTAGCTAGGAAGTTTGAAAACTCATAAATGAAACATGGGAATCGTTGGCACAACTTGTTGGTCCACTATATATTTTGGTAAACTTGGCTTCTGGCATTCAGATCCAATATTCTTTGGACATTTCTTTATGGAAAAGAACAACCTCGCTCGTCATCACTCAGAAAATTGAGAACTGAATGTTCTTTCCTGATAGTTGGAAAATCACAACGATGACACTATTTCCAACAAGAAAATGCACCCATCTACCTCTGAAAAGTGATATATTTTAAGAGAAATCTATCGCGCTTACTTTGTAGCTCAAGTTTGACCCAATTTCGTTAAATAGTGTCATGATGCAAAATCTTAGCATAAAGTCAAACCCGTTGTCAAAACTCTCGGTTGTTTCTCATATATTGATTGTGATCCCCCGATGGGTACCTCCAAAAGCTTTTCGTAAAACTTTCAGAGCAACCTACAATTTACTTGTAGTATATAGTTCAAATTTGACCTAATTTTGATTAATCGATATAAAGTCATTCAAGTGGGCAGAGTGATAAGCTATAGGATGTTTGAGAACTCATAAAACACGGGAAATCGTAAGTACAATATGTTGGTCCACTATATATGTGTGAAAACTTGTCTTGTGGCATTCAGATCCATATTCTTTGGACTTCCTTTATAGGAGAGAATAATCTCGACATCACTCGAAAAATTGAAAATGTTCTTTCCCGATAGTTGAAAACTCACACTGACAGCATTGTTTACTACAAGAAGATGCAACCATCTACCCTTGAAAAGGCATTTAATTCATGAGAAATCTCTCGCACTTACTTGCTTGTAGCTCAAGTTTAACCTAATTTCGTTAAATTGGCATGATGCGAAATCTTAGCAATAAGTTGAAACTATTGTCAAAACTCTTGGTAGTTTCTGACATATTGATTATGACCCCTCGATGGGTACCCCCAAAAGCTTTTTCGTAGAACTTTCAAAGCAACCTACAATTTACTTGTAGTTTTAAATTTGACATAATTTTGATAAATCGACATAAAATCATTCAAATGGGCAAAGTTAGCTAGGAAGTCATTCGAATATCGACAGACATTTAATTCAAGAGCGATCTTTCACGCTTACTTGTAGCTCAAGTTTGACCTAATTTTTTTAAATAGTCAAGATGCAAAATCTTAGCAAGAACTTGAACGTGTCTTCAAAACTCTCGGTGGTTTATGATATATTAATTGACCCATGAATAGGTACCTCTAGAAGATTTTTCATAAAACTTTCAAAGCAGCCTACAATTTACTTGTAGTTCAAATTTGACCTAAATTCGATAAATAATTGGCATAAAGTCATTCAAGTTGGCGGGGTTACCTTGGAAGGTTGAAAGCTCATAAAACATGGGTATCGTCAGCATAACATGTTGGTCCACTCTTTATGTCCGAAAACTTGTCTTATGGTATTCAGATCCATATTCTTCAGAGTTTCTTTGCGTGCTCGCATGGCTTGTGATCCTGCATGGATTTCGCCTGTGATTTCATTGCCTCGCCGGCAGGGCTCCTTCCCCATATGAAGGAGGCCCACGGGGTCATAGTAACCAGGTCCATCTACAACAGCGCCTTCTTTTGCCTCATCCTGATTCTGCCACCAATAAGAACGAGGGGATTCATGCGCTTCCTCTGCAGGGATGACGGTGTTGTGTTCAGCCTAACCATCAGCGCGCTCGGCCCGGCCGCCGTCGTGTCCTTGGTGTGCATCAGGCCGGATAGGTGCTTGTGGCCGCAGTACACGGTGAAATTGTGTGTGCCTGGCCCGCTGGGGCCGACGGACTTCTTGATGGTCGAGAGCCTTAATACGGTAATCGAGCTGACGAGTAGCTCGTCACTGGCCAACTTCCTATCCGACAAGCTCAGGACGTACCTCGGGGTGCCGCCACGGTTCCTGATGAAGGTTGGACATTCCACCCATGTATCTTTCTGGATTTGCATCGACAGGAAAAAATGATCTTAAACTACGGCTGATGATCAAGAATGTAATGGTGTATTAGCAGATAAATACTACTAATACTAGTACTATTTTACTACTCCAGTTTACTAGTAGTAGTCGCATGTAGGTTCTCTTTTGGTTCTAGGAAGGATGCATTTTGGATGTAAACTAAATTTTCTGCTAATGTTATTACGAGGTATTTAGGGGTTTATTATGACTTTTATGTAATTATTCACTTCTACGATATGGACCAGAGATAAACGCACTAACCGTTCTTACGGTGCTTCGATTTTAGTCATCTAACTCGGTGATTACAGAATTTCATGCCCAAACTTGTCAATTCGACTTGATTTAAGTCTTGAACTAGGATTGTCGTCGAAATTGCGTTAGCGTGGATGACACATCGACGTGGGTCTAGCGTGCCGGATAGCCTGTCCTAGAATTTTGCCTAAATATCTAGAAAGTAATATGGACATCTACGACATCAACTCAATATTATCAGAATCATCATGAACCATGTTTTCATATTATATGCGTTTGATATTATGTAAGTTAGTATGTTTGTACATATAGTTGGTCAAACTTTATAAATATTAACTTTGACAAAACCTAGTATGCTTTCTAATTTGGAAATGAGGGAGCATCTAACTACAAAAATGCGTCAAAATACATGCGTATCTAGACAAAGCCAAGTCTGTAAGTAGTTTAGGATGGAGGGAGTAGTTATTTATGAGTAATCTATTTTTCACAAACTTTTAACTGCTATGGCACGTGCCCACGACTAGATCATGGACCAATGCATAATAATCCCGTGACCATGCAGTGGCGATCTACTCCGTACTGGATTACCCACGGTGCGGAGGCACACTAGTGGAGCACACGCTCGTGCCGTTTCTGAGTACGTAATACTACTAGTATACGCAAATAGGAGTACAAAAATACATAGATCCTATTGCTCATCATACTATTTTTTCCCTGTAAGGTAACCTGGACGTGACTACTATAGTACTATATTGGTACAACTTCTGCTTTTGGCGCTACAACATGAATGTGGAACTCTCTGTGTAACATTACTGTACTAGTACCCAGTAAAGTAGTGTAGTAAGTCTATTTGGCAAGCTGCATGCAACGAGCATTGGTTTGATAGGACAATTCAGGTTTTTAGATATCAAAATTGCTACTCTAGCTCGATGGCTAAAGACAGGAAGCAGCTAGAATCCTCTATCATCCGACTGTCGCCCAGATCAAAATGAACAAGCAAAAGATTGTGTATCTTTGAAATTTCCATGGCCATTTATTACCTGCAGAGCTTTATTTTGTTTCCTTTGAGGCACCTGCAAAACTGATACGTACTACTACTAGTAATAATGTGCTACGATTTGGACCTATAGCTAGTACTAGACATAGACTCTAGTAGCTACTCTCGTCACACTGAATTGTCCAAGAGGTGGACTTCCGTTTTTTCTCCAAGAGGTGGAGTTCTTTTTTTTCTCCAAGAGGTGGAGTTCCTTTTTTCCTGAGAGAGGAAACTTTTTTTATTCCTTATTTGATTCAAATAAAATTCAAAGGTTTTGTGAAGGATCTTGTCCCTTAGGTAATAATCCTACGCTGTTTTTTTGATTCATAGGATTCCAATATATAGGAATTATGTTCCGTTTGGAATGCAGGATAGGAAAAATATAGGAATAGGAAAAACACAGGAATTGAGATTCCTTCAAAGTATTCCTTTGCCCTCTATTTTTTAGGAAAATTTCCATCCACTCCAACCTCATGGTATAATTTCTTTGCTTTCCCTATGATTCAAAAACATAATTGATCCAAATTCCTATAGTTTCCTCTTTCTATGTTTTGAAATCCTGCAAATCAAACGAGCCATGAGAGATGGTCTTTTTTTTGTCTTTGATCATTTTTTGTTTGAACATAGGGTCATAGTGCTTCCTCGAAACACGAGAAGGGTGGAAATTGCACAAACCTCCAACAATTGGATTCGAAATTGCAGGGAACTCCAGATAATCAGGATAGTATAGTTGAAAGAAACTACTACAATTACTTTTGGGTACAAATGCTTCACATAGCACAATTTTTTTGATTAGCCCTCTTAACATTATTTCTTACATACCCGGGGCTCAACAGTTGGAGCTCTTTGTAACTACGGCTCTAATTGTTGGAGGTTTGTGCAACTAGCCTCAATTGGATCCCCGCCCCCACTCACCCACCTTCTGTAGTACTACTATGCACCATCAGCCTTTGTCTTCTCCATCTCACCCCGGACGTCAGCTCACGCCAACGATTTTCCCTCCCTCCCCCACCCCACCCCACCCTAAAGAAATCCTCAAAAACACCATCCGCAGCATCCTTCCATGGTGAGATCGAGCAAGCTCTGTAAAGATCCTGAGCACTTTCAGAAGGTGTTCACTAAAGGCCCTCTTCAAGTACTCATCAACCATTCTGACTCCACCACTACCACGAGCCTCATCGGTTCGTCCAAACATATTTTTCAATCATCAAAAGAGAGCGGAACTACGCCTTCTTCTCATCCGCTTGGCCTCCCATGTGTTCTTCATTCTCACCTGACGGTGAGACCGTGGGAATCCAAAGACTGCTTAGAAGTGGCAGGCAGCCTGTGCAAGCTGACGTCGTTGGACAGGTTCTCCTTTGATGTTGTGATGCCAAATGGTTTTGATGAGTAGTGAGTAGGTGGCAATGGAGATTGGATTGTCACAGTTGGGCCCGATTTATCGTGGGACCTTGTCAACATGTACACTCGTCGCAAGATTGTTATTTCGCAAGTGTCGGGGTTTGAACCGACTAAAGGTTCTGCACTTACCTTTCAGGATGATGCTGATGAAGGTCGACATACTAAGCTGCAGAAGATATTCATTTTCCATGTTTCGACAGCTGCTGGGGGATACACAGATTTCTCTCTAGTCGCCATTTTTGAATTCAAGATTGCTGTCATTAAAGGGAATGATAGTCATGGATGGTCAGTTTGTGTGAACGAGTTCCAAGTCTATTCCAGATACTAGGATCTATTATCCAACACGATCGTGTGTTCGTCGTGACCGAGAATGTCTATGTTTATGCATGGAAGTCTCTAGAACTTGGTAAATTCTCCTCCCTACATATTTTATTACCTTTATTCCTAAATCGATCCAAGCTGATTTTTCTGAACTTTGATCGGTTAGTAGGAATTCCATAAAAAAATTAGTTTCTTTGATTCGAAGGAATTCCCTAGGAATTTTAGAGGAATGCAATCTTTAGGAAGTTTTCTTACATATAAGTAGTTTGTTTCATATGATTGAGTTCTGCTGCTAGTATTGCTTCGTCTCCTAGGGAATTTCATAGGAATCAATGCAAGCTATTTTTTGAAGTTTCGCTGGTTAGTAGGAATTTCATAGGAATTTTAGACTCTTTGATTCGTACGAATTCTGTAGGAATTTTAGAGGAATGCAATCCTTACTATGTTTTCTTACATATAAGTAATTTGATTCATAGGATTGAGTTTTGTTGATAGTATTGCCTTGTCTCCAAGTACTAGTACATCCATGGAAAATATGGTATCTACTAGTAGTATTTACATGAGACTCAGATACTAGACATATGACATATAATAACTATATAGAATTATAATACTAGGTAAAGCTCAAAAAATTAGAAATTTGATCGACATCTATAAAGTATGGGTGCATCTTTAGTTCTTGTATTTTATATCATGTAGAAGTCAACGTTTATTAGGTACTAGTACTTGTATTGTTAACATGGTCTTGATAAATGAAGGAGAAGATTCTAGAATGATGGAGAAGTGTGTTTTGAGGATTGTGCATAGCGTTCATTGTGCTAAAGACTATCAATAGAATCTTCAAGTAGATGCTAGAATGGAAAAGAAGATCCAACGCTGGCAATGTTGGGATTCGCAAGTCCTGATCCAACAGTCAATATTCAAAGTAATTCATACACTATATAGTTGTAAGATAAGATAAGATATGATATTAAAACCCCTAGAAATAGTCCTTGTTGGTTTTCCTTTGGTATATAAGACACCAAAATCTTGTAGGATCCAACCTTCCTTTTTTCCCCTATGAACTTTACATTCAAGATCCTATAGGATTATTTCCTATTTCATTTGATCCTATGAATCAAACCGTGTCTCTAGGAGAATTTCCATAGCATATCCCCATTTCAAAAAGAATTAGAATTTCCATGGCATCTCCTGTTGGGTTCGCAACATAGAAAACAAAAATTTCCTACGATGGGAACTATACGCCAAGATCTATCTACTAGATACAAGAAACGGGCGGATATACATCCATGGAGAACTTACCCTCAAAGACAACAAAGCTTTGTTAACGAGTTGGAACTTGTGGATGATGTAGTCGAACGCTTGCCGATCTCAAGATCGTGTGGCAGTCCTAGCGCCGCAAATCAGCAACGCATCCGTCCTCGCACACACGTTCAGGCCACCGAACAACCTCTACCTCCTCGCTCTAGCGAATCAGAGGAAGCAACAACTCCTTCTAGACGTAAAGCCACCGGGAAGATGTATCTCGCTAATCCGAGACCATGGGGAATATATCTTGAGGGGGAGAGAGATCCTTCATGAGGAGGTGTGTTTTGTGAGGAGGAGAGGGGGGAGTTTTATAGGGAGAGGGGGGAAGCCCCCTCCCATGCCTAGCGCCATTGGGGAGGTTCCTCCACCTCGTCCCTCATTAATGTGGTGAAGCTCCACTCACATAAATCTAGCCTCCACTCAAAATTCCACTCACATGCATTAAATTTCCACCAAATTTAATGATATTCTCATTTAATAAAACTCTTTTATTTAGTTTATTCAGAATTTAGTTAATTATTTTAATTAACAAACATTCACATAAAACCCCTTGCAACATTTCAATATCACATGCGGAATCAGTTTCTGCAATTTCACCAGAAACAATTCTGGTTTCCATCGAAATGATTCCAACGCTTTGCAATTCTTTCGTCTGAAACATATATGCTCCAAATGGTGTTTGGCAACCCTTAAGTGTGTCACCCTACGGTTCATGAATAATGCAGACATGATTGAGACTCCTCTCAGATCAATAATCAGAAGCGAGACCTGGAGATCAATTTTGACTCCTACACATTCAACGATGACTTCTGTTATCGTGAGAACCTTTAACGCTAGTAACTTAATCCCTTTGTCTCATGATATATTACATGTCCAAATACCTAGTTTGATCTCGTTACTGACATGCACACTTTTCTTGTTCCCATGATATAACATTTTAGTGATCACATCACTTGCTTGCAAGCTATTCTCAATGTGATATCACCAAGAGGGCCCAAAGTATATCTACTGTCATCGGGATGGAAAAATCCCACTCTTGATCCATGAGCCTCTACATAACACTTGCATAGCACTGAACCCATCTTTATAGGCACCCTTTTATGGTGTGACATTTGATGTTATCAAGATACTCCTCTGGTGTTAGTGATTGACATGATCTCATGGTATAAGCACTAGGATTAGTTTGTATGATGTTATAGAAATATAAACTCAATGACTTTGATCATAATGCTATACTTCGAATGAATGTTCATCACATCATTTCCCCAATATTGTGACCTTGTTATTAACGACATCCAATTTCCATGATTAGGAAACTTGGATCATCTTGTTAATCAACGAGCTAGTTTAAAGAGAGGCATAACTAGGAACTTTCCATTTGTTTATTAAACACACATGTATTAACGTTTCCATATTAATACAATTATAGCATGCAAAATAAACATCTATAATATACTTGGAATATACATAATAACAACTTTATTATTGCCTCTCAGGGCATATTCCCTTCATACCCCTAGGTTGGCATTTTTATGCAATCAAACATCTTAAGTATAATCAAGATTTTTGAAAGTAGTACTGTATATCAACTTCTACAATATCAGATCGATATCAGTATTATTTCCATGTTACATTTCCTTTCCCTTTGAAGGTCCTATCCTTATCCTGTCGCCACGCGATGTGTTGTACCTGACACATGGGTTTGTTGAGGACAATGAGGAGAATGATCCTGGTAGGTGGTGGTTAGCAAGATCTGCCGGTGGTTCAAGACTTCTTCTGGTCTATACATATGGTGTCTCAGGCAATGCAATTGCTGATGATACTAGTGTTGTTCACTATGGTTGCACCGTTCCCACCTATCCTTCTAGGTTGAGTGCATGGTGTTCTCGTTCGACACAAGCTAGTTAGCTGCAGCTAACCAATGGAAAAGGGTTACTGACCTTGGATCATATTCTCTTTTCCTTGGCGTGAACTATCCGATTATCATTGCAGTAGGCGATGCAAATGATTCGCTAGGACATTTTGACGAGAAGGAACTGTGTTTACACATCACACCAAGAAATTGGATATGAGTATTGGCCGCATCCTGAAATTTGCCGCTTCATTCTGAATGGTGACACATCTATTGCTTTCCACACCAACACTCGTTGGATATGTTCGGAGACTCCATTTTGGTTCATCCCAAGCTTCTCAAACACCTTGGAGTGGAACGAGCCTATTCAAGGATAGCTCATTTGTTCTCGTCCTTCTATTGAACTCTTTCTTTTGGCTGGTTTTTAGCTAATATACGAGTACTCAACATTTAGTTTTGCACCCGGTTCAGCATGTAAAATACTCTGTATGACCAAAATCCCCTTTTGTACACTTGGTAGTTTCTCTAGTATGTATATTTCACCAAGCTTGTAAGAGAACCTTTTTAGGAGTACAGTTGTATTCTACTACTACTATTCCGTACATAATTTCTTCCTGAATGGTGTATAGTAGTAGTATTGTTAGTATTACTCCTTGCAGGTGCATAGTTTTTGTTTCTTTTTCACTATAGTTTGGGTCCTGTAAGCCTAAGTTGGACGTGTTGGTAAGTACGTCGCTCAGAAACTGCATGTGGTGGAAGGAACACGATGTTTCTAGGTTTTACCAGTAAAAACATGTTGCTCATCATGGCATCGTTAGTGATTTGACAAGGCAATACTATAAGATGGTGTGCTAGTCTAGTTTTCTTCTTCTTCTGAACAAGTACTGCTTGTCTACCTAGTAGTAGTAGTAAAGGTCTACTAGTAGGAGTACCAAAGAACTTGATGAAGCTAACTAGAGTACTACTGTCAGTAGCTGCCGCATAAGAGAGAGGGAGGGGGTTTTGCACACACTAGTGCACGTGGCAACGCGTTCCTTCCGAGATAGCCTTCCTCCACGCACACATAGCCTATTTTACTCAGTCCCTTCTTCCCATCCACTACCTCCCCTTGGCCTCTCTCTCCCTATTGTTGCTGACCAGGTCCTCGGCTGCGTCCTCTAGCGGTGGCGGCAAGATCGGCGCGACAACCTTCTGTAGGGCGGTGTATCATCCGTCATCTCTATCCCATGGCAGCAATGGCGGTTTGTGAACTACTAGAACACTCGTACCTATTCCCTCAGTTTCATAATATAAGATGTTTTAGCTTATGTGAAACGAGTGTATCTAGATTCACTCTGAACTTACATGATAGAGTTGATGACGCGGTTAAATTTTTATTGTTGATTGCGTAGCATTGTCATGTGTAGAGTATTTCTTATCTCGGGTATGCATCCTTTTTTTATTGACTAGGATTGCATAGAAGCTTGTTTTATGGGTTAGAACCCATTACTAAGAACAGTGGGGGTCCATTCGAAGTTGGTAGTTCGACAGCGCAAACTTTTGAACATTTGGATATATTTGTCAATCAACATCATGTAATCAATATTACAACTTGCTGTAGAAGGAGATAGGGGAAGGAGCGAAAAAAAAGGATTCTCGATGAAATAGGTTCCAATCCAGTGACTTCTGCTATCCCACATGACAAGGTAAATCAATAGAATGCCGTATGTTCTTGTCATCCCATGTAGATGCTTTCGCTGTAATCAATGTTTATCTTGTAACCGCAGAAGCACAAAGTTAAAGAAGACTCTTAGCTTCCTGATGACAGAGTACAAAATGGACGTCAGATCGCTACACCCAAGACGCCACCTTGTTTACCTTCTGTGGACACTGATGCAGTTGCAGATGCAGCTGTCACTGACGGGCATGCACCTGCCATCGTCGTGCCAGATGATGGAGGTGGTGGATTGGTTTTACCATCCGCGGAGACTTGTGCGGCTGGAGCTTGTAGTGAAGAGCCTTCAGAGGACATTGTGGTGCTCGATAGTTCACATATTGTGGAGACTCATGCTACCGGTGCTTGCGCTACTATTGGTGATGCTGATCCTGCTCCCGAAATTATCGTGCCACCTAAAGGAGGATGTGATTGGGTTTACAATCTGTAGAGGTTGTTGCACTTGAAGGTGGTGAACTATGATGTGGAGCTTTCTTTCTTATGATTTGTATGCTTTTCTCTAGAACCTGTATTATGGAGCTACCTTAAGCATTTCTTACACTTTTTCCTATTGAACTATAGTGTGGAACTGGAACTACTGCTAGTATGTAATCATAATATTCAGATGCTTAAGTATTATCGATGATAAACCAATGCTAGCTGAGCTGCACGAGAATTGGCCTCTGCCACTTGCAAGCATGGTCCCTGGCTCATCTCCTTTTTATAAGCATGATGAAAAAATGGTTTTGTTCCTTTTCATGTAATGCCATTATGCTTGTGTTATTGATCTGGCAATTTTATGCTGATTTTGTCACCCAATCCGCATTTATGTCTCTACATACAAACGTATTTGTTCAAATGACTTGAAAAGAAAATAGTATCGTCTTTGCATCGACTAACACAAGGAGACATGCAAATATTTAGTTATTTTTTGAAACAAGGAAAAAGATATGCCATTTTCATTGATAGAGAGGGACATGCAATTCAGTTATATTACGATAACTACTCATACAAGTCATAGAATGGTAGGGATTTCCATAGGAAATCATCACCTCTAGTATCTTGTTCTACAGAAGGCATTATTACTAGATCCACAACCTTCTTTTCCTTGGGACGACAATGTCAAGTGCAGGATTTCGAATCTAAACGCAATCTAGTGCAGGTTCATCAGGACAACCTCTAGTTGTGTCTGTCCCCATAGAAGGTACACTAGCGCTATGACAGACACTGCTGGAAATGCAAGCTGAAGCTGTTGTTATACTCCTATCAGGACCACAGATAAGGGCCAGAAATACAAGCTCCGAAATCTAGCATTATAAAATAGACAAGAGGTTACCCCATTTGGATAATTCATAGACAATTCATAGTGCTATTTGAGCATATTACATGATCCTTAGATCTTAGTCCAGCCGGTCTTTTTATTGGTCGAATGAAATTTGTTGGTACTTTTATTTCTGCGAGGAACCTACAAAACATATCCAAGTACGACATATGAATATACCTAACTTTTCTAAAGTCTTATATGTGAAGATATCTTTGCATAACACTCACTTATCAAACTGTCTACGGATATCTTCCCGCTCCTTGGAAATGTGAAGTCGATGTTCTATAGGGTACATCCCGCTCCTTGGAAATGTATCATCAGGTACATCAACAGCCAAATGCTCCATCGTATCAAAGAAGGATGGGGAATATATCAGGTCAAAAGCTTGCACAGGATCTCTGCCAAGTCCTTTTAAAGATGTTTTTGAACTCTTCTATCTAGAGCTTTACTATATATTTACCTAAAGAATATACCTACGCAAATCTGCAAGAACCTTCTAAATCTAGATGGTCACAAGCTTTAACTATTTCTAGGAGAGGTGGAGAACAAACCAAAGCCAAGAATCTAGCAGGCAAAGCGTGGGGATCGCCCAACTGACCGTCGGCCGGTGCGTCTTGTGAAGAACGGCGCGGCCAATGGTGGTAGGTCGACACTGTTGATAGAAAGGCGTCGAGAAGTTTTTTTAAGACATGGAGAAGTTTGCGTCTTGGTTCTCATCTAGTGCATATCCCATAAGAACGGCGCAAATTTGAAGAGACAGGGGCTGGTCGCTCGATTGAGGGCGGGCTTAGGAAAGTTTGGGGTCTCGGCGGAAAGTTTTGGCGGGCGCGGGGTGTTTGTCCATAATTTTCATAGAAATATCTGTGAATATTTTATCGGATTTGCCAATTCTCAAGAGTCACCTCTCTCGCTGTTGGATTTACCTCGTAATTCATGCAACATGAGGGTTACACATTTGTTGCAACTAGCTTGTAACTAGGAATTTAATGAGTTGCAACTACTAGGTTGCAACTGAAAATTAGCACAATTAGCAGTGTGATGTCAGCGCCTTAATATAACAAGTTCTCAGGCGCTTGGGTCTAGGCACTCATATTTTATACCTTTTTTTTCCTTGTTGACATCTGGGTATCGAATCCGGCCGAGCCCCAGCACGTACCTTGGGATTTTATCTATCGATCCCAAGAAATTAGCCCATCCGGCCTTATTATAGCCCAAGACCTTAACTTGGCCATGTTTTGGGTCATTCGGCCGCGCAAATAGCCTAGTTAGATTGGGCGAGAGCCCATGAAAAATAGCCCATCAATCCTTGCTTGGCCCATTTTTCTTCAATTCGGCCTTTTTGGGGCACTGTCCACCCACCCCTAAAAAACTCCACATATCCATGTTTTTTAAGTACTACCTACTATATTATTTATACTTAACATTTTTTAGTTGACCTACTAGCAATCACGCGTAGCAGATGGACAAGAAATTTTTTAAGAAGAAAAATAAATAAGTTATATATGACGTTAGTATATATTTTATACGTTTTATGAAAGCATAACAATTTTCTTGTGTAATGGCAAGGCATGCAGTTTATCTTTAGCAATATTTTATACCGAGAGGCTAGCATGGTCAACCCACCTACCTGCAGCTAGCGCCCATCAACCTTACCATACAAGAGATCAAGTTTAACGAGCACGTTTAAAAAGTACTTGTACAATAGTCACGATCAGAAAAAAGAAGACCAAGATGGACACGTTTCTTGTCGACAGAGGCTGACATGTGGGCCCCAGCAGCAAGACCATACACGCCTGCCGCATGGAACAACGTTACCAAGGTCAAACCAGCGGACACAACCAAAAAAATGTCCAACATATAGATGTTTCCCCTGCATAGGTGGCTGACATGTGGACCTTGCTGGTAGACATAATATACAGGTGTTGTATCGAGCAATGTTTCCAAGTTCCAAACAGGGAGGCGCGAGAGAAGAAAAAAATTCTAGCATGCACATGTTTCCTGCACAGAGGAGGCTGACATCTCAGCCCCACCAGCCTGTATAAATGGCTGAAGCAGCAAGCAAAGCGATCAAGTTAAGAACATGAAGGCACGACCGAGGGCAAAAAATCTATCATACACACATTTATTCTAATGAGTGGATGACATGTGGGGCCTAGGAGGTTGACTAAATGGTAGATGCATCGACCAGCGCTATCAACTTCGGAACAGGGTATGTAGCGCGAGCGAAGGAAAAAATTCTATCATACACACATTTATTCTAATGAGAGGATGACACGTAGGTCCCAGGAGGTTGATTAAATGGTAGATGCATCGAGCAACGCTATCAACTTCAAAACAGGGTAGCGCGAGTGAAGGAAACAAATTCCATCATACACATGATCCTTCTAATGAGGGCTGACATGTGGGACCTAGCAGCCTGACTAAATGGCAGACGCATCGAGCAACGCTATCGAGTTCAAATTAGGGAGGCATGACAGAAAAGTATGGTCCGCTAGAGACACTAACGTCCGGCACCAACACGCCTCAAAAAACTTCGGTGAGTCAACATCGTGCAAGGAAACGAAAATCTTGCTTCTACCACACGCTAGTCGAGCTTCCTCCATGTATTTAGCGGATCCGTCATTGTAGAGGGTTGTGAAACTGGCAAAAAAAGTTTTCCATCATCCACGGCCGAGCCAAGAAATTCGTCGTGGAAGACGCGCCTTCTACGACGACAATCGGGCCAAGTCGTTGCGGAAGGAAACTTTTCTTCTAGTGTGACCACAAAAACTCAAGTGGCTGTGGTGATGTAACCTCTGTCACACTGGTGCTCCATTGCATTCCAATGGTGTATTCCAACATGTGCTAGTGATTTTTGAACATTTTTTTACACATGGTCATTGCATTTGTTGTTTTCCAAACTACATTGATCCACCTGACCACAAACACACAAGTGGGTGTGGTGATGCAACCTCTATCACACTGGTGCTCCATTGCATTCCAATTTTGTATTCCAACATGTTCTAGGTATTTTTGACCATCGTTTGACACCATGGAGTATCATTGCATGTGTTCTTTTCCAAAACACAATGATCCTCATTACCACACACACTCAAGTGGGTGTGGTGATGCAACCTCTACCACAGTAGTGCTCCATTGCATTCCAGTGTTGTAGTCCAACATGTTCTAGGCCTTTTTGACCATGGATTGATACATGGAGTGTCATTGCATGTGTTCGTTTCGAAACCATAATGAGCCGCATGAACACACACATTCAAGTGGGTGTGGTGATGCAACCTCTGTCACACAGGTGCTCCATTGCATTCTAATGTTTCATTCCAACATGTTGTAGGCATTTCTAACCATGGTTTGACACATGGAGTGTCATTGCATGTGTTCTTTTCCAAACCACATTGATCCACATGACCACACACACTCAAGTGGGCGTGGTGATCCAACATCTACCACACTGGTGCTCCAATGCATTCCAATGTTGCATTCCAACATATTCTAGGGCTTTCTGACCATGGTTTGATACCATGGAGTGTCATTGCATGTGTTCTTTTGAAACCACATTGATCCACATGACCACACACACTCAAGTGGGTATGGTGATACAACCTCTGTCACAGTGGTGCTCCATTGCATTCGAATGTTGCATTACAACATGTTCTAGGGCTTTCTGATCATGGTTTGACAAATGGAGTGTCATTGAATTTGTTATTTTCCAAACCAAATTGATCCACATGACCACACACACTCAAGTGGGTGTGGTGATGCAACCTCTGTCACATTGGTGCTCTGTTGCATTCCAATGTTGCATCCCAACATGTTCGAGGCCTTTTTGACCATGGTTTGACACATGGAGTGTCATTGCATCTGTTATTTTCCAAACCATAATGATCCACATGACCACACATAATCAATTGGTTGTGGTGATGCAACCTCTATCACATTGGTGCTCCATTGCATTCCAATGTTACATTCCAACATGTTCTAGGGCTTTCTAACAATGTTTTGAGACATCGAGTGTCATTGCATTTGTTCTTTTCCAACCCATATTGATCCACATGACCACACACACTCAAGTGGGTGTGGTGATGCAACCTCTGTCACACTGGTGCTCCTTTGCGTTCCAATGTTCCATCCAAACATGTTCTAGGGCTTTCTGTCCATGGTTTTACACATGGGGTGTCATTGCATTTGTTCTTTTCAAAACCACATTGATCCACATGACCACACACACTCAAGTGGACGTGGTGATGCAAACTCTATCATAGTACTACTCCATTGCATTCCAACATGTTCTAGGGCTTTCTCACCATGGTTTGACAAATGGAGTGCCATTGCATGTGTTCTTTTCCAAACCATAATGATCCATGTGACCACACACACTGGGTGTGGTGATGCAACCTCTGTCATACTAGTGCTCCATTGCATTCCAATGTTGCATTCAAACATGTCCTAGGACTTTCTAACCATGGTTTCACACATGGAGTGTCATTGCATGTGTTCTTTTCCAGACTACAATGATTCATTTGACCAAACAGACTCAAGTGGGTGTGGTGATGCAACCCCTGTCACACTAGTGATCCATTGTATTCCAATATGTTCTAGGGATTTTCGACCACGGTTTGACACATGGAGTGTCATTGCATGTGTTCTTTTCCAAACCATAATGATCCACGTGACCACACACATTGGGTGTGGTGATACAACCTCTGTCCCACTAGTGCTCCATTGCATTCCAATGTTACCTTCCAACATGTTCTAGGGCTTTCTGACCATGTTTTGAGACATCGAGTGTCATCGCATTTGTTCTTTTCCAAACCACATTGATCCACATGACCACACACACTCAAGTGGGTGTGGTGATGCAACCTCTGTCACACTGGTGCTCCTTTTCATTGCAATGTTGACTCCAAACATGTTCTAGACCTTTCTGACCATGGTTTGACACATGGAGTGTCATTGCATCTCTTCTTTTCCAAATCATATTGATCCACATGACCACACATACTCAATTGGGTGTGGTGATGCAACCTCTATCTCACTGGTGCTCCATTGCATTCCAATGTTACATTCCAACATGTTCTAGGCCTTTCTGACAATGTTTCGAGACATCGAGTGTCATTGCATTTGTTCTTTTCCAATACACATTGATCCCTGATACATTGCAAATGTATCTATAATTTTTGATGTTCCATGCTTGGTTTTATCTACTTTCTTGTGTTTTGTCCACACTTTGGAGTACTTTTCATATGATTTCTTGGACTAACCTATTAACAAGAGCCACAGTGCCAGTTGCCTGTTTTCTGCTATTTTTGGTTCCAGGAAAGTCAGAAAATGAATATTCTCGGAATTGGACCGGACAAAAGCCAAAGTCGATATTTTACCGGAAGACTCACGGAGCCATAAGACGAGACGGAGAGGGGCCAGGGACTGGCCACACCACCTGGTGGCGCGGGCCAGTCCAGGCCACGCCAGGGGGTGGTGTGGGCCCCTCCGGCACCCCCTCGGGGTCCCCTCTCGCCTATAAGAAGTCTCCCAACGCAAAACCCCTAAATCGTCAATCAGAAATCCATGAAAAGTTCCGTTGCGCCACCGCCACCGAAGGGGAGATTCGGGGGATAGAAAGTCTCTGTTCCGGCACCCTGCCGGGACGAGGAAGTGCCCCCGGAGCCATCTCCATCGACTCCACCAACAGCTCCATCACCGTTGCTGATTCCCATGATTAGGAGGGAGTAGTTCTCTCTCGAGGCTAAGGGTTCTACCGGTAGCTATGTGTTCATCTCTCTCTATGCATGATCATATTGTGATCATGAGCTTTGTAATCAAGTAGTTCTACCTTGCTACTCAAGTGCTTTAATAGATCTCTGCTCCCCCCATGTGTGTGAAAGTGACAGCATGCACACCATGCTGACACTTAGGCTAGAGATTACAAATACTTGTTAAGAGTTATATTTGGAGTTGGATGCCTCTATGAAACTGTGGTGTTTGTTGGAACCATCTAGTGCTCAAGGTGACAGTGTGGGGTTTTCTAGATGGGAAAGGCTTACTTTGAGGAGTGATGTTATAGCCCTACCATGGATTAGAGTGTCCAACCGGAGAGTAGTTTAGAGTAGTAACATAAAGAGAAGATATTTAAATGAGAGAGTGTTCACTAGTGAAAGTATGATCCCTAGGCCTTGTTTCTAAGCATTGAAACACCATTTGCAATTAGATCTGTTACATGTTTGCTTGCTTCCATCTTTATTTCAGTTTGCCTTTAGTCTCTTTCACGCCATCAAGCCATTTTCTGGCATCGTTACCACTTATAATTATCCATACCACTTGTATTTCACTATCTCTTCGCCGAACTAGTGCACCTATACACCTGACAAGTGTATTGGGTGTGTTGGGGACACAAGAGACTCTTGTATCTTGATTGCAGGGTTGCTTGAGAGGGGATATCTTTGACCACTTCCTCCTTGAGTTGGATAAACCTTGGGTGATCCACTTAAGGGAAAACTTGTTGCTGTTCTACAAACCTCTTCCCTTGGAGGCCCATCAACTGTCTACAAGAATAGAAGTGCGTAGACATCAATCCCCATGACCACACACACTCAAGTGGATGTGGTGATGCAACCTCTGTCACACTGGTGCTCCATTGCATTCCAATGTTGCATTCCAACATGTTCCAGGACTTTCTAAGCATGGTTTCACACATGGAGTGTCATTGCATGTGTTCTTTTCCATACCACAATGATTCACTTGACCAAACACACTCAAGTGGGTGTGGTGATGCAACCTCTGTAACACTAGTTCTCCACAATGATTGTTTACCACGGTTTGACACATGGAGTGTCATTGCATGTGTTCTTTTCCAAACCATAATGATCCACATGCACAAAAACTAGGTGTGGTGATGCAACCTCTATCACACTAGTGCTCCATTGCATTCCAGTGTTACATTGCAACATGTTCTAGGGCTTTCTGAGCATGTTTTGAGACATCGAGTGTCATTGCATTTGTTCTTTTGCAAACCACATTGATCCACATGACCACACACACTCAACTAGGTGTGGTGATGCAACTCTGTCACACTGGTGCTCCTTTACATTCGAATGTTCCATCCAAACATGTTCTAGGGCTTTCTGAGCATGGTTTTACACATGCGGTGTCATTGCATTTGTTCTTTTCAAAACAAAATTGATCCACATGACCAAACACACTCAAGTGGACATGGTGATGCAAACGCTATCACAGTCCTGCTCCATTGCATTCCAATGTTGCATTCCAACATGTTCCAGGGCTTTCTCACCATCGTTTGACAAATGGAGTGCCATTGCATGTGTTCTTTTCCAAACCATTATGATCCACATGACCACACACACTCAAGTGGGTGTGGTGATGCAACCTCTGTCATGCTAGTGCTCCATTGCATTCCAATGTTGCATTCCAACATGTACTAGGACTTTCTAAGTATGGTTTCACACATGGAGTGTAATTACATGTGTTCTTTTCCATAGCACAATGATTCACTTGACAAAACAAACACAAGTGGGTGTGGTGTTGCAAACTCTATCACACGAGTGCTCCATTGCATTCCAATATGTTCCACGGATTATTGACCACGGTTTGACACATGGAGTGTCATTGCATGTGTTCTTTTCCAAACCACAATGATCCACGTGAACACACACACTGGGTGTGGTGATGCAACCTCTGTCACACTAGTGCTCCGTTACATTCCAACATGTTCTAGGGCTTTCTAACCATGTTTTGAGACATCGAGTGTCATTGCATTTGTTCTTTTTCAAACCACATTGATCCACATGACCACACACACTCAAGTGGGTGTCGTGATGCAATCTCTATCACAGTGGTTCTCCTTTGCATTCCAATGTTGCATCCAACCATGTTCTAGGCCTTTCTGACCAAGGTTTGACACATGGAGTGTCATTGCATCTGTTCTTTTCCAAACCATATTGATCCACATGACCACACATACTCAAGTGGGTGTGGTGATGCATCCTCTGTAACATAGGTGCTACATTGCATTCCAATTTTGCATTACAACATGTTCTAGGCCTTTCTGACAATGTTTTTTCACATGGAGTGTCATTGCATTTGTTCTTTTCCAATACACATTGATCCACATGACCACACACACTAAAGTGGGTTTGGTGATGCAACCTCTGTCACACTAGTGCTCCTTTGCGGTCCAATGTTCCATCCAAACATGTTCTAGGGCTTTCTGACCATGATTTTACACATGAGGTGTCATTGCATTTGTTCTTTTCAAAACCACATTAATCCACATGACCACACACACTCAAGTGGATGTGGTGATGCAAACTCTATCACAGTCCTGCTCCATTGCATTCCAACATGTTCTAGGGCTTTCTCACCATGGTTTGACAAATGGAGTGCCATTGCATGTCTTCTTTTCCAAACCACTATGATCCACATGACCACACACACTCAAGTGGGTGTGGTGATGCAACCTCTGTCACACTAGTGCTCCATATCATTCCAATGTTGCATTCCAACATGTCCTAGGACTTTCTAAGCATGGTTTCACACATGGAGTGTCATTGCATGTGTTCTTTTCCAAACCACAATGATTCACTTGACCAAACATACTCAAGTGGGTGTGGTGATGCAACCTCTGTCACACTAGTGCTCAATTGCATTCCAATATGTTCTACGGATTATTGACCACGGTTTGACACATGGAGTGTCATTGCATGTGTTCTTTTCCAAACCATAATGATCCACGTGACCACACACACTGGGTGTGGTGATGCAACCTCTGTCACACTAGTGCTCCATTGCATTCCAATGTTACATTCCAACATGTTCTAGGTCTTTCTAACCATGTTTTGAGACATCGAGTGTCATTGCATTTGTTCTTTTCTAAACCACATTGATCCACATGACCACACACACTCAAGTGGGTGTGGTGATGCAACCTCTGTCACACTGGTGCTCCTTTGCATTGCAATGTTGAATCCAAACATGTTCCAGACCTTTCTAACCATGGTTTGACACATGGAGTGTTATTGCATCTGTTCTTTTCCAAACCATATTGATCCACATGACCACAGACACTCAAGTGGGCGTGGTGATGCATCCTCTGTTACATAGGGGCTACATTGCATTCCAATGTTACATTAGAACATGTTCTAGGCCTTTCTGACCATTGTTTGTCACATGGAGTGTCATTGCATTTGTTCTTTTCCAATACTCATTGATCCCCATGACCGCACACACTCAAGTGGGTGTGGTGCTGCAACCTCTGTCACACTGGTGCTCCATTGCATTCCAATGTTGCATTCCAACATGTTCTACGACTTTCTAAGCACGGTTTCACACATGGAGTGTCATTGCATGTGTTCTTTTCTAGACCACAATGATTCACTTGACCAAACACACTCAAGTGGGTGTGGTGATGCAACCTCTGTCACACTAGTTCTCCATTGCATTCCAATATGTTCTAGGGATTTTTTACCACGGTTTGACAGATGGAGTGTCATTGCATGTGTTTTTTCCAAACCATATTGATCCAAATGACCACACACACTTGGTATGGTGATGCAACATCTATCACACTAGTGCTCCATTACATTCCAACATGTTCTAGGGCTTTCTGAGCATATTTTGAGACATCGAGTGTCATTGCATTTGTTCTTTTCCAAACCACATTGATCCACGTGATTACACACACTCAACTAGGTGTGGTGATGCCACCTCTATCACACTGGTGCTCCTTTGCATTCCAATGTTCCATCCAAACATGTTCTAGGGCTTTCTGACCATGGTTTTACACATGCGGTGTCATTGCATTTGTTCTTTTCAAAACCAGGTGTGGTGATGCAAACGCTACACACACTCAACCAGGTGTGGTGATGCAACCTCTATCACACTGGTGCTCCTTTGCATTCCAATGTTCCATCCAAACATGTTCTAGGGCTTTCAGACCATGGTTTACACATGGGGTGTCATTGCATTTGTTCTTTTCAAAACCACATTGATCCACATGACCACACACACTCAAGTGGACGTGGTGATGCATCCTCTGTTACATAGGGGCTACATTGCATTCCAATGTTACATTAGAACATGTTCCAGGCCTTTCTGACCATTGTTTGTCACATGGAGTGTCATTGCATTTGTTCTTTTCCAATACTCATTGATCCCCATGACCGCACACACTCAAGTGGGTGTGGTGCTGCAACCTCTGTCACACTGGTGCTCCATTGCATTCCAATGTTGCATTCCAACATGTTCTACGACTTTCTAAGCACGGTTTCACACATGGAGTGTCATTGCATGTGTTCTTTTCTAGACCACAATGATTCACTTGACCAAACACACTCAAGTGGGTGTGGTGATGCAACCTCTGTCACACTAGTTCTCCATTGCATACCAATATGTTCTAGGGATTTTTGACCACGGTTTGACAGATGGAGTGTCATTGCATGTGTTGTTTTCCAAACCATATTGATCCAAATGACCACACACACTTGGTATGGTGATGCAACATCTATCACACTGGTGCTCCATTACATTCCAACATGTTCTAGGGCTTTCTGAGCATATTTTGAGACATCGAGTGTCATTGCATTTGTTCTTTTCCAAACCACATTGATCCACGTGATTACACACACTCAACTAGGTGTGGTGATGCCACCTCTATCACACTGGTGCACTTTGCATTCCAATGTTCCATCCAAACATGTTCTAGGGCTTTCTGACCATGGTTTTACACATGCGGTGTCATTGCATTTGTTCTTTTCAAAACAAGGTGTGGTGATGCAAACGCTACACACACTCAACCAGGTGTGGTGATGCAACCTCTATCACACTGGTGCTCCTTTGCATTCCAATGTTCCATCCAAACATGTTCTAGGGCTTTCAGACCATGGTTTACACATGGGGTGTCATTGCATTTGTTCTTTTCAAAACCACATTGATCCACATGACCACACACACTCAAGTGGACGTGGTGATGCAAATGCTATCACAGTCCTGCTCCATTGCATTTCCAACATGTTGTAGGGCTTTCTCACCATCGTTTGACAAATGGAGTGCCATTCCATGTGTTCTTTTCCAAACCACTATGATACACATGACCACACACACTCAAGTGGGTGTGGTGATGCAACTTCTGTTACACTAGTGCTCCATTGCATTCCAATGTTGCATTCCAACATATTCTAGGACTTTGTAAGTATTGTTTCGCACATGGAGTGTCATTGCATGTGTTCTTTTCCAGAACACAATGATTCATTTGACCAAACACACTCAAGTGGGTGTGGTGATGCAAACTCTGTCAAACCAGTGCTCCATTGCATTCCAATATGTTCTAGGGATTTTTGACCATGGTTTACACATGGAGTGTCATTGCATGTCTTCTTTTCCAAACCACAATGATCCACGTGAACACACACACTGGGTGTGGTGATGCAACCTCTGTCACACTAGTGCTCCGTTACATTCCAACATGTTCTAGGGCTTTCTAACCATGTTTTGAGACATCGAGTGTCATTGCATTTGTTCTTTTTCAAACCACATTGATCCACATGACCACACACACTCAAGTGGGTGTCGTGATGCAATCTCTATCACAGTGGTTCTCCTTTGCATTCCAATGTTGCATCCAACCATGTTCTAGGCCTTTCTGACCAAGGTTTGACACATGGAGTGTCATTGCATCTGTTCTTTTCCAAACCATATTGATCCACATGACCACACATACTCAAGTGGGTGTGGTGATGCATCCTCTGTAACATAGGTGCTACATTGCATTCCAATGTTGCATTACAACATGTTCTAGGCCTTTCTGACAATGTTTTTTCACATGGAGTGTCATTGCATTTGTTCTTTTCCAATACACATTGATCCACATGACCACACACAGTAAAGTGGGTGTGGTGATGCAACCTCTGTCACACTAGTGCTCCATTGCATTCCAATGTTACATTCCAACATGTTCTAGGTCTTTCTAACCATGTTTTGAGACATCGAGTGTCATTGCATTTGTTCTTTTCTAAACCACATTGATCCACATGACCACACACACTCAAGTGGGTGTGGTGATGCAACCTCTGTCACACTGGTGCTCCTTTGCATTGCAATGTTGAATCCAAACATGTTCCAGACCTTTCTAACCATGGTTTGACACATGGAGTGTTATTGCATCTGTTCTTTTCCAAACCATATTGATCCACATGACCACAGACACTCAAGTGGGCGTGGTGATGCATCCTCTGTTACATAGGGGCTACATTGCATTCCAATGTTACATTAGAACATGTTCTAGGCCTTTCTGACCATTGTTTGTCACATGGAGTGTCATTGCATTTGTTCTTTTCCAATACTCATTGATCCCCATGACCGCACACACTCAAGTGGGTGTGGTGCTGCAACCTCTGTCACACTGGTGCTCCATTGCATTCCAATGTTGCATTCCAACATGTTCTACGACTTTCTAAGCACGGTTTCACACATGGAGTGTCATTGCATGTGTTCTTTTCTAGACCAAAATGATTCACTTGACCAAACACACTCAAGTGGGTGTGGTGATGCAACCTCTGTCACACTAGTTCTCCATTGCATTCCAATATGTTCTAGGGATTTTTTACCACGGTTTGACAGATGGAGTGTCATTGCATGTGTTTTTTCCAAACCATATTGATCCAAATGACCACACACACTTGGTATGGTGATGCAACATCTATCACACTGGTGCTCCATTACATTCCAACATGTTCTAGGGCTTTCTGAGCATATTTTGAGACATCGAGTGTCATTGCATTTGTTCTTTTCCAAACCACATTGATCCACGTGATTACACACACTCAACTAGGTGTGGTGATGCCACCTCTATCACACTGGTGCTCCTTTGCATTCCAATGTTCCATCCAAACATGTTCTAGGGCTTTCTGACCATGGTTTTACACATGCGGTGTCATTGCATTTGTTCTTTTCAAAACCAGGTGTGGTGATGCAAACGCTACACACACTCAACCAGGTGTGGTGATGCAACCTCTATCACACTGGTGCTCCTTTGCATTCCAATGTTCCATCCAAACATGTTCTAGGGCTTTCAGACCATGGTTTACACATGGGGTGTCATTGCATTTGTTCTTTTCAAAACCACATTGATCCACATGACCACACACACTCAAGTGGACGTGGTGATGCATCCTCTGTTACATAGGGGCTACATTGCATTCCAATGTTACATTAGAACATGTTCCAGGCCTTTCTGACCATTGTTTGTCACATGGAGTGTCATTGCATTTGTTCTTTTCCAATACTCATTGATCCCCATGACCGCACACACTCAAGTGGGTGTGGTGCTGCAACCTCTGTCACACTGGTGCTCCATTGCATTCCAATGTTGCATTCCAACATGTTCTACGACTTTCTAAGCACGGTTTCACACATGGAGTGTCATTGCATGTGTTCTTTTCTAGACCACAATGATTCACTTGACCAAACACACTCAAGTGGGTGTGGTGATGCAACCTCTGTCACACTAGTTCTCCATTGCATACCAATATGTTCTAGGGATTTTTGACCACGGTTTGACAGATGGAGTGTCATTGCATGTGTTGTTTTCCAAACCATATTGATCCAAATGACCACACACACTTGGTATGGTGATGCAACATCTATCACACTGGTGCTCCATTACATTCCAACATGTTCTAGGGCTTTCTGAGCATATTTTGAGACATCGAGTGTCATTGCATTTGTTCTTTTCCAAACCACATTGATCCACGTGATTACACACACTCAACTAGGTGTGGTGATGCCACCTCTATCACACTGGTGCACTTTGCATTCCAATGTTCCATCCAAACATGTTCTAGGGCTTTCTGACCATGGTTTTACACATGCGGTGTCATTGCATTTGTTCTTTTCAAAACCAGGTGTGGTGATGCAAACGCTACACACACTCAACCAGGTGTGGTGATGCAACCTCTATCACACTGGTGCTCCTTTGCATTCCAATGTTCCATCCAAACATGTTCTAGGGCTTTCAGACCATGGTTTACACATGGGGTGTCATTGCATTTGTTCTTTTCAAAACCACATTGATCCACATGACCACACACACTCAAGTGGACGTGGTGATGCAAATGCTATCACAGTCCTGCTCCATTGCATTTCCAACATGTTGTAGGGCTTTCTCACCATCGTTTGACAAATGGAGTGCCATTCCATGTGTTCTTTTCCAAACCACTATGATACACATGACCACACACACTCAAGTGGGTGTGGTGATGCAACTTCTGTTACACTAGTGCTCCATTGCATTCCAATGTTGCATTCCAACATATTCTAGGACTTTGTAAGTATTGTTTCGCACATGGAGTGTCATTGCATGTGTTCTTTTCCAGAACACAATGATTCATTTGACCAAACACACTCAAGTGGGTGTGGTGATGCAAACTCTGTCAAACCAGTGCTCCATTGCATTCCAATATGTTCTAGGGATTTTTGACCATGGTTTACACATGGAGTGTCATTGCATGTCTTCTTTTCCAAACCACAATGATCCACGTGAACACACACACTGGGTGTGGTGATGCAACCTCTGTCACACTAGTGCTCCGTTACATTCCAACATGTTCTAGGGCTTTCTAACCATGTTTTGAGACATCGAGTGTCATTGCATTTGTTCTTTTTCAAACCACATTGATCCACATGACCACACACACTCAAGTGGGTGTCGTGATGCAATCTCTATCACAGTGGTTCTCCTTTGCATTCCAATGTTGCATCCAACCATGTTCTAGGCCTTTCTGACCAAGGTTTGACACATGGAGTGTCATTGCATCTGTTCTTTTCCAAACCATATTGATCCACATGACCACACATACTCAAGTGGGTGTGGTGATGCATCCTCTGTAACATAGGTGCTACATTGCATTCCAATGTTGCATTACAACATGTTCTAGGCCTTTCTGACAATGTTTTTTCACATGGAGTGTCATTGCATTTGTTCTTTTCCAATACACATTGATCCACATGACCACACACAGTAAAGTGGGTGTGGTGAGGCAACCTCTGTCACACTAGTGCTCCTGTGCGGTCCAATGTTCCATCCAAACATGTTCTAGGGCTTTCTGACCATGATTTTACACATGAGGTGTCATTGCATTTGTTCTTTTCAAAACCACATTGATCCACATGACCACACACACTCAAGTGGATGTGGTGATGCAAACTCTATCACAGTCCTGCTCCATTGCATTCCAACATGTTCTAGGGCTTTCTCACCATGGTTTGACAAATGGAGTGCCATTGCATGTGTTCTTTTCCAAACCACTATGATCCACATGACCACACACACTCAAGTGGGTGTGGTGATGCAACCTCTGTCACACTAGTGCTCCATATCATTCCAATGTTGCATTCCAACATGTCCTAGGACTTTCTAAGCATGGTTTCACACATGGAGTGTCATTGCATGTGTTCTTTTCCAAACCACAATGATTCACTTGACCAAACACACTCAAGTGGGTGCGGTGATGCAACCTCTGTCACACTAGTGCTCCATTGCATTCCAATATGTTCTACGGATTATTGACCACGGTTTGACACATGGAGTATCATTGCATGTGTTCTTTTCCAAACCATAATGATCCACGTGACCACACACACTGGGTGTGGTGATGCAACCTCTGTCACACTAGTGCTCCATTGCATTCCAATGTTACATTCCAACATGTTCTAGGTCTTTCTAACCATGTTTTGAGACATCGAGTGTCATTGCATTTGTTATTTTCTAAACCACATTGATCCACATGACCACACACACTCAAGTGGGTGTGGTGATGCAACCTCTGTCACACTGGTGCTCATTTGCATTGCAATGTTGAATCCAAACATGTTCTAGACCTTTCTGACCATGGTTTGACACAGGGAGTGTTATTGCATCTGTTCTTTTCCAAACCATATTGATCCACATGACCACACACACTCAAGTGGGCGTGGTGATGCATCCTCTGTTACATAGGGGCTACATTGCATTCCAATGTTACATTAGAACATGTTATAGGCCTTTCTGACCATTGTTTGTCACATGGAGTGTCATTGCATTTGTTCTTTTCCAATACTCATTGATCCCCATGACCGCACACACTCAAGTGGGTGTGGTGCTGCAACCTCTGTCACACTGGTGCTCCATTGCATTCCAATGTTGCATTCCAACATGTTCTACGACTTTCTAAGCACGGTTTCACACATGTAGTGTCATTGCATGTGTTCTTTTCTAGACCACAATGATTCACTTGACCAAACACACTCAAGTGGGTGTGGTGATGCAACCTCGGTCACACTAGTTCTCCATTGCATCCAATATGTTCTAGGGATTTTTGACCACGGTTTGACAGATGGAGTGTCATTTCTTGTGTTCTTTTCCAAACCATATTGATCCAAATGACCACACACACTTGGTATGGTGATGCAACATCTATCACACTGGTGCTCCATTACATTCCAACATGTTCTAGGGCCTTCTGAACATATTTTGAGACATCGAGTGTCATTGCATTTGTTCTTTTCCAAACCACATTGATCCACGTGATTAGACACACTCAACTAGGTGTGGTGATGCCACCTCTATCACACTGGTGCTCCTTTGCATTCCAATGTTCCATCCAAACATGTTCAAGGGCTTTCTGACCATGGTTTTACACATGCGGTGTCATTGCATTTGTTCTTTTCAAAACCACATTGATCCACATGACCACACACACTCAAGTGGACGTGGTGATGCAAACGCTATCACAGTCCTGCTCCATAGCCTTCCAACATGTTGTAGGGCTTTCTCACCATTGTTTGACAAATGGAGTGCCATTCCATGTGTTCTTTTCCAAACCACTATGATCCACATGACCACACACACTCAAGTGGGTGTGGTGATGCAACCTCTGTCACACTACTGCTCCATTGCATTCCAATGTTGCATTCCAACATATTCTAGGACTTTGTAAGTATTGTTTCACACATGGAGTGTCATTGCATGTGTTCTTTTCCAGACCACAATGATTCACTTGACCAAACACACTCAAGTGGGTGTTGTGATGCAAACTCTGTCACACTACTGCTCCATTGCATTCCAATATGTTCTTTTCCAAACCACAATGATCCACATGACCACACACACTGGGTGTAGTGATGAAACCTCTATCACACTAGTGCTCCATTGCATTCGAATTTTACATTCCAACATGTTCTAGGGCTTTCTGCGCATATTTTGAGACATCGAATGTCATTGCATTTGTTCTTTTCCGAACCACATTGATCCACATGACTACACACACTCAACCAGGTGTGGTGATGCATCCTCTATCACACTGGTGCTCCTTTGCATTCCAATGTTCCATCCAAACATGTTCTAGGGCTTTCAGACCATGGTTTACACATGGGGTGTCATTGCATTTGTTCTTTTCAAAACCACATTGATCCACATGACCACACACACTCAAGTGGACGTGGTGATGCAAATGCTATCACAGTCCTGCTCCATTGCATTTCCAACATGTTGTAGGGCTTTCTCACCATCGTTTGACAAATGGAGTGCCATTCCATGTGTTCTTTTCCAAACCACTATGATACACATGACCACACACAATCAAGTGGGTGTGGTGATGCAACTCCTGTTACACTAGTGCTCCATTGCATTCCAATGTTGCATTCCAACATATTCTAGGACTTCGTAAGTATTGTTTCGCACATGGAGTGTCATTGCATGTGTTCTTTTCCAGACCACAATGATTCATTTGACCAAGCACACTCAAGTGGGTGTGGTGATGCAAACTCTGTCAAACCAGTGCTCCATTGCATTCCAATATGTTCTAGGGATTTTTGACCACGGTTTGACACATGGAGTGTCATTGCATGTGTTCTTTTCCAAACCACAATGATCCATGTGACCACACACACTGGGTGTAGTGATGAAACCTCTGTCACACTAGTGCTCCATTGCATTCCAATGTTACATTCCAACATGTTCTAGGGCTTTCTGACCATGTTTTGAGACATCGTGTGTCATTGCATTTGTTCTTTTCCAAACCACATTGATCCACATGACCACACACACTCAAGTGGGTGTGGTGATGCAACCTCTATCACACTGGTGCTGCTTTGCATTCCAATGTTGCATCCAAACATGTTCTAGGCCTTTTTGACCATGGTTTGACACATGGAGTGTCAATGCATCTTGTATTTTCCAAACCGTATTGATCCACATGACCACACACACTCAAGTGGGTGTGGTGATGCATCCTCTGTAACATAGGTAATACATTGCATTCCAATGTTGCATTACTACATGTTCTAGGGCTTTCTGACCATGGTTGGACACATCAAGTGTCATTGCATTTGTTCTTTTCAAACCACATTGATCCACATTACCACATTCACTCAAGTGGGTGTGGTGATGCAACCTCTATCACACTGGTGCTGCTTTGCATTCCAATGTTGCATCCAAACATGTTCTAGGCCTTTTTGACCATGGTCTGACACATGGAGTGTCAATGCATCTTTTATTTTCCAAACCGTATTGATCCACATGACCACACACACTCAAGTGGGTGTGGTGATGCATCCTCTGTAACATAGGTAATACATTGCATTCCAATGTTGCATTACTACATGTTCTAGGGCTTTCTGACCATGGTTGGACACATCAAGTGTCATTGCATTTGTTCTTTTCAAACCACATTGATCCACATTACCACATTCACTCAAGTGGGTGTGGTGATGCAACCTCTGTCACACTGGTGCTCCTTTTCATTCCAATGTTGAATCCAAACATGTCCTAGACTTTTTTGACCATGGTTTGACACATGGAGTGTCATTGCTATTGGAGATATGCCCAAGAGGCAATAATAAAAGTGATTATTATTATATCTTTGTGTTTATGATGAATGTTTACATCCCATGCTATAATTGTATTATTAGGAAACACTAATACATGTGTGTTTTGTAAACATAAGAGAGTCCCTAGTAAGCCTCTTGTTGAACTAGCTTGTTGATTAATTGATGATCATGGTTTCCTGATCATGGACATTAGGATGTGATTAATAACAAGGTTATATCATTAGGAGAATGATGTGATGGACACGCACCCATAGTAAGCGTAGCATAAGATCAAGTCATTAAGTTCGTATTGCTGTAAGCTTTTAAATGCATAGTAACCTAATCCTTCGACCATGAGGTTGTGTTAATCACCATCACCGGATGGGTACTTTGATGACATCAAACACCGCTTCATAACTGGGTGGTCATAAAGGTGTCATTGGGTATTCTGAAAGTATGTGTTGAAGCGCATGAATCAAGATTGGGATTTGTCCATCCATATGACGGATAGATATGCTCTGGGCCCTCTCGGTGGAATGTCATCTAGTTAGCTTGCAAGCATGTGACTGAGTCACAAGGGATGACATATCACGGAACGAGTAAAGAGTACTTATCAGTAACGAGGTAGAACTAGGTATGGAGATGCCGACGATCAAACCTCGGATAAGTATAGTATCGCGTGCCAAAGGGAATTGGTTTCGTATGTAAATGGTTCAATCGATCACGAAGTCATCGTTGAGTGTGTGGGAGCCATTATGGATCTCCAGGTCCCACTGATGGTTATTGATAGGAGATGTGTCTCTGTCATGTCTACATATTCCCGAACCGTAGGGTGACACACTTAAGGTTCGAAGTTGTTTTAAGTAGATATGGAATGTGCGTTGGAGACCGAAGGTTGTTCGGAGTCTCGGAATAGATCCAGGAGATCACGAGGAGATCCGGAATTGTCCGGAGAATAAGATTCATATATTGGAGATCATTTTCTGAGTTAGGAAATGTTCCGAAGTATTTGTATGAGGGTTCTAGAAGGTTTCAGAATGTTCTGGAAGGTTTCTTGGAGTTTGCTTGAAAACCAAGGAAGGGATCAAGGAGTCCTGGTGGGTCAAGACTAGGAGTCGTGGGGGAGGAGGACTCCTCCCCCCTCCCCAATCCGCCGGCCCTAGAGGGAGGGGAGTCCTACAAGGACTCCCCCTCCCATGGCGCCTCAACCCCTTTAAATAGAGGGGCAGGGGCGCCCCCTCCACCCCCTGCTCCATAACTCCCAATCTCTGCCGCCTCTCTCCTCCTCCTTTCTTCTGCACAGGCATAGGCGAAGCCCTACAGAATTCTCTACTCCACCACCACCACCACGCCGTCGTGCTGCTGGGATTCCGTGGAGAAGATCTACTACCTCCGCTGCTCGCTGGAACGAGGAGAGGAAGGTCTGCTTCGACTCCACACATGTGACCGACTGCGGAAGCGCTGCCGAAACGCGGCGCTGGAAGGATCGTCCACTTGACCGACTGCGGAAGCGCTGCCGGAACACGACGCCGGAAGGATCGTCCACTCGATCTTGAGATCGGCAAGTGATCGACTACATCAACCACGAGATCTAATCTCGTTAACGCTTTCGGATCTACGAGGGTTAGTTCCTATCTATCTCGTTGCACATGTCTAATAGATTAGATCTTGGCTTTTATCTAGATTAGATCTGGGTTTTGTTCGTTCTTGCGGTAGAAATTTTTTGTTTTCCATGCTACGAACCCATCAGTGGTATCAGAGCCGTATCTATGTGTAGATCTGTTGCACGAGTAGAACACAATGTTTTTGTGGGCGTTGATGCTTTTGTTGTCGGTGTCTTAGCGTGTACTTTGCATCTTGCGGCATGGTGGGATGAAGCGGCTCGGGCTAACATTACATGTCATCGCACATGAGACTTGCTCCACGCTTGACGTGCAACTTGTTTTGCACAAGTGGCTTTGCGGGTGTCTATCTCTCCCGCCATAGTTAAGATTCAATTTACAATGAGCATCTGACAACACTTGTATCAACATTGTGGTCCTTGTTCGTAGGTAAGATCGGTCTTATGCGAAAGCCCCAAACCACGTAAAACATGCAAAGAAAATTAGAGGCGTCTAACTTGTTTTTGCAGGGGTTTTGTGATGTGATATGGCCATCATGTGATTGTGATTGTATTTGATGTATGCAATGATCCTTGTTGTAATATGGCAACCGGCAGGAGCCTAATGGTTGTCTTTAATTCTGTTAAGACCTGCGTGTCTATTCATCTTGTAATAGCTTTATTCCAAGTAGTTGTAATAGTTGCTAGTGATGATGGACAACCATGAAGCGGCACCACTGACCTTGACACAATGCTGGGGATGATGGAGATCATGTTCGTGCTTTGGAGATGGAGATCAAAGGCGCAAGAAGAAAAGGCCATATCATATCACACTAATTATGAATTGCGTGTGATGTTAATCTTTTATGCATCTTGTATTCCTTAGATCGCGACGGTAGCATTATAAGATGATCCCTCTCACTAAATATCAAGTAATAAAGTGTTCACCCTTAGTTGGCACCGTTGCTAAGACTCGTCGTTTCGAAGCATCTCGTGATGATCGGATGTGATAGATTCTACGTGTGCATACAACGGGTGCAAGCCATATTTGCACATGCGGAAACTAAGGTTATCTTGACGAGCCTAGCATGTACAGACATGGTCTCGGAACACGGAATACCGAAAGGTAGAGCATGAGTCATATAAATGATATGATGAACATGAAGATTGTTCGCCGATGAAACTACATCTTCTCTCGTGAAGATCGGACTTGGTGTAGTGGACTTGGTTCGTGTAATCACTAAGACAATGTGAGGGATGTTGTTTTGAGTGGGAGTTCACCTAGTTAGTTTAAGAATTAAATTTGAACTCAATTTGTCATAAACTTAGTCTAAACTACTTGCAAATTGTTGTAGATTATGGCGACCCTTTCCATCAATTTCAATGCGTTCCTAGAGAAAGAAAAGCTTAAGAACAATGGAAGCAATTTCACGGACTGGTTTCGTGGACTGAAGATCGTCCTCAGGGCTGGTCAGTTGACCTATGTGCTCGAAGCACCGCTAGGTGACCCACCTGCAGATGATGCCACCGATGACGTAAAGAATGTTTACGCCACTCGGAAAAATCATTACTCCACAGTTCAGTGTGCCATCCTGTACGGTTTAGAAGCGGAGCTCCAGAAGCGTTTTGAGCACCACGACCCGTTCGAGATCATTAAGGATCTTAGGCTAATTTTTGAGACTCGCGCGGCCATGGAGAGCTATGAGGCCTCCGAAAAGTTCTTTAACTGTAAGATGGAAGAGGGAAGCTCCGTTAGCGAGCACGTGCTCACCATGTTTGGGTACGCAAACAAGCTCCAAGAATTGGGGATATCGATTCCTAATGAATTGGGGATTCACCGTCTCCTTCAATCACTGCCACCAAGTTACAAGAACTTTGTGATGAACTACAACATGCACTGCATGAAGAAGACGTTGCCTGAACTATCGTCCATGCTGAAAACTGCTGAAGTGGAGATCAAGAAGGAGCACCAAGTGTTGATGGTCAATCAGACCACCAATTTCAAGAGACAGGGCAAGCCTAAGAAGAAGGGCAACTTCAAGAAGGACGGCAAGAAAGCTGCCGCACCTGCTAAGAAGCCCAAGGCTAGTCCTAAGCCTGAAACTGTGTGCTTCTACTGCAAGGGTGCTGGTCACTAGAAGCGTAACTGCCCCAAGTACCTGGCGGATCTGAAGAACGGCAACATCAAGAAGAAAGGTATATTTGATATATGTGTTATAGATGTGTATCTTACTAGTAATCGTAGTAGTGCCTGGGTATTTGATACTGGTTCGGTTGCTCATATTTGTAACTCGAAACAGGAGCTGCGGAATAAACGAAGACTGGCAAGAGACGAGGTGACGATGCGTGTTGGAAATGGCTCCAAGGTTGATGTGATCTCCGTCGGCACGCTCCCTCTACATCTACCTTCGGGATTAGTTTTAAATTTGAATAATTGTTATTTGGTGCCTGCGTTAAGCATGAACATTATATCTGGATCCTGTTTATTGCGAGACGGTTACTCTTTTAAGTCCGAGAAGAAAGGTTATTCGATTTATATGAGTAATATCTTTTATGGTAATGCACCTGAGATGAATGGTTTATTCTTACTGAATCTCGACAGTAGTGATACACATGTTCACAACATAGATGCTAAACGAATAAAATTGAATGATAATTCTACATACATGTGGCACTGTCGTCTTGGTCACATTGGAGTGAAGCGTATGAAGAAACTCCATTCAGATGGACTTCTTGAATCACTTGATTTTGAATCACTTGAAAGATGTGAAGCATGTCTAATGGGAAAAATGACTAAGACTCCATTCTCTGGAATAATGGAGCGAGCTACAGACTTATTGGAAATAATACATACCGATGTGTGCGGTCCAATGAGTGTAGCATCGCGTGGTGGATATCGTTATGTTCTCACTTTCACGGATGACTTAAGTAGATATGGGTATGTCTACTTTATGAAACATAAATCTGAAACTTTCGAGAAGTTTAAGGAGTTTCAAAGTGAAGTGGAAAATCATCGTAACAAGAAGATTAAGTTTCTGCGTTCTGACCGCGGAGGTGAATATCTGAGTTATGAGTTTGGCATGCATTTAAAGAAATGTGGAATACTTTCGCAGTTGACACCGCCGGGAACACCACAGCGTAATGGTGTGTCCGAACATCGTAATCAAACTCTCTTAGATATGGTTCGGTCTATGATGTCTCTTACAGATTTACCGCTATCGTTTTGGGGCTATGCATTAGAGACAACCGCATTCACTTTAAATAGGGCACCATCTAAATCCGTTGAAACGACACCGTACGAATTGTGGTTTGGTAAGAAACCTAAGTTGTCGTTCCTTAAAGTTTGGGGTTGCGAAGCATATGTAAAGAAGTTACAACCTAATAAGCTTGAACCCAAAGCGGAGAAATGCTTCTTCATAGGATACCCTAAATAAACAATTGGGTATACCTTCTATCATAGATCCCAAGGCAAAGTTTTCGTTGCCAAGAATGGATCCTTTCTTGAGAAGGAGTTTCTCTCAAAAGAGGTGACTGGAAGGAAAGTAGAACTCGATGAGGTTATTGAACCTTCTCTCGGATTTGAGAGTAGCGCAGCACCGGAAGATGTTTTTGTGCCGCCTGCACCAATTGGAGAGGAAGCTAATGATGATGATCATGAAACTTCAAACGAAGTTACTACTGAACCTCGCAGGTCAACGAGGGTTCGTACCACTCCTGATTAGTATGACTCTGTCTTGAACGTCATGTTGGTAGACAACGCCGATGACCCTGCGACATATGAAGAAGCTATGGTGAGCCCAGATTCCGACAAATGGCTAGAAGCCATGAAATCCGAAATGGGATCCATGTACGAAAACCAAGTGTGGACTTTGGTGAACTTACCGGATGGCCGTAAGGCTGTCGAGAACAAATGGATTTTCAAGAGAAAAACAGATGCTGATGGTAATGTTACCGTCTATAAAGCTCGACTTGTCGCGAAAGGGTTCCGACAAATTCAAGGATTGACTATGATGAGACATTCTCACCAGTAGCGAAGCTAAAGTCTGTGAGGATTTTGTTAGCAATTGCTGCATATTTCGATTATGAGATTTGGCAGATGGATGTCAAAACGGCGTTCCTTAATGGTGACATTGAGGAAGAGTTGTATATGGTACAACCCAAGGGTTTTGTCGATCCTGAAGATGCTGACAAGGTATGCAAACTTCAGCGCTCCATTTATGGACTGAAGCAAGCATCCCGGAGTTGGAATCAACGTTTTGATAAAGTAATCAAAACCTTTGGATTTATACAAACTTATGGAGAAGCTTGTATTTACAAGAAAGTGAGTGGGAGCTCTGTAGCATTCCTAGTACTATATGTAGATGACATATTGTTGATTGGGAATGATATAGAACTTCTTAGTAGCGTCAAAACCTATTTGAATAATAGTTTTTCAATGAAGGATCTTGGCGAAGCGGCATATATTCTAGGCATCAAGATTTATAGAGATAGATCAAGATGCTTAATAGCGCTTTCACAAAGTACATACTTGGACAAAGTTCTAAAGAAGTTTAGAATGGAAGATAGCAAGAAAGGGTTCGTGCCCATGTTGTCAGGTAAGACCTTGAGTAAAACTCAAAGTCCAGCTACGGCAGAAGATAGAGAGAAAATGAATAATATTCCCTATGCATCGGCCATAGGTTCTATCATGTATGCCATGCTGTGTACAAGACCGGATATAGCACATGCTGTTAGTTTGACTAGCAGATATCAAAGTGATCCTGGAATGGAACACTAGACAGCGGTCAAGAATATCCTAAAGTACCTAAATAGGACTAAGGATATGGTTCTTTCTTATGGAGGTGATGAACAGCTTGTTGTAAACGGTTACACCGATGCTAGTTGGAACACCAATCCGGATGACTCAAAGTCACAGTCGGGATAGGTATTTATTTTGAATGGTGCTGCAGTGAGCTGGAGGAGTGCAAAGCAAAGCGTTGTGGCAAAATCTTCAATTGAATCGGAATACATAGCTGCTTCGGAGGCTGCACAAGAAGCTATATGGATGAAGGAATTCATTACTGAACTTGGCGTGGTTCCCAGTGTGTTGGACCTGATGGCCATCTACTGTGACAACATAGGTGCCATAGCTAATGCACAGGAGCCAAGGTCACATAGCAAGCTGAAGCACATCAAGCTACGTTTCCACGCTATTCGCGAGTATGTCCGAGATGGTGACATAAAGATTTTCAAAGTACACACTGATCTGAATGTGGCAGATCCGTTGACTAAACCTCTCCCTAGGGCAAAGCATGACCAACACCAGAATGCCATGGGTGTTCGGTATATTACCATGTAATCTAGATTATTGACTCTAGTGCAAGTGGGAGACTGTTGGCGATATGCCCAAGAGGCAATAATAAAAGTGATTATTATTATATCTTTGTGTTTATGATGAATGTTTACATCCCATGCTATAATTGTATTATTAGGAAACACTAATACATGTGTGTTTTGTAAACATAAGAGAGTCCCTAGTAAGCCTCTTGTTGAACTAGCTTGTTGATTAATTGATGATCATGGACATTAGGATGTGATTAATAACAAGGTTATATCATTAGGAGTGATGTGATGGACACACACCCATAGTAAGCGTAGCATAAGATCAAGTCATTAAGTTCGTATTGTTGTAAGCTTTTAAATGCATAGTAACCTAATCCTTCGACCATGAGATTGTGTTAATCACCATCACCGGATGGGTACTTTGATGACATCAAACACCGCTTCGTAACTGGGTGGTCATAAAGGTGTCATTGGGTATTCTGAAAGTATGTGTTGAAGCGCATGAATCAAGATTGGGATTTGTCCATCCATATGACGGATAGATATGCTCTGGTCCCTCTCGGTGGAATGTCATCTAGTTAGCTTGCAAGCATGTGACTAGGTCACAAGGGATGACATATCACGGAACGAGTAAAGAGTACTTATCAGTAACGAGATAGAACTAGGTATGGAGATGTCGACGATCAAACCTCGGATAAGTATAGTATCGCGTGACAAAGGGAATTGGTTTCGTATGTAAATGGTTCAATCGATCACGAAGTCATCGTTGAGTGTGTGGGAGCCATTATGGATCTCCAGGTCCGGCTGATGGTTATTGATAGGAGATGTGTCTCTATCATGTCTACATATTCACGAACCGTAGGGTGACACACTTAAGGTTCGAAGTTGTTTTAAGTAGATATGGAATGTGCGTTGGAGACCGAAGGTTGTTCGGAGTCTCGGAATAGATCCGGGACATCACGAGGAGATCCGGAATTGTCCGGAGAATAAGATTCATATATTGGGGATCATTTTCTGAGTTAGGAAATGTTCCGGAGTATTTGTATGAGGGTTCTAGAAGGTTTCGGAATGTTCCGGAAGGTTCTGGAAGGTTTCTTGGAGTTTGCTTGAAAACCAAGGAAGGGATCAAGGAGTCCTGGTGGGTCAAGACTAGGAGTCGTGGGGGAGGAGGACTCCTCCCCCCTCCCCAATCCGCCGGCCCTAGAGGGAGGGGAGTCCTACAAGGACTCCCCCTCCCATGGCGCCTCAACCCCTTTAAATAGAGGGGCAGGGGCGCCCCCTCCACCTCCTGCTCCATAACTCCCAATCTCTGCCGCCTCTCTCCTCCTCCTTTCTTCTGCACAGGCATAGGCGAAGCCCTACAGAATTCTCTACTCCACCACCACCACGCCGTCGTGCTGCTGGGATTCCGTGGAGAAGATCTGCTACCTTCGCTGCTCGTTGGTACGAGGAGAGGAAGGTCTGCTTCGACTCCGCACATGTGACCGACTGCGGAAGCGCTGCCGAAACGCGGCGCTGGAAGGATCGTCCACTTGACCGACTGCGGAAGCGCTGCCGGAACGCGACGCCGGAAGGATCGTCCACACGATCTTGAGATCGGCAAGTGATCGACTACATCAACCACGAGATCTAATCTCGTTAACGCTTTCGGATCTACGAGGGTTAGTTCCTATCTATCTTGTTGCACATGTCTAATAGATTAGATCTTGGTTTTATCTAGATTAGATCTGGGTTTTGTTCGTTCTTGCGGTAGAATTTTTTTGTTTTCCATGCTACGAACCCATCAATTGCATCTCTTCTTTTACAAATCATATTGATCCACATGACCACACATACTCAATTGGGTGTGGTGATGCAACCTCTATCTTACTGGTGCTCCTTTGCATTCTAATGTTTCATTCCAACATGTTCTAGGGCTTTCTGAGCATATTTTGAGACATCAAGTGTCATTGCATTTGTTCTTTTCCAAACCACATTGATCCACGTGACTACACACACTCAACTAGGTGTGGTGCTGCAACCTCTATCACACTGGTGCTCCTTTGCATTCCACTGTTCCATCCAAACATGTTCTAGGGCTTGCTGACCATGGTTTTACACATGGGGTGTCATTGCATTTGTTCTTTTCAAAACCACATTGATCCACATGACCACACACACTCAAGTGGACGTGGTGATGCAAACGCTATCACAGTCCTGCTCCATTGCATTCCAACATATTGTAGGGTTTTCTCACCATTGTTTGACAAATGGAGTGTCATTCCATGTGTTCTTTTCCAAACCACATGGATCCACGTGACTACACACACTCAACCAGGTGTGGTGATGCAACCTCTATCAGACTGGTGCTCCTTTGCATTCCACTGTTCCATCTAAACATGTTCTAGGGCTTGCTGACCATGGTTTTACACATGGGGTGTCATTGCATTTGTTCTTTTCAAAACCACGTTGATCCACATGACCACACACACTCAAGTGGACGTGGTGATGCAAACGCTATCACAGTCCTGCTCCATTGCGTTCCAACATATTGTAGGGCTTTCTCACCATTGTTTGAAAAATGGAGTGCCATTCCATGTGTTCTTTTCCAAACCACTATGATCCACATGATCACACACACTCAAGTGGGTGTGGTGATGCAACCTCTGTCACACTAGTGCTCCATTGCATTCCAATGTTGCATTCCAACATATTCTAGGACTTTGTAAGTATTGTTTCGCACATGGAGTGTCATTGCATGTGTTCTTTTCCAGACCACAATGATTCACTTAACCAAACACACTCAAGTGGGTGTGGTGATGCAAACTCTGTCACACTAGTGCTCCATTGCATTCCAATATGTTCTAGTGATTTTTTACCACGGTTTGACACATGGAGTGTCATTGCATGTGTTCTTATCCAAACCACAATGATCCACGTGACCACACACACTGGGTGTAGTGATGAAACCTCTATCACACTAGTGCTCCATTGCATTCCAATGTTACATTCCAACATGTTCTAGGGCTTTCTGGGCATATTTTGAGACATCGAGTGTCATTGCATTTGTTATTTTCCAGACCACATTGATCCACATGACTACACACACTCAACCAGGTGTGGTGATGCAACCTCTATCAGACTGGTGCTCCTTTGCATTCCACTGTTCCATCTAAACATGTTCTAGGGCTTGCTGACCATGGTTTTACACATGGGGTGTCATTGCATTTGTTCTTTTCAAAACCACGTTGATCCACATGACCACACACACTCAAGTGGACGTGGTGATGCAAACGCTATCACAGTCCTGCTCCATTGCGTTCCAACATATTGTAGGGCTTTCTCACCATTGTTTGAAAAATGGAGTGCCATTCCATGTGTTCTTTTCCAAACCACTATGATACACATGACCACACACACTCAAGTGGGTGTGGTGATGCAACCTCTGTCACACTAGTGCTCCATTGCATTCCAATGTTGCATTCCAACATATGCTAGGACTTTGTAAGTATTGTTTCGCACATGGAGTGTCATTGCATGTGTTCTTTTCCAGACCACAATGATTCACTTGACCAAACACACTCAAGTGGGTGTGGTGATGCAAACTCTGTCACACTAGTGCTCCATTGCATTCCAATATGTCCTAGGGATTTTTTACCACGGTTTGACACATGGAGTGTCATTGCATGTGTTCTTTTCCAAACCACAATGATCCACGTGACCACACACACTCGGTGTAGTGATGAAACCTCTATCACACTAGTGCTCCATTGCATTCCAATGTTACATTCCAACATGTTCTAGGGCTTTCTGGGCATATTTTGAGACATCGAGTGTCATTGCATTTGTTATTTTCCAAACCACATTGATCCACATGACTACACAAACTCAACCAGGTGTGGTGATGCAACCTCTATCACACTGGTGCTCCTTTGCATTCCAATGTTCCATCCAAACATGTTCTAGGGCTTTTTGACCATGGTTTTAAACATGAGGTGTCATTGCATTTGTTCTTTTCAAAACCACATTGATCCACATGACCACACACACTCAAGTGGACGTGGTGATGCAAATTCTATCACAGTCCTGCTCCATTGCATTTCCAACATGTTGTAGGGCTTTCTCACCATCGTTTGACAAATGGAGTGCCATTCCATGTGTTCTTTTCCAAACCACTATGATACACATGACCACACACACTCAAGTGGGTGTGGTGATGCAACCTCTGTCACACTAGTGCTCCATTGCATTCCAATGTTGCATTCCAACATATTCTAGGACTTTGTAAGTATTGTTTCGCACATGGAGTGTCATTGCATGTGTTCTTTTCCAGACCACAATGATTCACTTGACCAAACACACTCAAGTGGGTGTGGTGATGCAAACTCTGTCAAACCAGTGCTCCATTGCATTCCAATATGTTCTAGGGATTTTTGACCACGGTTTGACACATGGAGTGTCATTGCATGTGTTCTTTTCCAAACCACAATGATCCATGTGACCACACACACTTGGTGTAGTGTTGAAACCTCTGTCACACTAGTGCTCCATTGCATTCCAATGTTACATTCCAACATGCTGTAGGGCTTTCTGACCATGTTTTGAGACATCGTGTGTCATTGCATTTGTTCTTTTCCAAACCACATTGATCCACATGACCACACACACTCAAGTGGGTGTGGTGATGCAACCTCTATCACACTGGTGCTCCTTTGCATTCCAATGTTGCATCCAAACATGTTCTAGGCCTTTCTGACCATGGTTTGACACATAGAGTGTCAATGCATCTTTTATTTCCAAACCGTATTGATCCACATGACCACACACACTCAAGTGGGTGTGGTGATGCATCCTCTGTAACATAGGTAATACATTGCATTCCAATGTTGCATTACAACATGTTCTAGGGCTTTCTGACCATGGTTGGACACATCGAGTGTCATTGCATTTGTTCTTTTCAAACCACATTGATCCACATTACCACACTCACTCAAGTGGGTGTGGTGATGCAACCTCTGTTACACTGGTGCTCTGTTGCATTCCAATGTTGCATCCCAACATGTTTTAGGCCTTTCTGACCATGGTTTGACACACGGAGTGTCATTGCATCTGTTCTTTTCTGTAACACCCTCGAATCGGCCCTATGCAAGTTTCAGCCATTCAATGTACAAAATTGAATGATAAGAGTAGTCGGATGGGGATCAGTCCATCGCGCACCCAAAGCATTACTCTACCCATGAATAGGGGAATTATGCAACCAACTCTCAGAATTCAGACTAAAGATCTTGACAAGCGATGTTCGGAAAATAAAGGAGTGATGCAGGATCTTCATCGGATATGATGTAGATGAGGTTGTTGCATTGGAAACCACCGGAAGATACAAAAGAAATCGTATGAAAGACAAAATAATTAGGTTCCGCGATGGTTTCATTAGCATGAACACATGGTTAAGGCATAGTCCAACTTCACCAATGCTCATCCTTCTCATAATGTCTTTCAATGATACGGACATCCGTCAAGGTGCAAATACAGATAAAGAGTCCAAGGACAAAAAGATAGGATGAAGGTACAACAAACAAGATGCAGATTCGATGATTGTAGCACCACCATTATAAAAGAGAGGAAGTGAAACCCTAAAGGTACAACGGAAACCCAACCACGAGAAATCCTGGACTCGAAAAAAATAAGAATAGATTCAAAACACGCAGGGGTAAGAGGAGAATAACATAGGGTTAAGGAGTAAAAACAGGCCTACTCAGATCTATCCAACCGATTTTGCAAAATAGTTCTAACACTTTACTTTGTCCGTTAGCTAGTTTATCCTACAGGCTGGACCAGTGGGGTATCACAACTACTGAGCTCTGACACCACTTTCTAACACCCTCGAATCGGCCAGATGCAAGTTTTAGCGATTGCCACCAAACCCGCATAGAGACGAATCAAAGATTCCCACTAGGCACTTGCGTGCGGGTGGAAAACAAAGTAATACCATTATACAATAGTCCATGATGGAACCCATAGAAACATATAGATACAACAATGACTCCATGAGTCAAGAATACAGATATACAACACAAAGATTCAAATCACCTTGAAAATGATACAACATCCGAGTATGGATAAGACGCAAATGGGGATAAGAGCCCTGAAGAATAACCAATGGCGTCCATAACCCTGCCCAGGCCAAGCCGGAAGGGTAACCCTGCTAACGACGTCGAACTTATACCTGTTAAACAAAAGGGGTGCCGACAAAGGGCAATGGAAAATGGGAGCGGTCAATACTGAGGCCAGTACAAGGCGGGTCTAGAATTCCGCGGATCTCGCCTACATAGGTATGGTGGACTGAAGCGGCAACAAAGCATGCACTAAACAACCTATAGAGACTAGATGCAACTGTCGGTTATTAGAGAAGGATAAGAAAGACCTATGCGGGACCAACCTGATACTAACACCAATCATACCCATCATGGCATCCCCCCTCGAGACCAAACGAAGAAGTCAAACTGAGGAACGCACACGGTTGACAATTTTATTCATTCCATTATAGTTGTAGCACTTACTAGTCATATATAGATAGCATGAGTCATCCTGATATCATAAGAAGTGGGTAGTTTTAGTTAAACATTCCATTGTAGTTGCAATACTTACTAGTCAAATACCATTAGCATGAGACATCCCAGATCCAGCAGTTTTTGGCACTTTTATTTACTCATTCCGTTGTAGTGAGCCTAATTACTAGACATGTCAAAGTCAAATTTATAGCACTACTATAGTTATAGTTGTCTATGATCGAGATGATGTGCTCCAAGTCGTCCATAACCGTGGACACGACTTTCAGAAAGTTTTACCCTGCAGGGGTGCACAAATAGCAAAACACATGATCAACCTCGGGAAGAACCAAATAAAAAGCAACGAGGCCTCACGACAATGCATTCATAGGATTCATAAATTATTTCAGGAGGGCACCCCAATAAGCTATGTGCAACAAAGTTGGCTGGCTCCAAGATGGACCCAGGGTTTGCGACGATGGCGGTAAATGATTGGCAACCCAAGAGTGTGACTGGGCTTGTTGATATAGCATAAACATGGCGTGGGATCCTAAACAATACAGGTGCTCCACGCACAATCGTAAATAAAGCAGTAAAGCATGGCATAACTATAGGATAGTAATAAAGCTCCAAACTAGTTTGTGGCCCGGGGAAATATAGTGCGAATCAAGCTCAGTCAAAGAAGGATCCATATGGTCTCCCATAAGTGGATACTGCGAATAGTCAAGGAACAGGTATCAAGTACTCGGGGCCTATGGGACACAAGTGAGCATGAAAGAACCAAATATCAGCTATTGCCCACCGATGCCTCTGCATTAGTTATATCTATTCCCAGCATTTTAATATCAAGTTGTAATTAAAGTCATGATCATATCCACCATTAAACATGTGCCAACCTTCCAACAATAGTGGAACGAGAACGACGCGAAGAAGCACCTAAGCAAGCAACTACGAGTCGCAAGGCCGACTATCTATCAAACAACAGGCAATAGGATGTGTCCAAGGCAATATAGAGGTTGTAAGGAGTATAAATGGTGCACGGAAACTAAAGCAACGCAACACAGATAGCAATAGATCAACAGGAAGAAATAAATACTGTAAATGCAAAATAGGTAGAAAGGGGGAGCATGCTTGCGTAGGAAACACTACCGAAGATACATATCTGTAGGACTTGTCCATACTCGCATCAACTCAATGGCCAAATCCGCAAAGAACCAAAGCACTAAAAGAATACGAATGCACTATTTAATACTACGTCAGAAGATCGAGCATGATGCATATATGATGTATGACATGGCAGAGGTTCGATGCAACTAGACAATATTAAGCGGAACCGGGGTCCCGAAAATTAATAAAAGGTTCATGTTGTTTAGGTACCCTACAATTTAAATGTTGTCTTATCAAGGCAAAACATGGCATTAGTTTGTTACACAAATTTAAATGGATCCAATATAAGAGTAGAAAAGTCCACATATAGTCTCCATATTTAATTTAGGTGAACCATCTAAATACCCCAAACATCCACACTATGCATGCAAGAATGAACAATTTAATGTGCAACAAGTTCATATTTCATTTTATAAAATAGGGCACGGAAGAAGGGGATCACACATTTAGAGTCGAAGATCTTGTTTCGAAGGGGTTCGGGTTCAGCGGGATCGGTCTTCGGACTCTGGGTTCAATCTTAGTGGGATCGGTCTTCGGGGCCTCGACCATCAGATTCGGGAAGAAGGTCATGGTGTCCCGAGAAGGAAAACCTTAGCGTTCCGTGTCGAAGGACTTCGGGTACGGGGTTTTGGGGTTGCGGGTAGGCGATCTTGAGGTGCATCCTTGTCTTCAGGAGATCTTGGTGAGGGTCGGGTAACCTTAGTGTTTAGAGTAACTCATCCACACGACCACACCGGACTATAGCAACATGTGCACGCCAACATGACACGAGCAGAACACGACACATTAGTGTTTCCCGGATGCCTTGTGGTGGTGCAGACATTGTCTCGAACACCTTGCGGTCGGGGACAGGGGATGACGTGCAAGCGATGGTGGCCAGGAGATGTGGAGAGATTGGCGTGGGGCGGCCAGAGGCGGGCGCGATGTGCTCTAGCACAAGGTAGCGGTGGAGGATGCGGGGCGCTCCCGTGGCAGGGATCCGAGGCGACCTGACAGTGAGACGCAGCCACGAGACAGGGAGGTTGCGGAGGCATCGTCGTCTGCAAGGGCAAGGTCAGCGGCAGGGCTTCCCGGAAGAGACAAGGTCGTAGGAGGCGCAGACGGCCACGGTTGCGCCGGGTCCACGGCCAGACGGGGCCACGCGGGGTGGAGGACGGCGGCCGGGCTCTAGCGAGGCAGCAGATGAGGGGCGGCGGTGCATGGTACCAGGATCCATGATGCAGCTTGATGGAAGGTGGGCTCAACGGGGCGCTCGCGGAGCTTGGCGGGAGGAACTCCAGCAAGGTCTACCTCAAGGAGAGACATGCGCGGAGCCATGGCTGGTGGCACTGGGCGGGCTCTGAGTGGCGGCATGGGGCGGGATTGCGTCAAGGCAGGTGAGAGGAGCGACGACTCGGGGTGGGGCTGGGGTCGCGCGGCGCTTGCTTCGATTAGCGGCAGGTGGGGTCGAGCGGTCAAATGGGTTGGGGTAGCGTGCAGTGGGAGTGTACCACGGGGTGGGGCCAAGGAACGCGCGATGAGTGTTTGTGCTGTGCACGTGAGCGAGAGTGCGTGCTTGCGTGTAGCTTTAGGGTGGCGGCAGCAGAGGGGTGTGGTGGGGTTGGTCGGGTTAGGGCAGGGTTAGGTTTAGATCTTGTTTAGGGTTTGGTCTAGATGGTCCGGGCCTACTGGGTAGTAGGTGGCCTGGCCTAAACGGCTGGGCTACCTCCCCGGGAGAAATAGTTTCTATTTATATTTTTGTTTTGTTTTATTTAAAAGACCTTTTGTAAATTATTTTTACGCAAAACAAAAATATCCGGAAGAGATCGGGGTTCTATATTTGAAATAGATAGGAGGTATTTAGAAAACAAAGATAGGTTTTTGTGAAAAATAGTTTCAGGCAAAATATATGCATGCAAACATGAAGATGCTCAAATGCAATGTGGAATGATGATATGAGCATGCGGTCATGATGATGCACCAAATAAAAACAAAACGCGAATTTCTAGTAGTGGTTTTACCAGGCTGCTACAATTCGACACCACTAACAATGGATCTTGCCCTTGAGATCCGCCTCATGGTACAGGGAAGAAGGCCGACAATCTGAAACTTCTGGCTTCATGGAGATCCTCGCGACACCACTAACAAAATTTCTTACACCATCTTGAAATTGACGACACCACCAACAAGGGGTCACCGCTCACATTCGTTGAGAGAGCACTCCGAAGAAACAAAGATGAAGGTAGAGGTCTCAAAAGGTAAGGCCACCTTTAACTTCCGTGAAAGGATTAAAATCGCATTGATCCACCATTCAATTTACAAAAGTGAATGATAAGAGTAGTCAGATGGGGATTAGTCCATCGTGCACCCAGAGCGTTACTCTGCACATGAATAGGGGAATTATGCAACCAACTCTCGGAATTCAGACTGAAGATCTTGATAAGTGATGTTCGGAAAATAAAGTAGTGATGCAGGCTCTTCATTGGATATGATGTAGATGAGGTCCTCGCATTGGAAACTACCAGAAGATACAAAAGAAATCGTATGAAAGACACAATGATTAGGTTCCACGATGGTATCATTGGCATGAACAACACATGGTCAAGGTATACTCCAACTTCACCAATGCTCATCCTTCTCATAATGTTTTTCAATGATACGGACATCAGTCAAGGTGTATATACAGATAAAGAGTCCAAGGACAAAAATATAGAATGAAGGTACAACAAACGAGATGCAGATTCGATGATTGTAGCACCACCGTTATAAAAGAGAGGAAGCGAAACGCTGAAGGTACAACGGAAACCCAACCACGAGAAATCCTGGGCTCTAAAAAAATAAGAATAGATTCAAAATACGCAGGGGTAAGAGGAGAATAGCATAGGGGAAAGGAGTAAAAATAGACCAACTCAGATTTATCCCACCGATTTTGCAAAATAGTTCTAACACTCTACTTCATCTGTTAGCTAGGTTATCCTACAGGCTAGACTAGTGGTGTATGGCAGCTACTGAGCTCTAATACCACTTTGTAACACCCTCGAATCGTCTCGATGCAAGTTTCAGCGATTCCTACCAAACCCGCATAGAAACAATTCAAAGATGCCCACCAGGCACTTGCGTGCGGGTGGAAAACAAAGTAATACCATTACACAATAGTCCACGATGGAACGCATAGAAACATATATATACAACAACGACTCCATGAGTCAAGAATACAGATATACAATACAAATATTCAAATCACCTTGAAAACGATACAACATCCGAGTATAGATAAGATGCAAATGGGGCTAAGATCCCTAAAGAATAACCAATGGCATCCATAACCCTGCCCAGGACAAGCTGGAAGGGTAACCCTGCTAACGACATTGAACTTATACCTGTTAAACAAAAGGGGTGCCGACAAAGGGCAAAGGAAAAGGGGAGCAGTCAGTACTGAGGCCAGTACATGGTGAGTCTAGAATTCGGCGGCTCTCGCCTACATAGGTATGGTGGACTGAAGCGGCAGCAAAGCATGCACTAAACAACCTATAGAGACTCGATACAACTGTTGGCTATTAGAGAGGGATAAGAAAGTCCTATGCGGGACCAACCTGATACTAACACCAACCATACCCATCCTGGCATTCCCCCTCGAGACCAAACGAGGAAGTCAAACCGAGGAGCGCACACAGTTGACAATTTTATTCATTCCATTATAGTTGCAGCACTTACTAGTCATATATAGATAGCATGAGTCATCCTGATATCATAAGCAGTGGGCAGTTTTAGTTAACCATTATGTTGTAGTTGCAATACTTACTAGTCAAATAGCATTAGCATGAGACATCCCAGATCAAGCAGTTGTTGGCACTTTTATTTACTCATTCCGTTGTAGTGAGCCTGATTACTAGACATGTCAAAGTCAAATTTATAGCACTACTTTACTTATATATGTCTATGATCGAGATGCTATGCTCTAAGTCGTCCATAACACGGACATGGCTTCCAGAAAATTTTACCCTGCAGGGGTCCACAAATAGCAACACTCACATGATCAACCTCGGGAAGAACCAAATAAAAAGCAACTAGGCCTCACGACAATGCAATCACATGATTCATAAATTATTTCAGGGGGCCACCCCAATAAGCTACCCGTAACAAAGTTGGCTGGCTCCGAGAAGGACCTAGGGTTTGCGACAACGGCGGTAAACGACTGGGAACCCGAGAGTGTGACTAGGCTTATCGATACATCATAAACGTGGCGTGGGATCCTAAACAGTACAGGTGCTCCACGCATAATCGTAAATAAAGAAGTAAACCATGGCATAAGTATAGGATAGTAATAAAGCCCCAAACTAGTTTGTGGCGCTGAGAAATAAAGTGCGAATCAAGCTCAGGGAAAGGGGGATCCATAGGGTCTCCCATATGTGGGTAGTGCGAATAGTCAAGGAACAAGTATCAAGTACTTGAGGCCTACGGGACACAAGTGAGCGTGGAAGAACCAAATATCAGCTATTGCCCACCGATGCCTCTGCATTAGTTATATCTATTCCCAGCATTTTCATATCAAGTTGTAATTAAAGTCATGATCATCTCCTTCATTAAACATGTGCCAACCTTCCAACAACAGTGGAACGCCAACGACGTGAAGAAGCACCTAAGGAAGCAACTACGACTCGCAAGGCTGACTATCTATCAAACAACAGGCAATAGGATGCATCCAAGGCAATATAGAGGTTGTAAGTAGTATAAATGGTCCACGGAAACTAAAGCAACGCAACACGGATAGCAATAGATCAATAGGAAGAAATAAAGACTATAAATCCAAAATAGGTAGAAAGGGGGAGAATGCTTGCCTAGGAAACACTATCGAAGATGCATATCTGAAGGACTTGTCGATACTCAGATCAACTCAACGGCCTGATACACAAAGAACCAAAGCACTAAAAGAAATATGAATGGACTATTTAATACTACGACAGAAGATCGAGCATGATGCATATATGATGTATGACATGGCAAAGGTGCGATGCAACTAGACAATATTAAGCGGGGACGGGTCCCGATAATTAATTAATAGGTTCATGTTGTTTAGGTACCCTACAATTTAAATGTTGTCTTATCAAGGCAAAACATGGCATCAGTTCGTTACACAAATTTAAATGGAGCCAATATAAGAGTAGAAAAGTCCGCATATAGTCTCCATATTTAATTTAGCTCAATCATCTAAATACCCCAAACATCCACAAGATGCATGCGAGAATGAACAATTTAATGTGCAACAAGTTTATATTTCATTTTATAAAATAGGGCTCGGAAGAAGGGGATCACATATTTAGGGTCGAAGATCTTGGTTCGATGGGGTTCGGGTTCGGCGGGATCGGTCTTCGGACTCCGGGTTTGATCTCAGCAGGGTCAGCCTTCGGGGCCTCGACCAGCGGATCCATGCAGAAGATCATGGCGTCCCAACAAGGAAAACCTTAGCGTTCCGCGTCGAAGGACTTCAGGTACGGGGTTTTGGGGTTCCGGGTAGGCGATCTTGAGGTGCATCCTTGTCTTCGGGAGATATTGGCGAGGGTCGGACAACCTCAGGCTGTAGAGTAACTCATCCACACGACCACACCGGACTGTAGCAACATGTGCACGCCAACATGACACGAGTAGAACACGACACACTAGTGTTTCCCGGATGCCTTGTGGTGGTGCAGACATTGTCTCGAACACCTCGTGTTTAGGGACAGGGGATGACACGCGAGCGATGGAGGCCTAGCAATGGGGAGATATTGGCGCGGGGTGGCCAGAGGTAGGCGCAATGTGCTCGGGCACAAGGCAGCGACGGAGGATGCGGGGCGCTACCGTGGCGGGGATCCGAGGCGGCCTGACGGCGAGACGCTGCCGCGAGACTGGGAGGTTGCGGAGGCGCCATCGTCCGCGAGGGCATGGTCAGCAGCAACGCTTGCCGGAAGAGACAAGGTTGTGGGAGGTGCAAACGGCCACGATGGCGCCGGGTCCATGACCAGAGGGCGATGCAGGGCGAGGAAGACGGCCAGAGAAGACAGGGTCGCGCGGGGTCGAGGACGGCGGCTGTGCTCTGGCGAGGCGGCATGTGAGTAGGCGGCAGTACATGGAACCAGGATCAGCGATGCAGCTAGATGGAAGGCGGGCTCGATGGCGGTGCTCGCCAAGCTTGGCGGGAGGAACTCCGGCGAGGTCTGGCTCGAGGAGGGTCGCGGGTGGAGCGGCGGCCAACTCCGGGGCTTGGTCGAGGGCGGGCTCCGAGTGGCGGCATGGGGCGGGATCACGTCGAGGCAGGTGAGAGGAGCAACAACTCAGGGTGGGGCTGGGGTCGCGTGGTGCTCGTGTTGATTAGCGGTAGATGGGGTCGGGCGGTCAAACGGGTTGGGGTAGCATGCACTCGCGGTGTACCACGGGGTGGGGCCAGGGAGCACGCGATGAGAGTCGGTGTTGCGCACGTGAGCGAGAGTGCGTGCTTGCGTGTAGCTTCAGGGTGGCAGCGGCAGAGGGGTGTGGTGGGGTTGGTTGGGTGAGGGTACGGTTAGGTTTAGATCTTGTTTAGGGTTTGGTCTAGATGGGCTGGGTCTGCCGGCTAGTAGCTGGCATGGCCTAAACGGCTGGGCTGCCTCCCTGGGAGAAATAGTTTCTATTTATATTTTTGTTTTGTTTTATTTCAAAGGTATTTTGTAAATTATTTTTATGCAAAACAAAAATATCCGGAAGAGACCGGTGTTTTATATTTGAAATAGATAGGAGGTATGTAGAAAACAAAGATAGGCTTTTGGGAAAAGTAGTTTCAGGCAAAAATATATGCATGCAAACATGAAGATGCTCAAATGCAATGTGGCATGATGATATGAGCATGCGGTCATGATGATGCACCAAATAAAAACAAAACGCGATTTTCTAGTAGTGGTTTTACCAGGCTACTACATTTTCCAAGCCACAATGATCCACATGACCATGCACACACAAGTGGGTGTGGTGATGCAACCTCTGTCACACTGGCGCTCCATTGCATTCCAATGTTGCATTTCAACATGTTTTGGGGCTTTCTAACCATGGTTTGACAAATGGAGTGTCATTGCATTTGTTCCTTTCCAAACCAAATTGATCCACATGACGACACACACTCAAGTGTGCGTGGTGATGCAACCTCTGTCATAGTGAAGGTACATTGCATTCCAACATGTTCTAGACTTTCTGACCATAGTTTGACACATGGAGTGTCATTGCATGTATTCCTTTCCGAACCACAATGATCCACATGACCAAACACACTCATGTGGGTGTGGTGATGCAACCTATGTCACACTAGTGCTCAATTGCATTCCAATATATTCTAGTGATTTTTATCACACATGGAGTATCATTGCACGTGTTCTTTTCCAAACCACAATGATCCACATGACCAAACACACTCAAGTCGGTGTGGTGATACAACCTCTGTCACACTGGTGCTCCATTGCATTCCAATGTTGTCTTCCAACATGTTCTAGGGCTTTCTGACCATGGTTTGACACATCGAGTGTCATTGCATTTGTTCTTTTCAAACCAGATTGATCCACATTACCACACTCACTCAAGTGGGTGTGGTGATGCAACCTCTGTCACACTGGTGCTCTGTTGCATTCCAATGTTGCATTGCAACATGTTCTTGGCCTTTCTGACCATGGTTTGACACATGGAGTGTCATTGCATCTGTTCTTTTCCAAACCATATTGATCCACATGACCACACACACTCAAGTGGGTGTGGTGATGCATCCTCTGTCACATAGGTGCTACATTGCATTCCAATGTTGTATTACAACATGTTCCAGGCCTTTCTGACCATGGTTTATCACATGGAATATCATTGCATTTGTTCGTTTCCAATACACATTGATCCCCATGACCACACACACTCAAGTGGTTGTGGTGATCCAACCCCTGTCACATGGGTTCTCCATTGCATTACAATGTTGCATTCCAACATGTTCAAGGACTTTCTGACTATGGTTTGACACATGGAGTGTCATTGCATGTGTTCTTTTCCCCACATGACCACGCACACTCAAATGGGTTTGGTGATGCAACCTCTATCACACAAGTGCTCCATTGCATTCCAATGTTGCATTTCAACATGTTCTGGGGCTTTCTAACCATGGTTTGACACATAGAGTGTCATTGCATTTGTCCTTTTCCAAACCACATTGATCCACATGAAGACACACACTCAAGTGGGCGAGCTGATGCAACCTCTGTCACAGGGGTGGCCCATTGCATTGAACCATGCTCTAGGGCTTTCTAACCATGGTTTGACACATGGAGTGTCATTGCATGTGTTCTTTTCCAAACCAAAATGATCCACATGACCACACAGTCAAGTTGGTGTGGTGAAATACAATATTCTAAAGAAAACAAGTAAGTCCCACTTTGGAAGCACGCGAGGGGAGCTTATAGACGGTTCAACAACCAACTATACGACGGGAATGACAGTATAGTTCCTGTCGTATAGCTGCCGCCGCCTCTGTCTTGTCAAAAGGGACAACTTCCATGAAGGGACGGGGGACAAAAACACAACGCAGCAACCGCCACACCATCTAGACGTTCTTCATCTCTCTCCACGATCTTCGACCTCCTAGCCAATACACCTCCATAGCCACTATTTGTACTTGAGAGAGAGAGGGATCTACACCTTGCAAGATTAGGGTTTGAGATTGTTTCTTCCCATCTTGAATTGTGTTGGATATTTTTCTATTATTATTGTGGATCTCCACTGTAATACCAAGGCGAATTCCCTTTATTTGATTATATTGATGTTCCGTTCTTCTCTCATGTGTGAGTAATTCCATTGGGTGTGGGAGATGTAGGGGATTGGTGCGATGTGATGTGCCTTCATATATTTTCCATTAGTATTGTGATAGATTCTAATTACTATATTATGTGTGCTTGGCATCCGTGGGATGCTTAATGCTTGTTGTCCAATTAAGGGCCTAGATGACATGATACCTTGTTCTACAGAGATAAGATCTTGCTCGCTAGTGGACCGACGACCCCTGGGTGACACAGGGATATCAATGGAAAGCTAGTTGACTCGAGGATAATGAGTAACCACTTTGATTATTGCATTAGGCCGATCCAAGGATCTTAATAGCTAAGCGGCCTGAAGGGTATTAATCGTCTAGTGTCTAACCATGGTCGCCGTATACAGCGGGAATGACCGTATAGTCATCGTTGTATAGCTGCCGTATAGTTATCGCTGTATAGCTGCCGCCACCTCTATCTTGTCAAAAGGGACCACTTCCGTGAAGGGACGAGGGACGGAAACACAACGCAGCAGCCGCCACACCATCCAGAAGGTAGAAAGAAGGGATCCGGAGAATAAGGAGAAGACATTCTTCATATTGATCCATGATCTTCGACCTCCTAGCCAATACACCTCCATAGCCACTACTTGTACTTGACAGAGAGAGGGATCTCCACCTTGCAAGACTAGGGTTTGAGATTGTTTCTTCCCAAGTTGAATTGTGTTGGATATTTTTGTATTCTTATTGTGGATTTCCACAGTAATACCAAGACGAATTCCCTTTATTTGATTATATTGATGATCCGTTCTTCTCTCATGTGTGAGTAATTCCCTTAGGCATGGGAGATGTAGGGTATTGGTGAGATGTGATGTGCCTTCATATATTTTCCATTAGTATTGTGATTTATTCTAATTACTATATTATGTGTGTTTAACTATCTGTGGGATGCTTAATGCTTGTTGTCCAGTTAAGGGCCTAGACAACATGATACCTTGTTCTACACATATAAGATCTTGCTCGCTAGTGGACCGGCGACCCCTGGGTGACACATGGATATCAATGGAAAGCTAGTTGACTCGAGGATACCAAGTAACCACTGTGCTTATTGCATTAGTCCGATCCAAGGAGCTTAATCGCTAAGCGACCTGAAGGGTCTTAATCGTCTAGTGTCTGGCCATGGTTTTGGTAGTAGGCTAGTAGGATTATTGAAGTTGGGATGAAATCTACCAAGAGGAGTTCCGGCTAATTATGGGTTGCTCGCCTACACATATATCTATAAGACTATAATTGTTACATTCATACTCGTCCACCTGGCACATTCACTATCACCATGAACTGAATTTTCCCGTGCCTTCTTTCACCATTTGCAGAAACCAACAAACAAACATAGTCATTCTTTACTTTTATGCATTTTATTTCTGAATATTACATTTTTGTTCCGTTTAAATCTATCGCATTTAATCAAAACCCCATTCTTATTTCAACACTTGTAGTCAATTCACTCGAAACCTCTGACAACTTCGGGTGTGACATAGACTTCACCAATAAACACTTACCTTTGGGCTCCCTGTGGGATTGATATCTGAACTTTGAAACTAGCTACAAACGATCTGTGCACTTGCAGACATCAGTTTTACACAAGGAGTGTCATTGCATTTGTTCTTTTCCAAACCACATTGATCCACATGACCACACACACTCAAGTGGGCGTGGTGGTGCAAACTCTATCACACTGGTGATACATTGCATTCCAACATGTTCTAGGGATTTCTGACCATGGTTTGACACATGGAGTGTCATTGCATGTCTTCTTTTCCAAACCACAATGGTCCACATGACCACACACACTCAAGTTGGTGTGGTGATGCGAACTCTGTCACATTGGTGCTCCATTGCATTCCAACATGTTCTAGGCCTTTCTCACCATGGTTTGACACATGGAGTGTCATTGCATTTGTTGTTTTCCAAACCATATTAATCCACATGACCATACACACTCTAATGGGTGTGGAAATGCAACCTCTGTCATAGTAGTGCTCCATTGAATTCGAATGCTGAATTCAACATGTTCTAGGGCTTTCAGACCATGGGTTGACACATGGAGTGTCATTGCATGTGTTATTTTGCAAACCACAATGATCCACATTACTACACACACTCAAGTGGGTGTGGTGATGCAACCTTTGTCACACTGGTGCTCTATTGCATTCCAATGTTGCATTCCAACATTTTCTAGGGCTTTCTGACCATGGTTTTACACATGGAGTGTCGTTACATTTGTTCTTTTCAAAACCACATTGATCCACATGACCACACACAATCAAGTGTACGTGGTGATACAAACTCTATCACATTGGTACTCCATAGAATTCCAATGTTGCGTTAAAACATATTCCAGGGCCTTCCCACCATAGTTTTACACATGGAGTACCATTACATGTGTTATTTTCAAAACCACAATGATCCACATGACAACACACACTCAAGTGGGTGTGGTGATGCAACCGCAGTTACAGCAGCAGCAAACAGAAAATACTAAATAAAAAGAAAAAGAAAAGCAGCAGCCAGCACAGCAGCCGGGTGGGGGGGCCCTGCGCGCCTAGCCAGTAGGCGGCGGTAGCCAGCGGCCCGGGTGGGCCTTTGCCCCCCACGCGGCCCGCTCGCCAGCGGCCTGGCTGAGCCAGCCCGGGTGGGCCGGCGTGCCGCCTGGCAACCCAGTGCCCCGCCCCGCCTCGCCTCGCCTAGGTGGGCTGGCTGGCGCGCGGGGGACTTGGCTTGCCGGCTTGTGCCGCCTAACTATGTGCCGCCCAGTGCGGCGGCTATTATCCGCCGCCCACTTGGGCTGGTTAATTTCATTTTTCCTTTTATTTTTCCTACAGTTTTATTTCTAGGCTATTTCCCTCCGGGATTTAGCCTAATATAAAAGTTGACTTTATAAATCTTAATCTAAATATTATTTATAATATATTAATTCATAATTAACATATAATAAATATATATTTAAATTCCCATTTATCCGAAAACACTTTTCGGTGGTTTGTCCTTTATTCTTTCTCCGAACAACTTCGGATCTCTCTGCGGAATGATTCCGGCTTTCTCTCTTTCTCTATTATGATTCTGTCTTATGAATGATCGCTCTCATCGTACCCTTAAGTGTATCCTCTCACGGCTCGGGAATGCTCTAGACATGATCTGTATCAATGATCAACAGAGGGACCAGAGATATCCATGTGACCCCTATGCATTCCTGATGACAATGTCGTTTGAACCGTCTAAATGTAGCATCCTCTTCCTTTTGTTTCTTGATACAACTTGTCCGAGATCCGATCAATGGTATCCCATACCTTTGTTCAATCTCGTTCACAACAAGTTATGTTTTCTTGTTACCGTGATATTACATCCCCGTTACCTAGTCACATGTTGCAACATATATGGATGTAATCTCACCAAGCCGGCCGTATTTATCTTTACCCATCATGTGGGTGAACAAATCCTGGTCTTGCAGTCACATGTCATCTACTGTTCCTTCGGAATACCCAACGTACACCTTTATGGCCACCGTATTACCAGATGACGGTTGATGCAGTCTAAGTAGCCTAGGGAAACAGTGAGTAATATGATCTCACGGTCTAAGGAGAAGGAGTCTAGGTATAGTTGTTGCAACAATGAACTAGATGACTTGATCGTGTTGCAATCCTTTGAGGAATGTCCAATCACATCATTCTCCAATGATATGATCTCGTTGTCAGTCGGCATAAATGCCCATGATCTTGAAACCCAGATCATCTTCGTGACCAACGAACTAGTATGAATAGAGGCTACTAGGGACTTGGTTGTTTCATACCACACCTGTACCAATGTTTCTACTTGGCACAGTTATAGCACAATATGAAACTATTATAAACTAATTGAGATATGATAATAAAAAACCTATTTCTTATTTGCCTCTAGGGCATATCTCCTTCAGTCTCCCACTTGTACTAGAGTACAAATAAACAAGCTTGCATTTTACTCATATAAACCATATACCGTATGCGTTTACAGATCATGCATGCTCATGGGAAATGTCATGTCCATGTTCTGTTTTACCAGATCATTATGTCTTTTGCAAATCGTTAATGTCTTCCTAATCTGACATTCACTCCATTATCTTATAATGGGTCGAAGTATTTGTTTGGCAACAAAGTGAGACTTTTGTTTCTAGTGTTTATGATGACGGTCGTTTTTCACTGTTGTCATCTAAACTTCGAAACACACTTTACTATCCTTTGTGTATATACTATAGTCATGGCAGCAGAACGAGGCCGGATTCCAGGAGCTTACAGTGACGTTAGATCGACCTCGAGGGCTTTCTCATGGGCACTGGGCCCTGGGACACATCATTCTACGTTAAAAGCAAATTAGCCCCGCCATAACATTATACTTTTATACTTCTATATCAGTTGTAGCTTTTATACTTCTATATCTATGTAGATCCTAGTGCATGAAATGCAACTATGCCACTTACATTGCTTCTTGCTACTTAAGTACAAACTTAATTCTAGTTCAGTGATCAACTCAGGAATCACTTAAAGACATGTTCTTATAGTTAAGAGCTAGTCCTTCCAACCAGAACCTTGGGTCACATTATGTCGAGTATACAACATGGTTATATGGAAGAACCTATGACTGAGGCATAGGAGATGCAACGCATCTCTTTCTTTCAACCATGGTTGCAGTACTAAGTCAATGCTTCATACAATAAGAACTTCTTTCTTACCTTGTTCCATTCTGAGCAACTTCAGAATCTTGCTTAGGACATTATGAACATCTTTCAGAATCAAGTCCAGGAAGCATTTGACATTCAGTGTTTATTAAACTTACTAATCTATCTCGATAGATCTCTTGTTTAATAACTTCAACTTCATCCTTATTTATCTAACTTAATTATTATTAACACCAATCACATCATTCACATATGTCGTCCACATATCCTAGAATAATTTCACGCTCCCACTCAAATATGACATTCATGTTTGAGATCCAGGGATTTCACTTAGCTACCACTCAAAATCAGGTCCTCTCGATAATCTTGGACATTCCAAAATTCCTTGATCATCATCAATTTGAGAATTCCACTAACGAAATTTCAATGACCATTCATGTCTCGTACTCAGGTCCATCATGCTTCTTTGTATTTCGTAGGTACGTCTCGTTCAAAACATGACAAGTGAATCAACAACATAATTCCACAATCTTGTAGAATATATAGTTGAATCCTACTTTCTTTAGTAAAAGTATTCCCTTGAAACTTTATGATCATTATCAACAGTTTCTCCTCTATTTGTAGAGTTTGGTTTCACAAATCAAATTCCGCTGCGCCACTCAACAATTCGGAGGCAAGGTCAAATACCTTGTTTTGATCTTTTACTTTCTTCCACCTGTATCTTCATCAAGACACATCAACTTTGGACAATAGCAAGTTTGCCCCTTGTGGAAGATGCATTCATAGCTTCCTAAGAATGCTCTACAAAGACTTGTTTATTCGCCACAACTTCGACTTGTCGAAATCTCTAGAAACTCGAACGTGCCATAACACTTATGGTGTCGTTTCCACGAATCTTTAGATGTTCCTTTGCATTTCAAATGAGTGTTTGCTTATTTTGATCTTTTAACTCTAAACGACAACCACAACCTTATAAGAGATGATATTATACCATATGTATCTTAATACATAATGATTATGATGTTTAGATATTTCAACAAAGTTTGAATTCATCGAATTATCATAATTTGTGAAACATATTTCACAAGTTCCCTTTATGCTAAACTTAACTTGAATACTTTAGTCATGTCGATCAAATCAAAAAGACTTCGTATTCTTGTTAATTTCAATATCCTCCTTTAGTCTTGAACTCATTTGAACAATTCAAATCACTTCAAACTTCATGTTTCATTAAGTAAATACACTTATTCACTGAAGTCCACATTAAATGATTCCCACTACTTGTTGAAAATATGATACATCACTATGTACAAGATTCAATATTTCTTCGCATATCACCGTTTTACCAGAATGCGGAGTTTTAGTCATTCTGCCCAAGAGGCATGGTTTTGCAAAGTCTCTAGATTATGCATCTAGGACCTTGATCTTTCATAAAGAACCTGCAATAACCAAAATGACTTAAATTGTAGTGTCTTTTCATTATTAAGCTTTGGATATCTTTTAGCATTATAATCCTTTATAAATGTTTAAACTATTATCATTAACATAGTGATGAGAATAACTTGTTTATAATCGCAATGTGACCATAATGGTATTGTTCATACGAATAGTACAAACTAGTTTGTAACTTGTTCATATGAATAATCGTCTTGCCAAAAGCAAGACACACAAACAGGGATTACAAACTTATATTCAAGTCCACTAATGACGAACTTTCAGGGAAGAGGTGATGTCGGCCATCAACTATTTTGCTTGTTGTCATCAAACCACATTGCCTCAAATCCAGCAATTCTCAAGCAGATCATCCTGTTTTCCCAAAACAGGAAAAGTATCAAATACTTTGCAAACTGCAATGAGTTTTGCAAGAACCACATTTATAATTTGTATATCTTACATATACCTTTTCACCCATGAACTCCATTTGCAATCAAGCCCTTCTAAGAGTTCTCAACTCTAATGTAAGATCACTAAGTGTTTTTCCAAACATTCTGGAGTCATCGAATTATCTCCTAATGTTTATTGTATCAAGAAGAGAAGATCACCTTTTACGAGGATATCCCTCAGGCGTGGGTATTAATCTATGAAGTTGGACCCTTTTGCTAAGTTCCATATTAAGCAATATATTCCCATGGTCACAAAGTACCTCAATGGGATAGGCTAGGATCTACTAAGGTATTTGCAAACAGACATCTAGACTAAGTTTATAATAAGAGATCAATTTATAATTGGTCTCCACTAAAACGGTCATCCCCTGGACGACTTTAGTGATTGCATGATCCCTATCCTCTGCACCTCCCCCAATCGTCACGGCCATCAGTGCAGTATCAAAGGTAGACCTTCAATAATGTCAATCACATCATCCATGTGACTCATGCTCGATCTTTCGATCTCTTGTGTTCCGAGGCCACACTTCTCTAGCGTGCTAGGCTCGCCAAATCTAACTTGTGTGTATTCGCTGTGCAACATGGCTTACACCCACTGTATGTGAACGTAGATATGTTTGACACCCAGGCCTGTAACCCTGGATCGCCTCATACCGAAGAACTTTCTTGGTGGTGCCCACACAAGGGGAACACGAAACATTGGAATTAAATAGGGATTATCTTATTTGATACCGTTGGGTATCTAATACTAGCACACAATAAGATGTAAAACAGGTATCAACATCATATGTATAATGTGATATGATATGCTCTTTCTTGCGCCTTGATCTCCATCGAGCGCTCCGGCATGATCTCCATCTTGCCCTTGGTTTGACGCCAAGTCCACGACACCGCCACCAGGTCGTCCATCGGAACGATGACTATTATTATACTACTTAGTAACAGAAAAGTAAACTACTCTACCTTTGTATCGACCAATGCCATATCATAATCACATGCCCCCCTGCAAAATAAAGTTAGACGCCTCTACTTTATCAATTGCAAGTTTTACGTGGTTGTTAGGGCTTTCGCACTAGAACCGTTTCTAAACTACGAACTTTCCAACCACAACATGGATCCAACAGTTGTGTCTACTACACCCCTTTCGGGGCCCTCCGTTGCAAATGCTATATCAACTATCGAATGAGAGACAGACACCCTCTAGCCACTTATACGGTACACGCCGTATGTTGGGCGTGGAACCAGTCTCGCGTACGAATACGCGTAAGGTCGGTCCGGGCCACTTCATCAAACAACACCACGATATAAACAAGTACACGTTAGAGAGTAACTACTAAGGGATCAATGCCCGCACAATACTTGTGCATACTGGCCGTACAACACTCCTACGCATAGATCACCTCTGATACCACTATTGGGGATCGGCACAGAAATCAAAAATTTCCCTATGAAGGATCCCCGGAAACTAGCCTAGGATCTATCTATGTAGTAATGCGGTAACGGCCGATGCGTAGAGAATACATACCCTTGTAGACCGTACGCGGTTAACGTTCCGCATGGAACGTGGTTGATGTAGTCGTACTCGAAGCCGACCTCAAGGTCGCGAAGCTCCTCGCAGGTCACCCCTTGCTCCTTCTTGATCTTCATCATCTTCATCGTGCAACAGCTCTGGCTCACGACATTTAAGCGCCCCAAGTGTTATGCCTCGTGTCTTCGTACACATCCGGTGCACGATGAGACCTCCGGCTCCCCGATCCCGTTGAGAGTACGGAAGTTGATATCTGGCTAGGAATCCCTGCAGTGCAACGACATACTTCAGGTGTGCCTCGATTGCACAGCCCAGACTTGGGGCCATGGTCACAAGGTATGGAGGGAGAGAGAGAAGGAGGAAGTCAACCAAAGGACTTCTCCAATTGTGTGTTTAATCCCACCCATGGGCACCCCTTTATATAGGCTACGGGGGTGTACCTTTCTCAAAGGCTAAGCCATGTGGGACTAATACTAAGGGAAAAAGTGAGCAGAAATTCGGACTGCCAAATGGGCCAAAAGATCTCAACCCAAATAGCAAACAGAAATACTAAATAAAAAGAAAAAGAAAAGCAGCAGCCAGCACAGCAGCCGGGTGGGCCTTCCTGCCACCACGGCCCAGCGCGCCTAGGCAGCAGGCGGCAGCCAACGGCCCGGGTGGGACTTTGCCCCCAGCGTGGCCCGCTCGCCAGCGGCCTGGCAGAGCCAGCCCGGGTGGGCCGGCGTGCCGCCTGGTAGCCCAGCGCCCCGCCCCGCCTGGCCCGGATGGGCTGTCTGGCCCGCGGCGACCTGGCTTGCCGGCTTGCGCCGCCTAACTATCTGCCGCCTAGTGCGGCGGCTATTATCCGCCGCCCACTTGGGCTGGCTATTTTCCTTTTTCCTTTTAATTTTCCTGCAGTTTTATTTCTAGGCTATTTCCCTCCGGGATTGAGCCTAGTATAAAAGTTGAATTTATAAATCTTAATCTAAATATTATTTATAATATATTAATTCATAATTAATATATAATAAATATATATTTAAATTCCCATTTATCCGAAAACAGTTTTCGGGGTTTTTCCTTTATTCTTTCTCCGAACAACTTCGGATCTCTCCGTGGAACGATTCCGGCTTTCTCTCTTTCTCTATTATGATTCCGTCTTACGAATGATCACTCTCATCGTACCCTTAAGTGTATCCTCTCACGGCTGGGGAATATTGTAGACATGATATGTATCAATGATCAATAGAGGGACCAGGGATATCCATGTGACCCCTATGCATTCCTAATGACAATGTCGTTTGAACCGTCTAAATGTAGCATCGTCTTCCTTTTGTTTCTTGATACAACTTGTCCGAGATCCGATCAATGGTATCCCATACCTTTGTTCAATCTCGTTCACAACAAGTTATGTTTTCTTGTTACCGTGATATTACATCCCTGTGACCTAGTCACATGTTGCAACATATATGGATGTAATCTCACCAAGCCGGACGTATGTATCATTACCCGTCATGTGGGTGAAAAAATCCCGGTCTTGCAGTCACATGTCATCTACTGTTCCTTCGGAATACCCAACGTACACCTTTATGGCCACCGTATTACTAGATGACGGTTGATGCAGTCTAAGCAGCCTAGGGAAATAGTGAGTAATATGAGCTCACGGTCTAAGGATAAGGAGTCTAGGTATAGCTGTTGCAACAATGATCTAGATGACTTGATCGTGTTGCAATCCTTCGAGGAATGTCCAATCACATCATTCTCCAATGATATGATCTCGTTGTCAGTCGGCATAAATGCCCATGATCTTGAAACCCAGATCATCTTCGTGACCAACGAACTAGTATGAATATATGCTACTAGGGACTTGGTTGTTTCATACCACACATGTACCAATGTTTCTACTTGGCACAGTTATAGCACAATATGAAACTATTATAAACTAATTAAGATATGATAATAAAAAACCTATTTCTTATTTGCCTTTAGGGCATATCTCCTTCACACTCAAGTGGGTGTAGTGATGCAACCTCTACCACTATGGTGCTCCATTGCATTCCAACATGTTCTAGAGCTTTCTGACTATGGTTTGACACGTGGAGTGGCATTGTATTTGTTCTTTTCCAAACCACATTGATCCACATGACCATACACACTCAAGTTCGTGTGGTGATGCATCCTCTGTCACATAGGTGCTACATTGAATTTCAATGCTGCATTCCAACATGTTCTAGTCCTTTCTGACCATGGTTTGTTACCTGGCGTGTCATTGCATTTATTATTTTCCAATACACATTGATCCCCATGACCACACACACTCAAGTGGTTATGGTGATGTAACCTCTGTCACACTGGTGCTCCATTGCATTCTAGTGTTGCATTCCAACATGTTCTAGGACTTTCTGACTATGGTTTGACACATGGAGTGTCATTGCATGTGTTCTTTTCCAAACCACAATGATCCACATGACCACGCACACTCAAGTGGGTGTGGTGATGCAACCTCTGTCACACTGGTGCTCCATTGCATTCCAATGTTGCATTTCAACATGTTATGGGGCTTTCTAACCATGGTTTGACACATGGAGTGTCATTGCATTAGTTATTTTCCAAACCAGATTGATCCACATGACAACACGCACTCAAGTGGGTGTGGTGATGCAATCTCTGTCATAGTGTATGCCCATTGCATTCCAACATTTTCTAGGGCTTTCTGACCATGGTTTGACACATGGAGTGTCATTTCATGTGTTCTTTTACAACCCAAAATGATCCACATGACTACACACACTCAAGTGGACGTGGTTATGCAAACTCTATCACACTGGTGCTCCATTGCATTCCAACATGTTCCAAGGATTTCTGACCATGGTTTGACACATGGATTATCATTGTATGTGTTCTTTTCCAAACCACAATGATCCACATGACCACACACACTCTAGTGGCTGTGGTGATGCAGCCTATGTCACATTAGTGCTCCATTGCATTCCAACATGTTCTAGGCCTTACTACCATGGTTTTACACATGGAGTGTCATTGCATTGGTTCTTTTCCAAACCACAATGATCCACATGACCACACACACTCCAGTCGGCGTGGTGATGCAACCTCTGTCATAGTGGTGCTCCATTGAATTCCAACGTTGAATTCAACATGTTCTAGGGCTTTCTGGCCATGGTTTGACACATGGAGTGTCATTGCATGTGTTATTTAGCAAACCACAATGATCCACATGACTACACACACTCAAGTGGGTGTGGTGATGCAACCTCTCTCACAGTGCTACTCCATAGCATTCCAACATTGCATTCAAACATGTTCTAGGGCTTTCTGACCATGGTTTGACACATGGAGTGTCATTGCATGTGTTCTTTTCCAAACCACAATGATCCACATGACCACACACACTCAAGTAGGTGTGGTGATACAACCTTTGTCACACTAGTTCTCCATTGCATTCCAATTGCATTCCAACATGTTCTAAGTCTTTCTAAGCATGTTTTGACACATGGAGTTCATTACGTGTAGTCTTTTCAAAACAACAATGATCCACATGACCACACACATTCAAGTGGGTATGGTAGTGCAACCTCTATAACACTGGTGCTCCATTGCATTCGAACATGTTTTAGGGATTTTTTACCATGGTTTGACACATGGAGTGTCATTGCATATGATCTTTTCCAAACCACAATGATCCACATTACCACACACACTCAAGTGGGTGTGGTGATGCAACTTCTGTCACATTGGTGCTCCATTTCATTCCAACATGTTCTAGTCCTTTCTGACCATGGTTTGACACATGGAGTGTCATTGCATTTGTTCTTTTCCAATCCACAATGATCATCATGAAGAAACACACTCAAATGGGTGTGGTGATGCAACCTCTGTCACACTAGTGCTCCATTGCATTCCAGTGTTGCATTCCAACATGTTCTAGGGCTTTCTAACCATGGTTTGACACATGGAGTGTCATTGCATTTGTTCTTTTCCAAACCACATGGATCCACATGATGACACACACTGGGCATGGTGATCCAACCTCTGGCATAGTGGTGCTCCATTGCATTCCAACATTGCATTCCAACATGGTCTAGGGCTTTCTGACCATGGTTCTACACATCGAGTGTCATTGCCTGTGTTCTTTTCCAAACCACAATGATCCATATTACTACACACACTGAAGTGGATGTGGTGATGCAACCTCTGTCACATTGGTGCTCCATTGGATTCCAACATGTTATAGGCCTTTTAGACCATGGTTTGACACATGGAGTGTCACTGCGTTTATTCTTTTCCAAACCACAATGATCCACATGATCAAACACACGCAATTGGGTGTGGTGATGCAACCTCTGTCACACTGGTGCTCCATTGCATTCCAGTGTTGCATTCCAACATGTTTTGGGGCTTTCTAACCATGGTTTGACACATGGAGTGTCATTGCATTTGTTCTTTTCCAAGCCACATGAATCCACATGATGACACACACTCAAGTGGGCATGGTGATGCAACCTCTATCAAAGTGGTGCTCCATTGCATTCCAGCATTACATTCCAACATGGTCTAGGTCTTTCTGACCATGGTTTGACACATGGATTTTCATTGCATGTGTTGTTTTCGAAACCATGATGATCCACATGAGCACACACACTCAAGTGGGTGTGGTGGTGCAACCTCTGTCACAATGGTGCTCCATTGCACTCCAATGTTGCATTCCAACATGTTCTAGGCCCTTGACCATGGTTTTACACACGGAGTGTCAATGCATTTGTTCTTTTACAAACCACATTGATCCACATGACCACACACACTCAAGTGGGTGTGGTGTTGCAAACTCTGTCACACTAGTGCTCCATTGCATTCCAACATGTTATAGGCCTTTCTGACCAAGGTTTGACACATGGAGTGTCATTGCATGTGTTATTTTCCAAACCACAATGATCCACGTGACCACACACACTCAAGTGGGTGTGGTGATGCAACCTCTATCACACTAGTGCTTTATTGCATTCCAATATTACATTCCAACATGTTCTAGGGCTTTCTGACCATTGTTTTACACATGGAGTTCATTGCATTTGTCCTTTTCCAAACCACATTAATCCACATGACCACACAAGTGGACATCGTGATGCAAACTCTATCAAAGTGGTGCTCCATTGCATTCCACTGTTGCATTCCAACATGTTCTAGAGATTTTATCACCATGGTTTGACACATGGAGTGCCATTGCATGTGTTCTTTTCCAAACCACAATGATCCACATGACCACAAACACTCAAGTGGGTGTGGTGATGCAACCTCCGTCACACTAGTGCTCCATTGCATCCAATATTGCATTACAATATATTCTAGGACTTTCTAAGCATGGTTTCACACATGGAGTGGCATTGCTTCTGTTCTTTCCCAAACCACAACGATCCACATGACCACACACACTCAATCGGATGTGGTGATGCAACCTCTGTCACACTGGTGCTCCACTTCATTCCAATATGTTATAGGGATTTTTGAACATGGTTTGACACATGGAGTGTCATTGCATGTGTTCTTTTCCAAACCACAATGATCCACATGACTACACACACTTGGTGTGGTGATGCAACCTCTGTCACACTGGTGCTCCATTGCATTCCAACATGTTCTTGGCCTTTCTGACCATGGTTTGACACATGGAGTGGCATTGCATGGTTTGTTTAGAAACCACATTGACCCACATGACCACACACACTCAAGTGGGTGTGGTTATCCAACCTATATCACACGGATACTAATATTTCATTCCAACATGTTTTAGGGCTTTCTGACCATGGTTTAACACCATGGAGTGTCATTGCATGTGTTCTTTTCCAAACCACAATGATCCACAAGACCACACACACTGGTTGTGGTGATGCAACCTCTGTCACACTGGTGCTCCGTTGCATTCCAACCTCCTCTAGGCCTTTCTGTCCATGGTTTGACACATGGAGTGTCATTGCATGTGTGCTTTTCCAAACCACATTGATCCACATGAGCACACACACTCAAGTGGGCGTGGTGATGCAACCTCTATCACGTTGGTACTCCATTGTATTCCAATGTTGCATTCCAACATGTTCTAGGTCTTTCTGGCCATGGTTTGACACCATGGAGTGTCATTGCTTGTCTTCTTTTCCAAACCACAATGATCAACATCACCACGCACACTCAAGTGAGTGTGGTGATGCAACCTCTATCATAGTGGTACTACATTGCATTCCAGGGTTGCATTCCAACATGATCTAAGCCTTTATAAACACTGGTTTAACACATGAAGTTTCAGTGCATGCGTTCTTTTCCAAACCACATTGATACACATGACCACACACTCAAGTGGGTATGGTGATGCAACCTCTGTCACACTGGTGCTCCATTGCATTCCAACATGTTCTAGGGCATTCTAACCATGGTTTGACTCATGGACTGTCATTGCATTTGTTTTTTCCAAAGGACATTGATCCACATGACCACACACACTCAAGTCGGCGTGGTGATGCAACCTCTCTCACAGTTGTGCTCCAATGCATTCCAACATTGCTTTCAAACATGTTCTAGGGATTTCTAACCATGGTTTGACACATGTAGTGTCTTTTCATGTGTTCTTTTCCAAACCTCAATGATCCACATGACCACACACACTCAAGTGGGTGCGGTGATGCAACCTCTGTCACACTGGTGCTACATTGTATTCCAACATGATCTAGGGATTTTTGACCATGGTTTTACAGATTGGGTGTCATTGCATTTGTTCTTTTCCAAACGAATATGATACACATGATCACACACACTCAAGTGGGAGTGGTGATGCAGCCTCTATCAAAGTGGTGGTCCATTGCATTCCAACATGTTCTAGGGCTTTCTGACCATGGTTTGACACATGGAGTGTCATTGCATGTGTTCTTTTCCAAACCAAAATGATCTACATGACCACACACACTCAAGTGGGTGTGGTGGTGCAACCTCTGTCACAGTGGTGCTCTATTGCATTCCAACATGTTCTAGGCCTTTCTAACCATGGTTTTACACATGGAGTGTCATTGCATTTGTTGTTTTACCAACCACATTGATCCACATGATCACACACACTCAAGTGGGCATGGTGATGCAGCCTCTCTCACTGTGGTGGTCCATTGCATTCTAACATGTTCTAGGGCTTTCTGGCCATGGTTTGACCATGGAATGTCATTGCATGTGTTCTTTTACAAACCAAAATGATCCACATGACCACACACAATAGGTGTGGTGATGCAACCTCTATCACACTGGTGCTCCATTGGATTCCAACATGTTCTAGGCCTTTCTAACAATGGTTTGACACATGGAGTGTCATTGCATGTGTTTGTTTCCTAACCACATTGATCCACATGACCACACACACTCAAGTGGGTGTGGTGATGCAACCTCTATCACACTGGTACTCCATTGCATTCCAATATTGCATTCCAACATGTTCTAGGGCTTTCGGACCATGGTTTGACACCATGGAGTGTCATTACATGTGTTCTTTCCCAACCCACAATGATCCACAAGACCACACATACTAGGTGTGGTGATGCAACCCCTGTCACACTAGTGCTCCATTGCATTCCAACATGTTCTAGGCCTTTCTAACCATGGATTGACGCATGGAGTGTCATTGCATGTGTTATATTCCAAAGCACATTGATCCACATGACCACACACACTCAAGTGGGCGAGGTGATGCAACCTCTATCACACTGGTACACCATTGTACTCCAATGTTGCATTCCAAAATGTTCTAGGGTTTTCTGACCATGGTTTGACACCATGGAGTGTCATTGCTTGTGTTCTTTTCCAAACCACAATGATCCACATCACTACACGCACTCAAGTGGGTGTGGTGATGCAACCTATGTCATAGTGGTACTCCATTGCATTCTAGTGTTGCATTCCAACATGATCTAAGCCTTTATAAACAATGGTTTGACACATGCAATGTCACTACATGTGTTCTTTTCCAAACCACATTGATCCACACGACCACACACACACTCAAGTGGGTGTGGTGATGCAACCTTTGTCACACTGGTGCTCCATTGCATTCCAACATGTTCTGGGGATTTCTAACCATGGTTTGACATATAGAGTGCCATTGCATTAGTTTTTTTCCAAAGCACATGGATCCACATGACCACACACACTCAAGTGGGCGTGGTGAGGCAACCTCTCTCACAGTGGTGCTCCATTGCTTTCCAACATTGCATTCAAATATGTTCTAGGGCTTTTTGACCATGGTTTGACACATGGAGTGTCATTGCATATGTTCTTTTCCGAACCTCAATGATCCACGTGACCACACACACTCAAGTGGGCGTGGTGATGCAACCTCTGTCACACTGGTGCTCCATTGCATTCCAACCCGCTCTAGGGATTTCTAACCATGGTTAGACACATGGAGTGTCATTGCATTTGTTCTTTTCCAAACCATAATGATCAACATGACCACACAAACTCAAGTGGGCGTGGTGATGCAACCTTTGTCATAGTGGTGGTCCATTGCATTCTAACATGTTCTAGGGCTTTCTGGCCATGGTTTGGCACATGGAGTGTCATTGCATGTCTTCTTTTCCAACCCAAAATGATCCACATGACCACCCACACTCAAGTGGGTGTGGTGGTGCAACCTGTGTCATAGTGGTGCTCCATTGCATTCCAATGTTGCATTCCAACATGTTCTAGTCCTTTCTGACCATGGTTTTACACATGGAGTGTCATTGCATTTGTTATTTTCCAAACTACATTGATACACATGACCACACACACTCAAGTGGATGTGGTGATGCAAACTCTATCTCGCTGGTTGTTGGGGATATACTTTCTGGGTATCCTCATCGTGCCTCACTGACCAGGGTGGCCCAAGCTTTGCTTCATGGGAGGCTCAGTGAGGGAGAAGAGATGGAGTCCAGTCCGGCTACATGAAGTCCTAGAAGGCTTACCGACCTAGGCCTGTAGTGTTACTTGTAGTTCAAGATGTACCCTGAAACCGACTCTTAGTCGTAGCCGGATAGGTCTCTCCTGCAAAACCCTAGGCCGGATATCTATATAAGTCATCCTAGGGTAAGCCTTTAGGGCACCCTCACAATAGTCTACAATCTCGACTCTCATAGGCCAAACCCTTGTAACCCATATTACGGCTTTGCCGTATTACTGGATTACTAGCAGGAGTAGGATCCGTCCAAAGCCGCGGATTTGAACCTGGGTAAACTTGTGTGCTCACCGTCCCGGAACACCGTATGTATCACACCCCTCTCTTCTACACGCCTCAAGGAAACCCTCATGGCGTACTTGTCATCAATCCGACTACAGTTGGCACCCACCGTGGGGAAAGTGAGCTTCGGATCTGTGATCCGAGCAGAATCTGCAAGAATCAGAATCGGCGAGACCATCACCATCGGTCGTGTCCTCTACGCTAGCAATGTCCCTCTTGTCGTTCTCGACGAAACCTGGATTCCGGCTAGGGAGGCTGTGACTAGCTACACCATGATGTCCTTTGGTGTCGTGGTGGTGTCACGGCAGATGCCATGGATAGGCTAAAGGTGGGGACAATATGCACTAGAGGAATCCAGGGAGGGATAGTGCGGTGATTCCACACACATATGCTTTGTATTCAATAGGTTTCCAAGGTTACAAATGCTCCATGAGTCGTATTGGGGAGAGGAGGAAGAAGGAGCTCTCTTAATCTCACCACTATCTAGCCCTCAGGAACCTAGAACCAAACAAGTAAAACTCAACCCACTAGAGATCAACCCTTTCTACAGAGGCCCTAGCCCTCCTTATATACGGGTTGCTAGGTCTCCAATTAGGGCATATGTGGAGGCATATTCCCCTCCTCCCAAAATAGCAAACCGACCGGGTCACTTTTCCCCGTCGTGAGCCATGCAGAGCTACGTGAGCCTCTGCGGTGCCAGCATCATCCGACACATGCAACGTCACCCTTGTCGGCCACGCCTTGGTGGTCCTAGCCTCTGTCCGCTTCGCTCATGCTCCAGCGTACAGTGACCTCCTTTTGACCAGCGAGATACCTTCCTTCTCTTGCAAGCCTGATATAACCCGGATCATGCCTGGTTAATCCGGCCACATTTGTACCTGCATACAAGTTAGATACATCCTGCCGACATACGATATAGGTCGGCCGTGACTCAGTTAGGCGGACATCCTCCAGTCCGGGTTACCCCGTGAGGTGACTCGGCCAGCACTTGCTTTGACCTTGCCGTACCTCGGCTAACTCGGCCTTTATACCATGGCGTGACCCTACCTGGGGGTATCCCCCCAACATTACTCCCCGAAGCTGGTGCGGTCTTAGCAGCTCCAGCTGCTAAGGCCATGACATGTTCAATTTTTCGAACCTTTTGCTCCTTTCTCCGAGTTATCTCATAGTCCGGATCCCATAGGCTAACTTTCCCTTGGGACATTCCGAGTTTTCACTCGCTGGCCGGGTCATCCTTTGGTTATCCGGGTTATTCTTCCTTCTCTTGTACGCTATCCCACGTGGAGGGTAATCATTATCTTGCCTCATTTTAAGGGCCTGCGCTAGTAACTGCCACAGTTAATGTCAGATGTTACTATTGCACACGTCACATCGTGTCTGTCTCCTCGTTAACTGTATCATAACGTCACGTTGTGGGATCCGCTGCGCCCTGTGGCCCTTCCTGTGGCTCGTCGCTGATTGGCTGATCAGGATTATACACGGCCACACCGTGTGGCCCTTCCGCACCGTACGATCCCAATACCCCGCTGGGGCATTGTTAAATAGGGGAGGGGCGCACCCCTTGGGACTTTTCCCTATTCTTGCGCCCCTCTGCCTCTTCTTCTTCTTCTTTCTCCCAGCGAGAGCACCGCCGCCGCTGCACCTGCTTAGCAGCGCCGCCGCTGCACCGTTCCCTGCGCACCAGCATTGCCGCTACTCCCACGCATCTCCACTGCCACAGGTCCGCGCCAGTCCAAGGCACTGCCCCCACCGCCGATAGGGCCAGTGAGGACAGCGACCTAGACATGACAGAAGAGGAGCTCACCGTCGTGGAACAGGAGATGCAGGAGGATGCGAAGAACGCCGAGCGCGGCGCCTGGGCTGGGTCTTGGGTATGCCAGGACGACCTCGACTGGCTCTACCGCACGCGCTGTATCTCGGAGGGCATCGTTGCCCGCCTCACCGCCGAGGAGCTCGCTCCCTCACCCAATCCGGGTGAGTTCGTAGTGTTCCTCTCCCACTTCCAGCGTGGGTTTGGCCTTCCTGTCAGTGACTTCTTCCACGATTGGCTCAACACCTACGAGCTTCAACCGCATCACCTTCCAGCGAATGCCATCACTTCCCTTTCTGCCTTTGCTTCCACCATAGAGGACTACGTCGGATTGTGGCCCACTAAGGAGCTCTGGATCAGTTTTTTCGGTCTGCGCCGGAACGTGATTCCGAATAAGGATCTTGACCCGGAGGACAAGCAACTCACGCAGTTCGGCGCTGCCTCTATTTCTCCTCGGAAACAGTCCGTCTTTCCCCGAGTCATGGGGCTTGATTCTTGCAAGGGTGGGCCCGAACCTTCTTTTACGTTAGAAATAGCACGAAGGAAGATCTGATCCGGCTGCGCCCCTACGCTCCGGGTCCTCCTAATCCAGATCTGTGGGACCGGATCTCCAAGAAACCCACAGTCCTGGCGAACCAAGTCAACAAACGGTTTCAGGAGTTAAAAGACGCCAAGATGCGCAACGGGGATGCGATGATCACTTTCGTTCGCAACTGGATCTCCCGTCTCCAGAAACGCACACACAAGCTGTGCCATATGAGCTGGCGCCTTGACCCCAACCAGATTTCCTCCTTTGAGCTGAGCAACACCGAGATATATCGCCGGGTCAAGGCCCTCTTCACCACTGACAAGAACTTCTCCGCTGATTGGGAGTGGGGAGTTGAACTTTTCTGCCGAGACAGGCTTCCTCCTGTGGTAATTCTCGTGTTCCAATTTCTTTCCGAGTTATATTATATGCCGGAGTATGTTGCTTATTTGATCTTCTTGTATTTCTCTCTCAGCTGTTTCTTCAGCAAACACTCGAAGATGGCGCCGAGCCTTTGCATAAATGGGCAAAGGATCGAGATGCTCCAGACGAGGAGGAGCCGGATCAGGAAATGTTCCTGCCACTCCTTGATGCGACATATCGGTAAATTCTCTTCCATTAGAGATTGGCCTGACGATGAAGATGATTCCGAAGTTGAGGTGATGGAAGCTTTTGACGCTGTCCCCCTTTCTTACGCCTATCCGGCATCAGTTAACCCGGGTGGGCAGATTCATGAAGATCCTCCTCTCGCGACGGGCGAGCCTGTCCCGGTTGCGTCCAAGAAAAGGGGAGCTGCTTCTGTTTCTTCTTCCGGGCCTCCCAAGCTAACCAAGAGGCGAAAGAAGTCCGCAGACAAAGCCGCCACCAAGCCTACAACTAACGCCATAACTCGGAGGGCTCGGAAGCCCAAGGAGCCCTTGACCTCAGATGAGTAAGTTACTTTTCTCTTTGTCCAACCCTTTGGTTCATGCTTTTCTTCTGTGGTAACTTATTATTTGTCATTTGATTTGGCAGGGCTACGGTGGAAGTCCCTCACAGCGGATCAAGCATAGCTTCGCCCCTCCGGCATAGCTCTTCTCCCCCTCGTGGCAACGATTCACGCCCATTGAGCCCCATTCAGGAGGGTTCAGCGGCTGCTCCGGGTTCTAGCCCACCTCGTTAAGAGGAGGGCAACCTCGGAGCAGGGGGGAAGTGGTTCTGCCGAGGCTGTGGTTGCCCCCAGCTTCTCTTCGGCTCACCCGCAACCAGCCACCACCGAGGTACCTATAGCACCCCCGCCAAGACCAACATCAGCACCAGCACCAGTGCCAGCAGCAAAAGTGCCAGCAGCACCAACTCTTTCTGCCTCGTCCGAGTCTTCCAAGACTCGGCGAGAAGGCACAACTAGCACCAAGGCTAGCACCAAGGCTTTGCCCAAGGGCAAATCCGCCGCCCAAACCTCAACTTGTCAGCAGCAGCCCAAGGGCAAGAAAGCTTCTGACGTCGCCAGGGCAGCAACTATCGAGGCTGGACAGCGCGCGCTCGCGTCCATGCTTCCGCAGAAGACCTCACCAAAGAAAGACACCTCTATCGGGTCAGCTGATGCGCAACTTGTCTTGCACACCAGCCCCGCTGTTGCCCAAGTTGAGAGAAGGGAGGCCCACGCCAAGGGTTTGGTCATGCCCCACATGCTTAGCGGAGAACGCTATCCTCCGGCCTTGATCGAGTTTGTTAACAACTGGAACAAGGCGGAGTTCGTCCATAACGACGATCTCCTGGAGAAATTTGGGCCTGCGGAGTTTGCTGCACAGATGAACACAGCCGCCAAGGCTATAAACCTCGTGGGTCAGATGATGGAGGTACGCTACTTCCTCTTTTCTTTAACATGTACTATTGCTTAGTTATATCACCATTAGTCCACGAGCATCCGAGGGAGTAACTTGTTCCTCGGCCGGATGCTCCTTAGAGAATTAATGTAGCTCCTTAATAACTTCAAATATGCACACACCTAGAGCCGGGTTAAGTTTCACTTGGCCCGGATCTTGTATACTTTTAATATGCACACACCTAGAGCCGGGTTAAGTTCCACTTGGCCCGGATTTTGTACATTTCGAATATGCACACACCTAGAACCGGGTTAAGTTCCACTTGACCCGGATTTTGTATACTTCGAATATGCACACACCTAGAGCCGGGTTAAGTTCCACTTGGCCCGGATTTTGTACACTTCGAATATGCACACACCTAGAGCCGGGTTAAGTTCCCCTTGACCCGTATTTTGTACACTTCGAATATGCACACGCCTAGAGCTAGGTTAAGTTCCACTTGGCCCGGATTTTGTACACTTCGAATATGCACACACCTAGAGCAGGGTTAAGTTCCACTTGGCCTGGATTTTGTACACTTCGAATATGCACACACCTAGAGCCGGGTTAAGTTCCACTTGACCCAGATTTTGTACACTTCAAATATGCACACACCTAGAGCTGGGTTAAGTTCCACTTAGTCCGGATTTTGTACACTTCGAATATGCACACACCTAGAGCCTGCTTAAGTTCCACTTGACCCGGATTTTGTACACTTTGAATATGCACACACCTAGAGCCAGGTTAAGTTCCACTTGGCCCGGATTTTGTACACTTCAAATATGCACACACCTAGAGCCGGGTTAAGTTCCACTTGGCCCGGATTTTGTACACTTCGAATATGCACACACCTAGAGCCGGGTTAAGTTCCACTTGGCTCCAATTTCGTACACTTCGAATATGCACACACCTAGAGCCGGATTAAGTTCCACTTGGACCGGATTTTGTACACTTCGAATATGCACACACCTAGAGTCGGGTTAAGTTCCACTTGGCCCGGATTTTGTATACTTCGAATATGCACATACCTAGAGCCGGGTTAAGTTCCACTTGACCCGGATTTTTTACACTTCGAATATGCACACACCTAGAGCTGGGTTAAGTTCCACTTGGCCCAGATTTTGTACACTTCAAATATGCACACACCTAGAGCCGGGTTAAGTTCCACTTGACCCGGATTTTGTACACTTCGAATATGCATACACCTAGAGCTAGGTTAAGTTCCACTTGGACCAAATTTTGTACACTTCTAATATGCACACACCTAGAGCTGGGTTAAGTTCCACTTGGCCCGGATTTTGTACACTTCGAATATGCATATGACTAAGCTATTCTTGCTCTTTTCAGGTGACTACCAACCACCGGAGCATTGAGTTTCAGCGTCTCTTGGACACACACAAGGCGCTGCGGTCGAAACATTCTACACTTCTTGCTGAGTTCGAGAAAAGGGGTAAGTTTTCTCCATAGCTTTTTTCTCATCTTTCTTTGTTTTTCCCGCCGTACTAACTCATCATTCGGATTGCGCAGCTGGAGTGGAAGCTGAGAACATCCTCATGTGGAAGAACTTGGACCAGATAAAAGGTAAGTCCACTTCGCTTAGTCTTCTTCTGCGCCCTCTCTCCTTTTCTTCTTGGCTCGGCAGATATTCAAACCTCGGCTATGCCGGGTCAACAAACTATTTCAACATCTCTTGAAGATAGTGTGCCCGTGCCTGATATGATGCTGCATTTTCTCGAACAAGAAGGACAACATTAGGCCGAACTCAAGAAGAAGGATGATGAGCTTGCCCTCCTCCGGACCAAGGATGATGAGATTGGCAAACTCAAGGCAGAAATGAAGAAGCTCAAGGCGCTCCACAAATCTGAGATGGATAAAGCTGGCCAAGATTTTACTGAAGAGTGAGAACGCCTCAACCTCCAAATTGCCAAAGATCAACAACTGCTGAAGGAGGCCGACATTAAGCTTGAGTCGGCAAATGCTGAACTTGTGCAACTCCAAAAGAGGCGTGACAACTGCACCACGGAGCTGACCCGGATCCACAGCCATATCTCTCGTAAGTTTTTTTCTTCAGCCGGCATGAATCTCTCCGGGTCAACCTCCTTCACTTATTTCACTTGTCTTGTTTTTCCACACAAATTTCCGGAGGGTGATGCCATTGCATACAATGTCGTTACCAAGTTCCGCCAGTAGAGAGGTACTCCATCTGGTCCTAGCACCATTCCTCTTGATCTGGAGGACCTGCTGGTCAGTTTGTCCTCTCGAGTTGAAATCATGAAGAACTACGGCAAGGATATCCTAAACGCAGCAGTCCGGGTCTTCAATGCCCTTTTGCCTGGTGAAGACACTCCGGAGGGTTCCGCTGCTCTAATCAACAAGTTAATGGAGTGCGAGACCCAGCTTAACCTCTAGAGGGAATCCGCCGGACGTGCCGGAGCTGAAACCGTCCTCCACTACGTGCTCACATGGTATGAGAAAATAAATCTCAATCTTCTCGAGCGCATGCGCACCGGATCAAGGTGGTCCAATGACCCGGATTGGATAGCTCGACGCTAAGTTTGCGCCCACAACCTTATTCAGTATGCCCCCATCCATCAATGGAACGAAGGACCAAGCTTCCTTGACGATGTGGACGACGAATACGTCGAAAATGGTTTGGGCGAAGATGATGAGGGCGAAGCCTCGGACGTCACAGAAGATGAAGATAATGGTAAAGCTGAGGCCGGAGTTCCGCCTGCTAGTGTCGAGTTACCTCCTCCAGCTGCTCCTTGATAACAAACACTTTGAATATTATCAGATCCTCGGTATGCCGGGTGCAAATGTATTAATCACAATGATCATATTTTGCTACTAAGTTGCTCGTGCCAGATTAACTTGGGCATAGTCCCCGAGTTTAATTTTCTTCTTTCTCCAATTCCTTGGCTCGGCCCGTGTCTACCTTGGTTCGGTTTTATGACTTACGAGTCCGAGTTTCAAAAATTGACTTAACAATACTTAGAAACTTTTAGGACTAGCTCAAAATAATTCAACATAGCAAAAACAAGGTAAGCATAAGGTTAGTCCAAATAACGAATGTCGGCTCGATTACGTTCTGTTCCTTAGTCGTTTTTCATGTGCTACGCAATTCCAAACTTGTTCTCTTGCTTGCCATGAAGCCAATTCTTGTTAGACAGCAGCAAGTCGAAGAGTTGGGTTTTTGGTGCTCACACATGACTAATCCGGCTAAGGTAGAAGTAACTTAAGCCAGCCGACATAAAAATTATAACAAGTACAGATGACAACAAATATTATTAAGGCAGTCCCCGAGTTACTGCTCGAGGTGCCACCATTTCATTGATAAGCTCATTGCCGGCATACATACCGACGTATGAGAGACTCGGATACATACACTTCTTTGCTAAGTGTAGAACGGACGAAGTAGAGCTACATTCCATGGACGCTTAGATTCCTCGCCGGACCTGTTTGCCTTGTTCTTCTCCTGCGGTTTTGCATCGATAAGATAATAAGAGTCATTGTGCAATGCTTTGCTCAAAATGAATGGCCCTTCCCATGGGGGGCTTAACTTGTGCATTACAGCAGTACGTTATACCAACCGGAGTACCAGGTCACCTTCCCAGAAAATTCGGGGGTTTACTTTCTGGCTATGATAGCGTCGGAGATTTTGCTGATATATGGCGGATCTGGACAATGCCAATTCTCTCGCTTCTTCCAGCAGATCAACATCATTTTGCCGGGCTTCTTGCACTTCGGCTTCTGTGTATTGGGTGACCCTAGGCGAATCATGCTCTATGTCGGCTGGTAATACAGCTTCTGCCCCATATACCAGAAAGAATGGCGTATAACCTGTTGATCGATTCGGAGTTGTTCTTAAACTCCATAGTACCGCTGGTAGTTCTTCTATCCAGCACCCCGCTGATCTTTGCAGCGCCTCAATGAACCGGGGTTTTATCCCAGATAATACTAATCTGTTGGATCTCTCCACTTGTCTATTCGATGCGGGGTGGGCTACCAAGACAACGTCCAGCCGGATCTTCTTATCCCGACAGAATCGCGCAAATGCTCCTTCAGCAAAATTTGTGCCATTATATGTTATGATACTATGAGGATAACCGTATCTCAAGATGATATCTTTGAGGAATGTCACGGCGGTAGCTCCATCACATTTTCTTATGCTTCACCTCAATCCATTTAGTAAACTTGTCGACCATGACCAAGATGTGGGTCATGTTCCCTCTTGCCTGTTTAAATGGGCCAACCATATCCAAACACCATACGGTAAATGGCGAGGTAATTGGTATGGTCTTGAGCTCTGACATTGGCATATGTGTCTTGGTAGCATACCTTTGACAACCATTGCACTTTCTTACTAGATCCTCTATTTGTTCCAAGGCACTTGGCCAGTAAAACCCATGACGGAAAGCTTTTGCTACAAAGCCTCTGGACGAGGCATGATGTCCACATTCCCCTTGATGTCTTATCTCGGAGGATGTCAAGCCCTTCTTCCGGGTCAAGACATCGCTGGAGAACGTTTGTCACACTTCTCTTGTATAGCTCGGAATTGATGATCGTGTATGCTTTTGCCCTCCTCTAAGTTTGCCTAGAAAGCACCTCCTCACCAGGCAAAGTTCCATCTTTCAGGAATTGAAATATGGGCAGTGCCCAAGCTGGTATAGCTCGTACTGGGAACACATCCTCATCAACTTCCATCTGATCCACCGGCATAACCTCAACCGGATCACGCTGTGCAGTCCCCGGGTCTTGCGAAGCAGTCCCCGGGTTTGCCAAGGCAGTCCCCGGGTTTCGTGAACCGCTTCCCACATCAATGTCCATGGGCACAGCTTTCGATTCCGGATTTGCCGGGATATAAATTGACTCGGAATCTGGGGATGGCCTGATAGACGGTTTTCTGAGGTGCTCTAGTGCTACCCCTGGTGGGATTGCTTGTCGGGTTGATCCGAGCTTCGACAATATGTCGGTAGCCTCATTTTCCGCCCGAGGTACGTGATGAAATTTGCATCCCTCAAAGTATCTTGATATCTTCTGCACATGAAATCTGTACAGTGCCATATTTGCATCCAAAGCATCCCATTGTCCGGAGACTTGTTGAACGACGAGATCTGAGTCATCGAAGCATTGGATCCGACGTATTCCAACCTCTTTTGCCACTTTGAGCCCATGCACAAGTGCTTCATATTCTGCAACATTGTTTGATGCTGCGAAGTGGATCTGTAGCACGTATTTCCGCTAGTCCTTCTTGGGCGAGGTAAGCACAACTCCGGCGCCTAACCCGGTTTTTGTTTTTGACCCGTCAAAGTGCATTCTCCAATAGTTCGGATCTGGCAATGGTGGCTCATACTGCACCTAGGCCCAATCCACAAAAAAGTCAGCCACAACCTGAGACTTGATTGCTTCTCTCCTGTCATATTGTGGCGCATAAGGGGCTAACTCAATTGCCCATTTTGCAATCCGGCCACTTGCATCCTTGTTGCTCATTATCTCGGCTATGGGGGCTTCACATATTACTTTGATGGGGTGCTCTTCAAAATAATGCTTTAGCTTTTTAGCCGCCATATACACACCATATGCCATCTTCTGATAATGGGGATAGTTTTGTTTCGAAGCTTATAATACCTCGCTCAGATAATATACTGGCCTTTGCACTGACTTACCCTCTTCGTCGCGCTCTACCACAGTTACTGCACTTACAACTTGGTTGGTTGCGGCTATGTAGAGCAACATTGGCTCCTTTGATAGTGGAGAGGCTAACACTGGTGCAGTGGCTAACATTTTCTTTGATTGGATAAAGGCTTCATTGGCCTGCGGCGTCCAAATGAACTTGTCCGACTTTTTCATGAGTTGATAGAGAGGCAGTGCCTTTTCTCCCAACCGACATACAAACCGACTTAAGGATGCCAGGCAACCAGTGAACTTCTGGACATCATTTAGGCACTTCGGCAATTCCATTCGCTCTATGGCTCGGATTTTAGTTGGGTGAACTTCGATACCTCGGCTGGAGGCAAGAAATCCGAGTAATTTTCTAGCCGGGACACCGAAGGTACATTTCTCCCGGTTAAGCTTCATTCGGAATCTTCTCAGGTTCGCGAACATTTGCCTGATATCGTCAAGGAGCATTTTGCTTTCCTTGGTCTTTATAACAACATCATCCACATATACCTGCACATTTTGACCAATTTGGTCGTGTAAACATTTCTGCATACATCTTTGGTATGTTGCCCCTACATTACATAAACCAAAAGGCATTGTGTGATAGCAATAAGCCCCATACGGGGTGATAAACACAGTCTTTATTTGATCACTTGGGTTCAGAGGTATCTGGTGGAAACCAGAATATGCATCAATGAATGACAATAGTTCACACCCAACAGTAGAATCTATGACTTGGTCTATCCTTGGCAGTGGGAATGGATCTTTCGGACATGCCTTATTCAGGTTCGTGTAATCGATACACATGCGCCAAACCACTGCCACGTTCGGATCATCCTTTTTATTCTCCACCAGCACTGGATTAGATAGACAATCCGGGTAAAGCACTTCCATGATAAATCCAGCTACTAGGAGCCGAGCTATCTCATCTCCGATGACCTTTCTCCTGTCTTCGGCGAAGCGGCGGAGAGGTTGCTTCACCGGCTTTGCTCCGGGTCTCACATTCAAAGGCTGCTCGGCCAACTCCCTCAGAACACCTTGCAAGTCCTGTGTGGACCAAGCAAAAATATCCCGATTCCCACGGAGGAAGTTGACGAGCTCGCTTTCCTATTTGTCATTTAACCCGGCACGAATTGTTACGGTGCGCTCTAGGAACAGATAATCAACTGGCACTTTCTTGGTATCCTTTGTCTCTTGAAATGATACACTTCCATGCGGGTTACTCAGCGCCGGCATATACTGCTGTGCGGATTGACCCAATGCCACCACCTCCTAGATTTTTCTCTTTTCTTGCGCAATCACGAGTGACTCGGCCAGGTTAGACCCGGCTGACGTGCACTCAATGGAACATCGGAAATTTCCAGTTATGGTAATCACACCATTTGGCCCGGGCAGCTTCATCTTCAAGTAACTAATGTGAGTACTTTCCATGAATTTGTTCAGGGCAACGCGTGATATGCGCTCTCCAAATTGACTACTTCGAACTCCAAATTCTCAGTCCGGCAGTTATCTCTCGTGCCGAACAACACGTCAACCCGGACCTTGCCAATGGGTTCACACGAAATGCCTGGCACAATGCCATGGAAAGTTGTCCTTGTAGCTTGGAGCATGTTCTCCGAGATACCCAACTTGCGCATCGTGTCCACGTACATGGTGTTGATGCTACTGCCATTGTCAATCAGCACCTTTGAGAACCTTACATTGATGTTTGGCCCAATGAATGTTGGATCCAACACCAGCGCATACGAACCAGGACTTGGCATAAGCTTGGGATGATCTTCGATGCTCCAGGTAATTTCCTGATCTGACCAAGGCATATACCTCGTCACTGCTGGCATTACCTCATTGACTTCCATATGTCGGCGCTGCAAGCTCTTTCTATCTGTCTCTTCTGTGGTGAACACACAGTAACTTTGGTGATGCTCTCTATACTCATTTCTCCCCTCATTTCCGGGGTACCTTTGATCTGGTTGATGCTCGTTTTCTACCTGATGCACCGCATCTCTTCTCTCATGGTTTTCATACATCGGCGGAGGTGGTGGCAACATTAACTGTTGCGTGTTCGCTCCGGAGAGAAAATTGCTTCCAGGGTAACTCCTGCCGAGGTTGATCATTCCGAGGTGCCTGAGCATTCCCTGGACCACTTTGTTCTATCTTCCTCATCCACTCACACTGCCGGGTTGTGTGACCCGCTGGGTTACTCGGATTTGGCGTGTGAAATTTACACGGCTGATCCAGCATTGCCTCATAAGTATACCTCGGCCTGTCCTTCTTCTCCTGCCACTGTCTTTTTTGTTCGGGCGTCCAAGTTTTCTTGCCGTCACTCCTTGGAGTCCAATGCTGCCCTCACGTTTTCTGACGTTGATTGCTTCCTGCTCCAGGTTGATCTTGATTCACAGTGGCAACTTGTTGCAAAATGTACCGGTCTCCGGTCTATCATCTCTTCTTTTACCCTGGTAATCATTCTGCCGGGATTACCCGGCTCCATCTCGCTGATAGTACTCCTCACTTGACTCGTTGGACATGAGCCTAGGCTGAGTCGGATCACCCAAGGCATATGAATCAGCAATCCAGATTGTCTCTGCCAATGTAGTTGGCATATACATTTGCAACCTTTGCCATATCATGCTTGCATATCTGCACCCTTGTGCAAACCAAGCTATGGCCTGCGACTCAATCACACCCTCACATGAGTTTCGCACAGTGCACCATCGGGTTAAGAATTCCCGGTCCGTCTCACTCGGTCTCTGCTTGCACATTGCTAGGGTCTGTGGTCTGTTGGGCCTCTGATACGTGCTTGAGAAATTACTGACAAACATTTCCTCAAAATCGATCCAATAGTTAATACTTCTGGGTGGCAAATTTTTTAGCCATACCCTAGATGGCCCCTCCGGCATCTGAGGTACATATCTCACAGCCCATCTCAAGTTACCTGTAGCAATTTTTACCGCTGTTGCATAGTTAATCAACCAATCCTCCGGCTTTGTGCTACCGTCATATGTCTTAGTGCCTCTAGGTAACTGAAAGTTAGGTACCGGAGGCTCCTTCATAATCTGGGGCCCAAAACACGCTGGACCCAGAGGACCTTGACACTCAATTTGTTCCGACCTATAAAGCCGATCCAGTTTTAACCTCGCGTCGTCGGGCATCAAGTTCCTACTTCCCAATCTTGACCCTATCACGTGATAGTCCGGCCTGGGATAGTCTGCGTTCACCATCTCTGAATCACCATCATTATATCTATATTGCTCTTATGGCGCTGCTCTCTGTTGCATACCTTGGTCGGCACTACGCTCTTGTCGTGGTATATTCCGATGCTGCGGTTGCCCTGCATCCACCGGGTTGCGCTGTCTGGCATTGATGTTCACAGTGTTCCCTTGACCGGCATTGCCTTGGTTGCGGTTACCTCGGCCAGCTTTGCCTCGGCTCACACTTTGTCGATCCTCATTTCCCTACACTGCTTTTCCTTTCCCGATCCTTGCTGGGTCATATGGGACTATCTGTTTGTTCCTCCTGGCCGAGGTTACTACCTCTTCTCTCCTAGGACCACCATGAGGAGACGATGCAGCTCCAGCGGATTTCTCCGAGTTACCTACTGCCGAATAAACGATCTTGGAAGCCCCAGCTCTTTCAGGGTTATCCCTGAGCAACTCCCCATTCTGTCTGTTTGCGATCTGAACTACCTCATTGACCCTTTCCTGTTGTCTCTACCGGGCTTCACCCGTCAAACCCTCTAACTCGGATGCAGCTACATCTGCTGCTCTGAGGTTTTTTGCCGGGGTATTGTACTTCGGCTGCCCCACAGACAAGCAGTTCTCTGATTCCTCAGTTCTAGTATCACCCTCTTTGTTCATTTCACTCATGAGGTTTCTCCCCTTCACTTTTACAGCATCAACCTTATTTTCCGTTGCATACTCACGCAGTGTCATGTTCAACGACACTTCGGCTATCTTTTTTGCACCCTCTAGTATTTTCTGCCTAGTTTCCTCTAACTCGGCCTCTGCCTGAGCCGGATCTACCACTGCTGCTATGGAGCTTGCCAAGCTATCTATTGCCTGCCACAGCACATTCGCTAGGCTCTCTAGCGGAGGACCTCTACTTTTCCTCGGTGCCTTGGGCGTTACCTCTGGATCTGGTGCCGGTTCCTTGCTCGCGCCAGCGCCAGGTGCAGCCATCATCACCTCGGCGTGGTCAGGGGAGCAAGTGATACGCGCCCCGCGAGCCGCACTAAGGGGTGGCTCGCCTCCCTCGACGACGTGCCGCGGGTGAACGCACGACACATCAACAGCGACGTAAATCTTGTGCGTGCCAAGCTTGATGAAGAGGCCGTTCCACAGGAGAGGTCGCTTGCCAAAGCAGCTAGCTTTGTCTCTAACGAAGTCCAGCGCTCCAAAGTGCTGAACAAGCCCGGAGACGATGCGTTCACCGGTGCCGATGAGGTTTCCCGTCCGGATCTTCACTCCTGCTAGCGCCGCTAGCCTCATGGTGGGCGCCAACTGTCGTGGTGGTGTCACGGCAGATGCATGGATAGGCTAAAGGTGGGGACAATATGCACTAGAGGAATCCAGGGAGGGATAGTGTGGTGATTCCACACACAGATGCTTTGTATTCAATAGGTTTCCAAGGTTACAAATGCTCCTTGAGCCGTATTGGGGAGAGGAGGAAGAAGGAGCTCTCTTACTCTCACCACTATCTAGCTCTCAGGAACGTAGAACCAAACAAGTAAAACTCAACCCACTAGAGATCAACCCTTTCTACAGAGGCCCTAGCCCTGCTTATATAGGGGTGGCTAGGTCTCCAATTAGGGCAAACCGACCGGGTCACTTTTCCCCGTCGTAAGCCATGTAGAGCTACGTGAGCCTCTGCGGTGCCAGCGTCATCCGACACAGGCAACGTCACCCTTGTCGGCCCCGCCTCAGTGGTCCTAGCCTCTGTCTGCTTCACTCACGCTCCAGCGTACAGTGACCTCATTTTGACCAGCGAGATACCTTCCTTCTCTTGCAAGCCTGATATAACCCGGATCATGCCTGGTTAATCCGGCCACACGTGTACCTGCATACCAGTTAGATACATCCTGCCGACATACGATATAGGTCGGACGGGACTCAGTTAGGCGGACATCCTCCAGTCCGGGTTACCCCGTGATTCGTCCGGCCTTGAGGTGACTCGGCGAGCACTTGCTTTGACCTTGCCGTACCTCGGCAAACTCAGCCTTTATACCCCGATGTGATCCTACCCGGGGGTATCCCCAAACATTTGGCGAGATCGATGTGTACATCGGATTCGCTAAAACTGTCCCACCCACCCCAGTGGTGATGATAGAGGCAAAAGAAATCTCTTGGTCCACTTTGTCCGCGGAGGCGGCAGAGTTCCGGATCTCAGAAAACCCTAATCCCATCCAGCCCGCACTAGCTACGGAGATAGTGGAGAAAGCTGAACCTGAAGTGGACCTTGTGGTGCAAGTCGAATCTGTAGTGGATCTCCCAAGCGAGGCCAAATCCTAGATTTATCTACCCGCTGAGGTCGAAATCATGGAGGAGTAGGACAACAATCTTGGTTCCGGCTCTGTTAACGCCGGAATAGACGAACCTTTCCTGAGGCATACGTTGAAGCGCATGATGCTGCAAGGCACAAACATGGATGAGGTCCTCGATAATATCAGGATTTTGAGGAAAGCCCATGAGGAGAGCCGCAACTACCTTAGGACTCACACGTCGCACTTTGTCGGATATGTTGGATCTGGATTCGGCTCTGCCAATGCTGGAGACAACAAAGACTCGGTGCTAGAGGCAATCGGAACAAACACCAACTTACTCGCATCCTTAGATGACTCGATGACGTCGGCGGATTTCCGAAAGTTCTTCGCCGAATATGAAGAGGAGTTCAACTTCAAAGCTGCAGGAGAAGGAGAAGCCATGGACGAAGGATCCAGAGAAAACTCTCCCAAAGCTCAGGATGACATGGATCTCGGAGATAATCCCGACATCCAGGTGTCCGAAAGTACCGCTTAGAGCTTGACTCCGGAAAACGGACCCAAAGCCGTCTTTGCTACCGGCCCTGCCAAGAAGGCAAAGAAGAAGAACAAGAAGAACAAGACCCCGACAAAAGAACTTCCGGTAGAGGAAGTGATTGCTGAGGAATATGAGGAATATGAGGAAGACTCGGATGGAGCACTTATCCCAGAGGATCCCAATGACGCTTCGATGGATGGACACGTGGTCACTTCAGGTGCCCGTAAACTCATCGATGCTTCGTTAACTACACCTATCCCTACAGTCGCAGAACTTACTGCTAAAGAGCTGGAGAAAAGGGCTCAGGCCCTAGAAGCGCATTGCCAAGTACTCCTGGATGAAGCCAAAAACATCGAGGAAGAGAAGAAGCACATAGCTACTGCGGAGAAGTACATATCTCTGCAGCATCAGAAAACCCGGAAACGACACACGCATGACGATAAATTTCTAGAAATCCACACGGTTCTCTTTAGGGAGACCCAGAGATGCCTCGACTTGACATCAAGGGAGATCTGGTGTACCCGACACCAGTGCAAAACACTACCGCAGCTCGAGATATCCTGGCAAATAATCCAGGCCCAGAACAAGTCCGATTGGGCATTAAGCTACTCACCAAGGGTCTGGAGCAGCAGAAGGTCACGAAGTCCGGAAGTGGAAAACTGGTCTCTCAATCTGACCAATGCCACACGGATCCGACCTGGAATGACGTAAGACCCCAACGGGTTCCGGAATAGCATCGCCGTTTCGACCGTTGGGAAGACAACTACTCAAGAACAGGACCTTCAGGGCAGCACCACAGAACTGCACGCGACTGGCGCAACGTTTCTCCAGCCATAGAGCAAGAGGCAATTGCTGCACTGTATCTGAGAAATCCTCCCTGGCGAGAGTCAAATGATCGCAGGGAAGAAGACAAAGAGAAACGTCGGGAGGAGGACCATCAAAGAATGCCACCTCCTAGACATCTAAGCCGTCCGGTTGAACCCCATCGCGGTGGGAGCAACGGACAAAGGAATGACGCACACCGTGCTTAGTCAAGCTGGCAGGGGGATCATCGCAATGAAGACCCTCCCCGGAACTGGAACAATGACACTCCGGATGGAGGCAGCGATCAGCCCGAAACAATCCACCTGCTCCACCCTCTCCACCAAGCAGCCATCACAATGGCTCTCAAGGAGACCAAGGAGACCTACACCGTTGCACCTAGAAAGCCGGAGAAACTTGCCGAGATTACCTCGGATGATGGATCGACACCAAGAACTCCTTTGAAGGAGTAAGTGACCAAACTGCGATTGAAGCTTTCATTGCAGGACTCCCAATTGGTTTACTATGTCATCGCTTGAAGTGTGACAAGGTCACTGATCTGGGAGAGATGATAGAAACAGCTAGCAAGTATGCAGATGCTAACGACAACGTAGAGGGATTACTGAATGCCCTAGCTGTGCCACAGTCGGCAAAACAACCAAAGCAGCAAGCTCAGAAGTGCAAGAACACCTCGGAAGAAAAACCCAACGCTGAAACGGTAGTGGTCACTGCTACTTTCGGGTCTAGAGGACGAGGAGGGCGCGGCGGTGGCCGCGGACGCGGTCGTGGGACATCAAGAGTCCAGGGTAGAGGAGACCAGCAACCTGGCAAAACCGGGCCGACATTAGTAACCCATGTGTGCATGACTTAGATGCCAGTGGGGGCTCGTCTCACACAAATGACGAGTGTCGTTTTAATGACGATATCAAGAAAGACAATACCACTGGCTACAGAACTAAGTGGAAGAAGGGAAAGAAGAATCCCGAAAAAGAGAAGGAGACCAAGGAGGATTCCGACATGGAGGAAGCTGACCCTTCAAATCCCAAGCCGGAGGGAAAGAAAAACTTCCCAACAAACAAAGACACTTACGCCACCTTCCTCGGATCTCAACCAGCTAAGGTCAAGAAAGCAGTTCTGCATGAGCTCAATGCAACTGTTCTGGCAGTCCCACAATTTCTAAACTGGTCAGAAGTGGCAATCACCTTTGACTGTGCTGATCATCCGCCTAAGTTGCACAGGTGAGGAAAATACACCTTAGTCCTCAACCAACTTATTGATGGCTATGGTTTCTCCAAGACTCTCATGGACGGTGGCAACAACATTAATATTCTGTTTGTCGAAACTCTATGCCGAATGCGGATCTCGGAGACCCAACTGAATCACAGCTCTGTGATCTTTCATGGAGTTGTCCCAGGAAGACAAGCAAATATCTTGGGAGAGATCACTTTGGATGTTACCTTTGGAACTCCAAAGAACTATCGAACGGAGGCACTTTCCTTCGAAGTGGTCCTAGATAGGTGTAGGCCTAGATAGCTCATAGGAAAGTGCACTCGTCAAGTTCCTCCAAGAAAATCAAGATATCTTCGCATGGCAGCCATCTGACATGACCGGAGTACCTAGGGAACTTGCCGAGCACTCTCTAAATGTACACCCAAATGCTAAACCCGTCAAACAGTACCTACGACGTTTTGGCGATGAAAAGCATAAGGCAATAGCTAAGGAACTAGCCCGGCTCGAGTTAGTCAAATTCATAGAAGAGGTCATCCATACTGATTAGTCGGCCAATCCTGTAATGGTCCCTAAAAAGGACACCATTGATTTAAGGATGTATGTTGATTATACTTCCTTGAACAAGGCTTATCCCAAAGATCCGTTCGCTCTGCCTAGAATTGACCAAGTTATCGATTCTACGGCAGGCTCGGAACTTCTATGTTTTCTTGACGCATATTCCGGTTATCACCAAATCCGGATGAAGGAATCAAACAAAGTCAAAACTTCATTCATAACCCCCTTCAGAACCTTCTGTTTTGTTACGATGCCCTTTGGGCTCAAGAATGCAGGAGCTACTATGCAGTGTTGCCTCCACGACCAAATCGGACGCAATGTACATGCATGTGTGGACGACATTGCGGTGATGTCAAAAAAGAAGGAAACATCAATTTTTGACTTGGAGGAAATGTTTGCCAATTTACGAAAATACAACATAATGCTTAACCCGAAGAAGTGTTTCTTTGGAATACTAGCCAGCAAATTGTTAGGTTTCATCGTGTCTCAAAGAGGCATAGAGGTGAACCGAGACAAGATTAAGGTTATACTCAATATTTCCAGGCCGACTCGCCTGGAGGACGTTCAAAGACTAACTGGTTGCATTGCTGTAGTCAATCGGTTTGTAAGCCGGCTCGGAGAAAGAGCCACACCACTCTACAACCTCCTGAAAAAGACCAAAAAGTTTGTTTGGACTGACGAAGCTGAAGCTGCACTACAAGACCTGAAAGCAGTACTCTCATCTGCTCCTATCCTTGCAGCATCAGAACCACAGGAACCAATGTTGCTCTATCTCGTTGCGACAAATAGAGTCGTCAGTGTCGTCATGGTGGTGGAGAGACTAGAGGAAAATCAGGAACACTTGGTGCAACGTCTGACTTATTATCTCAGCAAGGTCCTAACTGAATCAAAGCAGCAGTATCCGCACTACCAAAAGCTGGCTTATGGTGTGTTCTTCGCATCTCGTAAGTTACATCATTATTTTTAGGAACATCCCATTACCGTGGTGAGCACAGCTCCCATGAGAGATATAATCAACAACAGCGACGCTATAGGACTCGTCACAAAGTGGGGCATAGAGCTTGCAGCTTTCGACATTGAGTATAAACCTTGTACAGCAATCAAATCCCAAATCCTCGCTGACTTTGTCACTGATTGGACAGAGACAATGGAAAATATGACCCTACCAGAGTCGGAATACTGGACCTTACATTTTCATAGGTCTAAGGCGCTCTAGGGCTCGGGGGCTGGCGTGGTGCTCAAATCACCCCAAGGAGATAAACTTTTCTATGTGTTGCAGATCCACTTCACAGCGACGAATAACATTGCCGAGTATGAAGCACTACTACATAGAATCCGAATTGCTAAGGATATTGGCATCCGACGTTTGATGTGTTATGGAGATTTGGATCTTGTTGCCCAAGAAGTGTCGGATATCTGTAATGCAAATAAACACATGGCAACATATAGAGCTGTCGTGGATGAACTATCTAAATCATTCGAAGGGTTTGAGGTTCAACACATCCCTCGAACAGAAAATGAGGAAGCAGATGCATTATCGAATAGGCTCTATACGGAAAAATGTCCCGAATGGCGCTTTGTTAGAACACCTCAAAGTTCCCTCTATAAAAGGAGTAGTCGAGGAATATCTGACAAAATCCGACTCACCTTTAGTAGCAGTTCTTGCTATAATTACAAGCTAGACTCAACCCTACCTTGACTACTTGGTAGATGACAAATTACCCGAAGACGAAGTTCTGAGATGGCAGATCGTCCGACGAGCAAAAGCCTATACTATAATTAGTAGTGAGCTCTATAAGCGGAGCGTGTCTAGGGTCTTTCAGCGTTGTGTATGTCCGGAAGAAGGAGTGGAAATCTTACGAGAAATCCACGAAGGCGAGTGTGGTCACCATGCTGAAGCCAAATCTTTAGTGGCAAAAGCTTTCCGACATGGTTTTTTCTAGGTTATAGCCAAGGAAGATGCCGAATGGCTGGTCAAGACGTGTAAAAGCTGCCAAAAGTACGCCAAACAAGCTCACGTTCCGGCTGATCAGCTGCGAACAATACCTATAACATGACCTTTTAAGGTTTGGGGGCTTGACATGGTGGACCGTTTAAACAGGCTCCAAGTGGATTTACTCATCTCTTAGTGATGGTGGATAAATTCACAAAATGGATTGAGGCTAAACCCGTCACTAGTTGTGATGGAGCAACAACCAGAAGATTTATTGAGGATGTCATAATCCGATACGGTTATCCACATAGCATTATCATGGACAACGGGAGTAACTTCTCTATGGGAGAGCTTGCCGAATTCTGCAACAAACAAAATATCTCGCTTGACATTACGTCAGTCACACATCCGTAGGCTAATGGACAAGTCAAAAGAGCAAATGGTTTAATCCTACAAGGCCTAAAACCAAGACTCGAAGCACCACTATGACATGATGCAGGGGCTTGGGAAGAGGAATTACCTTATATAATATGGAGCTTGCGAACAACTCCGAACAGGTCAACTAGATACACACCTTTCTTCTTGGTCTATGGTGCAGAAGCAGTTCTTCCTAGTGATTTGATTCATACTTCTCCTAGAGATTCTGCGTATATTGAAGAGGATGCTGAAATTTCTCGACAAAATTATCTCGACTTAGTCGAAGAAGTTTGCGGCGTTGCTGAGATGAGATCAATAGCCTATCAGCAGAAGTTATGCAAGTATCATAGCTAGAGAGTCAGAAACCGGTCTTTCAGTAAGGGCGATTTGGTTCTCTGGCTTGTGCAGAAAAGAAAGCACAAACTTTCCCTAGTATGGGAAGGGCCCTTTTTAGTTAGCCGAGTATTGCACAATGGTTCTTACTATCTAACTGATATGCGGCCAGTCAAAGAAAGACCTACTACTAAGAAAACAAAGAGAGCTGGAGGCAGTACAGACCCGGAAGAATTAGATAGACCATGGAATATTGCTTAGCTACATCCCTTTTATTCTTAGTTTATCTTTCTTTGTAATCATATATGTGTACATGTTCAATAAGAAATAAAGTATTGGTTGCCTCATTTTTTCTGAGGAGTTTTATATTACCATCTTATTTCCGAATGATCATTTCACAGTCGAAAATCCTAGAATACTTGAAAGTACTTTATGGTCATGTTTGTTCTGGTTTAGATTTCCAATTCTAAAATTGATACCTTCGGGTATAAATATAAATTTTCTAGTTTGTACTTTGGTTATTTATCTGATTGCTGGATGCGGGCATTTTCCGAGTAGTGAATTGTTGGTACTGGAAGCCGGCTTTGTTTCCGAGTTTAAACTGGTTTAGCAATTGAGCTCCATTGCTCGACAAAGTTTCTGTGCTAAAGGTTGGCTGGCTCACGAAAGGGACTAGGTGGAAAGCCAGATAAACGATAAGTATAGACAAAAAACATAAGTGCTTATGTAAACATTTCAGGCACATTAAATTAAAGCCGAAAGTGCTAAATAGAAATAACAAATCTTAGCACTAGCAAAAGTCTTATACTACTTATTTACAACCCGAATTGTTTTCAGAATAACACATTGTTTGTTCTGATGCTCTACAATGCAGGAGGAGAGGTAGGAGCTGCGGGCTCACTAGATACATCAGCCTCGCCTTGATATCTCTCTAAGACGTTCAAATCCGAAACTATTTGTTCATCGTCGGAGACTTCTGCTGTTACCTCGGTAGGCGGAGGAGGCGTATCCATGTGAGTGAAGAAAGGAGTGTCGTAGCTGGTTAAGTCAGCTACGTGGCACCCATATCCGGTATAGGAGTCCATGATGGCTTTGATGTCCTGCTCCCGTCCGTCTTCATCCACAGTCGAATACCCTCTGGTTACTTACCAGATTTACATGCTTACATGGTGGCTCATAACCATGGTGAGAGCATTCTGCGCTGCGGTTCGCGCGTAGGGAATGTTCCAGTCCTTGATGAGCTGGGGCATCTCCTTGGCCTTGTCTCTCACTTCAAAGCCGGAAATTTTATGCATGTCTGGAACCTTGATAACTTTGCCAATATCCTCCAAGGATTGGCGTAAATCATGAAGTAAATCGCTGACTTTGGTAAGCCAGCTAGTGCGAGACTCGGTGGAGGCTGAATCCAGTAAGTTCAGAGGACCTGCGCATATAATGCAAAAGGTTAGGAAAATAAATCCGAACTCCGAGGAGTCGGAAAAGGCAGAAAAGTCAGAAAGAGGGAAACATACCGAAGATGACATCCTCAACTTTGGTCTTCTATTCCCGCAGGCTCTAGAGTTCAGCATGGAGTGCCTCAGTGATGTCCTCTCTGAACAAAGCATCATTAATATCCAAGATCTTTTGATCCTAGGCCGCGATCCTTCGATCATGTTCGTTGGTGGCCATGTAAGAGGATTCAAGAATTTGAGAAATTCTCCGTTCATGATCCGCCTTAAGCTTGTCCAGCTCCCGACGTAAGTCAGTGTTCTCCACCGCCAGGGTCTTCAAGTTTTCGGCTTCTTCAATCATAACACATGATTGCTTTACCAGTGTTGTAGGCAAAAGAACAACAGTTGAATAAATTTTTTGACTATGAAATAAAGGGCAGGGTTTGAGGACTGGAATGTTTACCTTTAGCCTCATCCCTTGACACTTTTAACTGAGCATTTTCATGGCGGAGAGCTCTAATCTCTCTCCGCTTGTTTCAGATATTCTTCAACAATTCATGGTTATATGAATTAACTTTCTATAAGTCAGAATACCCAGAGTCAGAAGTCTACTAAATACATCAGGCTAATATTTTTACTAATATCAGCACGAGCCTTGGGGGCTATACTAGTTCATTCTTTGGCATCCTAAGGAAGCATAAATCCGGATTATCTATCCAACTTCATGCTTGGGGGATAGAGGATATGATATGAAATAAAGTAAAAAAGGTGAGTTGGAATTCGACTTACATGATGTTCATGGGTGAGCTTGCTTAAGCTCATGGACACCTCGGTGCTAACCTTCTCGGCGAGGGTCGGTGGGATTACTGGGGGTGGCGGAAGCACACCGGTTCTCAACCCCTCGTCGTGAAGATGGATCTGCTCGAGAAGTTCGGAGTACTTGACGTCCTCTTCTTATTGTGCCTCCTCCTCGGTAGTAATATTCCGGCTCTCCAAGCATTGTTGGGCTAGACGTTGGATCTCCTCTACAAACTTCCGAGTAATGCCAAGCTTGGGAAGACCCGGATTGTTGCGGAGGTTTTCAGGGAAGACCTCTGCAGAGGGATCATTACCCAAAGAGGGTTCACCCTTATCAAAACCTGAGTCACCCATGGTGATGTCAGGTTGCGATTCGAGGATCGCTGGTTCGGTTTGCTGAGCCGGATCTTCTACGATGATCGGAGATGGAGTAATCTCTGGCGCCACAGAAGGCTGAGGGGCAGGAGTCGGAGGCGATATGCCAGGAGAAGTCAAATTCATCTTTGACTGGCGTAGGGGCTTCAATGAAACTCCCTTCCTCTTGCCCTTGGTGAGCTGTTTAGCTCTGAGGAGGTAATAGAATAAAAAACATTACATCTCGGAAAGAATTACGAACAAAGTACAAAAACCTTGTGAGGAAAGTTACCTCTTCACAATGGGAACTTCCTTCATGCCAATAGCCAGAGTCGGAGCCTTACGCTTTCGAGTAAAGGTCTCCGGCAGTGGAATCAATTCTCCATCATCCTGAGAAATCTTAGGAGGATATTCCTCGAGAGGAGCAAGCTCTGACTTGGGGAGGTCAGCAAGCTGAAAAGAAGAGATACCTTAGTATTGCAAAAAGAAATAACAATGTAAAGATGAACACATAATTCGAGTTACTGCTGGAAACTTACCAGTACCACACGATCTTCAGCTGTGTGCATATCCAAAGACAGCTCCAGGATTATCTTCTCGATCCACTCCCTTATCAGGCACTTGATTTGGGACTCGTATTCCTTATTAGTGTAAGGGCAGGGGCAGATCCAGAGAGTATCTTTCTTGGACGCCATAATGGAATGCATAAGCCGGTCTCCATGATGTTGAAGAGGCCGGATTCGGCGTGCCAACCAGCAGTGAACCAAGTCGGACCCCTTAAGGCCCTCGTGCTTCATCAACTATTCAATCCGCCTCTTGGCAAGAAGCAGATCGTCACTGAGAGCCGGCGCATCTGCGTCCTAGGACTCTTGGGGAGTGGCGACACCATCGAAAAAAGCCGACAAAGTAGTAGCTTTGCAGGGAGCAGGAATATCCTTGTGATAAAAGAAAGTGGACGTCCATTGTTTCACCAAATTACTGGCCTTAATCCGAGGATAGACGCGCTCTCTCCTAACGGAAAAACTAAGGTTCCAGTAATGTATAGATTATCTGCCGTGATAGAGTTTCTCCGGATATGAAAATAAAACCGGAAAAGAGTGAGACTCAGTCTAATGCCGAGATACCCCTCGCACAAAGAAACGTACACACTCATCTCTAAGAGAGAGTTCGGGGGAACATGATGGAGTTGAACTCCATAGTGATCTATAACCTCAAAAAAGAAGTCTGAGGGTGGGAAACTCAAACATCTATCGAGGTGGGTGCCGAAGTGCACCCGCTCGTCGGCGTGAGGAGTAGGGACGATTTGGATGTAGCCTCTCCGCCAGTCACCGGCGTGGAGGAGCCCTTCGTTCTCCACGACGTGGAGCTTGGCGTCATCTAAGACGCAGGGGATCCAGACCCCGCGGTGACTCTCCTTCTCCACTGCCGAAGTCGTCGCTACCGTTGCCGCCGCGCCGGAAGATGAGGTCGCAACCATTTTTTCATGGGCCGATGACCTGAGATGGGCGTCGTTGGAAGATTGAGGGGAGGCAGAGGAGCTCTATTCTCGCGGGAAGCATTGGGAGGAAGGAAGTGGCGCAAATGCTGGTGAAGAGAATAGGGAGAGAATCTCGACCCCTTATATCCTTCGTCCGCGCCAAGATTCATGCAACGTGTACAGTAACTGTGACACGCGTCGCGGAAGGAGCTGGGTAAACCCCCCGCGATGATTATGCTGCCTCGATCTCTGTGCACGCATTAAAACAACGCCTCTGTTCCACAGAAGGTGGACCCACCAACGGTCGTGCTGACGGGAATGTCTGTTAGTGACGTGACTTGACCAAGACCGATGTCAGGTTACGTCAGAGACCAAGTTTTGGCTTAGTTTGAATTTCAAGATGGAAAACTGAATAATGTATTCATAGGTCCGACTCGTTTTGAGATCCGAATCCTATCCTTTCTTTTGAAGTTTCAGAAACCCTTCAAGATTCTGCAAGATGAAGATCAAGCTAGACGATGATGAAATCTGACATTGGATCTTGGAGGCTTTCGGGGGGCAGCTGTTGGGCATATACTTTCCGGGTATCCTCATTGTGCCTCACAGACCAGGGTGCCCACTTCGGGTTAGAGCTTTCCTTCACGGGCGGCCCAGTCAGGGAGAAGAGACGAAGTCCAGTCCGGCTACGGGAAGGCCCAAAAGGATTACCGACATAGGCATGTAGTGTTACTTGTAGTTCAAGATGTACGCTGTAACCGACTCTTAGTCGTAGCCGGATAGGTATCTTGTGTAAATCTTAGGCTGGATATCTATATAAGACATCCTAGGGTAAGCCTATAGGGCACCCTCCCAATAGTCTACAATCTCAACTCGCACATGCGAAACCCTTGTAACCCATATTCGGGCTCTGCCATATTACTGGACTGCTAGCAGGTGTAGGATCCGTCCAAAGCCGTCGGATTCAAACCTGGGTAAACTTGTGTCCTCACCATTCTGGAACATCGTACGTCTCACACCCCTCTCTTCCACACGCCTCGAGGACCCCCTCATAGCATACTTATCATCATTCCAGTGACACTGGTACTCCATAGCATTCCAACATGTTCCAGGGATTTCGGACCATGGTTTGACACATGGATTGTCATTGCATGTGTTATTTTCCAAACCACAATGATCCACATGACCACACACACTCAAGTGGTTGTGGTGATGCAACCTCTGTTGCATTGGTGCTCCATTGCATTCCAACATGTTCTAGGCCTTAATACCATGGTTTGACACATGGAGTGTCATTGCATTTGTTATTTTCCAAGCCACAATGATCCACATGACCAAACACACTCCAGTGTGCGTGGTGATGCAACCTCTGTCATAGTGGTGCTCCATTGAATTCTAATGTTCAATTCAACATGTTCTAGGGCTTTCTGACCATGGTATGACACATGGAGTGTCATTGCATGTGTTATTTAGCAAACCACAATGATCAACATGACTACACACACTCAAGTGGGTGTGGTGATGCAACCTCTCTCACAGTGGTGCTCCATTGCATTCAAATATGTTCTAGGGCTTTCTGACCATGGTTTGACACATGAGTGTCATTGCATGTGTTCTTTTCCAAACCACAATGATCCACATGACCACACACACTCAAGTAGGTTTGCTGATACAACCTTTGTCGCACTAGTTCTCCATTGCATTCCAATTGCATTCCAACATGTGCTAGGCCTTTCTAACCATGGTTTGACACATGGAGTTCATTGCATTTGTTCTTTTCCAAACCACAATGATTCGCATGACCACACACACTCAAGTGGGTCTAGTGGTGCAACGTCTATCACAAGGGTGCTCCATTGCATTCCGACATGTTTTAGGGATTTTTTACCATGGTTTCACACATGGAGTGTCATTGCATGTGTTCTTTTCCAAGCCACAATGATCCACATGACCAAACACACTCAAGTGGGTGTGGTGACGCAACCTCTATCACACTGGTTCTCCGTTGCATTCCAATGTTTCATTCCAACATGTTCTGGGGCTTTCTAACCATGGTTTGACACATGCAGTATCATTACATTTGATCTTTTCCAAACCACATGGATCCACATCACGACACACACTCAAGTGGGCATGGTGATGCAACCTTTGTCATAGTGGTGCTCCATTGCATTCCAACATGTTCTAGGGCTTTCTGACCATGGTTTGACACATGGAGTTTCATTGCATGTGTTCTTTTCCAAACCACAATGATCCACATGACCACACACAATCAAGTGGGTGTGGTGGTGCAACCTCTGTCACAATGGTGCTCCATTGCATTCCAATGTTGCATTCGAACAAGTTCTAGGCCCTTATGACCATTGTTTTACACATGGAGTGTCATTGCATTTGTTCTTTTACAAACCACATTGATCCACATGACCACACACACTCAAGTGGGTGTGGTGATGCCAACTCTGTCACACTAGTGCTCCATTGTATTCCAACATGTTCTAGGGATTTCTGACCAAGGTTTGACACATGGAGTGTCATTCCATGTATTATTTTCTAAACCATAATGATCTACATGACCACACACACTCAAGTGGACGTGGTGATGCAACCTCTATCACATTGGTCCTCCATTGCATTCCAATATGTTCTAGGCCTTTCTGACCAAGGTTTGACACATGGAGTGTCATTGCATTTGTTGTTTTCCAAACCACAATGATCCACATGACCACACATACTCCAGTGGGCGTGGTGATGCAATCCTTGTCACACTGGTGCTCCATTGAATTCCAATGTTGAATTCAACATGTTCTAGGGCTTTCTGACCATGGTTTGACACGTGGAGTGTCATTGCATGTGTTATTTTGCAAACAACCATGATCGACATCACTACACACACTCAAGTGGGTGTGGTGATGCAACCTCTCTCACACTTTGTTGCATTCCAATATATTCTATGGATTTAAAACCATGGTCTTACACATGGACTGTCATTGCATTTGTTATTTTCCAAAACACATTGATCCACATGACCACACACACTCAAGTGGACGTGGTGATGTAAACTCTATCACAGTGGTGCTTCATTGAATTCCAATGTTGCATTCCAACATGTTCTAGGGCTTTCTCACCATGGTTTGACACATGGAGTGCTATTGCATGTGTTTTTTCCAAACTACAATGATCCACATGACCACACACAGTCAAGTGGGTGTGGTGATGCAACCTCTGTCACACTAGTGCTCCATTGCATTCCAATACTGCATTCCAACATATTTTAGGACTTTCTAAGCATGGTTTCACACATGGAGTGTCATTGCATGTGTTCTTTTCCAAACCACAATGATCCATATGACCACACACACTCAAGTGGGTGTGGTCATGCAACCTCTATCACACTGGTGCTCCATTGCATTCCAACATTGCATTCCAACATGTTCTAGGCCTTTATGACCATGGTATGACACATGGAGTGTCGTTGCATGTGTTTGTTTCCAAACCACATGTATCCACATGACCACACATGCTCAGGTGGGTGTGGTGATGCAAACTCTATCACACTGGTACTCCATTACATTCCAATATTGCATTCCGACATGTTCTAGGGCTTTCTGACCATGGTTTGACACCATGGAGTCTCATTGCATGTGTTCTTTTCTAAACCACAATGATCCACAAGACCACACACTAGGTGTGGTGATGCAACCACTGTCACACTGGTGCTCTGTTGCATTCCAAAATGTTCTAGGCCTTTCTGACCAGGGTTTGACACATGGAGTGTCATTGCATTTGTTCTTTTCCAAACCACATTGATCCACACGACCACACACTCAAGTGGGTGTGGTGATGCAAGCTCTATCACGCTGGTACTCCATTGTATTCCAATGTTGCATTCCAACATGTGCTAGGGCTTTCTAACCATGGTTTGACACCATGGTGTGTCATTGATTGTGTTCTTTTCCAAACCACAATCATCCACGTCACCACACACACTCAAGTGGGTGTGGTGATGCAACCTCTATCATAGTGGTACTCCATTGCATTCTAGCGTTGCATTCCAACATGATCTAAACTTTTATAAACAATGGTTTGAGACATGCAGTGTCACTACATGTGTTCTTTTCCAAACCAGATTGATCCACATGACCACACAAACTCAAGTGGGTGTGGTGATGGAACCTCTGTCACACTAGTGCTCTATTGCATTCCAACATGTTCTGCGGCTTTCTAACCATGCTTTGACACATGGATTTTCATTGCATTTGTTTTTTCCAAAGCACATTGATCCACATGACCACACACACTCAAGTGGGTGTGGTCATGCAACCTCTCTCACAGTGGTGCTCCATTGCATTCCAACATTGCATTCAAACATGTTCTAGGGATTTCTGACCATGGTTTGACACATGGAGTGTCATTGCATGTGTTCTTTTCCAAACCTCAATGATCCACATCACCACACACACGCAAGTGAGTGTGGTGATGCAACCTCTGTCACACTGGTGATCCATTGCATTCCAACATGTTCTAGTTATTTTTGACCAAGGTTTGACACATGGAATGTCATTGAATGTGTTCTTTTCCAACCCACAATAATGCACATCACCACACACACTTAAGTGGGTGTGGTTATGCAACCTCTATCACATTGGTGCTCCATTTCATTCCAACATGTTCTAGGCCTTTCTGACCATGGTTTGACACATGGAGTGTCATTGCATTTGTTCTTTTCCAAACCACAATGATCCACATGACCACACACACTCAAGTGGGCCTGGTGATAAAGCCTCTGTCACAGTGGTGCTCCATTGAATTACAACATGTTCTAGGGCTTTCTGACCATGGTTTGACACATGGAGTGTCATTGGATGTGTTATATTCCAAACCCCAATGATCCACATTACCACACACACTCAAGTGGGTATGATGACGCAACCTCTATCACACTAGTGATCTATTGCATTCCAATGTTGTATTCCAACATGTTTTAGGGCTTTCTGACCATGGTTTTACACATGGAGTTCATTGAATTTATTCTTTTCCAAACCACATTGATCGACATGACCACACAAGTGGATGTGGTGATGCAAACTCTATCACACTGGTGCTCCAGTGCATTCCACTATTGTATTCCAACATGTTATAGGGCTTTCCCACCATAGTTTGACACATGGAGTGCCATTGCATGTGTTCTTTTTGAAACCACAATGATCCACATAACCACACAGACTCAAGTGGGTGTGGTGATGCAACCTCTGTCACACTAGTGCTCCATTGCATTCCAATGTTTCATTCCAACATGTTCTAGGACTTTCTAAGCATGGTTTCACACATGGAGTGTCATTGCATGTGTTGTTTTCCAAACCACAATGATCCACATGACCACACACACTCAAATGGGTGTGGTCATGAAACCTCTGTCACACTGGTGCTCCATTGCATTCCAATATGTTCTAGGGATTTTTGACCATGGTTTGACATTCTCAACACCCGGATTTTTAATCCCAGATGCCTGTTATGCCATACATCGCAATCCCAGGATTACCATTTTTGTGAGACATAACAGATTGGATATCATAGTACATCATCCATTACAAACCATAACAAGGTCTTACACAAATACAGGATCTCATGATCCAGTCTTAATACAAACAAGTAGCGGAATAATTACCGTAGCGGTGGGGTCCATCTTCAGTGTCACAGGCAATGCTGACGATGGGAGATGATCCTAGTTGTCGTAGCCGTCCTAGTGTCCTCCTTCAGGGTAGTCCTCCTCATAGTCTGGCCACGTGAATAGCCAGGGACAAAAGCCATGAGTACTCTTTAAGTACTCGCAAACTATCACTAACAAGTAAGGTAGTTCTAGTAGGAATGCTAAACTCTAAATATATTTGTGAAGTTAAGTTTGAAACCTAAGCTGAGTTCAGAAACAAAGAAAGATAAAATAGAGTTTGAAATCACCTATGTGGGAACTTAGTTGTCATGGTCCCAACTCTGTTGTGGTCAAGTCATGTCAAAATTCATTTCATAAGTCATTTTGAAAACATATGACAACAGAACAGTATGTCCACTCCAACTGTCCATAACCACGGATGCGGCTATTCAGATAGTTTGACACTCTACAGAGGTGGTACACTTTCACCACAAAATTCAATACATCTGTTAGGTTTAACCCTGAATCATCATACTTAGTATGCAGATAATCAAACATAACCTTTCCTTTACACACTCTAGTATAAGCAACTCTCCTATGAGCTTGGCCTCCTAGCCATGGCCATCTGCCATCCTGGGCACTTCATAGGTGGACAACATTGAGAGGTAGCCTCAGCTCAAACCTCTCCCACGAGGGAACTAATACTAATGCATATAAACTTCCGGCTAAGCCTTACCCAATTTAGGTATTGTGGTTGGGTAAATTTGGAATTGTATCGCATCCGAACCCAACCATCCGTTTTTATAAAAGGGCTAAGGCTCATGCCTCAACATTTTCATCATCATAAACCATTTGTGTTTCTCAACACATGTCAAAATTGACTCATCATTCCAAGATTTTCACAAGTCATTTTCACCAAGTACTCCCATCTAAAGTGATCAAGTTTTTGGTTTAGCTCTAAACTACTAAGTTAAGAGTGTTCACTAATGTGGGATGCTAATATCAATCTCATGCCATAGAATGACATATAAACCTAACTAGATAGGTCAAGTTTTATACTCTTTATGCTATCTATAAACAAAGTAAAGGACCTTGGTAAAGTAAAAGAGAGTAATGCTTGTAAGAAAAACTTAGGTAGGTATAAGTCAAAAGGTATAACCCACGCATGCCTAATGCATCTTGCTTAGGTCATCTCGCTTGCAAGGGTTAGCTTGCATTTTTAATGATGGCTTGCCTTGGTTGGTGAAGTGGTTGAAATTCTCTTCCTCCTCTTCTTAGTAGAACTCCTCCTCGAAGACTTGTTCGGTACTATCGTCTATAAATACATATGGAATACACAATCACCAAAAAATACTTAACTACTCTATTTAGCACACTAAGGCACACATTGGATGATCTATCATCATCACAAGGTTTAATGAATTAGTTTCATTTATTTTATTTGAGAAAAGTAATTTCTACTCATTGAATTTAACTAGGATTTAATATTCTCCAATTAAAATATGGGATCATGTGGACACATGTCATCACCACATATTCTACTATATGGGAATTTGATTTAAAGGTTTGATCACCTTTTAATAAGTTTAAGTTTAATAATTAATGATTTAAAGTGACTAGAAATGCCTATATAGCATTATTTTGGTACTAGTCCAAAGTCACTGCATGCAAACCTTAATATTAATACATATTCAGATAGGTATGGTTAAATGTGATTTTTGAGAGTTGGAATCAACTCAAAAGCTATTATGGTTTATTTTCGAATAATGTTTGAATGTGAAAAGGCTTATGTTTTGTTATTTTTTCTAGGAGAGATCTCTAACTCTAATTGTTTAAATCCAACGGGCTTGGATAGAGATTTTCATTACCTTCCAACAAAATTAGAATCACTCAATTTGGATCAGTAGATCTTTCTGAAATGATTTTTGAACTAAGGGACAGAACTAAGTTTCAGCTAAAAATGGAAAAGGATTTATTTGAATCAAATGGGTCGCGCGGGAAATAAATGGGCCGGGCCACTTTACTCCACGCAGCGCCCAGGCTGGTTTTAGTTGAGGGCCCCACCTGTTACTGGGTCAGGGGCTGGCGAACCGATATGGGGGGACGGTGGTCGCATGATTAGATCCTGGATCAACGGCTCACAGCCATGGTCCACGCCGAAACAGTTCTCGACAGGGATGAACCCTAGCACGGTCTATGAGGCTGTAGTGAGGACGTACCGGGGCTCCAGCGAGTGCGGAGAGGTGGGCAAATGGACGAGTCGACGACGGTGGTTCTCCTGGTACCGGTGGCATCGAGCCTAGATGACTGGTGCCCTTCTCCTCCTTCCGCGGCAGAAGGGATGGGATGCAGAGAGGCATGGGCGGAGCTCGTCGGAGACGATGGCACAGCGAGCTAGAGGCTTGGGAGGTGGGCTAGGACGGTGGGCTGTTCCCTAGCGGTCGTCACTGAGGTGCGCGTGCAGTGAATTGCGGCCGAGAGAAGCGAGCGGCGTTGCACGCACGCTTCCTCTGTCGACGGCGAACTTTGCAGTGGCCAGCGACTACGGGGCATGGTCGAGGAAATGGGCGTGTCCGTTAGCTTCCTGGGACAGTGGTGATTGTGTAGGTGGACAGCGAGAGCGAGGCGAGGTGTGGTTGCGCAGGGGACAGCGCGTGAACTGCTGACGGTGTCGGCATGGCAGACATGTACCGGGCGTGGCGGTTCCTCGCTCCTCCTCTCTCTGTCTTTGAGCTGGGGCTGGCCTGGAGGAGGGAGTGGTGCATGGGCAACGTGTTGGGTAAGTTGGGTGGGGCTAGCGGTACTAGGGGAGTGCTGTCGATGGTGGGGGTGCTCATGGTGCTCGGCCTTAATGGCCATGACCGTTTGGTCGTGGGCACAGTGGTTGGCCGGGCTAGAAAAGGGTAGGGGGTGCACTAGGGAGGCTGTGGTTGCAATGTGGGAGACAAGTTTGGCCAGAACACTACTCACACTAGTGTTTTTGATCTTTGTCTGCTTTGTGCACAAAAAGTGTTTGACAAAATGGCTGAAAGAAATCAAGTTTTGAATTTTGAGATGATTTTTGGTGGAGTTGTTTGTCACATGCTTAAGCATCTCTAGTTGCTAGGATTTGTCAAATTGAATTCATTTGCATGGTTTTTGAAAAAGTGGTATCAAGGTACATACACTTGGTTCCATTTTCAAATGTCTTTTAAATTTAGAGTTTTAATGTTTTTGGAAGATCACAAAGTGGGCCTTGGTACATCACTACTTTTACTCGCAAGGGGTGCAAAGATCCACAATTTGTTCTGTTTGAATATCAGTTCTAGAAACACCCTAAGTGACCTAGTTGATTAAAATGGCAAAGGTGACCATTTCCATTATTAACTCTTTTTGATTTCTTCTTCTTTGGATTTTGCTTGGGAATGATCTAGATGATGTGGCATTCATCTTAGAATCATTTTACAACCATTAGAACAAACAATCATGGCAATTCAAAACAATTCCTATTTAATGCAACACACACATGCATGCTTATTTATTTAAAGGACAAAAAGTTTTGTTAACCCTAAATTGGGTGATTTGGATCTTGATAATTTGGTTTAAAGTTTTGGTATGTTACAAACCTTCCCCCCTTAATCAAAATCTCATCCCGAGATTTAAGAAAGAAAACTAGGAACTAAAGAGATCTGGGAACTCAGTCCTAATGTAATCTTCTCGCTCCCAAGTGGCTTCTTCTTCGGTATGGTTGCTGCATTGAATCTTGAGAAATTTGATACTTCGGGTCCGGGTGGTTCTGTAAGCTTCCTCCAAGATACGGATGGGTACTTCGTGATACGTCAGATCCTTGTTGATATCAACTGCTCGGTGCTCGATGTTCTTGAAAACTTCAGTCTTCTCTGGCACTTCTAAGCACTTGTGAAGTAACGAGATATGGAACACATTGTGGATGGCTGGCATCTCCTCTGGCAGTTCCAGTTGATACGATAGTTCTCCTTGACAATTCAGAATCTTGAAGGGTCCGATATATCTGGGGGCTAACTTTCCTTTCAAACTAAAACGTTGCGTTCCCTTCAATGGAAAAACTTTGAGATACTAAAAATCTCCGACATTGAAAGTCAGGTCTCTCCTTCTCTCGTCAGCATAACTCTACTGTCTAGATTGGGCTGTCTTGAGGTGCTCACGGACTCTATGAACCTTCTCTTCAGCTTCTCGTAGGATGTCGGGTCTAAAAATCTGACTCTCTCCTACTTGCGACCAATTGAAAGGGGTACGTCACTTTCTTCCATATAAGAACTCAAATGGTGCCATTTGCAAACTGGCTTGATAACTGTTGTATGAGAATTCTACGAAAGGCAGGCAATCTTCCCATTTTGATCCATACTCGAACACACAAGCTCTCAACATATCCTCTAAGATTTGGTTGACTCTTTCAGTCTGTCCATCGGTCTGCGGGTGATAAGATGTGCTGAAATTCAACTTGGTTCCTAATCCTTCTTGAACTTTCTGCCAAAATCTCGAGGTAAATTGGGTTCCTCGATCAGACAATATGGTCTTGGGGGTTCCATGCAAACTAACGATTCTAGCAATGTACAACTCTGCTAGCTTCGAACTCTGGTAGGTTGTCTTGACAGGTATAAAAAGACCTACCTTGGATAATCTATCAACGATGACCCAGATAGAGTCGTTTCCCCTACTAGATGTGGGCAAACCGGTGATACAGTCCGTTCCGACGGAATCCCATTTCCATTCCAGAATCTGCAATGGTTGCAACAGTCCTGCGGGTCTCTGATGTTCCTCTTTGACTCTCTGACAGATATCACACTTGGCGATGTAGCTTCCGATTTCTCTCTTCATCTTGTGCCACCAAAATTGCTCCTTCAAATATTGATACATCTTTGTTCCTCCGGGGTGGATAGAATAAAGAGTATCATGAGCTTCTTGCATGATAACTTGCTTCAGCTCTGAATCTGCTGGCACACAGATACGTCCTTTGTACCACATAACTCCTTCTTCATCTTCGGTGAATCCAGGTACCTTTCCTATACTAATATGATGCTTGATTCTGTCGATACTTGCATTCCCTTCTGGGCTTCCTTGATTTGGCTAATCAAAGTGGGTTGAAGTTCAATGCTAGCTAAGAATCCTTTGCTAAATAGCTCAGTTCTAAATTTCTCCAACTCCTCGTGCAAACTTGGTTGCTTCTCCTTGATCATGGTGTTTAACCTACATGACAATCTACTAAGAGCATCCCACATTGGCTTTGCCGAGATGATAGTGAATGTCAAGGTCATAATCCTTGATTAACTCTTTCTATCTTCTTTGCCTCATATTCAGCTCCTTCTGAGTGAAAATATACTTCAAGCTCTTGTGGTCCGAGTAAATCTCACAACGATTACCCATAAGGTAATGACGCCATCTCTTCAAGGCTAAAACGACAGCTTCTAACTCAAGATCATGGGTAGGGTAGTTCTGCTCATGCTGCTTCAGTTGTCGAGAAAGATACGCGATGACTTGGCCTTCTTGCATCAATACACATCCGAGACCAATCATGGATGCATCACAATACACATCAAACGACTTCTTGATATCTGGCATAATCAATATTGGGGCTGAAATCAATCTCTTCTTGAGCTCTTGGAAACTGGCTTCACATTTGTGGGTCCATTCAAACTTCTTGTCCTTCTTCAACAATTGGGTCATCGCTCTAGCAGTGCTCGAAAATCCTTCTACAAACTTGCGGTAATATCCTGCTAATCTGTGAAATGAACGGACTTGGGTTTGAGTGGTTGGGGCTTCCCATTCTTCGACATCTTTGATCTTGGCGGGATCAACAACGACTCCTCCGACAAACATAATATGTCCTAGGAATCCTACTTCTTTAAGCCAAAACTCACATTTGCTTAACTTGGCATACAACTACTGCTCTCTAAGGGTTTCAAGGATGATTCTCAGATGTTGCTCATGCTCTTCTTCTGACTTGGAGTAGATAAGGATATCGTCGATAAACACAACGACAAACTTATCTAGGAAATTCATAAAGATCTTATTCATGAGATTCATGAAATAAGCAGAGGCTTTGGTTAATCCAAAAGACATGACCGTATACTCGTATAATCCATATCGGGTAGTAAAGGCTGTCTTTGGAATATCCGTTGCATGAATCATAAGTTGGTGATAACCAATCCTAAGATCGATCTTAGAGAACACTCTGGCACTAGTCAACTGATCAAACAGATCTTCTATCTTTGGCAATGGTTACTTGTTTTTGATTGTGACGTCATTCAGCTTCCTGTAATCTATGCACAAACAGTTGCCTCCATCCTTCTTGTTGATGAATAACACGGGCGATCTCCATGGTGATGCGCTTGGTTGAATCAAGCATGTTGCCAACATAGCATCCAATTGCTTCTTCAACTCTACTAACTCTGAAGGGTTCATGCTATAGGGTCTCTGAGCTATGGGTCCGGTTCCGGGGATTAGTTCAATAATGAACTCAATATCCCTATCCGAGGGCATACCAGGCAATTCATCTGGAAATACGTTGGGATATTCATAGACTACTCTGACTTGATCTATGGTGGGTAGGGCTAGACTCTTGTTGCACTGGAATTGATGGGGAAAGGTTTCAGATATATGATCTACTGATACTCCAGAGCTACTGGTCATGGTTATGGCTTTCTTGGCATAGTCTATCAATCCCTTATGCTTTGACATCCAATCCATTCCTAGTACTACTTCGAAACCTTTGGTTCCGAGTACTATTAGATTGGCATAAAAATCTATCCCATGTATTCTGATAGGCACAACTTTGCAAATTTTTCTAGCCTTTGTAGTTGAACCAGGTATTTAAACTATCATGACATGCTTCAAGTTGGTTGGGTGAATCTTACTAGTGCATGCAAATTCTTCGGTGAGAAATGAGTGCGATGCTATAGAATCAAACAACACTCTTGCTAAAACTGAGTTGACAGAAAACATACCCAGCACTACATCTAGCGCTTCTTAGGCTTCTTCGGCGTTCATGTGAAAGAGACGGTCGTTGCTGTTGTGAGGGTTCCCTAGGGTGAATCTTCTTGCGGGCTGAACACGACGATGCTGTTGAGCTGGGGCATTCACATTGGCAGTGGCGGCAATCTTCTTTGGACACTCGTTGGAGTAGTGACCATTCACTCCACACTCAAAACAAGTAATCCGAGACTTGTCTTTTGCTGCCATGAGCATATCATTGCTTCCAGTCCTCGGTGCAGTGGTGTTGTTGTTGTTGGACTTGGGCGGTGCACGGTTGAAATTGCTGGAGTTGCCGGGGTGGTTGTTGTTTCCTCCGAACTTCACATTTCCTCTGCTACGGTTGGGGTAGCTTGGGCGAGACACTGGGGGTCGATTGTTCCGCGGGGCATATCCGGCAGACGGGTTGGGACGGTACTTCTGGTGACTGTTGGATCTAGCCTGGTGCATCATCCGACATTTGCGGTTGTCATTTGCTTGATTAATCTTCCCTTCCATCTCAATGGCAGAGTCGACTAGCTCTTCGAGATCCTCGAAACGGATGTTGACGAGAACTGTCTGCATCTCACCATGCAGTCTGTTCAGGAATCTCTCCTTCTTCTTGGCCTCCGTGTTGATCTCATCAGGTCCATACCTAGCTAGGGACAAGAATCTGTCACGGTACTCCACTACAGTCATTATGCCCTGCTTCAGCTCTCTGAATTCATCTCTCATTCTGGTGACTAGACCCTGCGGCACGTGGGTGCGACTAAACTTGACTTTGAAGGCTTCCCATGTCATCACTTGACCATGGTTCATTGTGCGGGTGCTATTCCACCGTGCTCTTGCATCTCCTGCCAGATAGTGGGTGGCAAAAAGAACTTTCTCGTTGGCATCCACTCCGGCGACTTCTAAGTTGTTCTCCATGGTCTGCAACCAACCATCAGCATCCAGTGGGTTTTCAGACTGGCTAAAGATTTGGGGATTGATATTCTGGAAGTTTTTGATTTTGGATCCATGATGATCCTGATTTCCATGGTTCTGATTGTTGTGAGCCATCTGGGCGATCTGCTGCAAGGTGGCTAGATTTGCTGGGCGCTGTGCCCTACTAGCTTCATGGTCTACAATAAACGTATGCAGAATCTGCAACATTGGGTCCTGCGATGAGCTGCTCCCTCCTTGGTTTCCACGAGTCATCTAAAGATTGAGATAGATAATGGGGTAAGAGGGAAAGTTCTAAGGTTCATGATTTTGGTTTCAAAGCTAAAACTGTGAGTTTGACTCAGGTTTTGCAACTAACTTCTTTTCATTCATTCAAGCAAAGCACATGGTACAAACTCACACACACCACAACAAAAGGAAAACAAATGGTTTTAAGAACACCATTCTACATGCTAAGATACAATGAGACCGATAATTCTCACTCCTATGATAGTGCTCTAGTTCATCTACTCATCATCGATGAAGTTGGAGTCATCATCGTCGATGTAGAAGTCCATGGCATCATCCTCCAGGTAGTCATCATCATTGCTGAGGTATGAGTCAATATCCCCTTGGATATCTACTCCTTCCTCCTCTTCTTCTTTTGCTACAAGCTGAGATTCTTGCTCCTTGATGGTCTTCTCGAGTTCGGCCACCTTCTTGCGAAGACGGTCGATGGTGTGATCCTTCTTTGCGCGTTGATGGCGAAGTGACTGACGATCCTTGATGAGCAGTGAGAAAGTCTAGGCCTTCTGGGCGGCAATGGCAAGGTTGTGGTTGGCGAACTCCCTAGCATTGTCCAATTCCTTATGTCTATCATACAGCAGGAAGTCGAGGTTCTCCACTTGACGCTTCAACTCCGGGTGACTTGGCATCTCTAGAGGCATTCCCATAGAATCACGCCTTGCATAGTGAGCAAAGCAGGTTCCTTGGATTAAGTTGACATTCTAGGCGCAAAGATGAGTGAGAGCTTCATGCATTGCCCTGGCTAATCCATCTAGCTAGTTGTTCTCTCTCACAGTGAACTGAATCCTCTCGGACATTGGTGCCTCTAACTTGCCTCGAAGATCAGCAACTACTAGGCATTGTAAATCTCCTCCTGGGGGTCCATTGAGTTGAGCTCCAAGGAATTCTGGATGTGGACGCTCCAAGTACTCAAACAGTGCATCAAGATGCCTCTCGAAGATCAGTTGGCCTCCGTTCCCAACTGGTAGAACTTTCTGTACTGAGCTTCCATCTATAAGAATTTAGGATGAGACAGTTGGTGAAGTGATCAAGTGTGTCAAAATTTCATGTAGTAATGTATGAGTTTTTGAGGAACATGTATTTTTTTGAGAGAAAGAATCCCAAGGATAAGAGAGGAAATAAGTTTTCATAAATACTCACTTTGGTTTTTGAAACTAAGTTTTTGTTCGGACGTCCATTCTAACTAGGGTCTCCTATGGTCAGGATGGCTTTGATACCAACTTGTCAACACCCGAATTTTTAATCCCATATGCTTGTTATGTCATACATCACAATCCCAGGATTACCATTTTTATGAGACATAACATATTGAATATCATAGTACATCATCCATTAGAAACCATAATAAGGTCTTACACAAATAAAGGATCTCATGATCCAGTCTTAATACAAACAAGTAGCGGAATAATTAGCGTAGCGCTGGGGTACATCTTCAGTGTCACAGGCAATGCTTATGATGGGGGATAATCCTAGTTGTCGTAGCCGTCCTGCTGTCCTCCTTCAGGGTAGTCCTCCTCATAGTTTGGCCACGTGAATAGCCAGGGACAAAATCCATGAGTACTCTTTAAGTACTCGCAAACTATCACTAACAAGTAAGGTAGTTCTATTAGGAATGCGAAACTCTAAATATATTTGTAAAGTTAAGTTTGAAACCTAAGATGAGTTTAGAAATAAAGAAGGTTAAAATAGAGTTCGAAATCACGTAAGTGGGATCTTAGTTGTCATGGTCACAACTCTGTTGTGGTCAAGTCATGTCACAATTCATTTCATAAGTCATTTGAAAACATCTGACAATCGAACAGTATGGCCAGTCCAACTGTCCATAACCGCGGACACGGCTATTCGAATAGTTTGACACTCTGTAGAGGTGGTACACTTTCACCACAAAATTCAATACATCTGTCAGGGGTAACCCTGAATCATCATACTTAGTATGCAGATAATCAAACATAACCTTTCCTTTACACACTCTAGTATAAGCACCTCTCCTATGAGCTTGGCCTCCCAGCCTTGGCCATCTGCCATCTTGGGCACTTCATAGGTGGACAACATTGAGAGGCAGCCTCAGCTTAAACCTCTCCCGCGAGGGAACTAATACTAATGCATATAAACTTCTGGCTAAGCCTTACCCAATTCAGGTATTGTGGTTGTACGGTAAATTTGGAATGGTATCGCATCCGAACCGAACAATCAGTATTTATAAAAGGGCTAAGGCTCATGCCTCAACATTTTCATCATCATAAACCATTTGTGTTTCTCAACACATGTCAAAACATCTCAATAGAATGACTCATCATTCCAAGGTTTTCACAAGTCATTTTCACCAAGTACTCCCATCTAAAGTGATCAACTTTTTGGTTTAGCTCTAAACTACTAAGTTAAGAGTGTTCACTAATGTGGGATGCTAATATCAATCTCATGCCATAGAATGACATAACTAGATAGGTTAAGTTTTATACTCTTTATGCTATCTATAAACAAAGTAAAGGACTTTGGTAAAGTAAAAGAAAGTAAAGCTTGGAAGAAAAACTTGGTGTAGGTATAAGTCAAAAGGTATAACCCAAGCATGCCTAATGCATATTTATTAGGTCATATTTTTTGCAAGGGTTAGCTTGCATTGTTAATGATGGCTTGCCTTGGTTGGTGAAGTGGTTGAAATTCTCTTCCTCCTCTTCTTGGTAGAACTCCTCCTCCTCGAAGACTTGTTCGGTACTATCGTCTATAAATACATACGGATTACACAATCACCAAACAATACTTAACTAGTATATTTAGCACACTAAGGTACACATTGGATGATCTAGCATCATCATAATCATCACAAGGTTTAATGAATTAGTTTCATTTATTTTATTTGAGAAAAGTAATTTCTACTCATTGAAATTAACTAAGGATTAATATTCTCCAATTAAAATATGGGATCATGTGGACACATGTCATCACCACATATATGGGAATGTGATTTAAAGGTTTGATCACCTTTTAATAAGTTTAAGTGTAATACTTAATGATTTAAACAGACTAGAGATGCCTATATCGCATTATTTTGGTACTAGTCCAAACTTACTGCATGCAAACCTTAAAAATTATTACATATTCAGACAGGTATGGTTAAATGTAATTTTTAGAGTTGGAACCAACTCAAAAGATATTATGGTTGATTTTAGAAAAATGTTTGAATGTGAAAAAGCTTCTGTTTTGTTATTTTTGCTAGGAGAGATCTCTAACTCTAATTGTTTTAAATCCAACGGGCTTGGATAGATATTTTCATTACCTTTCCAACAAAATTGGAATCACTCAATTTGGAACTGTAGATCATGATTTTTGAACTAAGGGACACAACTAAGTTTTAGCTAAAAATGGAAAAGGATTTATTTGAATCAAATGGGTCGCGCGGGAAATAAATGGGCCGGCCAACTTTACTCCACGCAGCGCCCGGGCTGGTTTGAGGTGAGGGCCCCACCTGTCAGTGGGACATGGGCTGCCGAACCGGTATGGGGGGATGGTGGCCGTAGGATTAGATCCTGGATCAACGGCTCACAGCCGGAACAATTCTCGACGGGGACGAACCCTAGCACGGTCGGTGAGGGTGCAGTGAGGGCGTACCGGGGCTCCAGCGAGTGCGGCGAGGCGGGAAAATGGACGAGTCGACGACGGCGGTTCTCCTGGTACCGACGGCATCCCGGGAGATGGCCTGGATCACTGGCGCCCTTCTCCTCCTTTTGTGGCAGACTCCAGGGAAATTGGGGCGCTACGGGCTGCAGCTGGCTCCAGTGGGGCTCTGGGAGGTTTCTGAGGGGGAGTGGATGGGAATGGTGTTACGAAACGGTGCTAGGAGGTTCTCTATTTATAGCGGGGCAAGGGGTGCAGAGAGGAATGGGCGGAGCTCGTCGGAGACGACGTCACAGCGAGCTAGAGGCTTGGGCGGTGGGCTAGGACGGTGGGCAGTTCCTAGGTGGTCGTCACTGAGGTGCGGGTGCAATGAATTGCAGTCGGGAGAAGCGAGTGGCGTTGCATGCACGCTGCCTCTGTCAACGGCGAACTTTGCGATGGCCAACGACTACAGGGCACGGTCGAGGAAATGGGCGTGTCCGTTAGCTTCCTGGGACAGTGGTGATCGTGTAGGTGGACGGCGAGAGCGATGCGAGGTGTGGTTGAGCAGGGGACAGCGCGTGAACTGCGAGCAGCGTCGGCATGGCAGACGGCGCGGCGGTTCCTGGCTCCTCCTCTCTCTGTCTTCGAGCTGGGGCTTTCCTGGAGGAGGGAGTGGTGCATGGGCGACGCGTTGGGCAAGGTGGGTGGGGATAGCGGTGCTAGGGGAATGCTGTCGATGGTGGGGGTGCTCAAGGTGCTCGGCCTTAATGGCCATGACCGTTTGGTCATGGGCACAGTGGTTGACCGGGCTAGAAAAGGGTAGGGGGTGCAGTGGGGAGGCTGTGGTTGCAATGTGGGAGACAAGTTTGGCCAGAACACTACTCACACTAGTGTTTTTGATCTTTGTCTCATTTGTGCACACAAAGTGTTTGACAAAATGGCTAAAACAAATCAAGTTTTGAATTTTGAGATGATTTTTGGTGGAGTTGTTTGTCACATGCTTAAGCATCTCTGGTTGCTAGGATTTGTCAAATTGAATTCATTTGCATGGTTTTTGAAAAAGTGGTATCTAGGTACATACACTTAATTCTATTTTCAAATGTCTTTTAAATTTAGAGTTTGAATGTTTTTGTAAGATCACAAAGTGGGCCTTGATACATCAATACTTGTACTAGCAAGGGGTGCAAAGATCCACAATTGTTTCTGTTTGAATTTGAGTTCTAGGAACACGCAAAGTGACCTAGTTGATTAAAATGGCAAAAGTGACCATTTCCATTATTAACTCTTTTTGATTTCTTTTTCTTTGGATTTTTCTTGGGAATGATCTAGATGATGTGGCATTCATCTTAGGATCATTTTACAACCATTAGAACAAACAATCATGGCAATTCAAAACAATTCCTATTTAATGCAACATAGACATGCATGCTTATTTATTGAAAGGAGAATTTTTTTTTGTTAACCCTAAATTGGGTGATTTGGATCTAGATAACTTGGATTAAAGTTTTGGGATGTTACAGACACATGGAGTGTCATTGCATGTGTTCTTTTCCAAACCACAATGATCCACATGACCACACACACTAGGTGTGGTGATGCAACCTCTGTCACACTAGTGCTCCATTGCATTCCAACATCTTCTAGGCATTTCTAACCATGGTTTAACACATGGAGTGTCATTGCATGTGTTTGTTTCCAAACCACATTGATCCACATGAACACACACACTCAAGTGGGGGTGGTGATGCAACCTCTATCACACTGGTACTCCATTGCACTCCAACATGACCTAGGGCTTTTTCACCATGGTTTTACACATGGATTTCATTGCATTTGTCCTTTTCCAAACCACATTGATCCACATGACCACACAAGTGGACATGGTGATGCAAACTCTATCACAGTGGTGCTCCATTGCATTCCACTATTGCATTCCAACATGTTCTATGGCTTTCTCACCATGGTTTGACACATGGAGTGCCAATGCATGTGTTCTTTTCTAAACCACAATGATCCACATGACCACACACACTCAAGTGGGTGTGGTGATGCTACCTCTGTAACACTAGTGCTCCATTGGATCCCAATGTAGCATTCCAACATATTCTAAGACTTTCTACGAATGGTTTCACACATGGAGTGTCATTGCATGTGGTGTTTTCCAAACCACAATGATCCACATGACCACGCACACTCAAGTGGGTGTGGTGATGAAACCTCTGTCACACTAGTGCTCCATTGCATTCCAATATGTTCTAGGGATTTTTGACCATGGTTTGACACATGGATTGTCATTGCATGTGTTCTTTTCTAAACCACAATGATCCACATGACCACACACTCTCAAGTGGGTGTCGTGATGCAGCCTCTGTCATAGTGGTGCTCCATTGAATTCCAACATGTTCTAGGGATTTCTGACCATGGTTTGACACATGGAGTGTCATTGGATGTGTTATTTTCCAAACCATAATGATCCACATGACCACACACGCTCAAGTGGGTGTCGTCATGCAACCTCTATCACACTAGTGCTCTATTACATTCCAATGTTGCATTCACACATGTTTTAGGGCTTTCTAACCCTGGTTTTACACATGGAGTTCACTGCATTTGTTCTTTTCCAAACCACATTGATCCACATGACCACACAAGTGCACGTGGTGATGCAAACTCTATCATAGTGGTGCTCCAATGCATTCCTCTGTTGAATTCCAACATGTTCTAGGTCTTTCTCACCATGGTTTGACACATGGAGTGCCGTTGCTTGTGTTCTTTTCCAAACCACAATGATCCACATGACCACACACACTCAAGTTGGTGTGGTGATGCAACCTCTGTCACACTAGTGCTCCATTGCATTCCAATGTTGCATTCCAACATGTTCTAGGACTTTATAAGCATGGTTTCACACATGGAGTGTAATTGCATGTGTTCTTTTCCAAACCACAATGATCCACATGACCCAACACACTCAAATGGGTGTGGTGATGAAACCTCTGTCACACTGGTGCTCCATTGCATTCCAATATGTTCTAGGGATTGTTGACCATGGTTTGACACATGGAGTGTCATTGCATGTGTTATTTTCCAAACCACAATGATCCACATGACCACACACACTGGGTGTGGTGATGCAACCTCTGTCATACTGGTGCTCCGTTGCATTCCAACATGTTCTAGGACTTTCTGACCATGGTTTGACACATGGAGTGTCACTGCATGTGTTCGTTTTCAAACCACATTGATCCACATGACAACACACACTAATGTGGGTGTGGTGATGCAACCTCTATCACATTGGGACTCCATTGCATTCCAACATGTTCTAGGGCTTTCTGGCCATGGTTTGACACCATGGAGTGGCATTGCATGTGTTCTTGTCCAAACCACAATGATCCACATCACCACACACACTCAAGTGGGTGTGGTGATGCAACCTCTGTCATGGTGGTAATCCATTGCATTCTAGTGTTGCATTCCAACATGTTCTAAGCCTTTATGACCATGGTAAGACACATGGAGTGTCATTCCATGTGTTCTTTTCCAAACCACATCGATCCACATGACCACACAGACTCAAGTGGGCATGGTGATGCAACCTCTGTCACAGTGGTGGTCCATTGCATTCCAATGTTGCATTCATACATGTTCTAGGGCTTTCTGACCATGGTTTAACACAAGGAATATCATTGCATGTGTTGTTTTCCAAACCACAATGATCCACATGACCACACACAGTTAAGTAGGTGTGGTGATGCAACCTCTGTCGCACTATTTCTCCATTGCATTCCAATGTTGCATTCCAACATGTTCTAGGCCTTTCAAAGAATGGTTTGACACATGGAGTTCATTGCATGTGTTATTTTCCAAACCACAATGATCCACATAACCACACACACTCAAGTGGGTGTGGTGGTGCAGCCTCTGTCACACTGGTGCGCCATTGCCTTCCAACATGTTCTAGGGATTTTTGACCATTGTTTGACACATGTAGTGTCATTGCATGGGTTCTTTTCCAAACCATAATGATCCACATGAAAACACACACATTCAAGTGGGCGTGGTCATGCAACCTCTGTCACAGTGGTGGTCCATTGCATTCCAATGTTGCATTCATACATGTTCCAGGGCTTTATGACCATGGCTTAACACATGGAATGTCATTGCATGTGTTGTTTTCCGAACCACAATGATCCACATGCCTACACAGTCAAGTAGGTGTGGTGATGCAACCTCTGTCGCACTATTTCTCCATTCCATTCCAATGTTGCATTCCAACATGTTCTAGGCCTTTCAAAGAATGGTTTGACACATGGAGTGCATTGCATGTGTTATTTACCAAACTATTATGATCCACATAACCAGACAAACTCAAGTGGGTGTGGTGGTGCAGCCTCTGTCACACTGGTGCTCCATTGCCTTCCAACATCTTCTAGGGATTTTTGACCATGGTTTGACACATTTAGTGTCATTGCATGTGTTATTTTCCAAACCATAATGATCCACATGACCACACACACACTCAAGTGGGTGTGGTGATGCAACCCCTGTCACATTGGTGCTCCATTGCATTCCAACATGCTCTAGGCCTATCTGACCATGGTTTGACACATGGAGTGTCATTACATTTGTTCTTTTCCAACCACAATGAACCACATGACCACACACACACTCTAGTGGGCATGGTGATACGACCTCTGTCACCTCGGTGCTCCATTGAATTCCAATGTTGCATTCCATCATGTTATAAGGATTTCTAACCATGGTTTTACACATGGAGTGTCATTGCATTTGTTTTTTTCCAAACCACATTGATCCACATTACCACACACACTCAAGTGGACTTGGTGATGCAAACTCTATCATAGTGGTGCTCCATTGCATTCCAATGTGGCATTCTGACATGTTCTAGGTCTTTCTCACCATGGTTTGACATATGGAGTGCAATTGCATGTGTTCTTTTCCAGACCACAATGATCCACATGACCACACACACTCAAGTGGGTGTGGTGATGCAACCTCTCTCACACTAGTGCTCCATTGGATCCCAATGTACCATTCCAACATGTTCTAGGACTTTCTAAGAATGGTTTCACACATGGAGTGTCATTGCATGTGTTTTTTTCCAAACCACAATGATCCACATGACCACGCACACTGAAGTGGGCGTGGTAATGCAACCTCTATCACACTGGTGCTCAATTGCATTCCAATATGTTCTAGGGATTTTTGACCATGGTTTGACACATGGAGTGTCATTGCATGTGTTCTTTTCCAAACCAAAATGATCCACATGAACACAGACACTTGGTGTAGTGATGCAACCTCTGTCACACTGGTGCTCTGTTGCATTCCAACATGTTCTAGGCCTTGCTGACCATGGTTTGACACATGGACTGTCATTGCATGTGTTGTTTTCTAAACCACATTGATCCACATGACCACACACGCTCAAGTGGGTGTGGTGATGCAACCTCTGTCACGCTGGTACTCAATTATATTCCAACATTGCATTCCAACATGCTCTAGGTCTTTCTGACCATGGTTTGACACCATGGAGTGTCATTTCTTGTGTTCTTTTCCAAACCACAATGATACACATCACCACGCACACACAAGTGGGTGTGGTGATGCAACCTCTATTATAGTAGTACTCCATTGCATTCTAACATGATCTAAGCCTTTATAAACAACGGTTTGACAGATGCAGTGTTACTACATGTGTTCTTTTCCAAATCACATTGATCCACATGACCACACACACTCAAGTGGGTGTGGTGATGCAACCTCTGTCACATTGGTGCTCCATTGCATTCCAACAAGTTCTGGGGCTTTCTAACCATGGTTTGACACATGGACTGTCATTGCATTTGTTTTTTCCAAAGCACATTCATCCACATGACCACACACACTCAAGTGGGCGTGGTGATGCAACCTCTCTCACAGTGGTGCTCCATTGCATTCCAACATTGCATTCAAACATGTTCTAGGGATTTATAACCATGGTTTGACACATGGAGTGTCATTGCATGTGTTGTTTTCCAAACCTCAATGATCCACATAACCACACACACTCAAGTGGGTGTAGTGATGCAACCTCTATCACACTTGTGCTTCATTGCATTCCAACATATTCTAGGGATTTTTGACCATGGTTTGACACATGGAGTGTCATTGAATGTGTTCCTTTCAAACCCACAATGATTCACATCACCACACACACTCAAGTGGGTGTGGTGATGCAAGCTTTGTCATATTGGTGCTCCATTGCATTCCAACATGTTCTAGGCCTTTCTGACCATGGTTTGACACATGGAGTGTCATTGCATTTGTTGTTTTCTGAACCACAATGATCCACATGACCACACACTCTCAAGTGGGAGTCGTGATGCAACCTCTATCATAGTGGTGCTCCATTTAATTCCAACATGTTCTAGGGCTTTCTAACCATGGTTTAACACATGGAGTGTCATTGGATGTGTTATTTTCCAAACCATAATGATCCAAATGACCACACACGCTCAAGTGGGTGTGGTAATGCAACTTCTATCACACTAGTGCTCTATTGCATTCCAATGTTGCATTCCAACATGTTTTAGGGCTTTCTGACCATGGTTTTACACATGGAGTTCATTACATTTGTTCTTTTCCAAACCAGATTGATCCACATGACCACACAAGTTGACGTGGTGATGCAAACTCTATCACAGTGGTGCTCCAATGCATTCCTCTGTTGAATTCCAACATGTTCTAGGGCTTTCTCACCATGGTTTGACAGATGGAGTGTCATTGCATGTGTTGTTTTCCTAACCACAATGTTCCACATGACCACACACACTCAAGTGGGTGTGGTGATGCACCCTCTGTCACACTAGTGCTCCATTGCATTCCAATGTTGCATTCCAACATGTTCTAGGACTTTCTAAGCATGGTTTCACACATGGAGTGTCATTGCATGTGTTCTTTTCCAAACCACAATGATCCACATGACCCAACACACTCAAATGGGTGTGGTGATGAAACCTCTGTCACACTGGTGCTCCATTGCATTCCAATATGTTCTTTGAATTTTGAGCATGGTTTGACACATGGAGTGTCATTGCATGTGTTCTTTTCCAAACCACAATGATCCACATGACCACACACAGTCAAGTAGGTGTGGTGATGCAACCTCTGTCGCACTATTTCTCCATTGTATTCCAAATTTGCATTCCAACATGTTGTAGGAATTTCTAAGAATGGTTTGACACATGGAGTGTGTTGCATGTGTTATATTTCAAACCACAGTGATCCACATAACCACACACACTCAAGTGGGTGTGGTGGTGCAACCTCTGTGACACTGGAGCTCCATTGCCTTCCAACATGTTCTAGGGATTTTTGACCATGGTTTGACACATGTAGTGTCATTGCATGTGTTCTTTTCCAAACCATAATGATCCACATAACCACACACACACTCAACTGGGTGTGGTGATGCAACCTTTGTCACATCGGTGCTCCATTGCATTCCAACATGCTCTAGGCCTTTCTGACCATGGTTTCACACATGGAGTGTCATGGGATTTGTTCTTTTACAAACCACAATGAACCACATGACCACACACACACTCTAGTGGGCGTGGTGATGCGACCTTTGTCACATCGGTGCTCCATTGAATTCCAATGTTGCATTCCATCATGTTCTAGGGATTTGTAACCATGGTTTTACAAATGGAGTGTCATTGCACTTTTTTCGAAACCACATTGATCCACATTACCACACACACTCAAGTGGACTTGGTGATGCCAACTCTACCACAGTGGTGATCCATTGCATTCCAATGTTACATTCCGACATGTTCTAAGTCTTTCTCACCATGGTTTGACACATGGAGTGCCATTGCATGTGTTCTTTTCCAAAGCACAATGATCAACATGACCACACACACTCAAGTGGGTGTGGTGATGCAACCTCTATCATACTAATGCTCCATTGCATTCCAATGTTGCACTCCAACATGTTCTACGACTTTCTAAGCATGGTTTCACACATGGAGTTTCATTGCATTTGTTCTTTTCCAAACCACAATGATCCACATGACCACACACACTCAAGTGGGGGTGGTGATGCAACCTCTGTCACACTAGTGCTCCATTGCATTCCAATGTTGCATTCCAACATGTTCTAGGACTTTATAAGCATGGTTTCACACATGGAGTGTCATTGCATGTGTTCTTTTCCAAACCACAATGATCCACATGACCACACACACTAGGTGTGGTGATGCATCTCTGCCACACTGGTGCTCTGTTGCATTCAACCATGTTCTAGGCCTTTCTGACAATGGTTTGACACATGGAGTGCCATTGCATGTGTTCTTTTCCAAACAACTTTCATCCGCATGACCACACACACTCAAGTGGGTGTGGTGATGCAACCTATATCACGCTGGTACTCCATTGCATTCCAATGTTGCATTCCAACATATTACAGGGATTTCTGACCATGGTTTGACACCATGTACTGTCATTGCATGTGTTCTTTTCCGAACAACAATGATACACATCACCACACATATTCAAGTGGGGGTGGTGATGCAACCTCTATCATAGTGGTACTCCATTGCATTCCAGTGTGCATTACAATATGTTATAGGCTTTTATGACCATGGTTTGACACATGGATTGTTATTGCATGTGTTCTTTTCCAAACAAACATGACCACACACACTCAAGTTGGTGTGGTGATGCAACCTCTATCACACTGGTACTCCTTTGCATTCCAACATGTTCTAGGGCTTTCTATCCATGGTTTCACACATGGAGAGTCGTTGCATTTGTTATTTTCCAAACCAAATTGATCCACATGACCACACACACTCAAGTGGGCATGGTGATACAACCTATGTCACAGTGGTACTATATTGAATTCCAACGTTGCATTCAAACATGTTCTAGGGCTTTCTGACCATGGTTTGACACATGGAGTGTCATTGCATGTGTTATATTCCAAACCACAATGATCCACATGAACACACACACACACTCAAGTGGGTGTGGTGATGCAACCTCTGTCACATTGGTGCTCCATTGCATTCCAACATGCTCTAGGCCTTTCTGACCATGGTTTGACACATGGAGTGTCATTGCATTTGTTCTTTTCCATACCACAATGATCCACATGACCATGCACACTCTAGTAGGCGTGGTGATGCAACCTCTGTCACAGTGGTGCTCCACTGAATTCCAATGTTGCTTTCCAACATGTTCTAGGGCTTTCTAACCATGGTTTGACACATGGAGTGTCATTGCATTTGTTCTTTTCCAATCCAGATTGATCCACATGACCACACACACTCAAGTGGGTGTGGTGATGTGATACGTCCATTTTGCGTCACTATTCTATATCATAATTTACTATTATTCACTGATATATGTTATATTAAGAGATGATACTTATGTTATTTCATCTATTTTTGCATGATTGATGGCTTTTGGAGGATGAACCACTGGAGTCAATATTCTTATGGAAAGAGCACTATCTAGATGCAATATTTGCGAAGATTAGAAAAGCCCAGAAAATACATGGAAATTCCTATTTTTTCCAGAAGACGAAGGAGGCCAGAAGGAGGACTGGAGATGGCCACAGGGGGCCCACACCACCCCCTGGTGTGGGCCACCCCTGGCCACGCCACCAGGTGGTGTGGCCACCCTGTCCCACCTTTGGCATCGCCCTTTGGCGTATATAATCCCCTCGAAACCCTAAGGCCTTGGGAGCGACCACAGAAAGGTTCCGCCGCCTCTACGGGGCGGAAACTACAGAGAGAGAAAGAGCTCTCCGGCAGGCAGAAATCTGCTGGGGAAATTCCTTCCCGGAGAGGGGAGATCGTCACCATCAACATCGTCATCAAGCTAGACTTCATCGGGATCATCATCATCGTCATCTCCACCATCATCTCCACCAGCACCATCACCACCACTCTGTACAGCTATAACAATTGGGTTGAATCTTGCATAGTTCTTAGGGGAAACTTTCCTGGTATTGATTACTTGTTGTAGTTGAAGATATTGAGTGGAACCAATCAATTATTGTTCACGTTCAGATTGTTACTTATCATTATTTCATCTCTGATCTTGATCCATATGATGTCTCGTGAGTAGTTAGTTTAGTTCTTGAGGACATGGGAGAAGTCATGTTGTTAGTAGTGGAATTGTGTTCAGAAAGATTTAATGGTTTGATATTTAAGTTGTGGTGCTATTCTTCTAGTGGTGTCATGTGAACGTCGACTACATGATACTTCACCTTTATGGGCCTAGGGGAGTGCATTGTGTATTTGGCTACTAATCGTGGGGTTGCCGGAGTGACAGAAACATGAACCCTCGTTAGGTCAACTTTCCTTGAGAATGTTTGGTCAGCTTAAGTAATACAATCGGCTTGTCCTTTCCTAAAGAAAGGATTGGGCCACTCGTTGCAATTATTATTATTGTCTTTTATTTACTCGCACTTTATTTATCTGCATTATCAAAAATGCCTAAAATCTGTTTGCTAAGTATTTACAGAGAATTCCTGATCTAAACCACTTGTCAACACCTTCTGCTCCTTGTGGGGTTCGACACTCTTAATTATCGAAAATACTGCGATACACCCCCTATACTTGTGGGTCATCATGATGCAACCCATGTCACAATGGTGCTCCATTGCATTCCAACGTTGCATTCAAACATGTTCTAGGGATTTCTGACCATGGTTTGACACATGGAGTGTCATTGCATGTGTTCTTTAACAAACTACAATGATCCACAGGACCAAAAACACTCAAGTAGGTGTGGTGATGCAACCTCTATCACACTATTTCTCTATTGCATTCCAATGTTGCATTCCAACATGTTCTAGGCCTTTATACGCATGGTTTGACACATGGATTGCATTGCATGTGTTCTTTTAGAAACCGCAATGATCCACCTGACCACACACACTCAAGTGGGTGTGGTGGTGCAACCTTTGTCACACGGGTGCTCCATTGCATTCCAACATGTTCTAGGGATTTTTGAGCATGGTTTCACACATGGAGTGTCATTGCATGTGTTATTTTCCAAACCACAATGATCCACATGACCACACACAAACTCAAGTAGGTGTGGGTGATGCAACCTCTGTCACATTGGTGATCCATTCCATTCCAACATGTTCTAGGCCTTTCTGGCCATGGTTTGACAGATGGAGTGTCATTGAATTTGTTATTTTCCTAACCACAATGATCCACATGACCACACACAATCTAGTGGGCGTGGTGATGCAACCTCTGTCATAGTGGTGCTCCATTGAATTTGCAATGTTGCATTCCAACATGTTTTAGAGATTTCTGAGCATGGTTTGACACATGGAGTGTCATTGCATATGTTATTTTCCAAACCACAATGATCCACATGACCACACACACTCAAGTGGGCGTGGTGATGCAACCTCTATCACACTGGTGCCCTATTGAATGCCAATGTTGCATTCCAACAAGTTCTAGGGATTTTTGACCATGGTTTTACACATGGGGTGTCATTGCATTTGTTCTTTTCCAAATTAAATTGATCCACATGACCACACACACTCAAGTGGGTGTGGTGATGCAACCTCTGTCAAGCTGGTACTCCATTGCATTCCAACATGTTCTAGGGATTTTTGACCATGGTTTGACACATGGAGTGTGAAAGAACATTTCATGTTTTCCTATGTTTTGCGTGTTAGATAACAATACTGTGGAGATTATTCATGTGCGCTAAGTGTGCAGGAAGCTTTGAGGGGGCCGGATTATCCGCCCCACCAAGGGCAGGATAATCCGGCCTACCTCATTGCTCAAAGGGAGCCACGGTGTGTCTCTCGGTATCCGGTCGGATTTTCTCTTGGAAAATCTGAACTGGGGCAGTTTTTCCTCCCCAGGCCGGATAATCCGGCTTTCGCATGGGCCGGATAATCCGGCCCCTAGTTTTTGAGCAAAGGAAGCCAAGGCGCGTCGCTCGGTATCCGGTCGGATTTTCTCCCGGAAAATCCGAACTGGGGCGGTTTTTCCTCCCCAGGACGGATAATCCGGCCTTCACATAGGACCGGATAATCCGCCCCCCAGAAGTTGATCAAGGGCAAGCTCGCCGTGACGCTCTGATAAGGGGTGGATTATCTGCTAGATATTCCGAGTCTGGGGCGGTGTTTTACCCAGGCCGGATAATCCGGCCCTCACTTGGGCCGGATAATCTGGCCCCCAAAGTGTCCAATGGCTGGTTTCGGAAGGGGGTATAAATACCCCTTCTTCCCCAACGTTCAGAACTCTTGATTCATTAGAAATTGTCCAGACATTGTTCAAGAGCTCTCATTCTCGATCTCCCACTTCAACCACCCGAAGGTCTTGATCTTTGGGGGAATTGAAGGAGGTGAAGTTCATCATCATCACGAATCAAGCACTTCGACTCCTCTGCATTCACTTGGAGCAATCCCTGATCTAGTATTCTTGTCAATACCTAGATCTTGTTTATTGTATTTGATAACTTTCTTCTTGTGGCAGCTTGTCGTCATTTCGGGAGCCTCTAAGTTGTTGTGGAGTTGTTTCCCCACTAGTTGTGTAAAGGCACCGGTGCCCGCCTCGAAGGGTACCTATAGTGGAAAGGTGGATCAGGCCTTTGGTGGCGAGATCCATCGAAGAACAGGGTGAGGCCTATTGTGGCGTGGTGGTCTTAGTACCGCCCACCCCTCCAACACAGACGTACTTCCCTTAACAAGGAAGGAATTGCGGTCAAACAAATCATGTGTCTCCGCGTGCTTCACTTCAGTTTACCCGTTCCTCTTCCACTCACTCTTTACTCGCTAGTAGATAGGTTTGCATATAGGGAAATTCCACCTAATAGTTTATCTAGAGAATTTATACTTTGTGCTAAGCCTAAAATTGAAAAAGTATTAAAAATTGTTGTAGCACCTATTCACCCCCCCTCTAGGTGCCCATACTATCCATTTCAATTGGTATCAGAGCCCCGGCTCTTAATTCGGGCTTAACTGCCTAAGAGTAGTATGGGTACCAAGGATGATGGAAATGAGGCTGTGGATAAGGTCACAATGGATGATCTCAAGTCGTTGGAAACAACCTTGTTGAAATCCTTTGAGGCCAAGATGGAGGAGATGAATCAAATGATTGCTCGCCTTACATCATCCATAGCCCCATCTCCATCCTCCTCTGAGGCTGCCACACCATCATCTAAGGAAAAGGGTAACATCGGATCCAAGGATGATGATGTGGAAGGTGAAAAACTTAATGGTTCCACCTCCAAGAAGGGAAGTAGTAAGGAGGAATATAGTGAGGTTCGCCATGTATATTCCCCCGACCCACCTATCCCTCATCCTCATATAAACAATAGGGGTGATCCACCCAAGCTCACTGCATCCTCTTTCAATCAATGGCAATTCTTAATGAAATCTCATGTTTGCAGCTCCTCGATTGAACTTTGGAGGATTATTGAACAGGGTCTTCATATTGGAGATCAAACCAACCTAACAAGAAGAGAAGTTGTGGACAGCCAGTTGAATGCCACCGCTCTCCACATGATACAGCTGGGTGTGGGTCCCAAGGACATGCCACACATTGAACATCTTAACACAGCTAAAGAAGCTTGGGATGCTCTTACAGATCTCTTTGTTGGGAATGAAAGCATGAGAAGGAACAGGTATGATGCCCTTAGTAATGAAGCTGAGGGATTCTACATGTTGGATGGTGAAAACCATGAGGACATGTATAGAAGCCTCAAGGGCATCACAACAACATTTAGAAAGCATGGGGCCACTCACCTTGATGATGCATGGATAAAAAGGAAATATGTGAGTGCCTTAATGCCTTTCGAGCCAACAGACTTGAAGAGCTTGCAAGGTAGACATAACTACCATCAAATGACATCCAATGAAGCCATGCAAGAAATGGCCTCATTCAAAGTGGCAGCAAAGAATGCTGAAGATGCCCGTGCTCGGGCCATTGGAATACAAAAGGGTGTCGATGTGGCTCTCAAAGCCAATGTTGTTGAGCAAGAGGAAGATGAAAGAGCTTTTGAGGGGGCATCCATGGACTGCCACGATGAAGTCAAACGTGCTCATGGTGAGTGCACGGAGTTTTATGCAAGGAACTTTTGGAAGGACCCTACCAAAGCCAAGTCGGAACTTGAGCGCAAGAACGGGTCAAATGGAAGAAGAGAAAGTGCCCCAAGATTGAGAACTTGCTACAACTGTGGAGATAGAATGCACTTTGTAGCTGAGTGTTCGTATAAAAATAGAGAAGACAATGGTGGTAGGCTCATTATTAAAGAGAAATCTAAAGCACCTAAAAAGAAGCCATTTATTAAGAAGAATGGCCCCTTCAAGAAGCAACCCAAGATCGTCTTAGTTGCACAAGAAGAATACTCCTCTGCAAGTGAAGATGAAGATGATGATAGTTCCCGCGAGGTGGCTGCTATAGCCACCACATCGACTCCTTCATCTCTCTTCGACTCGCCAAACGAGAACGTCATCAACAACAACGCCACTTGCCTAATGGCAAGAGGGTCCGATGTATCAACTGCTAGGTCATCATTTCCTAAGACTAACATAATTTTGGATATGGATGATCATGACAGTCTTAAAATGAAAGAAGAAGTTATTGCTTTGGATACTTTTTTCACTAACCTACAAGGTGAGCACAAACTCCATTTTTATGCTCTTATGAGTCAACTTGCTCAAGCCGAAGATTTTCTTGAAGAAAAGGGCAGAATTGAAAGAGAAGATGTGTTGGAGATAGCTTCTTTGAAGAATGCCTTGGAAGAGGAAGAGGAAGCTCGAGTATCTTTGGAAGAGAGACTCGAATCCATTGAGGAGTCACAGGAAGAAGCTGTAGCTCAGCTCATCAAAGAACGTGACCATGCTCTTGCTAAGGTAAAGAAACTAAAGAAAGAAAAGATTGATTTTGGGGTTGTTCATGCTAGACTTTTGGAGAAGTTTGATAATCTTGAAAGTGCTCACAAGGCATTGAAGAGTGATCATTATACTTTAAATGAGTCTCATGACCAGCTCCAAAATCAATTGAAACGGTATGATGTGCCAAGTACCTCCACTTCATCCTCTGGAAAAGAAGACCTTGCGAGAAGTTCTCAACACAAAGGAAAAGGAGTTATTGATGAGTTACTGAGCAGACAAAGGACAAACAGTAGTAAAGAAGGTCTTGGTTACATACCCAAGACAAAGAACGAGAAAACAACAAGAAGAAGAAGAGCAAGACTGCTCAATCAAAGACTAGCAACATTTCCAATGACAAGACTAATTATGATGGTTTTGTAGGGGCCAACAATCCTAACTTTGAACTATATTGCGATTATTATGGTGATGTTTATGCTAGTTATGTAGGACCGTATGATTGTTACATTCCTTGGTCTATTGGGGTTCCCAGGACCCTTGTTACTAATATGAGAGGACTCATTGAAAAATGGGTACCTAAAACCAAGAAGTAATTTTCTTGCAGGGGTATGCTTCCGGTGGTTCTAAATGGGTACTCGATAGCGGTTGCACGAGTCATATAACCGGAAGCAAGGAGATCATCACGGAGATGCGACCAAACCTTGATCACATAACCGTCTCCTATGGTGACAAGTCAAAATCTGAGGTATTGGGTCTCGACAAAGTTGTGGTGGCTCACGATATCTCTCTCGTGGACGTCATGGTTGTTGAGACCCTCGGTTACAACTTACTTTCAGTTCGCGCCCTTGGTAAGATGGGCTTTGTAGTTTATATTGATGCTGATTTGGTGGTACTCTTGTGGAGCAAGTCTCTAAAAGTCGCTTTCGTGGGATATGTCGAAAATGACCTATACCTGGTGGACCTTTCGAGGAAAACCACTACAGGCCCGATGTGTCTTTTCGGAAAGGCTGACGCGGGTTGGCTATGGCATCACCGACTATCCCACGTCAATATGAGAACTTTGCAAAGTCTCCACAAGGGTGGCCACGTCCTTGGACTAAAAGTAAATATCTCCTTTGCCAAAGATCGTGTTTACAGGGCGCGTGTTGAAGGGAAAATGCATGACTCACCTCATCGAAGGAAAACTATTATCTCATCAAAAAGGATTTTGGAGCTCCTTCATGTGGACCTATTCGGACCTCCATCTCATGCAAGCCTCGGTGGGAAGAAGTATTGCCTAGTGATTGTTGATGATTACTCAAGATACACTTGGGTTTATTTCTTCAAGTTGAAGAGTGAAACTCAACAAACAGTCATCGACTTCGCCAACGAGGTTCAACGTCAACACAATGTCCTCATTCTGGCTATAAGGAGTGATAACGGCTCAGAGTTCAAGAACTACACCTTAAATGAGTTCCTAAGTGAAGAGGGGATAAGACATCAATATTCCACTGGGTACACCCCTCAACAAAATGCTGTAGCCGACAGGAAGAATCGAACTCTAATGGATATGGCAAGATCAATGTTAGCCGAATTTAAATCTCCATATAACTTCTGGGCTGAAGCAATCTCTACTTCTTGTCATTCATCCAACCAATTATACCTCCGCAAGATCTTGGACAAGACTCCGTATGAAATACTTACCGGTAACAAGCCAAACATCTCATACTTTCGTGTATTCGGGTGTAAGTGTTTCTTTCTTATTAAAGGAGTTCGTTTATCTAAGTTTGAATCTAAGGCTTTAGAAGGTATTTTTGTTGGTTATGGTGCCGAATCCCACACTTATAGAGTCTACAATAAGCTCTCCGGAACTGTTGTAGAATCTTGTAGTGTGGTGTTCGAGGAAAATGCCGGTTCCCGTGCGGAGCAAGTTGGTGTTTGTGATGCAGATCTTGAAATACCCCAAGATGCCATAAGAAGAATGGGCGTGGGATTTTTTCGCCCCATTGAGGAACCCCTTGTGGCGGATCGGAAAGGACAATTCTCTTCCCATGAAGAGCCCTCATCTAGACATGCCCAACAAGTTCCCACCACGAGAGAAAATTCTGCACCATCTCCATCAACTGCTGAAGGTCAAGCTGTTCCAGAAAACTCCAGGCCGGATTATCCGGTGGACACCGGATTATCTGGCCACCCTGCTCCAGCTGACCATATTGCTCCTGGTGGTGCAGATATCAACGCAAGCTCTAGGCCAGATTTTCTGGCAAGCCCCGGATTATCCGGCCCCTCGCCGGTTCAAGCAAGCCCTAGGCTTCCTGATGAAGCTGCTACAAATACTCCCAGGCCGGATTATCCGGCCCTAACTCTTCCATTCAGCGGCCTCCTATTAGGGCTACTGACTCACCTCAAGGGCATGCGTCACCACCACCTGCTGCTGGTATTCCAGTTCCTGATCAGGGTCGAGTAAATGCTTCCAATGAAGATTCAAGTGATGAATCTACTCCTCCAAGACACAACAAACTTATTGAACTTCGTCGCAAGGCTCGAGCTGATCGAAACCTTGAGTTGAGGGGTCACACTCTCGACAAGGTTGTTGGCGATCTTCGACGAAGGGTTTCTACAAGATGAGAATTGGCCAGTTTTGGTGAGCATCAAGCTCATATCTCTATGGTGGAACCTAAGAAGGTCTTTGAAGCTCTTGAAGACCCAGACTGGGTTGTTGCTATGCATGAAGAATTGAATAATTTCGAGCGCAACAAAGTCTGGAAACTCGTGGAGAAACCCAAAGAGTGTCGCAATGTTATCAGCACCAAGTGGATGTTCAAAAACAAGCAAGACAAGAATGTCATTGTTGTGAGGAACAAGGAAAGACTTGTGGCACAAGGTTACTCCCAAGTTGATGGCATTGAATTCGGCGAGACCTATGCTCCAGTGGCTCGCCTTGAGTCCATTCGTATCCTTCTTGCTTATGCTGCCCATAAAAATTTTAAGTTGCAGCAAATGGACGTCAAGAGTTCCTTCCTTAACGGTCCTCTACATGAGTTGGTATACGTAAATCAACCCCCGGGGTTTGAGGATCCTAAATTTCCGAACCATGTCTACAAACTTGATAAGGCACTCTATGGCCTTAAACAAGCCCCACGTACGTGGTATGAGCACCTTAAAGAGCTTTTGTTAGATCATGGCTTCGAAGTTGGGCAAATCGATCCCACTCTTTTTACTAAGAAGGCTAAGGGGGAGCTCTTCGTATGCTAACTATATGTACATGATATCATCTTTGGTTCTACTAATAAAGCTTTTAATGATGAATTTTCAAAACATATGACTGACAGGTTTGAGATGTCCATGATGGGGGAATTACGGTTCTTTCTTGGATTCGAGATCAAGCAACTTAGAGAAGGAACCTTTATTAATCAAGCAAAGTACATCCAAGACATGCTCAAGAGATTCAAGATGACGGATCTAAATGGTGTCGCCACTCCGATGCAAACAAAATGTCATCTTGAACTTAACCCACATGGTAAAGATGTGGACCAAAAGGTATACCGGTCCATGATTGGTTCTCTTCTTTACCTCTACGCATCTAGACCCGATATAGTGTTGAGTTTGGGGGTGTGTGCAAGGTATCAAGAAGCTCCTAAAGAAAGCCACTTAGTGGCGGTCAAGAGGATCCTTCGATATTTAGTTCATTCCCCTAACTTTGGTCTCTGGTATCCCAAGGGCTCCAATTTCTCTTTATGTGGTTATACTAACTCAGATTGGGCTGGTGATCAGGATGATCGGAAATCCACTTCTGGAGCTTGTCAATTCTTGGGAAGATCTCTCGTATGTTGGTCATCTAAAAAGCAGAATTGTATATCTCTCTCAACCGCCGAAGCTGAATATGTTGCTGCCGCCAGCGGTTGCACTCAACTATTGTGGATGAGGCAAACTTTAAAGGAATATGGTGTCCGTTGTGACAAAGTGCCTCTTTTATGTGATAATGAAAGTGTAATCAAAATTGCGTACAATCCTGTTCAGCACACAAGGACGAAGCATATTGAGATTCGGAATCATTTTATTCGAGACCATGTTGCTCGCGGCGATATTGATCTTTCCTTTGTGAGCACGAAGAACCAACTGGCGGATATTTTTACAAAGCCACTTGATGAAGCAAGATTCTGCTATTTGAAGAATGAGCTAAATATCATTGATTCCAGGAGCTTGTCTTGATTACCCATGCACTCACTTGTACATCTCAATCCTTCTTTGGTCTAGGTTTGGGAATGGATATAGGGGGAGTGTGGTCATAACTCATTGGGCTAACCCTCCCCCCATAATGCCAAAAGCAAGATAAATCATTTCTCTTAATATCATTTTGTGATATGTGAGCTTATTGATGAGTATTGGTGGTGAACCCAAGATATATCTTTGCGGTGTCACACCATACACTCCAACAAGGTGGCCTCGGCCACCGCCCTCTCCCTTGAGGAGAATTGGCTCTTTTTGGATGTTCTTTGCTACCTCATGTTCTTATGGGAATCACAATCAATCGTGGCTTTTATTTTATTTGGATTTTGCAATTTTGAGTGTCTAGTACCATCTCAGTTTGGCTCTCTTAATCCTAAGCCTTTCCCTACCCCTAAGCCATCTATTCTAGCACACAAGTCCCTTGTACACCTTGTGGGGGTGTTGTTTGGGGACGCACGAGCCTGGTTCTGTGTACAACAGAATCCCAGATTTGAGGCCGAAAAATCCGGCGCAAGTGTAGGCCGGACAATCCGGCCCTGGCAGATTTCATCTTAAAGGGCAGGGATCGGGGGGAAGGGCTCATAACGAGCAGCACTTCTCCCCAACCCTCTCAGCCTCCTCAGCCGCCGCCTGTCGTCCCCCACCCTCCCCGGAGCCTCTCCGGCCACCGGATTTTTCGGGCCTCCCCGAATCTTCTTCTCCGCGCCTCCAGGTACCTTCTCCTCCATTTTCTTCCTCCAATGAGTGAGGGTAACTCCCTCTCTCCCCATCTTTGGCTAGATGTGTTACTTGTTGGGTGGAACGTTGTCTAGAAGTATGTGTTTTCGCATAGAAATCGTAGTCTTGCAGCTTATAGGCCTGATCTATTTTTTTCGCATCCAATCTAGGTGAAATCGAAATTTTCTACAAGGGCCGGATTATCCGCCCTTCGCAAGGCCGGATAATCCGACCTGACAAATTCGATTCTGATTCAGTTTCACTATGGAGTATGCATCGTGTAGATTTGTCCTATGAACTTTTTGACTACATTTTCCATGCTCTCTCCTGGACTTGTGTGTACGCTTATCCCCTTGCTATCGCCCTTATTCTCCTCACAGGTGGTTCCAGTGTTTCCAAGACCTACAAGCGCCGCCCGCGCGCCAAATACTTTCGGGACGAGGACTACGAGTGATCCCGTGGGACGCTAGCATCACTCTTCTCCCTTTTTGGTGTCTCGATGCCAAAGGGGGAGAAGTAGTTCTATTAGGATGTCCGTGGATTTGCATGGGTCGGGCATAAGCACTTGCATTTTCCGATTCGTCATTTTTTTTTGCTTATGCGCATTTAGCGTTGAACTTTAAATTTGTGGTTTGTGGTTGTTTGAGACTCTATGTGGTTGTCTGGATTATTATCCCTATGGATTTCATCTCATGGATTATGCAATTTCATCTCATGGATTATGCTTATGGAGCTATCTATTCATATCCTATTGCTGGAGGCTTTATCATGGAAGGCGCTTATATTGGTTATCCGGTTTTTATCACGGAAGGCGCTTATATTGGTTATCCGGTAATGATTGTGGCTTATGTCAAGGATGCCTTCCCTCTACCTCAGTGGTATGTTTATGTTGCTCATATGTCTATGGAATAGATTCACCTATTTGTGTGCATTTGTATTCCAATGCAAAATTCTATTATGCACACATTGAGGGGGAGTCAATTAGTTATTACTGTTTGTCTTGTGACTTTCTCCTGCAAATCCTAGTATTGTCATCTAACACCAAAAAGAGGGAGACTGAAAGAACATTTCATGTTTTCCTATGTTTTGCGTGTTAGATAACAATACTGTGGAGAGTATTCATGTGCGTAAGTGTGCAGGAAGCTTTGAGGGGGCCGGATTATCCGCCCCACCAAGGGCTGGATAATCTGGCCTACCTCATTGCTCAAAGGGAGCCAAGGCGTGTCCCTCGGTATCCGGTCGGATTTTCTCCCGGAAAATTCGAACTAGGGCGGTTTTTCCTCCCCAGGCTGGATAATCTGGCTTTCGCATGGGCCGGATAATCCGGCCCCCAGTTTTTTAGCAAAGGGAGCCAAGGCGCGTCACTCGGTATCCGGTAGGATTTTCTCCCGAAAAATCCGAATTGGAGCAGTTTTTCCTCCCTAGGCCAGATAATCCGGCCTTCACATAGGACCGAATAATCCGGCCCCCGGAAGTTGATCAAGGGCAAGCTCGGCGCGATGCTCTGATAAGGGGCAGATTATCTGCCGGATATTCTGAGTCTGGGGCAATGTTTTCCCCAGGCCGGATAATCCGGCCCCCAAAGTGTCCAACGGCTGGTTTCGGAAGGGGGTATAAATACCCTTCTTCCCCAACGGTCAGAACTCTTGATTCATTCGAAATTCTCCAAACATTGTGCAAGAGCTCTCATTCTCGATCTCCCACTTCAACCACCCAAAGGTCTTGATCTTTGGGGGAATTGAAGGAGGAGAAGTTCATCATCATGAATCAAGCGCTTCAACTCCTCTCCATTCACTTGGAGAAATCCCTGATCTAGTATTCTTGTCAATACCTAGATCTTGTTTATTGTATTTGATAACTTTGTTCTTGTGGCAGCTTGTTGTCATTTCTGGAGCCTCCAAGTTGTTTTGGAGTTGTTGCCCCGCTAGTTGTGTAAAGGCACCGGTGCCCGCCTCGAAGGGTACCTATAGTGGCAAGGTGGATTAGGCCTTTGGTGGAGAGATCCATCGGAGAACAGGGTGAGGCCTATTGTGGCGTGGTGTTCTTAGTACCACCCACCCCTCCAACGTAGACGTACTTCCCTTAACAAGGAAGGAACTGCGGTCAAACAAATCATGTGTCTCTCCGTGCTTCACTTCAGTTTACCCGTTCCTCTTCCACTCGCTCTTTACTTGCTAGTAGATAGGTTTGGATATAGGGAAATCCCACCTAATAGCTTATCTAGAGAATTTATCCTTTGTGCTAAGCCTAAAATTGAAAAACTATTAAAAATTGGTTGTCGTGGAAATGGCCACGGCAGTCGCTGCCACTGGCAGCGATTGAGTGTTTCGTGAGGAAGAGTTGGCGGCCATCTGTGGTGCGAGATGGGGGCGGATGCACATGGGTTTACCCAGGTTCGGCCCCCCGGAGGATAAAGACCTACTCCTGCTAGATTAGATTATGGGAGAGCGAGTTACAAGGGTGGCGAGCTCGGCGCCTAGGCAGCGAGTTGCTTGAGGGGGTGTGTGATGAAACATGAGTCTCTAGGATACCCTAGGGAGGTTATATATGAGGCACCTCGCTAGGGTTTACAAGTTATCCCCGAACAAGATAAGCAACCGGAGGCTTTGACCTAGTTCGAATAGGCTTCTGTTACGCTCCTGGGCCTCCAGTCGCCAGTCGCTGGGCCTTTCCTTCCTTCGTAGTCCAGTCGCCGTCTTTCGGACGCACTCGCAGGCCTTTCGGCCCGATCGAAACATCCTGCTGGGCATACCCCCTTCGGCATATCCCCATCAGTAGTCCCTGAGGCCATCGTTGATGCAGGCGCACGTGTCCTTTTGGTGTTCGGAGTAGGCGAGCCCAATTTGGGCGTCCAGTCGAGTCGGCGATGGACTCCATTATGGCCAAGGAGAATTTCCCCATGTTTCCACTCGTCGTCTTAATGAATTGTTGGGCCCGCAGCATAGAAAACAAATAAATTCCTATGGTGTGAACTACACGCCAAGATCTATCTACTAGGTACAAAGCAACGGGTGGACATACATCCAACGAGAACTTACCCTCGCAGACAACGAGTTTTGTTAACGAGTAGGAACTCGTGGTTGATGTAGTCGTACACTTGTCGATCTCAAGATCGTGAGGAAGTCCGAGTGCCGCAACTCAGTAGTGCATCCGCACTCGCACACACGTTCAAGCCACCGGACAACCTCCACCTCCTCGCTCCAGCGATCCAGCGGAAGCAGCAACTCCTTCCAGACGAAATGCCACTGAGAACATGTATCTCGCTAATCCGAGACCATGGGGGAATAATTCTAGACGGGGAGAGAGATCCTTCACAAGGAGGTGTGTGGATGAAGGAGGGAATGGGTGGCCTTTTATAGGAGGAGGGGGGTGCCCCCTCTCTCCATGGCCGGCTCATGGGGGGTGACCCCTCACCTCCCCCATTCATGTGGTGGTAACCCCTCCACATTAAAATGCCTCTTCAGATACCCTTTTAAAGTCTCCACTTTAAATGCATTAAATTTCTCCAAATTTAATGCTCTCTCATTTAATAAAACTTTTTTTATTAAATTTATTCAGAATTTTTGTTAATTACTTTAATTAACAAACATTCACATATAGCCCCTTGCAATATTTCAATATCACATGCAGAACCACTTTCTGCAATTTCACCGAAACAATTTCCGGGTTCTATTGAAACAATTCCTGCGCTTTGCAATTCTTTCGTCTGAAACATATGTGCTCCACAATGGTGTCCGGTAACTCTTAAGTGTGCCACCCTATGGTTCACGAATAATGCAGACATGATCGAGACCCTTCTCCGATCAATAATCAGCAGCGGGACCTGGAGATCCGTACTGACTCCTACACATTCAACGATGACTTTTGTGATCGTGAGAACCTTTAACGCTTGTAACTAAATCCCTTTGTCTCTCGATATATTACATGTCTGAGATTCGATCATCGATATCTCCATACCTAGTTTGATCTCGTTACAGACATGCACTGTTTTCTTGTTCCCGTGATATAACATTCTAGTGATCACATCACTTGCTTGCAAACTATCTTAATGTGATATCACCGAGAGGGCCCAGAGTATATATATCCGTCATCTGGATTTGACAAATTCCACTCTTGATCCATGAGCCTCAACATAACACCTTCGTAGTACTGAACCCATCTTTATAGTCACCCTGTTATGGTGTGACATTTGATGTTATCAAGATACTCTTCCGGTGTTAGCAATTAACATGATCTCATGGTCTAAGGATGAAGATTACTTCGTATGATGTTATAGCAATATAAACATAATGACTTGATCGTAATGCTATACGTCGGATGAATGTTCATCACATCATTCCACCAATGGTGTGACCTTGTTATTAACAACATCCAATGTCCATGATCAGGAAACCTTAATCATCTTGTTAATCAACAAGCTAGTCTATAAGAGAGGCATAACTAGGAACCCTTTTTGTTTATTAAACACACATGTATTGATGTTTCCGATCAATAAAATTCTAGCATGTAAAATAAACATCTATCATATATAAGGAATATATAATAACAACTTTATTATTGCCTCTCAGGGCATATTTCCTTCAGTCTCCCACTTGCACTAGAGACAATAATCTAGTTCACATAGTGATAAATCTAACACCCATGGAGTTCTGGTGTTGATCATGTTTTACCCTAGGGAGAACTTTAGTCAATGGCTCTGCTACATTTAGTCCGTGTGTACTTTACAAATCTTTATATCTCCATCCTTGACATGCTCGCGGATGGAGTGAAATCGGCGCTTAATATGCTTGGAATTCTTGTGAGATCTCGGTTCCTTTGTGTTGGCTATGGCTCCATTATTGTCACAGTAGATCACCATTGGGTCCAACGCACTCTTTCATCCAAACCGCCTCCTGCGCCGCTTCTGAAGCAGCAACATATTCCGCCTCCGTCGTTGATCCAGCCACCACAGGTTGTTTGGAACTCCTCCAACTAACTGCTGCTCCGTTCAAAAGAAATACGTATCCGGATTGAGACTTAGAGTCATCCGGATCGGTGTCAAATCTAGCATCGACATAACACTTAGCGACTAGCTCTTCTTCACCTCCGTATATAAGAAACATATCCGTAGTTCTTCTCAAGTACTTGAGGATGTTCTTTACCGCTATCCACTGTTCCGAACCTGGATCAGATTGGTACCTACTAGTCAAACTAATAGCATGTGCCACATCCGGTCTGGTACATAGCATGGCATACATAATAGAGCCTATGGCCGAGGCATAGGGGATCTTATCCATCATCTCTCTTTCTTCCGCCGTAGCCGGACTTTGAGTCTTACTCAATGTCTTGCCTTGCAACATAGGTAAGAACCCCTTCTTACTTTCGTCCATATTAAACTTCTTTAATATCTTATCAAGGTATGTACTCTGCGATAGCCCAATTAGGCTCCTTGATCTATATTTATAGATTTTAATGCCTAATATATATGATGCTTCACCAAGGTCTTTCATCGAAAATTTACTGTTTAGATAACATTTAACACTATTTAAAAGATCTATATCATTTCCAATCAATAATATGTCATCCACATATAATATCAGAAATGCCACATTGCTCCCACTCACTTTCTTGTAAATACAAGCCTCTCCATAAGTTTGGACAAATCCAAACTCTTTGATCACCTCATCAAAGCGGAGATTCCAACTCCGGGATGCTTGCTTCAGTCCATAGATGGATCGCTGAAGTTTGCATACCTTATTAGCATCCTTAGGATTGACAAAACACTTAGGTTGTATCATATACAACTCTTCTTAAATGTTACCATTGAGGAATGCAGTTTTGACATCCATCTGCCATATTTCATAATCGAAATATGCAGCAATTGCTAACATAATCCTAACCGACTTAAGCATCGCTACGGGAGAGAATGTCTCATCGTAGTCAACTCCTTGAATTTGTCGAAACCCCTTTGCGACAAGTCGAGCCTTATAGATGGTCACATTACCATCAACATCAGTTTTTCTTTTGAAAATCCATTTATTCTCAACGGCCTTTCAGTCGTGAGGTAAGTCCACCAAGTTCCAAACTTGGTTCTCGTACGTGGATTCCATCTCGGATTTCATGGATTCTAGCAATTTGTTGGAATCCGGGCTCATCATCGCTTCTTCATACGTCGCAGGGTCATCCATTTCATCAACCATGAAATTCACAACAGGATTGCCATACAGTTCAGGAGCTGCACGTGTCCTGCTTGACCTGCGAGGTTCGGTAGTGTCCTCTTTCGGAGTTTCATGATCATTATCATTAGCTCTCTCTTCATCAGGTGAAGTCAACTCCGAAACAACTTTCGGTGCTGCGCCACTCGCCATTCCATGAAGAGAAGGTTCAATAACCTCTTCGAGTTCTACCTTCCGACTACTCACACCTTTCGCGAGAAACTCCTTCTCAAGAAAGGATCCATTCTTGGCAACAAAAACCTTTCCCTCGGATCTGTGATAGAAGGTATACCCAATTGTTTCCTTAGGGTATCCTATGAAGACGCATTTTTCCGCTTTGGGTTCGAGTTTATCCGGTTGAAGTTTCTTCACATAAACATCGCATCCACAAACTTTAAGAAATGATAGCTTAGGTTTGTTTCCAAACCATAATTCATACGGTGTCGTTTCAACGGATTTAGATGGTGCCCGATTTAAAGTGAATGCAGTTGTTTCCAGTGCATAACCCCAAAATGACAGTGGCAAGTCAGTCAGAGACACCATAGATCGAACCATATCCAATAAGGTACGATTACGACATTCCGACACACCATTACGTTGTGGTGTTCCGGCATGCGTGAGTTGTGAAACTATTCCACACTCTTCCATGTGTGTGCTAAACTCGTAACTTAGATATTCTCCTCCACGGTCAGACCGTAGAAATTTGATCTTTCTATTACGATGATTTTCCACTTCATTCTGAAATTCCTTGAACTTTCAAAAGTTTTAGACTTGTGTTTCATCAAATAGATATACCCATATCTACTCAAATCATCCGTGAAAGTAACAAAATAACGATATCCACCTCGCGCCGACACACTCATTAGTCCACACACATTAGTATGTATGATTTCCAATAGATCTGTCGCCCGTTCCATTGAACCGGAAAACAGCGTTCTAGTCATCTTGCCCATAAGGCATGGCTCACATGTATCAAATGATTCAAAATCAAGTGATTCCAAAAGTCCATCAGAATGGAGTTTCTTCATGCGTTTAACACCAATATGACCTAGACGGCAGTGCCACATATATGTAGATATATCATCATCAAGTTTAATCTTTTTAGCATTAACATTATGAATGTGTGTAATATTACTATCGAGATCCAACAGAAATAAACCATTCAACATAGGTGCATGACCATAAAAGATATCATTCTTATATATCGAACAACCATTGTTTTCAAATTTAAAGGAATGACCACTTTGCATCAAACACGATCCAGATACAATGTTCATGCTCAGTGCAGGCACTAAATAACAATTATTTAGGTTTATAACTAATCCCGATGGCAAATGGAGAGGTAGCGTCCCGACGGCGATCACATCAACTTTTGATCCATTGCCGACCCGCATTCTGACCTCATCCCTTGCTAGTTGTCGCTTGTTCCGTAGCCCCTGAACCGAGTTACATATATTAGCAACCGATCCCGTATCAAATACCCAGGTGCTACTACGAGTACTATTCAAGTACACATCAATAACATGTATATCACATATACCCTTGTTTGCCTTGCCGGACTTCTTGTCCGCCAAATACTTGGGGTAGTTGCACTTCCAATGGCCAGTCCCCTTACAATAGTAGCACTAGGTGTCATACTTAGGGCCAGCTTGGGGTTTCTTTTTAGGTGTGGCAATAGACTTGCCACCCTTCTTTCCCTTGTGCTTGCCTTTCTTGTCTTTCTTGAAACCGGTGCTCCTATTGATCATCAACACTTGATGTTCTTTCCTAATCTCCACTTCTGCAGTCTTAAGCATTGACAAAAGCTCGGGAAGAGACTTCTTCATGCCCTGCATATTATAGTTCATCACGAAGCTCTTGTAGGTAGGTGGCAGAGATTGGAGAACACGATGTATGCCTAAGTCAATGGGAATCGTTATTCCCAAGGACACAAGCTTATCGGCGTACCCAGACATTTTGAGTACGTGCTCACTAACGGAGTTATTTTCCTCCATCATGCAGCTAAAGAATTTTTCAGTAGAATTATAACTCTCTACGGCAGCATGGGTATCGAAAATCATTTTCAATGCTCCCATGGTATCAAAGGCATTGCCATTTTCGAAACACTTTCGAAGTTCTGGCTCTAGCCCATACAGTATGCCGCAATGAACTAAGTTGTGGTCCTCCTGACGAGTCACATAGACATTCTTTTCCTCGTCAGGGGCATCAGGAGCTGGTGGGGGGCCTAGCGGCGCATCTAGCACATATTGCTTTTGTGCAGCAGTGAGGAGAATCCTCAAATTCATAGCCCAGTTGGTGAAGTTGCTACCATTCGCAACAAGTTTCTCTTTCTCCATGAACACATTGAAATTAAAAGCAAGTGGTGCCATCTACAACAGAATTTGTAAAGTTTATTTAGACTAAGTTTATGATAGATTGAGTTCAACTAATCCAAATTACTAATGAACTCCCACTCAAAAACGACATCCCTCATGTCTTTTTGGTGATTACATCAACCAAATCCACTACACCAAGTCCGATCATCACGTGAGTTGATGTAGCTTCAAAGGCGAGCATCTATATGGGCATCATATAAACTATATGAACTCATGCTTAACCTTTCGGTCCGTGTTCCAAGGCCATGTCTGTACATGCTAGGCTCGCCAAGTAAGAACCTTAGTATTCGCGTGTGTAAAACTGTCTTACACCCGTTCCTATGAAAGCGTAGATTCGAGTACACCCGATCATCACGTGATGTCTCGAAACACGGTCCATTGAACGGTGCATACTTAAGGAAGAACACATTTTTATCTTGATATCTAAATGAGGGATCATCTTATAATGCTACCAAAAGCACCAAACTAGCAGTATAAGATGCTAACATCTCATGTGTAAAGTGAGATGATATGGTCCATGCATTTGATCTCTATCACTTGCATCGTGGTATGATCTCTATCATTCCTTTGTGTGTAAGGCCAAGGTCTATGGAACTTACACGTTGAGTGTGTTGTAAGAGTATCTATCATACATCTACTTACAACAATACCATATCAATACACTAGCCCAGCAACGATCTAAACTAGATGCCTCTAATTTATCAATTGCAAGTTTTACGTGGCTTAGGGCTTTCGGAGATAGAACCGTTCTCACCTACGAACACGAACCACAACGAGGATAACTAAGTTATTAGCAACTCGTTGTAAATCAGATATTGACTATAGTAGGAGAGACAGACACCCGCCAGCCACTTATGCAAAACAAGTTGCATGTCAGTCGTGGCACCGGTCTCATGTACGATGACATGTAAGGTTGGTCCGGGCCGCTTCATCCCACTATGCCACCAATATCCAAAATACATAGAAGATGCAATAACATGATCATCATCGCCCACATATAAACATATGTGTACTACCCGTGCAAAGCACCTACGCATAGATCAGGCTCTGATACCACTGTTGGGTCCGCAGCATAGAAAACAAAATTTTTGCTACAGTGTGAACTACACGCCAAGATCTATCTACTAGTTACAAAGAAACGGGTGGACATACATCCAATGAGAACTTACCCTCAAAGACAACGAGTTTTGTTAACGAGTAGGAACTCGTGGTTGATGTAGTCGTACACTTGACGATATCAAGATCGTGAGGAAGTCCGAGTGCCGCAACTCAGCAGCGCATCCGCACTCTCTCCAGCGGACAACCTCCACCTCCTCGCTCCAGCGATCCAGCGGAAGCAGCAACTCCTTCCAGACGAAATGCCACCGGGAACATGTATCTCGCTAATCCGAGACCATGGGGGAATAATTCTAGAGGGGGAGAGAGATCCTTCACAAGGAGGTTTGTGGATGAAGGAGCGAATGGGTGGCCTTTTATAGGAGGAGGGGGGGTGCCCCCTCTCTCCATGGCCGGCGCATGGGGGGTGACCCCTCACCTCCCCCATTCATGTGGTGGTAAACCCTCCACATTAAAATGCCTCTTCACATTTTCTCCAAATTTAATGCTCTCTCATTTAATAAAACTCTTTTTATTAAATTTATTCAGAATTTTGTTAATTACTTTAATTAACAAATATTCACATATAGCCCCTTGCAATATTTCAATATCACATGCAGAACCACTTTCTACAATTTCACCCGAAACAATTTCCGGTTTCTATTGAAACAATTCCTACGCTTTGCAATTCTTTCGTATGAAACATATGTGCTCCAAAATGGTGTCCGGTAACTCTTAAGTGTGCCACCCTACAGTTCGCAAATAATGCAGATATGATCGAGACCCTTCTCCGATCAATAATCAGCAGCGGGACCTGGAGATCCGTACTGACTCCTACACATTCAACGATGACTTCTGTGGTCGTGAGAACCTTTAACGCTTGTAACTAAATCCCTTTGTCTCTCGATATATTACATGTCCGAGATTCGATCATCGGTATCTCCATACCTAGTTTGATCTCGTTACCAACATGCACTCTTTTCTTGTTCCCGTGATATAACATTCTAGTGATCACATCACTTGCTTGCAAGCTATCTTAATGTGATATCACCGAGAGGGCCCAGAGTATATCTATCCATCATCTGGATTGACAAATTCCACTTTTGATCCATGAGCCTCAACATAACACCTTCTTAGTACTGAACCCATCTTTATAGTCACCCTGTTACGGTGTGCCGTTTGATGTTATCAAGATACTCTTCCGGTGTTAGCAATTAACTTGATCTCATGGTCTAAGGATAAAGATTACTTCGTATGATGTTATAGCAATATAAACATAATGACTTGATCGGAATGCCATACTTCAGATGAATGTTCATCACATCATTCCACCAATGGTGTGACCTTGTTATTAACAACATCCAATGTCCATGATCAGGAAACCTTGATCATCTTGTTAATCAAAAAGCTAGTCTATAAGAGAGGCATAACTAGGAACCCTTTTTGTTTATTAAACACACATGTATTGATGTTTCCGATTAATACAATTCTAGCATGTAAAATAAACATCTATCATATATAAGGAATATATAATAACAACTTTATTATTGCCTCTCAGGGCATATTTCCTTCATGAATGTCACGCCGCCCAGTTGTCGTCTCGGCGAATGGAAAGACTGGCAGGTGGCGGGTGAACTAAAGGAGTTGGACTGTCAAACCTGGTCAAACTATCCGTTGGAATTTCTAACGGTAACTACGGCGCAATTACTGTGAGTAACGGCTACCCCGATTTTGGCGGGTGGCGTTTCCCATATAAGGGGAGTGATGGTTCAGCTCCGCGGTCCTTCTTCGCATTCTTCATTCTTCCTCATTCGTTCTTCCTACCTCCAATCTTCCTGCCTGCGTCCTTCTGACTTGTTCTTCCCGTATCGTGCGATTCCACATCCTACCTGATGGCACCTCCCAAAGGCTCATGGGGGAAATCCAAGTGTACCACAACCCAGCTTAGATCTTTTGAGGACTACGCCGGAGTGCTCTGCAAGGGGAATTGGCGGGTTCCCCCCTCCTCCGAGACCGAGCCGAAGCCGCGACCTAGCGAGTTCATATGCTTCCCCAGTGATCTTGAGAGGGGTCTAGGATTCCCCACCTCACTCTTTTTCCGCCGCTTCTGCACGTATTACGCGATCAAGCCATCGGATCTTGGTCCGCATAGCATCGAGCAGCTCGCGATCTTTGTCGCCTTCTGCGAATGTTACCTCGGCTATAGACCGTACTTCCCGCTGTGGCTCGAGCTCTTCCACAGCCGCATCGGGCGCGAAGCGTCCAGCGGCTTGATGCTGGCCGCAGGTGGAGTGACCTTTCAACTGAAGCCGAAGTCCAATTTCGTCAAGCTCCTCCTACCGAAGAAGGCCGCCAGCGAGTGGCAGAAGAGTTGCTTCTACGTTAAAGAAGCCACTCCCCCTTGTGAGGTGGCTCTTCCCGAGTTTGTCGCCGAGAGGAGCGAGCCCCGTCGGTTGGCGCCGAAGAAGCTTACCGAAGACCAGCGGATGGACATCGTGGAAATAATGGATCAGATCCATAAGTTGAAGGACCAGGGGTTGATTCCGATCAACCTCTACAACTGCTGTCTCAGGCGGTGCCTGGTTTCGCTGGCGGCTCGATCGCACTGGATGTATGAATACAGCGGGAAGCATGATCCATCCCGAACCAGCAAGGAGTCATGGGAGGCCGAGGATTACAAGGCCGCCCTGAAGAAGATCACCGACGCGGAATTCACCAGTGTGGCGGTCGGTGTCGCCCCGTACACTCATGTGAAGAATGAAGCCCCCACAGTAAGTTCTCTTCCCAATCGCTACATCCATGTTTTAGTTTTTCAGTCTCCTCGTTTGGTGTTTTATTCGCGGTGGTTCTCAGCTTTTTCAGGTGCTGGAGGGCTGGCTCCCTCCGCTCGATGAAGAGGTTCCCCAAGAATTGGAGGAAGACTCCGAGGGGGACCCTTCTGACAGCGACGGGGAGGAGGAATAGGCTCCTCGCCCAGCGCATGTGGCTCGCAAGACCTGCATGCAGAGGAAACATAAAGTCGAGGCGAGCCGCAGCCTGGACGAGCACGATGGAGGCGATGAGGTCGCGCAGGAGCACACGTCCCGTCGTACTTCTACGCCGTCGAAGCCCGCATGCCGGCCTAAGTCGCCAACGAAAAGGCGCACGTCGCCGTCCAAGTCGTCGGTGGTGTTCGAGTCGGATGACGATATCGATGATGAAGGTTCTCCCGAAGTCTCGCACAAGGCCTCAAAGGATGCAGCCCCGATGAAGGGGTTGGAGGGAGAGGACACGGAGGTAGTGGTAGAGGTTCCCCTGGCGGCGATTGTGCTGATGACCACGAGGGTTCTAATCCAAGAAGTGGCTGAGGCAATGGCGTCCAAGTCGCCATTGCCACCAAAGGCGGCCGCGTCGGAGCCAGAGATCCTAGCGACCGCAGCTTCATCGTCGAGGAAGCCCGCGGTTTCGTGGGCTTCAGATGTCTTCGAGAGGGGGCTCAGCCGCAAGCTAGGTCCCGAGTTGGACAAGCCCGCCCACATTAGCACCGAGCTTCGCGTCCTTCCAGTCGCTAAGTAAGTACTGCTCCCTCGTCCCAATTCGCCTTGCTCTTTTGTATTGTCGTTATATTGATTGAGGGGGCTCATGCATATCGGGGGCCAAGAAGATTGGCCGTCCTTCGGTGGCTAAGATTCCACCGGCCACCGACATGAGAGAGGGCGACCTACCCAAGAAGAGAAAGGCCACCGAAGATGTGGCGACCGCCGAGGTTGCGAAGAAGCAAAAGGGGGGCGCCGACGATGCTGCGACCAAGGGCAGCGCCCCGGAGTTAGCTGCTGCACAAGTCGTCGAAGAGGTGGTGGCGATGCGATCGAAGCTAGCCTTGGCTGCGTCCGTGCCGAAAGCGCTGGTCCTGACAACCAGCGCCCCCACCAGAGCGTCGGCGACGTTCCCGCGTTTTATGGCGAGGGGGTTTCCAGGTGTGGTGGACACGCAGTCTCCACAGAGTCCAGAAATCGTGGATGCGGACATTGGGTCCTGTCGCGGGCGGACTTCCTTCACGATCCCGTCGACTGACGCCGGGGAACTTCACAAGATGCTCGGTGCTGCTATTCAGATATGTCCAGTCCCCGAGTTCCTGGTTGCTGAATGCCAGTGTCTGGGAACTGAACCTCTTGCTCCTTTCTAGTCCCTGAATTCCTAGTCGCTGAATTTTAGCGGCTGGAAACTGGGTTTTGTTTTGTCAAATGCTTAGGTGAGTTCTTTGTTTGCAGGGAGTGCAAAGGGAGTCGACCGATTGGCAGGCCGCAAGAGAGCGCTTGGAGCGTGACTTGCGCGAAGCGCAAGATGTGAAACGGCGGCTTCAGGAAACTATTGGTGAGTATATGTTTGTCTTTATTCTACTCTTTCGGGTGTGAGCTGGTTGTGTACAGTACTCTGATGTCTTCTCTGGCAGACGGTTTCCCGGCTGAGAATTCCAAGGCCTGTGAGGGGTATGTCCCAGTCGCCGAACTGGACACGGTGAATGGACGAATAACCTCCCTGGTCAAGGACTGGGAGGAGGCGAAAGCGGCCTCAATTTCTTCGGAGGAGCGGGCGAAGGCTGCCGTTGCTACGGCTGAGGAAGAACGCAAAGCCATGGATTCCATTATCGTGGGACTGCACAACGAGCAAACCTCCTTGGAGAAGCACGTCAAGGAGAACTGCCGCAAACTCCTTCGTAAGTCTCTGTCTTCGTCTGACCCTTTTGTCGAGTCCCCGCTTTGGGGGTTTCATAGTTTCACTGACACCTGACTTTGCAGCTGTGGTATGCCAAAGCGACCCGGTGGTGCAAACTTACGATGCCTCGCAGTGCGTGACTACCGTGGTGAATGCGGCCACGGCCTCGGCGTTGTGCGTCCAAGCGGCTCTTCAGGGCATGTCCCCCACCGAAGTTATTCCTGGGGGACTTACGGAGGTGTGGCGCTATCTAGAAGAGGTGCCCGCCGTTGTGGAGTGGATGACGCGCTCAGCGTTCAGGCGCGGGGCTGCCACAGTGTTGAGCTTGGGTCTCGCCCATTTCCCCAATGACTTCGACCTTGACGATGTGACGAGTGGCTATCCGTCGGCGACCGGCACAGTGGAGATGTCAGAGGTGCTGAAGCTGACCACGAAGGCCACCCCTTACGTCGACCGTGTCTTGGCGATGGCGGATCTGCTGCCGTATCAGGAGACGCTGTTGGCGCCTGGCGACCCCGAGCCGGAGCACCGCGACATGAAGTCGGAGCAGCCCTTCCGGTCGTCGTTGTCGAAGTCGCTGACAACGTACCCAACGAACCCGTGGCAGCCTTTTGTGCGCGTCAAGGGGGGTGGCGCTGCTTCTTCATCAGGGCATGTGGAGTAAACAATGTAATTGTCCAAGTTGTGATGTATGCCAAGTGGCGAATGCTGTAAGATATTTTTGCAATATAAGCCAAGGGGAGTCGATCGACTCGTATTGCGACTTAGGAATGTGTGGTGTGCATTGTTTTGGTTGAGCGAGTCCCCGAGCGCGTCCGCCCTTTAATGGGGTATAACTCGATTGTATACTTTTGTGTGTTGGTTTGTTTATGTATTGTTTTTATCCCTCGCGTCTTCTGAGTGGCGAGTCCCCGAGCGCGAGTAGGATGAATTTCATTATATATTCCGATGGAGTACAATCTGAGGTTCTAAGTATAGCACTTTCTGAGGAGGTTTACATTCCATGGCCTCTCGACCTCCAGTTGGCCATCACTCCGTATGTCGATCAGGTAGTAGGCATCGTTGCCAAGGACTCGGCCTATGGAGAACGGTCCCTCCCATGGGGGGGAGAGTTTGTGCATGCCCTTCTTGTCTTGGGCCAGTCGCTGGACCAGGTCGCCTTCCTGGAAGGTGCGAGTTTGCACTTGGCGGCTGTGGTAGCGGCGGAGTCCTTGCTGGTATATGCTGGTGCGGGAGCGAGCCAGGTCGCGTGCCTTGTCGAGTTGATCGATGCTGTCTTGGCGGGCGACCTCGTTGGCCGCCTCGACGTAGTTGGAGACTCGAGGTGAGTCATGCTCCAGGTCGGTTGGCATTACGGCCTCGGCGCCATACACCATGAAGAAGGGCGTGAACCCGGTTGAGCGGTTGATGGAGGTGCAAATCCCCCATATCACAGAGGGGAGCTCGTGGACCCAGCATCCTGGGGTGCGCTTGAGGGGCACCTGCTGTCACGGCTTGAGCCCATGGAGGACGCTCTGGTTTGCGCATTCTGCTGGGCCATTCGATTCCGGGTGAGCGACTGATGCGAGGTCGAGTCGGATGCCATGTTCTTCACAGAATTCCGCCATGGCCCCCTTGGCAAAGTTGGTGCCGTCATCTGCTATGATGCTGTGCGGGTAGCCGTACCGGTAAATGAGTTCGCGTAGGAACTTGGTGGCTGTCTTGCCGTCGCACTTTTTTATCGGCTTGGCCTCGACCCATTTGGTCAACATGTCGACTGCGACCAGGAGGTGAGTGAAGCTAGACGGGGCCCTTCTTGAACGGTCCTACCATGTCCATGCCCCATACGACAAATGGCCACGTGATGGGGATGGTCTTGAGTGCAGAGCCAGGGAGGTGCGTCTAGTTGGCATACTTCTGGCATCCGACGCATCGTTGGACGATGTTGGTGGCGTCGGCATGTGCGGTGAGCCAGTAGAAATCGTGTCGCATGGCCTCTACGACTAGCGACTTGGCACCAGCGTGATGGCTGCAGTCGCCGGCGTGAATGTCCTGGAGGATCTTGCGGCCTTCTTCTAGTTGTACACAGCGCTGGAACACGCCGGTCACGCTGCGCTTGTGGAGCTCGCTGTTGATGATGATGAAGGATTTGCAGTGGCGCACGATCATTTGCGCCTCTGTATCATTGCTCGGTAGGAGTTTGTGTTCCAGGAAGGCGACGTATGGTGTTTTCCATTCGCTAGGTTCCACAACCATGGCGACTAAGGCCGGTTCTGGTTGCAGTGGGATCCCGATGTCGATCTCCTTTGGTGGGCTGACCGAAGGTTTGTGGATGATGTCGAGGAAGACGCCTAATGGTGCGCTTGTTGGGTCAATCCGATGCGGGAGAGGGCGTCTGCCTCCTCGTTTTTGCGCCTGTCGATCCACTCGACGGAATAGCCATCAAAGTGTCCCCCCAACTGGTCGACAGCTTGGCAGTACGCGATCATTGTTGGGGAGACGGCGTCTCACGTCTCGGCGACTTGCCCGGCGACTAGGTCGCAGTCGCCATAGCATCGTAGGCGGTTGACGTTCATCTCCTTAGCGGCTCTCATGCCGTGAAGGAGGGCCTCATATTCTACCATGTTGTTGGTGCAGGTCTTGAAGTTGAGGTGGAGCACGTAGCGGAGCTTGTCTCCTTTGGGGGAGGTCAGGATGACCCTAGCCCCTGCGCCATTGGCGTTCTTGGAGCCGTAAAAATGGAGCGACCAGTAGTGGAGGTATGGGAGCTTCTCTGGCTGTTGTGCTTCTTCCCAGTCTGCGAGGAAATCAGCCAGGGCTTGTGACTTGATTGCTTTGCTGGGCTCGTACTTGATGTTGTGGACGCCGATTTCGACGGCCCACTTGGCGACTCGCCCGGTCGCCTCGCGATTGCGTATGATGTCCTGCAGGGGCGCGGAGGAGACCACCGTGATTGGGTGCTCCTGGAAGTAGTGTGGGAGTCGCCGTTGTGCTCGGAATACCGCGTACACCAGTTTTTAGTATTGCGGGTAGCGCTGTCGTGAGTCCGTTAGGACTTCACTGATGTAGTAGACGGGGCGCTGTATGGGGCGCTCCTTGCCCTCTTCCGGTCGTTTGACGACCATCACGGCGCTGAAGACTCGAGTAGAGGCCGCGACGTAAACGAGCATTGGCTCTTTGTCGAGTGGCATGGCGAGTAGTGGTGCCGCGAGTAGCACTTCTTTGAGTGCTTTGAGTGCGTCATCGGCCTCCGCGTCCCATTGGAACGTGGGGTTCTTGCGCATCAGGCAGTAGAGGGGCATTGCCTTCTCGCCTAGTCGGGGGATGAAGCGACTGAGGGCCGCGACTCGCCCTGCCAACTTTTGGACGTCGCGCAGGCACTCGGGTTTCCCGAGTCACGCGATGGTGTCGATCTTGGTGGGGTTGGCTTCGATGCCTCGCTTGGAGACTACATAACCCAGGAGTTGTCCGGTGGGGACGCCGAAGGTGCATTTTCTGGGGTTCAGCTTGATGTTGTACCTCCGCAAGTTTGCGAAGGTTTCGGCTAGGTCGGGGAGCAGATCGTCCTGGCGGGTGGATTTTACCACCATTTCGTCGATGCAGACGTGAATGTTGCGGCCAATTTGGCTCGCTAGACACTCCTACATGCACCTCTGGTATGTGGCGCCTGCATTCTTGAGGCCGAACGTCATGGTCGGGTAGCAGAATGCACCGAATGGCATAATGAACACCGTCTTCTCCTCGTCCTTGACCGCCATCTTGATCTGGTTATAACCAGAGTAAGCGTCGAGAAAGCACAGCGACTCCGATCCCACGGTCGAATCGATGATCTGATCGATGCGCGGTAGGACGAACTCCTCCTTCGGGCAGGCGTTGTTGAGGTTGGTGTAGTCAATGCACATTCTCCATGTGTTGTTCTTTTTTAGAACCAGGACTAGGTTTGCCAGCCACTTGGAGTACTTGATTGGCTGGATGAAGCCTGCGGCTAGCAGGCGCTGAACTTCCTCGATGATTGCTCGACGGCGCTCTTCATTGAAGGGCCGTAGCGACTGCTTTACTGGTCGCACTTTGGGGTCGGCATTGAGTTTGTGCTCAGCGAGTTCCCTCGGGACACCTGGAATGTCAGATGGCTTCCATGCGAAGATGTCGTGGTTCTCACGGAGGAACCCGATGAGCGCACTTTCCTATGCGGGGCTCATGTGCGCCCCAATGGTGACCGTCTGGCTAGAGTCGCCTGGGACGAGCTCGACGGTGCGGGTGTGCGTGGTCGCCTCGAACGTGGAGTTCGTGGCGGTTAGTTTCTTTAGGATCGTGGGGTCGTCCTTGTTGATGTTGCCCACGTACTTCGCGAGCTCCTCCGCGTGGTCGGTCTCCGCGGTGATGACGGTGTCGGCGAGCTCAGCGCCCTTGTCCTCGCATTCCACGGCCATGTCGAGGTCGCCATGGACGGTGATGATGCGGCTTGGCCCGGGGAGCTTCATCATGTTGTAGGCGTAGTGTGGGGTTGCTATAAACTTTGCGAATGCCTGGCAGCCTAGGACGTAGTGGTAGGGGCTACGGAAGTTCACCAGCTCAAAGACGATCCTCTCCGTGCGGTAGTTTGCTGTAGTGCCGAAGGTGACTGGCAGCGTCACTTTCCCGATCGGGTACGCCTTCCGACCGGGGACGATGCCGTGGAAGCTCGTCAGTGTTGGCTCGATGGCTACTTCTGGGAGCTGGAGCCTTTTGAACGTGTCGAGGTACAAGATGTTGATGGAGCTCCCACCGTCCATTAGCGTCTTGGGCAGCCAGTAATCGGCTACCTTGGGCCTGACTACCAGGCTGGCTCGCCCTGTGTATTCGATCCTTGGCGCATGGTCCTAGCGACTCCAGGTGATGCTCTGCTCAGACCAGTTTAGGAAGCAAGGGATGTCGACTTGCGTCACCACGCGGGCGAGCACCTTCTTCTCGCGCTTGGTGCCGAGACCGGTGAAGGTATGTAGCGAGCCGACGGCGGTGCCGAAGCCGCCGCCGTTCCTGTTGTCCCGAGGTGGGTTGTTGTTGGGGTCCTCCCTTGCTGATCTCGCATTCTCAATATCTTTGAGAGAGTGGCAATCGGCGGTGGTGTGGGTGGCGGGTTTTCCCTCCCTGCTATGGTAGATGCAGGGCTGATTGAGCAGGGCGGCGGGGTCGAATTTCAGCCTCGTCGTGTTGCTGGCGCGGTAGTTCCCGCTGTCGCGGTAGTTTCCTCCGTCGCGGCGGTAGTTCTTGGAGTCGCGCTGGCCGTAGCGGACGGTGGCGACGAAGTCGACTCGCCCATCTGTGCGGCGCTTGCCGGGGATGCGGGTGTTGCTGTAGCGCACGTCGCGTAGGCGCCCGCTGTCGTGGATGCTAGTGCGGCGTCTTCCTCCCGACTCGTCGTCGGAGTCTAGGTTGGGGTCCTCCTCCGCATAGCACTTGGCGATCTCGTGGAGGTCGGGGATGTTGTCGAGTGTCCAGTAGACCCTCTTGATCTTGGCGACCAGGGGTTCGTACCGGCACGCGTTCTTGAAGTAGTGTATCGCCGTGTCTAGGTGGATGCCGTAGGCGTTTATCCACAGTTCTTGCCATCTTTGGATCCACCGGCGGGTCGACTCGCGTTCTCCCTGGATGCATCCTTCTAGGTCCTCTATGGTGGTGGCGCGGGTGTAGGAGCCCTCGAAATGCCTGACAAAGGCGTCTCGCATTTATTCCCAGGAGTCGATGCTGTCAGCGGGGAGCATGTTGATCCACTGTCGGGTCGCACCCTCCATCATCAGGGGGAGGTAGCGAGTGGCGAGCGGCGAGCAGGTCGATGTAGCCTGCGATCCCCATTGCCATGAGGTATGTGTCCTGCCAGACAGCGGGGTCATACGTCGGGTCGTACTTCTCGATCTCCTTGGGGGCCTTGAAGTTGGCGGGGTATTTTTCCCCGCGAATCATTGGTCTGAAGCATTGCGGCCCGACTCGGCTGAGCGAGCCTCTTGGTTCCGGGTCGCCACGGTTGGTGAGGGTGTGCCGCAGGTCGTAGGGCTGGCGCGACCGCCATGCCTGATTGTTGATGATGTTCGTTCGAGCATCGAGGGGCTGCCCGTTGGCAGCGACCGTGTTGTTCGCCGGTCGCGGCTCGTTGGTTGACAACGCGGGATTGGCGGCCCGTGGTTGGTTCGCCAGGGGCTGGGGTGGTGGGCAAACTAATGCGTTAGCCACGGTGGGGGTGGCCGCTTGATGTCGCCCTGCTTGCTGATGAGCGGGAGTACATCCGCCCTCGCGGGTCGACTCCCGCGGCTTGTTGCTCGACGACCCTGACGAGTAGGGCCTTGGCGTACTGGATCTGTAGTGCGCCGTCGCCTTGGACATCGAGGTTGGTGATCGTGGCATCGGCCGCGACGACGTTGTCCATCGGGCTGGAGTATAGTGGTAGCCCATTGGCGTCACGGGCTTAAGGCGAGATGATGATTCAGTCGGCGACGGGGGGCCCATGGGTGGTGGGGGGCTCCAGTCGCCGGCGCACCAGGTGGTGGTCTTGCAGGGTTGCTCCTGCTTGGCGGCGCGTTCTCGCAGTATTCATGCTCGGTGGCGCGTGTGGGGTCGCCTTCGTCGTTGAAGTTCAGGACGCGGCCCTGAACGTTGGAGTTCAGGCGGGTCCTGATGCAGCGCTGGTGATAGAGCGACAGCTCCCGTGCCGTCTCTCGTTCGAGGCGGTATTTCTCGCGCTCGGTGAGTTCGTTGCGTTGCGCCTCTGCGAGCCGCAGGCAGGCTTGCTCCACCTCCGCGAGCCGCAGGCAGGCTTGCTCCACCTCCGTGGCCATCGCAGTCGGCGGGATCGGCGTGGAGAACGGATCTGGCGGGGCAGCCGTGCTGCCCGCCATGTAGATCGCGTTGAAGCGATTGGATCTGGCGCGAAAATCCTCGGGGGATTCTGAGCCGGAATCGGAGTCGAAGATCCCCAGGATGGAGGGGTCCTCGAAGTCCTCTGGGTTAGAGACTCGCGTGATGGAGTCCTCCCGTGATGCGGTGGTTATGGATCCGTCGACTGATGCAGGGGTCGCGGAGTCGGCGTCGTCGTTTAGGGCGTCGTCATTGGTGGCGGTGTTAGTTTCGACCGCATCGCTGGTGGCCGAGTCATACTCGGTGACAAGGCCCTTGATGGAGCGGACCTGCTCCTCCGAAAGCAGATCACGGTGTGGCGGTGATCCACCGACGATAACCGTCGCGGCTGGTTCGATCGCGCCGGTGAAGCCGACCGGCATCACCGCGGCGTGAGTGACCGGACGTGACGCCGGGATGTAGCTACTGGGAAGGATCTGTAAGATCATGCCGATGGCGATCATGCGACCGGTGGCGAGCGGCCGATCGATCGACAAGTAGGGTCTCGCCATAGAACTCAGGGCCAGTCCCTCCATGCCCCACGGTGGGTGCCACTATCATGGAAATGGCCACGGCAGTCGCTGCCACTGGCAGCGATTGAGTGTTTCATGAGGAAGAGTTGGCAGCCATCTGCGGTGCGAGATGGGGGCGGATGCACATGGGTTTACCCAGGTTCGGCCCCCCGGAGGGTAAAGACCTAGTCCTGCTAGATTAGATTATGGGAGAGCGAGTTACAAGGGTGGCGAGCTCGGCGGCTAGGCAGCGAGTCGCTTGAGGGTGTGTGTGATGGAATCTGAGTCTCTAGGATACCCTAGGGAGGTTTATATATGAGGCACCTCGCTAGGGTTTACAAGTTATCCCTGAACAAGATAAGGAACCGGAGGCTTTGACCTAGTTCGACAAGGCTTCTGTTACGCTCCTGGGCCTCCAGTCGCTAGTCGTTGGGCCTTTCCTTCCTTCGTAGTCCAGTCGCCGTCTTTCGGACGCACTCACAGGCCTTTCGGCCCGATCGGAACGTCCTGCTGGGCATACCCCCTTCGGCATAACCCCATCATTGGTGTAGCACATATTCACCCCCCCCTTCTAGGTGCCCATACGATCCATTTCAGAGTTTCATTGCATCTGTTCTTTTCTAAACCACAATGATCCACATGACCCCACACACTCAAGTGGGTGTGGTGATGCAACCTCTATTGTGGGGCACCTAGATTAATCCTGCGAGAATCCCTGTTATGCATACACCACGATCCCGTGATCATTTAGTCGTGGCACATAATCGACAAGTATCAAAGTAAACATCCATTACCTAAGTGGATACATGTCATACCTTATTTTCCATTATGGCTACATCAACCATCATCGGCGGAACTTCATCATGCGTAGAGCCTGAGCCATGCCTTAACCTACAGGCAACTGAGTGGGAGAACGTCCTAGCTCGCATAGTCATCAACTTCACCTTTTTCTCAACAACTGACCAAGTTAATAATCAGGAACAATGTCAGTGAGTACTTTGAATGTACTCGCAAACCACCTTAAGAGAATAATAAAACAAGAGGATATGCAATATGGTTGTGGTAGTAGGAGGGCTCCATGGGAGGTTCTTTTCTTAAATAGTTTCTCTTGTTGATATACCATCTACATATCTTTGTTGAATTTTTTTATAGAACCATTTGAAAACATTTTGAAAAGTTTTGGAAAACACTATGATTGGGTTACCTATTTGTTCCCTTCTTCTGGTCATACCATGACCAAACCTTCTCCTTCCTTTCCGACCATCCCATGGTCAAAACAAGTATCCTTTCCGGCCATCCCATGGTCAAAACATTTCCAAAAGCCTTTGATTTTCCAAAATCCTTTTTGAAAACAAAACCAAAACCGCTCAACAGCAACCTTCCTAACTGTCCATGATCGTGGACACGACTATTCAAATAGATTTACACTATGCAGAGGTTGTACACTTTACCCACACGATCCGGGTACCCTACCCTGATCTACATAGATCGTGGGTCGAGTAACCGATCAAGACTCTCCGGATGCCACTCCAATATAAGTGCCTACCCTATGATTGTTGTTCCCCTCAACACCGAGACGCCCTATATAGTTCTCAAGCCAACCGAAGCGCTTTTTCCACTGCACAAAGTGTGCGCTTTCAATGCGAGGCTCATAGTAACGCGTGGAGGCCTGTAGACCCTTAGTTCCTTCTCCCGGTCAATGTTTTACATGGACCGTTGTACCAGAGACGGCCCACCCTCCAGGAACTTTTATCCCCTGTAGTCTTTGCGAGGCATCTTATACCAGAATAAAAAACATCAAATCTAGCCCTGTCCCATTCTAGAGTAATGTGGTTGCACGGGTTAATTGTTCTAGCAAAACTGCAAAGAACCGGGTGGGTTTCCGTAAACCTTTTTCCTCCATCTTTCAGCATTTTGTAAAACAAAACCCTTTTTCTTCTCTCAAACTTCTCTTTGTAGATCAAACCTCACCAGGGTTTTGCCATAAACATTTTGTAAAACTTTTTTGGGGGTCTTCCCATCCTCTAGTTTTTCTTTGGGTAAAACGGGGTCTCCAAAGGGGTATGGTGTTATACACCATCTACCATACTAGGGTCAAATAGGTGTCATCAGGGGGGTTGTACTTAATAGTACAAATGCATAATGGTTTGGAGAAGCCAAGCCACTACCAAGAATAGATCATCATATAATAAAATAATGAAGTGTTCATAAAATAGTAGGTAAAACATGCATAAGTAAAACAGTAGGACAATGCTTATGAGAAAGAAGGTGGCTTGCCTGTGATCAGCAACCTGCCAATGTATGTCCCTGGGATTCTTCTGATAATGCCATGATAACCCAAATAATAACCACTTCATCTGGTCTCCGTTGTAATGCAGCTATCGTCGTCAAAGGAAATACATGCAAACAAGAAATTGCCACAATCAACACAAGGCATACAAGCATCAATACCATACAGCAAGCAAGCATACAACACAATATTAACTTTAGTAGGTTTTGTTGGATTGAGTTTATAGCAATTTAAACTACTCTATTGCATTTGTGGTAGTTCTTTTAAGATTTATGTGGCATACATTACTTAATTAAGGAGCTTAAGTACAAGGCTTGGTTCTATATGATATAATTATATAAAAAATGATACCATCAGAGAGGTAATGATAATATGAAGTCATCAAAAGTGGTTTCACTAATTTATCAAATTCCTTTGATTTACTATGGATTTTCTAGTGATAAAAGCTCTAGTTTTAGGAAATAATTCACAAAAAATATATGTGGTACCAAAAAGTATTTCCCTTTAGGTTTTAGTGTGTTTGATGGGCTAGTTCAGTGAGAGTTGGAATCACACCAAAATATTTACCATAATGCCCTTAGGAAATTCCCAAAATTAGTTATGTAGTTATTTTGTCTTTTTCACCAGATTAAATCTATAGAAGCTTTTGATATGATTCCAAGGAAACATGATGGGTATAGAAGTATATTTCTGTAGAAATTGGAATCACTCTTTTTGGAGTTACAGAACTACTGAGGTGACTTTATTAGTGAATTAAGCATACACAGAATATTTTAATTCATAATAAATCAACTACGGCTTATATAATTATAGGCTCCTAGGCTTGAGGGATATTGGTAAACATGTGCACTAGGAGTTGGAACTTCCTAAAGGTATACTTGGCTTATTTTTGTTATTTTTCCTATGGGAAAACCGGGAAACAAACTAGGATAGGGCCAATGGGACATGCATATTATCATCTATAACTTTCATAACCTAAAGGTTTTAATCCATTTGGAGTTGTAAAACTCTCTGGAGAAATTAGTGAGTGATTTAGCTATTTCCTGGAATCTTAATTATTATAAAATACTGAAAGAGCGTCTGGGCAGGTGATTTGAACTGCATGTTAGAGAAAACGGGTAGGGACCTAGTAATTTTTTTGATTTGGGAATTTTGTGGTGTTTTCCATTTTCAAAAGGATTAAACTAGAGGGTCATATTCTGGATCTGAAAAGAAAATAGGAAAAGGTGGGGAAAAGGGCCAGGGGATTAAATCTGGGGAAAATGGGCCGCGGCGAGTTGATTCGGCCCACCCGAGGTGAGCTATGCGCTGGGAAGAGCGTGGGCGCGCGTTCAAACCCCTCCATGCGGTTTTTGGTTTGAGATGGTGCCAAATATGAAGTCACACATTGGAGAATTTTCCCTAGATTTATTGAAGAAAAAAAGCATTTAATATATTTATTTTTGTTGTTTCTACCATTTAAGAAAATGGGCAAAAATAATTATTAAAACTCTTCAAAAATAATTATTTTTAAGTGGTAATGTAGGGTTTGATATATAGGCCTGAAATGTGACCTAACTTGGAAAAGTGATTTGGAGAAAATTTATCTTTCTTTTATATAGGGAATTTTGGAGTTTTTGTTTAATAAAAGAATTAAATTAATTTTGGGCCAAAATAATTATGGAAAGTATTTTTTCAGTTTATATCTACATGGTAGATGATGTCCACCATATTTATCCATCATTTGTAGCATTGGGTCTTGAGAATTTGACTTGATTTGTGTAGAAGCAAAGGAAAAGAGGATCTTAGGCATTGTTAATTTTATCCCTTCAAAACCGTGTTGGATCTTGGGGCCCAGAGATCCCCTTGGGGCAGGGGCTAGATGGATAGATACAACAAGTTAAGTAGATCACCAGGATACAAGAGGTTGAGCTTGATCATGCTTGAGTGCCCCAAGAATTGATTTCAAACTTTGAATAAAATAAGGGTGCCAAAGCAGATTTGCAATTAGCCTTCAAAACCATGTGTGTTTTAGAAGCACAAGGATCCAATTGGAACAGGTGAAGTAGGTATGGATAGACCTCCATGAGCAGAGTACAACCATACCAAGATTTGGTGAAAAGAAGAGTGTATGGAGATGTGAGCTTCTACCAAAGTAGGCATGTTGACAAGATTTGCAGAAAATATTATTTTCTTGCGTGCAAAACCATCAAGAACAAGTGGGTTAAAGGATGATCGGAAGGTGTGGGACATCGTAGTGCTTAGGATGGTTTACAAGATGGTTGAAGTGCATTTCCAAAAATCCACAAGGGTTGAGAAAGAGATGCATTCAAAGAAGGGATGTTGGAACAGTTTCCAGAGTTGATATTGGTTTTTGACTAGAATATGAGTGGGGATGTTTTTGATGGGTTGCAAGGTACCAAAGAATCATAAAGTGGATAATGTTAAAGTGTAGATTGAGTAGAATAGATTTATTCATGATATTGGTCTTCATTTACTTGGAAGCTTCTATAATGGATCACTACAGATTGGATCTAGTGAAGGGTTTTAGATGATCACCTAGTGGCTAGGGATAAGATCTAGCTTTGTTAACTTTCTTAGGGTGAATAGGATTGGATTAGTTAGATGCTAGAGGATGATCCCTAAGGGTAGCTCATTTAGTTCCTAAGCAAACAATTCAAACAGCAGATCAAGGCAACTCATCTTACAAGCAAAACAATCTACTACTAGGGTTACCATCAAGCCTAGTTTGAGGTAGGGATGGGTATTTTGAAATGTTTGGGTTTTTAAGTAGATAATAATCCTTGGTATTTGTACCAAGAGTGGGATCAAAAGGTTATAAAAGGTTTTGTAGAAACCTAGAGGTAAGAGTAGTTGAAAGTCCTGCCTTGAAAATATAAGGAGATTATATCTTATAGATCTCCATAGTTTTATCAATAGAAGCTACTAAAATGGTTTGGTTTGCAAATGCATCTTGGCTCACGGTTTAAAATGCTAAAGCATTTGATAATATGTAAAATGAGCCAAGACAGTTTTGTTAAATAGCTTTTGTCAACTGATGGTGAGGTAAGGAGTATATCATATGTTATGCATTCAGATGCACAAGAACAAGCAAACAACAAGAAAACACTACATCGATAAACAAGAAAAAGTTGTTTCCCTGATTTTTGCATTCTGGACAACTAATCAAAGTTGCTGAAATTGGGATGTTACGTCTGTCACATTGGTGCTCCATTGCATTCCAACATGTTCTAGGCCTTTCTAGCCATTGTTTGACACATGGAGTGTCATTTCATTTGTTCTTTTCCAATCCACACTTATCCACATGACCACACACACTCCAGTGGGTGTGGTGATGCAACCTCTATCACACTAGTACTCCATTGCATTCTAATGTTGCATTCCAACATGTTCTAGGGCTTTCTGACCATGGTTTGACACCATGGAGTGTCATTTCATGTGTTCTTTTACAAACCACAATGATCCAAATCACCACCCACACTCAAGTGGGTATGGTGATGTAACCTCTGTCATAGTGGTACTCCATTGCATTCTAGTGTTGCATTCCAACATGTTCTAGGCCTTTATGACCATGGTTTGACACATGGAGTGTCATTGCATTTGTTATTTTCTAAACCACATTGATCCACATGACCACACACACTCAAGTAGGTGTGGTGATACAACCTTTGTTACACTGGTGCTCCATTTCATTCCAACATGTTCTAGGGCTTTATAACCATGGTTTGACACATGGAGTGTCATTGCATTTGTTCTTTTCCAAACCACATTCATCCACATGACCACACACACTCAAATGGGGGTGGTGATGCAACCTATGTCACAGTGGTGCTCCATTACATTCCAACATTGCATTCAAACATGTTCTAGGGATTCCTGACCATGGTTTGACACATAGTGTGTCAATGCCTGTGTTCTTTTCCAAACCACAATGATCCACATGACCACACACACTCAAGTAGGTGTGGTGATGCAACCTCTGTCGCACTATTTCTCTATTGCATTCCAATGTTGCATTCCAACATGTTCTAGGCCTTTCTAAGCATTGTTTGACACATGGAGTGCATTGCATGTGTTCTTTTCCAAACCACAATGATCCACCTGACCACACACACTCAAGTGGGTGTATTGGTGCAACCTCTGTCACACTAGTGCTCCATTGCATTCCAACATGTTATAGGGATTTTTTACCATGGTTTGACCCATGGAGTGTCATTGCATGTATTGTTTTCCAAACCACGATGATCCACATGACCACACACACACACTCAAGTGGGTGTGGTGATGCAACCTATGTCACATAGGTGCTCCATTGCATTGCAACATGTTCTAGGCCTTTCTGGCCGTGGTTTGACACATGGCATGTCATTGCATTTGTTCTTTTCCAAACCATAATGATCCACATGACCACACGCACTCTAGTGGGCATGGTGATGCTACCTCTGTCATAGTGGTTCTCCATGGAATTCTAATGTTGCATTTGTAACACTCTCGAATCAGCCCTATGTAAGTTTTAGCCCTTTCCGCCAAACCCGCATAGAAACGATTCAAGGACGCCCACCAGGCACTTCGTGTGGGTGGAAAACGAAGTAATACCATTACACAACAGTCCTCGATGGGACCCATAGAACAGATATGTACAACGACTACTCCATGAGTCAAGAATACAAATATACTATACAAAGATTCAAATCACCTTGAAATCGATAGAGCGTCTGACTACGGACAAGATGCAAATGGGGCTAAGAGCCCTGAAAAATAACCAATGGCGTCCATAACCCTGCCAGGCCAAGCCAGAAGGGTAACCCTGCTAACGACGTCGATCTCAAACCTTCTAAAACAAAAGGGGTGCCGACAAAGGGAAAGGAAAAAGAGGAGCGTCAGTACTAAGGCTAGTACATGGCGAGGCTAGAATTCGGCGGCTCTTGCCTACATAGGTATGGTGGGCTAAAGCGACAGCGCGGGGGTACTAAACAACCTATAGAGACTCGATACAACTAGCGGTTATCAGAGAGGGATAAGAAAGACCTATTCGGATGCAACCTGAGGCTAACACCAAACAAACCCATCCTGGTATTCCCCCTTGAGACCAAACGAGGAAGTCGAACCGAGGAACTCACACAGTTGGCAGTTTTATTCATTCCGTTATAGTTGTGGCACTTACTAATCAGATAAAGATAGCATGAGTCATCCTGAAGCATTAGTAGTGGGGATTTTAATTAATCATTCCGTGGTAGTTGGAACATTTACTAGTCAGATATAAATTGTCCTGAGGAATCCCAAAACACAGGAGTTGTTGGCACTTTTATCACATTCCATTGGAGTTGCAATACTTAGTAGGCATATATAACAAACAACTCCGATCCACCAGTTGTTGGCATTTTTAATATCCATTCTGTTATAGTTGAATCTGATTACTAGTCATATATTAAGTCAAGTTTATAGCACTACATTAGTTATGCTTGTCTATGATCGAGATACTGTGCTCCAAGTCGTCCATAACCGCCGACACGGCTTTCAGAAACTTTTACCCTGCAGGGGTGCACAAATAGCAACACACACTCGATCAACCTCGGAAAAACCAACTCAAAACCCAACGAGGCATTCACGACAAAGCGATCACAGGATTCAGAAATATTTCAGGGGGCCACCCCATTAAGCTACCTGCAACGAAGTTGGCCGACTCCAAGACGGACCCGAGGTTTGCGCCAATGGCTGTAAACGACTGGGAACCCGAAAGTGTGACTGGGCTTGTCGATACCGCGAAAACACTCCGCAATTCCTAAACAGTACAGGTGCTCCACACACAATCTTAAGTAAAGCAGTAACCTGGCATAAGTACAGGATAGTAATAAAACCCCAAACTAGTTTGTGGCCCCAAGAAATAGAAATGAATCATGCTCTGGCTCAGGGGGGTCCATAAGGACTCCCGGATGTGGATAGTGCGAAAAATCAAGGAACAGGTATCAAGTACTCGGGGCCCCACGGGACACAAGTGAGCGTGGAAGAACCAAATAACATCTATTGCCCACCGATGCCTCTGCATTAGTTATAGCTAGCATTTTATTAGTTGTAATTAAAGTCATGATCATCTCCACCATAAAGCATCTCCACCATTAACATCTGCCAGCATTCCAACAACTGTGGTACTTGACAACACGGGATCGCACCTGAGCAAGCAACTACGACTCGCAAGGCCAGCTATCTACCAAACACGGGTATTAGGAGGTGTCCAAGGCAATATAGAGGCTGCACGAGATATAACTGGTGTACGGAAACTAAAGCATCGCGACACGGATAGCAATAAATCAACTGGAGGAAATAAAGACTATAAATGCAAAATAGGTAGAAGGGGAAGAGATGCTCGCCTGGGAAACACTGCCGGCGATTCATAGCCGGAGAACTTGTCGGTACTCGCATCAACTCATCGGCCTAATCCACGAAGAAGCAAACACTAGAAGAAACACCGGATGCAATATTTAATACCACGGTAGAAGATCCAGCATGATTATGATATGATGCAGATGTGGTGCAATTAGGCAGTATTAAGCAGAACCGAGGTCCCGACAATTAATTAATAGGTTCGAGTTATTTAACTACCCCGCAATTTAAATGTTGTCTGAACAGGGCAAAACATGGCATCGGTTCGCTACACCAATTTAAATGGAGTCCGGAATAAGACAAAGATATCCCGCATAAACACTCCATATTTAATTATGAGGTGAATCGGCATAATACCCCCAAACCACAGACAGGTATGCATGCATGAACAATTTAATATGCGACAGTTGATAATGTCATATTATAAAAAATAGGGGCTTAGGGTCGCACATCTGGGTTCGGAAGATCTTGGGTTCCGGGGGGTTCGGGGTTCGATAGAGACCGAGTTGGGACTTGGCGGAATCGATCTTCAGAAAATGAGAGGTAGATCTTGTCGCATCCGCGGTCTTCGGGTCATGTCGACGGTCATGCCGTTCGGGATGAAGTACTTGTCGTATTCGCGTCGGCGACCTTGGCGTCCGGGTTCTCGACGAACTTGGCGTATCCGGGATGGAGAGCTTGCCATATCGGGGAGAAGATCTTGGAGGGTGCCGGCTTCAATTGTCGATGACGAACTTTGCTCGGAGCCGGGAAGAAGTACTCGGTGTCCATGTAGAAGATCTCGTCCGCGGTTCGTCGAGTGTCGCCGGGTTTGGATACGGCCTTCGGATCGTGCGGGTTCTCGACGTAGTCCACGCGGATTCAAGCATCGGTTGGCCTTATTGCCGAAGGGATCTTCGCGAACTTCTTCACCGCATAAGACACTAGAGAAAAACAAACTGCAGCGAGACAACAATGTGTCTGGCTGCATCGCACTCTAACAGGGCTAGCACACACGCATGACACAAGGGGTGCTTGTCAAAACAGAGGACAGGCGGACAGGGGATACGTGCGCGCGGCCGCAGCAAGGAGTTACGAGGCCGCGTTGGACGCCTTGCAGAGGCGAGGAGGACGGGGAGCACGAGGTGGCTGTCGGAGAGCGACGGGAGGCGCTGGGGCCGCGCAGATCGGCGAGCTCACGGGGCCAAGGGGGAGAGGACGCCGCGCGACGGGGCTAGCGCAAGGCGGAGCGGAGCAGGGCGACGGGAACACGATGCGGGGAGGGGCGAAAACGACGAGGTGAGGGCAGCGGCTGGCGCAATGAGACGGGGTGCACGGACGGCGGCGCCATGCGGAAGACGGAGAGGAGGGGCGAGGTCTCCGGCTGGGGCGGAGGCCGTTGCCGGTGAGGCCACATCCGGTGGCGGCGCGAGGAGGTCGAGGTGGATAAGGCCGGAGGAGGCAGGGCCAGAGAGGAGGGACCGATGGTGGCGGTTGGCGCTGCGAGGAGACCGGCATTGGGCGAGGAAGAGGCGGCCTGGGGCGTCATAGTCCGCAGAGTTCGACGGTGGAAGGGAGAGGGGCCCTGGCGGCGCGCGTGGCGAGGGGTCGAGGACGGCAGGGAGAGTAAAGCGGCGGCGACGGCGGAAGGTTGGAGAGAGGGAGGAGAGGAACGCGGGGACGGGCGACCACAGTGGTGCTCCATTGCATTCCAACATGTTCTAGGGCTTTCTAACCATGGTTTAACACATGGAGTTTCATTGCAGGTGATCTTTTCCAAACCACAATGATCCACATGACCACACACTCAAATAGGTGTGCTGATGCAACCTCTGACGCCCTAGTTTTCCATTGCATTCCAATTTTGAATTCCAACATGTTCTATGCCTTTCTAAGCATGGTTTGACACATGCAGTGCATTGCATGTGTTCATTTCCAAACCACATGACCACACACACTCAAGTGGGTGTGGTAATGCAAAGTGGGTGTGGTAATGCAACCTCTGTCACACTGGTGCTCCATTGCATTCCAATGTTGCATTCCAACATGTTCTAGGGATATTTGACCATGTGTTATTTTCCAAACCACAATGATCCACAATGATCCACATGACCACACACACTGATGCTCTATTGCATTCTAATTTTGCATTCCAACATGTTCTATGCCTTTCTAAGCATGGTTTGACACATGGAGTGCATTGCATGTGTTCATTTCCAAACCACATGACCACACACACTCAAGTGGGTGTGGTAATGCAAAGTGGGTGTGGTAATGCAACCTCTGTCACACTGGTGCTCCATTGCATTCCAATGTTGCATTCCAACATGTTCTAGGGATATTTGACCATGTGTTATTTTCCAAACCACAATGATCCACAATGATCCACATGACCACAGAGACTGATGCTCTATTGCATTCTAATTTTGCATTTCAACATGTTCTAGGACTTTGTGACCATGGTTTTACACATGGAGTGTCATTGCATTTGTTGTTTTCCAAACCACATTGATCCACATGACAACACACACTCAAGTGGACGTGGTGATGCAAACTCTATCACAGTGGTGCTCCATTGCATTCCAATGCTGCATTCCAACCTGTTGTAGGGATTTCTCACCATGGTTTGACACATGGAGTGCCACTGCATGTGTTCTTTTCCAAACCACAATGATCCACATGACCACACACACTCAAGTGGGTGTGGTGATGCAATATCGGTCACACTAATGCTCCATTGCATTTGAATATTGCATTCCAACATGTTCTAGGCCTTTCTAATCATGGTTTCACACATGGAGTGTCGTTGCATGTGTTCTTTTCCAAACCACAATGATCCACATGACCACACACACTCAAGTGGGTGTGGTGATGCAACCTCTGTCACACTGTTGCTCCATTGCATTCCAATGTTGCATTCCCACATGTTCTAGGGATTTTTGACCATGGTTTGGTATCAACTGATCATCTATCCTTGAATTCAAGGCCGAGAGTCACATCAAATGATCATCCATAAACATTTTTTGCACAGAAACTTGGATACCTTCGATTCACATATCATAGGTGGTAAATTTTTCCTCTTGACTCAGATTTTAAATTTGGCTAGTGTGCATGTAATAATATAAAAATGGTACTACCTCGGTGGGGGATTTTGCCTGAAAATGTTTGAAACAAAGGGGTGCGAAATGCTTCGGGGTCAGTGGGTTATTTTCCCGCTCGATTATGATTTTGAATTTGGCTGTCGGCCAAGTTTTTATTCCTAGAAAAAAGGTTGTGTAGATCGAACGCCATGTGGTCAGGAATTTAAGGTGAGAGTCACATGAACTGATGCCTCTGATTCAAACGGGGTAGGTGGTAGGTTTCGGTGGTCGACTGTGATTTTGAATTTAGATATTGTCCAAAGAATAATTAAAAAATAGGTCGTTCTCCCTCTATTTCAAGGATCCAAGTTGGGGAGAGTGATTATCTACCACGCATATGAAAATGCAGATCTCCGATACAAGAATGTTTGTTTAACATAACAACAAACAAATGTCTAAAGTAGCTCTGATTCAAGCATGTGAAAATGGTGTGCAACCAAGGTCTACTAATTATTTAGGTGTCGGCATAGACTCTTCTACAGGAAGCACCAACTAAATGGTAGTACTAATTCAAATCAAATAAAAAGCCTACTATGAAACAAATACTCCTACTACTACATACTATCAAAACACAAACACTAGCTAAAGTATATGTAGAACACATAGAACAAGATTTCATCACGCATACACTATTATATAGAGAACACCATTTCATCATATAAAACAATGTTTTATCAGACACACATAGGCTCCCAATACGAACATACAACTCTAATATTGTAGCCCCTGCCGCTGTGGCTGTAGCACAAACAAAGGTGCCGCCACAGTTCCATCAGCTACCAAAACAAACAAAAATCAGACTACAGCTCCAAATAACACAACCTGAGCAAACACATGCTTGCCCAAACAAGCCTTGCTTGTTCATCCGAGTGTTATTTACATCTCCTTGATGTTGCGGTCTGAATCAGCTGTGTTGCTGATAGGACTTCCTTTTCATTTCTTTGATTTAGCACTCTAAATCACGTTGGTTGCTGAAGGAAATGAACAAAATGATCAGCAAAATCAAAGGTGTACAAAAATGCAAGGGTTGCACATGAATTACTACACTAACCAGGTGTCATTATGTAGGGATGTAAAGTACACAAACGTTTACGAGATGTGAACTTCTTAGACTTCATGCTGCTGAGATCAAATTCGAATACTCCCTCCTTCGCCCATATAACCACCATTTCTCTATCCGCAAATGCGCAGAGTAACCTTACTGCATCTTTCCCACCATATACCCATGATTTCTCAAGGCCAAGGACATTATCCAACTCAACCTTTATATGAGGAACCCAAGCTTCCCATTTGGTTGTTGATGATCTTGCACTAGACCACGTGTTTAGAGTGAAGTCTCTTATAACCGAAAGAGTAACATCTACATTATGCCCCTTAGCAATGACAAAATTGCGCCTGGAAATATCATGTGTCTCATGGGGGCACTCAATATATCATAGTTTTGTTGTCACGTTGTCAAAGGCAATTATATATCTGGAGTTCATTGTTGGCTAGTACAAAATGTCCCCTATGAGAGTTCACGGCCTGCGATCAATCTTAGCCAGCATCTCAGCAGGTTCAATCCAGTCTTCCATTTTCCTAACTCTGATGAGTACATCTACACCAGTGCTTTGTTACCATTGGTTACTATCCAAACAACCCAGAAATTGCTACAACAGTGTGAAGACAATTGCCCATGATTTCTCAAACAGAGAATTGTGCCACTATCATACTAACGTCTCTGCCAAATTGGTGGTTCTGGTATTACTGTTTCACTTCCACTGATTAGATCCTAGGCCTTTATCATGCTAGACCCTTGTTGATAATGAAGTAGCACCCTACCATTGCGACATCCGAGTACATATGGTTTGTAGGCTTTATGTACTTCCACCAGCCTGTTCAGCTTATGGAAGATGGATTAATCAAGATTATGATTTGCTAAGAATTAAGCATCCTTGGAGCTGTTGGTGAAAACCCCAAGTAACGACATTCCTCTATTGTGTGACAGGGTTAGCCTTTTGAAATCATTACTTCACATGAAGTCCAACCAACATTTTTGGGTGACTGATGCCCTCAGTATGCAGGATGGGTGGCGAGGATGCTTGACAAGAATCTGACCAAATACATCGCCTGCCAAGTCGTTGATCGTTGCATATGTTTTCCACCAAAGCTGGTAGGATGATGCAAATAGCACAAGTGCATCATCAGAATTAAGTATACAACACAATGCACAACCCTAAAAAAATTAAGTAAACACCACAATGCATCATACAATTTGACAGGAAAATTTATCATCGAAATTTCCTAATCTGCACACATCTGGAAAACTACCTAAAAAGCAGAGTCTATCAACAAAATAACCTAAACAACACAAGGAATCAACCAGAGTAGTACAAAAGCACCACAAAATGCTTCAGCATGTCGGAACTAGGCAAAGGGAATGAAGAATTTTTTCAGGTCATCGAGGTGGACAAAAAGGCCCCTATGTGAATTTTCTAGTTTTATCATAAAGAAGGGGAGAAAAAACGGACGCATCTCAGTGACTTGGTGAACCCAAGTCTCACGTGACTTTCCCCAAGATCCACCTTCCATCTTAGATCCACCGTATGACAGTAGCTCAGATTTTGAACTAAAAAGTAAAACTATTCGAAAAAATTGACAAAAAATCAGTAAATCATCGGTGCATTGGTTTGAATCCTATGAAAGTTTCATCCCATTCAGATCACTAGTTTGTGATTAAATAGCTTTTTATGTTCCCAGTAGTACTAAATTAAACTAATATCCACTGCGTCCAGAAAAAACCCTAGGCAGAATACACAAAAGCGGGAGGAAGTCAGGGAGAAAAAATCCATCGCAGAACATACAATGGGGTCGACGAATTCTAAGCAGATGGAGAAGGCGCCACCGACGAATGATGAGCCACAGCCATTGACGCTGAAGAAGCACGACCATGAGCTGACGCATTCCTAGCATCCCATGCATCCGTCGCTTTGGCAGAGGCAGCCAACATAGCCGAATTTATTCAAGCAGCAGCCGACGAGGATTTCCACTAGGCCTCCACCGATTTCTAAGAATGACTAAACACTACCCAAGACTCCGATGTGGTACAAGCATCAGCCTCCGCATCCGCTTCACATGTATCAGCTAGTGCTGCTTCAGCATCCACCTCTGCTTTACAAGCATCCACCGACACAGCAAATGCATCCGCCAACGTTGTTTCCATTTCCTGGAAACGCCACCAGCTTATTTAGCTTGCAATGGCCAAAAATAAATGCATTCTATCCTTCAGAAAGCCCGTAATGGCTGGAGGTTGGGTACATACATACCAGCGAATAGCGGTGCGGTGGTGTTCAATGGTGGAGCGGCAGGGACGGTCTGATCGATGGAGGGCAGCCAGGCGGAGAAGATGACGATGGGGTCAAGGGGCACACGACTGAGCTTCCTCGAACTCAAAACTAACTTTCGCCCCACTATTTTTTTTGCGAACCCCGATTTTTTGAGGGGAAACCCCCGGTGTATTAATAGTAGAAACCACACGACTGATACAGGTGTGTGCACTTGTGTTGCTCAGTTTCCCGCCTACAGACATCAAGTTTGTGCAATTATTCGTGTGATGCAACGAATTGCTAGGTAAAATATTCTAGCTGGTAGAAGCCTACCCTTTCTATGACATCAAGATCTAGAGACCAAACATCGACCTGAAATTCCACAATCTACAACTACAAGTTTTGGTTTACTACCAGAGATGTCGTGGTATTGCCGACGAGTACGCCATGGAGGGGTCCTCACTATGCGTGTTTAGAGACATGGGGTAAGGCAGAGAGTTGGCGGGTACAAGGTAACACATCTTACCCAGGTTCAAGTCTCGCAATGGTGGCGGAACTCTACTCGTGCTAGAAATCACTATAATGGCAATACGCCGAGTTATAGAGATAGGTTCGCTATGCGAGGTGTTGCATGTTATGCGTAGCAATCTAAGAGGTTGTCTGCCCTAAAGGCTCCCACATGCTGGCTTATAAAGGCGCCAAGACCTAGGGTTTATAGGGAAAGGTCCTTGTCAGACAAGGTAAAGAGTCCTATAGTAATACGAACTAGTCTTCTATGTCTTGTACTCCAAGGCTCCGAGTATGTCAGTGACTCCTACATAGCCTTCCTTTATCTGGCATGGGCCTCCCATCTAGATCCGTCTAACTGGGCCGCCCAGCAGGCCATATGCCTTGCTACCAACTATCGGCCACCCGGGTTAGGCGGATTGGTGACATGCTATGAGGATACCCTTATAGCATATCCTCAATAGTAGCCGTCTTTCCCATTGATCTTCAAATATCCCGTCTAAACGATGCCGACAATTCGTCAAGCAATATCTCAAAGGTATCCTAAAGAACCCTACAATCCTCTCCGGCTTCACAATGTAGCTAGAGATTCCTCGAGTCTTCATTTCTAGAGTCGGACAGTCTCCGTCTTCAATGGAATCTTCGTATGTGACCTTCACTACAACTGTCAGGAGGATGACATAGGGTGCAGCCTACGTTACCTCGAAACTCACAGAAACAGAGAATAAATCATCAGCTATTTTCATGCACGTGAAATCCAAAACGCCGGAGCGGCAAAAGATGAAGGACGTGGAGAAATTACCGCGCATGTTCACTTCCACATCGGCAACTTTCCATCCGTTAGATCCCTTTGCATGAATCTTGACGCGGGGTTTATATATTTTCACCGCGGTCAATTTATTTCTCTTTTACCTGCATTTGCCTTCTAGTCTTCGTCTTCCTCTAGCCGCGAGACCATTAGAGCTCTTCTGTGAAAACCCTAGCCAGAGCCCTTCTTTCCTCCACCTTCTCCCCGTCGTATTGGCCCCCAGCAGCTCCATCCCTTCAACGGCGGCGACCCCCCGAGGCTACCTCTAAGCCATCTCAGGGAGTGATCGTCCCACCGGAGGGGGTGGTCTTCCCTGTCAACGCTGTGGTGGAAACCACCGATGACGACCAAGAACGAATGGCGCCCGAAGTCGCTGAAGAAGAAAACGACTCCCATAAGGGTGTGTGGAGAGGCTCTAATCTCTCTGCCGAAGATTTGTAGGAGCTGGTCACCTAGGGATATCTCCCCGCGGCGAAGGAGTTGGTCTGGTGGGCGGTGCCAGCCGGCGAGGTGGTCCCTTTGCCCCAAGCCGGGGAGAAGGTGTACCTCAAGTCTCAGCTGGTACATGGCGTAAGCCTGCCAGTCTCCGGCTTCTTCTTGGATGTCCTCCAGCACTTCCGGATACTCCCCCACAATCTCTCTCCCAATAGCATTTTAGTCCTTAGCAACTTCTTAGCTTTGTGCAAAGGATTCCTAGACATAAAACCTACGTTAGATCTGTTTGTGTACTTCTTTACCGTCAAGAGAGAGTTCGTAGAATCCAAGGACAAATTGCGGATCTGCGGAACCATTAGCTTCAAGATCCAGCCTAGCCGGCTCTTCCCCGACATCGTTGGGCATGAGTCCTGCAAGAACTGGAAGCGCACGTATTTCTACAGGCCAGATATCCCTCTGTCTGACTACCTTGAGACTTATCCCGACTTCGTCGATGGAGCTACCACCGAAGTGCCCGCATGGAGGACCCTAGCCTCCCTTCCCTCTGACCACGAAGAAAATCGAGCCATGAAAAACAATGTCTGTATTAAATGTATCTATGCAATGTGTATGCGGAAAAAACTTATGTTTTGCTAAGGCGGAAAATCTTGTACTCAAGTTTTCCTGCTACTTATCTGTTTCCAGCATGTGTATATTTTTTAAACAAGTGTTGGCTTATACATTATTCTGGTTCGTATGCTTGACCTTTTGTGAGACGGAAGACTCGCAGCTCAGAACTATCCCCTTAGGTGATGATGCTTAATAACACCATCCAAAACCTAAGAACAAAATCGTCGGCTTTGATTGCCGAAAAGTCACTACTCCAGAATCCACATAAAAACTTCAGAAAACATGTAGACCAGAAAACTTAAGCTAATGCCCGTAGGCAGAATTTTCACAAGTGCAAATGCAAACTTGTGCATAAAGGGTTTATATGATCCAAAAATTAACAACTAAAGGAGGTAAAAGACTCAAATAATATGAGTAAACCAAATGCTTTATTTCATTGATCATATAAGAAACTTATTACATAATATAAATGTGCTAAGTGTAAAAGGGACGTAGCTGTGCTATGTTCCATGGCCGATCTGTCTCTGGGTAATCATCACCGGAGTCACGTTGCTTGCGCTTGTGATTTTTTGGCCTATCTTTCAACTCGCGGATATCAACGAGGTAATAGGAACCATTGAGCAATGCTTTGCTTATGATGAACGGTCCTTCCCAAGGTGGGGATAATTTCTCCTGTTGGAGTCTAAGCACCAGATCCCCTTCTTTAAACGAGCGAGATTTACACGGCGATTATTGTAGCCACATAGCTTCTGCTGGTAGATGGCGGATCTCTGGCATGCCAACACGTGCTCTTGTTCAAGTAGGTCCACATATAGGCATCTGGATTCTTCAGCGTCATCCTCCTTGTAGGCGGAAACTCTTGGTGCATCATGGAGGATGTTGGATGGGAGGATTGCTTCTACTCCATAAACCATGAAGAAACGAGTCAAGTCGGTAGATATCTTGGGAGTTGTTCGTAAACTCCACAAGAAATATGGTAACTCCTCCGCCCAGGCTCCAACTGCTCTATGTAGCGGTGCCTCTAAGCGTGGCTTGATTCCGTGCAAAATTAATCCATTGGCCCTTTCAACTTGCCCATTTGACTGTGGGTGTGCCATAGATGCTAGGTCAAGGCGGATGCCTTTTTCATGACAGTACTCCTCAACTTCACCGAGAGATAAATTTCTACCATTGTCGGTGATGATGCTATGTGGGAGACCAAATCTCACCACTAGATCCCGGACAAATTTTTTCCCCATCAAGCTTTCTAATGGGTTTAGCTTCAATCCATTTTGTGAACTTATCCACTGCTACTAGCAAGTGTGTGAATCCACAGGGTGCTGTCTGCACAGGTCCCACCATGTCCAGCCCCCGGACTGCAAACGGACAAGTTATTAGTATTGTTCGCAATTCTTCAGCTTGAACACTTGGTTATCTTCCATAGAACTGACACCCAAGGCATGTTTGTACCAACTTGTCGGCGTCCACCTTGGCAGTTAGCTAGTAGAATCCTTGTCGGAAGGCTTTACCCACCAACGATCGGGGACCAACATGATGTTCGTAATCTCCGAGATGTATTTCTCTAAGGATTTTAATACCTTGTTGCTGGGAGACGCATCGAAGGAAAGCTCATGTGGTACTTTTGTATAGCTGGCCGTCAATGATGATGTAGCCTTTTGCTCTACGTACTATTTGCTGGCTTTCGACTTTGTCGGCAAGCAAAGTTCTATCTTGTAGATAGTTCATGGACGGCTTCGTCCAAGCCGGAGAGGTCACTTTTACTATGTTAACAAATTAATCCACTCTATCCGGGTTGTCGAGGTCCACTCCCTTCAGGGATGCGGTTCGTAAATGTTCTAGGAAAATGCCTGGCGGAATTGGTCGACAAGCTGATCCAAGCTTTGACAGCAGATCTGTCACCTCATTCTCCTCCCTTTTCACATACGTGACTTCGTATCCATCGAAGCACTTGGCTATTTTGTCTACTTCGTCTCGATATGCCGCCATCATAGGGATCCGCGCATTCCAGGTGCCAGCTACCTGCTGGGCAACCAAGTCGGAATCTCCATAGCAAACTATGCGCTTGATGCCAATATCCTTGGCTACACAAAGTCCGTGAATGAGGGCCTCGTACTCCGCCATGTTGTTGGTAGCATTGAAGTGGATCTGCAGGATGTATTGCAACTTCTCTCCTATTGGTGATTGTAATAATACACCAACCCCAAGCCATTGAGTAGCTTTGATCCGTCAAAGTGCATGGCCCAATATTCTAGCTCTAGTACAGGAGTGTGTTCTGGCAGTTCTATCCAATTTGCAAGAAAATCCGCCAATGCTTGTGATTTGATAGCGTCGCGTCTCTTGTAGGTGATTTCAAAGGCGGCAAGTTCAATGCCCCACTTTGCCACTCTTCATGTGGCGTCGTTATTGTTGATGATGTCGGACAGTGGAGCTTTATTCACTACTGTGATAGGGTGCTCCTGGAAATAATGCCTTAGCTTACATGAAGCAAGGAAAACTCCATAAGCTATCTTTTGGTAGTGCAGCTAACGCTGCTTGGTTTTCGTCAAGACCTTGCTAACATAGTAAACGGGTCGCTGAACTCCATATTCGTATGTTGGTTCCTTGCGCTCCACCACGATGACGATGATGATTACTCGGTTGGTTGCCACCATGTAAACTAACATAGGCTCCCTTGACACCGGCGATGCAAGTATATGTGGGGAGGAGTGTATTCTCTTCAACTCCTGGAGTGTTGGGTCAGCCTCGTCCGTCCATGTGAATTTGTCCTCCTTCTTGAGCAACTTGTAGAGCGGCATAGCCTTCTCCCCAAGTCGTCTGATGAACCGGCTTACTGCTGCAATGAAGCATGTGAGTCTTTGTATGTCCTTCAAGCATGTTGGGCATTTGATGTCGAGGATGGCCTTGATTTTCCCCGGGTTCACCTCGATTCCGTGATGCGAAACAATGAAGCCCAATAGTTTTCTGGATGGTACCCCGAAGATGCACTTCTTGGGGTTGAGTATCATGTTGTATTTCCGGAGGTTATCGAAGGTTTCCTGCAAGTCAGCGATAAGATCATTTGATTTCTTTGACATTACCGCGATGTCATCCATGTAAGCGTGTATGTTGCGACCTATTTGGTCATGTAGGCAATGTTGGATTATCCGATGGTAAGTAGCACCAGTGTTTTTTCAACCCAAAGGGCATCGTGATGTAGCAGTACGTGTCGTAGGGTGTGGTGAATGAAGTGGCCAGTTGGTCCAACTTTCGCATCCAGATCTGGTGGTATCCTGAGTAGGCATCGAGAAAACACAGAAGTTCCGATCCAGCCGTCGAGTCAACGACTTGGTCAATGCGAGGCAAAGCAAACAGATCCTTCAGACACGCTTTGTTCAAGCCGGTGTAATCAACGCACGTTCTTAATTCATTGGTTCCCTTTTTGGGGACAAGTACAGGATTTACCACCCATCGGATGTGAATAACTTCTGGGATAAAGCAAGCCTTAAGTAACCTAGCTATTTCTTTGCCTATAACCCTTCGTCTTCCATCATCAAAGCGTCGTAGAGGTTGCTTCACCGGTTTGGCATTAGGATCAATATTCAAGCTATGCTCAGCAAGTTCCCTAGGTACACATTTCATGTCAGCAGGTTGCCAGGCAAATATGTCCTTGTTCTCACGGAGGAACTTGACGAGTGCGCTTTCCTATTTGGGATTCTGGTCCGTGCCAATGGCGGTGGTCTTCCAGGAATCTCCTTCGACAAGCTCCACCTGCTTAGTCTTGATGGCGGCCTTGAAGGCAGGTTCGTTAGCAGTGATCTGCTTCTTTGAAGCCGGCATCTCTGAGGCATCGACCTGGATCTAGATCTCCTTGAACTCCTCACCATAGAGGACTGCTTCGGTGAAGGCGGCCTCACTGAGCTTGCACTCCCATGCCTTGGTGAAGCTTCTGTCAACGGTGATGACGCCATTTGGTCCGAGAATCTTCAGCTTGTTGTAGACAAATCATGGCTTGGTGATGTCTACGCACTTCTATTCTTGTAGACAGTTGTTGGGCCTCCAAGTGCAGAGGTTTGTAGAACAGCAGCAAGTTTTCCCTTAAGTGGATCACCCAAGGTTTATCGAACTCAGGGAGGAAGTGGTGAAAGGTATTCCCTCTCAAGCAACCCTGCAATCAAGATACAAGAAGTCTCTTGTGTCCCCAACACACCCAATACACTTGTCAGATGTATAGCTGCACTAGTTCGGTGAAGAGATAGTGAAATACAAGTGGTATGGATAATTATAAGTGGTAACGGTGCTAGAAAATAGCTTGACGGGGAGGAAGATACTAAAGGCAATATGAAATAAAGATGGAAGCAAGCAAACATGTAACATATCTAATTGCAAACGATGTATCGATGCTTAGAAACAAGGCCTAGGGATCATACTTTCACTAGTGAACACTCTCATATAAATATATTATCTTCATGATACTACTCTTAACTACTCTCCGGTTAGACACTCTAATCGATGGTAGGGCTATAACAACAAACCTCAAAGTCCGCCTTTCCCATCTAGATAACCCCACACTATCACCTTGAGCACTTGATGGTTCCAACAAACACCTAGAAACATCCAACTCCAAATATAACTCATAACAAGTAATTGTAATCTCAAGCCTAAGTGCCACCATGGTGTGCACGCTATCACTTTCACACACATGGGGAGAGCAGAGATCTATTAAAGCACTTGAGTAGCAAAGTAGATCTACTTGATTACAAAGCTCATGATCACAATATGATCATGCATAGAGAGAGACATGAACACATAGCTACAGGTAGAACCCTTAGCCTCGAGATAGAAGTACTCCCTCCTCATCATGGGAATCAGCAACGGCCAGGGGGCCCACACCACCTGGTGGCGCGGCCAGGGCTAGCCCACGCCACCACATGGTGTGGCTGCCCTATAGCCCCTCTCTGTCTCGTCTTCTGGCTCCGTGAGTCTTCCGGTAAAATATCGACTTTGGCTTTTGTCAGGTCCAATTCCGAGAATATTCATTTTCTGACTTTCTGGAACCAAAAACAGTAGAAAACAGGCAACTGGCACTGTGGCTCTTGTTAATAGGTTAGTCCAAGAAATCATATGAAAAGTACTCCAAAGTGTGGACAAAACATAAGAAAGTAGATAAAACCAAGCATGGAACATCAAAAATTATGGATATGTTAGCAACGTATCAACATCCCCAAGCTTAACTCCTGCTCGTCCTCGAGTAGGTAAGTGATAAAAAGAAAGAATAATTTTTTAGGTGACATGCACCATCGTAAACTTGATCAAAGTATTTGTAAAACATGGATAGCTGGGATCATAGTACTTCAACATAGCATGAAAGATAAAGTTCTAGCAATAAGACATAACAACTATGTTGTAACATGAAAGGATACAGACAAAAGATTCATGAATAACAATGCTTTGGAATACGTTTGTTTGTTTCACATAAAGAAAACATAGCATAGTGGCATTCAGCTTGTCCCTCATAGAGTAGCAAACATAAATGCATAGGACACCTTCAAAGTTCATAAGAGTGACTAGATACAAATAGTTTAAAACAAGAAATATCAAAGTTATGCATCAATCAACAAGTCTTGGGACAATGCACATAGAACTAAGAATGGCCACTATGCTCTCAAAGTAGGTGCATAAAGGTAGAAGATGGAGACTCAACATAAAATTAAAAGAAAGGCCCTCATAGAAGGAAGTAGAGATTCAAGTTTCATAAAGAGCTTCCAAAAATAATGGTACTTGTTAGCTTTCAGCTCTCATTGCCCCTATCATAAGCATCTTGAAGGTGATTAAGGTTAAAGTGACACAACTAAGAGGATATGCTTGACAAGTTATAAGCTAAAATCTCATGCCCCTTACTTACGAAGACCGGACCTCATGCTACTCAACTTTAGTCACAAGTAAGGTCTTGTCATTGTAAGTACATATGTATTATAGATAACCGCCAACAGGGTACCCCGTGCACATGATACAGGAGCTATCCCATAATCAAAATGACAAGGCAGGCAGACAATGAGCATCTCAGCGATCTTTTTATTTGCTATTTGCATAGGTTTTATTGAGGATGCTTCAGAGAGTGCTCATTATGGTTATGCTGCAAGTTTCCACCATGATTAGGCATGGCTTAGGCTAGCGGCCCATGCACTTCTCTAACACACATACAAACTCCATGATCTTACAAGTTCCACTCTTATATCACACCGCCGGGATCCATAAGCAAAAGAACATGATATCAACGGGGTACAATGTGCAAGTGCAATGTTGAAAGCGTTCCACATGATACATGGTTCGGCTAATTTCAAATTATGAAGCGCAAGCATATACGCAACAAAGATGGACACAATGGTTCAAGTTTATTAAGTGCAAGAAAGTAAAGTGTGCCATCAAGTTTGTGAGAGCTTTAATCACTAGTTTTCTCATAACAAGTTTAATTTGGAAGGTAAACAAAAGCAAGAATATACTTGGAATAGCATATGCTAGTAGGTACGTATGGTGGACTCTTTCGAATAACTTGATTTAAGGAGTTGGATGCATGAGTGGAACTCATACTTGGTTGTGGAGGCTAGCAAAAGACTGGGAGCGACAAACTAAGAGAGCAATAAAGGCCATAATCATGCAGAGCAACAAAACATCATTGATCAAAGCATTAAGTGATACTACAAGTTGAAAACTAAAGGATCATAAAGGCTATGGTGACTTGGGATAGTCATAACATGGTGTGAGCATGCGCCAAGTCAACTCAAATAAAGCATCAAAGGAGAATACCACAATACTATGATTTAATATGCTAAAACAACGCACGATTCTTCAAAGGCACATTAAGCAATCTCAATTGTTTATAAAAAGTCATGCTACAGCAAATAATACTAAGCATAAAGCCAAAAAAATATCGAGCATGGCATGACAAAGCATAGGCCACAGTCAAAAACAAGCTCTCTTTACCACTTAAGCATGAACTTTTCCTACTCTTTTCCAATCCAAACCAAACTATTTGAAAACCAATGCATGAAGGAGGGGGTCCAACCAATTAATTCAGCAAACTAAGAAAATCAAGCAAATTAAAAACCAAAACGAAAACAAAAAAGAAGACGCTCCAAGAACAACACTACTGTGCATGAAACAATAAAAATGAAGCGTTTGGAAGAAACCTGGGATTTTATTTGATGAAGAGGAGGATGCCTTGGGCATCCCCAAGCTTTGACGTTTGTACTTCTTGGATATTTCTTAGGGTGATATGCGTGCCATCCCCAAGCTTGAGATTTAGTTCATCCTTCATCTCATTACTCATTCCTTCCATACACCTGAAATTTTTCCTTCATACAAAACTTCACACAATCTTTATTAGCAACATTAGTGCACTCAAGATAATAAGTCTTAGGCTAAGTTATAACACCAATAAACCTTCCATTAAAACACTAGCTACTGTAGCACTTCCCTAAAAAAGCTCAATTCCCCAAAGGAACTCAAAAAGGAACCAACAAGAAGCAAATGCGAATAATGGCAGAAATCTGTCAAAACAGACCAGCAGGTAAAGACTAATTTTTTCGAAGACCTTCTGTTGCTCAAATACAAAAGTGTTGAACGAAAAAGTTAGATAACAACCTGGGGAACAAGCACAAAAATTCAAGCCTCAAAAGGACGTACATAAATTTTACACGAATTTTTACGGTGAAACACAAAAATCTGTTTCGGGACAGCAACTTTCTCAATCATTACTTCTCTCTTATTAGAGGTTACTTTTGGCACAAAAAGCAAATAAAAAGGATAAGGAGCAGTTATTACAGAAGTAATAACTTCCAAGACTCATCTAAAACTTTTGGGTTATCTCCCAATAAGTACTTTTCTTTAACGCCTTTAAGTTAGGCATGATAGTTTGACAAGATGCTCACATTGGAAATATAAATTGAAGTAAAAGAGAGCATCAAGAACCAAATTCAAAACACATTTAAGTCTAACCCACTTCCTATGCATAGGAATCTTGTAAAGAAACACGTCATTAAAGGACAAAGCAACAAGCATAGGAAAACAATACAAGTGCAACTTCAAGACTTTCAACATAAAGAGGGGAAACTTAATTTTGTTGAGATGCATAAAACCATGTTTCCCTCTCTCATAATAACTTTCAGTAGCCACATGAATAAAATTAACAATATAACTATCACATAAAACATTCTTATCATGAGCCACATGTATAAAAGAATTAATACTCTCCACATAAACATAGTCATTTGTATTAATTGTAGTGGGAGTAAATTCAACAAAATAGCTATCATTATTATTCTCATCACCATAATCATCAAATATAGGAGGCATATTATAATCATAATTAATTTTCTCCTCAATAGTAGGTGGACTGAAAATATCATATTCATCATTGTAATCGTCATATATTGAGGTATAGTATCATCATAAGCAATAGAATAGCTATCTTCCAAAGCCGGGGAACTAAAAAGATCATTTTCATAAAAACTAGCTTCCCCAAGCTTAGACTTTTCCATAGCATTAGCAATAATGGTGTCCAAAGAATTCATACTAACAACATTTCTATTAGCATGGAAATAATGTTCCATAGGTTTTTTAATTTTCTCTTCAAACACTTCATGTCCTAACTCAAGATAAATACTATAAAGCTCTCTAATGTTGTTGTTGTTTTCCATTAAGCCTAACTAACGAAAACAAAAAACAAAAAGAAAAAATTGCAGAATCTAAAGGAAATAACTTCGAGCACTCACACCGGAGGATGTGAGTACCTTTTGCCTTACCTCCCCGGCAACGGCGCCAGAAAATAACTTGATGTCTACGCACTTCTATTCTTGTAGACAATTGTTGGGCCTCCAAGTAAAGAGGCTTGTAGAACAGTAGCAAGTTTTCCCTTAAGTGGATCACCCAAGGTTTATCGAACTCAGCGAGGAAGTGGTCAAAGGTATTCCCTCTCTAGCAACCCTGCAATCAAGATACAAGAAGTCTCTTGTGTTCCAACACAACCAATACACTTGTCAGGTGTATAGGTGCACTAGTTCGGCGAAGAGATAGTGAAATACAAGTGGTATGGATAATTATAAGTGGTAACGGTGATAGAAAATAGCTTGCTGGCATGTGGTTGACGTGGGAAAAGACTAAAGGCAAACTGAAATAAAGATGGAAGCAAGCAAACATGTAACAGATCTAATTGCAGATGATGTATCAATGCTTAGAAACAAGGCCTAGGGATCATACTTTCACTAGTGAACACTTTCATATAAATATATTATCTTCATGATACTACTCTTAACTACTCTCCGGTTGGACACTCTAATCGATGGCAGGGCTATAACAACACACCTCCAAGTTCGCCTTTCCCACCTAGATAACCCCACACTGTCACCTTGAACACTAGATGGTTCCAACAAACACCACAATTTCATAGAAACATCCAACTCCAAATATAACTCATAACAAGTATTTGTAATCTCTAGCCTAAGTGCCACCATGGTGTGCATGCTATGACTTTCACACACATGGGGAGAGCAGAGATCTATTAAAGCACATGAGTAGAAAAGTAGATCTACTTGATTACAAATCTCATGATCACAATATGATCATGCATAGAGAGGGAGATGAACACATAGCTACCGGTAGAACCCTTAGCCTCGAGAGAGAACTACTCGCTCCTCATCATGGGAATCAGCAACGGCGATGGAGATGGTGGTGGAGATCGATGGAGATAGCTCCGGGGGCACTTCCCCGTCCTGGCAGGGTGCCGAAACAGAGACTTTCTATCCCGCGAATCTCCCCTTCGGTAGTGGCAACGCTGCGGAACTTTTCGTGGATTTCTAATTGACGATTTAGGGTTTTTGCATCTGGAGGCATCTTATAGGCGAAGAGGCAAGGTCGGTGGGCGGCTAGGGGGCCCACACCATCTAGTGGCGCGGCCAGGGCTAGCCCATGCCACCACATGGTACGGCCGCCTTGTGGCCGCTATCCGTCTCGTCTTCTAGCTCCATGAGTCTGCCGGTTAAATATCGACTTTGGCCTTTGTCCGGTCCAATTCTGAGGATATTCTTTTCTGACTTTCTGGAACCAAAAACAGCAGAAAACAGGCAACTGGCATTGTGGCTCTTGTTAATAGGTTATTCCAAGAAATCATATGAAAAGTACTCCAAAGTGTGGACAAAACATAAGAAAGTAGATAAAACCAAGCATGGAACATCAAAAATTATGGATACGTTAGCAACGTATCACTTGGCGAGGAAAGAGTGGAAGATGTCGCGTCCAACGATGACATGGTACACGCTCTTGAGAGGCACCACTTCAAAGGTCATGCGTTCTTGGCGGTAATTATTAACATGGCCAAAAGCGACCGGAAGGGTGATGCAGCCTAGGGAATTTGCTTGTCCGCTAGGGGCGACCCCATGGAACACAGTGTTGCTCTTCCTTAGCTGGATCTCTGTCAAGTTCATCTTCTGCAGTGTATCCAGGTACATGATGTTGATGTTGCTTCCACTATCCACGAGGCACTTGGTGAACTCTGTGTCGTCAATCAAAGGGTTGATGACCATGGCATACTAGTTCTCCGTTGGGATAAGCTCTAGGTGAACCTTCCTATCCCAAGTAATTGGAACTTCCGACCACCTGACATACTGGGAACCGGAGGGAGGGTAGCCATCAGTATCCTCAGAGAGGTTTTTTGGGCCCAGATGGTGGGTGTGCCAAGGAAAGTATAGTAACATGGAGCCTTCTTTTCGAAGGGATTTTTACCTTTATCCTCTCCCTTGTCGGAAGATTTGGAGTCCACGTCTTCATCCATATCACTTGGTTCCTCGGGCTCTTCCTCCTTCTTCTTCCCCTTGACTTTTGTGCGGGGTCTGTTCTTCCGACTTCGCTTGTAGCCGGACTCAGGGTCTTCCTTGAGATCGTTGACCAATTTTCATTGGCGGTTGGTGTGGGTGGCCTTGCCGTTTGTGTAAAGGTGGACGAAACATGGCATATCTCGGTACTCTTTGTACGTTTGGGGAACGCGGAGCGCTAAGGGTGTAGTATCACTCCTCTGCTAGCCATTGCTAGCCCCCCGACCACGTCCACGCTGTCCGCCTCTGCCTCTGCCAGTGAACGTTGCGGCGACCATGTCGGCTACTTGCTTTGGGCGGATTCTTCCGCTTGTTATTGTTGTTCTTTCTAGCCTGGATAAGGATTGTTATTGCCGACAACAATCCACACACATCATCGTCAGCAGCGGTGAACTCACTGGCCATGGCGATCATTGCGTTGAGGTTGAGCTCATTATTGTCTTGCTTGCACTTCAACGTATGCCGGAGCAAAGTTCCCTTTTCTAGACCATCGATGAAGGCGGCCATAGCGGTCTGTTCATGCACCCCTACGCAGGAATTTTTCATATCCAGCCAGCGAGAGAGGTAGGCACGAGAGGTTTCATCCATTTCTTGCACACACCGCTACAGGTCTCCGATAGTGCAGGGACGTTTGTATGCACCCTCAAAATTCTTGGTGAACGCTTCATGCATGTCCAACCAATTGCATATTGATTTCTCCGGCAAGTCGTCAATCCATTGTCGGGCGGTGCCGGTCAGCATGAGCGGGAGGTACTTGATGGCGACATTAGGGTTTCCCCCTGCGATGTGAATCGCTTCACTATAGTCCTACAACCATGTTGCTGGCTTGGCAGTGCCGTTGTATGTTTGATGATCTTGTCTATCCGGAGGCCCTTGGGGTAAGTTGTGGCCCGTATCACTGGTCCAAAACAACGTGGCCCAAGGTATGGGAGCTCCCAAGTTTCTTGGATCTTGTCCAGCTGGCTACGTGCATCATATGGCTCTGGTTGCTTCCCTTTTCCGTCATGGGGAGGGGAATTGTGGCGCGATCTATGAGATCCACCATGTCCTCCGCCATGATGGCTGCTGGGTGGCGACGGTGGCGGTGGAGGAGGTGGGTTATCTCTCTTGCTGTGCCCCTCCTGTGATTCCTCACGCCTGTCGCGGTTACTTGTCGGACGTGGCGGCTCCTTGTCGGACCTGCTCCTATGTCCTTCAATGCCGCTGCGCTCTCCACCATGTCGGGGCTGCTCACCCTGGTCATGTATAACAATGTCGGCCTAGGGTCGCCTTGGCGGTGGCACGCTTGTGCGGTGGCACGACTCTGGTTCCTCGTGACGCCGAGATGGTGGTGGAGGTGGTGACCGGCGGGGACGACCCTTTTCTCCGTGGTTAGGGGATATGGGGATGGCGTCAGCCCTGTTTCCTGCCTCCCTCCGTCTTCGCTCTGTAGATCATGTATGTGATCCCTCATCACGGAGAGATTTGGGTCTTCTGTGGCTGTTCAGGGTCGACTAGCAAAGCTCTGGTTTTGACTCAAGCCTCTGCGAGGCGGCCTTCTCCTATTGCTTGCACGCCTTGGCGACGAGGTCGTACACCTGAGCAACTGCCTCTGGTGACCTGTCCTGTTCTAGGAGTGTCTTGGCCATGGCAATGTTGAGGGCGAGAGTTGGCATGACCTGCCTCCCCTCTAAACCAATGTAAGGGGTGGCTTTTGTCGTCTTAGACCCATCATACCCCAACCTCCGTGGAACACCGGGATCTTGGACGACGTGAGCTTTAACAGCTTTAACAGTTCGAATAAGATGAATGTTGTTGCCAATTATAGTCAAAAAGACAAGTCCAATATATGTCATAATAGTACATCAAATATATAGATTCGTGGACACCACACACCAGCATAGCAAAAAAATAGTTATAGTACTTGACTTAACAAACATTCATGTAACATCCCAAAACTTTAATCAAGGTTATCAAGATCATAATCACCCAAATTAGGGTTAACAAAAACTTTTATTATTAAAATGATTTATGAATGCATGTGTATGTTGCATTAGGGTAGAATTGTTTGGAAATGCCATGTTTGATTGTTATAAATGTTGTGAAATGGTTCAAAGGTGAATCTCACATCATCTAGACCATTTACAAACCAAATCCAAAAAAAAGAAATCAAATAAGAATAAAAAGACCAAATGGTCATTTTGACCATTTTAATCCACTAGGCCACTTTAGGTGTTCCTAGAAGTCTTTTCCCAACAGAAACAATTCTAGATCTTTGCACCCCTTGCTAGACCAAGTAAAGACGTACCAAGGCCCACTTTACAAACTTATAAAAATCTTTAGCAAAGCCTTTTCGGTCGAGAATGGACAGCTCCCACCAGACCACGCCGAGCTCGTCCACGACGCCTATGAGGTGGTGCGCACCCTACCGCCTCTCCCTGTCCACCCCTCGATGACAGCCAAGCCGTGGACCACCCCCAGCGACATCGTGCCCACCGTGTCTGCGCCATGCTGAGCACGCGCCAGAGCGCCGCGCCCGACAAGTGTGCACACGCCGCGCCTCGATCACAAACCGCGCGCACCGCTTCGCCATGACCCCAGGAACCGCACGGACATGCCCGTTCACCGCCGCTTGACCTGCAGCCCCCGTGCGCCGCGTCGAACACCGCTTCTACCACGCAGAGCACGAGCCGAACCCAACCAAATGCCACAACCCCTAGCCGCGCCTTTAAGCCGTAGAGGACTACCAGGGAGCACTACGGCGACCGCCGCTCGCAGCCACGACGATAGCAGCCATTAGTCGTGTCGCCACCGCCGCCTGACCATGCCGCTCTGACCCGTCATCGAGCCTATAAAAGGAGGCCTCCCCCAGCCTCATTTCTCACACCATTCCACTCCCCTCTCGCCATTGACCACCCCACACTTCTCCCCGGAGCCAATCGAGCCGTAGTTCGCCCGAATTTCACCGGAGCTGGCCACAACAGAGCATAAGAGGCGTCGTTGATTGGAGCTGTCCCAGGAGCCGCCGCGACCACGCCTAGAACTGTCGTCGTCTCCCAGTTTGATCGCCCCCATCGCCACGTTTAGCTGGAGCCCTGGTAAGCCCCCACGTACCCCGACCGTGCCGTGCTAGGGTTTGCTCTCGCTAGAGCTGTTCACCGGAAACGATGATCCACGACCGTCGATTCTTGTTCTAATCGCACGGCTGAGAAATGCCCTGTACCGTTTCGCTGAGTAGCAGCCGCTGACATGTAGGACCGCCCTGTCAGTCGCCCTCTGCGCCGCGGAGCGCCATTGGGCCGGCCCGTTAGTTTTCCCGCGCTAGCCCACAAATTCAAATTAATGTTTTTCTATTTATGTTTAAACTAGATTCTGTCCACTTATTCAAAAATCAATTCAGAAAGATTTACTTAATCAAATGACATGATTCAAATTTTTTTAGAAATATAATTAAAATATCTATCCAAGCCCGTTGGATTTAAATCAATTGGAGTTAGCGATCACATTGAGCAAAAATAATAAGACAGAGACTTTCTACATTCAAACATTTTTCAAAAATCAACCATAATAGCTTTTGAGTTGTTTTCCAACTCTCAATAATCACATTTGATTATACCTATCTGAATATATAAAAATATCAAATATTGCACGTAGTGACTTGGGGCTAGTTCCAAAAGAATGCTATTAGGCCATTTCTAGTCACTTTAAATTGATTAAATAATAAACTTAAACTTTATAAAATGTGACCAACATTTTAAATCACATTCCCATGTATTCGAATATGTGGTGATGACATGTGTCCACATGATCCCATGTTTTCATTGGAGAATATTAAATCTTAATTAATTTCAATGAGTAGAAATAACTTTTCTCAAATAAAATAATGAAACTAGTTCTTCAAATCTTGTGATGATTGTGATGATACTAGATCATCAAATATGTGCCTTTATGTGCTAATTAGACTAGTTAAGTATTGTTTGGTGATTGTGTATCCCGTATTCATTTATAGACGATAGTACCGACCAAGTCTACGAGGAGGAGGAGTTCTACCCCGAAGAAGACGAGGAGAATTTCAATCACTGCACCAACCAAGGCAAGCCACCACTATATGCAAGTTAACCTAAGCAAGATGCCTTAAGCATGCTTTGGTTATATATTTTGATTTATACCCATCCCAAGTTTTACTTGCAAGTTTTACTTTCTTTTACTTTACCAAAGTTCTTTACTTTTACTATAGATAGCCTAAAGAGTATAAAACTTGGGATATCTAGTTATACTTAGATGTCATGCTATGGCATGAGATTGAAGATGAGCACCCCTCTTTAGTAAACACTCTTAACCTTGGTGGATAGTGCTAAGCATAAAACTTGATCACTTAGATGGGAATACTTGGTTAAAATGATTATGAAAATGTTGGAATGATGAGTCATTCTATTGAGATGTTTTGACATGTGTTGAGAAACACAAATGGTTTATGATGATGAAAATGTTGAGGCATGAGTCTTAGCCGTTTTACCAAAAAACTGATGGTTGGGTTTGGATGCGATACCATTCCAAATTTACCATACAACCACACTACCTGAATTGGGTAAGGCTTAGCCGGAAGTTTATATGCATTACTATGGGTTCCCTCGAGGGAGAGGTTTGAGCTGAGGCTACCTCTTGATGATGTCCACCTATGAAGTGCCCAGGATGGCAGATGGCCATGGCTGGGAGGCCAAGCTCATAGGGGAGGTGCCTATACTAGAGTGTGTAATTGAAAGGTTATGATTGATTATCCGCATACTAAGTATGATTGTTTCAGGGTTATCCCTGATGGATGTCTCAAATTGTGGTGAAAGGGTACCACCTCTGCAGAGTGTCAAACTATTCGAATAGCCACGTATGCGGTGGACAATTGGAGTGGCCATACTGTTCCGTCGTTAGATGTTTTCAAAATGACTTATGAAATGATTTGTGACTTGACTTGACCACAACGGGGTTGTGAACATGAAAACTAGTTTCCCACTTAAAGTGATTTTAGAACAATAACTTAGCTTTCTTTACTTCTGAACTCAGCTTAGGTTTCAAATTAGCTTTGGCAAATAAACTTAGAGTTAGCATTTCCTACTAGAACTACCTTACTTGTTAGTGATAGTTTGCAAGTACTTAAAGAGTACTCATGGATTTGTCCCTGGCTATTCCCGTGGCCAGAATATGAGGAGTACTACCAAGAAGAAGGACAGCAGGACGGCTATGACAACTAGGATCGTCCCCCATCGTCAGCATTGCCTGTGACACTGAAGATGGAGCCCACCGCTACACTTATTATTATTCCGCTGCTTGTTTATAGTAAGACTGGATCATGAGATCCTTTATTTGTGTAAGACCTTATTATGGTTTTTAATGGACGATGTACTGTTATATCCAATCTGTTATGTCTCGCAAAAATGGTAATCCTAGGATTGCAATGTATGGCATAACAGGCATCTGAGATTAAAAATCCGGGCGTTGACAAGTTGGTATCTGAGCTATCTTGACCATAGGAGACCCTAGTTAGTATGGACGTCCAAACAAAAACCTAGTTTCAAAAACAAATGAAGTGACTATTTATGAAAAACTATTCCCACTCTTATCCTTGATTCTTTCCAAAAAAATCATGTTCCTCAAAAATTCTTACATTACTACATAAAATTTGACACACTTGATCACCTCACTAACTTACCCATCCTAAGTTCTTGTAGATGGAAGTTCAGTACTGCAAGTTCTACCAGTTAGGCAATGGAGGCCAACTGATCTTCGAGAGGGATCTTGATGCACTGTCTGAGTACCTTGAGCGTCCGCATCCGGAATTCTTCGGAGCTCAACTCAATGATCACCTAGGAGGAGATCCACAATGGCTGATAGTTGCTGATCTTCGAGGCAAAATGGAAGCACCCCTTTTGGAGAAGATTCAATTCACCGTGAGAGAGAACAACTGGCTAGCTGGATTAGCCAAGGCAATGCATGTAGCTCTCGCCCGTCTTTGCGGATAGAACGTCAACCGGATCTAGGGAACTCGCTTTGCTCACTATGCAAGGCGTGATCCTATGGGAATGCCATTAGAGATGCCAAGTCACCCGGAGATGAAACGCCAAGTGGAGAACCTTGACTTCCTGTTGTACGATAGGCAGAAGGAATTGGACAATGCTCGAGCCTACGCGAACTACAACCTTGCCATTCCCGCCTAGAAGGCCCATACTTTCACCCTGCTCGTCAAGGATCATCAATCACTTCGCCATCAACGTGAGAAGAAGGATCGCACCATCGCTCGTCTTCGCAAGAAGGTGGCCGACCTCGAGAAGACCATCCAGGATAAAGAAGCTCAGCTTGCAGCAAAAGAAGAAGAGGAGGAAGGTGAAGACATACCGGGAGATCTTCACTCGTACCTCAGTGATGACGAGGACTACATGGAGGATGATGCCATGGACTTCTACACCGATGATGATGACTCCGACTTCATTGATGATGAGTAGATGCACTTGATCACTACCGTAGGAATGAGTTGTATCGGTCCCTCTATATCTTAGCTTATAGAATGGTTCTTAAAACCATCTGTTTCCCTTTTTATGTTATGGTGTGTGTGTTTGTATTGTGTTCTTTGAGTGAATGAATGAAAAGTTGTTAGTTTGCAAAACCTGAGTCAAACTCAAAGTTTTAGCTTTGAAAACAAAATCATGAACCTTAGAACTTACCCCTGTATCTATCTCAATCTCCAGATGACTCGTGGAAACCCCGGAGGAAGCAGCTCATCGCAGGACCTGATGCTGCAGATTCTGCAAATGCTAGTTTCTGACCGTGAAGCTAGTAGAGTAGAACGCCAAGACAACCTAGCCACCATGCAACATATCGCTCAGATGGCCCACAACAATCAAGGCCATGGAAATCAGGATCATCATGGATCCAAACTAAAAAACTTTCAGAATACCAATCCCCCTATCTTTAGCAAGTCTGAACACCCGATAGATGCGGATGACTGGTTGTAGACCATGGAGAATAACCTAGAAGTCGTAGGAGTTGATGCCAACGATCAAGTACTGTTTGCCACCCACTATCTGGCAGGAGATGCAATAGCCTGGTGAAATAGCACCCGTACTATGAACCACTGTCAAGTGATGACGTGGGAAGCTTTCAAGACCAAGTTTAGCCGCATCCGTGTGCCGCAAGGTTTAGTCACTAGAATGAGAGACGAGTTCCGAGAACTGAAGCAAGGCAAGATGACTGTAGTTGAGTACTGTGACAGATTTCTGTCCCTTGCTAGATATGCACCTAATGAGATCAACACTAAAGCCAAGAAGAAGGAGAGATTCCTGAATGGACTGCATGATGTGATGCAAACGGTGTTAATCAACATCCATTTTGAAGATCTCGAAGCGCTAGTCAACTCTACCATCCAGATGGAAGGGAAGATCAACCAAGACAATGACAACCGCAAGCGCAGAATGATGCACCAGAGTGGATCCAATCACCCTCAGAAGTATTGCCCCAACCCGTCTGCAGGATATGCCCCAAGGAACAATAGACCCCCAATGTCTCGTCTAAGCTACCCCAACCATAGCGGAGGAAATGTGAAGTCCAGAGGAAACCACAACAACAACCCCAGTAACTCCAACAACTTCAACCGTACACCTCCCAAGTCCAACAACAACAACAACAATACTGCCCCAAGGACTGGAAGCAATGTCGTGCCTGTTTCAGCCAACAACAAGTCTCAGATTACTTGCTTTGAATGTGGAGTGAAGGGTCACTACTCCAACGAGTGTCCCAAGAAGCTTGCAGCCACTCCCAATGTGAATGCCCCAGCTCAGCAGCAGCGTCGTGTTCAACACGGAAGAAGATTCGCCCCAGGGAATTCACTCAACCGCAATAGCCGCCTATTTTACATGAATGTTGTAGAAGCCCAGGAAGCGCCAGATGTCGTGCTTGGTTTGTTTTCTATTAACTCAGTATTAGCAAGAGTGTTGTTTGATTCTGGAGCATCGCACTCGTTTGTTACAGAAAAATTTGCATGCACTAGTAAGATTCACCCAACCAATTTGAAGCATGTTATGATAGTTCAAATACCTGGTTCAACCACCAAAGCTAGAAAATTTTGCAAGGTTGTACCTATCAGAATCCATGGGATAGATTTTTATGCCAATCTAATAGTACTTGGAACCAAAGGTTTGGAAGTAGTACTAGGAATGGATTGGATGTCGAAACATAAAGGATTGATCGACTGTGCCAAGAAAGCCATAACCATGACCGGTAGCTCTGGAGTATCAGTAGAGCATGTATCCGAATCCTTACCTCGTCAGTTCAAGTGCAACAAGAGTCTAGCCCTACCAAGCATAGACCAAGTCAGAGTAGTCTGTGAATACCCCGATGTATTCCTAGATGAATTTCTCGGTATGCCCCCAGATCGGGGTATCAAGTTTATTATTGAACTGATTCCTGGAACTGGACCCATAGCTCAGAGACCTTATAGCATGAACCCCTCAGAACTAGTGGAGCTGAAGAAGCAACTTGATGCTATGTTGGTGAAAGGTTTGATTCAACCAAGCGCATCGCCATGGAGATCACCTATCTTGTTTGTAGACAAGAAAGATGGAGGTAACCATTTGTGCATGGATTACCAGAAGCTAAATGATGTCACCATCAAGAACAAGTACCCACTACCCAAGATAGAGGATCTATTTGATCAGTTGACTAGTGCCAGAGTGTTTTCTAAGATTGACCTTACAACTGGTTATCATCAACTCAAGATTCATGCAACGGATATTCCAAAGACCGCCTTTACTACCCGATATGGATTGTATGAGTATACGGTCATGTCTTTTGGATTAACCAATGCCCCCGTTTATTTCATGAACCTCATGAATAAGATTTTTATGAACTTTCTGGATAAGTGTGTCGTTGTTTTTATCAATGATATTCTGATCTATTCCAAGTCAGAAGAAGATCATGAGCAACATCTGAGAACTATCCTTGAGACCCTGAGAGAACATCAGTTGTATGCCAAGTTTAGCAAATGTGAGTTTTGGTTGAAAGAAGTCGGATTCCTCGGACATATTGTGTCGGCAAGAGGAGTCGCTGTTGATCCTGCCAAGATCAGAGATATTGAAGCATGGGAAGCCCCAACCACCCAAACCCAAGTTCGTGCATTTCTCGAATTAGCGGGATATTACTGCAAGTTCGTTGAAGGATTTTCAAGCATCGCAAGACCAATGTCCCAATTGTTGAAGAAAGACAAGAAGTTTGAATGGACAAACACATGTGAGCGAGTTTTCAAGAACTCAAGGAGAGATTGATTTCAGCCCCAATATTTATGATGCCAGATATCAAGAAGCCTTTTGATGTGTATTGTGATGCATCCAAGATTGGTCTCGGATATGTGTTGATGCAAGAAGGAAAAGTCATAGCTAATTTGTCGACACAACTGAAGCAGCATGAGCAAAACTACCCTACCCATGATTTTGAACTAGCAGCCATAGTTTTAGATTTGAAAACATGGCATCATTACCTTATGGGTAACCGCTATGAGATTTACTCGGATCACAAGAGCTTGAAGTATATTTTCACCCAGAAGGAGCAGAATATGAGGCAAAGGAGATTGATAGAGTTAATCAAGGATTATGACCTTGACATTCACTATCACCCTGGTAAAGCCAATGTGGTAGCGGATGCTCTTAGCAGATTGTCGTGTAGATTAAACACCATGATCAAAGAATCCTAGCCAAGTTTGCATGAAGAGTTGGAGTAGTTTAGAACTGAGCTAGTTAGCAAAGGATTTTTAGCTAGCATTGAACTTCAACCCACTTTGATCAGTCAGATCAAGGAAGCCCAGAAGGGAAATGCGAGTATCGACGGAATCAAACATCGTATTAGTACAAGAAAGGTACCCGGATTCACCGATGATTAAGGAGTTTTGTGGTACAAAGGACGTATCTGTGTGCCAGCGGATTCGGAGTTGAAGCAAGTTATCATGCAAGAAGCTCATGATACTCTTTATTCTATCCACCACGGAGGAACAAAGATGTATCAAGATTTGACAGAACAATTTTGGTGGCACGAGATGAAGAGAGAAATCGGAAGCTACATAGCCAAGTGTGATATCTATCAGAGAGTCAAAGCGGAACATCAGAGACCCGCAGGACTGTTGCAACCATTGCAGATTCCGAAATGGAAATGGGATTCTGTCGGAATGGACTTTATCACTGGTTTGCCTACTTCTAGTAGGGGAAATGACTCTATCTGGGTCATAGTTGATAGATTGTCCAAGGTAGCCCATTTTATACCTGTCAAGACAACCTACCAGAGTTCTAAGCTAGCAGAGTTGTACATTGCTAGAATTGTTAGTTTGCATGGAACCCCCAAGACCATAGTGTCGGATCGAGGAACCCAATTTACCTCAAGATTTTGGCAGAAAGTCCAAGAAGGATTAGGAACCAAGCTGAACTTCAGCACAGCTTATCACCTGCAGACCGATGGACAGACTGAAAGAGTCAACCAAATCTTAGAAGATATGTTGAGAGCTTGTGTTTTGGAGTATGGATCAAAATAGGAAGATTGTTTGCCTTTCGCAGAATTCTCATATAACAACAGTTATCAAGCTAGTTTGCAAATGGCCCCATTTGAGTTCTTATATGGAAGGAAGTTCCATACCCCCTTGAATTGGTCGCAAGTAGGAGAGAGTCAGATTTTCGGACCCGACATCCTACGAGAAGCCGAAGAGAAGGTGCACAAAGTCCGTGAGCACCTCAAGACCTTCCAAACTAGACAGAAGAGTTATGCTGACAAGAGACGTAGAGACCTAACCTTTAATGTCAGAGATTTTGTGTATCTCAAGGTTTCGCCATTGAAGGGAATGCAACGTTTTAGTCTAAAAGGGAAGTTAGCCCCTAGATATATTGGACCCTTCAAGATTCTAAATCGCTGAGGACAAGTATTGTATAAACTGGAACTACCAAAGGAGATGTCAGCCATCCATAATGTGTTCCACGTCTCGTTACTTCGCAAATGCCTAGAAGTGCGGGAGAAGACCGAAGTTTTCAAGAACATCGATCACCGAGCCATTGATATCAACAAGGATTTGACGTATCGCGAAGTGCCCATCCGTATCTAGGAAGAAGCCTTCAGAACCACAAGGACCCGAAGTATCAAGTTTCTCAAGATTCAGTGGAGAAACCATACCGAAGAAGAAGCCACCTAGGAGCGAGAAGATTACATTAGGACTGAGTTTCTAGATCTCTTTAGTTCCTAGTTTTTCTTAAATCTCGGGATGAGATTTTGTTTAAGGGGGGAAGGTTTGTAACATCCCAAAACTTTAATCAATGTTATCGAGATCCTAATCACCCAAATTAGGGTTAACAAAAACTTTTATTATTAAAATGATTTATGAATTCATGTGTATGTTGCATTAGGGTAGAATTGTTTGGAAATGCCATGTTTGATTGTTCTAAATGTTGTGAAATGGTTCAAAGACGAATGCCAAATCATCTAGTCCATTTACAAACCAAATCCAAAGAAAAAGAAATCAAATAAGAATAAAAAGTCCAAATGGTCATTTTGACCATTTTAATCCACCAAGCCACTTTAGGTGTTCCTAGAAGTCTTTTCCCAAAAGAAACAATTCTAGATATTTGCACCTCTTGCTAGACCAAGTAAAGATGTACCAAGACCCACTTTACAAACTTACAAAAATCTTTAGCAAATACTTTTAAATGACATTTGAAAATGGAATCAAGTGTATGTGTTAAGATCACCATTTCTCAAAAACCAACCAAACCAATTAACCTTGACAATTCCCAGCAACCAGAGACTACCAAGCATAAGATCAGTTCACACACCAAAAATCTTTTCAAAATTCAAATATAAATTTCTTTCGGCCATTTCATCAAACAATTGGTGATCACAGATAAACCTGCCTAACTATTACTATTTTTGATCAATGTTCTGTCCCCCTTTTTGGCTCAATCCTTGTCCCCTGGTCACCCCAGCACCAACCCTAGTATCTAAGCCTAGCCTCCTTCACTGCTGGCGCCAGTGCCAAGCCACCGAGCGCCATGCCCGCCGGTCGAGCATGGATAGCTCGCAGCAGACCGCGCCGAGCTCGTCTAGGATGCCTAACAGGATCACCGCACCCTACCGCCTCTCCCTGTCCACCCCTCGATGACAGCCAGGCCATGGACCACCCCCAACGACACCGCGCCCACCTTGTCTATGCCATGCCGAGCACACACCAGAGCACCATGCCCGACAAGCATGCACATGTCGCGCCTCGACCACAACACGCGCGCACCGCTTCACCATGACCCCAGGAACCACATGGACATGCCCGTTTGCCGCCGCTTGACCTGCAGCCCTCGTGCGCCGCATCGAACGCCACTTCTGCCGCACAGAGCACCAGCCGCGCCCGACCAAATGCCATTGCCCCTAGCCGCGCCTTTAACCCATAGAGGACCGCCAGGGAGCACTACATTGATCGCCGCTCCCAGCCACGACGATAGCAGCCAGTAGCCGTGTCGCCACCCGCCGCCTGACCATGACGCTCTGACCCATCGTTTCTCACACCATTCCACTCCTCTCTCGCCACTGACCACCCCACACTTCTTCCTGGAGCCAATCGAGCCGCAGTTTGCCGGAATTTCGCCAGAGCTGGCCGCAGCAGAGGAGAAGAGGCGTCGTTGATTGGAGCTATCCCAGGAGCCGCCGCGACCACGCCTAGAACCACCGTCGTCTCCCAGTTCGATCGCCCCCACTGCCACGTTTAGTTGGATCCCTGGTAAGCTCCCATGTACCTCCATCATGCCATGCTAGGGTTTGCTCTCACTGGAGCTGTTCACCGGAACCGATGAACCACGGTCGTCGATTCTTGTTCTAATCGCACGGCTGAGAAATGCCCTGTACCGTTTCGCTGAGTAGCAGCCGCTGACATGTAGGACCGCCCTGTCAGTCGCCCTCTGCGCCGCGGAGCGCCATTGGGCCGGCCCGTTAGTTTTCCCGCGCTAGCCCACAAATTCAAATTAATGTTTTTCTATTTATGTTTAAACTAGATTCTGTCCACTTATTCAAAAATCAATTCAGAAAGATTTACTTAATCAAATGACATGATTCAAATTTTGTTAGAAATATAATTAAAATATCTATCCAAGCCCGTTGGATTTAAATCAATTGGAGTTAGCGATCACATTGAGCAAAAATAATAAGACAGAGACTTTCTACATTCAAACATTTTTCAAAAATCAACCATAATAGCTTTTGAGTTGTTTTCCAACTCTCAATAATCACATTTGATTATACCTATCGGAATATATAAAAATATCAAATATTGCACGTAGTGACTTGGGGCTAGTTCCAAAAGAATGCTATTAGGCCATTTCTAGTCACTTTAAATTGATTAAATAATAAACTTAAACTTTATAAAATGTGACCAACATTTTAAATCACATTCCCATGTATTCGAATATGTGGTGATGACATGTGTCCACATGATCCCATGTTTTCATTGGAGAATCTTAAATCTTAATTAATTTCAATGAGTAGAAATTACTTTTCTCAAATAAAATAATGAAACTAGTTCTTCAAATCTTGTGATGATTGTGATGATACTAGATCATCAAATATGTGCCTTTATGTGCTAATTAGACTAGTTAAGTATTGTTTGGTGATTGTGTATCCCGTATTCATTTATAGACGATAGTACCAACCAAGTCTACGAGGAGGAGGAGTTCTACCCCGAAGAAGACGAGGAGAATTTCAATCACTGCACCAACCAAGGCAAGCCACCACTATATGCAAGTTAACCTAAGCAAGATGCCTTAAGCATGCTTTGGTTATATATTTTGATTTATACCCATCCCAAGTTTTACTTGCAAGTTTTACTTTCTTTTACTTTACCAAAGTTCTTTACTTTTACTATAGATAGCCTAAAGAGTATAAAACTTGGGATATCTAGTTATACTTAGATGTCATGCTATGGCATGAGATTGAAGATGAGCACCCCTCTTTAGTAAACACTCTTAACCTTGGTGGATAGTGCTAAGCATAAAACTTGATCACTTAGATGGGAATACTTGGTTAAAATGATTATGAAAATGTTGGAATGATGAGTCATTCTATTGAGATGTTTTGACATGTGTTGAGAAACACAAATGGTTTATGATGATGAAAATGTTGAGGCATGAGGCTTAGCCCTTTTACCAAAAAACTGATGTTGGGGTTCGGATGCGATACCATTCCAAATTTACCGTACAACCACAATACCTGAATTGGGTAAGGCTTAGCCGAAAGTTTATATGCATTAGTATGGGTTCCCTCGCGGGAGAGGTTTGAGCTGAGGCTACCTCCTGATGATGTCCACCTATGCAGTGCCCACGGTGGCAGATGGCCATAGCTGGGAGGCCAAGCTCATAGGGGAGGTGCCTATACTAGAGTGTGTAATTGAAAGGTTATGATTGATTATCCGCATACTAAGTATGATTGATTCAGGGTTATCCCTGACAGATGTATCGAATTTTATGGTGAAAGTGTACCACCTCTGCAGAGTGTCAAACTATTCGAATAGCCGCGTCTACGGTCATGGACAGTTGGAGTGGCCATACTGTTCCGTCGTCAGATGTTTTGAAAATGACTTATGAAATGATTTGTGACTTGACCACAACAGGGTTGTGAACATGAATACTAGTTTCCCAATTAAAGTGATTTTAGAACAATAACTTAGATTTCTTTACTTCTGAACTCAGCTTAGGTTTCAAATTATCTTTGGCAAATAAACTTAGAATTTGCATTTCCTACTAGAACTACCTTACTTGTTAGTGATAGTTTGTGAGTACTTAAAGAGTACTCATGTCTTTGTCCCTGGCTATTCCCGTGGCCATACTATGAGGAGGACTACCAAGAAGAAGGACAGCAGGACGGCTACGACAACTAGGATCATCGCCCATCTTCAGCATTGCCTGTGACACTGAAGATGGAGCCCACCGCTATGCTTATTATTCTTCCGCTTCTTGTTTATACTAAGACTGGATCATGAGATCCTTTATTTGTGTAAGACCTTATTATGATTTGTAATGGATGATGTACTGTGATATCCAATCTGTTATGTCTTGCAAAAATGGTAATCCTAGGATTGCGATGTATGGCATAACATGCATCTAGGATTAAAAATCCTGGTGTTGACAAGTCATCCTCACAAGAGACCTAAACCCTTCAAAATGAAAGTAGAGCGGTCAATGTGGTTTACAGATTTCCTCATCTTTTGCAGGATTAGGACTACATAGGCATGGAGAATCTCGAATTTCTGTCAGGGTCTCATCTTCTTCTAGAGCCGAATTGAAAAGATTGTCAGCTCGCATTCCCACCTGTTCCAAGATCCGGTCGTACACCTAGCCAATCAGCTCATCGCCATACACATCAGGTGAGTCGGGAACTAAGTTGTCAGCCATGAACTTTTGAAAATCAACGGCAGCATCATGAGCAAATGAAATTGATGTATTCCATCCGGAAGTCAAATCAGCTATCCGCTCAGTGGATGTGGCCACTTCTTCGTTCACGCGCCTAATTTGTTCGTCCTAGTGTTTCTGTTTCTCTTGAAGGCACGAAATCATGTGTCTATGAGCTTTGTATTTCTCTTGGAGACAGGCAAATGTCAAATCCTTGTAGTCACCAGCACCATTTTTCCATGAGCAATATGAGTAAGGTGGAAACTGCAAATAAGAAATCCAAAATTAAACCAGATTCTCATTTCAAAAAAATTAAACCAAATTCCCGTTTCAAAAAAATAATCCAAATTTAGTAGCACGCATCGTGCAAGCTCCATAGTTGTACCACAAATGGCAAAGAACCATAGAGGCATATTGCCCAAACATGGGAAACATAACCAACATGAAAAGGGTCGTACTTCAGGGTTTATCTGCTTAGTTAGCACATGAGCAGTCCTGGCATTAGTAAGTGGCAACAGATCAAAATGACTTCGTTTCTGCAAACATGATGCAACAAAAATGATCAGTATATCTTAGGGGGCATTTTAAGTAATAGAGCGCTCTTTATAGAAAAAATGTTTTCGGGGACAAAGCATAGGTTACTGAAATTCCAGCAAAATAGCTGGATACATAAAAACACTTGTCACTTGATAATGCCTCCTTCACGGGTGGGACATGCACATGATGCTAAATGAAATGCAGCAAAACTAGTAAATTTTAGGAAAGAACACATCAACTTTGCAATGCAAAAAAAGGATATGTGCATTAATTTGATGCCAAGGATTGGGTGTGTTCCCCATTAACGAAAAATATAATTTAAAGAACTCAGCAATGCAGGACACCAGCAAACAACAATTAGTTTATGAATGATATGCAGCAAATTACATCTGCATTATTCAGCAGAGGACCGTTCTGTGAAATAAAGCCAGGGGCAAGCTTCTCATCCTCATAAGACTGTTCTTGGCAGCATATACTTATCTATTTTCGGTGGACCTTATAATTAATTCCATGGCTACATCCATGGTGATCCCAGCTTCCTAGTGTAGCATATAGATCTACTATTTCAAATAACAATCACCTAAACAACTATTCGGATGGTTGTAGACTCACCGGAGATTGCGCTGATGTGATGGAAAGGTGGACGCTGCTGGGTAAAGAAGGTGCGCGACGGGGGAGGTGCACAAATGTGCAAAAATGTAGCGATCCTCGTATATAGATAGAGATAGCAGTAACACATAAACCAGATCAATTAGTAGTAATCACAAACTCCAGATAGGCTATAAGCAGACTATCAATTTCTCTCATATTACTTAACCTAGTGTAATTTAACGTGGCAGTACTATGAGATGGTGAGTACTAGTAAATAAAAGGGGATTACTTAATTATTAGTGGAATCTACAGCCAGCCACCAAAAGCATCATGAGCATGCTAAATATCTGGATTGCAAACCATACTTGGTTAAGAACCTAATGTCTAGCTCTAGTTACCCAAATCTAAGAGCATCTTTCCTATTTACGACTGAGTACAGTGAGTTGGAGACATCCGTTAACTTTGCAGCCATTTCCTCGGCATGCATCTGATGGCACTCCTGCTCCTCCTCTGCGAGGTCATCGCAGATCTCGAGTTGTAACTACAGCAACATCATCGTGTGCTGCAGCGAAAGTGAGTGTGGTAGATCTACCCAGTGGACGAACATGCAGCGCTCACATTCGTAGTTGCAACCCAAGAACATGCGGCTGAAGTTTGTTCCCTCGAACGCGACGCGGTGACGGGGCGCCAGGGCGTAGTCGCACCAGATTCGGAGATCCGCATCGGTAATGATGCCGTACCACTCTGCGTCTACCATCCGTGCCGGCATCTGAACCTAGGAAACATCGTCGATCGAGACGGGAAGAATAGAGAAAAAACCCCAAAGGAGAGAACACATAAGCTGAATTCGAGAAAATAAACTGAGACCATGAACTCTGGTGTACTTACCCTAACCCGGCCGCCTTGCACATCAATATCCCCCGTCGTTCACCAGACTGACATGACTAAATCCACCGACATTGCTCAAAAAAAGAGCGCTCCTTCAAAGCATAGCACAGAGGCTTCATAGAGAAGGAAGAGGTAGGGGATTCGGTCCTCACATTCGCTGGCTACTACTCCGTATTGGATTTAACTCGACCACTCATAACTGGGGCCCTCGCTAGAGACCCCGTGGCCCCCCAAACATTAGTCACCTAGTTTGACTTGCATTACATGTACTTTAAAACATATCAAAACTCAATAAATAAATAAACCAAAGGCCCCCCTCTCTTTTTGTGAAAACCCATTACAAAATGGAGATGCTCACAAATGCGTAGACACACTCAATCCTATGAATGCAGGTACACACACCGTACACCTATGAGAACTTCAGAAAGACTGGATCTTGAGACTGATCTGATGGGGCTTGAGCTTGACGAAGTCACCATAGGCACATCGCTATATATTGATGGGCACGTTGCCTCTCACTAACCCCATAACCATCCTTCAAAGTCGAGCGCTGAAGCTTGGTGCCGAAGGAAGTGCTAGGGGGTCGGAGCTCATATTCGCTGGCTGCTATGGGATGTAATTGAACCACTAATAATGTGGCCCCCTATAGTGAACCCATAGACCCTAGACACCAGCGACCATTACAATTACATTGGGAAAACCGAGAAAAACTTAATATAAATGGAAGGCTCATCTCTCTATTTTTTGCGAAAACCCACTACAAAACTCACATGCTCACAAATGCATACACACACTCACCCCTATGAATGCATGAACACACATCCTACCCTTATGAGAACCTCCGAAAGAATGTGTCTTCAGAATGTGCGGTGGGGGGCTTGAGCTTGACGAAGTCACCATAGGCACCTCTCTATCGACAGGAACATCGCCTCCTACTGCCCTCGTAACCATCCTTCAAATAAGAGGGGCGAGGGTTCATCGAGAAGGAAGAGCTAGAGGATTCAGAGCTAACATTCGTTGGCTGTTATAGGATATAACTAGACCACTAATAACAACCGGGCCCCACCGTAGTGAGCCCATAGGCCCCAGACATCAGAGCAAGAACGGCGTCAAGTTTGAAACATATGTCTAAATGGTGGAGTAGGTAGTGCTAACAAAAAGATTATTCAAGGTGATTCTAGTGCTAGACTTATGTCTAAGAGAATCAATTGGCAGGAGGGCCCACTAGTCAGTAGATAATAGTCTGTTTTTCTTTTTAGCATGGTTGTGTGGACCCACTTCAGTTCTAAACGCTGGACTAAAAGTAGTTTTCATAGCTACTTCTATACACTACACACGCCCTAACTAGACGTAGCTTAGAAATTTACTAGCCTTGTGTCTAAGAAAATTGTAGGTTGCTTGGAAAGTTTTATGAAAAACCTTTTGGAGGTACCCATCAGGGGGTCAATTAAAATATCAGAAACCACTAAGAGTTTTGACGATAGGTTCAACTTCTTGCTATGATAGATTTTGCATCTTGACAATTTAACGAAATTAGGACAAACTTGAGCTACAAGTAAGCGCAATATAGATTGCTCTTGAATTAAATGTCTTTTCAGAGGTTTATAGGTTCATCTTGTTGTTGTAAACAATTCCATCAGTATGAGTTTCCAAATATCTCAGGAAAGAACATTCTCAATTTTCTGAGTGTGATGACGAAATTATTCTTTCATGTAAAGCAAGTCCAGAGAATATGGATCTAAATGACACATGAGGCAAGTTTTCAGACATATATTGTGGACCAATATGGTGTACTTACAATTTCCCATATTTTATGAGTTCTCAAACTTCCTAGCTAGCTTTGCCCACTTGACTGATTTATGTCGATTTATCAAAATTATTAGGTGAAAATTGAACTACCACAAGTAAATTGTAGGTTGCTTTGAAAGTTTGACGAAAGATCTCTCTTGGAGGTACTCATCGGGGGGAGGGGGTCAATTAATATATGATAAACCACCAAGAGTTTTTATAATAGGTACGGTTCAACTTCTTACTAAGATTTTGCATCAGTTTAATGAAATTAAGTTAGCCTTGAGCTACCAGTAAGTGTGATAGACTACTCTTGAATTAAATGTCTTTTCGGAGGTAGATGGGTGCATCTTCTTGTAGTAAACAATGTTATCGGTGTGAGTTTCCAACTATCAGGAAAGAACATTCTGAATTTTCTAAGTGATGTCATGATCATTCTCTCCCGTAAAGGAAGTCCGAAAAATATTGATCTAAATAAATGCCACAAGCGAAAGTTTTCACATGCACACACAAACACACACACACACACACACATATATATATATACTAGTAAAAGGCACGTGCCACACTCGTATATATTGTATGATATGTGATTTAACAAACATTAAGTTGTTATTAACAAATAGTCTTGTTAGAGAAAAAGGTATACATTAAGTATATTAATAATAACTATCTACACATATTGAGAATACAACCTACTATGCTATAATTTTTTTTGCGGGGTGGGGGTGACATGATAGTTCTAAAACATGGTGGAGTTTGCTCTAGGTACTATTCAACACGAATCTAGCTGCTCTGAACCATTGGATCTAACAGCCCAACGGTCAAGATTGGTGTTATGGATCCAATTCAAAACTGCTCCATTATAGTAGTAGATATATATATATAGTGGACCAGCATATTGTACTTATGATTTCCCGTGTTTCATGAGTTCTCAAACTCCCTACCTAACTCCACCCACTTGAAAGACTTTATGTCGATTTATCAAAAATAGGTCAAATTTGAACCAGTACAAGTAAATTGTAGGTTACTGCCCCATCGGGGGGTCACAATTAATATATAAGAAACCATCCAACGAGAGTTTTGATGACAAGTTGGATCAAGACTGGCAAATCCAAACATTTTGCTAACTATTGGATCTTTTTTTCCATTCTTAGCATCTAGAAAGATTCTACTAATAGTCTTGATGAGCACGATGAACGCTAGTATGTGCAAACCTCAAAACACACACTTCATTGCTCAGCTTTAGGGTCCTTGTGGTAAGTGCATGGACTTGGATGCAATTTTCATTTTTTATGAGGTCCTTGATCTGTAACTTCTACTTCCACCGACCGTTTTCACTCTCAAGCACCTCGCCCCTACGAGACTTGCCATTAGATCGGCCATTTGTAGTACTTCTTATCTTATCTTATCTTTATCTTGTCTTATATCTTACAATACCATACCACTACATATAGTGTACAGATTAACTTTGAACATTGACCGTTGGATCAAGACTGACAAATCCAAACATTGCTAACCATTGGATCTTTTTTTCATTCTTAGCATCTAGAAAGATTCTACAAATAGTCTTTAGCACGATGAATGCTAGTATGTGCAAACCTAGCTCAAAACACAAACTTCATTGCTCAGTTTCAAGGTCCTTGTGCTAAATGCATGGACTTGGATGCAATTTTCATTTTTTATGAGGTCCTTGATATAACTTATAATTCTACCCACCGTGTTAACTCTCAAGCACCTCGCTCCTATGAGACCTACCATTAGATCGGCCATTATTTGCAGTACTTCTTACCTTATCATTATATTGTCATATCTCTTACATATAATACCATGCCACTTCATATAATGTACAAATTAACTTTGAAACATTGACCATTGGATAAAGACTAGCAAATCCAAACATTGATAACCATTGGATCTTCTTTTCCATTCTTAGCATCTAGAAAGATTCTACTGTCTTGAGCACGATGAACGCTAGTATGCGCAAACCTGAAAACACATAGTACTTCATTACTCAGTTTCAGGGTCCTTGTGCTAAATGCACGGACTTGGATGCAATTTTCATTTTTATGAGGTCCTTGATGTAACTTGTACTTCCATCGACTGTGTTAACTCTCTAGCACCTTGCTCTTATGAGACTAACCATTAGATTAGCCATTTGCAGTACTTCTTATCTTATCTTTATCTTGTCTCTCATTTCTTTCAATACCATATATACCACCACTAACTAGTGTAGGGATTAACTTATTTGAACATTGACCTGGATCAAGACTGGCAAATCCAAACATTGCTAACCATTGTATCTTCTTTTCCATTCTTAGCATCTAGAAATATTCTACTGATAGACTTTAGCACGATGAACACTAGTATGCGCAAACCTCAAAACACACAGTACTTAATTACTTAGTTTCAGGATCCTTGTGCTAAATGCATGCATGGACTTGGATGCAATTTTCATTTCTTTGAGGTCCTTAATGTAACTTGTACTTCCACCGAGTGTGTTAACTCTCAAGCACCTCGCTCTTACGAGACCTAACATTAGATCGGCCATTGGCAGTACTTCTTATCTTATCTTTATCTTGTCTCTTATCTCTTACAATACCATACCACTACATAGTGTAGGGATTAAATTTGAACATATTAACCGTTGGATCAAGACTGGCAAATCCAAACATTGCTAACTATTGGATCTTCTTTTCCATACTTAGCATCTACAAAGATAGCACGATGACCGCAAGTATGTGCAAACCTAAAAACACATAGTACTTCATTGCTCAGTTTCAGGGTCCTTGTGCTAAATGCATGGACTTGGATGTAATTTTCATTTTTTTACGAGGTTGTTGATGTACCTTGTACTTCCACCGACCATGTTAACTCTCAAGCACCTCGCTCCTACGAGCCCTACCATTAGATCTGCCATCCGCAGTACTTCTTATATTATCTCTATCTTGTCTCTTATCTCTTACAATACCATACCACCACTAGATAGTGTAGGGATCCAGACTGGCAAATCCAAACATTGCTAACCCGTTGGATCTTCTTTTCCATTCTTAGCATCTAGAAAGATTCTACTAATAGTCTTTAGCACAATGAACACTAGTATGCGCAAACCTCAAAACACACAGTACTTCATTACTCGGTTTCAGGGTCCTTGTGTTAAATGGACGAACTTACACGTAATTTTCATTTTTATGAGGTCCTTAATGTAAGTTGTACTTCCACCGATCGTGTTAACTCTCAAGCACCTCGCTCTTACGAGACCTACCATTAGATCAGCCATTCGCAGTACTTATTATCTTATTTTTATCTTGTCTCTTATCTCTTACAATACCATACCACTACATAGTGTAGGGACTAACTTTGAACATTAATCGTTGGATCAAGACTGGCAAAACCAAACATTGCTAACCATTGGTTCTTCTTTTCCATTCTTATAATCTAAAAAGATTTTAGTGATAGTCTTTGGCACGATGAACGCTAGTATGCGCAAACCTCAAAACACATAGTACTTCATTGCTCATTTTCATGGTCCTTGTGCAAAATGCATGGACTTGGATGCAATTTTCATTTTTACGAGCTTCTTAATGTAACTTGTATTTCCACCGACTGTGTTAACTCTCAAGCATCTCGCTCCTACGAGACCTACCATTAGATCAGCCATTCGCAGTACTTCTTATCTTATCTTTATCTTTTCTTATCTCTTACAATACCATACCACTTTATAGTCTTACAATACCACAGTGTTAACTCTCAAGCACCTCCCTCCTATGATACCTACCATTTGATCGGCCATTCATAGTACTTCTTATCTTTATCTTGTCTTATCTCTTACAATACCATACCACTTCATAGTGTATGAATTAACTTTGAACAATGGTCGTTGGATCAAGACTGGCAAATCCAAACATTTCTAACCGTTGGATCTTCTTTTCCATTGTTAGCATCAAGAAATATTCTACTAATAGTCTTTAGCACGATGAATGCTAGTATGCACAAACCTCAAAACACACACTTCCTTGCTCAGTTTCAGGGTCTGTGTGCTAAATGCATGCATGGAATTGGATGCAATTTTCATTTTTATGAGGTCCTTGATGTAACTTTTACTTACACCGACCGTGTTAACTCTCAAGCACCTCGCTCCTACGAGACCTACCATTAGATCGGCCATTTATAGTACTTCTTATCTTATGTTTATCTTGTCTTATCTCTTACAATACCATACCACTTCATATAGTGTACGAACTTTGAACACTGGCCGTTGGATCAAGACTGACAAATCCAAACATTGCTAACCATTGGATCTTCTTTTCCATTCATAGCGTATAGAAAGATTCTACTAATAGTCTTTAGCATAATGGACGCTAGTATGCGCAAACCTCAAAACACACACTTCATTGCTCAGTTTCAGGGTCCTTGTTCTAAATTCATGGGCTTGGATGCAATTTTCATTCTTTATGAGGTCCTTGATGTAACTTGTACTTCCACCGACCGTGTTAACTCTCAACCACCTCGCTCCTACGAGACCTACCATTAGATCGGCCATTCGCAATACTTCTTAACTTACCTTTATCTTGTCTTATCTCTTACAATACCATACCACTACATGCAGTTTACGGATTAACTTTGAACATTGACCATTGGATCAAGACTGGCAAATCCAAACATTGCTAACTGTTGGATCTTCTTTTCTATTCATAGCACTTAGAAAGATTCTACTGATAGTTTTGAGCATGATGAACGTTAATAGGCGCAAACCTCAAAGCACACACTTAATTCATTGCTCAGTTTCAGGCTCCTTGTGCTAAATGCACGAACTTGGATGCAGCTTTCATTTTTTATGAGGTCCTGGATGTAACTTGTACTTCCACGACTGTGTTAACACTAAAGCACCTCGCTCCTATGAGACCTACCATTAGATCGGCCATTTGCAATACTTCTTATCTTATCTTTATCTTGTATTATCTCTTACAATATCATACCACTACATGTAGTGTACGGATTAACTTTGAACATTGACCGTTGGATCAAGACTGGCAAATCCAAACATTACTAACCGTTAGATCTTCTTTTCCATTCTTAGCATCTAGGAAGATTCAACTTATAGTCTTTAGCACGATGAACGCAGTATGCGCAAACCTCAAAACACACAGTACTTCATTGCTCAGTTTCAGGGTCCTTGTGCTAAATGCATGGACTTGGATGCAATTTTTATTTTTAATGAGGTCCTTGATATAACTTCTACTTCCACCGACCGTGCTAACTCTCAAGCACCTCGCTCCTACGAGACCTACCATTTAAATTGCCATTCACAGTACTATACTTCTTATCTTATCTTATCTTTATCTTGTCTTATATTTTACATAATGTCATACCACTGCATATAGTGTACGGATTAACTTTGAACATTGACTGTTGGATCAAGACTAGCAAATCCGAACATTGCTAACCATTGGATCTTCTTTTCCATTCTTAGAATCTAGAAATATTCTACTGATAACATGATGCACGCTAGTATGCACGTACAAACCTCGAAACACACACTTCATTGCTCAGTTTCAGGATCCTAGTGCTAAATGCATGGACTTGAATGCAATTTTCTTTTTTATGAGGTCCTTGATGTAACTTGTACTTCCACCGACCTTGTTAACTCTCAAGCACCTCGCTCCTACGAGACCTACCATTAGATCGGTCATTCACAGTAATTCTTATGGTATCTTTACCTTGTCTATTATCTCTTACAATACCATACCACCTCATATAGTGTACGGATTAACTTTGAACATTGACCGTTGAACATTGACCGTTGGATCAAGACTAGCAAATCCGAACATTGCTAACTGTTGGATCTTCTTTCCATTCTTGGAATCTAGAAAGATTCTACTGATAACATGATGAACGCTAGTATGCACGTGCAAACCTCAAAACACACACTTCATTGCTCAGTTTCAGTATCCTAGTGCTAAATGCATGGACTTGAATGCAATTTTCATTTTTTATGAGGTCCTTGATGTAACTTGTACTTCCACCGACCTTGTTAACTCTCAAGCACCTCGCTCCTACGAGACATACCATTAGATCGATCATTCACAGTAATTCTTATGGTATCTTTACCTTGTCTATTATCTCTTACAATACCATACCAATTCATATAATGTATGGATTAACTTTCAACATTGACCGTTTGGATCGAGACTGGCAAATCCGAACATTGCTAATCATTGGATCTTCTTTTCCATTCTTAGCTTCTAGAAAGATTCTACTTATAGTCTTGAGAAGGATGAACGCTAGTATGCGTAAACCTCAAAACACACACTTAATTCATTGCTCAGTTTCAGGGTCCTTGTGCTAATAAAAGCATGGACTTGAATGCAATTTTCATTTTTTATGAGGTCCTTGATGTAACTTGTGCTTCCAACGACCGTGTTAACCCTCAAGCACATCGCTCCTATGAGACCTACCATTAGATCGGCAATTCGCAGTACTTATTATCTTATATTTATCTTGTCTTACACAATACCATACCAATAAATGCATAGTGTACGGATTAACTTTGAACATTGACCGTTGGATCAAGACTGGCAAATCCAAACATTACTAACCGTTAGATCTTCTTTTCCATTCTTAGCATCTAGGAAGATTCAACTTATAGACTTTAGCACGATGAACGCAGTATGCGCAAACCTCAAAACACAACTTCATTCCTCAGTTTCACGGTCCTTGTGCTAAATGCATGGACTTGGATGCAATTTTCATTTTTACGAGATCTTTGATGTAACTTGTACTTTCACCCACCGTGTTAACTCTCAAGGACCTCACTCCTATGAAACCTACCATTATAGCCATTCGCAATACTTCTTATCCTATCTTTATCTTGTCTTATCTCTTACAATACCATACCACTTCATATTGTGTATGGATTAACTTTGAACATTAATCATTGGATCAAGATTGGCAAATAACATTCTCAGTTTTTGGAGTGATGATGAGATTGTTCCTTTCTATTAAGAAAGTCCGAATAATATGGATCTGAATGCAACAAGCCAAGCTTTCATACATATATAGTGCATCGTCATGTTGTACTTATGATTCCCATGTTTTATGAGTTTTCAAACTTCTTCCTATAGCTAACTCTGCTCACTTGAAAGTGACTTTATGTCAATTTATCCAAATTAGGTCAAGTTTGAAATACAAGTAAATTATAGGTTATAGGTTGCGCTGAAAGTTTTACAAAAAAGCTTTTCGATGTACCCATCGAGGGTTTAGTTAATATAAGAGAAATGACTGAGATTTTTGACAACAGGTTAAACATCTTTCTAAGATTTTGCATCTTGACAATTTGATGAAATTAGGTAAAAGTTGAGCTATAAGTAAGCGTGATAGATTCATATTGAAAAACCTTGAGTTATAAGTCAAATTTATAGCACTACTTTAGTTATGGTTGTCTATGATCAAGATATTATGCTCCAAGTCGTCGATAACCGCGGACATGGCTTTCAGAAAGTTTTACCATGTAGGGGTGCAAGAATAGCAACACACACAATCAACCTAGAAAATAACCAAATAAAAAGCAATGAGGCCTCACGACAATGCATTAACAAGATTTATAAATTATTTCAAGGGGCACCCCACTAAGCTACCCGCAACAAAGTTGGCTGGCTACGAGATGGACCCAGGGTTTGCGAAAACGGCTGTAAATGACTGGGAACTCGAAAGTGTGACTGAGCTTATCGATACCGCAAAATCGTGTCGCAATCCAAAATAATACAGGTGCTCCACGCACAATCATAAATAAAGCAGTAAAGCATGGTATAAGTACAGGATAGTAATAAAGCCCTAAACTAGTTTGTGGCCCAAGAAATAAAGTGTGAATCAAGCGGCAGAGCTGGATCCATAGGGTCTCCCGTATGTGGATAGTGCGAATAGTTAAGGAACATGTATCAAGTACTCGAGGCCTATGGGACACAAGTGAGCGTGCAAGAACCAAATATTACCTATTGCCCACTGGTGCCTCTGCATTAGTTATATCTATTCCCAGCATTTTAATATCAAGTTGTAATTAAAACCATGATCATCTCCGCTATTAAGCATGTGTCGACCTCCCAAAAATGGTGGAACCAAAACGACACAGAGCAGCACCTGAGTAAACAACTACGACTCGCAAGACCGTCTGTCTGTCAACTAACAGGCAATAGGATGTGTCCAAGGCAATATAGAGGCTGCAGGAAATATAAATAGTGCACGAAAACTAAATTATCGGAACAAGGATAGCAATAGATTAACAGGAGAAAGTAAAGACTATAAACGCAAAATAGGTAGAAAGAGTGAGAATGCTCGTCTGACAAACACTACCGAAGATACAATATCCAAAGAACTTGTCGATACTCCATCCACTCAACGGGCTAATCCGTGAAGAAGCAAATCACTAAAAGAAATATCGGATGCACTATTTAGTACTACGGTAGAAGATCGGGCATGTTGCATGTAATGATGCATGACATGGCAAAAATGCGATGTGATGCGACTAGGTAATATTAAGCGAAACCGGGGTCCCGATAATTAATTAATAGGTTCTTCTTGCTTAGGTACCCGGCAATTTAAATGTTGGCTTAACAAGGCAAAATATGATGGTTCTCTATACAAATTTAAATAGAGTCAATATAAAACTAAAAAAACCCACACGTAGCCTTCATATTTAATTATTAGGTAAATTGATAAAATATCTCTAATTGCTAAAATATATATGCAAGCATGAATAATTTAATATGCACAAATTGTATGATATTTATAAAATATAGGCTTGGATAGAGGTTACACGTTTCAAATCAGAGAGATAAAGAGACGGCCTTCGGGTTGAAGTAGCGGATGTAGGACTCATCGCGGAAGTAGCAGATGCCCAGAAGAAGACCTTGTCGGGATGGCGGCGGCGGACAGTGGAATCTAGTGCAGCGCGAGGAAATAGTTCCGAACTCGATGAAGGATATCTTGGTCGACGATGGAAAGGAACCCAGCATAATGTACTCCCTTCGATCCAAATTAATTGACTCAGATTTGTCTACATTCGGATGTATCTAGCACTAAAACATGTCTAGATACATCCGAATCTAGACAAACCGAAATCAATTAATTTAGATCGGAGGGAGTAGAAGAATTTCACATCAAAACTCTTGTGGACATTTCATCGAGTACATGGCGTAGGAGACGGACACAACTGGCTGTGGCACCGAGACGACGAAAGCGTCGGACGTTGTTCACCTGCTCTTGAGGAACAAAAACAAACAGGTTGAATCTGGCTACTGTCGGACGATGCGGAAACAAAACGGCGCGGCATCACCGGCCGAGCTAGAGCAGCCTGCTCTAGAAGCAGAACACGAGGAGGAACATGACCCTTACCTGGAGGCATGGACGTACGGTGTGGGGTAGATGTTGCTGCCTAGAGATGGGCGATGGGAACCTCCAGGTTGCTGGCCGCACAGGGTCCAAATGCGGGGTAGGGCGACCGGTGCGTCACGGCGCTGGTGGAGATCGGGCACAGGCCCAGAGGAGGTACGTGGCGGTGGAGTTGCATCGAGAATTGGGTGATGGTTTGAAGCTTAACCGTACATATGGGCACGGGAACCAAGCAGGACATCTACAAGTGGAATTGACGTGGAGCAGAGACTAGCATCCCATGGATTTGAGCAACAGACAGAAAAAAAGGTGTATGACGCCGAGAATTCGAAAGAACAACGGTACTGCTCTGCTAGTTGCTGCTAACTGATGCGGAACTCACGCGAAGAAAAGGAATAGGTCGCCGGCGGTGAAGAAGAAGAAAAATGGACAGAGTGGTGGGGAATTCGTCTCAGATCTAGAAGATTTAAACGAGACTAGTAATTGTGCACCTGCGATGCACGTGTATTGGTGAGAATTAATTCTTCTCCACGTCTCAATAATTTATTTTCTAAAGATCATCATCAACAAGTGACTCAAGTCTTACTTTTATTTCCATGCAATATTTTTTAAAAGATTCCAATAAATCGTGATGAGCAAGTGACACGATTCTTAATCCTAGGTACAGAGCATTCTTCTTTTGAAGGATTCGGTGCATTCTTCTTTTGAAGGATTCGGTCTGTTCTTACTGGCCATGGTATCCGCACTACATGTGAAAGCTATCGCAAATATCAAGACTATATTGTTCTAATACACTTTTAACTTGGAAGCAAGCAACTGTAAACCTGAAATATAATTTGTAACGTGGAGATATTTACAAAGTTTGTTGCAACTTGTTTTCTTTTTTTACTAACATCTGGATGGGACGATCCCCTACCTAAATTTTCATTGAAAAGAGCTAAGGCAGGTCGTATTTTTTACATGCAAAAGTTACAGTGGGTAACATGGAGAAAGAACAGTAGTTGAATTGGTATATTTCTCCTTGGTTCTGTTGTACCATAGTTTATGCAACTCAACGCTTCCCACTGTTTGAACAGGCACTTCCACATCGTCCAAAACTTCTCTGTTTCTAGCAAGCCATATGCTCCAGTAGGCTGTTGTGACAAGCAGATCCCATGCTTTTTGTATTTTGATAGAGCATCTCCTATAGCCTCTTCATAAATATCTTCAAATGTGAAGAATCCCATTCATATTAATCCCTAAGAGTGACAAAATATGTCTTGTACGCCCACACTCCAGAGCAAAATACACTACTTGCCTTATACCTGAATGGGTACGTCTCGTAATAACTTTTTTTCATCATGCAATTGTAACACCACACTACCACAATCTGGTCGTTGTCGTGTACCCGGACCTTTGTCGAGAACAAGACATGTTCACAGTACAACCTCTTGCGGCCAACCTGTGCTCACTGCTACCGCATGAGGAGTTAAGAGAAAAACCGACATTTGCTTTTTGCTTTCGATTTCCAAATCACCTTGGCTGTCTAGTTTCGAAAAAGGACCGACAAACTGCACATTAAAAGCCAGTTTACGGGAGTAAATCCCATAACCCTCCCACCTCCATCACATATGATCTTGGTAATATTTGTCATGAAATTGTGTTTACATAATCCATGGGAGTATATGTTGCACTATTTCTGGAGCACTCCATCTATAGGCACAAAGCAACCGTGTAAGATTTTTTATTTTACCTTTCCATTAAGCATGTAGCTCATGATCCACCCCAGCCGGGTCCTTTGAATCTAGGATGTGTTGTTCTTCCCTCACCTTTATAGCTGACTGACGTTTCTGCAATCCGAAAATAGATTAGAATAATAGACACTCATTGGACTCAGGGGCATCATGCTAATTTGATCAAAAGCAGATATTAATTACATATAAAATTTAACCTGAAGCACATGAGTTTCACTCGTGATAATAAAAATGAATTAGTATAAAATGCACTTGGTATGATACATATTATATGACGCAAAACAGAATCACTGCTCAGTTTGCATTCTGTATGCAAACAACAAAACCAAGACATATATTATACCACACACAAGGTCATACAATTATTGTTTGACATCTCACCTTGATCTCTTTCATGATAAAAATTAGTGTCGTAGATATACTCGTTGATGTAGTCAAATTATTATCAACTTGCTGCAGTACATTCTTCTCAGCAGCTCCCATTCCAATGGTAACTTGATGTCTTGATAACAAATCTTCTTATCGACAGTTTGTCATCCTGAAAAATATTGATGTTTTCCAAGACTAATTAGGAGATATAAAATAAAATAAAAAGGAAGAAGTAACGTTCTATCATTAGTAAGCAAAATTCTCCCAGGTAAACATTTGGAGGATGGGCATATTTGCGGGAGATTTGACGATTTGCCACGTTTTATTTTTCAATTTGATCATTTGCCACACCCTGTGTCACTGACATGTGGTGGTCAATGTGCAAATGATCAATTTTCAGAGTAAAGTGGGGCAAATGATAAAATATCTCCATATTTGCAGTCATTTCATATGTACATGTTCCGTGAGCCACTTGAGTACTTTACTCTTGTACTTCTAGTAAATAAGATGATAGAATAAAACTTTGAAGTAATACACAAGAGCGGATCCCCAAAGATAACGCACTTAAACCTGCAGTTTGTCATCCTGAAGGAGTAGTAGCCATGGGTAGCGATGCTATTGTATCACTGCTGACTAATATAAATAGCTGCACACATGATTAAGTGATTAACCATTTTATAATTGAACGGTAAACCCTAATTAATTATCAGCAAGAAAACCATACGGTTGGTGCATGTGCATCTTGTAGCCTATCCCCTTCACTCGCAGTGGCAATCCCCAACCTCCCTGCAAATTGAAATAGACCATGCAAATGAAACGCAAACACAACCCTGGACCATCAAATTTCCCATGATTCAGATCAATTCAAAGATCCATTTGGAAAAAATCCAATCAATTACCACCGGGAGCAAAGGAAGACCTAGAAATTTTTCAAAGCCTGGGCAAGCTGAAGTGCGACAAAAAAAATTCACATCCACATAACCAAATATAAACATCAGATTTGAGAAAAGACACCTGCCGCATGTCGCCGAGCGCCGCCACCTGCCGCTGCCTCGCGGCGCTACCGCGCAGTCTGCCTCCGCCATGAACGACATCATTGGTGGTGTGAGGAACTCCACCTCCTCCAGCGACTCCCTGTCAGGGAACTTGAGATCGCGACAGGGGCGGCCGAATCGACGCGTCGTAGGCGTGCACCGAGGACCCCAGCCACAAGCGACTCCCATCCCGTCTGATGTTGGCGCCGAAGCGACCGGAGGGCCGCATCCTCATGCCAAGGAAGCCGGTGATGCCCTTCGAACGGAGGCGTAGTGACATCGTCGATTCCGGTGGCTACGAATCCCATTGGCTGGCGGCGGTGTTGATTAGGGCTAGGAGACGGCGTGCATGTGTCTAATATAGAAGGGAGGGGCTCAATAGTGGGGGATTCAGCGTCGGCGGTTGTCAGTGGCTACAACGAAGGTGACAAAATATGCGGCAGCTGCGTGGTGTCGCATATATGCAACCCGTGAAGGTGGTGCCGCAAAACTAAAATCGGATACGGAAGCTGTTGGAGCAATTTGTTTACCCCATGGTATCGCATCAGTGTGTTATTCACTATCGCAAAATACAAAACGGTTAGAGATACTCTTATATTTACTCTTATATCTGATCGAACGAACATAGCTCTGCCTAAGACCAGGATGGTGGGCGCACCTGAAATAGTTATGCGTTTGGGATTTGGGGATAGATCTTTTCCTAGCGTTCTACGTTCGATCCGATCGACTTAGCACTTGACCTGTCTATGCTGGGCCACGACGGGCTGGAGTCTGGCTCAATATTCACGTAACCATATTGGCTTATGAAATTTGTCCAAAAATCGCCTCTGTAGCCCGGGCAAAGCCCTCGGTCGAACTCAGCTGTCAGCTGTGGTGCTTGACATGCACCAGGCGCGTGCGGAAGAGAAGCCCGGGCAGCCGCCCGGGCAACAGGGAAGGTGGGTCCGCCCATGACCGTGAGAAAACTTGCATCGCACAATAGCAATGGGTTAGTCGTGTTTGAGATCAAGAAGTGATGGAGCGAAGAGCAGCGGGCGTGGATCCGCGTGCTACCACTGTTCCACTGGGTGGATCTGAGTGGTCGCGTGGATATTGTGGATCCTCAACGGCGGGGGAAGCCGCATAGTCGTGTAGGCCGCCCCGGACACTAGGGCGTCGGGCCATAGCCATGTCCATGTGGTAGCGTCGAACATAGAGGGGTGGGGTGTATGGCGGCGATCGCGGATCTACGCCCTACACCTGTTCTTCCTAGCCACGGTGCGTGATCGAGCTTTAGGGCGGAGAGGTGAAGAGCGGCGTGAGACATTGGGGGCACAACAACAAAGGACACATGTGCAGCGGCACTAGTAAGGTGGCAACATCGTGGTTGCGCCGTGCGCATTAGTTGGGAGAGGTAGGTTGGGTATTTGATGATATCTTACCGGATCACGTAATTACACGAAACGGGATGATTAGCGAGGGTGTCGCTTCAGTTTCCTCTTTTTTCTCGGTTAGATTAGTACTGCCCGATTTCAGGGGTTGCGGAGCCGGGACGGAGACGTTTTCCTCTGCCGGTGGAGTACGGGTCAGTCAACTTAAATTGCTAAGTGCACACAAGATTGCGATTAGACTAATGCTAGATGTTCGATTGAGTTTAGCTGGTCTAATCGTGTGGTGGTAATAGGTCTGTGTATATTTGGTGGGGTGTTCGTAGAGAAGATATTGTTTGCTCCTTTATTAGTAGTAGAGATATTTGGAGGCTAGGGTTTGGAAGGAAGGAAGGAAGAAAGGGAACAGATGGGGCTAGTTTTAGGCTAAAATTTTAGACGGCCTTTTTGACTATTTTTATTTTTCGTAAAAATAAACAAATTATTAGAGTTATATTTGAGTTTAATTAGGACTCTATCCTAAGTCGGTGTAGCCGGCTCCCCTCTCTTATATATAATTTTTGTACTATTGTTCAAATCAACACAAGTTATTATTATCCCAAAATATTATGTTATCAGACGTCTAGGTTTTTTTGCACCTAGATGGCTCCGCCAACTCCGCCGCCATCGACGACGCATCCACTCTGGACGCCGGCCAAAGCCCGCGCCACCGGCGCATCTCTATCTTCCTCCTCCACCTCTACTCTCCACCAAATTCCTCCAGCGCCGGCCCCTCCAACGCTGGCCCCTCTAACACCGACCCCTCTAGCTCTGACTCTAGCAGCGCCGACACCTCCCTCCACCGCGCCCCCCTCGCCAACCTGGCATCCGCAGCATAATCCATGGACGGGTGTCGTTCAGGCATGGCCTGTGCCTCGGTCGGCTCCTTCTCCCTATGGCGCCCCACCGGCCTACACCGGGACATGGAATCCTGGTCTTCGTCCATCCATAGGCTCGCCAGGGCCTCTTGGACCTCGACCTCCGTAGCAGGTATACACCGCCCAAGCTCCACCGATGGCCTACACGACACCCCATGTGTCACAATACTACATGCCATCCGCGACGCCAATGAACTACATGTACGGGGCTCCTCCGACACTACCATACATCCCTACACCATCGCCATCAACCGCTTCATCAACCGCTCCACCAAGATGGGACTAGTCCGCCTTCACCGCTGCCATGAACAATTTCACGCTCAACAACCACGAAGGTACGGATTGGATTTTCGATTCTAGAGCATCTTCACAATGTTTTCAAATATGGATTTTCTATCAGCTTGTTCTTCTTCCCCTTTTTCCTTTATAACTATTGGTGATGGTTCTTCAATTCCTATATCTTATGCCGGTCAATCATACATCACTAATTCCCAAAAAAATTTCTTCTCCGCAATATTCTTGTTGCTCTATCTTTAATCAAAAATCTTATCTCTCTTTGTCTCTTTACTATCGACAACAATGTTTCTTTAGAGTTTCACCCGTTTGGCTTATTTGTGAAAGATCTGAAAACGACGGAGGTCCTCGCTCGCTACAATAGCTTGGGTGATCTCTATCCTCTACATGGTGCACCATCTTCCACAACTCAAGCCATCACACCTCCGTCGACCTTTGGCACCGTCGGCTCGGCCACCCCAATAAAAATACTATGTCGTCTTTGCTTCAAGAATTTAGTCTCCCTATTGATAGTTCTAATTCTTCTATTTGTAATGCCTATCAATACGGCAAACATGTTAGACTATCTTTGGGCACATCAACTAGCTATAGTACTTATCCATTTGAGTTATTGCATTGTAATCTATGGACCTCTCCACTTCCTAGTGTTTCTGGTTTCAAATACTATCTTGTTATTCTTGATGATTATTCTCACTATATATGGACCTTTCCTATTCGCGCCAAATCCGATGTGCACTCAGTTTTTCTAATTTTTTGGCGATATGTTCTTACACACTTCAGCCTTCCCATACGTTTTATCCAATGTGACAATGGCCGAGAGTTTGACAATACCCAAAAAAGATCTTTCTTTCTCTGTCAAGGCATTCTCTTATGTTTTTATTGTCCATACAATTCTCCTCAAAACGGTAAAGCTGACGATCCTTCTGATCCATCAATGACATTCTCCATACTTTACTCATCCAAGTCTCTCTTCCCCCTCGGTTTTGTGCTGAAGCCCTTCGCACGGCAACATATCTCCTTAACATCCGACCAACCAAAACGTGTCCACTCTATACTCCCTTTCAGTCTCTCTTCCTACATCACCCCGACTATTCCGAATTGCGTGTTTTTGGTTGTGTTTGTTTCTCCAACACCGCTTCCACCACCCCTAACAAACTTTATCCTCTCTCATTACCATGTGTTTATCTCGGACCCTCCAACGATCACAAAGGCTTTCGATGTTTCGACCCCTCTTCTGGACGTGTTCTAGTCTCACGTCATGTCATCTTCGACAAAAATAATTTTCCATACACCATAATCCAGTTGTCTACGCCTACTTCTTCCCCGCCTTCCAACATACGATCACGCCGCGCTCCCTTATTCCCGCCTTCCTGCCCGCGGTTACCTCTGCCGCGGCAGCCAACCAGCCTGCCAAAGCTCCATGGCAGCCTGCCGTACCACTTTCTCCTGTTGTGGCAGGATCTCCTGCCGGGTCCTCGCCCACCACCACCACGTCCTCTACAGGAACAGACACACGTACCCCGTCTTCTGCTAGCGCCGCTAGTACTCCGAGTAACTCTTCCACTCCACAACTTGCTCCTCACATCGTTCCCGTCACTATTCCTGCTAACGATCATGTCATGTGTACTCGTGGTAAAAAGGGCTTTCACGTTTCTTGCCGTTTTCTTAACCTCAATGCCACCCCAAATATTTCCCCAATTCCTACCTCCTACAAACAAGCTCTTCTAGATCCTCTTTGGCATTCTGCCATGCGTGATGAGTTCGATGCCCTTCTTCAAAATAATACATGGACTCTCGTTTCTAAACCTCCCGGCGCCAACATTGTTTCAGGCAAGTGGGTTTTTCGCCACAAATATAATTCCGATGGATCTCTCGCATGGTACAAGGCTCGTTGGGTATGCCAGGGTTCTTCTCAACAACAAAGGATTGACTTCGATGAAACCTTTTCACCTATTGTTAAACCAAGCACTATTCGCATTATTCTCAGTCTTGTTGTATCTTCCTCATAGACGATTCATCAACTTGTTGTTAATAATGCTTTTCTGCATGGCACTCTCAATGAGACTGTCTATTGTCAACAACCCTCTGGCTTTGTAGATTCTTCCCGTCCTGATTTTGCGTGTCATATCCAAAAGTCTCTCTACGGTTTGAAACAACCACCACGTGCGTGGTTTCAATGCTTCGCCACCTTTATTCAAACTATTGGTTTCATTCCATCTAAATCTGATTCCTCTCTCTTTATTTTTTGCTCTTCTACTCAAACTGCCTATCTTCTTCTCTATGTCAATGATATAGTTCTAACCACCACCTCCGACTCCTTTCGTAGCTACATTATCACCCTTCTTAATTAGGAATTTTCTATGACTGATTTAGGACCACTTCATCATTTTCTCGCTGTTATCGCTTCTCGAAATTCATCCGCTCTCTTTATTTCTCAACGCCAATATATTCTCGATCTCCTATCTCGTGCTGGCATGATTGACTGTCAGCCCAGCTGTACGCCTGCTAATATTGGCGCCAAACTATCGGCGGATGGTGATCCCATTCCCGATCCTACTCTCTATCGTAGTCTTACATGGGCACTACAATATGCTACTCTTACTCGTCCTGATATTTCTTACTCTATTCAGCAAGTTTGCTTGTATTTCTTACTCTATTCAGCAAGTTTCATTCCATCTAAATCTGATTCCTCTCTCTTTATTTCTTACTCTATTCTCCGATATCTCAAAGGCACTCTCGATCAAGATCTTCTTCTAAATAGTTCTTCTCCTACAAGCTTGACAGTTTATTCTGATGCAGACTAGGCAGGTTGTCTAGATACTCAATGATCCACATCTGGTTTTTGTGTTTATTTGGGTGATAATCTTTTCTTGGTCTTCAAAAAGGCAGGTTATAGTTTCCAGGTCCTCGGTGGAAGCAGAATACCGGGCGGTTGCTCATGCAGTGGCCGAAGCGGTCTGGATACGTTAGCTTCTAGCTGAGCTACATCAACCAATTGAGCGTGCTACCATTGTCTATTGTGACAATATATCTGCAGTCTACATGGCCTCTAATCCGGTTCAGCATCTTCGCGCCAAGCATATAGAGATTGATATTCATTTTGTTCAAGAGAAGGTGGCTCTCGGCGAGGTTCGAGTTCTTCATGTTCCGACCAGCGCATAATTTGTAGATATTTTCACCAAGGGTCTCTTCACTCCATCATTTACAAATATTTGATCCAGTCTCAACATCGTGGTGCCTGACGTTGATACTGCGGGGGGTATTAGAGTTGTATTTGAGTTTAATTAGGACTCTATCCTAAGTCGGTTTAGCTGGCTCCTCCTCTCTCCTATATAATCTTTGTACTATTGTTCAAATCAACACAAGTTATTATTATCCCAAAATATCACAAACGTTTTGTAGGCTTATAATTGACCGATCAATATTATTATCATTTATTTCAAATTAATAAAGAGGAGGCGGCTCGATATGTATTGTACAATAAAAGAGCTGGCAAGTATATGGATGGAGTATATGGTGGCACGTATCGTGTGGAAGAATAAAAGGTATGTAAGAGGGTTTAAGAGAAATAGAGAGGTAGAGAATATAGCAAGATCATTAGATGTCGAGGGTGGCTCATAAATAGCAAATAATATGTAGTATATCCATTGGAGAAAGAATATATATGGAAGAGAGAAATAAAAGATATCAAATAGATATGGCATCAAAATAGAATGAGAATAAAGATTGGCCCAAACAAGAATGGAATATAGAGAAGATTATCAAAACAAGAAGAAGAGAGATGGATTAGAGAGATTATCTCATAGTATTAGATAGATCCACATATTCTCCGAATACATGTGATTTAAACCATAAGGCAAAAACAAATGGAACTCATGTGTCATATGTGGTAGAATTGAAAATGATCAAAAGGACTAGATAGATTGGCAAGTTAGTGATAAAGAGAATTTAAGAGATGACGCTCCCAACTTAATTTGGGCATTTTGACAAATATAAAAAATGGCAAGACTCAAGTAATAGAATTTGGACATTATGGTTCCATATCAGATGGCAATAACTAGAGATAGAATAGAGGGAGATTAAAGTAGAGAGAAAGCAATGTCAAGCTCAAATATAGATATCAAGAACCAAACACAAGTGTAAAAATTTGAATGCAATGATTTAATAATAGGTTCCATGTAGGGTGGCATGATGAGCATGATGATGCATGATGATGTCATGATGCTGTAGAAAAATAAGATAACAAGCAATTTTGTAGTTGTGGTTTTCCCGGGATGCTACAAGTACGTCCGGATAATTTGGCTTAGAGTTCACTCACTGTATTCTAGCAAAATATAAATAATTTCTACTACATGTTAGTATTATATGAAAATACTTATTTCAATGTGTGTAATGATACATAGTTTTTTTATGGGGGTGTAATGATACATAGTTGAAACTTAAATGGTGTCCTCTTATAATTGTGCTTGTTTGGACGAAAACTACAAACATGGATTTGGACAACTTTCGAAAAACTTTCTACACAATATGGTCACAATCATGTATGAATATTGTTCACATTTTAAGCCAAGTTATCAATATCAAGGTCATATCTATATCACTCGTCCCGTTTATTGGGATAAATTAAAGAAAAGTAGAGAAAACAATAAAAAAAGTTAAGCACTTATGTATGATGTCCTCTTCTCTAAATGATAAACATGAATTTTCACAAGGTTTAAAAACACTTCTTCACAATATGACCAGTGATGTGTTAACATACTTGGGTTTCAAGTTAAATAATGACAAAGGTCATGTCTTTTTCTAGTAGATGGAGTGCATCTTGGCATGGCATACTAATGTTGTTAATTGGACTTTTCAACTTTTATGTATAAAATTTTGTTAAATAATTTTAGAAGTTCCACATATAACTATTTTTTAAAGAAAAGGCAAAGAGTATGGCTTTGAATGTCACAACACACTAAATTTCACACAAAATAGAGTATGTTTCATGGTTAACAAGTTTCATGAATTTTCAAGCCTTCTAGCTAATTTCACATAATTAATTGACATTTTATCAATAAAACCAAAGTAGGTAAAATTTAAACTGCAAGTGCGTGATAGATTGCTTGTAAATTTGTCAGAAATTCATATATACTAATTATTGTACCCACACAGTCATACTAAAAACTGACTATTGTTTTGAAAGATACAACTTCTTTGTATGAATTTTCATGCTGACACATCTGACCATGTTTTAAAAAAGTGAATGAAAATAAGGAAACATGGAAAGAATGACCAAGGTCATGGCCATATTATACAAAAGTACTCCAAAAAAAATGGTTCACATCTAAGGGGCGGAGGCACAAAGCTGGCTCTAGAATAGATTGGACATCATCACAACTCAAAAAAATTCCGGTAATTTTTAAAAAAAAAGGGGAGTAGAACCCCGGCCTATGCATCGGTTGATGCACACAGTATTTTAGTAGTATTAAATATTCATACTTGTAAAACAGTAAAGACGGCGCTGTTAAAGTTTCAATACAAGGGACCTGGGCACCTTCATCGGCCCTCCACAATTAACATTTCTTCTTCTTGCCCTTGATCCTTTAAGACTTTGCAACTATGGCTCCGAAGACTGGAGATCCATGTGGGAAGAAGAAGATGACCTAGGTGGCGACGAGAAAGGCCGTGGACAAAAAGAAGACATGTCACCCGCTTCCAAATCCTGCTCTGGCCACTCTAGGTCGCAATCTTGCACCAGGCAACCACAGGAAGAAGTAGGTGTCGAGGTCCGTCAAGGCCGGGCTGCATTTCCCTATCGGCCGGATCAGGAGCTACCTCACGGAGGGTCGGTACTACCAGCGCATAGGCTTCGGAGCTCTTGTCTACCTCGCGGCCATTCTTGAGTACCTCACCACTGAGGTGCTGGAGCTCGCTGGGCAAGCCGCGAAGGATAGCAAGAAGATCCGCATCATCCCGAGGCACGTGATGCTCGGCATCATGCGCGGCGAGGAGCTCAGCAAGCTACTGGCTAACGTTACCATCACACACAGCGGCGTGCTGCCCAACATCCACGAGTCCCTGCTTGGTGATGGTACCGCAGAGGACACAGCCAATTTGCCCGCGGAGGATGCTGCCAAGTTGCCAGAGAACACCGTGGAGTCCCCCTAGAAGTCATTAAGTTGTACTACTTCTCCATATGAGTTTGGGTTTGTCCTATTTACAGTTTGGTTAATCATCAGTGTTAATGTAATATTCAGATTTATGATGCTAAGAAAAAGCTTGGGAGGGTTCTAAAAAAATGTTTTTTTCCTAATCATATCCTATACTACCTTTGTTTAATATTACTCAGCATATTAGGTTTAGTCAAAGTTAAACATTACAAAGTTTGACCAACTATATACAGTATTAAAAAAGTATATTCATTGAAAAAAATCAATATTGTTGAAACACAATGAAACGTACTTTAATATATCATACAATATACGTCTGATATTGTAGATATTAATATTTATCAAATTCCAACATTGCCAACCGTTGAATCTTTTTCATTCTAGCATCTAGAAGATTCTATTAATAGTCTTTAGCATAATGAACGTTGGTATGCGCAAACCTCAAAACACACTCCATTGCTTAATTTTCAGGGTCTTCATGCTAAATGTATGCACTTGGATGTAATATTCATTTTTATGGGGTCCTTGATGTAACTTGTACTTCCACTGACCGTGTTAAGTAAAGCACCTCACACCTACGAGACCTACCATAGTTAGAAGAAAATGCCACCGCTCCAATTATTAGACAAAGTGGACCATGGTTTCTTATAATTCCAGGTTTTTAGTACTAGGGTTTTTCAAGCTTCCTAGCTAACTTTGCGCATTTCGGTGAATTCTTGTCAATTTAACGAAATTAAGTCAAATTTTAGCTACAATTAAGTGTGATAGATTGCTCTTATATTAAATGTCTTTTTAGAGGTAGATGTGTGCATCTTCTTATAGTAAACAATGTCGTCGGTGTGAGTTTCCAATTATCAGGAAAGAAAATTCTCAGTTTTCTGAGTGATGATGAGATGATTCTTTTCTGTAAAGAAAGTCTGAAGAATATGGATCTCAATGCCATAAGCCAAGCTTATAGACATATTAGCTAGGTGGACCAATGTGTTTTACTTACAATTCCCATGTTTTATATGTTTTCAAGGTTCCTAGCTAACCCCGCCCACTTGTTGAATGACTTTATGTCAATGTATCGAAATAAGGTTAAATTTGAACTACGAGTAATAAATTGTAGGCTGGTTTGAAAGTTTTATGAAAAATCTTTTGGGGGTACCCATCGAGCGGTCAATTAATATATCAGAAAGCATAGAGAGTTTTGACGACTGGCTCGACTTCTAGCTACTAAGATTTTGCATCTTGAAAATTTTGAACCCCTTTTGAAAACGATCACATGAAATAAGAAGAGAGGGGAAATGATTTTTATATTCTATATGGTCAACCCACAAGCTTGAGATGCACCTTAGGCTTAAAGATAACTTTATTTTTTCCACTATGTATAAGGTAAACCTTAGCGGATGCCACATAGTACGCCTTATTAATGTATGATTTTTTACACAATGCAGGAGTAGTATATTTCTTTGTATAGACATATGCTCACCTCTATCCACGCGTTGTACATGCTGAGAGAATAAAACGTTGCCAGGGGAAGAGGACAACAGTGAAGAGGAGTTGAAGGCGGTTCCATGTGAGAGCAAAGTTATAATGGGTTCCTAACGCGAGGTACTCCTACGGACTTATAGTGTACACTCTACTAGTATTAAATTTTAGGACCTATGCACGCAAAACAAATCATGTCTTTTCTCTCTCCTTCGCTATGCTCCATATATTCTCCCCTTTTCCCTCGCGCACCGGCTCGGCTGATCTCTCTCCGCTCGTCCATAATGTGGCGCTGCGCACATGTGACTTGTTAGGGCAGCTATATGTCTAGCGTGTTTGGCAGCCGCACGTTGGTGTGGAGTAGGGATGAGGAGTAGTACTACATAGGAAGGAAACCACTTTGGTCCTTGGCAGCACAAAAAATTCAAACTTCTCTGGTTTTTGAAATTTTCACTAGCTTCCCAAACATCGAGAGGGAAGGTTATTCAAAAGATCGGCCATTCGTAGTACTATACTTATTAACCTATCTTTATCTTGTCTTATCTCTTACAATACCATACCACTACATATAGTGTACGGATTAACTTTGAACATTGACCATTGGATCAAGACAGGCAAATCTAAACATTGCTAACCGTTGGATCTTCTTTTCCATTCCTAGCATCTAGAAAGATTCGACTTATAGTCTTGAGCACGATGAACGCTATTATGCGTAAACCTCAAAACACACACTTAATTCATTGCTCACTTTTAGGGTCCTTGTGCTAAATGCATGGACCTAGATGCAATTTTCATTTTTCAGAGGACCTTGATGTAACTTGTACTTCCACCGACCGTGTTAACTCTCAAGCACATTGCTGCTACGAGACCTACCATTAGATCGGCTATCCGCAATACTTCTTATCTTATCTTTATCTTGTCTTATCTCTTACAATACCATACCACTTCATGTTGTGTATGGATTAACTTTGAACATTGACCGTTGGATCAAGACTGGCAAATCCAAATATTGCTAACCATTGGATCTTATTTTCCAATCTTAGCATCTAGAAATATTTTGCTGGTAGTCTTCAGAACGATGAACGCTAGTATACGCGAACCTCAAAACATACACTTAATTCATTGCTCAGTTTCAGGGTCCTTGTGCTAAATGCACGGACTTGGATGCAATTTTCATTCTTTATGAGGTCCTTGATGTAAATTGTACTTCCACCGACCAAGTTAACTCTCAAGCACCTCGCTCCTAAGAGACCTACCATTAGATCGGCCATTCACAATACTTCTTATCTTATCTTTATCTTGTATTATCTCTTACAATATCATACCACTTCATGTAGTGTGCGGATTAAATTTGAACATTGACCGTTGAATCAAGACTGGCAAATCAAAACATTGCTAACCATTGGATCTTCCTTTCCATTCTTAGCACTTAGGAAGATTCAACTAATAGTCTTTATCACGATGAACGCTAGTATGCGCAAACCTGAAAACACAGTACTTCATTGCTCCGCTTTAGGGTTCTTATGCTAAATGCATGGACTTGGATGGAATTTTGATTTTTTATGAGGTCCTTGATGTAACTTGTACTTCCACCGACCATGTTAACTCCCAAGCACCTCGCTCATACGAGACCTACCATTAAATCGGCCATTCGCAGTGCTTGTTATCTTATATTTATCTAGTCTTATGTCCTACAATACCATACTAGTTCATATACTATACGGTTTAACTTTGAACATTGACCGTTGGATCAAGACTAGCAAATCCAAACGTTCCTAACCGTTGGATGATCGATTTTATTTTCCATTCTTAGCTTCTAAAAAGATTCTAATGATAGTCTATAGCATGATCAACGCTATTATGTGCAAAGCTCAAAACACACACTTCATTGCTCATTTTCAGGGTCCTTGTGCTAAATGCATGGACTTGGATGCAATTTTTATTTTTATGAGGTCCTTGATGTACCTTGTAATTCCACCCACCATGTTAACTCTCAAGCACCTCGCTCCATGAGACCTACCATTAGATCGGCCATTCGCAGTACTTCTTATCTTATCTTTATCTTGTTTTATATATCTCTTACAATACCATACCACCACTTCATATAGTGTATGGATAAACTTTGAACATTGACCATCGTTAGATCAAGACTAGCAAATCCAAAGATTGCTAACCGTTGGATCTTCTTTTACATTCTTAGCATCTAGAAAGATTCTACTGATAGTCTTGAGCACGATGAACGCTAGTATGCGCAAACCTCAAAACACACACTTCTCATTGCTCAGTTTCAGGGTCCTTGTGCTATTAATTGCATGGACTTGGATGCAATTTTCATTTTTTATGAGGTCCTTGATGTAACATGTGCTTCCACCGACCGTGTTAACTCTCAAACACCTTCCTCCTATGAGACCTACCATTAGATCGGCCATTCGCAGTACTTCTTATCTTATCTTTATATTGTATTATCTCTTACAATACCATATATACCACTATATAGTGTACGAAACATTGAACGTTTGATCAAGACTGGCAAATGTTAATAACCGTTGGATCTTCTTTTTCATTCTTAGTATCCAGAAAGATTCTACTTGTAGCCTTGAGCACGATGAACGCTAGTATGCGCAAACCTCAAAACATACACTTAATTCATTGCTCAGTTTCAGGGTCCTTGTGCTAAATGCATGGACTTGGATGCAATTTTCATTTTGTATGTGTTCCTTGATGTAAATTGTGCTTCCACTGACCGTGTTAACTCTCAAACACCTCTCTCCTACGAGACCTACCATTAGATCGGCCATTCGTAGTACTTCTTATCTTTATCTTGTCTTATCTCTTACAATATCATGCCACTATATAGTGTACAGAACATTGACCGTTTGATCAAGACTAGCAAATCCAAACATTGCTAACCATTGGATCTTCTTTTCCATTCTTAGCATCTAGAAAGATTCTACCGATAGTCTTTAGCTCTATGAATGCTAGTATGCGCAAAGCTCACAACACACACTTCATTGCTCAGTTTCAGGGTCCTTGTGCTAAATGCATGGTCTAATTGAATGCAATTTTAATTTTTATGAGGTCCCTGATGTAACTTGTACTTCCACCGACTGTGTTAACCCTCAAGCACCTCGCTCCTACGAGACCTACCATTTGATCGGACATTGACAATAGTACTTCTTATCATATCTTTATCTTGTCTTACCTCTCTTATAATACCATGCCACTGTATAGTGTACGGAATATTAATCGTTTGTTCAAGACTAGAAAATCCAAACATTGCTGACCGTTGGATCTTATGTTCCATTCTTAGCATCTAGAAATTGTATACTTATATTATAGTCTTTAGCATGATAAATGCTAGTACGCGTAAACCTCAAAACACACATTTCATTGCTCAGTTCCAGGGTCCTTGTGCAAAATTTATGGACTTGGATGCAATTTTCATTTTTTATGAGGTCCTCGATGTAACTTGTACTTCCACCGACCGTGTTAACTATGAAGCACCTCGCTCCTACAAGACCTACCATTAGATCAGCCATTCATAATACTTCTTATATTATTTTTATCTTGTCTTATCTCTTACAATACCATACCACTTCATATAGTGTACGGATTAACTTTGAACATTGACCATTGGATCAAGACTGGCAAATCGAAACATCGCCAACCGTTGGATATTCTTTTCCATTTTTAGCATCTAGAAAGATTCTATGGATAGTCTTTAGCACAATGGACGCTAGTATGCACAAACCTCAAAACACACGGTTCATTGCTCAATTTAAGAATCCTTGTGCTAAATGCATGGACTTGGATGCAATTTTAATTCTTTATGAGGTCCTTGATGTAACTTGTACTTCCACCCACCGTCTTAACTCTCAACCATCTAGCTCCTATGAGACCTACCATTAGATCGGCCATTTGCAGTACTTATTATCTTATCTTTATCTTGTCTTATCTCCTACAATACCATATCACCACTGTATAGTGTACGAATTAACTTTAAACATTGACCACTAGATCAAGACTGGTAAATCCAAACATTGCTAACGCTTAGATCTTCTATTTTCCCTTAGCATCGCTAAAGATTCTATTGATAGTCTTTAGCGCGATGAATGGTAGTATGCGCAAACCTCAAAACACACACACTTCATTGCTCTGTTTTAATGTCATTGTGCTAAATGCATGGACTTGGATGCAATTTTCATTTTTTATGAGGTCCTTAATGTAAGTTGTACTTCCATCGATCGTGTTAACTCTCAAGCACATCGCTCCTACGAGACCTACCATAGTTAAAAGAAAATGGAACCGCCCCAATTATCACAAAAAACTGGACCAATGGGTTCTTATATGTAATACCAAAAAGTTTAGTATTAGTATCATTTTTCAAGCTTCCTAGAAAACTTTGCACACTCTAGTGACTTCTTGTCAATTTAAGGAAATTAGGTCAAACTTGAGCTACAAGTAAGCGCAATAGATTTCTCTTGAATTAAATGTATTTTTGGAGGTACATGGGTGCATCTTCTTGTAGTAAACAATGTCGTCGGTGTGAGTTTCTATGAGGATAGAAAATTCTCAGTTTTCTAAATGATGACGAGATTGTTCTTTTCCGTAAAGAAAGTCTGAAGAATATGGATCTCAATGCCATAAGACAAGCTTCTAGACATATTAAGTGGACCAACGTGTTCTACTTACGATGCCCATGTTTTATGAGTTTTCAAACTCCCTATAGCTAATTAACTTTGCCCTACTTGAATGACTTCATGCCTATATTTATCAAAATTTGGTCAAATTTGAACTACAACAACTAAATTGTAGGTTGCTTCTAAAGAATTAAAAAATACTTTTGGAGGTGTACCAATTGGGGGGTCCGTTAATATATCAGAAACCAACCGAGAGTTTTGACAATAGGTGTTTAACTCCTTTCTAATTAATATTTTGCATCTTGACAATGTAACGAAAAATTAGCTCAAACTTGAGCTACAAGTAAGTGTGATAGATTTTTCTTGAATTAAATGTCGCTTTGGAGGTAGATGGATGCATATTCTTGTAGTAATCAGTACCGTCGGTGTGAGTTTCTAACTATCAGGAAATAACATTCTCAATTTTCTGAGTGATGATGAGATTATTGTTCGTTTTCGTAAAGAAAATCCGAAGGATATGGATCTGAATGCCACAAGCCAAGATTTCAGACATATATAGTGGACCGTCATGTTGTACTTATGATTCCCGTGTTTTATGAGTTTTCAAACTTATTTCTGTAGCTAACTTTGCCCACTTGAAAGTGATTTTATGTTGATTTATTGAAATTAGGTCAATTTTGAACTACAAGTAACTTGTAGGTTGCATTGAAAGTTTTACGTTTTTTGGAGGTAACCATTGGGGGATGATTTAATATATCACAAACCACTAGCGATACTTTTTACAACAAGTTCAACTTCTTGATAAGATTTTGCATCTTGACAATTTAACGAAATTACGTCAAACTTGAGCTACAAGTAAATGCGATAGATTGCTCTTGAATTAATTGTCTTTTCGGAGGTATACGGGTGCATCTTCTTATAGTAAACAATGCCATCGATGTGAGTTTCCAAATATCAGGAAAGATCATTCTTAATTTTCCGAGTGATGATGAGATTGTTCCTTTCTCTAAAGACAGTCTGAAGAGTATGGATCTGAATGCCACAAGCCATGGTTTTAGACATCTTACCACTATATAGTGTACGAATAACTTTGAATATTGATCTTTAGATCGAGACTCGCAAATCCCAAAATTTTCAGCCATTGAATCTTCTTTTCTATTCTAGCATCTAGAAGATTCTATTGATAGTCTTGAACACAATGAATGTTATGCATAAACATCTCAAAACACACCTCTCCATTATACTAGAATCTCCTCCCTCGTTTCTCTAGACCATGTTACCAAAAATTTCAAGTGTTAGGTAGCTAATAATATTTGACTTCTACACATGATGATACAAAGTAGAAGAACCAAATATACATCCATACTTTATAGATGTTGATCAAATTTATATTTTTTCTTCTTTACCTATTATAGTTATATATAGTGATGATATGTCACACGTCTATTATCTGAGCCTCACATGCAGGAAACGGGGAACTTACTAGTATATATAGTGGACCAACATGTTGTACTAACGATTCCTATGTTTTATGAGTTTTTAAACTTCCTAGCTAACTCCGCCACTTGAATGACTCTGTAGATTTATCCAAATTAGGTCAAATTTGAACTAGAAGTAAATTGTAGGTTTTTTTGAAAGTTTTAAGAAAAAGCTTTTGGAGGTACCCATCGTATGGTCAATTAATATACTCTCTCCGACCCAAATTAGTTGACTTGGTTTTGTCTAGATGAGGTTGTATCTAGACATAATTTAGTATTAGATACATCTGAATCTTAACAAATTTGAGTCAACTAATTTGGGTCGGAGGGTGACTTGGGCATAACCCTTCGGGTGCCTATTATTGTTATATATGGTGCGACCTAGCGGAAGCCTCACCCAAAGATATGCCAATATCCATGAAGCCCACGACGCTTTGGCTGATACGAAGCTTATAAGGACACAAACTCGTGTTGTAACAAGACAAGGAAAGTACAATACTAGACTAGATACGAATTCTAACTTGTAAACCAACTCGTATTGGTACCCGAGACCTAGCCTCCTTGTATATAAAGGCTAGGAGGAGGCAAACGAGAGGGGCAACCAATCTTACGATACACACTCCTCTCTCCCTCGATGAGGTCGTATCTGGACGACTCAACGAGTTTGTAATCGCCAAAGATAATACGAGCAGACAAGTATGAAGTAGGATTTCCTCTACGAGGGTCTGAACCTAGGTAAATCACCTCCCTTGTTTGTCTGTTTAGCCGACGAAATCCACAACGCTCTCTCTTTCCATGAACACAAGTCCATAACCATGTGCATTGCCGAGATCACACCTCGTCATTTGACGCCGTCTGTGGGAAACTGGGCGCTGGAGCCATGGATTCGGCGGCTACCTCTTCATCAAGCAATAACTCGACGATCAAATGCGGTCATATCCGTTCCGTCGATCCTCTTCCACACCCACCCACCCTTCTTCCGGATTTCGATAACCTCGGCCGGGAGACGGATCCGATGATCGGAAGCCTCAACTTTTGCATCAGGTCCGCGGGAATTTTCTGCCTTTGGATCCGATCTATTCGGCTCCGTCAGTAGCAATCACATCACCAACACCAATGTCCTCCGTCGGATGCACTGGCGGGACAACTTCACCCCCAGCTTCCAACATGTACAACTACGGCTCCGTCGCGGATCTCGAGGATTTTACCAATGTAAGCAACGGTGTCTCCTTCGGGCCAAGCAAAGAGCTAAAACATCGGCTCCGGTGCTCCACACCGTATCTTGCGCACGCGCTGCCAAAAACATCGGTTTTAGATCAAGAAGACTATTTTAACACTGCCATAGACTGTTTTGACTCTACGACAGACTGTTTCGACTCTGCCGTAGGCTATATTTTATTCAACTATGCACGCGGGACTCAACATCAAACGCCGCCTCTGTGTGCAGATGATCTGATCGAACTTACTGGATTGAAATTTTCCCATCGCCAGCCAGCTGACCGGTCCTTGGCCTGTTTCGCGTGTGATCGCGTGTGACTCGTTTGACTTCCAGAGATACAAATCGATACCAAACCAAGAGTCCTTCGCGGCAACGTCTCATCTATTCGGCTTTCGGTACGCAGCAATTTTTGAGTCAGAGCATGGCCCGACCGAACAGCTGGACACGAAAAGACTTTGTTGGCCGGAGCATGAAGCAAAGCAGTTTTTTGGTCAAAATAATCGTGAAGACCAAAGCTACCCTAGTGAAGCGTGTTATCTGGCTGCTCCTTCACGTGGGGCAAATAAATTAAATCTTACATACTTCGTTTGTTTGGATGTTGCCGCCAGCTCAAAGGATAAGAAAACAGTCTGATGCAATATAAGAGTTCGACTGATTCTCCACGAGATGCGTCCGATAAAAGGAAGAAAAGAGCATTGCTTGAGCTGCGTAATTACCGTATGCGAAAAAAAGGAAAGTAGAGATCGATTCGCGCTCATGCATCACAAGGAAATTATCAGGGACATGAGGAGGGGCTCCGCAACAATATTAGGAGTAGCTACAAGTTGACTTTCGTACACAGCAGCACTCCGACTCGTGCACGAGTTGCAATAAAAAATCCAAGACGTGGATCAAGTCATCCAAAGAGGCATATTACTTTATGGGCAAGAGACGTACGACCACGGATGGCATACAAATACTCTCTCTCTACTACTCCTTATTTATTATTATTATATCTACTAACTAGTTGATGTGTATATTTATGAGGTTAATTAATCAAAGTGCAATGCGCAAATAGATGGAACGACAAACGTCGATACCCGGGCGCACGTCCGACTCGCCGTTTCAGTCACACTTGCGTCAACTCCGGATGACAGAGATCAAAAGATTCGCCACGGCATCGACCATGTCAACCGTGTTTACACTATGCTCGGGGACTCCACCGACTACATCGCGCAACCTGCCAAAATCATCGGATGCGGTGACCCGCTATAAATCTTCGGATGCGGCGACCAATTGCCATCATCGGCTCCAGCTCCGGCTCCTCCGGCCACATCAACCTCGTCGACTACAAACAAAGCTAAGTTCTCTAATTCGAGGTGATTTCTTCTTAGTTTAATTGCACTCGAAACACTCGGGGGCTTCACCCTCTTCGAATAACCTAAGTGTCATTGACTCCGTGCACTCAAGCATCTCATACGCGATTTCCAGAATAGATGACTCTACCTTAGTGTCGAATCCTTGAACTCCGACCCAGTTGCAGTCTAACTGACAAGCCTGGAAGGTACTGAGACTAAGGGCGTTAGGATAACGAAAAGGTCTCGCGTTAGAGTGCAAAAGTGTCGGGACTGATGGCACTAGAAAATGTTATGACAAATCGAAAAACAATATTCTTTATAAGATGCAAATTCTTCATAATTCTCTATGTTCTTTTTGCAAGGATGTCAACTACATTGAGCTATTCTTTCGGGTCCTCCAACGAAGTCAACTAACGTCACATGCGTCAACTTACAGCAAGACCCGAGTCGAGAAATTCTTTGGGTGAAGATCATCTTCATGACCTGATATCAATAAAGCTAAGTTCTCTTAATCAAGTCCATTTTTCATTAATCTATTACACCGATACTCGGGGGCTCAATCGAATAAATTATTACATGATCATACTCCGATACTCAGGGGCTTCGCTACTTAGCGCAAAATTCAAAATTCCTCGGCTCGGCCATGAAATACGTCAAAAATATTCTTTGACCCGAGTAGCTGATCCAGCCCAATGAGCATCAGGCTAACGAAAAGGTCTCACGAGGGGCGTAACCGCAATGGTCATCAGCAAAAATATATCAAGTTCCAAATTCACACATCCGAAGAAATTACAACAAGCTATATTTTCGGCTGATTTTACATAGTTTACATGTCTTTTTCTAGGAACCTTATTTTATCTACACGGAGAAATTCTCGGATGAAGATGTCTGAGCCTATGCTCCGGTGCTAGCACCCGAACATAACCTCGGGGATACTCCCATCGGGAGCGCTGGTCGCGCACCCGATGAAAACATATGATCCAACGGAGTCGACAAAATGAGCTTACATTTCTATAAACAAGACCCAAGTAGAGAACCTCCTTGGATGAAGATCATATTTGCACACTCGATAGAAAAATAAAATCCTCCTATGGAGTCGATACAATATCAAAAATTCTCGGATCGCTTTCGACGCGATAAAACTCCGAATGTCATGTCCACGACATGAAGGTAAGACCCTAGGATCCGTCCTGTGCGACCTAGTAACCGCACCCGAATGCGCTCTGCTAGTTATTATCCGTATCCACGATACGATGAAAAATCCCGACGGACGCGTTGGATACCCATAAAACATGAGCCTGGAATTCAGTACTCGATAAGACCTCCATGGCCCAAGCTGGATTATGCCAGTATATACCGAATTCAAGTCTGGTGACTCGAGTTTGAAGTAGGTTCACGATGTCTTTGCCCAAGAGCAACTAACTGGTTCCTGATCCATTGGATGCACTAGACTCGTTATACCCAAATCCTTAGGATAAACTTATTGAATTATTCGATAGAAAAATTCCTCCCATGGAGTCGAAATAAAAGAAAAGCTACAACACCTGAGTCGAGAAATTTCTCGTATGATGAAGACTTGAGCCTATGCTCGGATACTACGCATCCAAACATAGCCTCGGGGGCTACTCTCATCGGGAGCGCTGCCCGATAGAAAAACTGAAATCCTCCAAACATGAGTAAACAGAAGAGTATCTACAATGAAGAAGCATAGCTTTGAGTCTACCCAAGTGTATCCTCAAAGGTTACTCCCATCGGGAGCACCCGATAAAAATGCTAACATCACTTCAAGAACAAGACAACGTCATCCATTGCATCAGCCAAACAAGACATTGACAAGTTCATGCATCCGAGGAAATCTTCGAGGTCACCTTCCACGCATATTAAAAATGACTTTGAGCCTATGCTCAGACGAAAGCATCCGAACATAGCCTCGGGGGCTACTGACATGGGCATAATCCTTCGGGTGCCTATTATTGTTATATATGGTGCGGCCCAGCGGAAGCCTCACCCGAAGATATGCCAAGATCCATTAAGCCCACGACGGTTTGGCTGATACGAAGCTTACAAGGAAACAAACTCTTGGCGTAACAAGACAAGGAAAGTATAAGACTAGACTAGATATGAACTCTAACTTGTAAACCAACTCGTATTGGTACCCGAGACCTAGCCTCCTCGTATATAAAGGCTAGGAGGGGCCAACGAGGGTGTAACCAATCTTACGATACGCACTCCTCCCTCCCTCAGCGAGATCGCATCTAGACGACTCAACGAATTTGTACTCTCCAAAGATAATACAAGCAAACAAGCAGGAAATAGGGTTTCCTCTACGAGGGGCTAAACTTGGGTAAATCGTCTCCCTTGTTTGTCTGTTAAGCCGACGAAATCCTTAGCGCTCTCTCTTTCCACGAAACACCAGTCCATAACTATGGGCATTGCCGAGATCACACCTCGTCAGAGGGAGTATTAGAAACCATAGAGGGTTTTGACAAGAGGTTCAACTTCTTCCTAAGATTTTGCATGTTGACAAACTTGAACTACAAGTAAGCGTATAAACTTGTCTCGAATTAAATGTCTTTTTAGAGTTAATTAAAGAAAAAATAAAGAGACGTAATAACTTAGCTAGTTACCATAACATCACACATACCAAGACTAGTATATGATTCTACAACCTAATTAATTAGGCCTTTGCGTGACACTACACACATGTTATTACCCACTATGAAGGTATATGTGCAAGTTACTAGTCTAAGTTAATTAGCACTATGTGACCATCCTAAATCAGAACGAAGGTGTACGTACTGTATGCCTTAAAGGCACCTGTTCCGCTGCACTTTAAGTTGTTCATCACTCGTGTCGGCTCTCACTGGTCAGACGGATAAAGCCACTGACTTGTTGATTTGATACTGTATATCGTCGATCTTCTTCCGTCACTGACAGACAATAAATTTTTCTGCCGCTTCCTGGCACGTGCTTTCGTGGAGCTACAACCAATAGCTCAGATGATTACTCCCGCGACGCTCGAGCAATTGCGACCATCCGTTCATAATGAACGGAAGCATTAGACACTAGATTTTCTTTTGGTGGATGGTTGATTTTTTTTGAGAGATTGTCGACTTTTTTCTTTATTGAACGGAGAGATGGTCGATTTGGGGTCTGGTAACAGGGCGTAGAGGCCGACAGAGAGAGGAAATTGGCGGTGTGGCGGGCAAGCTTAATTGAGGTGGCAGCGTCGGCTGTACAGATGGTACTGGTAGCCCATTTTGTGAGCATTTTGTTTTTGTACTACAAGAGTTTGAGAGTAGTATTCTAGTTTTGGTTCCTTAATTACCGGTGGAACCTTTATGTGTTTATTAGTTATAGTAGTATAGTATTTGTTCCAAATATGCCTGCACAAGATGATGAATGTAGAAGATCCAATGATTATTACGTTCGGAAAGAGGAGCTCCGAGTATACTCCAAACTGTCTCTCTGCCATGACCATTTATTTGACAGGACAGTACAGCTCCATCCCATGCTAGGCTAGCTATGATGTACTACTAGAAAGACCAAACCTATTTACTCGATGAGCACTAGGAAACACAGAGAAGAGAGAAAAACCACACTCAATAGGCTGTACAATTTCAATCGATTTATTCTATTTTCCTTTTCTCTCCGTCCTCTTCCTCTCCATCTTCTCTCTGATCCCCACTCGCCCACCTTAGCACACGCCAACACCGCCATGACGCTTTCGGAGCATCTCCATAGCCCAGTTCGATAGGCATAGTAGATTTAGCAGAGAGAAACAAGGCACACTTGGTTTTATTTCATTCCGTATTTCTCTTTCCCTCGATCTCCATCCTCACTTCACCTCCAGCGTCCCGGCGAGAGCCATTCCCACTTGCACACCAATACAGGAACGCGCCAATGCTGCTATGCCGCTTTAGGATCAACTCCGGCACCCAGTTTGATAGACTATTTTCTGTCTCCCCTGCTAACTGGCGCTCGCTCTCTCCTCCAAAACCCCAATCCAAACCAAACGCCATCACCCCCACCTACTCGAGCTCTTCCTCGCGATGGCCCAATTGATCGATGACAGTGACACTTCTAGGGTGTTTTCCGATGGCCCCTTGAAGAAATCTCAGCCATATGCGATGTCATCACCGCCGCAAGCCTCATCGCCTGCTGCAACCGTATCTTCACTCAGCAACACATAGTGCATCCCTGGCTAAATCTCATCCATTTGGTCTCCCCTGTGTTCTTCACACTCACCTAATTGAGCTACCGCGTGAGTACAATGTCTTCTACCGCGACAATCGCATGAAGTAGTTCTACTGGGGCTGGTACTATTGCGGCAGGGGCAAGCAGAAGCCACAGAAGAAGTTCAGGTGGACCTTGTGTGAGTTGACACTGCTAGAAAAGTCCTCCTCCGATGATGTGATTCCAGATTGTGAGGGTAAGAAGTGGGCAGGCGCCCATGGAGATTGGATCGCCACTATTGGCCTCGCCTGGAACCGGGAGCTTGTAAATGTGTTCACTCGTTGCCAGATTCCACTACCAGCAATCTTCGATTTTGAGTCCACACCTGAGGTACTTAAGTTTATGGCGGCTGGTCAGCTTAGTAATCTACTGAAGATAGCCATTTGCCGAGTTCCCACAGCTGCTAGGAACTATAAGGATTTCTCTGTCCTAGCCATCTTCGACACGGTAATTGTCTTCCTTGATGGTTCTCATGGTATGTGGATGGTTCTTGAGAATCGGTTCAGCATGTTCAGCTACCGCGATGTAATTATCCACAAGGGAGTTGTCTATGTTGTAACTTAGATTGGCAATGTTTATGCATGGGATCCTCGAGCATGGGGTAAAATTTCCATCTGTCAATTTTCAAGCTTCATCATTCAAATTTTACTCAGCTGACCTCTGAATGTGCTTTCATTGCAAGGTCCTATGCGTCTTCCGGGGCCACCTGATTTTGACGGTAATTGTGAGTATAGTCCTGATCTGTGGTGGTTAGCAAGATCTCTTGATGGTGGTAGCCTTATTCTGATCAATACTGTGGGCGTTAGTGATAGGCGGTATGACACTACTTATGGTGGTTATCCTGTGGCTGAAAATGTTGGTTATCATCACGGCCGCAATATTCACACCTATTGTACTAGGTTTTGCTGCCACATGTTCTTGATTGACACTAGTGGGTTACTTCCACCGAGGCAATGACAGAGGTTTTAGACCTTGGATCATTTTCTATCTTCCTTGGATTGAACTATCCGATTACTATTCCAGTTGGCATGGCTAGACTTGGCCCTGGAGATCTAACTAGGAGAAATTGTGTATACACCTCGCCGCATGCAGTTAGTCTTGGTGGATTTAATCTTCGTCCTGAAATATGCCGCTTCAATATGAATGCTCAAGACGCTGTTGTTGGATTCTCAACCAACATTGGCTGGAATTGGCGGCAAACTCCATTGTGGTTTGTCCCAAGCTTGGCCAACGCGAAAGATTAGAACCGGCATAATTAAAAGTTCAAGGGAGAGGGGTTGAACGTAGTGATCATATGGAATAGGGATTTGCGTATCTTGAATTATTTCCTTCTCCTGATTTGTATCGTATGGCCTCAGCCATTAACTTTCTATACTCTAACACTCATTTCACCGCTATGTAGTGCAAGGCCGACGATTTGATCAAACTCATTTTGTATGCAAGCCATAGTTTTAGATAGTGCGGGTCGAATATTCTCCAACTTGTTGCGCCCGCACCCCTTTATTATTTGTTACACTTTTGAGTTCTCAAAAAATGCGAAATAAATCTAGAACATTGGCTATGTCGTATCTTGTGCATCTACAATATTCAATCCCACAATAAGTTCTTATGTGACCTGTGTGAAGGAAAAATAAAAAACCTAAGCGAACAATATCTTGTGTTTATTTGTTCATTTTGTGGTAACTAGACCATGTACTAGTAATATTTTTGGGATGGAAATTTATAGATGAACTATATAAATATGATCTATGTTCATGATTTATTTCACATTTTATGAAAACTTGGAAGTGCCACATGGAACAGCTTGTTGCCAGTGCAACTAGTTGCAAATTATAATTTCCGTCGTGGACGTACCTAGTGGCTCCAAGCGCATGATGCATACAGATTCTCACTAGAAGGTGGGGCCGACCTAAACAGGGCCCACATGTCAGTGAATCAGAGCCACACAAAATCATGCACGTTGCCTGACTTGAGCGAAATCTGGTGTTCGTGCACCTCTCTCATTTTGCTGCGCGGTTGCATGCTGTACACGTGTAATTCCATGTACCTTGTACTAGAACATATATAAACACACGCAACATGCCAAAAATACCATGGACACACCTGTACTATGCATTGTATCCGGTGTATATATTTTTGGTTCTGTCGTACGACTTCTGCATGTAGGGGAACAAGATGAAAGTACATGTGTCCATGTTGTGGCTAATACTACTAGTTATAGTTCGTCCTCCTATTTTCCGTTGAAAATACTACAATATGTTTAAATGAAAGCTGTAAAAAGAAAACCCTCTGGTCAAACTGATGTGACTAGACAATACTGCACCTCTTATACATAGTAAGTAGGAGTATTGTCAAATTACTAGCTGTGTGGCGTGCTAGTCTAACATACAGTGAAGTAGGGGTGGTCGCATAGGGGGCGTACCAGGGCTCCAGCGACGATGGCGAGACGGGCAAACGAACTGGTGGTCGACAGCGAGCTCAGGGACGGTCGAGGCAGCTCCGGGGGTGGTCGCAATCAGCGGCGCCCTTCTCCTCCAGAGGCGGCCTACTCCGGTGCAATTCCGGCGAGCTGCTGCTCCCCTTGCTCTGGCTACTGGTGTGGGAAGGTCAGTGAGGTGAGGGGAGTGGAGTCGTGTGCTTCAAACGGCTAGGGGTGCCCTCCTTTTATAGGCTCGACGGCGAGACCGAGATGTATGGGCCGGCGATGGTGGCGACATGGCTACCGGCGGCTAGCGGCATGGCTGAGGGTGGCGATCGATAGGCGGTCTCCTGGTGGTGCTCTAGGAAGTGAATGCGGGCGTAGCGGCAGTGGTATGCGGTCGGGGTGAGTTGGCGCTCTGAGCGGCAGAGGTGGCGGTGTCCACGGCGAGCGGTGGCTGTGGTGCATTGGGCGGCGAACGGGCGTGTCCGTCGTGTTCCCTGGGTTGTGGCGGAGCGGTAGGTGCGGGTTGCGGTCGAGCGGCGGCTTGTGCACGCGTGCCGGGTGCGGCGCTCTGGCGCGTGCTCGGCATGGTGCGGTGGCACTGGGTGCAGGCTCTCCTCAGTGGTCCACTGCTGGGCTTGGCTCGGGCAGGGGACAGAGGCTGGCGGTGAGGTCCTGGCTACCTCCTAGACATGGCGAGAGAGAGGGAGGTGGTCGACTAGGGTGAGTGCATGGTCGGCTAGCGAAGGGTGGCTCGGCATGGCATGGCTTTGCCAATAGGGGTGTAGGGGATGGGTGCTAATGGCATGGTTAGACTCTGGGGGGACAAAGGGATTAAATGTAGATCATTTGGGGGCAAAACCCTGTTCAAAACAGTGAGCTAGGATTAGGGTGTAAATCATGCATGCCAAGTGTTTGATGAAATGGCTGCATGAGATTTAGTTTTGAATTTTGAAAAGATTTTTGGTGGGTTTGCTAGGCATAAGCTTGAGACTCTGTGGGTGCTTGGGTTTTGAAAATTGAGCTTGTTTGAGTGGTTTTTGAAATAATGGGATCTTCCCATATGAATTAGATTCAATTTTAAACTGTCATTTAAAAGTAGCATTTGAAAGATTTTTGCAGATCACAAAGTGGGCCTTGGTACCTCATTATGTGTACTATCAAGGGGTGCAAAGGTCTATAGATGTTTCTGTTATGTTTTGAGTACTAGGAATAGCCAAAGTAGGCATGAGAGTTAATTTGGCCAAAATCACCATTCACTTCAAATATTCATTTTGAGTTGTTCTTCTTTGGAAAAAGTTTGGGAATGACTTAGATGATGTTTATTTCACCTAAGAAACATTTTACAAGCAATGAATCACAGAACCATGGCAATTCAAATCAATTCCTAAATTAAATGCACATACACATAAATGCTTTCATTTTTACTTTGGAAAAGTTTTTGTTAACCCTAAATTTGATGATTTGGATCTTGATAAGCTTGGATTAAAGTTTTGGGATGTTACAAACCTCCCCCCCTTAAACAAAATCTCGTCCCGAGATTTACAAGGAAAACTAGGAACTAAAGAGATCTGGGAACTCTGTCCTAATGTAATCTTCGCGCTCCCAAGTGGCTTCCTCCTCGGTATGGTTGCTCCATTGAATCTTGAGAAACTTGATGCTCCTGGTCCTGGTGGTTCTGCAGGCTTCTTCTAAGATACGGATGGGCACTTCCCGATTGGTTAGGTCATTGTTGATTTCTACAGCTCTGTGATCGATGTTCTTGAATACTTCAGTCTTCTCAGGCACTTCCAAGCATTTGCGAAGTAACGAGATATGGAACACATTGTGGATGGCTGACATCTCTTCAGGCAGTTCCAGTTGTTACGATACTTCTCCTCGACGGTTCAGAATCTTAAAGGGCCCGATATATTTGGGGGCTAACTTTCCTTTCAAGCCAAAGCGTTGAGTTCCTTTCAATGGAGAAACTTTGAGATACACAAAATCTCCGACATGGAAAGTCGGGTCTCTCCTTCTTTTGTCAGCATAACTCTTCTGTCTGGATTGGGCGGTCTTGAGGTGCTCATGGACTTTGTGAACTTTCTCTTCTGCTTCCCGGAGAATGTCGGGTCCAAAGATCTGACTCTCTCCTACTTGCGACCAATTGAAAGGGGTGCGACACTTTCTTCCGTATAGGAATTCAATTGGTGCCATCTGCAAACTAGCTTGATAACTGTTGTTATATGAGAATTCTGCGAAAGGCAGGCAGTCTTCCCATTTTGATCCGTATTCCAACACACAAGCTCTAAGCATATCCTCTAGGATCTGGTTGACTCTCTCAGTTTGTCCACCAGTTTGCAGATGATACACGGTGCTGAAGTTCAATGCTAGCTAAGAATCATTTTCTAACTAATTCAGTCCTGAACTGCTCCAACTCTTCGTACAAACTTGGTTGCTTATCCTTGATCATGGTGTTTAGCCTACATGGCAATCTGCTAAGAGCATCCGCTACCACATTGGCTTTGCCGGGGTGATAGTGAATGTCCATGTCATAATCCTTGATTAGCTCTATCCATCTCCTTTGCCTCACATTCAGCTCCTTTTGAGTGAAGATATATTTTAAACTCTTGTGATCTGAGTAAATCTCACAGCGATTACCCATCAAATAATGACGCCATGTCTTCAATGCTAGAACCACAGCTGCTAGCTCAAGATCATGGGTCAGATAGTTCTGCTCATGCTGCTTCAGTTGTCGAGATAGGTATGTGATGACTTTGCCTTCTTGCATCAATACACATCCTAGACCAATCTTGGATGCGTCACAATATACATCAAATGGCTTCTTGATGTCTGGCATGATTAATATTGGGGCTGATATCAATCTCCTTTTCAGCTCCTAAAAACTGGCTTCACATTTGTCTGTCCATTCAAACTTCTTGTCCTTCTTCAACAATTGGGTCATTGGTCGGGCTATGCTTGAGAATCCTACTACAAACTTGCGGTAATATCCTGCTAATCCGAGAAATGCACGGAATTGGGTTTGAGTGGTTGGGGCTTCCCATTCTTCGACATCTTTGATCTTGGCGGGATCAACAGAGACTCCTCCGACAAACACAATATGTCCTAGGAATCCTACTTCTTTCAGCCAAAACTCACACTTGCTGAACTTGGCATATAACTGATGCTCTCTTAGGGTTTCTAGGATAACTCTCAGATGTTGCTCATGCTCTTCTTCTGACTTGGAGTAGATAAGGATGTCATCGATAAACACAACTACAAACTTATCTAGGCAATTCATAAAGATCTTATTCATGAGGTTCATGAAATAAGCAGGGGCATTGGTTAATCCAAAAGACATAACCGTATACTCGTATAAACCATAGCGAGTAGTAAAGGCGGTCTTCGGAATATCCGTTGCATGAATCTTAAGTTGGTGATAACCAGTCCTAAGATCAATCTTTGAGAATACCTGAGCTCCAGTCAACTGATCAAATAGATCCTCTATCTTTGGCAAGGGGTACTTGTTCTTTACAGTGACGTCATTCAACTTTCTGTAATCTGTGCACAAACGATTGCCTCCATCTTTCTTGTCGACGAATAAACACGGGTGATCTCCATGGTGATGCGCTTGGTTGAATCAAGCATGTTGCTAACATGGCATCTAACTGCTTCTTCAGTTCTATTAACTCTGAGGGGTTCATGCTATAGGGTCTCTAGGCTATAGCTCCGGTTCCGGGGATTAGTTCGATAATGAACTCAATATCCCTATCCGGGGGCATACCTGGCAATTCATCTGGGAATACGTCAGGGTATTCATAGACTACTCTGACTTGGTCAATGGTGGGTAGGGCTACACTCTTGTTGCACTTGAATTGACGGGGTAAGGTTTCAGAGATATGCTCTACTGTTACTCCGGAGCTACTGGTCATGGTAATGGGTTTCTTAGCACAGTCTATCAGTCATTTATGCCTTGACATCCAGTCCATACCTAGTACTACTTCCAATCCTTTGGTTCCGAGTACAATTAGGTTGGCATAAAAATCTATCCCATGAATTCTGATAGGCACAACTTTGCAAATTTTTCTAGCTTTGGTTGTTGAACCGGGGATTTGAACTATCATGACATGCTTCAGGTTGGTTGGGTGAATCTTACTAGTGCATGTAAATTCTTCGGTGACAAATGAATGTGATGCTCCCGAATCAAACAATACTCTTGCTAAAACTGAGTTGACAGAAAACATACCCAGCACTACATATGGCGCTTCCTGGGCTTCGTCTGTCTTCATGTGGAAGAGACGGCCGTTGCGGTTGTGAGGGTTCCCTGGGGCAAATCTTTTTCCTGGTTGAACACGACGTTGCTGCTGAGCTGGGGCATTCACATTGGCATTGGATGCAGTCTTCTTGGGACACTCATTGGAGTAGTGACCCTTAACTCCACACTCGAAACAAGTGATTTGGGACTTGTCCTTTACTGCGACAGGCACAGCATTGCTGCCAGTTCTGGGTGCAGTGTTGTTGTTGTTGTTGGGCTTGGGAGGTGCACGGTTGAAATTGTTCGCAATGCCAGAGTTGTGATTGTTTCCTCCGGACTTCACATTGCCTCCGCTACGGTTGGGGTAGCTTGGGCGAGACGTTGGGGTCGGTTGTTCCTTGGTGCATATCATGATGAAGGGTTGGGATGGTACTTCGGGTGACTGCTGGATCCAGACTGCCGCATCATATGACGCTTGCGGTTGTCGTTGGCCTGGTTAATCTTCCCTTCCATCTGAATGGCAGAGTCGACTAGCTCTTCGAGATCCTCGAAACAGATGTTGACGAGGACTCTCTGCATCTCATCATGTAGTCCGTTCAGGAATCTCTCCTTCCTCTTGGCCTCCGTGTTGATCTCATCAGGTGCATATCTGGCAAGTGACAGGAATTTGTCACGATACTCCACTATAGTCATTCTTCCTTGCTTCAATTCGCGGAATTCATCTCTCATTCTGTTGACTAGACCTTGCGGCACGTGGGTGCGGCTAAACTTGACTTTGAAGGCTTCCCATGTAATAACTTGACCATGGTTTATCAGGCGGATACTGTTCCACCAAGCTCTTGCATCTCCTGCCAGGTAGTGGGTGGCAAAGAGAACTTTCTCATTTTCATCAAATCTTGCAACTTCTAAGTTGTTTTCGATGGTCTGTAACCAGTCATCAACATCTAGTGGGTTTTCAGAGGTGCTAAAGATTGGGGGATTGGTATTCTGGAAGTTCTTCAGCTTGGATCCTAGATGATCCTGATTTCCATGCCCTTGGTTGTTGAGAGCCATCTGGGCGATCTGCTGCAGTGTTGCTAAGTTGGCTTGGCGTTCTGCCCTGCTTGCTTCACGGTCTGCGATGAGATTCTGCAAGATCTACAGCATTGGGTCTTGCGACGAGCTGCTCCCTCCTTGGTTTCCACGGGTCATCTGAAGATTGAGATGGCTATAGGGGTAAGAGGAAAATTCTAAGGTTCATGGTTTTGGGGCTTTCAAAGCTAAAACTTTGAGTTAGACTCAGGTTTTTCAACTAACTTCATTTTCATTCATGCAAACAAGCACACGGTACAACACACACCACAACAAACAAAGGAAAACAGATGGTTTGAAGAACCATTCTGCAAACTACGATACAGTGGGACCGATATATCTCATGCTACCACAGTGCCCTAGTGCATCTACTCATCGTCGATGAAGTCAGAGTCCTCATCGTCAATGTAGAAGTCCACGGCAACCTCTGCTAGAAAGTCATCATCGTTGCTGAAGAAAGAATCCATGTCTCCCTGGATGTCTTAACCCTCATCTTCTTCTTCTTTTGTTGCAAGCTAGGGTGCCTGCTCCTTGACTGTCTTATCGAGGTCGGCCACCTTCGTGCGAACACGGGCGATGGTGCGATCCTTCTTTGCACGCTGGCGGCGAAGAGACTGGCGATCCTCGACGAGCAGTGCAAAAGTCTAGGCCTTCTAGTCGGCAATGGCACGGTTCTGGTTGGCTAACTCTCTGGCATTGTCCAGCTCCTTCTAATGGTCATACAACAGGAAGTCAAGGTTCTCCACTTGGCGCTTCAGTGCTAGATGACTTGGCATCTCCATCGGCATTCCCATGAAGTCATGTCTTGCATAGTGGGCAAAACGGGTTCCTTGGATTTGGTTGACACTGAGGGCACATAGACGTGCGAGAGCTTCATGCATTGCCCTGGCTAACCCATCTAGCTAGTTGTTCTCTTTCACGGAGAACTGAATTCTCCCAGAAGTTGGTGCCTTGATGCTTCCTCTAAGATCTGCGGTGACTAGCCACTGTAGGTCTCCTCCTGGGGGTCCTGGAAGTTGAGCTCCAAGAAATTCCGGATGTGAGCGTCCCAGTAACTCCGACAGTGACTCCAGATCCCTCTCGAAGATCAGCTGACCTCCGTTTCCCAACTAGTAAAACTTGCTGAACTGAGACTCCATCTACAAGAATTTAGGATGAGGAAGTTAGTGAAGTGATCAAGGGTGTCAAATTTTAAGTAGTAATGTAAGAATTTTGAGGAACATGAATTTTTGAGAAAGAATGAATCCATAAGGATAAGAGAGGAGATAGTTTTTCATAAATATTCACTTTGGTTTTGAAACTAAGTTTTTGTTTGGACGCCCATTCTAACTAGGGTCTCCTATGGTTAGGATGGCTCTGATACCAACTGTCAACACCCGGATTTTTAATCCTAGATGCCCGTTATGCCATACCTCGCAATCCCAGGATTACCCTTTTTGCGAGACATAACCGATTGGATATCACAGTACATCATCCATTACAAACCATACATAAGGTCTTACACAAATAAGGATCTCATGATCCAGTCTTAATACAACAAGCAGCAGAAATAAAAGATAAGCGTAGCCGTGGGGTCCATCTTCAGGGGCACAAGCAATGCTGACGAAGGCAGATAGTCCTAGTTATCATAGCCATCCTGTTGGCCATCATCTTGATAGTCTCCTTCATAGTCTGGCCATGAGAATAGACAGGGACAAAAGCCATGAGTACTCTTTAAGTACTCTCAAGCTACCTCTAACAAATAATATAGTTCTAAGTTAAAGTGATAAATCTAAGTTTAACTATAAAGTTAAGTTTGAAACCTAAGCTGAGTTCTGAAGCAAAGAAAGATAAGATAAAGTTCTAGAATCACTTAAATTGGGAAGCTATTGTCATAAACACAACACTGTTGTGGTCAAGTCAAAATTCATCATTCATTTCATAAGTTGTTTGGAAAACATCTGACAACGAAACAGTATGGCCATTCCAACTGTCCACAACCGCGGACGCGGCTATTCGAATAGTTTGACATTCTGCAGAGGTGGTACACTTTCACCACAAGATTTTATACATCTGTCAGGGATAACCCTGAATCATCATACTTAGTATGCAGATAATTAAACATAACCTTCCCTTTACACACCCTAGTATAAGCACCTCTCCTATGAGCATGATCTCCCAACCATGACCATCAGTCATCTTGGGCACTGCATAGGTGGACAACATTGAGAGGTAGCCTCATCTCAAACCTCTCCCGCGAGGGAACTAATACTAATGCATATAAATTTCCAGCTAAGCCTTACCCAATTCAGGCAGTGTGGTTATACGGTAAATTTGGAACGGTATCGCATCCGAATCCAACCATCAGTTTTATAAAAGGGTTAAGGCTCATGCCTCATCATTTTCATTATCATAAACCACTTGTGTTTCTGAACACATGTCAAAACATCTCAATAGAATGACTCATCATTCCAAGGTTTTCATAATTCATTTTCATCAAGTGTTCCCATCTAAAGTGACTCAAGTTTTTGATCTACTCTAAACTACTAAGTTAAGAGTGTTCACTAAGGTGGAAAAGATGGGTTCAATCTCATGCCATAGAATGACATCTAAAGGGTTTTTGAATAGGTCAAGTTTTATACTTTTTATGCTACCTTCCAAACAAGTAAAGAACTTTGTGTAAGGTAAAGGAAGTAAAGCTTGTAAGTAAGACTTGGGGTACTAATAGTCAAAGTAGTGTGACCAAAGCATGCCTAAAGCATCTTTGATATCCCATCTAGTTTAATCCTAGCTTGCTAAGCATTATACTTGCAAGTGTTAGCTTGCATTGTTCATGGTGGCTTGCTAGTATAATACTTGCAAGTGTTAGCTTGCCAATAGTAGCTTGCCTTGTGAAGTGCAGTGGTTGAAGTTTTCTTCTTCTTCTTCTTGGTAGAACTCCTCCTCCTCGAAATCTTGGTCGGTACTATCGTCTATAAATACATACAGAGTACATAATCACCAAACAATACTTAACTAGTCTAATTAGTATTCTAAAACACATATTTGATGATCTATTATCATCTTAGGCATCAAAAGTTTCATTAACTAGTTTCATTCTTTTTATTTTAGAAAAGTAATTTCTACTCATTGAAATATTAACTAAGATTTAATATTCACCACTTAAAATATTGGATCACGTGGACACATATCCTCACCACATACTCTAACATGTGGGAATGGGATTTAAAGATTGGATCCATATTACTTTGGTTTAAGTTCATTATTTAATGATTTAAAGTGACTAGAAATGCCTATATAGCATTATTTTGGTACTAGTCCAAAGTCACTGCATGTAAACCATAATATTATTACTTATTTAGGTAGATATGATGAAATGTGATTTTTGAGAGTTGGAATCAACTCAAAACCTATCTTGGTTTATTTTATAAAAATGTTGCAAGTTGCAAAAGCTTCTGTTTTGTTATTTTTACTAGGAGAGATCTATAACTCTAATTGAATTAAATCCAACGGGCTTGGACATATCCTTTCAATACCTTTCAGGAAAAATTAGTTTAATGCAATTTGGATTTGTCAAACTCTCTGAATTGATTTTCAAACTCAGAGGAAGAACTAAGTTTAAACTAAAAAGAAAAATCCTAATTCAAACTAACTGGGTCGCGCGGGAAATTCTAACGGGCCGGCCCAGTGTCACTCCGCGGCACGGGCTCAACTGATAGGGGGGGTCCACAAGTCAGCGGCTCATAACGCGCGAAGCCGTACGGGGTGATATGGGCCGTTAGATTAGAACTAAGATCTACGGCTGGGGATCGTCGTCGACGACGAACAGGTCGCCGACGAGCTCGAACCCTAGCGGCTTAGTGGGGGTGCATAGGGGGCGTACCAGGGCTCCAGCGACGACGGTGAGGCGAGCAAACGAACTGGTGGTCGACGGCGAGCTCAGGGACGGTTGAGGCAGCTCCGGGGTGGTCGCAATTAGCGGCGCCCTTCTCCTCCAGAGGCCGCCTGCTTCAGTGCAATTCCAGCAAGCTGTTGCTCCCCTTGCTCCGGCTAATGGTGTGGGAAGGTTAGTGAGGTGAGGGGAGTGGAGTGGTGTGCTTCAAACAGATGGGGGTGCCCTCCTTTTGTAGGCTTGACGGCGAGACCGAGAGGGATGGGCCGGCGACTATGGCGACATGGCTATGGGCGGCTAGCGGCATGGTTGAGGGTGGCGATCGACAGGCGGTCTCCTGGCGGTGCTCTAGGAAGTGAATGCGGGCGTAGGGGCGGTGGTATGCGATCGGGGTGAGCTGGCGCTCTGAGCGGCAAAGGCGGCGGTGTCCACGGCGAGCAGTGGCTGTGGTGTGTTGGCCGGCGAATGGGCGTGTCCGTCGTGTTCCCTGGGTCGTGGCGGAGTGGTAGGCGCGGGCCGCGGTCGAGCGACGGCTTGTGCACGCGTGCCGGGTGCGGTGCTCTGGTGCGTGCTCGGCATGGTGCGATGGCACTGGGTGCGGGCTCTCCTCGGTGGTCCACTGCTGGGCTTGGCTCGGGCAGGGGACAGAGGGTGGCGGTGAGGTCCTGGCTACCTCCTAGACATGGCGAGAGAGAGGGAGGTGGTCTACTGGGGCGAGTGCATGGTTGGCCGGCGAGGGGTGGCTCGACATGGCATGGCTTTGCCAATAGGGGTGTAGGGGATGGGTGCTAATGGCATGGTTAGACTCTGGGGGGACAAAGGGATTAAATGTAGATCATTTGGGGGCAAAACCCTGTTCAAAACAGCGAGCTAGGATTAGGGTGTAAATCATGCATGCCAAGTGTTTGATGAAATGGCCACATGAGATTTAGTTTTGAATTTTGAAAATATTTTTGGTGGGTTTGCTAGGCATAATCTTGAGACTCTGTGGGTGCTTGGGTTTGGGAAATTGAGCTTGTGTGAGTGGTTTTTGAAATATTGGGATCTTCCCATATGAATTAGATTCAATTTTAAACTGTCATTTAAAATTACCATTTGAAAGATTTTTGCAGATCACAAAGTGGGCCTTGGTACCTCATTATGTGTACTATCAAGGGGTGCAAAGATCCACACATGTTTCTGTTAAGTTTTGAGTACTAGGAATAGCCAAAGTAGGCATGAGAGTTAATTTGGCCAAAATGACCATTCACTTCAAATAATCATTTTGAGTTGTTCTTCTTTGGAAAAAGTTTGGGAATGACTTAGATGATGTTTATTTCACCTAAGAAACATTTTACAAGCAATGAATCACAGAACCATGGCAATTCAAACCAATTCCTAAATTAAATGCACATACACATACATGCTTTCATTTTTACTTTGGAAAAGTTTTTGTTAACCCTAAATTTGATGATTTGGATCTTGATAAGCTTGGATTAAAGTTTTGGGATGTTACACTTAAGGAGAGCCACCTCTAGTGAACTATGGATCCCTGACCTTTTTTACATACAATCTATAAACTGTTTACTTCTTTGTGTTTACTTTCTGCAAACTATTACTTCCTTCCATTTGATACATTTAATCCTTTGTTTTCAGCAAAACCGGTGAGATTGACAACCTCATCGCAAGTTGGGGACAAAGTTCTGTGGTTGTGTTGTGTAGGTATCCACGTTGCTGTTGGCACCGGTAGTGCGCCCTGCCATCGTTCAGCTAACTACACCTTTGGGGTGTTTCCTTGCTCCTACTGGATTAACAACCTTGGTTCCGTACTGAGAGAAAACTTGCTGCTGTGCTCATCATACCTTCCTCTTGGGGTTCCCCAACGAGATCGATATATTTTGGGCCATCAAGCATATTTTCTGGCGCCGTCGCCAGGGAGTCAAGGACATCTTCACAAGGGGAGTCCCTCATAACCAATCTCTTTACTTTGTTATTTTTTTGCTTAGTTTCTTTTTGCTTTGTTTGCTTGTTTCTTTATCAAAAACACAAAAAAATTAGTTCCTACTATAGTTGGTATTTTCGTTGGTATGTTATTGTCTTGCTTTATCATGCTTTCTGTCAATGGTTGGTTTCTTTGAAACTGAATCTAATTGGCAATGGGGGTTCACGGAAGAACAAAAATATTATTATAAGGAACACCGCTTGTCACAAAAAGGGAAACACTTATGGGAACAAATTGATAAATTGTATACCATTGCTAGAAACATGTGCTCCACTTATAATGTTACTTATTTCTTTGATAAATCTTGTTGTTGTAAGAGGTATAAACACCTCCCTTTTCAATGTGAGTATAATTATGATGTTACCATATCTTCTTATGTTAAGGAAAATTATGACTTTTATGATGTGGAACAAATTGAAGAATTTATTGCTTGGAAGGGTGCATTCGAACTAGCTTATTTGCTTGAAAATACTGATGATGCACCTTATAAATATGAGTTTTATGATATACTTCAATTTTGCTTTGATAATTACAAGGAAGAAAATGGCTATATTCTTGAATATCTTAATAGACGCTCTCCACCAATGGAAGAGACTAATGCCTTGCAAGAGACTATGGAAGAAGAAATTGCTGAAACTAGAAGCTCATTGGATGAAAAAGAGGAGGAGAGTGATGATCTAGAGGATGAAGAATGGATCTACCCATGCCTACCTTCTAATGAGAGTAACTCTTTATCCCTTACATTATTTGATTTTCACCCATGCTTACCAAAGGAGGATGAATGTTATGCTGATGTTGTCTGTGATAATCCTTTATTTGTGCCTAACTTCGAGATGCATGGTACTAAAGAGTTTTGCTTAGAAAATGTTTATGATAAAGCTCTAGACGATGGTCCTATATTGAATGATCAACCATCTTGTTATAGAATTGTTAAAAGTGGGTTTGAAGGTTTTAATCCCACTATTTTTGAGCTTGATAAAAATTATGTTTTCGTAGAACATGAAAAGCATGCTTTATGTGATAGTTATATTGTTGAGTTTATTCATGAGGCTACTGAAAATTATTATGAGAGAGGAAAATATGGTTGTAGAAGTTTTCATGGTATTGAAACACCTCTCTATATGCTGAAAGTTTAGAAGTTACTCTTGTTTTATCTTCCTATGTCTGTAACTTTGTTCTTTGCGAATTTATTTGCATACAAGATTCCTATGCATATAAAGTGGGTTAGAATTAAATGTGTTTTGAATTTTCTTCTTGATGCTCTCTTTTACTTCAATTCATATTTCTTATGTGAGCATCTTCTCAAACTATCATGCCTAACTTAAAGGCGTTAAAGAAAAGTACTTATTGGGAGATAACCCAAAAGTTTTAGATGAGTCTTAGAAGTTATTACTTCAGTAATAACCGCTCCGTATCCTTTTTATTTGCTTTTTGTGCCAAGAGTAACTTCTAATGAGAGAGAAGTAATGATTGGGAAAGTTGCTGTCCCGAAACAGATTTATGTGCTTCACCGTAAAAATTCGTGTAAAATCTATGAACGTCTTTTTGAGTAGTGAATTTTTGTTCTTCTGACCCAGGTTGTTATATAACTTTAGTTATTTCAACACTTTTTGATTTGAGCAACATAAGGTCTTCGAAAAAATTCGTCTTTACCTGCTGATCTGTTTTGACAGATTTCTGCCATTTTCTGCATTTGCTTCTTTTTGTTCCTTTTTGAGATCTTTTGGGGAATTGAGCTTTTTTAGGGAAGTGCTACAGTAGCTAGTGTTCTAATGTAAGTTTATTTGGTGTTGGATCTGAACCTTAAGACCTATTATCTTGAGTGCACTAATGTTGCTAATAAAGATTGTGTGAAGTTTTGTATGAAGAAAAAATTTCAGGTGTATGGAAGGAATGAGTAATGTGATGAAGGATGGACTAAAGCTCAAGCTTGGGGATGCCACGTGTGTCACCCCAAGAAATATCCAAGAAGTACAAGCGTCAGTGCTTGGGGATGCCCAAGGCATCCCCTTCTTCATCAATAAAAAAATCACAGGTTTCTTCCAAACGCTTCATTTTTCTTGTTTCATGCACAGTTGTGTTATTCTTGGAGCGTCTTCTTTTTCGTTTTCGTTTTGATTTTTCATTTACTTGGTTTTCTTAGTTTTCTGAATAAATTGGTTGGACCCCCTCTTTCATACATTGGTTTTCAAATAGTTTGGTTTGGATTGCAAAAGAGTAGGAAAGTTCATGCTTATGTGGTAAAAAGAGCATGTTTTTGACTTTGGCCTATGCTCTGTCATGCCATGCTTGATATTGTTTTGGCTTTATGCTTAGTATTCTTTGCTGTAGCATGACTTGTTATAAACAATTGAGATTGGTTAATGTGCCTTGGATGAATCATGCGTTGTTTTAGCATATTAAAGCATAGTATTTTGGTATTCTCCTTTGATGCTTTATTTGGGTTGACTTGGCACATGCTCACACCATGTTATGACTATCTCAAGTCACCATAGCCTTTATGATCCTTTAGTTTTCAACTTGTAGTATCACTTTATGCTTTGATCAATGATGTTTTGTCGCTCTGCATGATTATGGCCATTATTGCTCTCTTAGTTTGTCGCTCCCAGTCTTTTGCTAGCCTCCACAACCAAGTATGAGTTCCACTCATGCATCCAACTCCTTAAACCAAGTTATTCCAAAGAGTACACCATACCTACCTACTAGCTTATTCTATTCCAAGTATGTTCATGCTTTTGTTTACCTTCCAAATTAAACTTTTTATGAGAAAACTAGTGATTAAAGCTCTCACGAACTTGATGGCACACTTTACTTTTCTTGCCCTTAAAAAACTTGAACCATTGTGTCGTCTATGTTGTATATGCTTGCACTTATTTGTTGGGAATTAGCAGAACCATGCTGTCATGGGGAACGCTTTCAACATTGCATTTGGTACTTGTACCTAGTTGATATCATGCTCTTTTATATATGGATGTCGTCGGTGTGAAATGAAAGGGGAGCTTGTAAGTCCATGGAGTTATGTATATGTGTTAGAGAAATGCCTGGGACGCTGGTCTAATCCATGCTAACATGGTGGAAACCTGCAGCGTAACCATAATGAGCTGTCTATGAAGCATTCTTCTTATAAAAAAAGAGTCCTATATTGAGAAAAAAAGAGAAAAAGAAAAAAAGAGATTATGAAAAGAGGAAAGAGAGAAAAAAGCACCATATTCCCATGGTAAATAAGAAGATTGCTGAGATGCTCGTTGTCTGCTTGCCTTGTCATTTTGATATGGGGATTCTTCCCTATCATCAGGCAAGGGGTACCCCGTTGGCGGTTCTCTGTGATACACATGTACTTACGATGACAAGAACTTACCGGTGACTAAACTTGAGTAGCATGAGGAGCGGCCCTCGTATACAAGGGACATGAGATTTCTAACTTATACTTCGTCAAGCATGTACACCATAGTTTGTTCACTTTAACCTTCATCACTTCAATATGCTTATGATAGGGGCAATGAGAGATGAAAGCTATAAGTACCATAATTTTTGGAAGCTCTTTATGAGACTTGAATCCCTACTTCCTTTTATGAAGGCCTTTCTTCCACCATTATATTGAGTCTCCACCTTCTACCTTTATGCACCTACTTTGAGAGCATAGTGGTCATTCTTAGTTCTATGTGCATTGTCCCAAGACTAGTTGATTGATGCATACCTTGATACTGCTTGTTTTAAAATATTTGTATCTAGTCACTCTTATGAACTTTGAAGGTATCCTATGCATTTATATTTTCTACTCTATGAGGGACACGCTGAATATTATTATGCTATGTTTTCTTTATGTGAAACAAACAAACGTCTTGCAAAGCATTGTTATTCATGAATCTTTTGTTTCTGCCTTTTCATGTTGCAACATAGTTTCTTTGTCTTATTGCTAGGACTTTGTCTTTCATGTTATGATTGAAGTACTATGATCCTAGCTTTGAATGTTTTACAAATACTTTGATCAACTCTTTGATGGTGCATGTCACCTCAAAAATTATTCTTTCTTTTTATCACTTACATACTCGAGGAGGAGCAGGAGTTAAGCTTGGGGAAGTTGATACATTGCAAATGTATCTATAATTTTTGATGTTCCATGCTTGGTTTTATCCACTTTCTTGTGTTTTTTACACACTTTGAAGTACTTTTCATATGATTTCTTGGACTAACCTATTAATAAGAGCAACCGTGCCAGTTGCCTGTTTTCTGTTGTTTTTGGTTCCAGGAAAGTCAGAAAATGAATATTCTCGGAATTGGACGGGACAAAAGCCAAAGTGCCTATTTTTCCGGAAGTCATCAAATGCCAGAATATAAGACGGAGAAGGGCTGGGGGCCGGCCACACCACCTGGCCGCGCGTCTAGGCTTGGCCCGCGCTAGGGGTGGTGTGGCCAGCCCAGGCACCCCCTCGGCCTCTCCTTCCGCCTATAAGATGCCCTCGGGACGAAAACCCTAAGTACCCGATCAAAAATCCACGAAAGAGTCTGTAGCCACCGTCATCTCCATCCCTAAATCGGGAGGGATCTGAAGCTCTTCCCGGCACCCTGTCGGAGAGGGGAATTCACCCTGGAGGCCTTCTTCATCACCATGCAAGCCTCCGGTGTGATGCATGAGTAGTTCATCCTTGGACTACGGATCCATGCAGTATCTAGATGGCTGGTTCTCCTCCTTTGTGCTTTCATGTCTAGATCTTGTGAGCTCCGTTCATGATCAAGATCATCTATTTGTAATTCTGCATGTTGTGTTTGCAGGGATCCGATGGATATTGAGATGATATTTCAGATTGATTATTGATTCAATCATGTCTTTGTTATTTGTGATCTTGCATGATTTCCGTTGTTAGTATCTATCTTGGCCAAGTAGATGCTAGCAACTCCAAGAGTTAGTATTTATGCTCGATAGTGGGTTCATGCCTCTGGTAATCTACGGAAGTGACAGAAATCTCTAAGGTACTAGATGTGCTGTTGCTACTTGGGAGAAAACAACAATCCTTTGTTCATAGAATAATCGTATTGTTTACATTACACACAATTCGTAAAGCAATAATCTGTTGCTTGCAACTTAATACTGGAGGGGGTTCGGATGATAACCTGAAGGTGGATTATTAGTCATAGATGCAGTTGGATGGCGGTCTATGTATAATGTTGTAATGCCCAATCGAAACTCAAAGGAGTCAAGATGATTAGTATATGCATGTATTGCTTTCTCGATCTTTGTCAATTGCCCCGCTGTAATTTGTTCACCCAACATATTATCTATCTGAAGGAGAGCCACCTCTAGTGAACTATGGATCCCGGTCCTTTCTTTTACATACAATCTATAAACTGTTTACTACTTTGTGTTTACTTTCTGCAAACTATTACTTCCTTCCATTTGATACGTTTAATCCTTTGTTTTCAGCAAAACCGGTGAGATTGACAACCTCATCGCAAGTTGCGGCCAGAGTTATATGGTTATGTTGTGTAGGTCTCCACGTTGCTCCTGTTACCGGTAGTGCGCCCTGCCATCATTCAGCTAGCTACACTTTTGGGGTGTTTCCTTGCTCCTACTGGATTGATAACCTTGGTTTCGTACTGAGGGAAAACTTGCTGCTATGCTCATCATACCTTCCTCTTGGGGTTCCCCAATGAGCTCGATATATTTTGGGCCATCAGGAACTTTTTGTGGCTGAAGGCTCCATTCTTTAGGGTTTCTGCATCGGAGGCTACTTATAGGCGAAAGGGGAGACCGAGGGGGTGCCCAAGGGGCCCACACCACCTGGTGGCGCGGCCAGGGGGACCCACGCCACCCTATGGTGTGGCCAGCCCCTAGCCCCTCTCCGTCTCGTCTTCTGGCTCCGTGAGTCTTCCGGTAAAATATTGACTTTGGCTTTTGTCCCGTCCAATTCCGAGAATATTGATTTTCTGCCTTTTCTAGAATCAAAAACAGAAGAAAGCAGGCAACTAGAACTGTGGCATCTTGTTAATAGGTTAGTTCCAGAAAATGTGTAAAAGTAATCCAAAGTGTGGACAAAACATAAGAAAGTAGATATAAAACAAGCATGGAACATCAAAAATTATAGATACGTTTACAATGTATCAACATCCCCAAGATTAACTCCTGCTCATCCTCGGGTAGGTAAGGGATAAAAAGGAATAATTTTTGAGGTGACATGCACCATCACAATCAAGATGAAACCATTTGCAAGCATTTAAAGTGGGATCAAATAACTCTAAACATGAGCATGAAAGATGAAGTTCTAACAATAAGACATAGTGACTATGCATACAACATGAAAGGATACAAACAAAGATCATGAATAACAATGCATTGAAAGACGTTTGTTTGTTTCACATAAGGAAAACATAATGAGATTGGTATTCAGCTTGTCTCTCATAGTGTAGCAAAACATAAATGCATAGGACACCTTCAAAGTTCATAAGGCCGACTAGATACAAATAGTTCAAGAACAAGCAATATCAAAGTTATGAATCAATCAACAAGTTTTGAGATAATGCACATTAAACGAAGAATGGCCACTATGCTCTCTCAATAAGTGCATCAAGATAAAAGATGCAGGCTCAACATAAAAGTGGAAGAAAGGCCCTTCATAGAAGGAAAAAGGGATTCAAGTCTCATAAAGAGCTTCCAAAAATTATGGTACTTATTAGCTTTCAGCTCTCATTGCCCCTATCATAAGCATATTTAGGTGATTAAGGTTAAAGTGAACAAACTATGGAGTATATGCTTGACAAAGTATAAGTTGGCAATCTCATGTCCCTTGAATACGAGGGCCTCTCCTCATGCTACTCAAGTTTAGTTATCAGTAAGTTCTTGTGATAGTAAGTACATGTGTATCATAGATAACCGCCAACGGGGTGCCCCTTGCCCGATGATACGGAAGAATCCCCATATCAAAATGACAAGGCAAGCACACAATAAGCATCTCAGTATCTTCTTATTTACCATGGGAAAATGGTGCTTTTTCTCTCTTTCCTATTTTCTCATCTTTTTTTCTTTTTCTCAATTTCTATCTCTTTTTTTATAAGATGATTGCTTCATAGATTTCTCATTATGGTTACGCTGCAGGTTTCCACCATGATTAGGCATAGATTAGACCAGCCGCCCATGCATTTCTCTAACACACATACATAACTCCATGGACTTACAAGCTCCCCTTTCATTTCACACCAACGACATCCATAAACAAAAGAGCATGATATCAACTAGGTACAATGTACAAGTGCAATGTTGAAAGCGTTCCCCATGACAACATGGTTCTGTTAACTCCCAACGTATAAGTGCAAGGATATACAACATAGATGATACAATGGTTCAAGTTTATTAAGTGCAAGAAAGTAAAGTGTGCCATCAAGTTCGTGAGAGCTTTAATCACTAATTTTCACATAACAAGTTTAATTCGGAAGGTAGATAAAAGCATGAATATACTTGGAATAGCAAATGCTAATAGGTAGGTATGGTGGACTCTTTCGAATAACTTGGTTTTATTTGGATTTGGATGCATGAGTGGGACTCATACTTTGTTACGGAGGCTAGCAAAAGACTGGGAGCGACCAACTAAGAGAGCAATAATGGCCATAATCATGCAAAGCGACAAAACATCATTAATTAAAGCATAAAGTGATATTACAAGTCGAAAACTAAAGGATCATAGAGGCTATGGTGACTTGGGATAGTCATAACATGATGTGAGCATGCGCCAAGTCAACCCAAATAAAGCATTTCAAGGAGAATACCAAAATATTATGCTTTTAATATGCTAAAACAACGCATGATTCTTTCAAGGCACATTAGGAAATCTCAATTGTTTATAACATGGCATGATAAAGTCTAAGTCATAGTCAAAACAAGCTCCCTTTTGTACCACTAAAGCTTGAACTTTCCTACTCTCTTCCAACACCAATTGACTTATTTGAAGGAACTCACAAACATAATAATAAATAAAGATCGGTGAGCTTGTTTCACAAATCCAAAAAGAAGAACTAAAAAGTTCTAAGCTGAAAGCACAAGAAAACTAAGGCTAAACACAGTGCTAGCAAAAGAGAACACTCGCAGAACAATAAGAGTGAAAACTAGAAGTGTGTTGGGATCCAACTAACTTATTGCAGCAAACAAAGCAAAAGAAAACTAAAAACAAAAACAAATACACTCCAAGAACAACACAATAGTGCATGAAACAATAAAAAACGAAGTGTCTAGAAAGACCTGAGATTTTTATTGATGAAGAAGGGGATGCCTTGGGCATCCCCAAGCTTTGACGCTTGTACCTCTTGAATATTTCTTGGGGTGACACGGGGTGGCATCCCCAAGCTTGAGCTTTAGTCCATTCTTCATCTTATTACATCGTTCTTTCCGTACACCTGAAAATTTTCTTCATACAAAACTTCACACAATCTTCATTAGCAACATTAGTGTACTCAAGATAATAAGTCTTTTGGCTCAGTTCCAACACAAGTAAACCTTCCTTTAAAACACAAGCTACTGTAACACTTCCTTTAAAAAGTTTAAATGATCAAAGAGGACTCAAAGAGAAAGAGATTAAGAGGCAAATGCAAATAATGGCAGAAATATGTCAAAACAGACCAGCAGGTAAAAACTGATTTTTTCGAAGACCTTCTGTTGCTCAAATCAAAAAGTGTTGATCTAACGAAAGTTGGATAACAATCTGCGGCAGAAGGACAAAAAATTATAGCTCAATGCGACATACAGAGATTTTTCAAGAATTTTTACAGCGAAGCACAAAAATCTGTTTTGGGACAGCAACTTTCCCAAGCATTACTTCTCTCTCATTAGAGATTACTCTTGGCACAAAAATCACACAAAAATGATAAGGAGAGGTTATTACTGAAGAAATAACTTCCAAGACTCAACTAAAACTTTTGGGTTATCTCCCAATAAGTACTTTTCTTTAACACCTTTAGGTTAGGCATGATAGTTTGAGAAGATGCTCACATGGGAAATATGAATTGAAGTAAAAGAGAGAATCAAGAAGCAAATTCAAAACACATTTAAGTCTAACCCACTTCCTATGCATAGGAATCTGGTAAATAAACAAGTCATGAAAGCACAAATCAACAAGCATAGGAAAACAAAACAAGTGTAACTTCAACACATTCGACATAAAGAGGGGGAACCTAATATTTTTGAGATGCATAAAACCATGTTTCCCTCTCTCATAATAACTTTCAGTAGCATCATGAATAAAATTAAAAATATAACTATCACATAAAATATTCTAATCATGAGCCACATGCATAAAATAATTATTACTCTCCATATAAGCATAGTCATTCTTATTAATCATAGTGGGAGCAAATTGAACAAAATAGCTATCATTATTATTCTCATCAAATATAGGAGGCATATTGTAGTCATAATTAATTGCCTCCTCAATAGTAGGTGGACTAAGAATATCATATTCATCATTGTAATCATCATATATCGGAGGCATAGTATCATCAAAGTGAATTTTCTCCTCCATGCCTCGGGGACTAAAAAGATCACTTTCATAAAAACTAGCTTCCCCAAGCTTAGACTTTTCCATAACATTAGCAATAATGGTGTTCAAAGAATTCATACAAATAACATTACTATTAGCACAGAAATAAAGTTTTCTCCCTTTCCAACTTCATTCTTTGGATCCGGTGTAGGTACAGCCAGGTTTGGTGGACCATCGACCTTCAGTACAATGTATTTTTACTACTTAGCTTATGAAAATGAATATTTCAACCCCACTTCGGACAAAAAACATCCCATAATCTTGTTTCAAAAAAATTCCCTTAACTTGCCTTTCGTGGTGAGTAGAGTATATATTTTTTAGGGTACCAACTACATTTTTTTGAGGGTGAGGAAAGAACTACATTGAATTTTCACTAAGGACCTAGCGAAAATATTGCACATTTGACCCAACACTGGCCCAAAACCTTGCAAATTTAACCTACCGGGTCAGGTGGAAAGCCGATCCCCGACATATTGAGTATATTGAATTTTCAATGAGGAGGTTATTAGAAAATAGTACTACATTCGACCCAACTGTGGCCCAAAACCTCGCTAATTTATCCTTCCGGGTTCAGGTCGACCGTGGGCCGCCAACCCTCAACACATTGTTACTTGGTTTTTTAAGCATGAACCACACTGAAGAAGTTTTGGTAAGGAGCCCACGATAAGAAGCCCATTGGTTCACAAGATTGGACCCAAGTTATTTTTTGTATCGCCCAAAATAGTCTTAATTTAGCATTTCCGTGCAATTCTGATAAAGTATAGGACAAGCTTCTCCTACCCATGTTGTATTTATGCAGAGCATTTAGCATTTTTTATGGAAAGTCATAAGGGTCCCTGCCTTTTCATTTTAAGTGATTTCAACATTTCTAAATGTAATCTTTTACAGTAGTGACATAGATGGTTCTGGCGTAGTGGAAGCGCACGCGGTTCCATTTTGTTGAAGTCTTGAGTTTGATTCCTAGGTTTTCAATATAAATATATAATATATAGTATAATCCATGCCGCTCTTTTACATATTTTGAGCATACACACGTTTCTTACATACAGAAGGCTGACATCTGGGACCCAGCAACGTTGCCAAGGTTCAAACAGCGGAGTCCATCATACACATATTGCATTTGCAGAGACGCTGACATGTTGGATCCAGCAGAGACCTTATACAGATGTTGCATCGAGCAATTAATGTTTCATTTACACAGAGGCTGATATGTGGGCCCTAGCAGCACGACCTTATACAGATGCTGCATCGAGCAACATTGCCACTTCGAAATAGGGAGGCGCAAGAAACAAAAAAGTTCAGCATGCACACATTTCTTCTAATGAGAGGCTGAAATGGCAGACCCAACAGCGTGAGTGATGTCTACGCACTTCTATTCTTGTAGATAGTTTTTGGGCCTCCAAGTGCAGAGGTTTGTAGAACAACAACAAGTTTCCCTTAAGTTGATTACCCAAGGTTTATCGAACTCAGGGAGGAAGTGGTCAAAGGTATCCCTCTCAAGCAACCCTGCAATCAAGATACAAGAAGTCTCTTGTGTCCCCAACACACCCAATACACTTGTCAGGTGTATAGGTGCACTAGTTCAGCAAAGAGATAGTAAAATACAAGTGGTATAGATATAAGACAACAGTGCCAGAAAATAGCTTGATGGCGTGGAAGAGACTAAAGTCAAACTGAAATAAAGATGGAAGCAAGCAAACATGTAACATATCTAGTTGCAAACGGTGTTTCAGTGCTTAGAAACAAGGCCTAGGGATCATACTTTCACTAGTGAACACTCTCATCTAAATATCTTCTCTTTATGATACTACTCTTAACTACTCTCTGGTTGGACACTCTAATCCATGGTAGGGCTATAACAACACTCCTTAAAGTTCGCTTTCCGCATCTAGATAACCCCACACTGTCACCTTGAGAACTAGATGGTTCCAACAAACACCACAATTTCATAGAGACATCAAAATCCAAATATAACTCATGACAAGTATTTGTAATCTCTAGCCTAAGTGCCACCATGGTGTGCACGTTGTCACTTTCACACACATGGGGAGAGCAGAGATCTATTAAAGCACTTGAGTAGCAAGGTAGATCTATAGATTACAAGCTCATGATCACAATATGATCATGCATAGAGAGAGAGAGAGAGATGAACAAATAGCTACCGGTAGAACCCTTAGCCTCGAGGAAGAACTACTCCCTCCTCATCATGGGAATCAGCAACGGCGATGGAGATGGTGGTGGAGATCGATGGAGATGGCTCCGGGGGCACTGCTCCGTCACAGCAAGGAGCCAGAACAGAGACTTTCTGTCCCCCGAATCTCCTCTTCGGTGGTGGCGGCGCTGTGGAACTTTTCCTGGCTGGAGGCTCCATTCTTTAGGGTTTCTACATCGGAGGCTTCTTATAAGCGAAAGGGGAGACCGAGGGGGTGCCCGAGGGGCCCACGCCACCTGGTGACGCGTCTATGGGGACCCGCCCCACCTTATGGTGTGGCCAGCCCCTGGCCTCTCTCCGTCCCGTCTTCTGGCTCTGTGAGTCTTCCGGTAAAATATTGACTTCGGCTTTGTCCCATCCAATTCCGAGAATGTTGATTTTCTGCCTTTTCTGGAACCAAAAACAGAAGAAAACAGGCAACTGGCACTGTGGCATCTTGTTAATAGGTTAGTTCCAGAAAATGTGTAGAAGTACTCCAAAGTGTGGACAAAACATAAGAAAGTAGATATAAAACAAGCATGGAACATCAAAAATTATAGATATGTTTACAACGTATCAACATCCCCAAGATTAAGTCCTGCTCATCCTCGAGTAGGTAAGTGATAAAAAAGAATAATTTTCGAGGTGACATGCACCATCACAATCAAGATCAAACCATTTGCAAGCATTGAAAGCTGGGATCAAATAACTCTAAACATGAGCATGAAAGATGAAGTTCTAACAATAAGACATAGTGACTATGCATACAACATGAAAGGATACAAACAAAGATCATGAATAACAATGCATTGAAAGACATTTGTTTGTTTCACATAAGGAAAACACAATGAGAATGGTAATCAGCTTGTCCCTCATAGTGTAGCAAAACATAAATGCATATGACACATTCAAAGTTCATAAGGGTGACTAGATAGAAATAGTTCAAGAACAAGCAATATCAAATTTATGAATCAATCAACAAGTTTTGGGACAATGCACATTAAACTAAGAATGGGCACTATGCTCTCTCAATAGGTGCATAAAGATAGAAGATGGAGATTCAACATAAAAGTGGAAGAAAGTCTCTTCATAGAAGGAAGCAGGGATTAAAGTCTCATAAAGAGATTCCAAAAATTATGGTACTTATTAGCTTTCATCTCTCATTGCCCCTATCATAAGCATCTTTAGGTGATTAAGGTTAAAATTAACAAACTATGGAGTATATGCTTAACAAAGTATAAGTTGGCAATCTCATATCCCTTGAATACAAGGGCCACTCCTCATACTACTCAAGTTTAGTTACCGGTAAGTTCTTGTCATAGTAAGTACATGTGTATCATAGATAACCGCCAACGGGGTGCCCCTTGCCCGATGATACGGAATAATACCCATATCAAAATGACAAGGCAAGCAGACAATAAGCATCTCAGTATCTACCATCGTAAAATGGTGCTTTTTTCTCTCTTTCCTCTTTTCTCATCTTTTTTTATTTTTCTCAATCTCTATCTCTTTTTTATAAGATGAATGCTTCATATATTGCTCATTATGGTTACGCTGCAGGTTTCCACCATGATTAGGCATAGATTAGACTAGCCGCCAGGCATTTCTCTAACACACATACATAACTCCATGGACTTACAAGCTCCCCTTTCATTTCACACCGACGACATCCATAAACAAAAGAGCATGATATCAACTGGGTACAATGTACAAGTACAATGTTGAAAGCGTTCCCGATGACAGTATGGCTCTACTAACTCCCAACGTATAAGTGCAAGCATCTACAACATAGATGACACAATGGTTCAAGTTTATTAAGGGCAAGAAAGTAAAGTGTGCCATAAAGTTCGTGAGAGCTTTAATCACTAATTTTCACATAACAAGTTTAATTTGGAAGGTAGATAAAAGCATGAATATACTTGGAATAGCAAATGCTAATAGGTAGATATGGTGGACTCTTGGGAATAACTTGGTTTTATTTGGAGCTAGATGCATGTGTGGGACTCATACTTGGTTATGGAAGCTAGCAAAAGACTAGGAGCGACCAACTAAGAGAGCAATAATGGCCATAATCATGCAAAACGACAAAACATCATTAATTAAAGCATAAAGTGATATTACAAATCGAAAACTAAAGGATCATAGAGGCTATGGTGACTTGGGATAGTCATAACATGGTGTGAGCATGCGCCAAGTCAACCCAAATAAAGCATTTAAAGAAGAATACCACAAGATTATGCTTTTAATATACTAAAACAACGCATGATTCTTTCAAGGCACATTAAGAAATCTCAATTGTTTATAACATGTCATGCTACAGCAAAAATAACTAAGCATAAAGCCAAAACAATATCAATCATGATATGATAAAGTCTAAGTCACAGTCAAAACAAGCTCCCTTTTGTACCACTAAAGCATGAACTTTCCTACTCTCTTCCAACACCAATTGACTTATTCGAAGGAACTCAAAAACATAATAATAAATAAAGATCAGTGAGATTGTTTCACAAATCCAAAAAGAAGAACTAAAAAGTTCTAAGTTGAAAGCACAAGAAAACTAAGGCTAAACACAGTGATAGCAAAAGAGAACACTCGCCGAACAATAAGAGTGAAAACTAGAGTGTTCTAGGCAATGAACAACGTGGTGTGTCTCTCTCCAAAAGAAGTGTGTTGGGATCCAACCAACTTATTGCAGCAAACAAAGCAAAATAAAACTAAAAACAATAACAAATACGCTCCAAGAACAACACAATAGTGCATGAAACAATAAAAAACGAAGTGTCTAGAAAGACCTGAGATTTTTATTGATGAAGAAGGGGATGCCTTGGGCATCCCCAAGATTTGACGCTTATACCTCTTGAATATTTCTTGGGGTGGCATCCCCAAGCTTGAGCTTTAGTCCATTCTTCATCTCATTACATCGTTCTTTCCCTACACCTGAAAATTTTCTTCATACAAAACTTCACACAATTTTCATTAGCAACATTAGTGTACTCAAGATAATAAGTCTTTTGGTTCAGTTCAACCACAAGTAAAACTTCCATTAAAACACAGGCTACTGTAGAACTTCATTTAAAAAGTTCAAATGATCAAAGAGGACTCAAAGAGAAAGAGATTAAGAGGCAAATGCAGATAATGGCAGAAATATGTCAAAACAGACCAGCAGGTAAAAAACAATTTTTTCAAAGACCTTCTGTTGCTCAAATCGAAAAGTGTTGATCTAACGAAAGTTGGATAACAACCTGGGGAAGAAACAAAAAAAAGTACAGCTCAAACCGACGTACAGAGATTTTTCAAGAAGTTTTACAGCGAAGCACAAATATCTGTTTTGGTACAACAACTTTCCCAAGCATTACTTCTCTCTCATTAGAGATTACTGTTGGCATAAAAACCACACAAAAATGATAAGGAGAGGTTATTACTGAAGCAATAACTTCCAAGACTCAACTAAAACTTTTGGGCTATCTCCCAATAAGTACTTTTCTTTAACGCCTTTAGGTTAGGCATGATAGTTTGAGAAGATGCTGACATAGGAAATATGAATTGAAGTAAAAGAGAGAATCAAGAAGCAAATGCAAAACACATTTAAGTCTAACCCACTTCCTATGCATAGGAATCTTGTAAATAAACAAGTCATGAAATCACAAATCAACAAGCATAGGAAAACAAAACAAGTGCAACTTCAATACATTCAACATAAAGAGGGGAAACCTAATATTATTGAGATGCATAAAACCATGTTTCCCTCTCTCATAATAACTTTCAGTAACATCATGAATAAAATTAACAATATAACTATCACATAAAACATTCTTATCATGAGCCACATGCATAAAATAATTATTACTCTCCATATAAGCATAGTCATTCTTATTAATCATAGTGGGAGCAAATTGAACAAAATAGCTATCATTATTATTCTCATCACCATAATAATCAAATATAGGAGACATATTGTAGTCATAATTAATTGCCTCCTCAATAGTAGGTGGACTGAGAATATCATATTCATCATTGTAATCATCATATATTGGAGGCATAGTATCATCAAAGTAAATTTTCTCCTCCATGCCTGGGGACTAAAAAGATAACTTTCATAATAACTAGCTTCCCCAAGCTTAGACTTTTCCATAGCATTAGCAATAATGGTGTTTTCAAACAATTCATACTAATAACATTGCTATTAGCACGCAAATAAAGTTCCATAGGTTTTTAATTTTCTCTTCAAACACTTCATGTCCTAACTCAAGATAAATACTATAAAGCTCTCTAATTTTGTTGTTGTTTTTCATTAAGCCTAATTAGTGAAAATAAAAAAGAAGCAAAAAGATATAATTACCGAATCTAAAGGAAATAACTTCGAGCACTCACACACCTGTAACAATGCTAGAAGATAGCTTAGTAGCCAGAGGATGTGAGTACCTTTTACCTTACGTCCCCGACAACGGCACCAGAAAATAGCTTGATGTCTACGCACTTCTATTCTTGTAGACTGTTGTTGGGCCTCCAAGTGTAGAGCTTTGTAGAACAGCAACAAGTTTCCCGTAAGTGGATTACCCAAGGTTTATCGAACTCAGGGAGGAACTGGTCAAAGGTATCCCTCTCAAGCAACCCTGCAATCAAGATACAAGAAGTCTCTTGTGTCCCCAACACACCCAATACACTTGTCAGGTGTATAGGTGCACTAGTTGGGCGAAGAGATAGTAAAATACAAGTGGTATAGATATAAGACAACGGTGCCAGAAAATAGCTTGATGGCGTGGAAGAGACTAATGGAAAACTGAAATAAAGATGGAAGCAAGCAAACATGTAACATATCTAGCTGCAAACGGTGTTTCAGTGCTTAGAAACAAGGTCTAGGGATCATACTTTCACTAGTGAAAACTCTCATATAAATATCTTCTCTTTATGATACTACTCTGAACTACTCTCCGGTTGGACACTCTAATCCATGGTAGGGCTATAACAACACTCCTCAAAGTTTGCTTTCCGCATCTAGATAACCCCACACTATCACCTTGAGCACTAGATGGTTTCAACAAACACCACAATTTCATAGAGACATCCTACTCCAAATATAACTCATGACAAGTATTTGTAGTCTCTAGCCTAAGTGCGACCATGGTGTGCACGATGTCACTTTCACACACATGGGGAGAGCAGAGATCTATTAAAGCACTTGAGTAGCAAGATAGATCTATAGATTACAAGCTCATGATCACAATACGATAATGCATAGAGAGAGATGAACACATAGGTACCGATAGAACCCTTAGCCTCGAGGAAGAACTACTCCCTCCTCATCATGGGAATCATCAACGGTGATGGAGATGGTGGTCGAGATCAATGGAGATGGCTCCGAGGGCACTTCCCCGTCCCGGCAGGGTGCCAGAACATAGACTTTCTGTCCCCCGAATCTCCTCTTCGGTGGCGGCAGCGCTGTGGAACTTTTCATGGCTGGAGGCTCCATTCTTTAGGGTTTCTGCATCGGAGGCTTATTATAGGCGAAAGGGGAAACTGAGGAGGTGCCCGAGGGGCCCATACCACCTGGTGGCACGGCCAGGGGGACCCGCACCACCATATGGTGTGGCCAGCCCCTGGCCCCTCTCCGTCTCGTCTTCTGGCTCCGTGAGTCTTCCGATAAAATATTGACTTTGGATTTTGTCCCATCCAATTCCGAGAATATTGATTTTCTGCATTTTCTGGAACAAAAAACAGAAGAAAACAAGCAACTGGCACTGTGGCATCTTGTTAATAGGTTAGTTCCAGAATTTTTTTTAAAGTACTCCAAAGTGTGTACAAAACATAAGAAACTAGATATAAAACAAGCATGGAACATAAAAATTATTGATACGTTTACAACGTATCAACGTCCCCAACCTTAACTCATGCTCGTCCTCGAGTAGGTAAGTGATAAATTTTTTTGAGGTGACATGCACCATCACAATCAAATCAAACCATTTGCAAGCATTGAATGCTGGGATCAAATAACTCTAAACATGAGCATGAATGATGAAGTTCTAACAATAAGACATAGTGACTATGCATACAACATGAAAGGATACAAATAAAGATCATGAATAACAATGCATTGAAAGACGTTTGTTTGTTTCACATAAGGAAAACATAATGAGAATGGTATTCAGCTTGTACCTCATAGTGTACCAAACATAAATGCATAGGAGACCTTCAAAGTTCATAAGGGTGACTAGATACAAATAGTTCAAGAACAAGCAATATCAAAGTTATGAATCAATCAACAAGTTTTGAGACAATGCACATTAAACTAAGAATGGCCACTATGCTCTCTCAATAGGTGCATAAAGATAAAAGATGGAGACTCAACATAAATGTGGAAGAAAGGCCCTTCATAGAAGGAAGCAGGGATTCAAGTCTCATAAAGAGCTTCCAAAAATTATGGTACTTATTAGCTTTCAGCTCTCATTGCCCCTATCATAAGCATCTTTAGGTGATTAAGGTTAAGGTGAACAAACTATGGAGTATATGCTTGACAAAGTATAAGTTGGCAATATCATGTCCCTTGAATACGAGGGATGCTCCTCATGATACTCAAGTTTAGTTACCGGTAAGTTCTTGTCATAGTAAGTACATGTGTATCATAGAGAACCGCCAACGGGGTGCCCCTTGCCCGATGATACGGAAGAATCCCCACATAAAAATGACAAGGCTAGCAGATAATACGCATCTCAGTATCTTCTTATTTACCATGGGAAAATGGTGCTTTTTTCTCTCTTTCCTCTTTTCTCATCTTTTTTTTTTCTTTTTCTCAATCGCTATCTCTTTTTTTATAAGATGAATGCTTCATAGATTGCTAATTATGGTTACACTGCAGGTTTCCACCATGATTAGGCATGGATTAGACCATCCGCCCAGGCGTTTCTCTAAAACACATACATAACTCCTTGGACTTACAAGCTCCCCTTTCATTTCACACCGACGACATCCATAAACAAAAGAGCATGATATCAACTATGTACAATGTTCAAAGCATTGCCCATGAAATGATGGTTCTGCTAACTCCTAACGTATAAGTGCAAGCATATACAACATAGATGACACAATGGTTCAAGTTTATTAAGTGCAAGAAAGTAAATTGTGCCATCAAGTTCGTGAGAGCTTTAATCACTAATTTTCACATAACAAGTTTAATTCAGAAGGTAGATAAAAGCATGAATATACTTGGAATAGCAAATGCTAATATGTAGGTATGGTGGACTCATTGGAATAACTTGGTTTTATTTGGAGTTGGATGCATGAGTGGGACTCATACTTGGTTATGGAGGCTAGCAAAAGACTAGGAGCGACCAACTAAGAGAGCAATAATGGCCATAATCATGCAAAGCGACAAAACATCATTAATTAAAGCATAAAGTGATATTACAAATTGAAAACTAAAGGATCATAGAGGCTATGGTGAGTTGGGATAGTCATAACATGGTGTGAGCATGCGCCAAGTCAACCCAAATAAAGCATTTAAAGGAGAATACCACAATATTATGCTTTTAATATGCTAAAACAATGCATGATTCTTTCAAGGCACATTAAGCAATCTCAATTGCTTATAACATGTCATACTACAGCAAAAATCACTAAGCATAAAGCCAAAATAATATCAATCATGACATGATAAAGTCTAAGTCACAGTCAAAACAAGCTCCCTTTTGTACCACTAAAGCATGAACTTTCCTACTCTCTTCCAACACCAATTGACTTATTTGAAGGAACTCACACACATAATAATATATAAAGATCAGTGAGATTGTCTCACAAATCCAAAAAGAAGAACTAAAAAGTTCTAAGCTGAAAGCACCAGAAAACTAAGGGTAAACATAGTGCTAGCAAAAGAGAACACTCGCAAAATAATAAGAGTGAAAACTAGAGTGTTCTACGCAATGAACAAGTGGTGTGTCTCTCTCCAAAAGAAGTGTGTTGGGATCCAACCAACTTATTGCATCAAACAAAGAAAAACAAAACTAAAAACAAAAACAAATATGCTCCAAGAACAACACAGTAGTGCATGAAACAATAAAAAACGAAGTGTCTAGAAAGACCTGAGATTTTTATTGATGAAGAAGGGGATGCCTTGGGCATCCCCAAGCTTTGACGCTTGTATCTCTTGAATATTTCTTGGGTGGCACGGGGTGGCATCCCCAAGCTTAAGATTTAGTCCATTGTTCATCTCATTACATCGTTCTTTCCCTACACCTAAAAATTTCCTTCATACAAAACTTCACACAATCTTCATTAGCAACATTAGTGTACTCAAGATAATAAGTCTTTTGGTTCAGTTCCAACACAAGTAAAACTTCCATTAAAACACAAGCTAATATATAACTTCCTTTAAAAAGTTCAAATGATCAAAGAGAACTCAAAGAGAAAGAGATTAAGAGGCAAATGCAAATAATGGCAGAAATATGTCAAAACAGACCAGCAGGTAAAAAACGATTTTTTCGAAGACCTTCTGTTGCTCAAATCGAAAAGTGTTGATGTAATGAAAGTTGGATAACAAACTGGGGCAGAAGCACAAAAAAGTATAGCTCAAATCGACGTACAAAGATTTTTCAAGAATTTTTACAGCGAAGCACAAAAATCTGTTTTGGGACAGCAACTTTCCCAAGCATTACTTCTCTCTCATTAGAGATTACTCTTGGCACAAAAACCACACAAAAATGATAAGGAGAGGTTATTACAGAAGCAATAACTTCCAAGACTCAACTAAAACTTTTAGGTTATCTCCCAATAAGTAATTTTCTTTAACGCTTTTAAGTTAGGCATGATAGTTTTAGAAGATGCTCACATAGGAAATATGAATTGAAGTAAAAGAGAGCATCAAGAAGAAAATTCAAAACAAATTTAAATCTACCCCACTTCCTATGCATAGGAATCTTGTAAATAAACAAGTCATGAAAGCAGAAAGCAACAAGCATAGGAAAACAAAACAAGTGCAACTTAAAGACTTTCAACATAAAGAGGGGAAACCTAAAATTATTGAGATGCATAAAACCATGTTTCCCTCTCTCATAATAACTTTCAGTAGCATCATGAATAAAATTAACAATATAACTATAACATAAAACATTCTTATCATGAGCCACATGCATAAAATAATTATTACTCTCCATATAAGCATAGTCATTCTTATTAATCATAGTGGGAGAAAATTGAACAAAATAGCTATCATTATTATTCTCATCACCATAATCATAAAATATAGGAGGCATATTGTAGTCATAATTAATTGCCTCCTCAATAGTAGGTGGACTAAGAATATCATATTCATCATTGTAATCATCACATATTGGAGGCATAGTATCATCAAAGTAAATTTTCTCCTCCATGCCTGGGGGACTAAAAAGATCACTTTCATAAAAACTAGCTTCCCCAAGTTTAGAATTTTCCATAGCATTAGCAATAATGATGTTCAAAGAATTCATACTAATAACATTGCTATTAGCATGCAAACAAAGTTCTATAGGTGTTTTAATTTTCTCTTCAAATACTTCATGTCCTAATTCAAGATAAATACTATAAAGCTCTCTAATTTTGTTGTTGTTTTCCATTAAGCCTAACTAGTGAAAATAAAAACAAGAAACAAAAAGATATAATTGCAGAATCACTCACACACCTGCAACAATGCTAGAAGATAGCTTAGTAGCCAGAGGATGTGAGTACCTTTTACCTTACCTCCCCTGGCAACGGCGCCAGGAATTAGCTTGATGTCTACGCACTTCTATTCTTGTAGATAGTTGTTGGGCCTTCAAGTGCAGAGGTTTGTAGAACAGCAGCAAGTTTCCCTTAAGTGGATTACCCAAGGTTTATCGAACTCAGGGAGGAAGTGGTCAATGGTATCCCTCTCAAGGAACCCTGCAATCAAGATACAAGGAGTCTCTTGTGTCCCCAACACACCCAATAGACTTGTCAAGTGTATAGGTGCACTAGTTCGGCGAAGAGATAGTAAAATACAAGTGATATAGATATAAGACAACGGTGCCAGTAAATAGCTTGATGGCATGGAAGAGATTAAAGGAAAACTGAAATAGAGATGGAAGCAAGCAAACATGTAACATATCTAGTTGCAAACGGTGTTTCAGTGCTTAGAAACAAGGCCTAGGGATCATAATTTTACTAGTGAGCACTCTCATATAAATATCTTCTCTTTATGACACTACTCTGAACTACTCTTTGGTTGGACACTCTAATCCATGGTAGGGCTATAACAACACTCCTCAAAGTTTGCTTTCCGCATCTAGATAACCCCACACTGTCACCTTGAGCACTAGATGGTTCCAACAAACACCACAATTTCATAGAGACATCCAACTCCAAATATAACTCATGACAAGTATTTGTAATCTCTAGCCTAAGTGCCACCATGGTGTGCACGCTATCACTTTCACACCCATGGGGAGAGCAGAGATCTATTAAAGCACTTGAGTAGCAAGGTAAATCTATAGATTACAAGCTCATGATCACAATATGATTATGCATAGAGAGAGAGATGAACACATAGCTAGCGGTAGAACCCTTAGCCTCGAGGAAGAACTACTCCCTCCTCATCATGGGAATCAGCAATGGCGATGGAGATGGTGGTGGAGATGGCTCCGGGGGCACTTCCCCGTCCCGGCAGGGTGCCGGAACAGAGACTTTCTGTCCCCCGAATCTCCTGTTCGGTGGCGGCGGCGCTGTGGAAATTTTCATGGCTGGAGGCTCCATTCTTTAGGGTTTCTGCATCAGAGGCTTCTTATAGGCGAAATGGGAGACCGAAGGGCCCACACCATCTGGTGGCGTGGCCAGGGGGACCCGCACCACGCTATGGTGTGGCCAACCCCTGGCCCCTCTCTGTCTCGTCTTCTGGCTCCGTGAGTCTTCCAGTAAAATACTGACTTTGGCTTTTGTCCCGTCCAATTCTGAGAATATTGATTTTCTCCTTTTTCTGGAACCAAAAACAGAAGAAAACAAGCAACTAGCACTGTGGCATCTTGTTAATAGGTTAGTTCCAAAAAATGTGTAAAAATACTCCAAAGTGTGGACAAAACATAAGAAAGTAGATATAAAACAAGCATGGAACATCAAAAATTATAGATACGTTTACAACGTATCAGTGAGCAAACGGCAGATTCATGGAGCAACGCTATCTAGTTTGTAACAGGGTAGCGCTAGATAAGAAAAAAATTCCATCATACCCACGATTCTTCTATTGTGAGGCTGACATAAGGGACCGACCAGCCTGAATAAATGGCTAATGCAGCAAGCAACACTATCAAGTTCGGAACACGAAGGCGCGACAGAGGGTAAAAAATCCATTATACACACGTTTCTTCTAATGAGAGGATGACATGTGGGGCCCAGCAGCGTGATTAAATGGTAGATGCATCGAACAATGCTATCAAGTTCGGAACAAGGTAGCACGAGCGAAGAAAAAATACATTATACACACGTTTCTTCTAATGAGAGGATGACATATGGGCCTCAGGAGGTTGGTTAAACGGTAGATGCGTCGAGCAGCGCTATCAACTTTGGAACAGGGTAGCGCCAGCAAAGGAAAAAATTCATCATACAAATGTTTCTTATGATGGGAGGATGACATATGGATCCCAGGAGGTTGATTAAACGGTAGATGCATCGAGCAGCGCTATCAACTTAAGAACAGGGTAGCGCGAGCAAAGGAAAAAATTCCATCATACACAAGATTCTTCTAACGAGAGTCTGACATGTGGGAGCTAGCAACCTGACTAAACAGCAAACGCATCGAGCAACGTTATCGAGTTCAAATCAGGGAGGCACGACCGGAAAGTATGGTCCACTAGATACACTGACGTTCGGGACCCACACGCCTCAAAAGACTTCAGTGAGTCAACGTAGTGCAAGGAAATGAAAATCTTGCTTGTACCACACGCCAGCCGAGTTTCCTCCATGTTTTTAGCGGTTCCATCGTAGTAGAGGGCTGTGAAACCGGAAAAAAAGTGTTCCATCGGTCACGGTCGAGCCGAGAATTTTTTCGCAGAAGACGCCTTCTACGACGACTGTTAGGCCAAGTCGTTGCGGAAGGAAACTTTTCTTGTAGTGATTGCATTCCAATGTTGCATTCCAACATGTTCTAGGGCTTTCTCACCATGGTTTGACACATGGAGTGTCACTGCATTTGTTGTTTTCCAAACAACATTTATCCACATGACCACACACACTCAAGTGGCTTTGGTTATCCAACCTCTATCACGCCGGTGCTCCATTGCATTCCAATGTTGTAGTCCAACATATTCTAGGCCTTTCTAACCATGGTTTGACATATGGAGTGTCATTGCATTTGTTCTATTCCAAATCACATTGATCCACATGACCACACACCCTCAAGTGGGTGTGGTGATGCAACATTTGTCACAATGGTGCTTCATTGCATCCCAACATGACACTCCATGTATCAAACCATTGTCAGAAAGGCCTTATGCTCTAAGATCAAGCTTGGATGAACCAAAAGTGGACATGACGTACTACCATGGGGCCACGCAGCCACACAGAGTAGGCCCACCTCATGGAGCAGGGCACAATACCGACCAACCATCCCACCCACTTTTAGAACATCGGGACTAGAGCGAGCAGTGTAATAAATAGGTAACGTGACCAAAACATACACAAATGAGTATGTATGTCGGTGACTTACAATAGACATCAGAGTCACACCATCTAAAACAATAGAAACAAAATATGCTACGCCATACGGCAAGATCCAATTATCCTAGATAGATATAATAGTTTAGGATACATCCTCATACAACACACATCAGAGTATCAAGCGGAAGCGGAAAACATGATCTGAGTACGCATAAGAAGCAAATTAGCATAAGAGCCCTAAAAATAAGCACATCCCGCCCACATATCTCATGGATCTCCATTTTCAGAATCTCGACACTGGATAGTCATTGCCACCATCATCCTTCTCCTCAACCTAGTAACCTCCTAAGAGTATACCTGTCCATCTGAACCAAATATTTATTGTGTGAGACCCTAGGGGTACTCAGCAAGTATTAATGCATCTAAATGGAACAACCTAGGGTGACGCAATTGCAGCGAAATATAACATCTACAAAGTTCTATATAGACACGCTACGCATCTGACCAACTAGAGATGGATGGACGCTCGTTAACTAATAACAAGAGTTATATAAGCAACATAAATAAACCTCGCTCATCCTCCTTCTCGCTTACCGATGAGAAGGCAGAAGAACATCCCATCTGTTGGCAATTTTATTAAGCATTCCATGAGTGATGCACTATTTACTAGTCATGTCTTAGTTAAATTAGAGGCGGTACTTTAGTTATGCTTGTCTATGATCGAGAAACTGTGCTCCAAGTCATCCATAACCGTGGACATGGCTTTCAGAAAGATTTACCCTGTAGGGGTACACAAATAGCAACACACACACACACACGATCAACCTTGGGAAGAACCAAATACAATGCAACGAGGCCTCACGACAATGCATTCATAGGATTCATAAATTATTTCAGGGGGCACCCCATTAAGCTACCCTCAATGAAGTTGGCTGGCTCCGAGATGGACCTAAGATTTGCGCCAATGGCTGTAAACGACAGGGATCCTGAAAGTGTGACTGGGCTTGTCGATACCGCAAAAACACTCCGCAATTCCTAAAAAGTACAGATGCTCCATGCACAATCGTAAATAAAGCAGTAAAGCATGACATAAGAGAGGATAGTAATAAAACCCCAATCTAGTTTGTGGCCCCAAGAAATAAACTGTGAATCAAGCTCAGGCGAAGGGGGATCCATAGAGTCTCCCGTATGTGGATAGTGCGAATAGTCAAGGAACAAGAATCAAGTACTCGGGGTCCTACGGGACACAAATGAGCTTAGAGAACCAAATAGCAGATAATGATCAACGGTACCTCTTTCATTAGTTATCCTATTACTACTCAGTTTAAGTTGTTTATGTACCTCGTTATCCCTCGCACAAACCCTACACATGCAATTCTATGACCCGCATGGCTCAAACAACTTACAACAATGGTTCATGGGATTGAGGTACAAGCTTTGGTGGGGTTTAAAAGTAAAGCCTATGCAATACTTGGGATTCAACTTAATGCAATCGCGACTCAATGATGCAAGAGTAAGATAGAAGCATAAGTACTATATGTATGCAAGCATGGAGACTTGCTTGCATATCAGTTCAGTTGCGGAATAAGAAGGATCTGAGTAATACTCCCGAGGCTTCTGATATTCTCCTTGCTCAATGTCTATACGAATAAAAACCAAACACAAAAGAGCCAAAATAAATACATTGCACAATCATATGCAACAAGCAACCAAGGTATGACATGATGGAATGATGCACAATTGCATGGTATAGCATAGCATGGCTGATACGTCGTAAACGTATCTATAATTTTCGATGCTCCGTGCTTGTTTTATATCATTTGTCCTATGCTTTATCTACACTTTGAGCTATTTTTATACACTTTTTGGAACTAACCTATTGACAAGATGCCACAGTGCCAGTTACCTATTTTCTGCTGTTTTTGGATTAAAAAAGCTAAAAAATGAATATTCTCGGTATTGGATGGGACAAAAGCCAATATGCCTATTTTTCCCGGAGCAACACGGAAACAAGAAGCATAGACAGAGTAGGGCACCAGGGTGGGAACACCCTATCGTGGCGCATGCCAGCCCTGGCGGCGCGGGCCAGCCCTGGTCGCGCCACCAGGGGGTGTGGGCCCCCTGGCTGCCTCCTCGCCTCGCCTCTTCGCCTATAAGAAGCCTCCTGATAAGAAAACCCTAAATAATCTGGGAGAAAGCCACGAAAAACTCCACAACGCCACCGCCACCGAAGGGGAGATTCGGGGGATAGAAAGTCTCTGTTCCGGCACCCTGCCAGGACGGGGAAATGCCCTCGGAGCCATCTCCATCGACTCCACCGCCATCTCCATCACCGTTGCTGACTTCCATGATGAGGAGGGAGTAATTCTCTCTCGAGGCTAAGGGCTCTACCGGTAGCTCTGTGTTCATCTCTTTCTATGCGTGATCTTATTGAGATCATGAGCTTTGTAATCTATAGATCTATTCTGCTACTAAAGTGCTTTAATGAATCTCTGCTTATCCCCACGTGAGTGAAGTTGACAGTGTGCACACCGTGGGGCACTTTGGCTAAGGTTACATAAATACTTATCCTGAGTATAATTTGAGTTGGATGTCTCTATGAGATTGTGGTGTTTGTTGGAACCATCTAGCGCTCAAGGTGATAGTGAAGGGTTATCTAGATGGGGAAAACGAACTTTGAGGAGTGTTGTTATAGCCCTACCATGGATTAGAGTTATCCAACCGGAGAGTAGTTTAGAGCAGTATCATAAAGAGATGATATTTATATAAGAGTGTTCACTAGTGAAAGTATGATCCCTAGGCCTTAATTCTAAGCATTGAAACACCATTTGCAACTAGATATGTTACATGTTTGCTTGCTTCCATCTTTATTTCAGATTACCTTTAGTATCTTCCTACCCGTCAAGCTCTTTTCTGGCACCTTTACCACTTATAATTATCCATACCACTTGTATTTCACTATCTCTTCGCCGAACCAGTGCACCTATACACCTGACAAGTGTATTGGGTGTGCTGGGGACACAAGAGACTTCTTGTATCTTGATTGCAGGGTTGCTTGAAAGGGATACCTTTGATCACTTCCTCCTTGGGTTCGATAAACCTTGGGTAATCCGTTGCACTTGGAGGCCCAACAACTGTCTACAATAATAGAAGTTCGTAGACATCAAGCTATTTTCTAGCATCGTTGCCAGGGAGGTAAGGTAAAAGGTACTCACATCCTCTGGCTATTAAGCTATCTTCTAGTACTGTAGCTGGTGTGTGAGTGCTCAAAGTTATTTCCTTTAGATCCTGCAATTATATCTTTTTGTTTCTTGTTTTTATTTTCACTAGTTAGGCTTAATGGAAAACAACAACAAAATTAGAGAGCTTTATAGAATTTATCTTGAGTTAGGACATTATGTGTTTGAAGAGAAAATAAAAAAACCTATGGAACTTTACTTGCGTGCTAATAGCAATGTTATTAGTATGAATTATTTCAACACCATTATTGCTAATGCTTTGGAAAAGTCTAAGCTTGGGGAAGCTAGTTTTTATGAAAATGATCTTTTTAGTCCCCCAAGCACGGAGGAGAAAATTTACTTTGATGATACTATACCTCCAATATATGATGATTACAATGATGAATATGATATTTTCAGTCCACCTACTATTGAGGAGAAAATTGATTATGATTACAATATGCCTCCTATAGTTGATGATTATGGTGATGATAATAATAATGATAGCTATTTTGTTGAATTTGCTCCCACTATGATTAATACGAATGACTATGCTTATAGGGAGAGTGATAATTATTTTATGCATGTGGCTCATGATAAGAATATTTTATGTGATAGTTATATTATTAATTTTATTCATATTGCTACTGAAAGTTATTATGAGAGAGGGAAACATGGTTTTATGTACCTCAACAATATTAAGTTTCTCCTCTTTATGCTGAAAATTTTGAAGTTACTCTCGTTTTATCTTCCCATGCCTGTCATTTTTTTCTCTATGAATTTATTTGCTTATAAGATTCCTATGCATAGGAAGTGGGTTAGACTTAAATGTGTTTTGAATTTTCTTCTTGATGCTCTCTTTTCCTTCAATTCATATTTCTTATGTGAGCATCATCGAAATTCTTATGCCTAGCTCAAAGGCGTCAAAGAAAAACACTTATTGGGAGATAACCCAAATTTCATTAGGAGTCTTTTGTTGAGTCTTGGAAGTTATTGCTTCAATAATAACCTCTCCTTATCCTTTTTGTGTGGTCTTTGTGCCAAGAATATCCTCTAATGAGAGAGAAGTAAGACTTGGGAAAGTTGCTGTCCTGAAATAGAATTTTGTGCTTTGCTGTAAAAATTCGTGAAAAATGTTTGTACGTTGGATTGAGCTGTCATTATTTGTGCTTCTGCCCCAGGTTGTTATCCAACTTTTTTTAGTTTAACATTTTTCGATTTGAGCAATAGCAGGTTTTTGAAAAAATTGGTTTTTACCTGCTGGTCTGTTTTGACAGTTTTCTACCATTATTTGCATATGTCTCTTAATCTCTTTCTCTTTAAGTTCTCTTTGATCATTTGAGATTTTAGAAGGAATTGCTACAGTAGCTTGTGCTTTAATGGATGATGTACTTGTGTTGAAACTGGACCAAAAGACTTATTATCTGTTGAATGCACTAATGTTGCTAATGAAGATTGTGTGAAGTTTTGTATGAAGGAAATTTTCAGGTGTAGGGAAAGAACAATGTAATAAGATGAAGAATGGACTAAAGCTCAAGCTTGGGGATGCCACCCCGTGTCACCCCAAGAAATATTCAAGAGGTACAAGCGTCAAAGCTTGGGGATGCCCAAGGCATCCCCTTCTTCATCAATAAAAATCTTAGGTCTTTCTAGACACTTTGTTTTTTATTGTTTCATGCACTATTGTGTTGTTCTTGGAGCGTATTTGTTTTTATTCTTAGTTTTCTTTTGCTTTATTTGCTTCAATAAGTTGGTTGGATCCCAACACACTTCTTTTGGAGAGAGACACACCCCATTATTCATTGCCTAGAACACTCTAGTTTTCATTCTTATTGTTTTGTGAGTGTTCTCTTTTTCTAGCACTGTGTTTAGCCTTAGTTTTCTTGTGCTTTCAGCTTAGAACTTTTTAGTTCTACCTTTTTGGATTTGTGAGACAAGCTCACTGATCTTTATTTATTATTATCTTTGTGAGTTCTCTCAAATAAGTTGGTTTGGATTGGAAAAGAGTAGGAAAAGTTCATGCTTAAGTGGAATAAAAGGAGCTTGTTTTTACTGTGGCCTAGGCCACTACTAGAAAACAACATGTTCGTGGCGCACCTGTTTTGGACATACGTGGCGCACATGGGGTGCGCCACTAAACACGCGTCACGACTAACTTGGTTAGCTGTCGCGCACTAGGTGGTGCGCCACGGATAATAAAAGTTAGTCGTGGCGCACCAACTAGTGTGCCACGGCTAAGGCTTCCATGTGCGCCATGGGTACAATTTTAAAAATTCAAAAAAAATGGGATCCAGATTCAGATCTGAATCTCGCCGATGTGGTCGCCGGAATTTGTCGCAGGAGTCGCCTCGTCTTGACCCCGTCGTTGCCGAAGTCACCCCGGAGGTGGGCGGAGGACGCCGCGGTCGGAGGTACTCGGAGGAGGGCGCCATCAAAGGGAGGAGGAGAAGGTGAGGAGAAGGGAGAAGGAGAGGAGGAGAAGGGGAGAATAAGATGAGGAGAAGGAGAAGAGGAGGAGGAGAAGAAGAAGGAGAAGAGGAAGAGAAGAAGAGGAGAAGGAGAAGGAGAAGAAGAAGAGGAGAGGAGGAGAGAAGAGGAGAAGGAGGACAATGGGAGGAGAAGGTGGATGGGAGGGGATGGTTAATGCAAAGGGGGTGTTGGTAGGTGGCCGGGTCAGTTCGAATTTCGAATCCCGCCTTCACTTAGTCGTGGCGCACTACTATGAGGTGCGCCACGGCTAAGTGGCCTTAATTTTTTTTAAAGGAAAAAATCTTATTTTTGCCATATCTTTTTTTTCCTTTCGAATTTTGAGAATCTAAATAATCAGCAAACAATCTTGACTATTGCGAGCGGATAGAAAATTTCGTGCTCGTCGTTTTGATATATTATAGATTTTTTTTCAACATCGTCTACAAAAGTTATGGCCGTTTTACCGTGCCATGACCCTTTTTGGTAAAAAAAAAGTCGAAATTCATATTTGATAATTTCCTTACAAACTAGATCACATAACCTACCTAGATCTGAAAGGATTTTATTTTTTGAAGTATTTATCATTTTCTTTTATTTTTTGCAAAACTAAAAAGGCGATCCCAGGGGGTGTGGAGTTGAAACTGGCCACACTTAGCCATGGGGCATCACATAGTGGTGCACCACGGGTTGGGCACCACATAGTGGTGCACCACGGGTAGCCATGGCTAAGTGAGGTCGTCCCCTAACTGCATGGCTCATACTTAGCTGTGGCGCACCTGGGAGCATATGCGCCACCGCTAAGTGACATAACCGTGGGGGCACAGCTAACAGGTGCGCCACGGCTATTTACCCGTGGGGAAACACCTACCATATGCGTCACGGGTATGTGGATTACCTATAGCTGTTTTCCTAGTAGTCATGTCATGTTTGATATTGTTTTGGCTTTATGCTTAGTGATTTTTGTTGTAGCATGACTTGTTACAATTAATTGAGATTGCTTAATGTGCCTTGAAAGAATTATGTGTTGCTTGGCGCATGCTCACACCATGTTAAGACTATACCAAGTCACCATAGCCTCTATGATCATTTAGTTTTTGACTTATAATATCACTTTATGCATTAATTAATGATGTTTTGTCGCTTTGCATGATTATGGTCATTCTTGCTCTCTTAGTTGGTGGCTCCCAGTCTTTTGCTAGCCTCCATACCAAGTATGAATTCCACTCATGCATCCAACTCCAAATAAAACCAAGTTTTTCCAAAGAGTCCACCATACCTACCTATTAGCATTTGCTATTCCAAGTATATTCATGTTTTTATCTACCTTCCGAATTAAACTTGTTATGTGAAAATTAGTGATTAAATCTCTCACGAACTTGATGTCACACTTTACTTTTATTGCCCCTAATAAACTTGAACCATTGTGTCATCTATGTTGTATATGCTTGCATTTATACATTGGGATTAGCAGAACCATGCTGCATGGGGAAACACTTTCAACATTGCACTTGTACATTATACCCAGTTGATATCATGCTCTTTTATTTATGGATGTCGTCGGTGTGAAATGAAAGGGGAGCTTGTAAGTCCATGGAGTTAGGTTTGTGTGTTAGAGAAACGCCTGGGCCGCTAGCCTAAGCCATGCCTAATCATGGTGGAAACTTGCAGCATCACCATAGTGAGCAATCTATGAAGCATTCTTCTTATAAAAAAGAGATAGAGATTGAGAAAAAGAAAAACAAAGATGAGAAAAGAGAAAAGAGAGAAAAGAGAAAAGAGAGAAAAACCCCATTTTCCCATGGTAAATAAGAAGTTTTGCTGAGATGCTCATTGTCTGCTTGCCTTATCATTTTGATTATGGGATAGCTCATGTATCATGTGGAAGGGGTACCCCGTTGGCGGTTCTCTATGATACATATGTACTTACTATTACAAGAACTTACCGGTAACTAAACTTGAGTAGCATGAGGAGAGGTCCTCGTATTCAAGGGACATGAGATTGCCAACTTATACTTTGTCATGCATATACTCCATATTTTGTTCACTTTAACCTTAACCACCTAAAGATGCTTATGGTAGGGGCAATGAGAGCTGAAAGCTTACAAGTACCATAATTTTTGGAAGCTCTTTATGAGACTTGAAATCCCTGCTTCCCTTTATGAAGGGCCTTTCTTCCACTTTTATATTGAGTCTCCACCTTCTATCCTTAGGCACCAATTAAGAGAGCATAATTTTCATTCTTAGTTCCATGTGCATTGTCCCAAAACTTATTGATTGATTCATAATGTTGATATTTCTTGTTCTTGAACTATTTATATCTAGTCACCCTTATGAACTTTGAAGGTGTCCTATGCATTTATGTTTTGCTACTACATGAGGGACAAGCTGATTGCCACTATGCTATGTTTTCTATATGTGAAACAAACAAACGTCTTTCAATGCATTATTATTCAAGAACCTTTGTTTGTATCATTTCATGTTGCAGCATAGTTACTTCGTCTTATTGTTAGAACTTCATCTTTCATGCTCATGTTTAGAGTTCCTTGATCCCAGCTTTCAATGCTTGCAAATGGTTTGATCAAGATTGTCATGGTGTATGTCACCTCAAAAATTATTCTATTTATCACTTACCTACTCGAGGACAAGCAAGAGTTAAGCTTGGGGATGCTTGATACGTCATAAATGTATCTACAATTTTTGATGCTCCATGCTTGTTTTATATCATTTGTCCTATGCTTTGTCTACACTTTGAGGTATTTTTATACACTTTCTAGAATGAACCTATTGACGAGATGCCACAGTGCCACTTGCCTATTTTCTGTTGTTTTTGGTTTCAGAAAAGCTAAAAATGAATATTCTCGGAATTGGACGGGACAAAATCTAATATGCCTATTTTTCCCGGAGCAACACGGAAACACGAAGCAGAGACGGAGTAGGGTACCAGGGTGGGCACACCCTATGGTTGCGCGGGCCAGCCCTGGTGGCGCCACCAGGGGGTGTGGGTCCCCTGGCTGCCTCCTTTCCTTGCATCTTTGCCTATAAGAAGCCTCATGATGAGAAAACCCTAAATAATCCGGGAGAAAGCCATGAAAACCTCCACAGCGCCGCAGCCACCGAAGGGGAGATTCAGGGGACAGAAAGTCTCTATTCTGGCACCCTGTCGGGACGGGGAAGTGCCCCCGGAGCCATCTCAATTGACTCCACCGCCATCTCCATCACCGTTGCTGACTTCCATGATGAGGAGGGAGTAGTTCTCTCTTGAGGCCAAGTGCTCTACCGGTAGCTATGTGTTCATCTCTCTCTCTATGCGTGATCTTATTGAGATCATGATCTTTGTAATCTATAGATCTATTCTGCTACTCATGTGCTTTAATGAATCTCTGCTTATCCCCACGTGTGTGAAGTTGACAGTGTGCACACCATGTGGCACTTTGGCTAAGGTTACATAAATACTTATCATGAGTATAATTTGAGTTGGGTGTCTCTATGAGATTGTGGTGTTTGTTGGAACCATCTAGTGCTCAAGGTGATAGTGAGGGGTTATCTAGATAGGCAAAGCGAACATTGAAGTGTGCTGTTATAGCCCTACCGTGGATTAGAGTTATCCAATCGTAGAGTAGTTTAGAGTAGTATCATAAAGAGATGATATTTATATGAGAGTGTTCACTAGTGAAAGTATGATCCCTAGGCCTTGTTTCTAAACATTGAAATACCATTTGCAACTATATCTATTACACGTTTGCTTTCTTCCATCTTTATTTCAGATTACCTTTAGTCTCTTCCTACCCGTCAAGATGTTTTTTGGCACTGTTACCACTTATAATTGTCCATACCACTGGTATTTCACTATCTCTTCGCCGAACTAGTACACCTATACACCTGACAAGTGTATTGGGTGTGTTGGGGACACAAAAGAATTCTTGTATCTTGATTGCAGGGTTGCTTGAGAGGGATACCTTTGACCACTTCCTCCTTGACTTCGATAAACTTTGGATAATCCACTTAAGGGAAACTTGCTGTTGTTCTACAAACCTCTGCACTTGGAGGCCCAACAACTGTCTACAATAATAGAAGTGCGTAAACATCAATAGCATGGGTGAAGTGTGAAAACAAGAAATAAGCATTTTATTAATTTGCTTAGGCATGTTTTACTCTCATAAACAGTTCGGATATTTAATATTTATATGATGCATGCTTCAATTTATATCATGGAATGCATAATTAGAATGGGCTCTTCGGGCTGATCGATTTAGATATATTATTTGTCGAATTTGGAATTACAAAATTAAAGTTATAGATTTATTAAGAAAGGAATTTATTGGCATTTATATAATTTTGAAATTTTCAATTGCTCAAAAATTATTTTGGATTACATATTTGAATTACTGGCATTTTTCTGATCAAAAAACATATAGTATATGTAAAATTTGAATTTATAAATTTAAAACAATTATTAAATGCAAGTAATTTAAAAATGGTCAAATGTCATAGGTTTGACTAGTTAGGGTTAACTCTGGTCAAATTTGAATTTGCCTTTGAATTCATATTTAAATTTTAATCACTTTTTATTTTGGAAATTTTGTCAGATTCGAAATATTTAAAGAGATATGAATTTATTTGTATTTATCACTTTTCTAGAATTTTTATTAAATAGAAAAAGGTTCTTGGAAATTTGTTACATGAGGCAGTTCTACCCATAGGGACAAACATGCAGGCCAGGGTCCATTGCGGGGCCACACGCACGCATACAAACTGAGCGCTGACACGTGGGCGATTCCTGAACACGGGTTGGAAATAAGAAAGACTAGGGGTCTTTTGACAAAAACGACCGAACGCAGTCTGTTGGATCTGAATTTTCGAAATAGATTGCCAAACTTCGGATGAAGTTTCGGAGAGCTTTAAATCTCTGTTTTGAGCGTGGTTTGAAGCTATGCGTAGCTGGGATGACAAATATGTGTGAGTGAAGAACATGTACAGATATGGACTATACTGGACGAGAAAAATTCAGGAATATTGGCTAAAACACACAACATTTCACGTACGTCAGACTGTCAGTGAGATTGAGCATACTTGCTGGACGATTGCGAGTTCGTTTTTTCTCGGATTGAGGTGCCGTTTGTGGCTATATGGAGTTTAGACATTGGAGAAGCACTGAGGTTTGAGGTGCCGTTTGTGGCTATATGGAGTTTAGACATTGGAGAAGCACTGAGGTTTAAGAGATTCACCGGAGTGCCATTGGGCTAACCAGAAACTTGCGATGAACATATGAAGAAAAGTATGGAAGAAAAATACGCGTTAATCTGAAAATTCACATAGCTAACGATATGCGAGATCGGCTCGACTTTGGCAGATGATATCGAGAGATACCGGGCATGTATTTGAGTGCCGTTTGGTTCTACCCGTTGAGGGATGTTCTAGCTACTCAGATGTGTGCGGGTCGGCACCGAAGGCAAACAGAGGTGGCCGGAAATCAATGGGGAACAGTAGGTTCAGAGAGGTGGCGTGTGTTGTTGTGCTGCATTGTGCACGCGGTGCGGCGACGGTGGCCATGTTCTAGCGGCTCTAGAGCGTGTCCGAGAGATCCTCACTACGGGGCTTCTCTGGTACGCATGTCAGAGGCATGGCAAGATGATGGACATCATCTTGGCGTCGAATGTGTGGGATTTTGTGGCTTGCAGAGTAAGAAAAAGAAGAGGGGATGGAGATGTAGTGGTTGGGAGAGGGGCTGCCATCATTGCTGCTTTTGCCAGGGAGGAAAAGATAGACACGGGCTTAGCGTGTGCGCTACTGTTAATCACGTGCGACGAGGGGGAAGAAGAAAAGGAGTAGGAGAGGGTAGATGGGTTGGTGGCAACAGGATTCGGCGGCAGCCGGCTCCGGTTCAGCACTGGTGGCTTGGTCGATGTTGTGCATCTGGGATTGAGCTAGTTAGGATATGGGTCGGGTTGCACAAGGGTTTGGCTAGGCTAGCTAGCAATACAAGACATGATTTGGTGTTTAGGCCAGCAAAAATATGCTTCTCTAGTGTAGATAGATTAGCTAGAGGGTTTGGGTTTGGTTGTTGTAGATGATTAGGCAATGGTGTATCCATGGGTATGGTAGATAAATTGGTTTAGGAAAAAGGTTTTAGTGTAGGAAAAGAATATGCACAAAAGAGAGGCATTAATCATGTTGAAAAACAAAATAAGGGAAGAGTGTATGTGGTATGTAGAGTAGATTTTTTGGGTGGCATTGTACATGTAGAAGAAAAATAAGAGGGTATGAGGTGGAATAGATTTCATAAAGGAGAAAACAAGAGAGAGAAACCCCATAGTCATTTCGGGAATTTGCAAGATTTAGGTTTAGATGTAGATCAAAAAGAACACGAGCACTAGTAGATGAAGTGGAATAGATATAATGGCAAGCCTTACAAGAATCCACATATTTTCAAATAGGCATGATTTAAAACAATTGGCTAAAAAAATAAAGTAACCCATTTATCCAACATGTGGTAGAGATAGAGAAAGATCATTATGTCTAGAGATAGTAGTATGTTGGTAGCTAGATTGGAATTCAAAAGATATGCCCCAACTCAATTTGGGCATCGAGCAATGTATCAAGAACCAACTACAATTTATCAAGAGGCAAATGCTATTAATAAGGCAAACAAAATATGAGGAGAAGAACCAAATAAAAGGCGTTTTATATGACCCTCAAATGCAATGTGGCATGGTGACATAAGCATGATATAATGAAATGCAATTAATGAAATTTAGGAAGTAACGTTTTATTATTAAACCATGTAGCATTACAGATGTTAGACAGATGGGATGCTACATTTTCCAAACCACAATGATCCATATGACCACACACACTCAAGTGGGTGTGGTGATGAAACCTCTATCATCCTGGTGCTCCATTGCATTCCAATGTTGCATTCCAACATATTATAGGGCTTTCTAACCATGGTTTGACATATGGAGTGTCATTGTATGTGGTCTTCTATGAACCACAATGATCCACATGACTACACATACTCAAGTGGGTGTGGTGATGCAACCTCTGTCACACTAGTGCTCCATTGCATTCCATGTTGCATTCCAACATGTTCTAGGCCTTTCTGACCATGGTCCGACACATTGAGTGTCATTATCCAAACCACAATGATCCACATGACTACACACACTCAAGTGAGTGTGGTGATGCTGAAGGAAATATGCCCTAGAGGCAATCATAGAGATGATTATATTTCATATGTATCCATGAGTTATTATAATGTTCTTTGAATATCCATATATCAGGCAACTTGTATTGATTGGCAATTATGTGAATTGTTTGTGAAACTCTTTACTTCTTTGGTTATATAATAGTTATCCCTAGTCAGAGTTCATGTGAGGACACACGTGAATATTATACTAGCACATCAATTGGTTGATGACTATGCTTCGCAAGTAATAGACATGGAGATTTCAAACAATGATGTGGAGACATGTAATGAACATGGGGTTGGACTGACACAACTTGAGATTGGCAATAATACTTGCAGCTCTCTGTACACATCGTGTATGTTTTGTCCTTAGACCTGAGATTGTCGCATGTACTTGAGATGTGGATCGACCCACCTTGGGGCTATCAAACACTGCTCCGTAACAGGGTAGTTATACAGGTAGATTTCGGGTTTGTCCTAATACATTCTACAAGGCATTGGTCAATCATAATGGGATTTGCCCCTCTCTACTTGAGAGAGATATCTCTGGACCCCTCGAGTGATCGGATCCAGAAATGCACGGTCGTGCTACATACAGTTAAGAGTTAACCTTGTAAAGGGATTCCAAATCACTACATCGAGAAAGAGAGGTCAACTTGGAGCTAGACCAAATATCTTAGGGCAAAGGGAAAGACATGTACTCAACCTTGTGATGGTTCATCCAAATGATCTTTATATGCGTTTAGGAGTTGGAACGTCTTGCTAGAGGCCACTACCAACTATTGACGGAGTAAGTGTACTCATGTCATGTCTATATGTGTATGAACCTATAGGGTCACACACTTTAGAGGCTGGAAGCCTAATGAGGATTGGATCCAAATTAGACCAGGCTTAGGCTACTAATGGGATGCTAATGTAGAAGCCCACCAGGCATGCCTATATAAGAGAGAGTGAGGTGAGCTGAATAGGGTTGAGCATTCCACCCAGCCTCCACTCCTCTCATGCCTGTGTGGGACGTGCAGACCTAGTAGTCTAGCATGTGACATTTTCCACTTCAGACGTGTGGATACCTCGGAGGTGCTGCAGCTATAGCACTTGGACGAGCCATGCAAAGGGGAGCTACTCGTGGGATTAGGACAAGGAGGAGACGTAGAACATCTTCACTGCCCCGACGTGCTTCATCGAGTTCCGCAACTGCGCGTCTAGTCGTAATCCCGTGATCTATGACAACAGTATTCCTAGTTGATACGGTAGATTTTTTTGTTTTACACTAGTGTATCCTACCTGTTACCCTACAGTGGTATCAGAGCTAATGCTGTTAAGTCATAGGTTCGGGAAGTTTACATATGGTGATATGCAGATTGATATGAATGATGTGATCGTTTATATGGCGGTGGTTCTGGATTGATCTATGATCTTGCTTTCTGTGATCGCGATTCTAAGGTCGTCGAACAACTTACCCCTACCAATCAGTTTTCGCCATCAGGGTAGACAGTGACACATAAATCCAGTTGTATCACGCGAAGATCAATATGATTGATCGAATCGGGATATAGATCTGAATCGATGTACCATGATCAAAGGAAATTGGTCGAATCGGAACAATAGTTGGTTTATGGTAAATTTTATTTGCCGATCAAAATCCTTAAAGAAAATTGTATAGATACCATGAGGGGTGCTAACCCTTGGAACCCGCAGGGGGAGACCCCCTAGACCCCCCTTAGTCGTAGCCCCTTTTGTATTTCGTTAAGGTTCCTAGGTGTTGCAATTTCACATGATCTGGTAGAATGCGATTCTATGCACAACTTGTTTTTACAGGATGCATGTGATCAGTATGGCCCAAAAATGTATGTGATGCATGTATGTATTTTTCATGACCTGCGTGTCGTGAGTAGGGCAATATGGCTGGAGCCAAATGTGTTGTCAATTATTGTAATGGCATGCGTGCCAACTTGTGATGATCCCAATACCATGTAATTTTGATTACTAGTTGTCAGGAGTAATAGCTTGTATTTGTTCTTGGAGAACTCATCACTTGGAGGATGGCTCACATAGAGCATGAAGATGGAGATCATCATGGTGGACATGTTCTATGGCGATGGAGATCACCATGAGAAAATGGTCCATACTGTATCACATCTATGTGAATTCTATTCTTGTACGTTTTACTACTATGCATGCTTAGTTGATAGAAGGAGAATGATCCCTCACAAAGTTTAAGTTAAACCATGCCCTCCCAACCAAACTTTGCACCATCCTATGGCATATACAATTGTTGGTGGGTCTATGAAATTAGGGTGCCGCGGTTTTCCTTGGCTGGATGGGTTTGTATCGGATACCTACACACATAAGGGTTGGTGAGCTTAACAAGGCCATCTTAATAGTTAAGGACCTTGGGGCATAAAGGCTGGGTGCCTAGTTTTGACATAAAGATGTCACCCAACAACAAGAGTCATATATGATATGATTAGGAAAAGTTGCTTACTGATTTACCTTGTCTTCTAGCAGTGATGCTAAAGCTCACTAGTCGACTTGTTAATTGTGGATCTTGAATTACTTAGTATCAATAGAGGGATGTTGATTTAAGTGGGAGTATATGCTATTAATTTTTTAATATGCATGGTTACATGGCTTAGTATTTTGCATGTTTTTATGTTGTAGATCAATGACACCAAACACTTCATCACCTTTTTCTTTGCATTTGATTATTGAAAAATATAAACTAAAAGGAACAAACTATTCAGAATGGGTTCATAACCTGAGAATTGTTGTCAGGGCTGATAAAAAGGAAATTGTTCTATATACCCCAATCCTAGATGAACCTGCTGATAATGCAACTGCTGCCCTTAAGAATTCCTACAAGAAAACATGTGATGAATCTCTTGAGGTTAGTTGTCTTATGCTTGCATGCATGGAACCTGATCGTCAAAAGCAGTTTCAGGATCAAGAAGCATACGATATGATCGTCGCGCTTAAGTACATGTTCCAGACTCAGGCTAGGACTGAGAGGTACAATGTTGCTAAGTCCTTTGTGGAATGCAAGCTGGCAGAGGGAGCAGCTGTAGGCCCCCATGTGATCAAAATGGTTGGTTACAATCAGACTTTGGAAAGCTTGGTTTTCCACTAGGCCAAGAGTTGGCTACTGATTTTATTTTGGCGTCTCTTCCATCTAGCTATGGGCATTTCATTTCGAACTACCATATGCATGGGGTAGAGAAGGGCCTTAATGAGTTATGTGGGATGCTGAAAAAAACAGAATGTGACATTAAGAAGTGTGCAGGGCATAGCCATGTGATGGCTGTGCACAACAAGCCTAGCTTCAAGAAAAGGGCACTTCTTGGCAGAAGAATAAGGGCAATGCTAAGGATATGATCCCTAAGCCAAAGCCTGCACCCAAGCAAAAGGCTGGACCTGCAGAAGACACTGAGTGTTTCTTTTGTCATGAACATGGCTACTAGAACAGAAACTGCAGCAAGTACCAGACTTCTTTGAAGAAGTGTGGAAGTAAAAGTACTTCCCACTCAGGTATGCTTGTTGTAAATATTGTGTAAATTTTTCTTGTAGATTCTTATGTTAACTCTTGGATATTTGATACTGGATCAGTTGCTCATATTTGCAATTCGATGCAGGGGATAATAATGACTAGAGAATTGCAGAAAGATGAAGTGGATTTTCGCGTCGGAAATAAAGCAAGGGTTGCTGCATTATTCGTCGGCGTCATGCAGCTTCACCTTTCGTCAGGATTTATTATGGATTTCAATAATTGTTATTACATTCCTAGTATGGGTCAAAACATTTTATCACCTTCATATTTGATGAGGGATGGTTATTCATTCGCAAGTACAAACAATGGTTGTGTAATATCTAAGAATGTTGTGTTTATGGCTGATGATCCATTGTGAATGGGTTATTTATTTTAAATCTTGATCATGCATATGTTTACAATGTTAGTGTTAAAAGGCTTCGGCCTAATGATTTGAGTCCTACCTATTTATGGCATTGTTGTTTGGGGCATATAAGTGAAAAGTGCATGAAGAAGCTCCATAGGTGATGGTCTTCTAACTTCGTTTGATTTTGAATCATACGAGACATGTCAAGCTTGTTTACTTGGAAAGAAGACAAAGATGCCTTTTACAGGTTTTCTCGAGAGAGCGACAGACTTGGTGGAACTCATACATATTGATGTATGTGGACCAATGAGCACGAAAGCCAGAGGAGGATATCACTACTTCATTACTTTCACTGATGATTTTAGTAGATATGGATCTGTCTACTTGATGAAGCATAAATATGAAACTTTTGAAAAGTTCAAAGATTTTCAGAGTGAGGTAGAGAATCAACGTGGCAAGAAAATAAAGGCCTTGCGATCTGATCGTTGAGGTGAATATTTGAGTCACGAATTTAGCAATCATCTTAAGAGTTGTGGAATTGTTCCACAGCTCACGCCGCCCGAAACGCCTCAAAGAAACAGGGTCTCCGAATGGCGCAATCAAACTTTGTTGGACATGGTTCGTTCGATGATGAGCCAGTCGGATTTACCATTATCAGCTTGGGTTTCTCTCTAGAAACAACAGCTTTGACACTAAACAGGGTACCGTCTAAATCCGTAGTTCAGACACCATATGAGATGTGGACTGGAAAGAATCCCAGTTTGTCTTTTCTAAAGATCTGGGGTTGTGATGCATTTATCAAGCGACTTTAGTCGGACAAGCTAACACCCAAATCGGATAAATGCATTTTCGTGGGATATCCAAGGGAAACCTTAGGGTATTACTTCTACAACCATAAAGAGGGCAAAGTGTTTGTCAGTCGTAGCGGTGTTTTCCTACAGAAAGAATTTCTCACAAAGGGAATGAGTGGAAGATCGGTGCAACTTGAAGAAGTTAAAGATGAGCCAGTCGGGGATGCTTCTACGAGTGATGATATTGTAGCAGAACAAGTTGAGGAACCCGTGGAAATAGAAGCACCACCACCACGAAGGTTGGCGAGGCTCCGTGAAGCGCGGGAATTATTATTGTTAGACAATGATGAGCCTGTGACCTATGCAGAAGCAATGGTGGACCCAGACTCTGAGAAATGGTTGATTGCCATGAGATCCGAGATAGAGTCCATGTGAGCCAATCAAGTTTGGAACTTGGTTGACCTGCTTGATGGTTTTAAAGCCATCGAGTGCAAATGGATCTATAAGAAGAAGATTGATATGTATGGAAATTGTCACATCCATAAAGATTGACTTGTTGCAAAAGGTTTTCGACAAGTTCAAGGAGTTGGATACGATGAGACTTTCTCGCTCGTAGCGATGCTTAAATCTATATGGATCATTCTAGCCATTGATGCAACCCGAAGGTTTTGTCGATCCAAACAATGCTGGAAAGGTATGCAAACTTCAAAAGTCTATTTATGGGCTAAAGCAAGCATCTCAGAATTGGAACATTCGATTTGATGAAGTTGTAAAGGAGTTTGGCTTCATAAAAACTGAACAAGAACCTTGTGTTTATAAGAAAGCAAGTGGGAAATCGCTTGTATTTCTAATATTATATGTAGATGACATATTACTGATTGGAAACTCCTATGCTCGAGTCTGTTAAGACCTCATTGAAAAAAAGTTTTTCTATGAAGGACTTAGGAGGGTATCAAGATCTATAGAGATAGATCAAGGAGGCTAATTGGATTAAGCCAGAGTACATACATTGACAAAGTGTTGAAACGGTTCAACATGGAAGAGGCTAAGAAGGGGTTCTTGCGCATGTCTCACGACATTAAACTTAGCAAGACTCGGTGTCCTTCAACCACTGATGAGAGAGAGTGCATGAGTAGGGTTCCATATGCTTTGACTATTGGATCCATCATGTATGCAATGACATGTACTCGCCCAGATGTTTCCTATGCTCTAACTGTTATGAGTAGATACCAGGCTGATATAGGTGAAAGCCACTAGATAGTGGTAAAGAATATCCTTATGTACTTGTGAAGGACTAAGGATATGTTCCTAGTTTATGGAGGTGAGGATGAACTCAGTGTAAAGGGGTACACAGATGTGAGTTACCTTAATGACTCAGATGACTCCAAATCGCAATCAGGTTATTTGTTTTTCATGAATGGTGGTGATGTGAGCTAGAAAAGTGCCAAGCAAGATACATTGGCCTCCTCTTCAACAGGAGCTGAATATATTGCCGCCTTAGAGGCTGCAAAGGAAGCTGTTTCGATTAGGAATTTCCTGATTGCTCTGGGTATGGTTCAGGGCGCGTCAAATCCCTTGGACGTTTATTGTGAAAACAATGGTTTTATTACACAAGCCAAGGAACCTAGACAGCACCATAAGAACAAACATATTTGCGTGCGTTACCATCAGATTTGTGAGTTCATTAATGATGGTAGTGTCATGTTATGCAAAATACATACAGACTCAAATGTTGCTAATCCCTTGACAAAGCCACTCCCGCAGCCTGCACATGAAGCACACACAAGAGCAATAGGTATTAGATACTATCTATATTGACTCTAGTGCAAGTGGGAGTCTAAAGGAAATATGGCATAGAGGTAATCATAGAGATGATTATATTTCATATGTACCCATGAGTTATTATAATGTTCCTTGAATATCGATATATCAGGCAACTTGTATTTATTGGCAATTATGTGAATAGTTTGTGAAACTCTTTACTTGTATGGTTATCTAATAGTTGTCCCTAGTCAGCGTTCATGTAAGGACACACGTGAATATTAGACTAGCACATCGATTGGTTGATGACTATGTTTCACAAGTCATAGACATGGAGATGTCAAACCAATGATGTGGACGCATGTTATGAACATGGGGTTGGACTGACCCAACTTGAGACTAGCAATAATACTTGTAGCTCTCTCTACACATCGTGTAAGTTTTGCCCTTAGACCTGAGATTGTTGCATGTACTTGAGATGTGGATCGACCTACTTCGGGACTATCAAACACTTCTCCATAACTTGGTAGTTATAAAGGTAGCTTTTAGGTTTGTCCTAATACATGCTACAAGGCATTGGTCAATCAAGATGGGATTTGCCCCTCTCTACTTGTAATTGTTGTTGAGCTTGAAACTCTTCACTCTGTTGTTGCATCCGTTCGGCTAGATCTGCTTGGATCTTATCCATTGATTCTCTCATAGCTCTAACTTGCTCCTCAAGTTGTCTAGATCGGGTCGAGAGAGATATCTCTGGGCCCCTCGAGTGATCGGATCCAGAAATGCATGGTCGTGCTACATTCGGTTAATAGTTAACCTAGCAAAGGGATTCTGAATCACAGTATTGAGAAAGAGAGGTCAGCTTGGAGCTAGGCAAATATCATAGGTCAAATGGAAAGACATGTACTCAACCTTGTAATGGTTCATCCAGATGATCTTTATATGTTTTTAGGAGTTGGCACGTCTTGCTAGAGGCCGCTATGAACTATTGACTGAGTAAGTGTACTTGTGTCATATCTATACGTGTATGAACCTATAGGGTCACACACTTTAGGGGCTGGAAGCCTAATGAGAATTGGGTCCGAATTAGACCAGGCTTAGGCTACTAATGGGCTGCTAATGTAGAAGCCCACTAGGGATGCCTATATAAAAGAGAGTGAGGCGAGCTAAATAGGGTTGAGCATTCCACATAGCCACCACTCCTCTCACGCCCGTGTTGCTCGTGTAGACCTAGTAGTCTGGCATGTGACGTTTTCCACTCCAGATGTGTGGATACCTCGTAGGTGCTGCAGCTATAGCACTTGGACGAGCCACACAAAGGGGAGATGCTCGTGGGACGCAGACAAGGAGGAGACTAAAACATCGTCACTGCCCCGACGTGCTTCATCTAGTTCCGCAACGGCGTGTCTAGTGGTAATCCCGTGATCTATGGCAACAGCATTCCTGGTTAACACAGTAGAACTTTTTTGTTTTACGCTAGTCTAGCCTACCCGTTACCCTACAGATGCAACCTCTGTCACACTGGTGCTCCATTGCATTCCAATGTTGCATTCCAACATGTTCTAGGGCTTTCTAACCATGGTTTGACACATGGAGTGTCATTGCATGTGTTCTTTTCTAAACCACAATGATCCACATGACCACACACACTCAAGTGGGTGTGGTGATGCAACCTCTGTCAGGTGCTTCATTGCATTCCAATGTTCCATTCAACCATGTTCTAGGGCTCTCTGACCATGTTTTGACACATGGTTTTTCATTGCATTTGTTCTCTTCGAAATGATATTCATCCACATGACCACACACACTCAAGTGGGTGCGGTGATGGAACCTCTGGCACACTGGTGCTCTATTGCAGGTGGTAGTTGCATTATAACATGTTCTAGGGCTTTCTGACCATGGTTTGCCACATGGAGTGTCATTGCATGTGTTATTTTCCAAACCACAATGATCCACATGACTGCACACACTCAAGAGGGTGTGGGTGTTGCAACCTCTATCACACTGGTGCTCCATTGCATTCCAACATGTTCTAGGGCTTTCTGCCCTGGTTCGACACATGGTTTGTCATTGCATTTATTCTTTTCCAAACCACATTGATCCACATGACCACATACACTCAAGTGGGTGTGGTGATGCAACCTATGTCACACTGGTGCTCCATTGCATGTGGCAGTTGCATTCCAACATGTTCTAGGGCTTTCTGACCATGGTTTGCCACATGGAGTGTCATTGCATGTGTTCTTTTCCAAACCACAATGATCCACATGACCACACACACTCAAGTGGGTGTGGTGATGCAACCTTTGTCACACTAGTGCTCCATTGCATTCCAATGTTGCATTCCAACATGTTCTAGGGATTTCTAACCATGGTTTGACACATGGAGTGTCATTACATGTGTTCTTTTCCAAACCACAATGATCCATATGACCACTCATAATCAAGTGGGTGTGGTGATGCAACCACTGTCACACTGGTGCTCCATTGCATGTGGCAGTGGCATTCCAACATGTTCTAGTGCTTTCTGACCTAGTTTCACACAATGGAGTGTCATTGCATGTGTTCTTTCCAAACCACAATGATCCACATGACGACACACTCAAGTGGGTGTGGTGATGCAACCTCTATCACAGTGGTGCTCCATTGCAATGTCGCAGTTGCATTCCAACATGTTCTAGGGATTTCTGACCATGGCTTGACACATGGAGTGTCATTGCATGTGTTCTTTTTCAAACCGCATTGATCTACATGACCACACACACTCAAGTGGGTGTGGTGATGCAACCTCTGCCACACTAGTGAAACATGCAATGTTGAAGTTGCTTCCCTATGTGTTTTTGCTCTCTGTGACCATGGCTTGACACATGGAGTCCTTGGAGTCAATGACAGCCGTTGGGTCCTAACCTAGCATCCAACAGTAGCCATCAGATCGGGTCTTCTAAAAGACCTGAGCAGTTGTAGGTTAGTTCCATGTCCCAATTGTTAGGCACCATGGATGATAAGGATTGTCCTTCGTAAGGGTAGTCCATGAGTAGTCTATTATGCGACCTGATTAGTTGTTGCAACCATGAGTTGGACTGCCTCGTTGTCCTTATCCCTGTAACCATGGGGCCGAAGCTCAGATCGTGTTCGTTTCTCACCATGGAGAGGACCAAACTCTACTTGTACAAGACTCATATGTTTGTCCACTATGACATAATCGTGCTGCCCCTAGCGAGGCTTCCGGCCGGCTTCGAGCTCAGCTACGCCGGGGTGCCTGTCGTGCTGCTCTTGCGTGACAACGCGTTGGCGAGGCAAATCAAGGAGTGCTGCCGCTAGCTATCAGAGTGAAAGAGGGCAATGGCCCGATACTCCCGCACGAGCACGTATTGGACAAAGCGGTTCAAGAAGGAGCGGATGGCGTTGCTTTCACTATGCAGAGCACACCGGCAGGAGATCCACCTAGGTGTGCGCAACCCTGAGGGGAGGCAGTGCCTGGGCGTATGACTTCCACAATTATCGAGGCGGCACACCGTGAAGAATTCATGAGGAGGGGCAACGAGGTAGGGAACATCGACATCGATTCCGACGCGGAGGAGGAAGACGACGACATAGACGACATCATCAATAATGAAGACAACGGGAGCGACATAGTCGGTTAGGGTAACTTGAGCTTAAATTAAATCTATGTATGGTAACTTAATGCCCTCTTTAGATTGAAAGTTTTTCAAATGATTTTTGTGAGGAATTCAATCCATAGAATCTTGCAGGGCATATATTGGGCATCTTTTAGGTGTCTTTGTCTTTGAAACTAATCGAAAGTCATCGATTCTGAAAAACAAAGTTTGCGTGTTCCTGGCACATCTGATGGGACAATACGTTGACTCTGCTCCCGGCACATGATGGCACAACCATAATTTTGGAGTGTGCCATAGGAGAAGGGGACAAGCGTGTTGTTCTAGATGGGAGTCCAAGGGAGGTGGGAACTAGTGGTTGTGTCCATATACAGGTAAAAAATTAATGTAATAATATTTAAATAGTTGTCGTCTGGTCCACATGACCCCATCACAGACAAGTTGCACATGCCAGATGTAAATATAGATGACATGACTAGTTTAGTTTCAACGATAATTCAAGAAACAGTGTTACTATGCCTTCTTCTTTCTGCTCCTCTTATTAGTCTCTATAGCACCCCGCTAAAATCACTACTAGAAAATCGCTGTGTTTTGTCTCTGTGCATCACCATGACTGCATGCTCATGTGATTATGCCACAATGCGTTTGAGCATCTTCATGTCTGCATGCATATGTTTGTCTAAATCTATTTTCTAAAAGCATATTTTTGTTCTCTAAATAATTCCCCTCCTTGTTTCAAACTAGAAGGCCGGTCTTGTCAGGATCTTTTATTTGCCTAAAAACTATTTAGAAAATGTTCTGCAAGTTAAATAAAAGAGATTTCTATTTTTGTTCCCCTGGTTTATTAGTTGTACTTAGTTTTCCCCAACAGCTTAGTTTTTTCTCACTTTTCCCCTCCCTCCATTCCGAAACCCTCACATGTGCTCGGACGAGGGGATGCTGTCAAGTCAAAGGCTTAACCGTTACATGCTGACAGGTGGGACCACGTTGGGCGGGTCATGCGTTGAGCGTTACGTTATGTCGCCTCGACCATTACATGCTGACAGCTGGTGCCAGGATACACGGCAGACCAGCCATCCGTCTCTCGCTGACTTGTGGGCCTCGTTTTTCCTGATTGTGTGGCCAGTGCAGCCAATGACAAATGGGGCCGTTCTGTAGGGTCGTCTAAGCCAATGAACGATGGGGCCGCTATGTGGAGCTATTCTGTGGGGCCGTCGTAGCCAATGACCGGTGGGGCCGTCATGTGGGGTTGGAGGGGGATTTGCATATTTGCCATGTTTTACTTTGTAACTTGCATATTTGCCATTTTGTGTGTCACTAGCATCTGGTGGTCATGTGGCAAATATGCAAATTTCAAAGAAAAAGTTTGGTAGATATGCAAAATTGGAAAATATGAAATAATTGACATGTAGGGTCGTGTATGACATGTCGGCTCTATCTCTCTCATCCGCTCCCAGCCCCTAGCCCCGGGCAGCTCCTATCCCACCGGCGGACAGAGCAACCATCATCGGCGCGTCGACGCATCACCGGATCTGTCCTAAGGTGGTATCAGACGGACTATCACGTTGCGCCTCAACCATGGCTCCTGCACCTGATTCGTCCGTATGCATTGTACGTTGAGGCAGTACCGACCGCAGGCAGGTCCGCCGCCCACGACGACCGGGATTTGGTTCCGCCGCCATAGCTCGACGAACAGTCACACCAATTTCTAGTAGTGCTTGCTAAGACCTCCGCTCCTGCTCCGCCCACCCTAATCGATTCGGTTCCCGTAATTTCCACGATATTGTAGGTGCAAATTAGTCCTCAATGTCTGGTCGTAGCGGGTACACCGTCAGGGGTGGGGTATTGATCATGTCGTGTAGACATTCTCCTTATCCTACCACGTCGGAAGTGCATGTAGCTCCTTCTCTTTGTACCGCCGTTGAATTTGAAGTGCTGACATGGCTTGTCAAACTGATTCCAATTTAGTTTGTTGTGGGATTGTTACAGTGTCCTATGCATGCCGATGATCCATGGTACATTGCATACCAAGATGAATCAACCCAGTGGTCTATCCATAGGATGGATTTGGAGGAGATGGTTGCCAAGTTAGGTGATGAATTGGAGCGTAAAAACCTGTTGATATTTGAGCTGAAGAGTACTGTCGAGGAAGAATTCGGAGCTTATTCGCAAAGAGAAGTTGACACCTAAGGTTGATCTTGCCGTATCTGATCAAGTCATAGAAAATCTTCAAGTGAAGAGGGGGGATAGTATATTCATGTGGGAAGTTTTAGTAGTTGTCATCCGCGTTCTAGCAGTTACAGTATGCGGTTGTGGTGAAGGGTGGCACGTGTAATGATTAGTTGAATAGATAGATAATTTATAGAGTAGAATTGTTATTCAATAGATGGTTGTGAGTTCTTGCTAATTTAGTCACTTTGTGGTCCAAAAGTTGTCGCGAGAATGCATTGCGGTGCCCGAGTTCCTTGCCATTGGATCTAGTGGTACCAAAGTGGTCGAGAGAATATGTTGCGGTACCCAAGTTGCTTGCCATTTGATCTAGCGGTCCCAAAGTTGCCAAGAGAATGCATTGCAGGGCCCGAGTTGCTTTCCATTGGATCTAACTGCCCATAGTTGGCATGCCAAATGCCTAGAGGGTCAAGTTGGGGCCTATCAGTTTTGATTGTTTTGTCGCTGCCATCATGGCTGCCATGTAGAGTTGCAGCGTTGGCAGTAGCATCCATTCCCCGTTCCAAATTAGTGGCTAAGATTGTCATTACAAGTTAGTTGACTCAAATTCCTGAAGATACAATCGAATCTAGTCAAATCTAAATCAACTAATTTGGGTCGGAGGGAGTACTACTTATGAATTAGCTTTAGAGCATATCCACCGTCCTTACTGCTCAAATACATATCAATTTGATTCAAATCATACATATTTCAATCAAATTTATACAAGCCCACCGGAGATTGTCAAAGCATGTACTACTACTTATGAATCAGGTTTAGAGCATATGCACCGGTCTCACGGCTCAAATACATGTGAAATTTATTCAAATCATACATATATTTTAAGTCACGAAATTTTGGTTCAAATTGGTGTTAAATTTGTCCCAATTTTAAGTGTACGGTGAGCTATCCGCCCTCCCCGCCATATGTGTACTCCAAGAAGTATGGGCAAAGTGCTCCCATACGGCCTTCACCGTCGAAGTGCACCTCGACATGCCAGCTGTGGCCTGCCTCCCACAGCTTCGGTTCACGAGGGCTTGATCTGCACCGCCGTAGTGATGTTAAGGATGCTGGCTTCAATCGTCTTTGCATCGATGACCACTGTCAGCACCACAACTATAGATGTTGCAGGTGATGGCTTAAATCGTCTTCACATTGATGACCACTTTCGGCACCACAGCTGTAGATGGTGCGGGTGATGTCTTCAATCGACGTCGCATCGATGACCACTATCGGCACCACAGCCGTAAATGTTGCGCGATGATGGATTCCATTGGTGTCTTTCATCGATGGCCACTATCGGCACCATCGCCGTCGCACTGATGTTGCGGATGATGGCTTCCATCAGTGTCTTTCATCAGCAACTGATCTGAGGATGTGAATGGAAGTGAGACAGACAGAGACAGAAATTTCATATGGTTAGATCCTCACCGCCGCACACCGTTCTAGCAACCGCGCTTAGATATAAGCCGCCGCAAGCCGTTCCGACCCCCACGTGTAGGTCCGTGTCGCCGTACGTCGATAGGAGCGGAGGAAGATGCGGCTGATATACATGCGACATGGAAAGGAAGGAGAGACCTCCATCCCATCGGATCAAGATGTATCCAATGGTGGTTGTCCAAAGATCCATCTGACAAACATCTCGACCAATTAGAGCATAGCCAAACTGAGCGCTAGTTGATGCGGCTAGTATACGTGCGACAGGGAAATGGAGGGAGAGACATTCAGCCTATCGGGCTCTCCTCACTGTACAAAGCTAGGTGCCTCCATCGGGAGAGAGACCTCCAGCCCGTCGGATCATGATGTATCCAACGGTGGCTAGCCAAGATCTGTGTGTCATGCATCCCGACTAATCAAAGCGCTAGCCAAACTAAGACATGAGAGAGGGGAAAAGTGAGGAAAACTTTAGCCGGAGGGGAAAACCGAGGAAAACTTTAGGCGAAGGGGAAAACCGAGTAGAGCTAAGGAAAACAAGGGCGCTCAGATAAAAAAAGACTAAGGGAAAAATTCAAGCTTTTGGCATAACAAATGGAAAAAGTTTTATGTGAACAAAATAATCTATCTTGGCGGACATTATATTGTTTGCAACTCAAAGATACACAAGTGTGCCAAATTTGGCCTCATTTAGACAAAGTATGTTTTGGGATGGGTTATCTTGGAGGTTGACTGAGTAGAAAGCCATGCATCTTCATAGCTAGTAGCTCATTCCAATAAGTGGTTTAGGGGAGAAGTCAATTTCTCTTTATTTCCTTTTCCTTTATTATTCATGCTAGGTTTTACTTAACATAACAAGACTCCATGTGGAGGTTGCACTATATTTTGACTTCTTTTTTGAATTAAACTAGCTCTAAAACCATTTATTTGAATTTAATCACTTAGAAAATATAAAATGTGGCTGATTACAAGTAAATACAAAATTTCCAATTTCATATGGTAAATCAATCCAGGATATAAAAGTGTGCCAAATTTTGGATCAATTGGTCAACATTTGCTATGGTTTAAGCCATGAACTAGCTAAACCCCATGTGTTGACCACATGTCGAGGGCAAAACTGAGCAGTGCTAAGGAACTAGGTGTGTGACAATAGAAACTTGCAATAACACATACATGATGGGGTTATCCAACATACAAACTTGGAAGCATCACAAACATTGAAAGTAGTTAAAATTCAATACAAACATTGACAGTAGTTCAAATTCATCATACAAATTCAAATTAATAATTAAAATTCATTTTTTTCTTGCTCCTAGTGTTTTTCGCTGGAATAGTATCGGAGTTCACCATCTTGCTCCCGGTGATCCTGGCTAGAACATTCTCGGAGTCCACCATCAGCTTCTTCCGTTTGTTCCCTTTGTTCTTTTTCTCAGCATCAAATGAATCAAGTGCTTCAGTCTGTCATACAATTGGTTCAACTATGTTTCGATTCATTGGTTCATATGGTTCAAAACGCATTGGCATCATTTCTTCAATATCCTCTTGTGTAATTCCTTTACTTTTGATATCTGCTTCTAATGAATAAATTGCTTCAATCTCCCATGCATTTGGTGCAATCTCCCCTTCATTTGGTTCAATATCCTCTCGATCTATTAGTTCAATCTCCCCTACATCTAGTTCAATCTCCCCTGCATTTGGTTCAATCTCCCCTGCATCTGGTTCAATCTCCCATGCATTTGGTGCAATCTATCCTGCATCTAGTTCAATCTCCCCTACATTTGGTTCAATCTCTTCTGCATCTGGTTCAATATGCTCTCGATCCATTGGTTCAATCTACAATGTATCCATTGCTTTATTCTCCTCTCGTTCACATACTTCGTTCTCATCTGCATTTGCTGCTCCGGCCTGATCATCCATTCCATAGCTGGGTCCACTACATTTTTACAAAGCCTAGCAATGTGCCCTAGGATCCCACAACATTTGCACTTATTTCTTCAAGGTGGTGCACCACCCTCTACACTAGCTCTCATCCTATTCTTCCTTGGCCTACCTGTTGGTCTAGTAAAAACTGGAGGGTATAACTTGAAGCCTGGATTCACTTCAATCCATTGGTCTTTTCCCAACAAGGCTGGAACATTCTGAGCATATGCTGCCCTAAATTTGGCAACGGAGAAATACTACGACACGTACTGATCAACTTCACCCTCTTCACCTCCTAGAACACCCATGAAAAACAGTGCATGTATGCAGGGTTTCCCACGAAGCTGCCATTGCCTGGAATGGCATGTCCTATCAGCCAAACTCACTGGATACCTCCATTGCCTATATTTACTATGAGTGCACGTTACCTCAGCCTCCATACCCTTTCTAATGCATTTCATCTTCAATTGTTTTGCCCTGGGAGGATGAGATGGCTAGCATATACAGTTGATGCAATTCTTTGACGCAAATCGAACTTTATCATGATCATCTGCCTAATCTTATCAAATATCTGCCACAACATAAGCCATTTCAATGACTTGACCTTTGCATTGAAACTCTCTACAATGTTACTTGTCACATAGTCTACCTTACAAATTTCATTAAATTTGCTTCTTGACCACACCATTCCATGATGTGCATCCAAGTACTCCTTCACCGCAGGTTTTTGTTTATACAACACTTCTAAATGATACAGATGCTTCCTCAAGCTGCATGTGTATGAAGCTGGCCATAGGTTGTCAGTATAAACTTTACCCTTGAATTTCTTTGTAAAATTCTACACTAAGTGTCGCATACATTCCCTATGCTCCACTCCGGGGAATACTGCTTCTACAACTTTCTCCAAACCTTTGCAACCGTCCGTGTGGATAGTAAGTCTTGGTGGATGATCTATAAGGTCGTGCAAATTCTCTAGAAACCAAGTCCAGCATTCCTCTGACTCAATCTCCAAAACTCCAAAAGCAATAGGGAACATACAATTGTGGCCATCAACTGCAGTAGCAGCTACTGGCCATCCCTTTAAATCTGCCATGAAGAGCTGTTGCATCCACTGCCAAATAAGTCCCGGAACCATCCAGAAACCCTTGCCAGCAAGCTTTGAGACAAACAAAAGCCCTTCTAACGCACTCCTTCTCCATTGTCTTCCCTCTTATTTTGTACTGAACTATATGCATGTCTATCTGTACAACTCTACCTGGACTAGCCATCTCAACTTCATCTTTGAAGATGTAAAGCAACTTAAAACTTTCATTCCATGGACCATTGATCCTATCAAGAGCCATTTCCTTTGTATAGAACATCCTCATGTAAGGTACTGTAATATTAAACTTTTCAGAAACTTTTTTTATGAGCGATGTTGCACCAAGTGATGGGTTTGCTCTCATCCAATCCATGATTGAATCTACCAACTACCTAGTCTTTGCTAGTTTTGTTTTTTCCTTTGGCTGTCCCCCTTGATGTGGACAAGAATGTTTGAACCGGTTACCTTTTATCTGAAACATAATGAAAATGTCAGGTATAGTTAACAAATTCTACACAATGATCTAAAATACACAACTTTTTGTAATACCTGAACCAAACTGCTCCTAAGCATAGTGGATGCATGCATCCTCCACCTACACCTCTTGTATGGGCACTTCACTGTGAACCATGCTGGCTCACTCTTAATAACAACACAATCATTATTGGTGCAGATGCAATATGTAGTAAGGGCATTACGACAGTCCCGCATCATTTCAAATACGCTGCCTTCTGAAATCTTTGGATCGTTCCTGTACCACTCAATTACTGGCAAGTCCTCACCATCGTACTCGGCTCAAACGAGACTGTCATTGGTCTCCTCGTTGTCTTCGTCACCAGTGTCATCAAATCTGGCACCGTGGGCCAATTACTCCGTGTATTGATCCTCTAGTGCCTATTTATTGAATCTATCTACCAATTTAGGAAACATCAACTCATCCTCATCATCTAGTGGAGGCGCTCCCTCGGCAAGCTCTGCTTCATCCTCCATATCGGCCGCACGAGCGATTTGGCTTACACTCACAGTGCAAACAGATGGTACTACTGTGGACCTACAAGGAGTGTGGGGGCGCACACTATTAGCAGAGATAGTAGAGACACCTGATGCCCGACCACCTGATGATGCCTGGCCACCAAATGATGTTTTAGCCCTCTTTCCCGTGTGGTCAACTTTAGGTTGCACATGAAGACGAATTCGACCAAAACTTTCGGCAGCATTCAAAGAGAAAAGCATTACCAGATCAGATTCGCTAGTTAGTGGGAGCAATCTTTGCTTCCTAATGTCGAAATATTGCAAATCAACTGAATCGCAATTGCTCCATGGGAATTTAGAATATCTTTTATCTTTCAAATGTCTGCGAGTTATGGAGGTTGCAACCACCACTGGGAAGTAAAATCCAGAGAGATACCGTTCACAACCACAAATTATGCTAGTATCCAGTTGAACCGCCAGCCGAAATGCCAGCGCTGGATCAATCCTATTCGAAAAGCAAGGCAGTTAGCTGAGCACCGGTGATTCGTGCTCAATTACTACCTATAATCAATCCACAAAGGGACACAATACTTACCCAGATGGAATCCATGCGTTAGGTCCCTCCGATTCCACCCAATATTCTCCACGCTCGACGGGGAGGACCGGTACACCCACCAACGTCACATACTATTCCGTGGAAGGGGTAGATCTAGCGGGGGAGGAAGCGGAGCCGGAGTGGGCTTCATAGCTAGGGGGAGAGGGCGACTCGGTGGCCGAGGACGACATAAGGTAGGAGGGGCTCTCAGGTGGGAGGGCACGACGGCGGGGGAGCGGAGCGGAGGGGCAGTGTGGGAGCTGTTCCAGGCTCGGAGCAAGAATGGTCGGTCCGACGTGTCTCCATGCGGCCCCACCCTTCACCATGTATGCAAGACCCGTCCCAACGTGGCCCCACCCTTCACCACGTATGCAGGACCCGTCCCAACGCGGCCCCACCTGTCAGCATGTAACAGTCGAGGCGACGTACCGTACCGCTCAACACATGACCCGCCCAACACGATCCCACCTGTTAGGGATTAACGGTCAACCTTTGACCTGACAGCATCCCCCGTCCAGGCGCATGTGAGGGTTTTAGAATGGAGGGAGGGGAAAAGTGAGGAAAAACTAAGCGGCTGGGGAAAACTGAGTACAACTAATGAACCAGGGGTACGAAAATAGAAATCCCTAAATAAAAATAACCCTTTTGACCGGGGAGGCAGTCTAGCCGGTCAAGCCAGAGGCACAACCGGGCCAGACTACCTACTACCCGGCCCATCTAAAAACCAAGCCCTAACCTTGTCCACTCTTAACCCTAACCATAAGACCACCTACTCTACCCCACTCAGTCACCGCCAGCAGCCACTATACCCAGCGTGCAGCTACCCGCTCCACCCAGCCCTAGAATCGCGCGTCTATCGCTCCCGCGCCAGCCATGCAGACCTAGAACCGCACCTACCCCAATACGTGGTACAATCTCACGCGAGTGATGCTCCCGTCCCGCATCGATCGATCCCGCCCACCCCACGTACCAAATCCGTCGCTACTAGACAACCTCTCGTCGCGAGCATGCCCCGTCTCGATCCCTAGGCGAGTCGGGCCCCACCCCAATGCACCCTCTCTCTCTCTTCCATGTTTTCTCCTCGTCCTCACCCACTGCGACTGAATCCCCGGCCACCGTCACTCTCCTTCGGCTCGGCCACGTGTCTCTGTGCGCCCTCACCTGCTTCTCCCCATCAACCGCCGCTGCGGCACCCTCCTCCACCTCGACAGCAGAGCCGCCACGGATGGCCTCCGGCCTTTCCTGAGCCTCCCCTCCCCCGATTTCACCCCTCGCCCTCATCTTCGATGCTCCACCTTCCCGCCTCGAGCATGGCCTGCGGCCTCACCTTCCTCGAGCTGCCGCTGCAGCAGAGCGAGGCGCCCCACGCCCGGTCTGGCCCACGCGCAAGCGACCAACACCGACCCCGAGCATGGCAGCAGCGCCTCCCTCCCTCATAGGCTCCTCCTCCCTAGGCTCGACCACGCATTCCGTGCCTCCTCCCTTCGGCAAGCTCGCCCACCACCTTGCTCCATTCGCCTACTGCCGCACTTTATTTCCTTACTCTACTTCTGACTAAGATCTGCATCACCTCCCTATCTGCAACCTTGTGCCATGGGGTTCTCTTGCAACTTGGCTAGTCGTGTGTTGCCCTACGGTATGTTGTTTGTGTTGATTTGATGCATCAGCGTGTGGTGTTGTTGTCTGGATGTATGGATGGAGATAAAGTAGTGTGGCGGTGGAGCTTATGTTGTATATGAAGTCCTTTGTCATGAGTGACAAGTTGGAACCCGCGAGGATTGAACCTGAGGACTCACCAAGATCGGCATCGACTCGAACACCCGGCAATGCCATCGAAACATCTTGGTGAATAAGGTCGACACGCTTGACAAGACCGTCCGATGTTGTGGATCGCGCCAAAACAGAACCCTAAGACCCGAAGAGCGGAGCCCGAAGCCGGAACCCCAAGATCTTTGTCACGGAGTCCCGAAGACCCGATCCCGAGGACCCGAAGAAGGATATTGAAGGTGGCTACTTCCCGTACTCTGGATACCAGATCCGAACCCCCTCCAAGCCCCCAATATCTTCGGACCTTGATGTGATCCCCTTTCTGAGCCTTATTTTATGAAATTTTATATAAACTTGCTGCATATTAAATTGTTCATGATTGCATACATGTTGTGCCAATTGGGGGTATTTTGTCGTCTTGCCGAATAATTAAATATGGAGACTATATGCGGTATTTTCTAGTCTTATCTTGGCTCCATTTAAAATTTGTATGGCGAACCGATGCCATGTTTTTCCTTGTTAAGACAACATTTAAAATTGCGGGGTACCTCAACAACATGAACCATCTAATTAATTGTCAGGACTCCGGTTCTGCTAAATATTGCCCAATTGCATCGCACCTTTTCCATGTCGTACATCATACATACATCATGCCGGATCTTTTGCCGTAGCATTAAATAGTGCATCCGGTGTTTATTTTAGTGCTTTGCTTCTTCATGGATTAGGATGTTCAGTTGATGTGAGTATCGACAAGTTCTTTGGATAATGTATCTTCGATAGTGTTTCCCAAGCGAGCATTCTTCCCTTTCTACCTATTTTGTGTATATAGTCTTTACTTCCTCCTATTGACCTATTGATATCCTTGTTGCGATGCTTTAGTTTCCGGCACCATTTATATTCCCTGTAGCCTCTATATTGCCTTGGACACATCCTATTGCCTATTATTTGATTGATAGTCGACCTTGCGAGTCGTAGTTGCTTGCTCAGGTGCTGCTTCACGTTGTTGTAGTTCCATCGTTGTTGGAAGGTTGGAACATGTTTACAGATGGAGATGATCATGACTTTAATTACGACTTGATAATAAAATATTGAGAATAGATATAACTAATGCGGAGGCACCAGTGGGTAATAGCTAATATTTGGTTTTGGTTTTTAACCGCTCACTTGTGTCCCGTAGGCCCCGAGTACTTGATACTTGTTCCTTGACTATCACACTATGCGCATGTGGGACCATGAATCCCCTTAGCCTGAGATTGATTTATTTCTTATTTCTTGGGGCCAAAAAAATTTGGGGCTTTATTACTATCATGTACTTATGACATGCTTTACTGCTTTATTTACGATTGCGCGTGGAGCGCCTGTACTGTTTTGGAACATGGGATGTTTTCGCAATATTGAAAAGCCTAGTCACACTTTCAGGTTCCCAGTCATTTACAGCTACTGGCGCAAACCCTGGGTCCATCTCGGAGCCGGCCAACTTAGTTCCGGGTAGCTTAGTGGGGTGGCTCCCTAAAATATTTTATGGATCTTGTGATTGCTTTGTCGTGAAAGCCTTATTGGGTTTTTATTTGGTTTTCTGTAGGTTGATCATGCATGTGTTGCTATTTGTGCACCCCTGCAGGGTAAATCTTTCTGAAATCCGTGTCCGCGGTTATGACGACTTGGAGCACAATATCTCGATCATAGACAACCATAACTAAAGTAGTGCTATAAATTTGACTTTAACATGTCTAGTAATCAGTTTAGCTACAATGGAAGGAGTAAATAAAAGTGCCAACAACTGCTGGATTTGGGATGTATTATGCTAATTGTATCTGACTAGTAAGTATTACAACTACAACAGAATGGTTAACTAAAACTGCCCACTGCTTATGATATCAGGATGACTCATGCTATCTATATCTGACTAGTAAGTGTTGCAACTATAATGGAATGAATAAAATTGCCAACTGTGTGAGTTCCTCGGTTTAACTTCCTTGTTTGGTCTCAAGGGGGAAATACCAGGATGGGTATGTTTTGGTGTTACTATCAGGTTGGTTCCGAATAGGTCTTCCTTATCCCTCTCTAATAGCTGATAGTTGTATCAAGCCTCTATAGGTTGTGTAGTGCATGCTTCGCTGCCGCTTCAATCCACCATACCTGTGTAGGCGAGAGCCGCCGAATTCTAGACTCGCCGTGTACTGGCCTCAGTACTCACCACTCCCTTTTTCCTTTGCCCTTTGTTGGGACCCCTTTTGTTTGACACGTATAAGTTCGATGTCGTTAGCAGGGTTACCCTTCTGGCTTGGCCCTGGCAGGGTTATGGACACCATTGGTTATTCTTCAGGGCTCTTATCCCATTTGCATCTTATCCGTAGTCGGATGTTGTGTCGTTTTCAAGGTGATTTGGATCTTTGTATTGTATATCTGTATTCTTGACTCTTTGAGTTACTGTTGTATATATATGTTATGTGGGTTCCATCGTGAACTATTCTGTAATGATATTACTTCGTTTTCCACCCGCACGCAAGTGCCTGGTGGGCATCTTTTGATCGTTTCTATGCGGGTTTGGCAGGAATCGCTAAAACTTGCATAGGGCCGATTCGAGGGTGTTATAGTCTATGAGCCCGCGCTGCAATAAAAAACAATTGATGAGGATGGAAACAAAATTGATCAAATGTGACTCCCCCAGGATTAGGGCTAGACAAATCCCAGACCTCTGTCTGACATAAGCCTAACCTAAATCTCGGAAGCATACAGAGAAAGAATCGGTAACATTACAGTGACCCTACGACTCAAAATTTATCACAGCAAGCTCATAACTAAGCAAAGAACCAAATTATTACAAGCAGAGGTCACTGACCACAAATGCCAAACAACGGAAGGGCAAATTATGCTATTAAGTATAACAAACTTAACAAATGGCCTAAGAGTCCTGAAGCATACTGATGATGTCCCAATCCATAGATTCCAGGCTGCCGACCGGGAACCCCAAGCTACTCGTCGGTGTCAATGTCATACCAAAATTGTGGCTGGTGTACTCTGCAAGACTTATGGCTAGTGGGGTTATTTTTTGTACAACCATCTTTGTTTATAAAACAAGGGGAAGAGAAGAAGCTCGTCTAATCAGAATATTTTAAAAGGGGATAAGAGACCGACATCTCTAAAGAATTGATCATCATCTTGATATCCACCAAAGTAATCCTCATCTCACAACTAGGATCACCCCCTCGTACCCATGAGAAAGCATCCTTAAGCACACTTTACTTACTTGCCATGTTTTACGATTAGGTTATAGTCTGTTCCCAAGTCATGCATAACTGTGGACATGGCTTTTTGAAAAGATTAATACCCTGTAGGGGTGTACAACTTTACCCACACATACCAACCAACTCTTAAAGCCAGTAAATTAGCCCTCTTCCTTGGAAGGCCAGCAGAGGGTGGTTGGTCACGACCTTTACCTTGCTTTCACCGAGACCATGAATCACGCCCTAAGGAGGGTTCCGCCCTAACGGGTCAAATCCTGAAGCCGGTCCCTAGATATGTTGGCGAGGTTGGGTTACTAGAGGAACCACCTCAAGCAACCCCGGCCACGCTTACCTACCTGTATGAATGCATCTCCTTCACTGCCTTAGAGAACAACCAAAATGCATATGTCGAATGGAACATCCGAACTAGGTGACTCATGGAATCAACTAGGCAAGTTTATCAGCAGAGGGGTTCCCAAGCCCCGTGTGGCTGTACGCTCGTCTTTGTTCAAGAGGCTAGATCTCGGGTCCTAGTGGTGGTGAGCATGGGACGACAAAAACTACATCCCACCTTGGCCTCCCATATAAGCCTTAGCATGTTTAACCTTTACCACTGATCTCATCTCATCTTGTTCTCCTGTCATACTAGATTCTCTGCATTGGTACATCATTTGGATGAACCAGAACGGACAACTAAGCATGGCTAAGCAAGACACAGATAGCAGCTCTAGCAGTGCACCCAAGCCGAACCAAGTTATGCTAGGAGCAGTGGATCAGGTAATATAAGCTCAAAGGGAATAGTGCAACTGATAGGATACTCTATCTATCGATAAAAGACCACAGTAGAATCGTATGCACATGGCAAGAATGAAATACTTTGAAAGCATAGGATTATATCATGTGTGGGGCTATGCTTGCCTTTGCCTGTTGATATCCAACTATAGATCTTCAGGGTTCATTTTATTGGCATTGTTCATTGTTGATCAAGTACTTCTCTTCGATGGTGTTAATCACAGTCTTCAATCTTGGAATTGATCTCGTTGCTCACATCAACTCAGAGGTCTACCAAGAAGAAGCAGAAACACTGGAAAGGAAAGCAACAATCAACATTGCATCGATGCAATGCTCAAGCAAGGATGATGATATGGCAAGTTAAAGGTTACTTAAATTGAAGCCCTAGACAAGATCATCACTTTTAAATGGAGTGCCTAGGGTTTAAACCCTAGTATTTGAAAAGCCCCATATGCATATGAGAGGGTTCAAGTGTTCTCCTAATTAAACATGTGATTAAATTTGTTGAACAATGCATGATTTTGATGCTAAAGTGTAGATCTCATTTTTTGAACATTTTGATATATTATGCCTATTTTTATGACTTATAAATAATTATATATCAATTTTATAAGATTAAAACCTTTTTTGAAATTATTAAAACAAATTATAACCTTTACTGCATCACCCTGATGTCATCAACACAGCCAGGTACTTTTGTTACCACACCTAGTCCTACCCACACCAACTAATAGAAGGGCCCAGTCCATGGTGGGTCCACTCTATGGCCACACGGGACCCACGTCGGACTCGCTGGCGGGGCGCGGTAGACGGTGGTCGTCATCGGCGATCTAGGCCACGCTGGCACGCGTAGCTTAGCCTACTAGCACGAGCGCGACGCGGCGAGCAAGAAAGTAGCGGTGCCACTAGCTTTAGGTCACCGAACTGTCGCCAGCGAGCATGTACTACAACGGACGGCGATGGCTTGCGACGCGGGAGCGGGCTAGAGTGAGATAGACGGTTCACTGGGGTGCTTGAGCACCGTGGTCTCACTAGAGACACGAAGGGACGGTCGGCGAGGTAGGGCAAGGTCGGGTGCTGCCGGAATCAGTGGAGAACGCGGCGTCCGGAGTCAGGGAGGGAGGGGTCAATTGCGCCACCTTGGTCCTCTCCAACTTGCGTGGTCAGAGGCAATCAAACAAGGAGACAATGGCGGTTCTATTGGTGCTCTCAGCTAGGCAAGGGACGGCAGGAGGCAGCAGGGACGACGACGACCTAGGAGGTTAGTGTTCGGGAGCTCTTCGGGGATACAGAGCACTGGAGAAGATAGAGGTCGAGGGGAAGAGGAACACGGCGCACTGGTTCTTATCCTCATTCCAGGTGGCGGCATTCATCTCGGCGCGGCGACGACCATCAGGCGACAGAGGCAGCAATAGTGAGCTGTTATGCGTTGTCGACGATGAAGACGAAGGGAGAGAGGAGAGCCGAAGTGTTATGGGCCCCGGGTGGGCTACCTACGCCACGCCTAGCCTAGCTTCGGATGCGGGGGGAGGCAGGGAAGAGAAGAGGAAGTGGGTTGCAGCCTAGGCTGCTACTGGCTGCATTTTTTATTTGCAAAACATTTTCTAAATCTGTTTTCTCTTTCCCTTTTGTAAATTCATTTGAAATCCGTTTGTATAATTCAACACTACCAGAGACTTTATAAAATTATTAAAACAATGTAAGGCCCTTGTAATAGTTTGTTCTTCACAACTTTTGTACTTTTCAAAATCCAAAACCATTTGGAATTGATTTGAGAGAGAGGGGAAATAGGGTTTAGGGTTGTACTTCCTTTTTATTTCATGCAATTTTAAAAGATGATGCTCATGAATGCACAATCAACCCTAGTTAATGATTTAGCTAAAACTGGGGTGTTACAGCTCTATCTCCCTTAACAGAGTCGCGTCCCGAAATTCCTAGGTAGGAAGATAGAAGGAACATGGTTACACTAAACTTCTACGATCTTCTCGGAGATGTTGATCCATGCCACCATTATTGAATGAATGAAGGTCTTCATTTTCTTCGAGGTAGATGCACACACAAAAGAGGAGAGAGAAGGACACAGAACCACAAACAGAGTATCTCATGTTCAACTCATGGATAGATGTTTCATAACATCTATGGAGCCAATGAGCATGGAATACGTCAAGGTAACGGAGGAAACAAAGGATATGGCTTCAAGGTGTTAAATATATGGTCTTCATAAGGATTCAGACCATGGAACTTCAGAAGAGTCTAAGCTTCTGAAAAGGAGAGTGTACAACGGAAAGAACACGACCACATACTTCAGAAGATGAAACTCTACTAACGGCTTAAGTAGAGCTTCCAAGATACAGAGATACGGATAACGATGTTGAACTACTTTTGATACAGAAGGATCACTCTTCGTTCAACAGAAGGTCTAGACAGAAGGGTTCTTTTGGTGGACAGGACTCATAAGAGTCACAAGTAACATGTAGCAAGAGAAACTTTTGATTATCTGAATCATAGTCGCTCTTTGAATATGTCAGAGGAACCAAAGCAAACTTTTTATTCATCAAGGTTTATCAAAATCTTTGCCAAAGATCGTGATACCACTTTACACCACCAGATGAATAAATAGGAAGATTCCTGATGATAGGAGGAAAAAGAAACTTCATTACCAGACTTCACTTTCTTGGCATAACAAGAGCTTGCCAACATAAAAGGGTCCGGAGGATCGACCAACAGACATTTAGCAGCACTTCTTTAAATGGTCTCCTTGATGTTCTAGAAAGCGGTCATCAAGTAAAGGTCGGACTTCAGATACAAAGGAAACCTTAAGCACAACTCCTACAATTAATCATAGAGGAATCCTCATGTAGAGTGGTTGTTATTGCTGATTCAAGAGAATATGACAATAGGCTTTCCGACTAATTGTGTCAACCATTACATCAATCTTGCCGGGTTTACAAAGAGACCTATGTCAACTCCTTGAAGAACACCAACCATCATATCTGCTTGAGATTCAGCTCTAGTTAGGTGGGATGATACTTCGGATTCAGCATGTCCGAATAGATAGCTTATATCATTTACCACAAAGGTAAAGTTACTGGATTCTCAAGGCATGGACTACATGTCAAGCTCAAAATGAATGAGCTAGGTTGCAAGACCCATGTATTAGCAAGTTATCAAAAGATAATTGCACCTACATGAACTATTTGCAACAAAATACAAATGAATGCTTATTGGGAACATTTAGGAAAATACTGAAGTTTGTAGGACTTCTTATCTTCCATGAAAAATCAGGTAGTGGCTTGAGTGCTTAAAGAATCCTCTCGAGATGGGAAGGTATCAACCTACCATATCAAGAAAACTTCGCACACGCTTGACTGACTTGAAATGATTCCCGAGAAAACAAAGATAACTCTTCTCGAATCCACAACGACATCTTTCAACAATTGTACGTGAATCAGAGAAGGTTACTTCTAACATCCAGAACACATGCTTTGAGATCACATGAAGACGGTTCTCAAAAGTTTCCAACGTTAATGCCAAAGGTTCCATATGAATCTATTCTAGCGTGGAGAAGATAAGGATATTGTCGATGGAATCAACAACAAACTTATCGAGATTCTCTGGTAGGATGAACTCATATGTTGGATGAATGTGGCAAAGTAGTGGTCATACCAAAGTACATGAGGATGTACTCAGGTGAAACATCACGAGTAGCAACATCATCACGATTTTAGTCATTGACACCGAGTTTGATTTGACGATAGCCCAAATCAAATCAAAGGTAGGGGAGATAACATATCCACAAAGGAAACACTATCTTTCTTCAGCATGAACAAAACTAGACATCCCTTTAAGATGAACTGGATTGGATAGAACTTTTGTCTTACAAATCTCCAAGTTGCTGTTTAAGCTCAACCATCCAGTTTAGGGGTATCCAACACGGATCCTTGGAGAAAAGAGTAGTTCAGAAAACTTGCTTCCTCAAGAACTTGACAAACACGGTCATGTTGCAACATGGCGATACTTCTAGAAAGACATCTAGAATATCATAGACAACCAATATGTCACAGAGTTCGAGAGGACACTTGCATGGTAAGGCAAGAATACATAGTGTTAGAGCTTCAACACGAGCCTAAATCTTTGACCGAGAAAAGTGTACCCGAGTAATAGACTTGGTAGCACATTCATCATTTACTTAGTGATAGGATTAACCCATTATGTTAAGATGACACAAATGTCCTTGTTAAGATTCCAAAGAAATAATGATCGCTAAAAATCTCGGATGGCCACATTATTACGCAAACGCATCATTCTCGAACGCGAAAGCTCGGAGGAAGGGTGGGTAAATATGTGTAAAAGCATCACTTCATTAAGAGGGTCATGAGACTCAGCACGACCTCTTAGTATAGAAGAGTGTGATACCCTAAGATATAATAGATAGAAACTAATCAATGCCTCTTGATTTGCGGATTACAAAACTTTGACCTAGTCCTTGATATGACGAGGTGCTGGAGTTTGTTTCTCCTAACATCCCGAAATGGTTTGTCTTGACGGACCACAAGAGTATCTTGCATCGAAAGACACAAATGCTCATTACTACTTCGCTACCAACGGATAGACAAAGGCCAAAAAACAACAAGGGGAAAGGAACATGCTCAAAATAGAATCCTGAGATGTGGATACATAGATTATAAATCTTTCGAAGACCGATGTAGGGAAGGGAGGTGTGGCAAAGTCACAAATATAGAAGTGAGACTCACGAGGAGTACTCTTGTCGTGATCTATTTGGATCCATTTAAAGAACAACTGCCATAACATGTGGTATGGGAAGTCCTTAATTGTCACAGTTCAATCGCGACAAATACCACAAGTTTGAAGTCTAGAATAGAAGTTACTAGCTGTAACATCCCAATTTTAGTAACCCTGAAATTGGACGGTCTCAGCCCAGAAAGTGAAAAGAACGAGATCTAGAAAAGTTGTCCAGAATACAAAAATCAGGGGGAACAAAAACTTTTTCTTGTTCATGGGTGCAGTGTTTTCTTATTGTTTGTTTGCACTTGTGCATGTGAGTGTATATCCTATGATTCTCCTTACCTCACCATCAGTTGACAAAAGCTACTTACCAAAACTATCCTGGCTCAACTTACATATTCTCAAATGTTCTGGCATTTCAAAAACCTGAGCCAAGAAGCTTTTGCAAACCAACTACTTTAGTAGTCTCTAATTCCCTCAACTATGTAGAGCTATATAACATAATATCCTTATGTTTTCAAGACAGAACCTTCTACTATTCTTATCTCTAGATTCAACAAAACCTTTTTATGAAGCATTTGAATTCCACCCTTGGTAGAGATACCAAGAGACCCTCATCTCATTCCAAACTACAACCTATTCGAAATACCCTTCCTTACCCCAGGCTAAGCTTGATAGTAACCCTAGTAGTAGTTGATTAGTTTATAAGATGAGTTGCCTTGATCTGCTGTTTGAATTGTTTGCTTAGGAAGTAGTATGAGCCACTCTAGGAGCTCATCACTAGGATCAAGATGTTTCCAAACCATCATCCCCCAAGCAAGATTACAAACCTGGATCTGATCCCTAGCTACTAGGTGATCATCTAAAACCTTTAACCAGATCAACTCTGAAGATTTCCATTCTAGAAGCTTCCAAGTCCATGAAGACCAATATCAAGCAGGGATCCCTCCTACTCCCTCTAGACTTCAGAATCATCCCCTTGATGATACTTTGGTACCTTGCAAACCCTCCAAAAACATTCCCTCTCATACTCTAGTCAAAATCCTCAAAACTGCCAATTTTGACCAAGTCTAGAAATTGTTCCAACCTCCCCTTTTTAAATGTCTCCCTTTCTCAAACCATTTGCATTTTTGGGAATGCATATGAACCATCTTGATTACCACCCTAAGGACTACCAAGGACCACTTTTTCCCTTGGATAGATCATCTCCCAACCCACTAGTTCTTGATGGTTTTGCAAGCAAGAAAATAACATTTCCTGCAAACCTAGTCATCATGCCTACTTTGACAGAAGCTCACACCCTCATACAACCTTCTATGGACCAACTCTATGCATGGTGGTGTTCTACTAATATAGGTCTACCAAAATATACTTCACCTGTTCCAAGTGAATCTCTGTGCTTCTTAAACCCACTTGGTTTATAAGGCATCCTGAGTCTTTTGGTATGGCAGCCTTATTTTCAACAAAGTTTGCCACTATTTCTAGATCACCTCAAATGCAATTAATTCAAACTCCGCATTCCATGATCATCTATATGACTTGGTCTACCTATAAATATATACCTTGCATCAAGGTGAACTCTGAACTCCAAGATATAACCATGTTTTGATGGTATGAAATTAACATCACCCTAGATCCCCCAATACCTTGTTCTTTCATCTAATTCAAGTTGGATTTCCATTTCCCAAGGTTGAAAATGCTTGCCACACCTTGTATACCCCATCTACCTTGATCCCCAATATTTATAAAATATTACCCCTAATTATTATGGCTCCAAATCTATTTAACTCCTTTATTAAAGAAAATCCCAAAACCCCTTTCCTAATGGAAAGTTTGGTTTTTGCCAAAACACTTCCCAAACTTTTGGCTCATGTGAGTTCCCTATATCATACCCCATCTTCCCACTTCAAAAATAAATATTTTAGAGAAGCCTTATTATTTCTTTTTGCCCATTTTCTTAAATGGCTGAATTGGAATAATAATTATTTTAAATACTTCTATGCCTCAATAAATCTTGGGAAAATTCTCCTATGTATGTATTCACATTTGGGACCCTCTCAAACCATAAACCAACCTTGTCCAATGTAAAAATATCAAATGATCTTCTAGAAACCACTTCTGCCATTTTTGAAGAAATGCATTTATGAGGACTAAAACCCCTTATAAAAATCCCAATTAAATCCTAGGAGTCTACCTAGATCTCATCTATCTACCAGTACCATTTACTCATCTTGTACAACGCAAGTCTTTGGACCTTCTTCATAACCGTCAAGGTGATCAAAGTTGCCAAGTAAGTAAATCAACTACTCAAACCCCTTCCAACTCTCACCGAAACTTGCTCAATGCATCTCCTCAGCACCAGGACACTCCCCTAGTCATGAGTACTGTAGCTCCATCCCTGCCCTTGACCATTCTACCCTTCTATTAGTAGAAAGAGAGAGAGAGAGAGACAACCCCAATCTTACAAAATTTACCTCAATTAATTACCACAGCCGCCCTACCCCTCCCTGCCCGAGCCAATCCCCTTCCTACCCCTCCCCACCGTTTCCTAGCCCAATCCCTGGCCAGCCCTACCCCTCACCCATGTATAAATTGGACATTTACTCCATCTAGCCCTCCTCATTAGTATAAAGGCTAGAGGCCACCCCAACACGCCTCCTGCCCCTCATTTGCTCCCTCTCCCCCTCACTTACCTCCCCCGAGCTCCACTCCCTCTCCTCTGCTCTGTGTTGTCCAGGAGAGGAAGACGGAGAAGCTTCGGCCTCCTTCAAAAATCGAGCAAGGCTCCTTCTCCCCTGCTCCCCTTCCTCTGCATGTTGGCCCCCGGGATCCTCTCATCCTCCTCTATCTGACTGTGCCCTTCTTTTTGTCCAGGACCAACTCCTCCGTCCTCGCCAGTGAGCTCCGACGAGGTCATCCTCGGCCACCACCGTTGTGCGAGCTGCTTCCCGTGGACCACCACCGGCGTCCCTCCCCTCGATCTGCTCACCGTCGACCACCGCGTCCTCCTGCACCCACCCCGTCGCCTCCCGAGCCCTCTGGTGAGCCCCCGCCTCCCTCTCCGACGTGCTAGGCTTTCGCCTCCACGGGCTCTATTCTATCGAGCACGACGACGCCCCGCCGTCCATCTCCACTTATCGGACGGCCACCATCGTTCGATACCGCTTCGGCCGCCCGCTCCCACTGATCATTGGGCCCCGCCTGGCAGGTTCAAGCCACAGCTCCCGCGCGCCGCGCCGCTCGCCGCTGGGCTGATTTCCCCTTTGTGGCCCACCATCCCTCTAGATCCGGCCCACTGCATCCTCTTTCTTTTTCTTTTTAGCAGATCTATTAATTCTAGAAACCTTTCTGTTAGGATTAAATCCAAATAAAAATGGAAACCAACTCTAGTTGACCAGAAATAATATTCATCATGTTCCTATGTGTTTTGTGCAACATGCAGAACTGGAACCTTGCCAAAAATAATTCCTAATATTTTCTGGCATTTAATCTTCTAAAGAGTATCTTCTACACTAAATAATTTCCCCAGAGAGTTTTATATCTCCATTCGAGAAGAACCAAGGCTCTACTGGAAGGTATTTGAAATACCTGTCACCTAGCATAGGCCATATGCCAAGGTGAACAGAAGTTTGCCCTTAGCAAAAATAACAAAAATAGCCTTTATCTGTCTTAGGAAATTTCTCTAGGACAAACCAAATGTGGTATTGACCTGATCCCACCTCCCAGGGAACCTAATATCAGTACCTATCAAACCCCAGTAGCTCAGATTTTATTGAGCTATGGTTGAATTTTAGTGATTTAAATACTTCTATAAGTGGTATTTTCACTAAGTAAATCACTGCAGGAGTTTGACAACTCCAAAAAGAGTAAATCCAATTCCTACAGAAAGGTATTCTAAATGCCTACCACATTTTATTGGAATAAACTCAAGAGATTATGTAGAATTAATTTGGTAAAAAGGACAATAACACCACATAACTGCCTTTAGGAATTTCCTGAGGGCATTCGGTTAATTGTTTAGACTTGATTCCAACAATATGCGGTGCAGCACATCAAACACTGCCTAACAACCCAAGGAAATAATTTTTGGAGCTCCATAACCTTTCTGGTGAATTATTTCCTCAAACTAGAGTTTATTCCACTATAAAAAGGATAATTAAATCTAGGTATTTGATAATCTAGTGAAGCCACTTGTGTTGGTTTTATGTTGGCAAGACCTATCTGCATTGTTACACATTGGTATCCTCCAGACCTCGAAATCCCACTCCAAGTTCATGGTATCTAGCCTTGACAACTATCTTCCAAGGGAAAAACACCTTGATGGCAAACTAGTAATTCCACTCCTAGTATCCCACTTCTCCAAAATCTACCAAGTTCAGTAGGATTCCTTATGTTTGTTTGCTGTATGGTTTGATGCATGAATGCCTTGTATTGATTGGGGACTTGTCTGCTTGCATGTATACTCGATGATGGCGATAGTGTGAGTGTTTGACGGCAAGAAGGAAGGAACTTCTTATTATTTCCAGGGACTCATTGCTGACCACAGGCAAGCCACCATTCTTGAATTCCGATACTTGTCCTACTCTCTTTAATACCTGTTTTGTAGCCTCTTTATAAATTGCATTATTTATCTACATGTCTTGTTTTATAAACACCGCGCTAATAACTTGGCTCCTCCAAGTTATGACTTTGTGTCCCTCGAGGCACCACCCTGATGTACCTACCAGTTCATCCCTTTAGACCGAGAGTACGATGGTTAGCATCCTACCTCATTGAAAACCCCGGCTTTGAGAAAATAAACTGTTTTGGGAAATTCCCCACTACAAAGGTTTCAAAACTGCTTTGTAAAACCCTTGGGAAAAAGGCATCGTTCCAAGCGGATGTTTTATCGAAAGAAATGGTGTTGATGAGAAAGAAGAAAGTGAAGGGATGTTCTACGCCTTTACTGGAACAATTTTATCAGTGCAACCACATTACCCCAGGTGCTGGGGCTTAGCTCATAGTTTGTCTGCATTAGCCGAGGCAGCTTGTACCATGCTTAAAGGGAGGAATCCCTTGAATTCTGGGCAGGCGCTACCAGATCTCGGATCTGAAGCCTGTAGCTTGTTTCGGCAAGAGTGAGCATGTCTTGGCAGGAGTGCCGGTACAACAATTGTGTCTCCCGCGGATGGTATGACTTAGGCGCTATGGAAGGAAGTGGAGTCACCAAGTTAAGGTATACGCCAAGTTGCAGCTTGGGTATACGCATATACGGAAGGTAGGACTATGGCTGGGAGCCACATACTCGTTGTCGGGGAGAACAAACCCAAAAGGAGAAGCAGCCTTTGCTAGGGTCGACAAGCGAAAGGTTAGGTTTGATTATCCGGACCCCCATCTATAGTGGTAGTGCGCCGTGGTTTTATCCCGGCGGATGTATTGATTCTTGTGGGGAAAGTGCGCAAACTCTGCAGAGTATAATCTATTCGAATAGCCGTGTCCACGGTGAAAGACGGTTGTAAAGGTGTTGGCTAGGAGTACCCAAACGGTGTTTGTTTGGATAGAACGAATGAAAGTATGAAGGTTCCGGGGGAACCGGAGTGCGAAAGCTTTGCTTTGACAAGAGGTGGTCAAAGAGGATTAAAAAGGGTTTCTACTCCCAAAACGGTTTTCAAAACTCTTTTTCAACAAATATATGGAGATGTCTTGAATTATAAAATAGAGGCATGTTTCAAAACTCGTTTTCAACAAAGATATGGAGATGCCATAACTACAACAGGTAGTCTAGGCTTTTCTAAAACAACCCCAGATAGAGCTATCTCGCCACAGCCAGACTTGCATTTCCATATTTCATTTATCTTGGTGGTTTGCGAGTACATTCAAATACACTCACGGCTTTGTCCCTGGCTATTTACTTGGCCAGACTTTCAGAGGTTCGACATCGGATGATTAAGGTGACGTCCAGCGAGCTAGGTCGTCTTCCTAGTCAGCTTCCTGTAGGTTGAGGCACGATTGGGCTCTACGCATGAGGTTGTTCCTCTCCTAAGGATGGTGTAGCCATAATGGCATTTATGTAAGTCTTGTATTTTCGTTATGTTTCGGATGTTGTAATGATACTTGTCGGTTATGTTCCACGGCTCACTGATCATGGGAACATGGATATATACATAACATGGATTTCTCGGATGGATAATCCGGGGAGCCCACACTAGCCATCCTAAGGTGATGCGTAAACATTAACAATGGAGATCAACAAAATGGATCTTTGGTCAAAGGTCAGCTTCATGTACAAGATTCACAATGGTAGAATCCAGCACAATCAGGGATCTTCGGTTCAAATCCAAGGGTTAAAACCCAAGAAAGAAGTAACTACTACTTGAGTGACACAACGTACACTACAAGGCAGTAATCATGAGGTAGCTTCCAAAAGAAGAAATAACTTTTGAAGTAACAAAGAAACAAAAAGGAGGCACAAGACGGGAAAGGAAACCTCGAAGCCTAGAACAGAACATTATGAATCCTACTATATAATACTGTAGGCCCATAAGATAGAGAGATCATGATAGAATGGAATCTCTCAACTGAAGAAGAGTAAAGGGAAACAAGGAACACACACACAACTGACTCTAGAGACATCAACACTAGGTCAACTGGTCAAGAAATGACATGCTTGAAAGGCACCTATGATTTGAAAGACAAGACGAGATAGTAATTTTTTTCAAAGTAAACACAAGACAAGACAAGACCATGAATCACGCCCTAAGGAGGGTTCCGCCCTAACGGGTCAAATCCTGAAGCCGGTCCCTAGATATGTTGGCGAGGTTGGGTTACTAGAGGAACCACCTCAAGCAACCCCGGCCACGCTTACCTACCTGTATGAATGCATCTCCTTCACCGCCTTAGAGAACAACCAAAATGCATATGTCGAATGGAACGCCCGAACTAGGTGACTCATGGAATCTACTAGGCATGTTAATCAGCGGAGGGGTTCCCAAGCCTCGTGTGGCTGTACGCTCGTCTTGGTTCAAGAGGCTAGACCTCGGGTCCTAGTGGTGGCGAGCATGGGACTACAAAAACTACATCCCACTGTGGCCTCCCATATAAGCCTTAGCATGTTTAACCTTTACCACTGATCTCATCTCATCTTGTTCTCCTGTCATACTAGATTCTCTGCCTTGGTACATCATCTGGATGAACCAGAACTGACAACTAAGCATGCCTAGGCAAGACACATATAGCAGCTCTGGCAGTGCACACAAGCCAAACCTAGTTATGCTAGGAGCAGTGGATCAGGTAATATAAGCTCAAAGGGAATAGTGCAACCAATAGGATACTCTATCTATCGATAAAATACCACAATAGAATCGTATGCACATGGCAAGAATGAAATACTTTGAAAGCATAGGATTATATCATGTGTGGGGCTATGCTTGCCTTTTCCTGTTGATACCCAACTATAGATCTTCAGGGTTCATTTGATTGACATTGTTCACCATTGATCAAGTACTTCTATTCGATGGTGTTAATCTCGGTCTTCAATCTTGGACTTGATCTCGTTGCTCACATCAACTCCGAGGTCTACCAAGAAGAAGCAGAAACACCGGAAAGGAAAGCAACAATAAACACATGGCATCGATGCAATGCTCAAGCAAGGATGATGATATGTCAACTTAAAGGTTATTGAAATTGAAGCCCTGGACAAGATCATCACTTTTAAATGGGGTCCCTAGGGTTTAAACCCTAGTATTTGAAAATCCCCATATGCATATGAGAGGGTTCAAGTGTTCTCCTAATTAAACATGTGATTAAAGTTGTTGAACAATGCATGATTTTGATGCTAAAGTGTAGATCTCATTTTTTGAACATTTTGATATATTATGCATATTTTTATGACTTATAAATAATTATATATCAATTTTACAAGATTAAAACCTTTTCTAAAATTATTAAAACAAATTATAACCTTTACTGCATCACGCTGATCATCAACATAGCCAGGTACTTTTGTTACCGCACCTAGTCCTACCCACACCAACTGAAAGAAGGGTCCAGTCCATGGCGGGTCCACTCGATGGCCACACGGGAGCCATGTCAGACTCGCTGGCGGGGCACGGTAGACAGTGGCCATCACCGGCGATCTGGGCCACGCCGGCACGCGTATCTTAGCCTACTAGCACGAGCGTGATGCGGCGAGCAAGAAAGTAGCGGCGCTGCTAGCTTTAGGTCACCGAACTGTCGCCAGCGAGCATGTACTACAGCAGACAGCGGTGGCTAGCGATGCGGGAGCGGGATAGAGAGAGAGGGGGGGTTCACATGGGTGCTTGACGACAATGGTCTCACCAAAAACACGAAGGGATGGTCGGCGAGGCAGGGCGAGGTCGGGTGCTGCAGGAATCAGTGGAGAACGCGGCGGCCGAAGTCGGGGAGGGAGGGGTCAATTGTGCCGCCTTGGTCCTCTCCAACTTGCATGGTTAGGGGCAATCAAACGAGGAGACAGTGGTGGTTCTAGTGGTGCTCTCAGCTGGGCAAGGGTCGTCCGGAGGCAGTAGGGACGACTGCGACCTGGGAGGAGGTTCGGGAGCTCTTCGGGGACAGAGAGGGAGCAATGGGGAAGAGAGAGGTCGAGGGGAAGAGCAACACGGCGCGCTGGTTCTTATCCTCGTTCCAGGTGGTAGCGTTCATCTCGGCGTGGGGACGACCATCGGGCGGCGGAGGCAGCGATAGTGAGCTGTTGTGCGTCGTCGACGATGAAGACGAAGGGAGAGAGGAGGGCCGAAGCATTATGGGCCCTGGGTGGGCTAACTGCGCCACGCCTAGGCTAGCTTCGGATGCGCGGGGCGGCAGGGAAGAGAAGAGGAAGTGGGCTGCGGCCTGGGCTGCTGCTGGCTGCATTTTTTATTTGCAAAACTTTTTCTAAATCTGTTTTCTCTTTCCCTTTTGTAAATTCATTTGAAATCGGTTTCTATAATTCAACACTACCATAGACTTTATAAAATAATTAAAACAATGTAAGGCCCTTGTAATATTTTGGTCTTCACAACTTTTGTACTTCTCAAAATCCAAAACCATTTTGGAATTGATTTGAGAGAGAGGGGAAATAGGGTTTAGGGTTTTACTTCATTTTTAGTTCATGCATTTTTTTAAGATGATGCTCATGGATGCACAATCAACCCTAGTTAATGATTTAGCTAAAACTGGGGTGTTACAACCCTATCCCCCTTAACAGAATCGCGTCCCGAGATTCCTAGGTAGGATGATAGAAGGAATAGGGTTACACTAAACTTCTACGATCTTCTCAGAGAGGTTGATCCATGCCACCATTATTGAATGAATGAAGCTCTTCATTTTCTTCGAGGTAGCTGCACACACACTAAAGAGGAGAGGGAAGGACACATAACCACAAATAGAGTATCTCATGTTGAACTCATGGATTTATGTTTCATAACATCTATGGAGCCAACAAGCATGGAATACGTCAAGGTAACAGAGGAAACAAAGGAGATGGCTTCAAGGTGTTAGATATATGGTCTTCATAAGGATTGAGACCATGGAACTTTAGAAGAGTCTAAGCTTCTAAAAAGGAGAGCGTACAACGTAAAGAACACGACCACATACTTCGGAAGATGAAACTCTACTGATGGCTTGAGTCGAGCTTCCAAGATAAAGAGATACGGGTAACGATGTTGAACTACTTTTGATATAGAAGGTCTAGAAAGAAGGGTTGTTTTGGTGGAGAGGACTCATAAGAGTCACAAGTAACATGTAGCAAGAGAAACTTTTGATTATCTGAATCATAGTCGCTCTTCGAATATGTTAGAGGAACCAAAGGAAACTTTTTATTCATCTAGGTTTATCAAAATCTTTGCCAAAGATCGTGATACCACTTTACACCACCAGATGAATAAATAGGAAGATTCCCAATGATAGGAGGAAAAAGAAACTTCATTACCAGACTTCAGTTACTTGGCATAACAAGAGCTTGCCAACATTAAAGGGTCTGGAGGATCGACCGAGAGACATTTAGCAGCACTTCTTTAAATGTTCTCCTTGATGTTCTAGAAAGCGTTTATCAAGTAAAGGTCGGACTTCAGATACAAAGGAAACCATAAGCACGACTCCTACAATTAATCATAGAGGAATCCTCATGTAGAGTGGTTGATATTGCTGATTCAAGACAATATGACAATAGGCTTTCTGACTAATTGTGTCAACCATTACATCAATCTTGTCGGGTTTACAAAGAGACCTACGTCAACTCCTTAAAGAACACCAACCATCATATCTGCTTGAGATTCAGCTCTAGTTAGGTGGGATGATACTTCGGATTCAGCATGTCCGAATAGAAAGCTTGTATCATTTACCACAAAGGTAAAGATACTTGATTCTCAAGGCATGGACTACAATGTCAAGCTCAAAATGAATGAGCTAGGTTGCAAGACCCATATATTAGCAAGTTATCAAAAGAAAATTGCACCTACATGAACTATTTGCAACAAAATACAAATGAATCCTTGTTGGTAACATTTAGGAAAATACTGAAGTTTGTAGGACTTCTTATCTTCCATGACAAATCAGGTAGTGGCTTTGAGTGCTTAAAGAATCTTCTCGAGATGGGAAGGTATCAACCTACCATATCAAGAATACTTCGCACATGCTTGACTTACTTGAAATGATGCCCGAGAAAACAAAGATAACTCTTCTAGAATCCACAATGACATCTTTCAACAATTGCACATGAATCAGAGAAGGTTAATTCTAACATCCAGAACAGATGCTTTGAGATCACATGAAGACGGTTCTCAAAAGTTTCCAACGTTAATGCCAAAGGTTCCATATGAATCAATTCTTGCATGGAGAAGATAAGGATATTGTCGATGGCATCAACAACAAACTTATCGACATTCTCTGGTGGGATGAACTCATATGTTGTATGAATGAGGCAAAGTATTGGTCAAACCAAAGGACATGAGGATGTACTCAGATGAAACATCACGAGTAGCAACATCATCACGATTTTAGTCGTTGAAACCGAGTTTGATTTGACGATAGCCGAAATCAAATCAAAGGTAGGGAGATAGCATATCCACAAAGGAAACACTATCTTTCTTCAGCATGAACAAAACTAGACATCCCTTTAAGATGAACTGGATTGGATAGAACTTTTGTCTTACAACTCTCCAAGTTGATGTTTAAGCTCAACCATCCAGTTCAGGGGTATCCAACACGGATCCTTGGAGAAAAGAGTAGTTCAGAAAACTTGCTTCCTCAAGAACTTGACAAACACGGTCATGTTGCAACATGGCGATACTTCTAGAAAGACATCTAGAATATCATAGACCATCGATATGTCACAGAGTTTGAGAGGACACTTGCATGGTAAGGCAACAAGACATAGTGTTAGACCTTCGCACGAGCCTAAATTTTTGACCGAGAAAAGTGTACCTGAGTAATAGACTTGGTGGCACATTCATCATTCACTTAGTGAGAGGATTAACCCATTATGTTAAGATGACACAAATATCCTTGTTAAGATTCCAAAGCAATAATGATTGCTAAAAATCTCGGATGGCCACATAATTACGCAGACGCATCATTCTCGAACGCGAAAGCTCAGAGGAAGGGTGGGTAAATATGTGTAAAAGCATCACTTCATTGAGAGGGTCATGAAACTCAGCACAACCTCTTAGTATAGAAGAATGTGATACTCTAAGATATAATAGATATAAACTAATCAATGCATCTTGATCTGCGGATTACAAAACTTTGACCTGGTCCTTGATATGACGAGGTACTGGAGTTTGTTTCTCCTGATATCCTGAAATGGTTTTTCTTGAAGGACCACAGGAGTATCTTGCATCGAAAGACACAAATGCTCATTACTACTTCGCTACCAACTGATAGACAAAGGCCAGAAAACAAAAAGGGGAAAGGAACATGCTCAAAATAGAATCCTGAGATGTGGATGCATAGATTATCAATCTTTCAAAGACCGATGCAGGGAAGGGAGGTGTGGTAAAGTCACAAATATAGAAGTGAGACTCACGAGGAGTACTCTTGTCGTGATCTATTTGGTTCCATTTAAAGAACAACTGCCATAGCATGTGGTACGGGAAGTCCTTAATTGTCACAGTTCAATCGCGACATATACCACAAGTTTGAAGGCAAGAATAGAAGGTACTAGACATCCTGAGGTAATGCATAAACATTAACAATGGATATCAACAAAATGGATCTTGGGTCAAAGGTCAGCTTCATGTACAATATTCACAACGCTAGAATCCAGCACAATCATGGATCTTCGGTTCAAATCCAAGGGTTAAAACCCAAGAAAGAAGTAACTACTACTTGAGTGACACAACGTACACTACAAGGTAGAAATCATGAGGTAGCTTCCAAAAGAAGAAAGAACTTCTAAAGTACCCAAACAAACAAAAAGGAGGCACAAGAGGGGAAAGGAAACCTCGATGCCTAGAACAGAACATTATGGATCCTACAATATAATACTGTAGGCCCATAAGACAAAGAGATCATGATAGAAAGGAATCTCTCAACTGAAGAAGAGTAAAGGGAAACAAGGAACACACACACAACTGACGCTAGAGAACTCAACACTAGGTCAACTGGTCAGGAAACGACATGCTTGAAAGGCACCTATGCTTTGAAAGACAAGACGAGATAGTAATTTTTTTTCAAAGTCGACACAAGATAAGATGACCTAGAGTTAGAGCGAAACTGGATAAGGAGAAAAATAAGCATACTAGAGTTTTCCCACAGACTTTTCAACTTTCAAATAGTTTTCACAAACACTAGACTCAACATCGACCAGTAGAAAGGTTTTCGTATAGTCAGTACTGCTCTAATACCAAGAACTGTGACACACCCATGATCTGGGCTAGAAAAATCCCAGACCTCTGTCTGACATAAGCCTAACCTAAATCTCGTAAGCATACAGAGAAAGAATTGGTAACATTACAGTGACCCTACGACTCAAAATTTATTACAGCAAGCTCATAACTGAGCAAAGAACCAAATTATTACAAGTAGAGGTCACTGACCACAAACGCCAAACAACGGAAGTCAAATTATGCTATTAAGTATAGCAAACTTAACAAATGGCCTAAGAGGCCTGAAGCATAACGATGACGTCCCAATCCATATATTCTAGGCTACCGACCGGGAACCCCAAGATACTCGTTGGTGTCAATGTCGTACCAAACTTGTCTTCTGAAGAACACTTACTCTGCTACAAAAGTATCAACAAAGAAAGGGTGAGTACAGGGTGTACTCCGCAAGACTTATGGCTGGTGGGGTTAATTTGCATAAAGCCATCTTTGTTTATAAAACAAGGGGAAGAGAAGAAGCTCGTCTAATCAGAATATTTTAAAAGGGGATAAGAGAGCGACATCTCCAAAGAATTGATCATCATCTTGATATCCATCAGAGTAATCCTTATCTCACAACTAGGATCACCCCCTCGTACCCATGATAAAGCATCCTTAAGCACACTTTACTTACTTGCCAAGTTTTACGATTAGGTTATAGTTCTCTATGATCATCACGTCCGTTCCCAAGTCGTCCATAACCGTGGACACGGCTTTTTGAAAAGATTAATACCCTGCCGAGTGTACAACTTTATCCACATGTACCAACCGACTCTTAATGCCAATACATTAGCCCTCTTCCTTGGAAGGCCAACAGAGGGTGGTTGGCCACGACCTTTACCTTGCTTTCGTCGAGACCATGAGTCACGCCCTAAGGAGGGTTCCGCCGTAATGGGTCAAATCCCGAAGCCTGTCCCTAGAGATGTGGGCGAGGATGGTTTACTAGAGGAACCGCCTCAAGTAACCCCGGCCATGCTTACCTACCTCTGTATAAATGCATCTCCTTCACCGCCTTAGAGAACAACTAGGACGCATATGCAGAATGGAACGCCCGAACTAGGTGACTCATGGAATCTACTAGGAAAGTTAATCAGCGAAGGGGTTCCCAAGCCCCATGTGCCTGTACGCTCGTCTTGGTTCAAGAGGCTAGAACTCGGGTCCTAGTGGTGGAGAGCATGGGACTAGAAAAACCACATCCCACTTGGCCTCCCATACAAGCCGTAGCATGTTTAACCTTTACCAATGATCTCATCTCATCTTGTTCTCCTTTCATACTAGATTCTCTACATTGGTACATCATCTGGATGAACCAGAACTGACAGCTAAGCATGGCTAAGCATGACACAGATAGCAGCTCTAGTAGTGCACACAAGCCAAACCTAGTTATGCTAGGAGCAGTGGATAAGGTAATATAAGCTCAAAGGGAATAGTGCAACCGATAGGATACTCTATCTATCGATAAAATACCATAGTAGAATTGTATGTACATGTCGAGAATGAAAATACTTTGAAATCATAGGATTATATCATGTGTGGGGCTATGCTTGCCTTTGCATGTTGCTACCCAACTATGGATCTTCAGGGTTCATCTGATTGACAGTGTCCACCGTTGATCAAGTACTTCTATTTGATGGTGTTAATCTCGGTCTTCAATCTTGGACTCGATCTCATTGCTCACATCAACTTCGAGGTCTACCGAGAAGAAGCAGAAACACCGGAAAGGAAAGCAACAATCAACACATGTCATCGATGTAATTTTCAAGCAAGGATGATGATATGGTAAGTGAAAGGTTATTGAAAATGAAGCCCTACACAAGATCATCACTTTTAAATGGGGTCCCTAGGGTTTAAACCCTAGTATTTGAAAATCCCCATATGCATATGAGAGGGTTCAAGTGTTCTCCTAATTAAACATGTGATTAAAGTTGTTGAACAATGCATGATTTTCATGCTAAAGTGTAGATCTCATTTTTCTGAACATTTTGATATATTATGCATATTTTTATGACTTATAAATAATTATATATCAATTTTATAAGATTAAAACCTTTTCTAAAATTATTTAAACAAATTATAACCTTTACTGCATCATGCTGGCGTCATCAACATAGCCAGGTACTTTTGTTACCGCACCTAGTCCTACCCACACCAACTGACAAAAGGGCCGAGTCCATGGTGGGTCCACTTGATGGCCACACGGGAGCCACGTCGGACTCTCTAGCGGGGCGCGGTAGAAGGTGGCCATCGTTAGCAATCTGGGCAACACCAGCACGCGCAGCTTAGCCTACTAGCACGAGCACGATGCGGCGAGCAAGAAAGTAGTGGTGCCTTTACCTTTAGGTCACCGAACTGTTGCCAGCGAGCATGTACTGCGGCGGACGGCAACGGCTTGCGAGGCGGGAGCGGGCTAGAGCGAGAGAGAGACGGTCGGTGAGGCAGAGCAAGGTCACGTGCCGCCGGAATCAGTGGAGACCGCGGCGGCCGGAGTCGGGGAGGGAGGGGTCGATTACGCCGCCTCGGTCCTCTCCAACTTGCACGGTTAGGGGCAATTAAAAAAGGAGACAATGGAGGTTCTAGTGGTGCTCTCAGGTGGGCAAGGGCCGGCCGGAGGCTGCAGGGACGATGGAGACCTGGAACGTTAGGGTTCGGGAGCTCTTCGGGGAGAGAGAGAGGACTGGGGAAGAGAGAGGTCGAGGGGAAGAGAACACGGCGTGCTGGTTCTTATCCTCGTTCCAGGTGGCAGTGTTCATCTTGGCGCGGCGACGACCATCGAGCGGTGGAGGCAGCGACAGTGAGTTGTTGTGCATCGTCGACGATGAAGACGAAGGGAGAGAGTAGGGTTGAAGCGTTATGGTCCCCGGGTGGGCTAGCTGGGCCACACCTGGGCTGGCTTCGGATGCACGGGGCGGCAGGGAGGAGAAGAGGAAGTGGGTTGCAGCCTGGGCTACTGCTGGTTGCATTTTTTTATTTGCAAAACATTTTCTAAATCTGTTTTCTCTTTCCCATTTGTAAATTCATTTGAAATTGGTTTGTATAATTCAACACTACGAGAGACTTTATAAAATAATTAAAACAATGTAAGGCCCTTGTAATAGTTTGGTCTTCACAACTTTTTTACTTTTCAAAATCCAAAACCATTTTGGAATTGATTTGAGAGAGGGGAAATAGGGTTTAGGGTTTTACTTTCTTTTTATTTCATGCATTTTTAAAAGGTGATGCTCATGAATGCGCAATCAACCCAAGTTAATGATTTAGCTAAAACTAGGTTGTTACATCAAAATGGAAAATAAAACAATTTGTATACTTACCTTTCATCTCGAGAATCATAGAGATATGAAATTTCTAGGGATTTATTTTGTCTTTCGCAGATAGCCGAAAGATCCTTAAGAACATCCCCATTCACCCTTGTAACTTCTTCATATTCTAATACACCTCCATTATTTTGCTTTTCCTTCCTGTTCCACTTATCCTTTTGTTTCTTTTCACTCCTATCCTCAACAGTACCTCCAATTCTTCATCAATTTGCTGCTTACCGATGTTTTCCTAGAAATGCTCATCAGCATTATCCTCCACCTGCTGCACTTCCTCAAGTTCTTCGTCTTCTAGATGCTCTTCCTCTAGTTTTGGCTGAGAAGCCTCATTTTCTTCCTCTGGGGTGTGAATAGGGACAATATCATGTGGAACTGGGTTTTTGCATAATCTCTTGATATGGCCCAATCCTCCACATTGTTTGCATTTCCTTTTTCTGGCTCCTAGCCTGGAACCTTTATTAGTGGAGGCTTTGATCCTTAGCTTTCTTGTCCTCCGACGTGGCCTCCTAAGAACTAGTGGTTCAAGTTTGAACCCTGGATCGACTATCTCCTAATCATTTTCATCATCCATAGGTGGTATGTTTTCTGCATAAGATGCAGCAAACTTGTCCATGGAGAAATAGTTATGAACATAGTTCTCTATTTCAGCTATGCTACCTCTTAGCTTTAAGATGAAGTAAAGTGCATGGTGACATGGCAGACCAGTAACCTACCAGTTATTGCATGAACAAGTCTTATTACCAATGTCTATAGTATACCTCCGTTCAGTTCCATGCTTGTATTCTGCATAAACCTTAGCTAATGAACTAGAACTTTTGACCATCCTAATCTTTATCGTTCTCATTGCCCTGGTTCTTGCATTTAGTAACACAAACACCTTTTAAACTATTTTACAGCCTAAAAAAATTCTTGCACAAATTCTTTGCCTTTAATCTGTCTTCACCATTATGCATTGTCTTATTGCATCCAACAAAATAACAATTGCAAGTGTCTTCATGCTTGAAATCTTAACATTGAATCTCTCTACCAAATTATTGCAAACATAATCCACCTTGCTTAACTCACCAAACTTGTTTCTGGCTCATAGCTTGGTGTGATGTTCTTCTAGGTATTCTTTCACCTTTGGCACTATATAAATATTCTACATGTAAGTAGCATGCGTGCTTGGGGTGTATGTGTAAGCTCATCGCCACAAGTTCTCTTTAAAGATATTTCCTTTGAACTTCTTTGTGAAGTTAGTAGTAAGGTGCCGCATGAATTCCCTATGCTCAACCCCAGGAAACACAACATCAACAGCATTCTCAAGCCCCTTGCATGCACCAGCGTGTGTCACCAAGCCTTCTGGGTGAGCAATTATTGTCTGTAGTGTTTGCATGAACCATGTCCAGCTTTCATTTGATTCACCCTGGAGAATAGCATAAGCTATGGGAATAAGCCAATTATGCGCGTCCACAACACAAGCAGAAGCAAGTTGTCCCTTGAACTTCCCTATTAAATAAGTTGCGTCTATTGCCAAGTATGTCCTGTAGCCATCTAGGAACCCCTTCCAGCATGCCTTTAGGTAGACAAAATATCTCCCGAAGTATTTCTTATCTACCTGCTTATACCTAACCCCCTTGAGACCTTTTCTCTTCCTTTTACAACCTCGTAATCCATGTCAACAACACTACCAGGTGATGTTTTCTCTACCTCATCTTTGAAACTATAACATGTGAAACCTGTCATTCTACTTGCCTTGAATAAAGTCTAGAGCCATCTCCTTCCCATCAAAGACTATGTGGTAAGGAATTAGAATGTTATTTTTTGCTAATCTTTGTTCTGAGTTCAGCAGGTCCAATATTATGATCCTACCTCACCCAGTCAAATACATTAGCAACAATCCACTTGGTTGTCACTGGTCTAATTTTATCACTTAAAGAAGTATTAGGGCAGATGTGTTTCTTCGTGTTTACCTTAATCTGGATTCGATAAGAATCCAAATAAATCAGAGGACATATCAGCAGAATAAATATGAGAAAGACTGAAACTAAATGTAGCTATTGCAACCTCAAATGGGTATCCACCCTGCATTGGACATGCATGCAATCTCCATTTACACACATTACTTTCCCTACAATGCAACCTAAATCTCTTTAGGTCGCTGTTTTAAATGATAAAATCGAACCCAACTCTTATTGCATAGGTAGCAACTACATATTCGTAGTCCTCCACAGTCGCAAAGACAGTTCTCTCATCTATTGTAGGATTGTCCCTATCAAAGTATATCACTGGCATGTCCTCGTCTTCGTCATCGTATCTACATTCCATTTCTGCATCTTCACATTCCTCTTCCTCATCAGTCCCATAGTTAGGCTCAAAGTTCGAATCAACCAAATATTCCCTAGTTTCCATCCTATCAGGGTCAATAGCCACGTCTGGATATGCTTTCTCATCATCATCAACATCTTCGAGCAAAAAATTATCCGTGCCACCACGCGTTTCAATGTCTTCATGCTTGCTTACAAAGCATCATGTTCAAGGACAAGCTGGGCAGACGTCCTGTAGTTACCAACACATCCTCACCATCACCACTTTACTAAAAACACTAATTGGGGAATGCAAATAAGGAATTATAGTTCTTACCCTTCAAGGAGGATGTGTGACACGTTTGTTGGGCTCCAAACCTCCAAATCTTTGCACCCCGCTTCCTCTTCCCCTGTTTCATTCTCCTATGTGCTCTCCGGACTTGAAGGTGATTCCGTTCTCTCCAGACATGTAGTACCCATCTCCGAGTTCTCCGGCCGTGCATGATACATCTCCGAGTGGGATCCAGATTTTACCATCGTTGTTGGGCGCCTCACCCAATGCCCAACTCTTGGTTTCCATTTTCAGATGCCCCTAGGCGGTGGACGGCGCAAGGATACATGGCAAGGAGACATGACAAGGAGAGGAGGGAGGATGATGATCCAAGGGGAGGACGATATTGGTGCATGATAGAACGGAGTGGTGGCGGGGGACCACAGGAGCAAAGATGGGAGCGACAAAATATGGAAAATTGCACAATAATGGGGGGGCACTAGTCCTCGAACCTGCGATACGCACCGTCGCTTGTGAAGGTGGATGGCCCGCTTGTCAGAGAACATGCCCTGTCGTCTTACCCTATTTATGATGGTGTTGCTACAATTCAATGGTTCATAATGGCACATGAATAATATCATAGAAACATAAGGCCATTGTCGTAAATATATTTCAAATGGAACACGGTTTGTTTGGTCTCCTACCTATCCTGGTACATTGCCCGATCCGGTGGGTAACCACGACCGATATTTTGAATGTATTCGCACTCTTATGCTGAGAAGGGAAATAAAGATTGAGGGGTTAGTGCAACGAGTGTTGAATTATTACCCTCTTAGGAAATAGGAGAGGATTATTTTACCGCGTGCCAGAATCCACACCTACTATCACTCCCCTTCTCCAACTAACCCCACTTCCCCTTGCGCAGATCCTCCCCGACGCACCGCCTAGGGTAATATGGCCCCGCCTAAGAAGCCGCGACCGCCGCCCAAACTTGGGTATTTGGCCCCTCTAAGGAAGGCCATGAAGCTCTACTTCAAGGCTGCTCTCCCATTGCCATCCCAGGCTGATGTTTTCACAAAATGTGCTGCATCGATGGAAGCTGCGGCAGCTACGTTGAGTAGGTCTAAGCGAGCGCTGTGGAGAAAGCACGCAATGGCGTTATGGCATGCTCTACGTAGGGGGAACAAGGTACGTATCAATGCATTCATGGGAGCATGCCATCGAGGGTACAAACCCTCGAACAGGGGAACGCCATGGTCTAGGAACTCTTGACTCCATGCTTTGGCACGGGCAACCTTATCATAGTGGGGAGGCTGGGAACACACCATCTGGGGCAAAAGAAGATCCATCCAATGCACCGTCGGAGGCCAGACCACGATGGCGAGCACCCATAGATGCTCATCATGTTCGATTGTTCGACAGCTGGAGCCGACCACGGGAAACAGCTTAGTGCTAGAATTCATGTTCTGATTCACAAGGACCTATGATCCTTGCCATGAGATATCGAAATTCACATTCGAAGAAATCCTTGCGGTGGCGCAGATGTTCATACTGAACCGGGCCTGGTTCAAGCAGAGCGGATGTGCATGAACGATGTAGATCTCTTGAAGTTTGGTGGGAAGGAAAAAGACCAGTTGGGATTGAATGCTCGCTGAACTGATGTCCTCTAAAGGAAATTGGCCAGCCAACTTTTCTAGCGAAGATCTGGAGTTTCTTTAGTGAGAATAGTTAAGTTCAGACTGAAGAATGGCTTTTGCAGATGGAATGCTGACATAATTTTCAAAAACTAGTAGGAAGTTTAGCCCACTTTTGTGCAGCTATCACACCATTTTGTATCAAATTACTACTGGGGTAAACAAATACTATCAATTATGTATTTATTCAATTACTACTCATGGTTAAATCAGGTTAACTGCCATATTTATCCCTGACAGACGAAATTCAAACAACATTTATGTACTAATTTGCATGGTATAGTCATGCACATTCCAAACAAAACCACAGACCATTTCGAACAAACCTCGGTAGATATTATGGTCAAGCAATTCAGACACAAAATTTTGCATTTTCACTAGAACTAGATCAATATAAAGACACTGTCTCGCAGGCATGGCCCGGTTGAACATGACCCTCCCAACAAACTGGGTCCTTGTGGCACAGTCCCAATCACGGGGTTTGAACTAAGGATACATTCCTATAAAACCCCATTTTTCTCTTGTCTAGTGTTATCTACAAAATGGTCCTGCAGTTGACCGTGTTACAAAACTAGTAGATAATGTTATAAGGATCATCAGGAAATATTTGTTTGAAACATGAACGGCATGGTTTCTTCCGGATCGCTCATCACTTGGCAAAATAATATAGCTACCTTGTACTTGAAGAGGAGAACTACATTTTCTCGATAACCACATAATTGACATTGATCATTGCTAGTGCACCCTCTTTTCAGGAGGCTATCCTTGGTTATTCACAAAAATTATAAAACATGGTGTTCACTACAGCTGCATATGACACACATACTTCAAATTCATTAGCCACACATACTACAACAATTCAAACTATTACATATTTTTAGTCCAGGATAGCTACCTGCTCCGCTCTCCATTTTACAAATTCATTAGCCACACATACTACAACAATTCAGTAGAGCTCTATCTTCACTTGAGGGAAATTAGAACCACCAGCTTGTCCACACCCAGTTCCCCTAGCGAAACTGTGTGTGCCATCGTGAAATGGTGGTGGTCGTATGCCATCAATCCTTCTAGGCCAACACTATAGGTGATGAAGATGCTTTCTGGCTGCATCATTGTTGTCCTGAATGCCATGTGCCGATTCCAAAACCTCATCTAGGTGGATGATGACCAGGTGCTTCCAGCTAAGCTGTCGACCTACCATGCTTGGAATCTCCACCTCATACATCTTAGGAAAGGTGTATGGATCTTTTAGCCATGCCTTTACCTCGATGATCCATTTGTCGCTCGATGGCACAATCTCCAATAGCCCGCTGCCAAGGCTACTGACGACCTGCTTGAGGGCCTCTGGCTCCCAAGCATCTAATGGGAGGCCGTCAAATCCTAGTTTGGAGATGAAATGAAGCTCCCCCAAGCAATCATCCTACCCACAGGCGTGATGCCAACGCATGAAGCTCATTTTCTCCCTGCAGCATTTGAAAGAACCGGAAGAATACAGAACATTCTCGGTGTCTGAGCTGTGCTCGAACTAGACAAAAAATCGAATGGTGGTACACATACCTCAAGCTTGACCACATTTCTTCTAATCCCAAAATGAGACCTGAAAGACGACAACAAATCTACCGGCAACACGTCGTGATGGTGAAGGAAATATGCCCTGAGAGGCAAAAATAAAGTTGTTATTATGTATTCCTTATATATGATAGATGTTTATTTTGCATGCTATAATTGTATTGATCAGAAACATCAATACATGTGTGTTTAATAAACAAAAAGGGTTCCTAGTTATGCCTCTCTTATAGACTAGCTTGTTGATTAATAAGATGATCAAGGTTTCCTGATCATAGACATTGGATGTTGTTCATAACAAGGTCACAACATTTGTGAAATGATGTGATGAACATTCATCCGAAGTATACCATTACGATCAAGTCATTATGTTTACATTGTTATAACATCATACGAAGTAATGTTTATCCTTAGACCATGAGATCATGTTAATTGCTAACACCGGAAGAGTATCTTGATAACATCAAACGTCACACCGTAACAAGGTGACTATAAAGATGGGTTCAGTACTACGAAGGTGTTATGTTGAGGCTCATGGATCAAGAGTGGAATTTGTCAATCCCGACGACGGATAGATATACTCTGGGCCCTCTCGGTGATATCACATTAAGATAGCTTGCAAGCAAGTGATGTGTTCACTAGAATGTTGTATCACGGGAACGAGAAAAGAGTGCATGTCGGTAACGAGATCAAACTAGGTATTTGGATACCGATGATCGAATATCGGACATGTATTATATCATGAGACAAAGGGATTTAATTACAAGCGTTAAAGGTTCTCACGGTCACAGAAGTCATCGTTGAATATGCAGGAGTCAGTATGGATCTCCAGGTCCCGCTTCTGATTATTGATCTGAGAGGACTCTCAATCATGTCTGCATTATTCGCGAACCATAGGGTGACACACTTAAGAGTTACTGGACACCATTTTGGAGCACATATGTTTCAAACGAAAGAATTGCAACGTGCAAGAATTGTTTCGGGTGAAATTGCAAAAAGTGGTTATGCATGTGATATTGAAATATTGCAAGGGGTTATATGTGAATGTTTGTTAATTAAAGTAATTAACAAAATTCTGAATAAATTTAATATAAGACTTTTATTAAATGAGAGAGCATTAAACTTAGAGAATTTTAATGCATTTAATGTGGGGACTTTAAAAGGGAATGTGAAGAGGCATTTTAATGTGGAGGGGTTACCACCACATGAATGGGGGAGGTGAGGGGTCACCCCCCATGCGCCGGCCATGGGGAGGGGCACCCCCTCCTCCTGTAAAAGGCCCCCCTCTTCCTCCTTCTTCCTCACACCTCCTAGTGAAGGATCTCTCTCCCCCTCTAGAATTATTCCCCCATGGTGTCGGATTAGCGAGATACATGTTCCCGGTGGCATTTCGTCTGGAAGGAGTTGTTGCTTCCGCTGGATCGCTGGAGCGAGGAGGTGGAGGTTGTCCGGTGGCTTCAACGTGTGTGCGGGGATGGATGCGCTGCTGATTTGCGGTGCTCGGACTTCCACATGATCTTGAGATCGACAAGTGTACGACTACATCAACCACGAGTTCCTACTCGTTAACAAAACTCGTTTTCTTCGAGGGTAAGTTCTCGATGGATGTATGTCCACCCGTTGTTCTATACCTAGTAGATAGATCTTGGCGTGTAGTTCTCATCGTAGGAAATTTTTTGTTTTCTATGTTGCGGACCCAACAGTGGTATCAGAGCCAGGGTTATGCCTAGGTGCTTTGCACGGGTAGTACACATATGTTTATATGTGGGCGATGATGATCATGTTATTGCATCTTCTATGTATTTTTGATATTGGTGGCATAGTGGGATGAAGCGGCCCGGACCAACCTTACATGTCATTGTACATCAGACCGGTTCCACGACTAAGATGCAACTTGTTTTGCATAAGTGGCTGGCGGGTGTCTGTCTCTCCTACTATAGTCAATATCTGATTTACAACGAGTTGCTAATAACTTGGTTATCCTCGTTGTGGTTCATGTTCGTAGGTAAGAACAGTTCTATCTCCAAAATCCCTAAGCCACGTAAAACTTGCAATTGATAAATTAGAGGCGTCTAGTTAGATCGTTGTTGGGCTAGTGTCTTGATATGGTATTGTTGTAAGTAGATGTATGATAGATACTCTTACAACACATTCAACGTGTAAGTTCCATAGACCTTGGCCTTACACACAAAGGAATGATAGAGATCATACCACGATGCAAATGATAGAGATCAAATGCATGGACCATATCATCTCACTTTACACATTAGATGTTAGCATTTTATACTACTAGTTTGGCGCTTTTTGTAGCATTGTAAGATGATCCCTCATTTAGATATCAAGATAAAAATGTGTTCTTCCTTATGTATGCACCGTTCTGTGGATCGTGTTTCGAGACATCACATGATGATTGGATGTACTCGAATCTACGCTTTCATTGGAACGGGTGTAAGACAGTTTTACACACGCGAATACTAAGGTTCTTACTTGGCGAGCCTAGCATGTACAGACATGGCCTCGGAACACAGACCGAAAGGTTAAGCATGAGTCATATAGTTGATATGATGCCCATATAGATGCTCACCTTTGAAGCTACATCAACTCACGTGATGATCGGACTTGGTGTAGTGGATTTGGTTCATGTAATCACCAAAAGGACACGAGGGATGTCGTTTTTTAGTGGGAGTTCATTAGTAATTTTGATTAGTTGAACTCACTCTATCATAAACTTTAAAAATTCTTTTGTAGATGGCACCACCTGCTTTTAATTTCAATGTGTTCATGGAGAAAGAGAAACTTGCTGCGAATGGTAGCAACTTCACCAACTGGGCTATGAATTTGAGGATTCTCCTCACTGCTACACAAAAGCAATATGTGCTAGAGGCGCTGCTAGGCCCCCCACCAGCTCCTGATGCCCCTGACGAGGAAAAGAATGTCTATATGACTCGTCAGGAGGACCACAACTTAGTTCATTGCGGCATACTGTATGGGCTAGAGCCATAACTTCGAAAGTGTTTCAAAAATGGCAATGCCTTTGATACCATGGGAGAATTGAAAATGATTTTCGATACCCATGCTGCCGTAGAGAGTTATAATGCTTCTGAAAAGTTCTTTAGCTGCATGATGGAGGAAAGCAACTCCGTTAGTGAGCACGTACTCAAAATGTTTGGGTACGCCGATAAGCTTGTGTCCTTGGGAATAACGATTCCCATTGACTTAGGCATACATCGTGTTCTCCAATCTCTGCCACCTAGCTACAAGAGCTTCGTGATGAACTATAACATGCAGGGCATGAAGAAGTCTCTTCTCGAGCATCTGTCAATGCTTAAGACTTCAGAAGTGGAGATTAGGAAAGAACATCAAGTGTTGATGATCAATAGGACCACCGGTTTCAAGAAGGACAAGAAAGGCAAGCACAAGGGAAAGAAGGGTGGCAAATCTGTTGCTGCACCTGAAAATAAACCCCGAGCTGGCCCTAAGTCTGACACCGAGTGTTACTACTGCAAGGGGACTGGCCACTGGGAGCGCAATTGCCCCAAGTATTTGGCGGACAAGAAGGCCGGCAAGGCAAACAAAGGTATATGTGATATACATGTTATTGATGTGTACTTGACTAGTACTCGCAGTAGCACCTGGGTATTTGATACCGGATCGGTTACTAATATATGTAACTCGGTTCAGGGGCTGCGGAACAAGCGACAACTAGCAAGGGATGAGGTTAGGATGCGGGTCGGCAATCGATCAAGAGTTGATGTGATCGCCATAGGGACGCTACCTCTCCATATGCCATCGAGATTATTTATAAACCTAAATAATTGTTATTTTGTGCCTACACTGAGCATGAACATTGTATCCGGATCGTGTTTCATGCAAAGTGGTTATTCCTTTAAATCTGAAAACAATGGTTGTTCGATTTATAAGAATGATATCTTTTATGGTCATGCACCTGTGTTGAATGGTTTATTTCTATTGGATCTCGATAGTAGTATTACACGTATTCATAATGTTGATGTTAAAAGGATTAAACTTGATAATGATATATCTGTATATATGTGGCACTGCCGTCTAGGTCATATTGGTGTTAAACGCATGAAGAAACTCCATTCTGATGGACTTTTGGAATCACTTGATTTTGAATCATTTGATACATGTGAGCCATGCCTTATGGGCAAGATGACTAGAACGCCGTTTTCCGGTTCAATGGAACGGGCGATAGATTTATTGGAAATCATACATACTGATGTGTGTGGATCAATGAGTGTGTCGGCGCGAGGTGGATATCATTACTTTGTTACTTTCACGGATGATTTAAGTAGATATGGGTATATATATTTGATGAAACACAAGTCTGAAACCTTTGAAAAGTTCAAAGAATTTCAGAATGAAGTGGAAAATCATCATAACAGAAAGATCAAATTTCTTCGGTCTGACCGTGGAGGTGAGTATCTAAGTTACGAGTTTAGCACACACATGAAAGAGTGTGGAATAGTTTCACAACTCACGCCTGCCGGAACACCACAACGTAATGGTGTGTCGGAACGTCGTAATCGTACTTTATTGGATATGGTTCGATCTATGATGTCTCTGATTGACTTGCCACTGTAATTTTGGGGTTATGCACTGGAAACAGCTGCATTCACTTTAAATCAGACACCATCTAAATCCGTTCAAACAACACCGTATGAATTATGGTTTGGAAACAAACCTAAGTTGCCATTTCTTAAAGTTTGGGGATGCAATGTTTATGTGAAGAAACTTCAGCCGGATAAACTCGAACCCAAAGCGGAAAAATGCGTCTTCATAGGATACCCTAAGGAAACGATTGGGTATACCTTCTATCACAGATCGGAGGGCAAGGTTTTTTTTGCCAAGAATGGATCCTTTCTTGAGAAGGAGTTTCTCGCGAAAGGTGTGAGTAGTCGGAAGGTAGAACTCGAAGAGGTTATTGAACCTTCTCTTCATGAAATGGCAAGTAGCGCAGCACCGGAAGTTGTTTCGGAGTTGACTTCACCTAATGAAGAGAGAGCTAATGATATTGATCATGAAACTCCGAAAGAGGACACTACCGAACCTCGCAGGTCAAGTAGGACACATGCAGCTCCTGAACTGTACGGCAATCCTGTTGTGAATTTCATGGTTGATGAAATAGATGACCCTGCGACATATGAAGAAGCGATGATGAGCCCGGATTCCAACAAATGGCTAGAAGCCATGAAATCCGAGATGGAATCCATGTACGAGAACTAGGTTTGACCTTGGTGGACTTACCTCACGATCGAAAGGCCGTTGAGAATAAATGGATTTTCAAAAGAAAAACTGATGTTGATGGTAATGTGACCATTTATAAGGCTCGACTTGTCGCAAAGGGGTTTCGACAAATTCAAGGAGTTGACTACGATGAGACATTATCTCCCGTAGCGATGCTTAAGTCGGTTAGGATTATGTTAGCAATTGCTGCATATTTTGATTATGAAATATGGCAGATGGATGTCAAAACTGTGTTCCTCAATGGTAATATTGAAGAAGAGTTGTATATGATACAACCTAAGGGTTTTGTCGATCCTAAGGATGCTAATAAGGTATGCAAACTTCAGCGATCCATCTATGGACTGAAGCAAGCATCCCGGAGTTGGAATCTCCGCTTTGATGAGGTGATCAAAGAGTTTGGATTTGTCCAAACTTATGGAGAGGCTTGTATTTACAAGAAAGTGAGTGGGAGCAATGTGGCATTTATGATATTATATGTGGATGACACATTATTGATTGGAAATGATATAGATCTTTTAAACAGTGTTAAAAGTTATCTAAACAGCAAATTTTCGATGAAAGACCTTGGTGAAGCGTCATATATATTAGGCATTAAAATCTATAGAGATAGATCAAGGCTCCTAATTGGGCTATCACAGAGTACATACCTTGATAAGATATTAAAGAAGTTTAATATGGACGGAAGTAAGAAGGGGTTCTTACCTATGTTGCAAGGCAAGACATTGAGCAAGACTCAAAGTCCGGCTACGGCGGAAGAAAGAGAGATAATGGATAAGATCCCCTATGCCTCGGCCATAGGCTCTATTATGTATGCCATGCTATGTACTAGACCGGATGTGGCACATGCTATTAGTTTGACTAGCAGGTACCAATATGATCCAAGTTCGGAACACTGGATAGCGGTCAAGAACATCCTCAAGTACTTGAGAAGAACTAGGGATATGTTTCTTATATATGGAGGTGAAGAAGAGCTAGTCGCTAAGTGTTATGTCGATGCTAGCTTTGACACCGATCTGGATGACTCTAAGTCTCAATCCGGATACGTATTTCTCTTGAACGGAGCAGCAGTTAGTTGGAGGAGTTCCAAACAACCTGTGGTGGCTGGATCAACGACGGAGGCGGAATATGTTGCTGCTTCAGAAGCAGCACATGAAGCGGTTTGGATGAAAGATTTCATTATGGAACTATGTGTGGTTCCTAGTGCATTGGACCCAATGGTGATCTATTGTGACAACAATGGAGCCATAGCCAACGCCAAGGAACTAAGGTCTCACAAGAATTCCAAGCATATTAAGCGCCGGTTTCACTCCATCCGCGAACATGTCAAGGATGGAGATATAAAGATTTTTAAAGTACACACGGACCTAAATGTAGTAGATCCATTGACTAAAGCTCTCCCTAGGGCAAAACATGATCAACACCAGAACTCCATGGGTATTAGATTTATCACTATGTGAACTAGATTATTGTCTCTAGTGCAAGTGGGAGACTGAAGGAAATATGCCTTGAGAGGCAATAATAAAGTTGTTATTATGTATTCCTTATATATGATAGATGTTTATTTTGCATGCTATAATTGTATTGATCGGAAACATCAATGCATGTGTGTTTAATAAACAAAAAGGGTTCCTAGTTATGCCTCTCTTATAGACTAGCTTGTTGATTAACAAGATGATCAAGGTTTCCTGATCATGGACATTGGATGTTGTTAATAACAAGGTCACAGAATTTGTGAAATGATGTGATGAACATTCATCCGAAGTATAGCATTACAATCAAGTCATTATGTTTACACTGCTATAACATCATACAAAGTAATCTTTATCCTTAGACCATGAGATCATGTTAATTGCTAACACCGGAAGAGTATCTTGATAACATGAAACGTCACACCGTAACAGGGTGACTATAAAGATGGGTTCAGTACAACAAAGGTGTTATGTTGAGGCTCATGGATGAAGAGTTGAATTTGTCAATCCCGACGACGGATAGATATACTCTAGGCCCTCTCGGTGATATCACATTAAGATAGCTTGCAAGCAAGTGATGTGATCACTAGAATGTTGTATCACGGGAACGAGAAAAGAGTGCATGTCGGTAACGAGATCAAACTAGGTATTTGGATACCGATGATCGAATCTCGAACATGTATTATATCATGAGACAAAGGGATTAAATTACAAGCGTTAAAGGTTCTCACGATCACATAAGTCATCGTTGAATATGAGGGAGTCAGTATGGATCTCCAGGTCCTGCTTCTAATTATTGATCTGAGAGGAGTCTCAATCATGTCTACATTATTAGCGAATCGTAGGGTGACACACTTAAGAGTTACCGGACACCATTTTGGAGCACATATGTTTCAGACGAAAGAATTGCAAAGCGCAGGAATTGCTTCGATAGAAACCGGAATTGTTTCGGGTGAAATTGCAGAAAGTGGTTCTGCATGTGATATTGAAATATTGCAAGGGGTTATATGTGAATGTTTGTTAATTAAAGTAATTAACAAAATTATGAATAAATTTAATAAAAGAGTTTTATTAAATGAGAGAGCATTAAACTTAGAGAATTTTAGTCCATTTAAAGTGGGGACTTTAAAAGGGAATGTGAAGAGGCATTTTAATGTGGAGGGTTTACCACCACATGAATGAGGGTGGTGAGGGGTCACCCCCATGCGTCGGCCATGGGGAGGGGCACCGCCCTCCTCCTATAAAATGCCCCCCTCTTACTCCTTCTTCCTCACACCTCCTCGTGAAGGATCTCTCTCCCCCTCTAGAATTATTCCCCCATGGTCTCGGATTAGCCAGATACATGTTCGCGGTGGCATTTCGTCTTGAAGGAGTTCCTGCTTCCGCTGGATCGCTGGAGCGAGGAGGTGGAGGTTGTCCGGTGGCTTGACCATGTGTGCGAGGACGGATGCTGCTGATTTGCGGCGCTCGGACTTCCACACGATCTTGAGATCGGCAAGTGTACGACTACATCAACCACGAGTTCCTACTCGTTAACAAAACTCGTTGTCTTCGAGGGTAAGTTCTCGATGGATGTATGTCGACCTGTTGCTCTGTACCTAGTAGATTGATCTTGGCGTGTAGTTCTCATCGTAGGAAAGTTTTTGTTTTCTATGCTGTAGACCCAACGGATGGATGCCCAGAAAAGTGGCCATGAGAGCGTGATCGTAAAACTATTGTGCCAGGGCTACCATGCCTAGGCGCGACAGCATGCAACCGCCCGAGGCCGGTCGCCGGCAAGGATCGCCTGATGGGACGCGCTCCACTGTGCGAGAAGGAATAGCTAGAGGCTAGAGACTAGGCCGGCGACTCAAAGCTCTGATACGGCAGACAATGTGATAGTGACGGCCACGAGCTTCGATTAGGGGAGTGGGAGGTTGTATGGACATGGCGGGGACGCAAGGAGAACATGTGCAAGCTCTAATTTGAGACAAGCAGCTAAAGCTAAGCAAAGGTTATAGGGAGGGAAATAGGGGAGAAGAGAAGAGCAGAGAAGTAGATCTGGTCCGTGATAATGGGGAATACTGACAAGGCAGACCAAGAAGAGTTGATCTAACAGCGGTATTTGAGTTCAACCATTTTTCGTCTGGTTCAAACGATTGTTTGCTTGTTAGATTTGTATTCACCCCCATTTGGCGCCTCTGAGCTATTGGCGAAGCTACTATGGCCACTACACGAGATTACAAGCAACTCGGGCCCCTCTATGCACTCACACATCAACTTGTGGGCCGCAAACTAACAAGCCCTCATTATTAATTGGCATACATACCCATGATCTCCAAACCATAGATCATCCACTTGACCAATGAGATAGTTTGCTAGAGGTAACTAGAGACACGGTTTGTTTACATACCACACATGTAATAACACTCCTTATTAACACAGTTATAGCACGGCATGAAACGTATTATGAACATACAAGAGATATATCAAATAAAACACTTTATTATTTGCCTCTAGGGCATATCTCCTTCAGACTCCCACTCACACTAGAGTACAAATTAATCTAGTTTACAATAGGAAAAAATCTAACACCAATGGATTCTTGGTGTTGTTCATGTTTGGCTTGTAGAAGACCTTTAGTCAATGGATCTGCAACATTCAGATCTGTGTGTACTTTGCAAATGTTGATTTCACCTTCATCAAAGTTTTGTCGGATGGCGTGAAAACATAGCTTGATATGTTTGGCCGTGGAATCAGTTCTTGGTTCCTTTGCATTTGCAATGGAACCCATGTTGTCACAATAGATCGTCATGGGGTCTTGCGCACTTGAAATAACTCCTAGTTTGATGACGAAATTCCTTAGCGAAACAACTTATTTCGCCGCTTTAGCATTTGCGATGTATTCCGACTCCATTGTAGATTGTGCTACTAGCGATTGCTTCCTGCTCTTCCATCTTACCACCCCACCATTCACCATAAACAATATATCATTTGAGACTCTGAGTCATTAGGATCCGTGTTCCAGCTTGTATCCACGTAACCAGTTACGCTCAGAGCTTCATCACTCCCTCCATAGACTAGGAACATATCCTTAGTTCTCTTGAGATACTTTAGGATACATTCCACAGCTGTCCAATGATCCATTCCTGGATTACTTTGGAACTGGCTCGTGAAACTATGAGCCAAGGCCACATTAGGTCAAGTACTCAGCATAGCATACATGCTGGAGCCTATGGCTGAGGCGTAGGGGATTTTAGACATATTTGCTTTATCAGCGTTTGTTGCTGGACATTGAGTCAAACTCATTGTTCTACCTATCATTACAGGTACAAAACTTCTTTTGGCCTCTTCAATTTTGAACCCGTTCAAACTATTCGCAAGGTAATTACTCTGACTTAATGCAATCAGGCGTCTTGATTTATCTCTATAGATCTTGATGCCCAATATATATGCAGCTTCACCTAAGTCTTCATGGAAAACTAACTACTCAGATATTCTTTTACGCTCTCCGGACGTTCCACATAATTCCCAATCAGTAATACGTCGTCCACATATACTACTAGGAATACCATTGAGCTCCCACTCACTTTCTTGTAAACACAGAACTCTTGTTGATTTTTGACAAATCCAAAACTCTTGATCACTTGATCAAAACATCCGTTCTAGCTTTGAGATGCTTGTTTCAGTCCATAAATGGATCGCTGAAGTTTTCATACTTTCCCATCATCCTTAGGTCCAACAAAACCTTATGTTGCATGATATACAACTCTTCATCAATGTGTCCATTGAGGAATGTAGTCTTTACATCCATATGCCATACATAATCAAAATGCACAACAATTGCTAGTAGAATCCGAACAGATTTCAGCATCGCTACGGGAGAGAAGGTCTCATCATAGTCAACTCCTTGAATTTTTCGAAAACCTTTTGCGACAAGTCGTGCTTATGGATGATCACATTACCATATGCATTTGTCTTTTCCTTAAAGATCCCTTTATTTTACATGGTCTTACGGCCTTCTGGAAGATCCACCAAGGTCCAAACTTAGTTTTATTACATGGATCCTATTTCGCTTCATAGCTTCCATCCATTTCTCGGAGTCAGCAGTTTCCATAGCTTGTTTGCAGTTTGCAGGTTCCTCTTATTCATTTAACAAGACAGTAATCACAAGGCTACTATACCAATCAGGAGTGGTACATATTCTTGTAGACTTACGAACTACAGGAGCTTTGATGTGATTGCTTTTATCATTATCATTTGATTCGTCATCCATGTTGGAGGGCGGTTTCGGAACATCTTCCGTTGCGCTACTCGGTATTTGGAGAGAAATATCAACAACCTCAATCTTCCTTCCACTAAGTCCTTAAGTGAGAAGCTCTTTCTCAAGAAGGAGATGTTCTTTGTGACAAACTCTTTGCCCTCGGCCTTGATATAGAAGGTATACCCAATGGTTTCCCTTGGGTATCCTACAAAGATACACTTTTCCACTTTGGGTTCGAGTTTGTCAGGCTGTAGTTTCTTAACGTAATCCTCACAATCCCAAACTTTCAAGAACATCAACTTTGGCTTCTTGCCATGCCATATCTCATATGGAGTTGTCTTGATGGATTTGGATGGTGCTCTGTTTAAAATAAAAGAGGCGGTTTCTAATGCATATCCCCAAAATGATACAGAAAAATCGATCAAAGACATCATGGATCACACACTATCTAATAGAGTATGGTTACGTCGTTCCAACACACCATTACACTGCGGTGTTCCGGCTAGCGTAAGGTGTGGTACGATGCCACAGTCCCTCAAGTGCATGTCAAACTCATAACTCAAATACTTGCCTCCCTGATCAGATCAAAGATGCTTGATTTTGTTGTTAAATTGATTTTATACCTCCTTCTAAAATTCCTTGAACTTTTCAAAGGTTTTCAGATCTGTGCTTCATCAAGTAGATATACCCATATCTACTTAAATCATCAGTAAGGTAACAAAATAATGATATACATTGTTTGTTGATACACTCATTGGACCACACACATCTGTATGTATGATTCCCAATAGGCCCGCAGCCTGATCCATTGTGCCGGAGAAGAGTGTCCTAGCCATTTTCCCATGAGGAAAGGATCACACGTGTCAAGGGATTTAAAATCCAATGATTCTAGGAGTCCATTAGAATGGAGCTTCTTCATGAGCTTTATGCCAATGTGACCAAGACAACAATGCCATAGATACATGGTATTATCATCATTGTGTTTATAATGCTTAGCATCAACATTATGGATGTGACTATTGCTATCAAGATCTAGAAAGAAAAAACCATTACACACAGGCACATTAACATAGAAAACATCATTCATAGAAAAAGAACAACCACTTGTTCTGGATTTAAAAGAATAATGATCTTGCAACAAGCAAGATCCACTCAAAATATTCATACATAGTGTGGGTAATAGTAGCATTTATTCAAAACTAAAATCAATCATGATGGCAGACGTAGTGGTTGAGTGCGGAGAGCCACCACGTCGACCTTTGAGCTATTGCCGATGCGCATCGTCACCTCGTCCTTCCTGAGGCGCCTCTTACTCTGTAGCTCCTGTTGAAAGTTACAAATGTGAGCAACCTTGGTGTGGGGTATATAAAATACCCAGGTGTTACTCTTGGCGCTAGTAAGGAATACATATATCATATGTATATCGAATATACCTTTGTCTTTGGCGGCTATCTTGCCGGCTTTCCTATCCTCAATGTACTTGGGGCAGGGGGCGGAGGGGCGGACAACGACGAGGGGAGAAGGGAGAGGATGGCAGGGAGGAAGACGTCTAGGGCGGTGGGGAAATTTGGATCAGTCGCATTTCAATGACGGGATAAAAGGGTTTCGAATAGATTATGTAAATAACCTTTGGACGAATTATTGGGTGGTGCTGTGTGGGTGGGCTCAAAGGTAATTGCAGCGCGGGGAATTTTCATTTGGGTAGAAACTCTCCCGTGCTAGCGCCAAATTTCGCATGGCCGGGGGGACCTGACCTAGAAATTTGGGGTCGGTGTCCTAGTCGTCGGATGCATGATGGAGGGTTCAAATAAATTAACCATATTTTACAAAGTCTTCACTAAAAGGGTGTGGTGAAGAAAACTATAAATTGTTGACAAATAAATCTTGAAAAAAGAAATAATGTGGACTACTACTTTATATTCCGACTTGTATAATGATCCCAAGAGAGGTAAAATTATTTTGGATAATATATTCAAATTTAGATAAGATTCAAAATGCTGGTAGTCCACAGCTAGCACGCTAGCTATTTATATTTCATGTGCATATATCGATATATGGGAGAACATGCTCGCACTAGGGGCCTAGATATTGCCTATCTCAACAACCCATCACACTTTTGTACATAATCTAGGGACACATGCAATATCTAGAGGGATTCCGACGCTCCGGTATGGTGCTCGTCTGTTTTTAACGAAACCCTAGACCGTGTGGGCCCCCCTAGATCTACCCCCATTGATTTCTCCACATGAGGGTTGTCCTTATTTTGGTTAATTATTTTAGGTCATATAGCAACATGGTAGAGCAAAGTTTGAGCCCAAGATCTCAAAGAAGGATCCCCTCTGATGATTAACCCGATCGACAAGGGTAGTACTCCAGCGCGTGCTATTGCGCATATCGATTGATGTGAGAACATGCTCACACCATGGACCTAGATATTATATTTCCTATATCAACAATCCATCGCATTTTTGTACATATTCTAGGGTCACATGCAAGATCTAGAGAGATTCTGACACTCCGGTGCTCGATTTTCGATGAACCCCCTGGACCGTGGGCCCCACAATAATCTACCCCCTTAGCTAGATTTCTCCACATGATTGGCTGAACAATGGAAATTTATATATTTGGTTAGTTTTAGGTCATAGCAACATGGTAGATCTAAGTTTGAGCCCAAGATGAGTGGGCCCCATCTAATTAATAGACCTGACCCTGGTAGCGTGCTAGCTATTGCATGTGCATATATCGATATATGTGAGAACATGCTCACCAAGGGGTGTAAATAATGCCTATCTCAAGAACCCATCACACTTTTGTACATATTCAAGGAACACATGCAAGATCTAGAGGGATCCTAATGCTCTGGTGCTTGATTTCAACGAAACCCTGGACCGTGTGCGCCACAGATCTACCCCCATAGATTTCTCCACATGAGGGTTAAATATGAACGTTTATCCTTATTATGGTTAGTTTAGGTCATAGCAACACATGGTAGATCAAAGTTTGAGCCCAAGATGGATCCCCTCTAATTAATAATATAATAGACTCGACGCGGGCAGTCCAGCTAGCGCGTTGCATGCGCATATCGATATATGTGAGAACATGCTCGCACTAGGGGCCAAGATAATGGCTATCTCAATAACCCATGACACTTTTGTACATATTATAGGAACACATACATGCAAGATCGAGAGGGATTTCGATGCTCCGGTGATCAGTTTGCAATTACACCCTAGACCGTGGGCCCCACAGATCTACCGCCCTAGATATCTCCACATGAGGGTTGAACAATGAATTTTTATCCTTAATTTTTGTTAGTTTTAGGTCATAGAAACATGGTAGATCAAAGTTTCAGCCCAAGATAGTGTGTATCCCTTATAATAATAGACCCGACGCGGGTAGTACGTCCAACTAGCACGCTAGCTATATGCGCATATCGATATATGTGAGAACATGCTCACTAGGGGCCTATATAATGCCTATATCAATAACCCATCACACTTTTGTACATATTCTAGGAACATATGTGTTGGGGGGATACCCCCGGGTAGGGCCACGCCGGGGTATAAAGGCCGAGTTAGCCGAGGTTCGGCAAGGCCAAAGCAGATACTGGCCGGGTCACCTCAAGGCAGGCCGAATCACGGGGTAATCCGGACCTGGGGGCGTTCGCCTAACTAGGCCTCATCCGACTTACGCGGTAAGTCGGAAGCGTATGTTTTACCTGTATGCAGGAAAGGGTGTGGCCAGATGAACCATCATCCGGGTCACAGCAAGCTTCTAGGAGAAGGAAGGAATCTCGCTGGTCAAAAGGAGCCCCGGTATGCACTGCCTGAGCGAAGCTAGCAAGGACAGGACCACCGGGGCATGGCCGACAAGCGTGACGATGCCCATGTTAGCTGACGAGGGCGCCGCAGTGGCTCACGTAGCTAAAGCATGTATGACGTGGGGGAAAAAGCACCCCGGTCAGCTTACCACTTTGGGAGGAGGCATATTCTTAGGAATATGCCTCCAAGTATGCCCTAGGCAGAAACCGAGCCTCCCCTATAAAAGGGGGGCTAGGGCTTCTGTAGAGGGGGTTGGTTTTTTTGGTCTCTCTACGATTCTGTTGTGGTCTAGGGTTTCAGGTGAGATCTGTGGGTGAGAGTAAGAGAACTCCTTCTTCCTCCTCTCGCCAATACAGCTCTAGGAGCACTTGTAACCTTGGAAGTAAATCAATACAAGCTCTTGTGTGGAGAATCACTTCACTATCCCTCCCTGGATTACCCTAGTGTGTATTAGTCCCCACCTTTAGCCTATACATGGCATCTGCCGTGACACCACCACGACAGTTGGCGCCCACCGTGGGGCTAGCGGCGCTAGCAGGGGTCAAAATCTGGACGGGAAACTTCATTGCCACCGGCGAGCGCATCGTCTCTGGGCTCATTCAGCGCTTTGGAGCACGGGACTTCATCAGCGACAATGCAGGCTGCTTCGGCACGCGCCCTCTCCCGCGCAACGGCATCTTCGTCAAGCTAGGCGCGCACAAGGTCTACGTTGTGGTGGACGTGTCTTGCGTTCATCCGCGCCACGTCGTCGAAGCAGGCGAACCGCCCCTCACTGTGGCTCGCGGGGAGCGTATCGCTCGATCCCCGGACCATGCAGAGGTAATGATGACAGCGCCAGGTTCAGGTGCGAGCAAAGATCCGGCGCCAGATCCAGAGATGACGCCCAAGGCACTAAGGAAAGGTAGAGGTCCTCCGCTAGAGAGGCCGGAAAACGTGTTGAGAGAGGCAATGGATAGCTTGGCAAACCATGTAGTAGCAGCGGTAGATCCGGCTCGTGCATAGGCCGAGCTGGAAGAAACTAGGCAGAAAATACTTGAGGGCGCAAAGAAAATAGCCGCGGCCCAGCAGTCGTTGAACACGATGCTGCGTGAGTACGCTAAGGCGAACAAGGTTGATAATGTAAAAGTTAAAGGGAGAAATCTCATGAGCGAGATGAACAGAGAAGGTGATGTTGGAATCAAAGAATCAAAAAACTGTTTGTCCGTCGGGCTGCCGAGGTATAGTACCCCGACCAAGAACCTCAGAGCAGCGGATGCAGCTGCGTCCGAGTTAGAGGGACTGACGGGTGAAGCCCGGCAAAGGCAGCAAGATCGAGTTAACGAGCTGGTTCGGATTGCAAATAGGCAAAACGAGGAATTGCTCAGGGCAAACCCGGAGAGAGCTGGAGCCTCCAGGATCGTCCATTCGTCAGTGGGTAACCCGGAGAAATCTGCTGGAGCCGCATCGTCCCCTCATGGTGGTCCAAGGAGAGAGGAGGTGGTAACCTCGGCCAGACGGAACAAACAGATTGTCCCATATGACCCGACACGGGCAGGGAAAGAAAAAGAAGCGCAGAAAAATGATGATCGACGGAGTGTGAGCCGAGGCGAAGCTGGCCGAGGTAACCGTGACCAAGGCAATGCCAGTCAAGGGTACGTTGTCAACGGCAATGCCGGACAGCAAAACCCAGCCGGAGCAAGACAACCGCAGCAGCGGAACATGCCAAGGCAAGAGCACAGTGTCGGCCGAGGTATGCAACAGAAAGGTGCGCCGCAAGAGCAAAACCGGTACAACGACGGTGATTCGGAGATGGCAAATGCGGGATACCCGAGACCGGACTATCATGTGATAGGGTCGAGATTGGGAAGTAGGGATTTGATGCCGGACGATGCAAGGTTGAAACTGGATCGACTATATAGGTCGGAACAGATTGAATGTCAAGGTCCACCGGGTCCGGCATGTTTTGGACCCCGGATCATGAAAGAGCCACCAGTACCAAACTTTCAGCTTCCCAGGGGCACCAAGACCTATGACGGTAGTACCAAGCCAGAGGATTGGCTGATAAACTATGCTACGGCTGTAAAAATTGCCACGGGCAACCTAAGATGGGCTGTATGGTATGTACCCCAGATGTTGGAAGGCCCGGCAAGGGTGTGGTTAAACAATTTGCCACCAGGAAGTATCAACTGCTGGATAGATTTTGAGGAGATGTTCATCAGCAATTTTTCAAGTACGTATCAAAGGCCAAATAGGCCACAGACCCTAGCTATGTGCAAGCAAAGACCCAATGAGACAGACCGGGAGTTTCTGACCCGGTGGTGTACCGTGAGAAACTCATGCGAGGGCGTGATAGAATCACAGGCCATAACATGGTTTGCACAGGGGTGCAGATATGGAAGCAAGCTATGGATGAAGTTACAACGGAAAATGCCGGCTACGTTGGCAGAAATGATCCGGATTGCAGATTCGTATGCGTTGGGTGACCCAACCCAACCAATGCTCGCCTCGAACGAGTCAAGCGATGAATATTATCAGAGGGATGGATTCGGATCATCCCGGAGGAATGATTACAGAGGAAAAAGGAGAGATGATAGACCGGACCACCGGTACGGTTCACACCAAGTTGTAGCTGTGAATCAAGATCAACCCAGAGCAGGGGGTAGCCAGCGCCAGAAAACTGGAGGTCAATGGATTCCAAGGAACGATGGGAAGAAAACTTGGACGCCGGAGCAAAAGAAGCAGTGGCAAGAAAGGAAAGACCATCCGAGGAATACTTACGAGTCGATGTTGGACCAGCCGTGTAAGTTTCACACGCCAAATCCGAACAACCCAGCGGGTCATACGACGAGGCAATGCGAGTGGATGCGCAAGATCGAGCAAGGTGGTTCGGGGAATGCTCAGGCACCCCGGAATGATCAGCCTCGGCAGGAGTTACCCCGGCAGCAATTGCTCTCCGGAGCAAACACACAACAGCTAATGTTGCCTCCCCCTCCGCCGAGGTATGATAACAATGAAAGAAGGGATGCAGTGCATCAGGTAGAAAATCAGCATCAGCCGGATTAGAGGCACCCCGGAAATGAGGGGAGAAACGAGTACAGGGAGCATCACCAGAGCTACTGTGTATTCACCACAGAGGAAACTGATAGGAAAAGCTTGCAGCGCAGGCATATGGAGGTGAATGCGGTAATGCCGGCAGTGACGAGGTACATGCCTTGGTCCGATCAGGAAATCACCTAGAGCATTAGGGATCATCCCAAGCTCATGCCGAGCCCTGGTTCGTATGCGTTGGTGCTGGATCCTACGTTCATTGGGCCTAGCATTAACGTAAGGTTCTCAAAGGTACTTATCAACAACGGCAGTAGCATAAATATCATGTATGCGGACACAATGCGCAAGTTGGGTATCTCGGAGAACATGCTCCAGGCCACGAAGACAACTTTCCATGGCATTGTGCCCAGCATTTCTTGCGAGCCCATAGGCAAGGTCCGGGTCGACGTCTTGTTCGGCACGAGGGACAATTGCCGAACTGAAAATCTGGAGTTCGAATTGGTGAACTTAGAAAGCGCGTATCATGCATTGCTCGGAAGGCTAGCGCTGAACAAGTTCATGGCAAGTTGTCATATCAGCTACTTGAAGACGAAATTGCCCAGACCAAACGGAGTGATTACCATTGCTGGGGACTTCCGACGTTCGATGGAGTGTGCGTCGGCCGGATCAAACTTAGCCGAGTCACTTGTGATCGCGCAGGAAAAAAGAAAAATTCAAGAGGTGGCGGCATTGGCTCAGTCCGCGCAGCAGTATATGCCGGCGCTAAGTAACCCGCATGGAACTGTCTCCTTCCAGGCCACGAAAGATACCAAGAAGGTTCCCGGTGATGACATGTTCCCAGAGCGCACCGTAACAATTGGTGCCAGGCTAAGTGATAAATAGGAAAGTGAGCTCGTCACCTTCCTCCGTGAGAATCGGGACATTTTTGCTTGGTCCACACAGGACTTGCAAGGTGTTCCGAGGGAGTTGGCCGAGCACTCTTTGAATGTGAGACCCGGAGCCAAGCCGGCGAAACAACCTCTCCGCCGCTTCGCCGAAGATAGGAGGAAAGTCATTGGAGATGAGATAGCTCGGTTGCTAGCTGCAGGATTTATCATGGAAGTTCTTTACCCGGATTGGCTGTCTAATCCGGTGCTGGTGGAAAAGAAGAAGGATGACCCGAACGTGGCAGTGATTTGGCGTATGTGTATCGATTACATGAACCTGAATAAGGCGTGTCCAAAAGACCCATTTCCGCTGCCAAGAATAGATCAGGTCATAGACTCAACTGCTGGATGCGAACTGTTGTCATTCATTGATGCTTATTCTGGTTACCACCAGATACCTCTAAATCCGGGTGATCAAATAAAGACTGCGCTTATTACCCTGTATGGGGCTTATTGCTATCGCACCATGCCGTTTGGTTTACGTAATGCAGGGGCAACGTACCAGAGATGTATGCAAAAATGTTTGCACGACCAAATAGGTCAAAATGTACAGGTGTACGTGGATGATGTGGTTATCAAGACCAAGGAAAGCAAAACGCTCCTTGACGATATCAGGCAAACGTTTGCAAACCTAAGAAGGTTCCGGATGAAACTTAACCCGGAAAAATGCACCTTCGGTGTCCCGGCTGGAAAATTGCTCGGCTTTCTGGTTTCCAGCCGAGGTATCGAAGTTAATCCAACCAAAATCCGGGCCATCGAACGAATGGAACTGCCGAAGTGTCTTAACGATGTCCAGAAGTTCACAGGTAGCCTGGCCTCGTTAAGTCGGTTTGTATGTCGGTTGGGATAAAAGGCTTTGCCTCTTTACCAACTCATGAAAAAGTCGGATAAGTTCATTTGGACACCGCAGGCTGATGAAGCCTTTGCTCACCTAAAGAAAATGTTAGCCACGGCACCACTGCTAGCCTCACCACTATCAAAGGAGCCAATGTTGCTCTATATAGCCGCAACCAACCGAGTTGTAAGTGCAGTGATAGTGGTGGAGCGCGATGAGGAAGGTAAGTCGGTGCAAAGGCCGGTGTATTATTTGAGTGAAGTGTTGTCAACCTCAAAGCAGAACTACCCACATTATCAGAAAGTGGCTTATGGCGTGTACATGGCCGCCAAGAAACTGAAGCACTACTTTGAGGAGCATCCCATCCGGGTCATATGCCCCATATCCGAGATAATGAGTAACAAGGATGCAAGCGGCAGAATTGCAAAATGGGCAATTGAGCTAGCTCCTTATGCTCTGCAATATGACAGACAAGAAGCCATCAAATCTCAAGCGGTGGCGGATTTTTTCGTGGATTGGGCCGAGGTGCAGTACGAACCACCGCTTCCAGATCCGAACTATTGGCGGATGCACTTTGACGGATCAAAGACCAAAACCGGGCTAGGTGCCGGAGTTGTACTCACATCGCCAAAGAAAGACCAGTTGAGATATGTGCTGCAGATCCACTTCACCGCATCAAACAATGTCGCTAAGTATGAAGCACTTGTGCATGGACTCAAGGTAGCAAAAGAAATTGGTATACGTCGGATCATATGCTTTGGCGACTCGGATTTGGTGGTGCAGCAAGTGTCCGGAGTGTGGGACGCCTTTGATCCAAACATGGCACTATACAGATTTCATGTGCAGAAGATTTCTGGTTACTTTGAGGGATGCGAATTTCATCATGTACCCCGGGTGGAAAATGAGGCTGCCGACATGCTGTCGAAGCTCGGGTCAACCAGACAAGCAATTCCACTGGGTGTGGCATTAGAGCACCTCAAGAAACCCTCCATCAGGCCATCCCCGGAGTCCGAGTCAATCTACGTCCCGGAGGACACAGAATCCGGAGCTGTGCCCATGGACGTTGACACGGGAAGTGGTGCGCAAAACCCGGGGACTGCTTCGGCAAACCCGAGAACTACTTCACAAGAATCGGGGACTGCTCAGCATGGTCCAGTTGAAGTTATGCCGGTGGATCAGATGGAGATAGACGGGGACGTGTTCCACGTGCGGCCAATACCGGCTTGGGCACTGCATATATTTCAATTCTTAAAGGATGGAACGTTACCCACTGAGGAGGTGCTGTCCAGGCAAACACAGAGGAGGGCAAAGGCCTACACGATCATCAATTCCGAGTTATACAAAAGAAGTGTGACCAATGTCCTCCAGTGGTGTGTTGACCCGGAAGAAGGGCTTGAAATCATCCGAGATATACATCAGGGGGAATGCGGGCATCACGCCTCATCCCGAGCCTTGGTAGCAAAAGCTTTCCGACACGGATTCTATTGGCCAAATGCCTTAGAGCAAGCAGAAGGTCTGGTGAGAAAATGTAATGGTTGTCAGAGGTACGCTACCAAGACACATATGCCAATGTCGGAACTCAAGACCATCCCAATCACTTGGCCATTTGCCGTATGGTGCTTGGATATGGTGGGCCCGTTCAAACCAGCGAGGGGAAATCTAACTCACATTCTGGTAATGGTGGACAAGTTTACGAAGTGGATTGAGGTAAAGCCTATAAGAAAATGTGATGGAGCTACGGCCGTAACGTTTCTCAAAGATATCATCTTGAGGTACGGTTATCCACACAGTATCATAACTGATAATGGCACAAATTTTGCGGAAGGAGCATTTGCTCGTTTCTGCCGGGATAAGAGGATCCGGTTTGACGTAGCTTCGGTAGCCCACCCCGCATCGAACGGGCAAGTGGAGAGATCCAACGGATTAGTATTATCCGGGATAAAACCCCGGCTCATTGAGCCGCTGCAAAGATCAGCGGGGTGCTGGATAGAAGAACTACCAGCGGTACTGTGGAGTTTAAGAACAACTCCGAATCAATCAACAGGCTATACGCCGTTTTTTCCAGTATATGGGGCAGAAGCTGTATTACCAGCCGACATAGAGCATGATTCGCCTAGGGTCACCCAATACACAGAAGCCGAAGTGCAAGAAGCCCAGCAAAATGATGTTGATCTGCTGGAAGAAGCGAGAGAACTAGCACTATCCAGATCCGCCATATATTAGCAAAATGTCCGACGCTATCATAGCCGGAAAGTGTGCCCCCGAGTCTTTCGGGAAGGCGATCTGGTGCTCCGGTTGGTACAGCGTACTACTGGAATGCATAAATTATCCCCCCCATGGGAAGGGCCGTTCATCGTGAGCAAAGCATTGCACAATGATTCTTACTATCTTATAGATGCAAAGCCACAGGAAAAGAACAAGGCGGACAGGTCCGGAGAGGAATCAAAGCGACCATGGAACATAGCTCTACTTCGGCCTTTCTACACCTAGCTAAGAAGTGAATGTATCCGGGTTATCTCATATGTCGGTATGTATGTCGGCAATGAGCTTATCAATGAAATGTTGGCACCTCGAGCAGTAACTCGGGGACTGCCTTAATAATGTTTGTTATTTTCTGCACGTCAGCTGGAGTAAGTTATTCTACTTAACTCGGATTAGTAGTGTGTGAGCACCAAAAACCCAACTCTTCGACTTGCTGCTATCCAACAAGAATTGGCTTCATGGCAAGCAAGAGAACAAGTTTGGAATTGCGTAGCACATGAAAAACGACTAAGGAAAAGAATTTATCGAGCTGACATTTTTGTTTCAAACTAGCCCCGTATTCATTTTCAAATTGTTATACAGTTTTATTTTTGAGCTAAGTCTAAAAGTTTCCCAGTATTGTTAAGACAATTTTTCAAGCTCGGATTCGTAAGTTGTAAAACCGAATCAAGGTAGACACGATCCGAGCCAAAAGATTGAACGAACAAGAAAAAGAAACTCTGAGACTACGCCCAAGTTAATCCGACATAAGTACTCAGTAGCAAAATATCACATGTATTTGGAATACAATTCCACCCGGCATACCGAGGATCTCATGAATTTTCAAGTGTTTTTACTTAGGGAACAGCAGGAGGAAGTTTGGCATCATCGTCGCCCTCTTCGATATCCGAGGCAGTGTCCTCCTCGTCTTCACCCGAGTCATCTTCAACGTTCTCAACTTCCTCTTCGCCTGCGACTTCCAGGAAGCTCGGCCCCTCGGTCCATTCGTGAATGGGGCAAATTCGATGAGGCTGTGGGCGCAAGCCTGGCGCCGAGCTACCCACTCCGGATCATCTGTCCATTTGGATCCGGTGCGCAGGCGTGTGAGGAGGCTGAGATCTATCTTCTCATACCACGTCAAAATGTGGTGAAGGATGGTATCGGCTGCAGCACGTCCAGCGGACTCTCGCCAGAGGTCGAGTTGGGTCTCGATTTCCGAAAGCCTTTCAGCGAGCTGGGTGACTCTCTCCGGAGCATCATCGGTGGGCTAGAAGGCGTTGAAGACCCGGACTGAAATATCGAGGAGGTCCCTGCCGTAGTTCTTGATAATTTCCACTCGAGACGACAGGCTGACCAACAGGTCCTCCATGTCAAAGGGAATGCTCTCACCCTCACAAGCGACCGGAGTACCCCTTTCTCGGCGGAAATTGGCGACAGCAGCACTTGCAATGGCAGTACCCTCTAGAAAGTGGCCTGGGAAACAAGGCAAAGGACAAAGTTGAGAAAACAAAGCATATGAAGTGACTCGGAGAAATAAGGCGGATAAAGGAAAAGAAACTATGTGAGATGTGACTGTGAATCCGGGTCAGTTCCTTGGTGCAAGCTTCACGCCTCTTCCGAAGCTGCTCGAGCTCAGCATTTGCCGACTCAAGTTTGACCTCGGTTTCCTGAAGAAGCTCACGGTCCTTAGCATTTTGGAGCTTGAGGCGCTCGCGTTCTTCGGTGTAGTCCTGGCCAACCTTTTTTAGCTCGGTCTGGTGTTGCGCCTTCATCTTAGCCATTTCAGCTTTGAGCTTGGCTACGTCATCATTTTTGGTTCGGAGGAGGGCGAGCTCATCATCTTTCTTCTTCAGCTCGGCTTGGTGCTGTCCTGCTTGTTCGAGAAAATGTAGCATCATGTCAGGCACATGCACACTTTCTTCAAGCAATGCTGAAATCGTGTGTTGGCCCGGCAGAGCCGAAGTATGAACGTTTGCCGAGCCAAGGAGGAAAGCTGATGAAAAGCACAGTAAAAACAGACAAGAAGGACGTACCCTTGATCTGCTCCAAGTTCTTCCGCATTATCTTGTTTTCAGCTTCCACTCCAGCTGTGGAAACCGAACAATCAGATTAGTTCGGCAAGCGAAGTTGAAGAAAATTGAGGAAAGTATTAGGAAGAAATTTACCCCTTTTCTCGTACTCCGCGATGAGTGCAGCCTGTTTCGTGCGAAGATTTTTGTGCGTATCCAACAAGCGCTGGAATTCAGCACTTCGGTGGTTGGTGGTCACCTAAAAGATATATAGAAACTTAAGTCAATTTTCGAAGTGTACTAAAATCCGGGCCAAGTGGAACCTAACCCGGCTCTAGGTGTGTGCATCTTCGAAGTGTACTAAAATCCAGGCCAGGTGGAACTTAACCCGGCTCTAGGTGTGTGCATATTCGAAGTGTACTAAAATCAGGGCCAAGTGGAACTTAACCCGGCTCTAGGTGTGTGCATGTTCGAAGTGTACTAAAATTCGGGCCAAGTGGAACTTAACTCGGCTCTAGGTGTGTGCATCTTCGAAGTGTACTAAAATCCAGGCCAAGTGGAACTTAACCCGGCTCTAGGTGTGTGCATATTCGAAGTGTACTAAAATCCGAGCCAAGTGGAACTTAACCCGGCTCTAGGTGTGTGCATGTTCGAAGTGTACTAAAATCCGGGCCAAGTGGAACTTAATCCGGCTCTAGGTGTGTGCATATTCAAAGTATACTAAAATCCGGGCCAAGTGGAACTTAACCTGGCTCTAGGTGGGTGCATATTCGAAGTCCTCATGGAGCTACGTTAGTTCTATAAAAGAGCATCCAGCCGAGTAACAAGTCACTCCCCCGGAGGCTCGGGGACTAATGGTTATTATCTACAATTTGCAAAGGAGAGAGCGACGTACCTCCATCATTCGTCCAGCAAGGTTAATGGCCTTTGCGGCAGTATTCATCTACGCGGAAAACTCGGCAGGACCGAACTTTTCCGGGAGATCAGATTCCTGGACTACCTCGGCCTTGTTCCAGTTAATAACAAATTCCATCAGGCTCGGAGGGTACCGTTCTCCCGTGGGCATATGGGGCGTCACCAAGCCCTTTGCATGTGCTTCCTTCCTCTCCACCAAGGCAAGGGCGGGTCTGGTGTGCAGAACCAACTGCTGGGCTTCGGTTGGCTCGGCAGGCGCATCCTTTACCGCTGATGTCTTCTTGGGGAGCATTGACTCAAGGGTGCGTTGCCCAGGCTCGGCAGCACTGGGCTTGGTAGCGTCTTGAATCTTCTTGCCCTTGGCTTGCTGGGAAGAAGAGGCCGTAGCAGTGATTTTCCCCTGCCGAGGATGAGAGGACTCGGAAGATGCAGAGGAAGTAGGTGCTGGTATTCTCGTGGCTGGGCTTGGTGCCGGCGCTAAAGTTTTCGCTGCCGAAGTTGACGCTGCTGCCAAGGTTGGAGTTGGTGTTGGTCTGGCTGCTGGTCTGCTTGCTGGTACTGGAATTGGTGTTGGGGCCGAAGTAGCCTCAGTGGCTGCTGGTTGAGGTGTTGTCGAGGCGGTGGATGCCGTTGCTCCGGCTGGGCCAGTTCCCCCCGCCCCGGGATGACCCGGAGCGGCCGCAGAGCCCTCGGAATAGGGCTCAGCGGACGTGACTCGTCGTCACGACGGGGTGAAGGGCTAGGCCGGAGAGGTGATGAGATACTGGATCCACTTTGAGGGACCTCCACCGGAGCCCTGTGAAATCAAGTAACGTCAGAAGAAAAATTACGACGAAGTAAGGAAGAACGAGTTACAGAAGAAAGAAGGACTTACGCATCCGAGGTTTCGGCTGCTCTGGGTTTCCGAGCCCTTCGTGCTGGGGCCTTCTTTCACCTTTTAACGGGCTGGGAAGGTCCAGAGGAAGAGCTTGAGGAAGCCTCGCGCTTTTTCTTCGACGCCACCGGAACTGGCTCGTCCGTAGCGAGGGGAGGATCCTCGTGGATATGACCACCGGAGTGAGCTGATGGCGGAAAAGCAAAAGAAAGGGGGACAGCCTCAAAGGGTTCAATTATCTCGATATCCGAGTAATCTTCATCATCGGGCCAATCTCTAGCAGAAGAGAAGTTACCCGTGGGTCGTTTCGTGGCGTCGGTCATGGGGAGAAACATCTCTTGGTCCGGCTCCTCCTCGTCCGAAGTCACCCGGTCCGGTGCCCACTTAAGGGTCGGATCGGTGCCGTCCTCGAGCGTCTGCTGAAGGAATAGTTGGGGAAAAGAATAAACAAACGAGTCAAAAATGCAACAATAACAGACACGTGATTAGTCCGGGGTAAGTTTGCAGCATGAAACTTACCGCGGGAGGAAGCAGGTCACGGCAGAAATGCTCAATCCCCCAGGTCCAGTCAAAGGAGAAGTCCTTATGAGTGGTGAAGAGAGCCTTAACCCGGCGATAAATCTCCGTGTTGTTCAGTTCGAAAGATGAAGTCCGGTTGGGATCGCGGCCGTAGCTCATATGGCACACCTTGTGGGTGCGCTTCTGGAGAGAGGGGAGATTCGGTTGCGCACGAAAGTGATCATTACATCCTCGTTGCGCAACCCGAGCTCCTTCAGCTCCGCGAACCTTTTGTTCACTTGGTTGGCCAGGGCCGTAGGTTTCCTGGGAACGGCGTCCCACAGATCCGTGTTCGGCGGACCCGGTGTATAGGGGAGCAACCGGATCAAATCTTCGGTGCTTGTGTTTCGGTGCCCACCCTTTGCAGGATTCTAGCCCTGTGACTCGGGGCAAAACAGAGAACCTCCGGGGTGAGATGGAGGCCGCTCCGAACTGAGTGAGCCGCTTGTCCTCCGGATCAGTGTGGATGTCAGGAATAACGTTGCGACGAAGGGCGAAAAATCGGATCCACAGCTCCTTCGTGGGCCATAATCCGGTGTAGCCTTCGATTGTAGAAGCAAAGGCAGAGAGAGAAGTAATGGCATTGGCTAGAAGATGGTGCGGCTGGAGATGGTAGGTACTGAGCCAGTCGTGGAAGAAATCGCTCATCGGCAGTCCGAAGCCCCGTTGAAAGTGAGACAGGAACACAACGAACTCCCCGGGATTGGGTGAAGGAGCTAGCTCGGCGGAGGCGAGGCGAGCGGCGACGCCGGCGGGGATGCGTCTGGTCCGGTAGAGCCAGTCCAGATCGTCCTGACAGACCCAGGAGCCGGCCCACGCGCCGCGGTCCGCAGCAGCGGCGTCCTCCTCCATCTCTTGTTTAGCAATGGCGAGTTCTTCTTCCATCATCTGCTCCTCGAAGCCCTCGCTGGCGCTAGAGGCGGCGGGGGACAGAGGCCTGGATTGACGAGGACCCGTAGCGGGAGATTTGCATCGCAGTGACGGTGACGCAGAGGCGAAACGGAGAAGTGCGGCGGCGACGCTGCTTTTTGGCAGTGCTGGCGGCGGCGCGGTCGCCAGGAAGACGAAGAGGACTAGCAGCGGGCAGAGGGGTGTGGCGGGGGAAAATCCTAAGGGAGGCGCCCCTCCGCTATTTAACCACTCCCATCAGGGGTGAGTGGGATCGCGCAGTGGCCGTGTATCGCCCGTCCAGACCAATCAGTGAGGAGCCACACGGAAGGCCACAGGGCGGAGAGAGTCCTGTGACGTGACGCACTGATGCGGTAAACAAGGAGGCAGGCGTGACGTGACCCGCGCACAGTGATAACTGACAATTACTGCGGCGGTTACTGTACCGTCCCTTAAAATAAGACGACATAATGATTACCCTTCACATGGGCTAGCGTACGAGAGAAGGAAGTAAGACCCGGATGGAGCTGCAGTAACCCGGCCGGCAAGTGAAAACTTGCAATGTGCGAAGGGAACGTAAATCCAAGCTGTCCGAGGTACAGAGGTAACTCGGCAACAATGACAGGGGCACAAAATGGAACCTGGTGTAGCCTTAGCGGCCAAGGCGGCTAAGACCGCACCAGCTTCGGGGACTAATGTTGGGGGGATACCCCCGGGTAGGGCCACGCCGGGGTATAAAGGCCGAGTTAGCCGAGGTTCGGCAAGGCCAAAGAAGATGCTGGCCGGGTCACCTCAAGGCAGGCCGAATCACGGGGTAATCCGGACCTGGGGGCGTTCGCCTAACTAGGCCTCATCCGACTTACGCGGTAAGTCAGAAGCGTATGTTTTACCTGTATGCAGGAAAGGGTGTGGCCAGATGAACCATCATCCGGGTCACAGCAAGCTTCTAGGAGAAGGAAGGAATCTCGCTGGTCAAAAGGAGCCCCGGTACTCACTGCCTGAGTGAAGCGAGCAAGGACAGGACCACCGAGGCATGGCCAACAAGCGTGACGACGCCCGTGTTAGCTGACGAGGGCGCCGTAGTGGCTCACGTAGCTAAAGCATGTATGACGCGGGGGAAAGAGCACCCCGGTCGGCTTACCACTTTGGAAGGAGGCATATTCTTAGGAATATGCCTCCACGTATGCCCTAGGCAGAAACCGAGCCTCCCCTATAAAAGGGAGGCTAGGGCTTCTGTAGAGGGGGTTGGTTTTTTTGGTCTCTCTACGATTCTGTTGTGGTCTAGGGTTTCATGTGAGATCTGTGGGTGAGAGTAAGAGAGCTCCTTCTTCCTCCTCTCGCCAATACAGCTCTAGGAGCACTTGTAACCTTGGAAGTAAATCAATACAAGCTCTTGTGTGGAGAATCACTTCACTATCCCTCCCTGGATTCCCCTAGCATGTATTAGTCCCCACCTTTAGCCTATACATGGCATCTGCTGTGACACCACCACGACAATATGCAAGATTTGGAGGGATTCTGATGCTCTGGTGCTCAGTTTTCAACGAAACCCTAGACCGTGGGCCCCACAAATCTACCCCTAGATTGCTCCCTATAAGGGTTTGAACAATGGACTTTTATCCTTATTTTGGTTAGTTTAGGTCATAGCAACATGGTAGATCAAAGTTTGAGCCCAAGAAGATGGTGGATCCCCATCTAGCATGTTGCATGTGCATATCAATACATGTGAGAACATGCTCACCAGGGGCCTAGATAATGCCTATCTCAACAACCCATCACACTTTTGTACATATTCTAGGAATACAGGCAAGATCTAGAGGGATTCTGATGCTCCGATGCTCGGTTTTCAATTAAACCTTAGACTATGGCCTCCATAGATCTACCCATAGAATTCTCCAAATGAGGGTTGAACAATGGACTTTTATCATTATTTTGGTTAGTTTTAGGCCATAGCAACCTGGTAGATCAAAGTTTGAGCCCAAGAAGATGGATCCACAGCTAGCGTGTTGCATGTGCATATCGATATATGTGAGATTATGCTCACCAGGGGCCTAGATAATGCCTATCTCAACAACCCATCACACTTTTGTACATATTCTACGAACACGCGCGATACCTTCGATCTAGATTACGGATGTAGTATAGCTCTTTTTCCCTAGTAGACATAGGTTATTGAATCCACGAGAAGCGAATGCGTAGTGAAGTTACTTTAACGGACCTTCGAGAGTTTTAGAATTCCTTTTGTGTTTTTACTGAACCAGTAGCTTGCGTCTTTTTGTTGTTGTCGATGATGGAGTGAGAGGGCCTAGGGCATTCGGTTTCACCTATAGTTGTGCAAAAACATGTAATGGGAATAAAAGATAGAAATAAAGTATGGGTGTATTTGTTAGAGCAAGATAAATTATATGTGGGCAGTGCATCCATAATTGCTATTGTCTCCGCAACCGCTTATAGCAATAACCTACTAGTCTCATCCATAGAAGAAAGAGAACTAATGATATGCATAGTGATCTCACCCTTCTGTCACTAGGGTTCCCAACTTGCTGATCAGTCATCACTCATACTCCCTATACATGGCTCAACCCTCGGGGTATTGGGTACCTGACAAGTCCTTAGGTTGAGGCAATAGAGGATACAATAATCATGATGTCATACAAACTAATACACGATCCCATCTATGATAAATCACATGCACAATTTCTACATGGCTAGGCCGAAGCCCTTAGCCCAAGGAGAATTACTCACACATAGAGATGAGATCAACAATCACAAACATTGTAATGAAAATCATAAGATTGATTGCAATAGTCTTACAATGTCACCAATCGGAGAAGAGATCTACTATTACAAGTGGTGGAAGATGGCTATGGAGATGGAGAAAGGTTTGGAGATCTGGATGCGGCTTTCTGGCGAGGTATGGCTTCAGGGCACGGTGTCTCTCTGCTTTCTCGTCACTTGAGGCTTCTTTATATAGGGGTCCCTTCACAAAAGTTGTTCTGTTTGACCTAACAGAGGTGGCGCCAACTATACGACCGGAGCTATACGGTCTGAATTTTGGCTCCGGCCGTATAGTTGGTCGTTATGGCGTCTGCCTTTGTTAGACGGCTCCTAGTTTCTTCTAGTCGAAGGAAATATCATATCTTTGATTTTAATGTAGTGATTCCCTCCTTTAAACGACATTATCTGTGCAGGAAAAATACAAGAACAAAGGATTGCATACCCCTCTGAATATTAGCATTAGTGGAATGGTTTAGAGAGATATTTCATCAAAAATATGATTAATATCCAGTTTAAATGTTGATGTAGATGGCTATATTTCAGAGCCATCAACCTCCCCAAGCTTAAACTTGATCGTCCCGAGCAAGAAAAGCAAAATGAAAAAGGAACTCAACATTTAAACTGAAATAACGAGATGGTGATCTTACTAATGATTAATAGTCTCATGTTTCCTCCACTTTCATAAATCTAAAAAACTTCAGCATAGATAGAGTAATGGCAAGAGTATCATACGGGTCTCATGCATGCTTATAGCTCAGCAAAATTATTGTAAGCATGGATGATTCAAATGAGTAAATTTTATTCCATGTCAAGTAATCAAATCATAGGCTTGCCTTTGAACAGTAAAGTATAATCATGTAAATTAAGAGTGTGAGAGTTGTCATGAAAAGCATATATACTAGAGTATCTCATTTCTCCCACATCAATGAATCAAGACTTTGCAAGCACTACTTTTCTATTCATTATCCTTCAAGAATTCCAGTTTTTAAGTAATTGAGAGCATGCCAAAGATTTTTATTAGTTTATCAGGTTGTGATGGACAATCGTGGCATCACTAAGGTTTTTGTTCCTTTTGCATAATGATTTCTCATAACAGCCATAGGAGTGATTCCATCATGATTATAGCTACCCGGGAGTGCCAAGAATCTTACCCACTATAGCATTTCTGCTACAAGTTTTTAATCAACTCATTGCCGAAATCTAGGAGTTTCCTCCATGAAGATCGTTCGTAGGACAACGGAGTTGTTGGCATCCCATGAAGTTTGACATGCATAAAGCTATATCATTCTTATGATTAACAAGTCAAACTTTTGCATGCTCACAAAAACCGCTAAACATTAATTCAATCGAACAAATCCTTTCAAAGACAACTATTAAGTCAATCAACATTTTCAGTGGTGTCAAGTATCTCAAGAAATAAACCTTCAAGACTAAACACTACAACACCCAAGCCTTCAATTGTGAGACTTTTTCTTATTACAATTGTTTAGCAATTTTTAGGCAAGACTTGGTTAATTACGAGAGCTAGAACAAAACGAGACCAATTAAATACCCATGCAAATGACAATCTTACAATGATACAAAGACTCACTCCACCAATATAATATCTCAACATTTACTACTAACTAGCATGGGTTCCTCAAACTTCAAAAGTGGGGAGTCATAAGGCATACCTCACATGTTTGGTTCCACTTCTCTCCTCCTTTTTTATTTGTTTCTTGTAAACTCGAAGTCGATCACTCTCCTGCAAACATACAAAGACCTCAAGGCAAAAAGAAAAGAAAGAGGGAAAATAAGGAAAAATGGAGAAATCTTTTTGTAATTTTTAAGAGAGGGAAATAAAGAATAGAAAATTGGCGGCAAAGTTTGGCTAGAAAAATTCAAAAGCAAATAGAAAGAACTAAAGATAAAGTGTTGGGGCAACCAACACGAGTGCTTATAAACTAAAATAAAAATGTAACCTCGAAATAAAAGAAAATGAACTCCAAATCAAGATACATGAGGGAACTTCCCCAAGATTAGGCTTTTGCAAGCCCTTCAAATCATTGTGGTGGCGGGAAAAAGTCATTACTCCAGTTCACGAATTGAGTGGAGAGGTTACTTGTTGATTCTCGGAGGTTCAAAGAGAGGTTGTGCATCCTCTCCACAATCCCTCCAAGTCCTTGGAAATCTTGGTATGTGGCGAACCAGCTTCATGGCTGCTCCTTCTCTTGACGAGGAACTTTTTGATCCTCCTCTTGGTCCTCATCCTCTTCAGGAATCTCCTCATCGGGTTGGTGCTGCTCAACCTGCACATCATATAACAAATGTCCTTCCTCGGTATATAAAAGACCATTAGGAAAGCAGGGTAGATACGCCTAGATCCAGCAATATGCAGATAATATACACCACCTCTCCTAGTGAGCATTCCACAAGTCCTGAAGGTGGAGAAACCAACACGCGTCTCACCTAGTATGGGTTGCAACTCACCTAGATCAATGTCTAGGGCGGTGGAAAGCACGGTGATGACGCCTCCTTCTGTGATTGGCCCTTGGCTTTGGGAGGCTTGCTACTCTAGGTAGTGCACAAGGATGGCGCCCAAGTTGAGTGACAGGTTGCAGTTGACGTAAGCAGCCTGGCCGAGGATTAGGATGTCCTCCTCGTTGAGCCTTGTCAACTCATTGCGTGCCTGCAAGGTGTTAGCAATAACATAGAACAAATAGCGAATTGCAGGATGTTGAATATTCTTCACCTTGTTCACTCTACTAGTGAAACTCATTCCATTGTAGTATTGATCCGTGGAAGGAATTAAGCCAGTAAAGGATGCGCGTAGAGCATTAACATCATTGTTTGTCAAATTAAAGCATGCACACCATTGATCTAACATTAAGGTGTAGTTATTGTTCATCAGACAGAAAGAAATAGTATCCTCTCCTTGCCATAGTTTAACAGTGCTTTGTAGTGAACTTAGGAATTTAATAGTTAAGCGGCGATGAGTAGGTACATCATTGTTCACAAAGTTTTGCAGGCTAGATCTATTGCAAAGTAAATTAAAGTCATTAGAAATACTTAGTTGGTTCAATATAAGGGGGCAAGCCCACTTGGTGGCCTTCAGTTCGCGGTTCTTGATCTTGTTGAAGCGTTCGCGATGAGCCTGATCCCTGAACCATATCCCCATGCGTTCCTGGGTGATTGCCCGAGATGCACTAGCGGCGGCACGAGCACGAGTTTGGCTCCTTGTGTTCATCTTCTAAAACATTGAAGAAAGGTAAAAATAAACTTTTTGATCCAACAATAGTAAGTATAATATGTTTCTCATCTAAGCACACTAAATAATCTCCTCAAGATAATAATCTAGGTAAGAAAATAGTGGCAATTGGTTCATAGTAGGTCTCACCCTAGATTGATAATGACAATAGGTCGAAGATGAATTTGCAAAAAGTAATTGGAGGATCGGAGGAGAAACATACCGTAGATCACTTGTGTGCGAGGAAATCGAACGAAACTGAGTAGGGGTGAAGATCTCTTGAGGTTTTGAGAGAGTTTGGAGGTAGAAGAAAGAAAAAAGATTGAAGTTTTGGAGTTGGGATTACCTTCCCGTGCGATTTTTTGGTCGAACGCAACTATACGGGCGCAACATGCGTTCCGGCTATATAGTTGGCGTTCTGAAAAAATATTAGGTCTTCCTCCTGGCAGCGCACCTATATACGACCACAACTATACGGGTGGAACAAAATGTTCCGTTCGTATAGTTGGTCGTTAAACTATTTGTCCCTGCGAAAGAAAATTTGCAAAATGCCTCGATATCTATACGACCAGAACTATACGGCCAGAATTTTTATTCCCACCGTATAGTTGGTCGTTAAACTCTCAGTACATATGAATAGAATTTCTACGGAGGCGTTGATATCTATACGACTAGAACTATACAGCCGGAATTTTTATTCCCGCTGTATAGTTGGTCGTTAAGCTATCTATACATAAGAAAAGAAATTGTACGGAGGCATTGATATCTATACGGTCGAGACTATACGGCCTGAATTTTTTATTCTCGCCGTATAGTTGATCGTTAAACTCTCAATACATATTGCAGAAACATTTTCGATGGCAAAGATAACTTTACGACCGGAGCTATATGGCTAGAATTTTTATTCCCGCTGTGTACTTGGTCATTAAACCATCTGTGTCCATCAATTTTTTTTGTTTCTTCATAAACTATTTCTTTTCCTGTAACTTAGCGATATACCTTATTTTGATAGAAAATTGACAGAAAATATTGTCGACCAACAATAGCTTGAACAATGCAGAAATTCAAGTACTACCAAATTTATTCTCCTCAAATGGAGTTTTCTAGCACTCTTTACTGAACATGGACTTTAACTAAAATGAAAAACTTAACTCAAACCTTAATTTAACATGGGTTGCCTCCCATGGAGCACTCTTTTACGGTCAATAGCTTGACCTTGATGATACTTACTTGGCCCAGATGAGTGGAATACCCACTCCAAAGTAATTGGCCTTCAAAGTGATGGCCTCCTTCTCGTCATGTTTGGCTTTATTCTTCCTGGGGAAATGAATAACAAAAGGATCACGTGAAGGCAATTGCAACTTCACGTTCCCTTCATGAAAGATAATTAAAGCCTTTATAGTTCATAAGAAAGGATGTCCTAGTATTATAGGAGCAACAGTATCTTCAGGCATGTCAATAATAACGAAATCAATGAGAGCAGGACAGCCTTTGATGTAAACTAAAGTGTTCTCCTTAATCCCTACAGCTTGTTCGTAGGTAGAATCTGCTAGATGAAATTTTAATTCAGTAATTTCAAAGGAGCCAAGATTTAACTTATTAAAAAGACTCTTTGGAATTGTGGAGATGCTTACACCTAGATCACAAAGTGTAGCTATCTCATTAGTTCCAATCTTTATCTTAATAGTAGGCTCAAATATGACATCTAGTTTAATAGGTAACTTTTCAGCGATTTTCTTGTATTCCTCTTCAAGCTCGTGTACCTTAATTGCTACTTGATCAACAAAGTGTTGATATATGGCTTCATCATTACCTTCACTTACCGGAATTTTGACATTGATCCTTTTTACGAGATCTTCGATGGTGTAGCTTTGTGAAGGGGCATTACTATAATCAAGTTCTTCAGGGTCCTCCCTTTGGATTCTCATCATTTTGACTTCTTCAACAGGATTGGGCTCAGATTTACCTGCAAATTTAGCTGGAATGAGAGTTGACTCTCGGTTATCTTACCTAGCTATGCATCAACGATCCTTGTTCTTTCTTGAAGGGCATGCAAATAATTTCTCAAACTAACAACTTGGTTATATAATTTACCAAGCATAAAATCATGGTTCTCCGTAATTTTAACTAGAATATTATTTTGTTCATTTTGCGCGTCTGTAAAATACTTAAGCGTTTGTTGGAGACTACCATTACTAGTTCCCAATTATTATTAGAGTTATTTGTAGGATTAGCATAATGTTTCTGAAAATTAAGATTGTAACTCTTCTTCCAAGCATGATTATAATCATTACAAGCTACAAAGTCTATTTCTTCTATATTTGTTTAGGGGGTGGCTCTTACCTGAGTTTCCTTACCTTTTATGGCTAGTATGAGCTCCTCCAACTTAGCATTGAGATCTTCGTTCTCTTGTGGTGAGACAGAGTTCACCTTCTTCGTGCTTGATCTTTCAACATGCCATTTGGCATGGTTGTCTTGCATATTTTCTAGCAGCTGCTTTGCTTCGGTAATATGTTTACCCATGAATGTTCCTCCAGCTGCAGACTTAGACACCGGATTAAGAGCATTGTAAAATAAATGGAGGATCAACCAATCTTCAATCCCATGACTAGGACAGTTAGGCATTCTTTCATCCTCTCCCATGCAAGCGCTAGTGGCTCACGCTCTTCCTGTCTAAAACCAATAATATTATATCGGAGTTGCATAGTCTTTGCAGCTGGAAAATTTAGTCATAAATAAAGACGTACATCCCACCCATGATGTAATAGTTTTTTTAGGCAAAGATAACAACCATTCTTTAGCTCTTCCTCTTAGAGAGAAAGGAAATAGACGTAATTTGACCGCATCAGGGTCAACGTCTTTTATACGCATCATATCACATATTTCAGTGAAAGTATTTAAGTGCATACCTGCGTCTTCAAAAGCAGAGCCTCCAAATTTATTCTGTTGAACCAAACTTAAATAATGGGTCTTAATTTCATAGTCATCAGCAACAATTGCTGGCTGAGTAATAGGAGTACGCAAATAATCATTATTGGGAACAGCAAACTCCCCAAGCTTCTTTTCAGCCATACTTCCTATGTTTTTGGGTTTTCTTAGATTAAAAATTATAATAGTAAAAACAAGAATATAAAGACTAACTAATTTTTTTGTTTATCAAATAAAGACTAAAAGAAAACTAACACAATTAAAAACAAGAATTAAAACTAGCAAGGGTCCAAATAACCTCACCAGGGTAGCTATTGCTTCCCCGACAACGGTGCTAGAAAAAGGGTTGATACCTTCGATCCGAATTACGAATGTAGTATAGCTCTTTTTCCCTAGTAGACCTAGGTTATCGAATCCACGGGAAGCGAATACGTAGTGAAGTTACTTTAACAGACCTTCGGGAGTTTAAGAATTCCTTTTGTGTTTTTACCGGACCAGTAGCTTGCGTCTTTTTGTTGTTGTCGATGATGTAGAGAGAGGGCCTAGGGTGTTTGGTTTCACCTGTAGCTGTGCAAAAACATGTGATGGGAATAAAAGATAGAAATAAAGTATGCGTGTACTTGTTAGAGCAAGATAAATTATATGTGGGTAGTGCATCCATAATTGCTATTGCCTCTGCAACTGCTTATAGCCATAACTACTAGTCTCATCCATAGAAGAAAGAGAACAAATTATATGCATAGTGGTGTCACCGTTAATCCCAAGCAAATCCCTCACATACAACCATACTACCCCTTTTGTCACAGAGGTCCCAACCTGTAGATCAGTCATCACTCATACTCCCTATACCTGGATCAACCCTCGGGGTCTTGGGTACCTGAAAAGTCCTTAGATTGAGGCAAGAGAGGATACAATAATCATCATGTCATACAAACTAATACACGATCCCATCTATGATAAATCACATGCACAATTTCTACATGGCTAGGCCGAAGCCCTTAGCCCAAGGAGAATTACTCACACATAGAGATGAGATCAACAATCACAAACATTGTAATGAAAATCATAAGATTGATTGCAATAGTCTTACAATGTCACCAATCGGAGAAGAGATCTACTATTACAAGTGGTGGAAGATGGCTATGGAGATGGAGAAAGGTTTGGAGATATCGAGGCGGCTTTCTTGCGAGGTATCGCTTCTGGGGCGCGGTGTCTCTCTGTTTTCTCGTCGCCTGAGGCTTATTTATATAGGGGTCCCTTCACGAAAGTTGTTCTGTTTGACCTAACGGTTGTGGCGTCAAATATACGACCGGAGCTATACGGTCAATTTTTTTGCTTCGGCCGCATAGTTGGTCGTTACAGCGTCTGCCTTCGTTGGACGGATCCTAGTTTCTTCTGGTCGAGGGAAATATCATATCTTTCATTTTAATGTAGTGATTCCCTCCTTTAGACGACATTATCTACGCAGGAAAAGTACAAGAACAAAGGATTGCATACCCCTCTGAATATTAGCATTAGTGGCAGGGTTAGAGAGATATTTCATCAAAAATATGATTCATATCCAGTTTAAATGTGGACGTAGATGGCTATATTTCAGAGCCATCAACGTGCATGCAAGATCTGGAGGGATTCCGACACTTCGATGCTCTGTTTATAATTACACGCTAGACCATGGGCCCCACAGATCTAACCCCTAGATTTCTCCACATGAATGTTTGAACAATGGAATTTTATCCTTATTTTGGTTAGTTTAGGTCATAGCAACATAGTAGATCAAAGTTTGAGTCCAAGATGGATGCCCTCTAATTAATAATTGACTCGACACGGGTAGTCTAGCTAGCGCGTTGCATGCGCATATCGATATATGTGAGAACATGCTCACAACAGGAGCCTAGATAATGCCTATCTCAGTAACCCATCACACCTTTTTACATATTATAAGAACGCAACGCATACATGCAAGATATGGAGGGGTTTCGATGCTCTGGTGATTGGTTTTCAATTAAACCCTAGACCATGGGCCCCACAAATCTACCCCCCTAAATTTCTCCGCATGAGGGTTGAACAATGGACTTGTATCCTTATTTTGGTTAGTTCTAGGTTAAAGAAACATGGTAGATCAAAGTTTGAGCCCAAGATAGTGTGTATCCCCTATAAATATAGACCCGACGTAGGTAGTACGTCTAGCTAGTGTGCTAGCTATATGCGCATATCGATATATGTGAGAACATGCGCACCAGCGGCCTAGATAATGCCTATCTCAACAACCCATCACACTTTTTTACATATTCTAGGATAGATGCAAGATCTGGAGGGATTCTGATGCTCTAGTGCTCGGTTTTCAACGAAACCCTAGACCGTGGGCCCCACAGATCTACCCCCTAGATTTCTCCACATGAGGGTTTGAACAATGGACTTTTATCCTTATTTGGTTAGTTTAGGTCATAAAAACATTGTAGATCAAAGTTTGAGCCCAAGAAGATGGATCCCTAGCTAGCGCATTGCATGCACATATCGATATATGTGAGAACTTGCTCACAAGGGGCCTAGATAATGCCTATCTCAATAACCCATCACACATTTATACATATTCTAGGAACACATGCAAGATCTGGAGGGATTCCGACACTCTGATTCTCGGTTTTAAACTAAACCCTAGACCATGGGCCCCTAAAATCTACCCCTAGATTTCTCCAGATGAGGGTTGAACAATAGACTTTTATCATTATTTTGATTTGTTTAGGTCATAGCAACATGGTAGATCAAAGTTTGAGCCCAAGATCTCAAAGAATGATCGATCCCCTCTAGGTAGTGCGCAACGTGCGCTATTATTGGTTTCTCCACCAAGATCAACCACCTAGATTTCTCCACATGCAAGGGTTTACTAATGGACATTTATCCTTCTTTTGGTTAGTTTAGGTCATGGCAGACCAAGTCTGAGCCCAAGATCTCAAAGGATTCTCCGATTGATCCGACACACGCGGGCTCTAGAAGACAGATACTAAGTGAGATATATATCTAGCTCGCATGGATGTGAACATGCTCGCTCACACCCGGAAACTACAAGTAGATATTGTAGGATTAATTACAGAAGTTGATGGAAACATATCTTTGGGAACCATTGTTTTCCATTCGAAGATACTGAACTATGCTATACATGCATGTTTGATCCATATTCCCCTTCCACTGCTTAGTTTCCAAACTGAACTATACATCCCAAAATATATACTACACAAAATAAACTATAAACTAATCTAATTCATACACATAATTTATCACCACTCATTGTCGTCCTTGACTTGCTTCCCCTTCAACCGCTTGTTGTCGCCACCATTCCAAGATTACTGCTCCTGCTATACCGATTTTTGTCCTCCGCGTGCTTCTTCTGCTGGGCTCGCTTTCAACTAGGGCATAGCTCTGTCATGAAAAAACCCTGAACCATCCCATATTTCATGGTAATGAGCCTACGGTATAACTCGTACCCCATGTAGGCGTCTCTGGCTACATACTCGAGGCGCACCTGGCTCATTGGCTCCCACTCCTAGTAGTTATGCTCACTTTGCTACAATTTTTTAAGTTCTGCATAGGAGCCGTCGATGATTTCCGCTGCCAAATCACCCATTCCATCCTTCTCTAGGTATGGTTTGATCTTGTACAGATTTTGGATGTCGAAGTGGTACCCATGTGGAATTTTTATCAACGCATGGGAAGCATAGTTGTGTCATTTGTGATATCCACGCTAGCGAAATATCCCTTTCCTACACAAGAACTCGACCATAGACGGACAATGCTTCTCTATTGGTTTATTCCTATAGTTCGAGGGTTTTAGGGATGTAAGGGAACAAGGGATGCTGAAGTGGTGGTCTCAAATTTAAATTTCGCATACCTACAGAAGTGGTAAACAAGGACCTCCTCAAGTATGGCGATTTACACGACAATGATCTCTTGTGAAGGATTTTTCACTTATTTGCATGGGTGTACTCCATGTCTAGCCCCATGAACTTGCACTTCTCATTCTCAAGAAATTTCTCATACATGGCGAGAGTTGTCTCCACGGCCGCTTGAACATTTGTGTACACCACCATCAAAGTCATGGTGCCATGGGAAGGGACGAAGTGGGTCTCCGTTGTGCATTTCCCATCGTCCATGCCTACAAGGAAATGGGTGAAAAGAAATGCATGCAAGGAAATGCTCGTGAGGAAGAATGGAAGAAGAAGAACCGATGGTTGCATAATAGAGGAACAGAGAAATAGAGGAAAAGGAAAATTAAGCACGCCAGGAATAACTGAAGAGATCATAGATACGTGGTAATAATGATCAACTACAGCTTCAGTTTGAGAACTCACCGTGTTAATGTGGAGATCATGGCAGTGCCGCCGGTTCAACGACTAGGGCAGATTCCTGCAAGAATATGAAATTAGTTGTGCATTTCCCTATGCGATAAATTGAAAGAAATCATTTATATTTTCTAACACCCCAATTTCAACCACCCTGATTAGTTGTCAAGAATGCAAAAATCAGGGGGAACAAAACTTTTTCTTGCTTAGTGATACAAGGTTGGCTTGCTTGTTTGTTGATGCTTAGGCATTGAGTGTGTATAAAATGATATACTCCTTACCTCGGCCTTAGTTGACAAAAGCTATTTAACAAAAACTGTCTTGGCTTATGTTTCATATTCTCAAATGATCTGGCATTTCAAAACCAAAGCCAAGATACTTATGTAACCAAAACTATTTTAGTAGTTTCTATTGACAAAACTATGGAGAGCTACAATCTCCTTACGTTTTCAAGACAGAACCTTCAACTACTCTTACCTCTAGGTTTTCCAAAACCTTTTATAAAGCTTTTGAATTCTACTCTTGATAGAGATACCAAGGACTCTTACCTTATGCAAACTCCAACATTTCAAAACGCCCATCCTTACCTCAATCTAAGCTTGGAGGTACCCATGGTAGTAGATTTGTTTTGTTTGTAAGATGAGTTGCCTTGATCTGCTAAGATGAATTGCCTTGATCTACTGCTTGAGTTGATTGCTTAGAGTATTATGAGCTACTCGATGGGCTCATCATCTAGCATCTAGATAATCCAATAGTTTCAACCCTAAGCAAGTTAACCTAGCTTTATCTAATTTACATCCACCAGGGACCATCTAAAACCCCTAATCAGATCACCTCTGCAGTTATTCATTCTAGAAACTTCCAAGCCAATGAAGACCAATATCAAGCATGGATCTATTCCACTAAATATACACTTCAACATCATCCACCTGATGATTCTTTGGTACATTGCAACCCATAAAAATCATCCCCTCTTATATTCTACTCAAAATCTCCAACTCTGCCAAAATCATCCCCTCTTATATTCTCCAAGTCTGGAAATCTGATATCAATATCACATCTTTGAGTCTCCCTCTTTTCCAATCCTTCTGCATTTTTGGTAAACCACCTGAACCATCTTGTAAACCATCCTAAAGAATACCAACGACCACTCTTGCCATTGGCTAGATCACCTTTTAACCCAATTGTTCTTGATGGTTTTGTAGGCAAGAAAATAATTTTTCCTGCAAATCCTATCAACTAGCCTACTTGGTCAGAAGCTCACACCTACATCCTATATTCTTTTGACCAATTATCTGCATGATTGTGTTGTACTCATAAAGGTCTAGCAATACCTACTTAACTTGTTCCAAATGGATCCTTGTGCTTCAAAAGGCCACAATGTTTTGAAGACTATTTGATAATCTGCTTTGACACCCTTATTTTATTCAAAGTTTGGAATCAATCTTTGGAGAGATCAACCATGATCAACCATAAACCTCTATACCATGGTGATCTACATCACTTGGTCTATCTATAAATATAGCACATGACCCAAGAGGAGCTTTGAGCTCCAAGATACACAAAGGTTTTGAAGGTAATAAAATAACATTACCCTAGATCCTTAATCTCAAGTCCTCCACCAAAATCAACTTTGATTCTCAACAACCAAGGTTGAAAATGCTATATACACCTTTGGACATCCTATTCATTGATTACAAGGATTTATGAAATATTATCCATAATTATTATGGACCAAAACCTATTTAAACTCTTAAATTGACAAAAACTTCAAAACCTAATCTATAAAAGAAAGATTGATTTTCTCCAAAACACATCCCTATATTTAGGATCATTTGAAGTTTAATTGTAATATATCATCTTCCAACTTGAAAAACAAATATTTTTGAAGAGTATTAATAATTCTTTCTCTCCATTTTCTCAAATGGCAGAAACAAGAAAATAAATATATTAAATAGATTTAATCTTCAATAAATCTTGGAAAAATCCTCCAATGTGTGTATCCATATTCGGGACCATATCACGTCAGAAACCTACCTTGCCCAAAGTAAAAATATCAAAATAGCTTCCAGACACCATTTTAGCACTTTTCGAATAAATAGTTTTAGGTGGACTTTAAATACTTAGAAAAATCTAAAACAAATCCTAGAGAGGTACCTTCACCTCCTCTAGCTCCCAGTACCACTTCCCCATCATGCTCACTGTAGCACACTACTGTAGTTCTGCCCTAGCCCTTGTCTCTTGTGTTTGGAGGAGGAGAAAAGTGAGAGCAAAGCAAGCTATGCCATTTAATTTTCTGCAGCAGCCTCTGCCCCTCTCTGTCCCTCAGCATGACCAGCAGCTACCTCACCACCCTCTCCACCGCCCACACCCTCCAATAGGAGAGCCATGGACAAACCCTAGCCATTAGTGCACTTGGTGCACCATGCACCCCTCCTCCTCAAGTTAAAGGGACCCGAAGCCACACCGACCCCTCCCACTGTCTCATTTCTCCCCTCTCCTCTCCACCTACTCTCCACGAGCCCCTTCTCACTCCCCTTGATCATCATCGCCATGAGGAGGAAGAAAATCCTCCTTCGGCCATCCTCTAAGAAGGCAAGCATTGCCATCAAAACAAGCCACCCTTCCTTCTTATCTGCTTTACATCACCCCTCTCACTCAGATCTACTCTCCCTGTCCCCTTTTCTTTGCAGGGACGCCGGTGATGACCACACCCTTTTGCATGCCCGAAGAGAGCCTCCATGGTGAACCTCACCCGTTAGAGCATCTGCGTGCATGCATGCAACTTCCTGGACCACGGAGAGACTCTAGAACCTTCCTCGGACACCCCTGTACTACATGCATGAATCCGAGGTGCCCACTACTAGAGAAAGGCTTATAGATAGATTTATTATCAGTGGAGTATTTTCTTGAATATGCTCCACTAATAATTATCAGTGGCGCTTTTAAAAATATGCTCCACTGATATTTTTTTAACCAATGACGCATATCTATAACAATGCGCCACTGATAATGTAGGTCCGGCACCCCGGAGGACTGTGGACCAAACGTCAATGGCGCATATGTCCATATACGACATTGATATATGCTATAAATGAAGCATATGACATATGCGCCATTGATATTCTCCTCACCAATGGCGCATCTTCCACAACATGCGCCAGTAATAATTATATGGGCCCCACCTGGACCCACCACTCGGAAAGGTGGCGAGATTATCAATCACATATTTTGGAGATGCGTAGCTGATATTTTTTTTTTGGCCAATGGCGCTATGTTAAAAAAAACGCAGATCCAGCGCCTGCGCATCATAAATATCCAACTTTGACCTCCAAGTCACTGGCACCACGGGTGAGGCATGGATGAAGAGGGGATTCCTTCGAGGATCAAGGCGGCAGTAAGGAGGAAGAGGAAGATTTCGCTGGTGGGGAGCGAGAGGTTGATTCTGGCAGCGATGCGAGTGATGGAGGGGAACGAGGGACGCTGTTGATAGCGAGGAACGAGCGATGTGAGCGATGCGAGCTCCCAACACCGAGCGGAATCGACGCGCCGCCCGTATGGCTGAGTACGACGAGCCTGCTCCTGAGGCCAACGCCACCCGCGCTGGTGCGGGCAAAGGGAGCTCCCCGCCGTCCAAGCGCAGCCACGGCCACTCTCGCTAGGTGCGAGCACTTCTGGCCCCATATCTGCTCGATCGATCGCCTGCCTTTCGAATTAGTTAGTATTCGCGACTAGGTTAGGGGATTTCGCCTTGTCCCGTGTGTGCGTGCGAGGGACGGGTACTTGCTTGGCCTAGGTCAATCACGGGGGCACGCCTTGCCGTGATCTCGATTCAGGGGATTTTTGGTAGGATCTCGGTTCAGTTTGTTCTAGTTTTACCCGCTGTGTCATGTTCAGGTTCGCATCCGAGACTGCTAACTGCGACATATCCTCCCTAGACGAGGTGGATTAGTAATGGATTTATATAGTTTTGGACGATTTTTTTACCTGGCATGTCTTGTAAACACTAATTCGCTAGATACTTTTAAGTTCGACAGGCCAGAAGTTCAGAAGCATTACTGCTTCATATGTCCAAATTACCTAGTGCTGGTTTTAGTAGTAGGCTTCATGGTTCTAAGTAGCAAAGTATATTGTACTAGTATGTCCTGCTTTTTTTTCAAATGAATCTGACAAAGGATCCACTGTATTTTTCAGCATGATGCACTGCCTCACAGGGAAAGGTCCTCAAACTCAAAATCCGGAGACATGGACAGAGAACACAGAGAGGACAAGGACAAGGAGTGCCACTGGCACCGTTGGGCAGATGGAGAAAGGTACCTGGACAGGGAGAGTGGCCATGACCGCGGTGATCGGAATCGGGACCGTCATTGCCCCCATCACGAGTACCGTGAGAGAAGCAAAAGAAGGGAGCGCCATGACCGTGACCGTTCTGATGATCATGGCTATCGTGGGAGCTGTGATCATGGTGCTGAAAGGTACATGTTCTAGACTTCTGTAATGCACCTGCACATTTCATTATGTTAATTTGCTCCATCTCTGTGTGTAATGAACTGAGTCCTAGCTAATTAATTATGAGAATGCAGAGGAGACCGTGATAGAGATAGCCATAGAAGGCACATCTCCAGCTCCTGTTCGGCGAGTCAAAGGTATGTGTTGGATGCCATCAGAGTGCATTTCGTTTTGGTTTTGAATGTTTTTATCACCAAGCTTGCTTGCTTGCTTGCCTTGAATCATATCTAAGGAAGACAATTAACATGTTGTTTTGATACCTTCACTAATTCTCATTTTTGTATGCCGTTAGTTCTTTTTTTGTATGGTTGGGAGTCTACAGAGTGTAGAGGACAAGTTTGTGCTACCATGGGTGATAATTATTAATATGCCATTAAGTTAATCTTTTCATGCATGATTTGTTCTTCCATACCTGCATTTGGTATCCAGCCGTCAGCATGGTGCTGAAAGGTACATGCTATTTTTTTCTGTGTGATATATACCATGTTTAACCGCCCTTATCTTAGGATACTCGGCATGCTCGGCGTGTTTATGTCGATGGACTTTCTCCAAGTGCTAACGAATAGGTAATTACTTGACTACCTTGTTATTTCTTGGTGTCTCTTCTTCTGCTTGTGCTCTATGCTAACTATTTTGTTCTTTCTGCAGACAGTTGATGTATTCTTCAATCAAGTCATGGCTTCTATTGGAGGAAATACAGTTGGTGTTGGTGATGCAGTTGTCAATGTATACATAAACGATGACAAGAAGTTTGCTTTTGTTGAGATGAGGTATGTGGAGGAAGCAGGCAATGCAATGGCCTTGGATGGTTTACTGTTCGAGGGAGCACCTGTGAAGGTTCGGAGGCCAACAGGCTATAATCCGTCACATGCAGCTATGTTGGGTCCGAGCAAGCCAAACCCCAATCTCCATCTTGCTGATCATGCTTCCCGTCTTGCTCATCACCGCCATTGTGGTTGTACTCTACTCGGTCCTTTAGTAGTTTAGGACTTGGCTAATGATGATGATCAACTTGTTGTACTGTGTAATGTATTCGATGATGATGAACTTGTTGTAATATTCGGGCACTTGTCACTATGTCGGGTTCTAATTGATGTGATGATGTATAATTCTATTTGTACTATTATCTCTGTTTTTATACTGCTGTGTATCTACATAAATACATGTATATGTACCTATATGTACCTGTATAAATACCCGTGAGCCCTGTATTCTGTATACTTGTACAAATCATCAGTGGCGCATTATCTATTCAACCAGTGGCGCATACAACATCAGTGGCGCATTTGGAAATATGCTCCACTGGTAAAACATCAATGGCGCATATTGTAGATGCGCCACTGGTTGTATGCGCCATTGATAATTAATTATCAGTGCCGCAACACTAGTGGAGCATTCCATAGGCGCCACTAATAGCAAAAAATATGCTCCACTGACAAGCAATTCTCCACTAGTGCGCCATCCCGATAGAAATCTGCAGGCCTTCCGACGGCCGACGCACGCACCTCCTTTATTGGCATTGAAGCCGCCTCTTCTGCCCATCTTTGGAGTCGGAAAAGAGTGTCGTGTCGAACCGCAACCACCTCGGCGCCCCTCCTTGCCCCAAGGTGATCCCCGCCTCCGCAATACCTCTCTGCTAGGGTTTGCGCCCTACTAGCGGCAGCGCGAGGTAGAAGACGGCTTGGGGCCTTCGATCTTGACTTGATTCAACGGCCACTAGCACCTCATACCCATTCGCCCTCAATTGAGGCTGACGGGAGGTCCCCACCTAGCCTTTTGAATCGTGGCCACTCCCACGCGTGGTCGCGGCCTGATGGGCTGGCGCATCTCTGGTGTGGCCCAGTCAGCCTCAGATCTGGCCCCTTTTTACTTTTTCCATTAGAAATCTTTTAATCTATTTCACATTTCTACAAAACTTTCTCCTAGAAATAAATCCCAAAAAATGTAAAAATAAAATATTATGCCCAGATCCAAATTTATACTTGTAACCACATGTTTTGCCTATCATGCAGAACAAAGTTTGCATCAGAACAATACCCAGGTTTTCTGTGATAATTAAAATACAAGAGTGTGTCCTTTTCACTAAATAAATCCTTATGGAAAATTGGTAAATTCAAATGGGGTGAATGCAATATCCTTTATTTATAATTCAATGACCAACCATTTAAACTTTGTCCCATGCCAAGTGGAGTTGTGGTTTATTTATAGTAAAAATGACAAAATCAATTCAGTTTCATTTTTAGAAAATTCTCTGGGCCAATATATGAAATGTCTAGACCTATATCCAAATCCCAGTGATGTGGCACATCAGTGTCTTTCAAAAACTAGGAGATCATTATTTATTAATCCTCGGTTGAATTTTAATGATTTAAATACTTCTGTATGTGGTATATTCACCAGATATATCATTTCAGAAGCTTAACAACTCCAAAAATAGTGATATCGATTTCTTCTGTAAGGTATTCTTAATACCTATCCGTTCAACTTTACCTCATATCTTTTGGACATGTATAATAAATCTGGTTAAAAAGACAATTTGACTACAAAACTAATTGGGATTTTCCCAAGGGCACTATGGTAATTATTTTGAGGTGATTCCAACTCTCAAAAATCTCAAACTCAAATATATACAAAATATTCTGAGGAAATATTTTTTTGGGCACCATATATTTTATGGTGATTTATTCCCTAAATCTAGGATTTATTTCACTAGAAAGTCCCTATCTAATTAAAGAAAAGTGCTAAAATCATGAAACCACTTTTGGTGGCCTTGTTATTTTAAAACCTATCTGTTGAAATCATTTTTGTATATTTACCACATACAGACCTAAGCCTTATCCCAAAACCCCTTTATCAACTAGTATTTGGCAAATAAGTCATAAAAGAAATTACATCAAGGCAATTAAAGTAACTCCAATTAGTATGAACTCAACTTATCAAAACCTACTGAAGTTAGTATTGTGTTATATGATGGTTTTCTTTATTGTATTGATGCATGTATGCCTTGTGTTGACTGGGTCCTTTGTTTGCTTGCATGTGCTATCCCTGACGATGATAGTTGCGGTTATCTCGGGAATCGAAATTAGATGGATATTATTGGATATATTGGTACTCTAAGAAGAAGTCCAGGGACATATATTGCCAGATTGCTGAGTACAGGCAAGCCACCTTCTTTCTCATACGCCTTGTCCTACTATTTTAATTGTGCATGTTTCACCTACCGTTTATGAAAATTGCATTATTTTATCCTTGATGATCTATATCTAGTAGTGGCTTGGCTCCTCCAAACCATTACACTTTTGTACTATTAAGTATAACCCCCATGAGGACACCTACTTGACCCTAGTATGCTAGGTGGTGTATAATACCATACCCGTTGGAGACCAAAATTTTAGCCAAAGCAAAGCTACTAGATGGGAAGACCCGGAAAACTTTTACAAAAAGGTTTTGTGGTAAAACCTTGGCGAGGTTTGACCTACCAAGAGAAGTTTGAGAAAAGAAAAAGGGTTTTGTTTTACAAAATGCTAAAAGATAGATGAAAAAGGTTTACAAAAATGCACCAGGTTCTTTGCAGTTTTGCTAGAACAATTAACCCATGCAACCACATTACTCTGGAATGGGATAGGGCTAGACTTGAAGTTTGCTACTCTGGTGTGGGAATTCTCACATATGCTTATAAGCTCCCTTGAATTATGGGATTCCTTTACAAAAAGGGTCTATTGTTAGACAGTCACCTGGAGGAATGCAGGATCACCCATGTGAGTGCCCAGGCGATACTATGAGCCTCTCATTGAAAGTGCCCACTCTAGAGGAGTCAGAATGGACTCCTGTTGGTCTGTGGCCCCGACGTCCTGGTGTTGAGAGGAACAGCTCATAGGGTAGGTCCTATGGTAGAGTGGCATCAGGAGAGTCTCGATCGATTACTTGACCCACGACCAGTAAGGATCAGGGAAGGGTACCCGGATGGTGTGGGTAAAGTGTACAACCTCTATAGAGTGTAAATCTATTCGAATAGATGTGTCCATGGTTATGGACAGTTGGGAAGGTTGCTATAGAGCGGTGTTGGTTTTGATTTCAAAAAGTACTTCGGAAAAAGCAAAGGCTTTGGAAATGTTGTGACCATGGGATGGTCGGAAAGGATGGAAAGAAGTTGGTCTTGGGATGAATGGAAGGAGGAACAAATGGGTGACGCAGTCCTAGTGTTTTTCAAAACTTTTCAAAAAGGTTTCTAAAATGTTTCACAAAAGTTTTCCACAAAGATATGTAGATGCTAAATCTACAAGAGAAACTATTTGAGAAAAGAACTTCTCTTAGAGCCCTCCTACTACCAGAGCTATGTTGCATATCCTCTTATTGTTATTATCTTAAGGTGGTTTGCGAGTACATTCAAAGTACTCAATGGCATTGTCCCTGGCTATTAACTTGGTCAGATTCGAGAAGTAAGGTGAAGAAGAAGGTGAAGTTGACGACTATGCGAGCTAGGATGTTCTCCTAGTCAGTTGCCTGTAGGATAAGGCATGGCTCAGGCTCTACGCTTTATGAAGTTCCGCTGATGATGATTGATGTAGCCATAATGGCAAATAAGGTGTGACATGTATCTTCTTAAGTAATGGATGTTTACTTTGATACTTGTCGGTTATGTGCCACGACTAACTGATCATGGGATCGTGGTGTATGCATAACAGGGATTCTTGGAGGCCTAAATCCAGGGGCCCACATATTTTCTCTATCATAATTAAACAGAATGAAGTTGGTACAACCCTAGAGATTTGAACAAAAGAGATTTGCTAGTTTAACATACAAGAAAACTAAAGTTTCTGAGCATGTGTAACACCCCGTCCACTAGGCCCCGGTGGTGTCACTCCTGACAGCTTAATAGGATATCTAGACTGGCCCCACAAACCAACACTAGTCTTTTCTGCGCACTTTGTCCTCACTCATGCGCACCCAGTAGCCACTTCCCGGTTGGTCACCATCCTAGAATTGCTCTAGGCCAAGCACGCTTAACCTTAGAGTTCTTTTCAAATGAGCTTCTGGAGAAGAAGTTGCAACTTGTTGGTATGAGTATCCTATCAATCCTATTAAGCCATGTGTTGGATCTCACATAAACATGAGGATTATAAATATGATATCTAAAATATTATTTGAGAAATTAATTTTTTTGAATTATTAAATACTATTTACATGCCTATTTCTTAATTAAATCATAACTTTAAATCCGTAATTCTGAATTCAACAAATAATTCATCTAAATATATCAACACGACTAGACCATTCTGATTATGCATTCCATGACATGGATTGAAGCATGCATCATATAAATATTAAATAATAGAACTATTTATGGGAGCCAACTATGAATAAACAACTAATAAAAATGCTTATTTCTTGTTTCCACACCTCACCCATGCCATGCTATGTTATACCATGAAATTGTGCATCATTCCATCATGGCATACCTTGTTTGTTTGTTTGTTGCATTCATTCATATGATTATACACTTTATTTATTATGGCCCTTGTGTGTTTGGTTTTTATCCGGATGGACACTGAGCAAGGAGAATATCAGGAGCCTTAGGAGTATAACCCAGATCCTTCCTATTATGCAACTGAACTGCCAGGCAAACAATTCCTAATGCTTGCATACATATAGCACCTATGCCTCTAGTTTATTCTTGCATCATGGAGTCATGATTACATTAAATAGAATCCCAAATATTGCATAGCCTTTACTTTTAAACCCCGTAAAAAATTGTACCCTCAATCCTATTAAGCCATGTGTTGGATCTCACATACACCTACCCTTAGAAGATCGATGCCCTCATCGATCAAGCACAAGCCAGGAACGTCCCCTCTTGGCACGCGTATGTGCGTCCATTGCCGGCACATGTGCCATGCCATGTCCACTCCGGGCCACACGCGCCATGCTCCACATGTCCCACCACTAACCCGCACACACATGTATAACTACGAGGATTGGCTCGGATACCACTTGTAACACCTCGTCCATTGGGCCCCTGGGGTGTCACTCCTGGCAGCTTACTAGGACATCTAGGTTGGCCCCACAGACCAACACTAGTCTTTTTTGTGCACTTTGTCCTCACTCATGCACACCCAAGACCCACTTCCCGGTCGGTCACCCATACTAGAATTGCTCTAGGCCAAGCATGCTTAACCTTATAGTCCTTTTCAAATGAGATTACGAAAAACAAGTTGCAACTTGTTGGTATGAGTATCCTATAAATCCTATTAAGCCATGTGTTGGATCTCACAACATGCATTCTTGAAATTTAAATTCTGATGATTTATTCAGAAGTTCCGAGATAAAACTGACATCACAGAGACAATGCTCTCATTTTTGTCCTCCTCCTGCTGCTCGTCGTTGTCATCTTACACATCCTCATGGTCATCTGCAAGACTTGTGGCCACCTCAATAATCAGCTTGATATAGTGCCTCATCACCTTGACCTGGACGACGAGCAGATCATCAAGGAAAAATCTATTTTCATCATAGAATTCAGGCCAGGCATCAGTGAACTCAATGCAATCGTCATATACTTTTGATATGCGATATCTCCCTAAGATTTTCTGGCCTTCGTCACAATTATTCTTTATGCACACACAATAGAACCCTTTCTTTGGGATTTGGTGTTCCCTTATGCATCTCAAGGGGATAACCTAAGTAACAAAAGTATATAACATATCTTAGTTAACTGACCACCCTAATAAATTTACAAAATAAGAAGGAAAATGATAGGAAAAAGTGATTAACTAACCATCTGTTTGACATAATCTTCATCCTGCACCCAGTGCACCAAGAACTGATGGATCTCAAAGACATCATCTTCGTTGAGGTCTCTTACAAACTCCTTGAAGAATGCGCAAGATAGAATTCATTTCAGAGCAACTGGCATTACATGGGTGTTAAAATATGGATTTCTCTAGTGTCACCTTGCAACAATCTTCTGTCTTATAACACCCTGATCATGCATATAAAATTGAAGAAGGTTTGTATGTAAGGAACAAAATTAAGAAACTAGTCAATGTGTGTAAGAAAAAAACCAATTCAATGCAAAGAAGTCAATACATACACTGGTCTTGATCAACCCAAGGTTTGACAACATTATCAGTATTTGACACTTCAACAACAAAGGACTTATCTACTCTATCATATGTAAATGTTAGAGCATCATTATGTTAATTGTTATAAGCTGCACAGAACCCCCTCCAATATGGCCGACATAATGCTACCAACCTCCCAAAATTCCCATCATACAGCACATAGAAGTAGTATTCATCAAATGTTTTTCTTGATCATGGCGGTTACTCCGAGCAAGGATCCAGATAAGATGTGGACCAAGAGTGAATTGTCGCATATGCTCAGCAAAACAACAAGGAATACTCTACATAAATTTGGGAAACAGAAAAAACCCATAAGATCATGAACATAAAGAAATATATATGGAAATTTAAAATAAGATATGCATATGAGAATCGAGAATACTTACAAATCCCTCTACAAAAAATGGTGATCTCACCCTCATTCTAAAATACATCACATGGTCTAGGTTTCTACTCCCATACCAGGTAGGTTGATGCTGACATGTCACACGTTCGTTTTGAGCCATATTCCTTTTTTGAATGCAAAAATTACAAAAGATCGGGAAAATAAATTATATGGTGTTTCTAATATCATCTCTAAACACTACTACTAGTGTCAAAATATATAAATGGTATGATGTTACTAATATCATCTATGAACACTACTACTAGTGTAATTTAAAATATCAAAAGTAAAGTCTAAATTTGTAGAAATGATCTTTTGAGAAAAAACTACATTATCCAAGCTAGGAAATTATGGGATTTATACCTAAGATAGAAATATTAATGACACTGATTACATTGTACTTTATCTAGTATATATATACAACTAACTGCAACTAGTACTATATATAGTTCTACATAGATATCTTGCAAAAATACAATTAATGATGTGCATACTATACTAATTTGCAGTTCTGCATACATATACTGCAGATTGTTATTAACAAAATCTCAGTAGAACTTGTACCAACAAAAAAATCTGCAGAAATTCGACCCTACAAAATCTGCAATTTTGTTTGCAGATCCTAGATTTACTCAAGAGATTCAATGAAGCAATCATAGATTAATCACTATGGATTTGATGAAGCAATCATAGAGAAAATGCTATAGATTTGATGAAGAACTAGTACTACTTATGCCATCTAGGAAAATCCTACAGATTCATCGAGATGTTGTTGCTGAAGATCTTTGCCACCGGTTATACTCTAGTGAAGGCGATTCTTACCAATGTTATAGAGCCTCATCGCCAGTTATTCCACGGCTGATTGCATCCATCACTCTGCCACCGCCACGCACACCTGTGGATGCTGCAGCTCCCCTGCAAAACGCGTGAGATTGGGCAACACGCGGCGCACCTAGACACGAAGTAAGCTCGCCGGAGATTGTAGAAAATATAAGTCGCACACCTGCTGCCGATGAAAGCTCGCTTGAGGAAGCGATGGGGCATGCTCTCTCTCTCTCTCTCTAGAAGAGCTACACCTATCATCTCCACTCTCTCTCTACGTGCCTCTTTGGTTCCGAGAAAATGGAACCAAAATAAATGTGGGCCCCGGGATTAATCCTCCGAGAATCCTTGTTATGCATACACCACGATCCCATGATCAGTTAGTCATGCGCATAACCGACAAGTATCAAAGTAAACATCCATTACTTAAGCGGATACATGTCATACCTTACATGCCATTATGGCTACATCAATAATCATCAATGGAACTTTAACAAGCATAGAGCCCGAGCCATGCCTTGACCTACAGGCAACTGACTGGGAGAACGTCCTAGCTCGCATAGTCGCCCACACCACCTTCTTCTTCATATCTGACCAAGTTAGCCAGGGAAAATGCCAGTGAGTACTTTGAATGTACTCGCAAACCACCTTAATAGAATAAATAAAATCAAGAGGATATGCAATATGGTTGTGGTAGTAGGAGGGCTCCAAGAGAGGTTCTTTTAACAAATAGTTTCTCCTGTAGATATAGCATCTACATATCTTTGTTGAAATTTTTTGTAAACAATTTGGAAACCTTTTTGAAAAGTTTTGGAAAACAAAAGGACCGGGTCACCCATTTGTTCCTTCTTACGGTCATCCCATGACCAAACAACTTTCATTCCTTTCTGACCATCCCATGTTCAAAACAAGTATCCTTTCCGAGCATCCCATGGTCAAAACATTCCCAAAGCCATTGTTTTTCCGAAATCCTTTTTGAAAACCAAAACCAACACCGCTCTACAACAACCTTCCCAACCGTCCATGACCGTGGACACGGCTATTCGAATAGATATACACTCTGCAGAGGTTATACACTTTACCCACACCATTCGGGTACCCTGCCCTGATCTACACCGATCGTGGGTCGAGTAACCGATCAAGTCTCTCCAAATGCCACTCCAGTATAAGTTCCTACCCTATGAGTGTTGTTCCCCTCAACACCGGGACGCCTATATAGTTCTCAAGCCAACCGGAGCGCTTTTTCCACTTCCCAAGTGTGCACTTTCAATGAGGGGATCATAGTAACACGTGGAGGCCCGCAGACCCTTCGTTCTTTCTCCCGGTCGATGTTTTACATGGACTCAGCCAGAGAAGGCCCACCCTCCAGGGATTTTTATCCCCTGTAGTCGTTGCGAGGCAGTGTTGGGTCCGCAGCATAGAAAACAAAAAAATTCCTATGATGAGAACTTACCCTCAAAGACAACGAGTTTTGTTAACGAGTAGGAACTCGTGGTTGATGTAGTCGTACACTTGCTGATCTCAAGATCGTGAGGAAGTCCGAGCGCCGCAACTCAGAGCGCATCCGTACTCGCACACACGTTGAAGCCACCGGACAACCTCCACCTCCTCGCTCCAGCGATCCAGCGGAAGCAGCAACTTCTTCCAGACGAAATGCCACTGGGAACATGTATCTCACTAATCTGAGACCATGGGTGAATAATTCTAGAGGGGGAGAGAGATCCTTCACAAGGAGGTGAGTGGATGAAGGAGAGAGTGGGTGGCCTTTTATAGGAGGAGGGGGGTGCCCCTCCTCTCCATGGCCGACGCATGGGGGGGTGACCTCTCACCTCCCCCATTCATGTGGTGGTAACCCCTCCACATTAAAATGCTTCTTCACATTCCCTTTTAAAGTCTCCACTTTAAATGCATTAAATTCTCCAAGTTTAATGCTCTCTCATTTAATAAAACTCTTTTATTAAATTTATTCAGAATTTTGTTAATTACTTTAATTAACAAACATTCACATATAGTCCCTTGCAATATTTAAATATCACATGCAGAACCACTTTTTGCAATTTCACCCGAAACAATTTCCGGTTTCTATCGAAACAATTCCTGTGCTTTACAATTCTTTCGTCTGAAACATATGTGCTCCAAAATGGTGTCCGATAACTCTTAAGTGTGTCACCCTACGGTTCGCGAATAATGCAGACATGATTGAGACTCCTCTCAGATCAATAGTTAGAAGCGGGACCTGGAGATCCATACTGACTCCTACATATTCAACGATGACTTCTGTGATCGTGAGAACCTTTAACGCTTGTAACTAAATCCCTTTGTCTCGGGATATATTACATGTACGAGATTCGATCATCGGCATCCAAATACCTGGTTTGATCTCGTTACCGACTTGCACTCTTTTCTCGTTCCCGTGATATAACATTGTAGTGATCACATCACTTGCTTGCAAGCTATCTCAATGTGATATCACCGAGAGGTCCCAGAGTATATCTACCCGTCATTAGGATTGACAAATTCCACTCTTGATCCATGAGCCTCAACATAACACCTTCGTAGTACTGAACCCATCTTTATAGTCACCCTGTTACGGTGTGACGTTTGATGTTATCAAGATACTCTTTAGGTGTTAGCAATTAACATGATCTCATGGTCTAAGGATAAAGATCACTTCGTATGATGTTATAGAAATATAAACATAATGACTTGATCGTAATGCTATACTTCGGATGAATGTTCATCACATCATTCCACCAATGGTGTGACCTTGTTATTAACAACATCCAATGTCCATAATCAGGAAACCTTGATCATCTTGTTAATCAACAAGCTAGTCTATAAGAGAGGCATAACTAGGAATCCTTTTTGTTTATTAAACACACTTGTATTGATGTTTCCGATCAATACAATTCTAGCATGTAAAATAAACATCTATCATATATAAGGAATACATAATAACAACTTTATTATTGCCTCTTAGGGCATATTTCCTTCAGGCAGCTTATACCAGAATAAACAATCATCAAATCCAGCCTTGTCCCATTCCAGTGTAATGTGGTTGCACGGGTTAATTGTTCTAGCAAAAATGCAAAGAACCGGATGTGTTTTTGTAAACCTTTTTCCTCCGGCTTTCCTTCAGCATTTTGTAAAACAAAACCTTTTTCTTCCTCAACATCTCTTGGGAGGTCCCACCTCACCAAGGTTTTATCATAAAACATTTGGTAAAACTTTTCCGGGGGTCCTCCCATCCTCTAGTTTTGCTTCGGCTAAAATGGGGTCTCCAAAGGGGTATGGTGTAATACACCATCTATCATACTAGGGTTAAATAGGTGTCATCAAGAGGGTTTTACTAAATAGTACAAAAGCGCAATGCTTTGGAGAAGCCAAGCCGCTACCAAGTAGAGATCATCCTATAGTAAAACAATGCAGTTTTCATAAAGCAGTAAGTCAAACATGCATAACTAAAACAGTAGGACAAGGCTTATGAGCAAGAAGGTGGCTTGCCTGAGATCAGTAATATGGCAATATGTCTCTAGACTTCTTATTTAGATAACCAAGAATACCAATACCAACCACTTTGTCTGATCTCCGATTTAATCACATCTAGCGTCGTTATGGATCACATGCAAGCAAACAAAGGGTGCAATCAACACAAGGCAAATAATCACCATTCCATACAGAAACAAACATACCACATATTACTTCAGTAGTTTTGATAGATTGAGATCATAGCATATGGAAATGCTTTAATTGCCTTTGTGATTTAGTTCTCAAATACCACATATGGAAGGGGTTTTGACTAATGCTTGGTTAAGTAAGATAAAAATGTGCACAAATGATACCATCAGGTAGGTATTGCCAAAACAAGGCCAACAAAAGTGGTTTCATGATTTTATCACTTTTCTTTATTTAGTTATTAATTTTCTAGTGAAATAAACTCTAGTTTTAGGAGATAATTCACCAGAAAAGTTCTGGAGATCCAAAAATTATTTCCTTGGATGTTTAGGTAGAGTTTGATGTACTGATTCACTTAGAGTTGGAATCATGTCAAAGTATTTGACAGAATGCCCTCAGGAAATTTCCAAAGGCAGTTCTGTAGACAACTTAACTTTTTCACCAGATTAAATATACAGGGACTTTTGATATGAAGTAAAGGGAAATGGATAGGTATTGAAGATACCTTCCAATACCAATTGGAAATACTAATTTTGGAGTTGCAGAGCTACTGTAGTGATTTATCTAGTGATAAAGTCACATGTAGAAGTGTTTAACTCACTACAAATCTACAGAAGCTAAAAAATTAGTGATTTCCTAGGGTTTGGTAGATATGGATGTAGCTCATCCAGGAGAGTTGGAATTGGGTCAATTGGACTAAAGGTTTGGTCTAGGGAATTTTCTAAAGGCAGAGAAGACTTGTTTTTGTCATTTTTGTTACAGGCAGAATATAACCCGACATGGCATGATATGAATACTCAATAGTAGGCATATCAAATACCTATCATAGGGACTTTGGTTCAACCCATTTGGTTCTATAGAGGTCAATGAGAAATTTATTTAGTGAAAAAGATACCTTTTTGCAAATTGAATGCCATAAAATAATGAAGTTGATTTTTGGAAAACTATCAGTTCTTCATGTTGCACAAAACATGTAAGAAACTAAAGGAATTTAGAACTAGGATATCTGTGTTGGTTTTCATTTTTAAAATTATTTCAACTAGCATCGATATAAAGCAGATTTGGAAAGAGATTTATTTTAAAAGAAAAGGGGAGATCCTCAACCGGGCCGGATCCAGGCGCAGCTAGGCCTCACGACGCACGACCGACCCACTGGCGCCGTAGTGAGCGCACTGTGGCGATTTAAATCGCTGACAAGTGGGGCCCGCCGGTCAGTGACGCGGGGTGGCGAAGGGGTATTGGTGAGTTGTGGCCGTTGGATCTAGTCGCGATGGACGGTGGTGGTTCATCTGCTTTCTCGCGACGGCGGAACCCTAGCTGGTGGAGGAGCGGCATGGGGAGCTTACCAGAGGGCTCGCTGGAGGTCAGGGAGGGCCTGGGGCGAAGCGGCGGTTGACGGCGGTACCGACAATGGGCGGCAACAGACGGTTCGACGTCAGGCGGCGTCACGTGCATCAACACCGATGGAGATCACTTCGGGGCTCGCCAGAGTAGCGTCCAGGGGCGATCCTAGGGCAAACCAGGCACAAGGTTAGATGCAGGAGGAAGAGGGGGTTGCGGTACAACGACATGCATAGGATAAAAGGCTGGGGAGAGAGCTCTAGACTCAGATCTTGTAGATGGCCGAGGGGATCATTCTTCTCTTCTCCTGGCCAATACAGAGCGAGGGAGGGGAAGTGGAGCTAGGGGGTGGTGAGTGTTGGGGATCGGCGGGGAAAACAAAAATTTCCCTACGAAGAATCCCTGGAAACTTACCCTAGGATCTATCTATGTAGTAATGCGGTAACGGCCAATGCGTAGAGAGTACATACCCTTGTAGTCTGTACGCGGTTAACATTCTGCGGGGAACGTGGTTGATTTAGTCGTACTCGTAGCCGACCTCAAGGTCGCGAAGCTCCTCACAGGTCACCCCTTGCTCCTTCTTGATCTTCATCATCTTCATCGTGCAACAGCTCCGGCTCACGACATTTAAGCGCCCCAAGTGTTGCGCCTCGTGTCTTCGTACACATCCGGTGCACGATGAGACCTCCGGCTCCCCGATCCCGCCGGGAGTGCGGAAGTTGATATCCGGCTGGGAATCCCTGCAGCGCAACGGCGTACTGTAGGTGTGCCTTGATCGCACAGCCCAGACTTGGGGCCATGGTCACAAGGTATAGAGAGAGGGAGAGAGAAGGAGAAAGTCAACCAAAGGACTTCTCCAAATATTGGTGTATTTAGTGTATTTAGTGTATTTAGTGTCTTTAGGCGGAGGAGGGTGTGCCCTCCCCATTGGGTTAGCCATGTGGGACTATTCATAAAAGAAAAGACAGTAGATTTTCGGACTTGTCAAATGGGCCAAAAGCATTCAGCCCAAATAGCAAACAGAAAATACTAAATAAAAACAAAAACAAAAAGCAGCAGCAACCAGCCGGGTGGGCCGGCCTGCTCACCGCGGGGCCCAACTTGCCAGCTAGGCAGCGATGGGAGCCAGGCGCCCGGGTGGGCCGCCGCCCCTTCCCTGGCCTGTTGGCCAGCGCCCGGGTGGGCCTGCCTAGTGCCGGCGGCCTGGCAACCCAGTGCTCCGCCACGCCTCGCCTGGCCGGGTGGGCCAGCCTGCCCCCGCGGCCCAGCTCTCTGGCGCCCGCGGGGGCCAGGTCGAGCAGGCCCCGGTGGCGGCCGGTAGCTGCGGACCGCACCCCGTGCAGCGGTTAATAAAAACCGCCCACGTGGGCTGTTTCTTTTCTTTTTCTCTTTATTAATTCTGCAGCTTTTATTCTAGACTATTTCCCTCCGGGATTTAGCCTAATATAAAAGTTGACTTTATAAATCTTAATCTAAATATTATTTATAATATATTAATTTATAATTAACATATAATAAATATATATTAATTCCCATTTATCTGAAAACACTTTTCCGGGCTTTTCCTTTATTCTTTCTCCGAACAACTTCGGATCTCTCCGCGGAACAATTCCGGCGTTCTCTCTTTCTCTACTGTGATTCCGTCTTACGAATGATCGCTCTCATCGTATCCTTAAGTGTATCCTCTCACGGCTCGGGATTGCTCTAGACATGATGTGTATCAATGATCAATAGAGGGACCAGGGATATCCATGTGACCCCTATGCATTCCTGATGACAATGTCGTTTGAACCGTCTAAATGTAGCATCCTCTTCCTTTTGTTTCTCGATACAACTTGTCCGAGATCCGGTCACTGGTATCCCATACCTTTGTTCAATCTCATTCACAACAAGTTATGTTTTCTTGTTACCGTGATATTACATCCCCGTGACCTAGTCACATGTTGCAACATATATGGATGTAATCTCACCAAGCCGGCCGTGTGTATCTTTACCCGTCATGTGGGTGAACAAATCCCTGTCTTGTAGGCACATGTCATCTAATGTTCCTTTGGAATACCCAACATACACCTTTATGGCCACCGTATTACCAGATGGCGGTTGATAGAGTCTAAGCAGCCTAGGGAAACAGTGAGTAATATGAGTTCACGGTCTAAGGAGAAGGAGTCTAGGTATAGTTGTTGCAACAATGAACTATATGACTTGATCGTGTTGCAATCCTTCGAGGAATGTCCAATCACATCATTCTCCAATGATATGATCTCGTTGTCAGTCGGCATAAATGCCCATGATCTTGAAACCTAGATCATCTTCGTGACCAAAGAACTAGTATGAATAGAGGCTACTAGGGACTTGGTTGTTTCATACCACACCTGTACCAATGTTTCTACTTGGCACAGTTCTAGCACAATATGAAACTATTATAAACTAACTGAGATATGATTATAAAAACCTATTTCTTATTTGCCTCTAGGGCATATCTCCTTTAGTCTCCCACTTGCACTAGAGTACCAATAAACTAGCTTGCATTTTACTCATATAAACCGTATACCATATGTGTTTATAGATCATGCATGCTCATGGGAAACATCATGTCCATGTTCTGTTTTACCAGATCATTATGTCTTTTGCAAATCCTTAATGTCTTCCTGATTTTGACATTCACTCCATTATCGTACAATTGGTCGAAGCATTTGTTTGGCAATAAAGTGAGACTTTTGTTTCTAGTGTTTGTGATGACGGTCGTTATTCACTGTTGTCATCTAAACTTCGAAAAACACTTTGCTATCCTTTGTGTATATACTATAGTCATGGCAGCAGAACGAGGCCTGATTCCAGGAGCTTACAGTGACTTTAGATGAACCTCGAGGGCTTTCTCATGGGCACTGGGCCCTAGGACACATCATTCTACGTTAAAAGCGAATTAGCCCCGCCATAACATTATACATCACATTAGATGTAGCCTTTATACTTCTGTATCTATGTAGATCCTAGTGCATGAAATGCAACTATGCCACTTACATTACTTCTTGCTACTTAAGTACAAACTTAATTCTGGTTCAGTGATCAACTCAGGAATTACTTAAAGACACGTTCTTATAGTTAAGACTTTGTCCTACCAACCAGAACTTCGGGTCACATTACGTCGAGTATACAACATGGTTTTATGGAAGAACCTATGACTAAGCATAGGAGATGCAACGCATCTCTTTCTTTCAACCATAATTGCAATACTAACTCAATGCTTCATATAGTAAGAACTTCTTTCTTACCTTGTTCTAGTCTGAACTTCTTCAGAATCTTGTTTAGGACATTCTGAACATCTTTTAGAATCAAGTCCAGGAAACATTCAACATTTAGTGTTTATTAAACTCACCAATCTATCTCGATAGATCTTTATTGTTTAATAAATTCAACTTCATACTAACTTAAACACTAATCACATCATTCACATATGTCGTCCACATATCCTAGAATGATTTCACGCTCCCACTCAAATATGACATTCATGTTTGAGATCCAGGGATTTCACTTAGCTCCCATTCAAAATATGTTAGCTACATATTATGAATTAACCAAGCTGATTTGCTCCCACTCAAATCCAGGTCCTCTCAATAATCTTGGACATTCCAAAATTCTTTGATCATTATCAATTGGAGAATTCCACTAACAAGATTTCAATGACTATTCATTTCTCGTACTTAGGTCCATAACGCTTCTTTGTATTTCGCAGGTATGTCATGTTCAAAACATGACAAGTGAATCAACTATAATTCCACAAGCTTGTAGAATATATAGTTGAATCCTACTTTCTTTAGTAAAAGTATTCACTTGAAACTTTATGATCATTATCAACAGTTTCTCCTCTATTTGTAGAGTTTGGTTTCACGAAACAAATTCCGCTGCGCCACTCAACAATTCAGAGGTAAGGTCAAATACCTTGTTTTGATCTTTTACTTTCTTCCACCTGTATCTTCATCAAGACACATCAACTTAGGACAACAACAAGTTTGCCCCTTGTGGAAGATGCATTCATAGCTTCCTAAGAATGCTCTACAAAGACTTGTTTATTCGCCACGACTTCGACTTGTCGAAATCTCCAGAAACTCGAACGTGCCATAACACTTATGGTGTTATTTCCACGAATCTTTGGATGTTCCTTTGTCTTTCAAATGAGCGTTTGCTTATTTTGATCATTAACTCTAAATGACAACTATAACCCCTATAAGAGATGATATTATACCATATGTATCTAATACATAATGATTATGATGTTTAGACATTTCAACATAGTTTGAATTTGTCCAATTATCATAATTTGTGAAACATCTTTCACAAGTCCCTTTTATGCTAAACTTAACTTGAATACTTTAGTCATGTCGATCAAATCGAAGAGACTTGTTAATTCAGTTAATTCAATATCCCATTTAGTCATGAACTCATTTGAACAATTCAAATCATTCCGAACTTCATGTTTCATTAAGTAAATACACTTATTCACTTAAGCCCATAATTAACAAATGATTTCCACTACTTGTTGAAAATATGATACATCACTATGTATAAGATTCAACATTTCTTCGCATATCACCATTTTACCAGAATGCGGAGTTTTAGTCATTCTGCCCAAGAGGCATGGTTTTGTAAAGTCTCTAGATTATGCATCTAGGACCCCGATCTTTCATAAAGAACCCGCAATAACCAAAATGACTTAAACTGTAGTGTCATTTCATTATTAAGCTTTGGATATCTTTTAGCATTCTATTCCTTTATAAATGTTTAAACTATTATCATTAACATTGTGATGAGAATAACTTATTTGTAATCGTAATGTGACCATAATGTTATTGTTCATAAGAATAGTACAAACTATTTTGTAACTTGTTCATATGCATAATCGTCTCGCCAAAAGCAAGACACACAAACATGGATTACAAAATTATATTCAAATCCACTAATCCAAATGATAAACTTTGAGGAAAGAGGTGATGTCCGCCATCAACTATTTTGCTTGCCGTCACCAAGTCTCATTGCCTCAAATCCAGCAATTCTTAGGCAGATCATCCTGTTTTCACAAAACGGGACAAGTATCAAATACTTTGCAAACTGCAATTACTTCTGCAAGAACCACATTTATAATTTGTATATCTTATATATACCTTTTCATCCATGACCTCCATTTGCAATCAAGCCCTTCGAAGAGTTCTCAACTCTAATGCAAGATCACTAAGTATTTCTCCAAACTTTCCAGAGTCATCGGATTATCTCCTAATGATTATTGTGTCAAGAAGAGAAGATCACCTTTTACGAGGATTTCCCTCAGGCGTGGGTATTAATCTATGAAGTAGGACCCTTTTTCTAAGTTCCAAATCAAGCAATATATTCCCATGGTCGTAAAGGACCTCAATGGGATAGGCTAAGGTATACTAAGATATTTTCAAACAGACATCTAGACTAAGTTTATAATAAGAGATCAATTTATAATTGGTCTCCACTAAAACAGTCATCCCCTGGACGATTTTAGTGATCGCATGATCCCTATCCTCTGCACCTCCCCCGATCGTCACGGCCATCAGTGCAGTATCAAAGGTAGACATTCAATAATGCCAATCACATCATCCATGTGACTCATGCTCGATCTTTCGATCTCTTGTGTTCCGAGGCCACGCTTCTCTAGCGTGCTAGGCTCGCCAAATCTAACTTGTGTGTATTCGCTGTGCAACATGGCTTACACCCACTGTATGCGAACGTAGATATGTCTGACACCCAGGCCTGTAACCCTGGATCGCCTCATACCGAAGAACTTTTTTGGTGGTGCACACACAAGGGGAACACAGAACATTGGAATTAAATAGGGATTATCTTATTTGCTACCGTTGGGTATCTAATACTAGCACACAATAAGATGTAAAAACTGGTATCAACATCATATGTATAATGTGATATGATATGGTCTTTCTTGCGCCTTGATCTCCATCGAGTGCTCCGGCATGATCTCCATCGTGCCCTTGGTTTGATGCCAAGTCCACGACGCTGCCACCAGGTCGTCCATCAGAACGATGACTATTACTATACTACTTAGTAACATAAAAGTAAACTACTTTACCTTCGTATCGACCAATGCCATATCATAATCACATGCCCCCTGCAAAATAAAGTTAGACGCCTCTACTTTATCTATTGCAAGTTTTACGTGGTTGTTAGGGCTTTCGCACTAGAACCGTTTCTAAACTACGAACTTTCCAACCACAACATGGATCCGACAGTTGTCTCTATTACACCCCTTTCGGGGCCCTCCGTTGTAAATGCTATATCAACTATCGAATGAGAGACAGACACCCGCTAGCCACTTATACGGTACAAGCCGTATGTTGAGCGTGGAACCAGTCTCGCGTATGAATACGCGTAAGGTTGGTCCGGGCCGCTTCATCAAACAATACCATGATATAAACAAGTACATGTGAGAGGGTAACAACTAAGGGATCAATGCCCACACAATACTTGTGCGTACTGGCCGTACATCACTCCTACGCATAGATGGGCTCTGATACCACTATTAGGGATCGGCGGGGAAAACAAAAATTTCCCTACGAAGAATCCCTGGAAACTTACCCTAGAATCTATCTATGTAGTAATGCGGTAACGGCCAATGCGTAGAGAGTACATACCCTTGTAGTCTATACGCGGTTAACGTTCTGCGGGGAACGTGGTTGATGTAGTCGTACTCGTAGCCGACCTCAAGGTCGCGAAGCTCCTCACAGGTCACCCCTTGCTCCTTCTTGATCTTCATCATCTTCATCGTGCAACAGCTCCGGCTCACGACATTTAAGCGCCCCAAGTGTTGCGCCTCGTGTCTTCGTACACATCCGGTGCACGATGAGACCTCCGGCTCCCCGATACCGCCGGGAGTGCGGAAGTTGATATCCGGCTGGGAATCCCTGCAGCGCAACGGCGTACTGTAGGTGTGCCTTGATCGCACAGCCCAGACTTGGGGCCATGGTCACAAGGTATAGAGAGAGGGAGAGAGAAGGAGAAAGTCAACCAAAGGACTTCTCCAAATATTGGTGTATCTAGTGTCTTTAATCCCACCCATGGGTACCCCTTTATATAGGCGGAGGGGGGTGTGCCCTCCCCATTGGGTTAGCCATGTGGGACTATTCATAAAAGAAAAGACAGCAGATTTCCGGACTTGTCAAATGGGCCAAAAGCATTCAGCCCAAATAGCAAACAGAAAATACTAAATAAAAATAAAAATAAAAAGCAGCAGCAGCCAGCTGCGTGGGCCGGCCTGCTCACTGTGGGGCCCAGCTCGCCAGCCAGGCAGTGGCGGGAGCCAAGCGCACGGGTGGGCCGCCGCCCCTTCCCTGGCCCGTTGGCCAGCGCCCGGGAGGGCCTGCCCAGTGCCGGCGGCCTGGCAACCCAGTGCTCCGCCCCGCCTCGCCTGGCCGGGTGGGCAGGCCTGCCCCGGTGGCCCAGCTCCCTGGCGCCCGCGTGGGCCAGGTCGAGCAGGCCCCGGTAGCTGCGGACCGCCCCCCGTGCGACGGTTAATAAAAACCGGCCACGTGGCCTGTTTCTTTTCTTTTTCTCTTTATTAATTCTGCAGCTTTTATTCTAGACTATTTCCCTCAGGGATTTAGCCTAATATAAAAGTTGACTTCATAAATCTTAATCTAAACATTATTTATAATATATTAATTCATAATTAACATATAATAAATATATATTTAAATTCCCATTTATCCGAAAACACTTTTCCGGGCTTTTCCTTTATTCTTTCTCCGAACAACTTCGGATCTCTCCGCGGAACAATTCTGGCGTTCTCTCTTTCTCTACTGTGATTCCGTCTTACGAATGATCGCTCTCATCGTACCCTTAAGTGTATCCTCTCATGGCTCGGGAATGCTCTAGACATGATCTGTATCAATGATCAACAGAGGGACCAGGGATATCCATGTGACCCCTATGCATTCCTGATGACAATGTCGTTTGAACCGTCTAAATGTAGCATCCTCTTCCTTTTGTTTCTCGATACAACTTGTCTGAGATCCGATCACTGGTATCCCATACCTTTGTTCAATCTCGTTCACAACAAGTTATGTTTTCTTGTTACCGTGATATTACATCCCCGTGACCTAGTCACATGTTGCAACATATATGGATGTAAGCTCACCAAGCCGGCCGTGTGTATCTTTACCCATCATGTGGGTGAACAAATCCTGGTCTTGCAGTCACATGTCATCTACTGTTCCTTTGGAATACCCAACATACACCTTTATGGCCACCGTATTACTAGCTGGCGGTTGATGCAGTCTAAGTAGCCTAGGGAAACAGTGAGTAATATGAGCTCACGGTCTAAGGAGAATGAGTCTAGGTATAGATGTTGCAAAAATGAACTATATGACTTGATCGTGTTGCAATCCTTTGAGGAATGTCCAATCACATCATTCTCCAGTGATATGATCTCGTTGTCAGTCGGCCTAAATGCCCATGATCTTGAAACCCAGATCATCTTCGTGACCAACGAACTAGTATGAATAGAGGCTACTAGGGACTTGGTTGTTTCATACCACACCTGTACCAATGTTTCTACTTGGCACAGTTCTAGCACAATATGAAACTATTATAAACTAATTGAGATATGATAATAAAAACCTATTTCTTATTTGCCTCTAGGGCATATCTCCTTCAGTGAGTGGAAGGGAGAGGAAGCAAATGAGGGGCAGAGGCATGCGGGGAGGGCCTCTGGCCTATTTATTTGGGGAGGAGGAGGTCCATGGTGGGCATGGTGTAGGAGGAGTTTGGGTAGAGGGTGTTGGTTGGCAAATGGGGATCCAGGGCGGTGGAGGGAGTGTGATGGGTCTCTGAGTCGATCACTGAGTGGAGAGGAGGGTGGTGGCTGTTGCTGCCCTATTACTTTACATGATTTGCAATAAATGCCTTCTCTCTCTCTCTAGTCTCTCTCTCCAAGAGGTAAGGGCAAGGGCAGAGGATGCTGTAGGGTTGACCACGACAAGGGGTGGGTGTGGTTGCTATGGAGAAGTGTTGGGCATGATTTGTTAAGGATTTGAGACAATTTGATAGTGGTTTGGTGTTATGGTCAATCTTCCCATAATTGATGATTATGACGGAACTCTTGAATTTTGATCTTGCCATAGAGAGATAAGGGTGCTGCTAGATGGGTAAGGTTAAGATACATATCCAAGATATTTGGGATTTTTCAGATTATTTTAGGTCCTCCATATAGAAAATATTCAAAAAGTGCTGAAATAGTTTTCAGAAGTTGTTTTGATATTTTTGAGTTGTACAAGGTGAGGTTTTTATGTGAAAAGATCCTAGATATGAATTCGCACTTTTGGGAATTTTCCCAAGTTTTTTTGATGAATAAAAGTATTTAATATATTTAAATTCTTGTTTCTGCCATTTAAGAAAATGGGCAAAAAAAATTATTAAGACTCTTCAAAAATAATTATTTTTAAGTGGGAGGATAGGGTAGGGTTTATAGGTATCAAATGTGCATTAAGTTGGGAAAGTGTTTTGGAGAAACAAACTTTCCTTAATAGAAGGAGTTTTTAGGTATTTGTCAAGTAAAGGAATTAATTGCTTTTGGGCCATAATAATTATGGATAATATTTTATAAACCTTTATAATCTTGGTTTATATAGCATATTCAACCTTGAGATTTGAGAATGAAAGGTGATTTTGGTGAAAAACTAGAGATTAAGGATCTAGGGTAAGATTGTTTTTATACGAACAAAACCTTGTTGGATCTTGGATCTCAGAGCTCCCCTTGGGTCATGGAAGATATGGATGGATAGACCAAGTGATGTAGATCACCATGGTATAGAGTTTTGAGCTTGATATTGCTTGAGGGTTCCAAGAATTGATTTCAAACTTTGAATAAAAAGGGTCTGCCAAAGCAGATTATCAACTAGCCTTCAAAACCTTGTGGGTTTAAGAAGTACCAAGATCCAATTGGAACAAGTGAAGTAGGTATTGATAGACCTCTATGAGTGGATCACAACCATGCAAAGAGTTGGTCCATAGAAGATAGGATGATGGTGTGAGCTTCTGTCAAAGTAGGCATGTTGATAAGATTTACAGGAAAAGTTATTTTCTTGCCTGCAAAACCATCAAGAACAAGTGGGTTGGAGGATGATATAACCAAGGGAAAGAGTGGGCCTTGGTAGTCCTTAGAATGGTTAACAAGATGGTTCAAATGCATTTAAAAAATGCACAAGGGTTGAGAAAGGGAGGCACTCAAAAAGGTGATGTTGGAACAGATTCCAAACTTGGCCACATTTGGCAGATTTAGGGTTTTTGACTAGATTATGAGAGAGGAGGCTTTTGATGGGTAGCTAGGTACCAAAGCATCATCAAGTGGATGAGGTTGAATAGTAGATTAAGTAGAAGGGATCCATGCTTGATATTGGTCTTCATTGACTTGGAAGCTTCGGGAATTAGATCACTTCAGAGCTGATTTGGTTAAGGGTTTTAGCTGATTACTCAGTAGCTAGGGATCAGATCCAGATTGTATTCTTGCTTAGGTTTTGGGGATTTTAAAGTTTCTTGATCCTAGAGGATGAGCTCCTAGTGTAGCTCATACTACTTCTAAGCAATCAAGTCAAACAGCATATCAAGGCAACTCATCTTACAAACAAATCAACTACTACTAGGGTTACCACCAAGCTTAGCTTGAGGTAAGGATGGGCAATTTTGAAAGGTTGGAGTTTGCATAATGTAAGAGTCCTTGGTACCCCTAGCAAGAATATAATTCAAAAGCTTTATAAAAAGGGTTTTGGAAAACCTAAAGATAAGTGTAGTTGAAAGTCCTATCTAGAAAGCATAAGGAGGTTATAGCTCTCCATAGTTTTGTCAATAGTAGATACTAAAATAGTTGTGGTTACAAAAGCATCTTGGGTCATGTTTTGAAATGCCAGAACATTTGAGAATATGTAAAATAAGCCAGGATATTTTTTATTGAATAGCTTTTGTCAACTGATGTTGAGGTAAGGAGTATATCATAAGGTGTACAATAAAAAAGCATAAGCACATACAACAACAAGCAAGCACTGCACAATTAAATAAGATTTTTTTATTCCCCCTGATTTTTGCATTCTGGACAACTAATCAGGGTTGCTGAAATTGGGAAGTTACAATAAAGTCCGAAGAAATTCAATAAAATGGACACCTCTAGGTCTTGAACCAGCAACCAAGAGGTCCTTGACCGATGGATCCACCTATGCTGAATGCCACATGCCAGTTGGACAAGAGAAGTTTCTTTCGCTAACTTGTGGGACCCACCTCTTTGTCCCCCACACACTCACCTGAACTCCACCCGGGAGATTTCGAAATCAGATCTGAAATCCGATCCACCACACACATTGATGGCAGCTAGGGCACCGCTGCCTTTGCCGGTCGACAATACGCCGCGGCACCGAATCTCCCATCCGTTCCCTGTCTCCCCATCCATGTTGGCGTCCGCACTCCAAGGCTGACCACCGGGACTCCCCTTTTGGGCGACGTCTCCACGCACTGGAGTAGATCCCCTTCCGGGCACCATCTCCATGCTCAACTCGCTTGTCTCCATGTCTGCCAAGGTAAAAAAATAGTTTGTGTAATTGTTCAACAGATGGGTATCACTTGGATTGCTCATGGTATAGAAAATTCTTCTTAAAAAGGATTATTCTGCTTTGAATACGTGTTTAATTTGTTTAACTGATCAACACATGGATATCACTTGGATTGTTCATGGTACAGAAAATTCTTCTTAAAAAGGATTATTCTACTTAGAAAATGTGATTAATTTGTTAAATTGATCAACTCATGGATATACCTTTGATTGTTCATGGTTAAGAAAAAAATTCTCAGAAATGATTAGTCCATTCTGAAAATGTGATTAGCTTGTTTAATTGTCCAATAGATGGATAGGACTTGGATTTGTTTATGGTAAAGTAAATTGTTTTGAAAAATGACTAGTCTATTCTAAAAATGAGTTTGTTGTTTTAATTGTTCAACACATGGATATGAGTTGGATTGTTCAATGTAAATAAAAAATTTCTAAAAAATCACTAGCCTGTTCTGAAAGTGTGATTTGTTTATTTAATTTTTAACATATGCTTAGTAGTTGGATTGTTCATGGTAGATAGTTGAAAGAACCCTACAAAGTTGGCTGAAAGAGTTTGTCAGGTTTGTCAAGGAGAGATATGGCAAGAATGGTGAGACTCCATGCCCCTGTCGTAAGTGCCTGAACTAGAGAATGCTGCATGTAGGGCTTATTTATCACCACTTACTCCTCAATGTCATGTCACACATGCATACTGAGTGGATACAGCATGGGGAGCCACTTGATCTTGCTATTATTGAAGATGCACCCAATGGTGGTAACAATGGTGGTCATGCCGGCGATGACAATGACAATATGTATACGGACGATGACGGAGATGATGATGGAGGTCACATCATTCCTCATATATTCAAGACCTTAAGCACACAGGCGATGCATTAACTGCAGAGCAAATTGCTGCTAATGTTCCAACTAATGGTAAACATGAGAAATTTTGTGCAAATTTGTTGGAAGAGGCATAGAGAAATCTTTAACCGGGAAGTAAACACGCCAGGTTTGCATTTGTTGTGAAGATCCTTCATCACAAGCCTTATAACCGGATCACCAATAATGCTTTAGATGATTGGATGAAGCTATTTACCAATGCACTATCGGAGCCCAATACCCTGTCTAGATCATACCCTAAAGTAAAAACTTATTTGAAGGAGCATGGGCTTTCCTATGACAATATACACATGTTCAAAAACAACTACATGCTCTTCTAGAAGTACAATGACAAGATGGACAACTGCGCTAAGTGTGGCGCCTCATGGTGGAAATATCCGGAAAGAAGGTCGCCGACTGTCAAACTCTTGCGTCATTTTCCTTTTGCGCAACAGCTATAGAGATTGTTTTCTTCGAGGAAAACAACTGAGAGCACACCATGTCACAAGTTAAATAGAATGCCCAGATATGGTATACTTTGTCATTCAGTTGATGGTGAAGTATGGAAGGATTTTGATAGAACATGGCAGTACTTTTCAGCTGACACTAGAAACATAAGGCTTGGTCTTGCCACCGATGGCTTCAATCCTTATGGAACCATGAGCATGAGATACAATGTGTGGTCTGTATTTGCCCTGTCGTACAACCTTCCACCATGGGATTGTATGGATGCATCAAACTACATGTTTTTCCTTCTAATCCCTAGCAAATCAAGGCCTCAAAAGGACTTTGATCTCTTTATGGAGCCTTTAATGGACGATTTGCAACAGCTTTGGAAGGGCGTGCATTCTAACGATGCATTTCAAAATTAAATGTTTGTTCTTGAAGCAACAGTTCTTTGGTGTACCGATGACTAACCAGCTTGCAACACTATGTCTGGGTGTACAACAAAAGGATATCATGCATGCTTGCATTGTGACAAAAATCCTCTGTCCAAATCCATAAAGATCAAAATATGCTACATTGGGCACCATCATTTCCTCCCAAAGCTCCGTCACTTGCGGCGAGAGAAGGAGCTTGCCGGCATTCATGATGACCACTCAAATCTGGGAAAATTTGCTGCAGTTGAGTAACAAGCTAAGATGGAGAAGGTTAGGCATCTTATACCAGGAGTTGGAGGTGATCCTGGGAGCAAAAAGAGGAATCGAACATATCCTTCAGCGATCAAGAAACGGTGGCCTGGTTTTTGGGACTTGCCTTACTAGACATCATTGAAACTTCGGCACAATCTCAATGTGATGCATATCGAGAAAAACATCTGCGACAACATGATTGGCATAGTAGTTGAACTTGACAGGAAGAATAAGGACACCTTGAAGGCTAGGTATGATTGTGAAGCCCTAGGCATTAGGCGAGATCTACAGGTGCAACCAACAGACATAGAGAAGGATCTTCTCTACCCATATGCACCATATTACCTGAATAAGGAGTAGAAGAGGGGTTTCTGTCAATATCTTTGGGACTACACTTTTCTTTATGGGTTTTGTTCAAACATGGGAAAATGTGTCAGCGTTCCTACACACAAGATCATGGGACTTAAAACCCATGACTTCCACATCCTGTTGCAGGGAATATTGGTTGCTGGCATGTGAGGGTATTTGCATCCCGATATCTACACGACACTTGGAGAGCTAGGAAGATTTTTCAGGATTTTTTGCAGTAAAAACTTGAAACTGTTGGTGTTGGAAAGGCTCAAAGATGAAATCCCAGTAATTCTATGCAAATTTGAACACATCTTTCCGTCGGCATTCTTTGATGTGATGGTCCACCTAGCTGTGCATTTACCTGATCAGGCGATGCTCCGAGGCCCTATGAACTATGAGTGGATGTATCCAATGGATAGGTTGTTGTGTACTCTGAAGAGATATGTTAGGAACATGTCACATCAAGAAGGTTCAGTGGTAGAGGCCTACATTTCTACCGAGTGCGTGACTTTTTTATCTAGATACCTTGATGATATTGTGACAAGATTCAATCGGCCAGCGAGAAATGTATGTGACCAACATGAATGATCTTGTAATGTGTTTAGCCATGGTGTGAATATGATTGGAGGAAGCCATGTCACCTACTATGGAGGAAGCAATGATAGTGATTTGACCCTCCAAAGGGAGCTAAAAAAGATGACTTGGTATGTCCTAAACAACTACGAGGAGGTTAAGCCATATATCATGTATGTTCATATCTCCCATACTTATGAATTCAATATTGCCATACACCTAAAGGTTTTAATTCCGAGTTACTCTCTGGATTGTAGTCTTCGCCGAGAATAGCTGGTGAATGATGGGATGCCCAATGTGGAAAGAAGGCTTCAGTAGGGATTTCAAAGATGGTTCGAGGACCATGTTAGTTTACTTTTGCATTTATCTATGTCCTTCATATATAACATTTCAATGCATGATTTGACCATATTGTATTTCTGCAGTGGTACATACGGATCATGAATAAATGATAGGAGAATCCAGAAGTTGTGGATGAAGAGCTTTTTGCATTGGCGTGTGGCCTAGACTTCCGAGTTAGAACATATTCAGCTGGTATTGTGGATGGTGTTCGGTTACTCACCGCTGACCGTGAGAAGGGAAAGAAAACACAAAAGAATGGAGTAATGACTGAAGTATTCACTTGGAGAAGGATATCCATTTTTATGGTGTCCTCAAGGATATCAAGGTGATGTATTTAACTCTTATTTGGAACACCAACGATTAGTTGTGTTATTCCACTATGATTGGTATTAACTTGCGGGCCACAAGGATACAAATATAGTGTGTGATAAACTCTTCCGGAGTGCCAACATTACCAATTTTTGGTACAAAGATGATAGTTACATCTTGGCAACCCATGCTACAAAAGTGTTCTACGTGCCAGACACAGCCAAGGGCAAAAACTGGTGGGTGGTTCAAAAATTAGTTCAAAGACATAATTTTGATGTTGCCAAAGGAGAGGAGGAGGAGGTGGTGCATAGTGATGTAGCATACCAAGAGTTTGTAGGCTCTAACGATGAGACTGTATATGAGGCTCTGCCTTTTAGGAAACATCAACCCTCTGTCAATGAAGGTCGCATCATAGATGCATTAGTGTTTGAGCATATCAGAGGTAAAAGGAAAGCTGTTGAAGTGGAGGAAGTTGAAAGTGAGCCTGAAGTAGATGACACAATTGAGGATAATTGTACTAACAAAGCAGATGAAGTAGAAGATGATACTGACGAAGAGTAGTTCCAGCTTATGGTGGTGGAGTGTTGAATTGATGATCATGTGGATGCTTTATGTTGCATGCTTGAATTGATGGATGTGTGCCTGCCTATGTGCATGCTTGTGTTGAACTCATGATCATGTGTGCATGCTTTGTGTTGCATTCCTGAACTAATGGTTGTGTGCATGCCTTTGTTGCATGCTTTTTGTTGAACTAATGGTTGTGTGCATGCCTTTAAACTAATCAATATGAATGTCCTTTAGTTTGTGGAATTAATAGTTATTCATTGGGAAAATTAGCCAAAACATTATGTTGTTCTTCTGTCTATCAAACTTGGCTGAACATAACCTCTTTTGTGGTAGAAAAATTGTGATGTTATTCAGTCTAAGTGGGACCCATTCGTCAGCCTCGTAAATGATGCTAGTGTAAATGAAAACCTCTCACGCATGGGACCCACCTATCATAGCAGCTAGAAAAAACCATCTCCCCTCCATGCCACTCCCAAATACCACACCACTTCCCCCAAAAATATGTGTTAGAAAAAACCCTCCCCTCCCAGTCGATGACCAAATCCCCTCCCCGCCGACGACCAAATCCCTGCGACGACGGTGGCAGCGGATTCTACAAACTGACGTGTAATTTCTCCTCAACCTATCGCCCTTTCATCGCGTCAACTCTTCGTTAACCTTCCACGGATGTGGTCGCCTCCTCGTCACCAGAGATGTGGTCGCCTCCTTGTCCAAGTTCGACGCGTCGCCTTCTTGTTCTAGGTCACCACGTCGACGTTGTTGTTTAGTTCTATGTCACAATTTTATTCTCTGGATGCCGCATCATTCTAGTTCGATGTGTCGCCTCCTTGTTATATGGCAGCACGTATGTACTCAATCTAGTGCTTTGCGGATCGACGTTGCTGCTTACGGCAAAGGCTTAATCTAGTTCACTAGAAGTGCCCTATAGTTTTAATCACTGAATTTGATTCTCGTAATAATTCACTAATTATAATTGTATTCAAACTTAATTCTTGTATTTACTCTTTGGGGTAGGTAGGATGAAGGCCAGGGAGATACATGAGACGGTTCTAAAATTGATGCTACTAGAACTAGAATATATGGCATAAAAACTAAACATTCTAATTAGTGCAATGTCTAATTTAGGCTAAAAAGGATGCCTACAAGGTTGGTGAAACTAAGGTTGTCTTCATCGATGTCTCATTTGATGATGATGTGAAGAAACCTACTATAGTTTTTCGCAAGATGAAATCTAAGATAGCAAGGCAAAGTGCTAAGGCTTATATGAGAAGATTTAAACTAGTCGAGAAACTAAGGATCCTTATTCATAGAGGTGTGTGATAGCTGTGAAATTCGACATATTTTGGATGGTTTTTATTTATGGTTTTCTCCTAGATTTGATCGTTTTCTAGTTTTACCTAACGCTAATACTTCGGTAGAAAATAAAACTTGGTTTTTAATGTGTGTTTCAGGTTTTGAACGTCAACAGAAGGTTTTAAGAAGAGAAACACAATATTCTGGTGAAAACAAGCAAGTGTCTTTTTGGAAGCAATCAAGGGAGGTGTACAAAAGCTTTGACGAGCAACTATATGGCGGGAATATTTTTTCGGCCGTATAGTTCCCGCCGTATAGCTGCCGCCACCTCCGTCTTGTCAAAAGGGACAACTTTCGTGAAGAGGCCGGATGCAAAATCATAACATAGTAGTCGCCATCCCAGCCAGAGAGGAGAAAGAAGAGATCTGGAGAAGAAGGGGAATATGTTCTTCATCTCGCTCCACGATCTTCGATCTCCTAGCCATCACACCCTCATAGCCATTACTTGTACTTGAGAGAGAGAGAGAGAGAGAGAGAGAGAGAGAGAGAGAGAGAGAGATCTTCACCCTACAAGATTAGGTTTTGAGATTGTTTCTTCCTATCTTGAATTGTGTTGGATTACTTTTCTATTCTTATTGTGGATCCCCACGGTCATATCGAGAAGAACTCCCTTTATTTAATTATATCGATCATGCTTTCTTCTCTCATGTGTGAGTAAGTTCCTTGGGCATGGGAGATGTAAGGGATTGGTGAGATGTGATGTGCCTCGGTATATTTTCCATTAGTTTGATATTGATTTTAGTAATTATACTATGTTTGCTTGACTATCTATGGGATGCCTAATGCTTATTGTCGAATTAAGGGCCCAAACAAGATGATGCTTTGTTCTACATAGATAGGATCTTGTTTGCTGGCAGACCGGCGACCCCTGAGACACAGGGATATCAATGGGAAAATAGTTTGACTCGAGGATAACGAGGAACCACTATGCTTATTGCATTAGTCCGATCCAAGGAGCTTAATTGCTAAGCAACCTGAAGGATCTTAATCGTCTAGTGACTGACTATGGTTTTGGTAACAGGCTAGTAGGATTACTGAAGGTGGGATGAAATCTACCAAGAGGAGTTCTAGCTAATTATGGCTTGCTCGCCGACACATATATTTATATGATTATAACTGTTACACTTATCATTCGTCCACCTAGCACAGTCACCATCACCATGAATTGTATCTCCCCGCACCTTCTTTGTCATCTGCAAAAAACCACAAACAATAAAATCGTTCTTTACTTTTATGCTTTTTATTCCTGAAGCTTACATTTAGTTTTACTTAATGACATCCAATTTAATCCAAATTTCTTTCTTATTTCCACACTTGCAGTTAATTCACTCGAAGACCAGTGACAACTTTGAGTGTGGCAGAGACTTCACTCATAAACACTTACCTTTGGGCTCCCTATGGGATCAATATCTATATTTCAAAACTAGCTACAAACGATCTGTACACTTGCAGACATCAAGCTATTTTCTGGTGCTGTTGCCGAGGAGCTAAGAGCTAAGTGTTTGTCTCTTGACATTTCAGGTGTTACTACTACAAAATGGTCTCCCTATGAGACAAAGGGTGCCTATTTACCAGATTATTTTGAGCGCGTGCCTATTCAAAGGCGTGATGAAATTATTGAAAAAACCTGAGTGATTTTATGGAAATCATGTCCATTTACAGGACAAATCCCAAGAAACCTGAGAAAACTCTTAGAGAATACAGTGCTCCAAACTCTACTTTCCTTAAACAACTAATAGAATTTCCTAATCCTGGAGTTAGAGAATATCCATTTGATGGCGGAATTATTAAAATTTTGCAGAAAAAAGCTTTCAGTGGAAGGGAAAACGAAGACCTAGGAAGACATACTAGAGAGTTTGACCATGTGATGACGAAACTTGGACCAAAAGGTTTGCCAAGAGATTTCTCTTGTCTAAATTTTTTCATTGGTCTCTTAAAGGTAAGGCTCTAGACTGGTTATATTCTCTCCCTCGTCATTACATTAAATGTCGAGAAAACTATATTGTTAATTCATAAATAGGTTTAATCCTTTTAAAAAGGTAATTGAAACTAGAAATAATATAGGCAACTTTAGTCAGAACACCCACAAGCCTAGGATAGATTCCTTGGAATGATCAATAGAATTCCTAATCATGGCTATTCTGAATCAACTATTTTCCATTTATTTTACCATAGTCTTAATACTCAAAGTAGAGAAATGCTTGAATTATCAGCAGGAGGATCGATAAATACTTTAACTATTAAAGCATGTTTGGAATTAATGTGTACTAGGGCTAAGAATGATTCTTTATAAAATACTGATTTCGACACTAAGTTGGAAAAAGGGATACTTCGTATAACTCTAGATCTTATGCCTGAAGTACGCAAAACAATGAAAGAAAAAGGTATAACTTCTGAACTTGTTAAAAACAAAGTAGACTTGTTACAAGTTTTTACTGAAGAAGATGAAACTAGAAAAGTTTTTCAAGCATTAAAACATCGAGAAACAAAATCTCATAATAACCTGCCTAAGTATTTTCAACGACAAAAAAATATTTTGGCGGAACTCATAGAAAATGATGATGAGATTGGCCAAGAAATAAAATTCTTTCACAAGTGTCACATCACAATTATTAGAATTGGTACTGTCGTTGTATTGGGAACGGCAGTACCTGAAGAGGTTAGATAGAGATGTGGGGACTAGCAGGGAAGCTATCGACGGTGTCCGCAGGCGAGATTGGATACAAGCGAGCGATGGACGCAGGAAGTACCCAGGTTCGGAGCCCTCGTGATGAGGTAAAGCTCCTACTCCTGCCAGATCTGACTATGTGGGATATACGAACTACAAGCGCTCCTCGAGCTGTATTCTCTAGTTACTGCCTTAAATGCAATGAGACCAACCGAGTATATGTGTGTTTGTCTAACTGAGCATGAGCTAGCTAACTGGGAGAGCTGGCTCCTAGGGAGTGATCGATGGGTGCATGTGAGTCTGGCCCTGTGAGCGTGTCCCTCCCTGGAGCCTTATAAAGGTGGCCGAAGGGACATGGTGGGACCCACTTAGTCTAACTAACACTATTACATATGTCATAGCTGAGCAGTCTACAGTACAACATTGTTGAGCAATAGTAGTCTATAGCATACGTCATCTAGTACTAGTCTTCCTATAGCCATGCTCTTGCTTGTCCTCTTGAGAAATATCTTCATGCATGTACGTGTGGAGAGTGAGAGAAGTTGATCAAGCATGCAAAGGCCAAGCCGGCCATGCATGCACGCACGAGCATCCGGCCAAGGCATGCATGCAAGGGGCCAGCCAGCCAAGGAATGCATGTAAAGGCCATTCAGCCATGTACATCCATAAAAGCCAGTCGACCATGCACATGAGTAGCCGGTCATGCATGCACACGTGTTGTTTGCTCGATGCTTTTCCTCTTCTTGATTTGCTTCTGCTGGTCCGTCGTCGAGTGGTGGACTTTGGAGCATCTTTGCGGTACCCAGGGACAATCCCCCCGACACTAGCCCCCGAGCGCGTGCTGATTTCACCCGGAGGGGGAAATTCGCACGAGCTCCACAAAAAACTTGACAATGTCGTTATAGATGTAGTGCTTGAATGGCGTCCGGTTGGACACCTCTGGCCCGGAAGCAACACAACCACCGCGGGGGCGCGCGAGCCCGCGGGGTGTAGCCCCCGAGATTCGGAGTAGCTGACGGAGACAGGTGCTTCGAATCTTCTATCTCTTGCTACTTTCGATACCTCGAACTTGCTATCCGGTTGAACGCCTTCAGCTGGACCGGAACACTTGATTACACCGGGGGCGCGCCAGCGCATCCGGTGGGTGTAGCCCCCGAGATTCGAAGTAGCTGGCGAAGACAGGTGCTTTGAATCTTCATCTGTACTTGAAATCCCACTCGGTGCAGTCGTGCAAAACAAACAAACAGAAGTGAATTTGTTGTTATCACATCAACATATAGTACACATGCTATCAACCGGATAACGGTTTTATTTTTTCAAAAACTAGCTCATGCTTCTCTGAACGCTTAATCACTTTCTCGTGCGCTCTGTTGTTTACGCTGTGTCCTTGCCGGGAAGCCGGGTTGCGGTCTGGAGCCAGAACCGAAGGGGGAGCTGACAGTATATTGCGCACGGTACTGGGGGCTGAGCAGCCGGAAAAATACCAACTAGGCACAAGGCCGGAATGTCCGATCTATCGCACCCTTCGCTGTTTTTCATGTGGGATGCCTCGGGCTTTTCCTCTTGCTAGCCGGACAGCCGGGTTGCGGTCTGTAGCTGAGACGAAGAGTGGGCCTCTGACACCGTCGCACACTTCTCAGTCGGTTTACGGATTTAGCAGGCCGGGCCAACCGACGAGCCCCCGGGTAGGGGTTGCTGGCGCCGGAAAACTGAAGGAAGGAAGGAAAACAACATCTAGCGAGCTCTCGAGGGTTGCTCGAGGTCGAAAAAACACTCACATTGTAGTTGTCGGTGTAGTAGGGTCGAAGACATGATTCCACAGGCGTTGCGGCTGCCGAAACGGTCTAACTAGCGTTCCGGCTAGATAGCCTGGCTCTAGCCGGACAGGCAACCAAATGTGGCGTAGCCGGATTCGCTCCCTAGCCGGCCAGACAACCAAACGTGCAAGGATGCGCCGAGCCGGCCTGGCCCAGCCGGAACGGGTGTGGCCGGCCCAACCGGCAACCAAACGGGGCGAAGGCGCTTCTAGCCAGTCAAATCGGCTGCCAAACGGACGAAGTCGCGCCAAGTCAACCCGACTCAGCCGGAACGGGGGCCGAACCCGACGAATCAGGCAGACAGACGGAGGCAGACAGACTGACGTAGCCAGATCTGGTAGTTTCTCGCTTTTTCCTCTCATTTTTCCTCTAACCGACTAGACCAACCGGACTTGCATGTGCTCTTAACCAGATTTTTCTAGCTGGCATGTCCCTCTTTCTTTTTTCTAACTCTCTTTTCCCTTGCCAATAAAAAATTAAATGGACCTACCGCCTCTTCTCTTTTTCTTTCTTCCTAATCGACTCTCATCAGCCGGATAACTCCACCACTTCCTTTTCTTTTTCTCATTTTTTTATTTCAACTGGCCGGCCCACCACATCCCTTTCAGCCGGCCCCGCCCCACCTTCCTTCTCTCCCTTTTTTTCTTTTTCTAACCGGCCACGCAGTACCTCCACACCCAGCCGGAACTTTTCCTCCTTGCCCTTTCTTTCCTATCCGGCTAGCTCCGCCACTTCTTTTCGTTTTTCTTTTTCTCAGCCGGATATGCAGTACGCGGGGGCGGCAGTACAACGTGCAGCCAGCCCGACACGCGCGCAGGGCGACGCGGCCGGAGGAGCCGGAAGCGCGCCGCGGTGGGATCCGGCTCGCCGGAGGAGGGGTTGCGGGCGTGAGACGCGGCGGAGCGGCGCGGACTCGTGCGCGCGCGCAGGATGGCAGCAGAGAGGCGGGAAGCACCGCGGTGCCGCAGAGGAAGCTCGTCGGGGTGCGGCGGCGTTCGTGCGCGCGGTCAGGCGTGGCAGACATCGTGGTGGTGCGACGGAGCCGGGCTTGCCGCAGGCGGCCGATGGACGCGAATAGGCGCGCGGCCACGGCTGGCGGCGGCGCTGACGCTGTTGGGCCACGTAGAGATAAACAAAACTTTTTCCCTACGCGGTGATCCCAAGATCCAGCTCACGTAGAAGGCCACGAGGACTACCACTAGACACGCAGTTGCGGAATCGATGAAGCACGTCGCTTGATGCAGTGCAGTCCTCGCGATCCGTTCCGGTTCCACGATCCACGATCCGTACTTTCTTCACGATTGTCGAAGTACTGAATGTACACCACCTCCGCCGGTATCCACACGTACGAGGAGGAGCGCCGGCGATGGACTGCTAGATCTGGTACGACGGCGACAGGATGGACTGGGGCTAGGGTTTCCAACAAATGGAGTGACCTAACCTTGTGCTCTAAGCACCTGTGCCCCAGCTTATATAGGGAGTGAAAGTGGGCTCCACTCACTTGTGGCCCATTCACTAAAAAGGCCTATATTAGCCACTGCAAGTCTCACTTGCTGACTAAGTCCATGTCTCTATTTGGGTCCAACCCAAATAGGTTTCCTGTTTGGGTCTAACCCAAACTTGCTCCCACTCTTAAGTGTGTGACCCGACAGGCTCATGGTAACCCGGACACGATTCCGAGTCTCACTCGTGATCGATCAGTTGGTAGCGGCTCCTAGCAGAACGTGCCAACTCCCAAGTACCAATAAGTCATGACGACATACCTTCCAATGCGACTTTTGTCTGAGTCCCTTTTGCCTCACGATATAGTTTGTCGTACTATAGGCGAATGATCGTCATCCCTTAAATAGTCCCACTCTCTTTCTCGATCCGAGATAAGTGATTCATCCGACTAACTCTTAGTCGGTTGCCTTGGTTAACACTTAATCCGGGACGCGCATGGCCATGCTTTCCGAATCATATCTTCCAAGAGGGCCCAGAGAATATCTCTCCGGATGCAGGGGCAAAATCCCGTCTTGGTTATTCACATCACGCAGCTTGATTCTCAGTCGACCCAAACTCCGCCTTTATAACTGCCCAATGACGGAACAACGTTTGACAGAACCTAAGTCAGAGATCCTCAACTCGGATTGTGCAATAACCTCAGGTCTAAGGATTACATTGATTGAGACATGCAAATGACGACTTGTTCGTTGCATCTCAATATGGGTCAGTCCGACTCGCTAAACTCTTTAGCCGAATCCGTGTAAGTCGGAATAGCATCTCCATGCCCATGACAAGTGGAACCTAGTCAGCTGCCGACTTTCACACTGGTCTAAGTTGTGTGTCTGGCACAACCTCAATGACCAAGGACAATTAGTATGAACAACATGAATATGTAGTTCCACAATCAAATCACATATTTGATGATACATATCAGCAGTTCATACATGGACCATAACCTTATGAATACACAGAAATATCATCATTCATGATTGCCTCTAGGGCATATTCCCAACAGTCTCCCACTTGCACTAGAGTCAATCTTCCGACATCACATGTCTAGGCATCTAATGCCCATTGCTCTCAGGTGCGCCTCATGCTTCGGCTGTGGAAGTGCCTTTGTCAACGGATCCGCAATGTTTGCATCCGTGTGTAGCTTGCATTACTTGATATCACCTTGATCCACGAACTGGCGAATAAGGTGGTACCGCATGAGTATATGTTTGTTCTTCTGGTGTTGTCTAGGTTCATTGGCTTGTGCAATAGCACCATTGTTGTCACAATACACGTCTAACGGATTGGACGAGCCCTAAACCACACCAAGATCCATGAGGAAATTCCTCATCCAAACAGCTTCTTTTGCCGCCTCCGAGGCAGCAATATACTCAGCCTTTGTCGTAGACGTAGACACCGTTTCTTGCTTGGAACTTTTCCAGCTCACAGCCCCTCCGTTTATCACAAACATATATCCGGATTGCGAACGAGAATCATCTGAGTCAGTGAGATAACTCGCATCCGTGTAACCCTTTACACTGAGTTCAGCCTCACCTCCATAAACCAGGAACATATCCTTAGTCCTTCTCAAGTACTTGAGGATATTTTTAGCCGCTGCCCAGTGGATCTCTCCAGGGTCAGCCTGGTATCTGCTCACAACACTTAGAGCATAGGAAACATCAGGCCTAGTACAAATCATAGTGTACATGATGGATCCGATTGCAAAAGCATACGGAATTGCACTCATCCGACTTCGCTCATCAGTTGTCGAAGGACACTAAGTCTTGCTAAGTTTTACGCCATGGGACATCGGTAAGAACCCCTTCTTAGACGATTCCATGTTGAACTTCTTCAACACTTTGTCCAAATATGTACTCTGACTCAATCCAATGAGCCGCCTTGATCTATCTCTATAGATCCGGATTCCTAGTATGTAAGTCGCCTCACCCAAGTCTTTCATCGAAAAACTCTTTTCCAATGATTCCTTGGTCTCTTGCAACATCTGGACATCATTTCCAATCAGTAATATGTCATCCACATATAAGATCAGAAAGTTCACTTTGCTCCCACTAAACTTCTTGTATAAGCAAGAATCATGATCACTCTTGATGAAGCCAAATGATTTAACTACCTCATCAAAGCGAATGTTCCAACTCCGAGATGCTTGCTTCAACCCATAAATGGATTTCCGAAGCTTGCATACTTTGTCAGCATTAGCCGGATCAAGAAAACCCTCGGGCTGTATCATATACACGTCCTCGGTTAAATTTCCATTAAGGAAAGCCGTCTTGACATCCATCTGCCATATCTCATAGTCGAAATAGGCTGCTATAGCTAACATGATCTGAACTGATTTAAGCATCGCTACAGGAGAGAAAGTCTCATCGTAGTCAACTCCTTGAACTTGTCGGAACCCCTTCACGACAAGCCGTGCTTTATAGATAGAAACATTTCCATCCATATCAGTTTTCTTCTTAAAGACCCATTTGCACTCAACGGGTCTTGCACCGTCTGGCAGATCAACCAAGTTCCAAACTTGATTTTCATCCATGGACTTTAATTCGGATCTCATGGCTCCAAGCCATGACTCGGAATCCGAACCCACCATCACTTCCGAATAAGTTGCCGGCTCATCACTGTCTAACAACAATACATCACAAACACTTCGCAATCTGGCCGATCTTCGCAGTGTCGGTGCAATTTCCATCTCAGGTACCACGTCCGGCTCAACCTCTAAGGCATTTGCCGACTCGCTGCTAGCCGGCATCTCTCGAATTTCTTCGAGATGCACCATACTCCCACTAACTCCCCGACTGAGAAACTCTTTCTCAAGGAAGACACCGTTTCGAGCGATAAACACTTTTCCCTCTTCTCGGTTGCAGAAGTAGTAACCCAAGGTTTCCCTCGGATACCCCACGAAAATACACTTATCTTACTTAGCTGTAAGCTTGTCCGACTGAAGTTGCTTGACAAAAGCTTCACAACCCCAAATCTTAAGAAAAGACAAACTCGGCTTCTTGCCAGTCCACATCTCATGCGGTGTCTTCTCTACCGACTTTGATGGTACTCTGTTTAGTGTGAACGCTGTAGTTTCTAGAAAATAACCCAAAAATGATAAAGGCAGATCTGTCCGACTCATCATTGATCGTACCATGTCCAACAAGGTCCGATTCCTCCTTTCCGACACACCGTTTCTCTGCGGCGTTCCTGGAGGAGTGAGCTGCGGAACTATTCCACAACTCTTTAGATGGTCATCAAAATCATGGCTCATGTACTCGCCTCCTCGGTCCGACCGAAGAAACTTTATTTTCTTGCCAAGTTGATTTTGTACCTCATTCTGGAATTCCTTGAACTTTTCAAAGGCTTCCGACTTATGTTTCATCAAGTAGATATAACCATACCTACTCAAATCATCAGTGAAGGTAATGAAGTACTCATAACCACCTCTGGCTGTCGTGCTCACTGGGCCACATACATCACTATGTACCAGTCCCAATAAGTCGGATGCCCTTTCACAACTCTTTGCAAAAGGTGTCTTGGTCATCTTGCCGAGAAGGCAGGATTCGCATGTCTCAAACGACTCCAAGTCGAACGAAGTTAGGAGTCCATCATCATGGAGCTTCTTCATGTGTTTCCAACTTATATGACCAAGCCGACAATGCCAAAAGTAAGTCATATTCAGATCATTTGGTTTCAACCTTTTCACATTTATGTTATAGACAGATTCACCCTCAAGATTCAAAATAAATAACCCGTCCCAGACGGGCGCAAAGCCATGAAACATATCATTCAAATATAAAGAACAACCATTATTCTTAATATCCGACTCATAGCCTTGTCTCATCAAACATGAGGCAGAAATGATGTTTCGACTAAGCACTAGAACATAATAACAATTATTTAGCTCCATTAAGAATCCAGAAGGTAAATAAAGTTGCATTGTGCCGACTTCCAACGCAGCGACTCTCGCTTTGTTTCTGACTCTAATGTCAACCTCGCCTCTTGCAACACTCCTAGTTCTTACCAGTCCCTGCAACGAGTTGTAGATGTGAATGACTGATCCGGTATCATATACCCAAGAACTACGAGGTGCATCAGCAAGATAAATGTCTATAACATTGCAAACAAGCGTACCTGAGCCGGAAGTCACACGTCCGCTCTTGGCTTTATCAGCCAAATACTTGCTGCAATTCCTCTTCCAGTGGCCATCCGACTTGCAGTAGAAGCAAGTGGATCCGGCTGCAGGAGATGGCTTAGTCCCTGAGGAAGCGCTTTGGACTGGGTCCTCCGCCTTACCTCCTGACTTTGCCTTCTTCTTCTTAGTCCCAGAACTCTTCTTGAACTTAGCGTTGTTTTGTACCATCAACACTTGACTGGCACCTTTCTTGAGATCCGCCTCAGCCTGCTTGAGCATCCCATGTAATTTAGTGAGCTTCTTATCCATACCATGCATGTGGTAGTTCGATATGAACTGGCCATACGCACTAGGAAGAGAGTTTAGAATTATGTCCGTAGCGAACTCTTCGCTAATGGGGTAGCCAAGCCTATCCAGAGACTGCACGTAACCAACCATCATGATCACATTTGGACTTAGTGGATCGCCATCCTTAAGCTTGTAGCTCAACAAGGCTTGAGAGACTTGATACCTCTCCATTTGCCTGAGCCTGGAACATACTTTTGAGGCTTTTGATCATATCGTAGGCCTCAACATTCTCGAACTGCTGCTGCAAGTCCGGTTCCATGTGAGCAAGCATAAGACAGCTAATCTCCATGGATTCATCACAAATCCGACGGTAGGCATTGGTGGCTGCGACAGTCGCATTCTCATCCGGCTCAGCTAGAAGTGGGTTGTCTAGGACACGATCCCTTTTTTCTTGTTTGAGAACAATTCTCAGATTACGATACAAGTTGGTGAAATTAGTTCCATTCAGCTTATCTTTCTCTAAGATGGTTCTCAAAGCAAAACTGGAAATCTAAGGAAGACTACTAGGTGCCATTGATCTACAACAGAAAATATGCAAAACACTTAAGACATGTATACATAAAGAGCAAGCATATTAAACACTTTAATATTTATGCTCCCACTAGAACCAACACCCCTCCGGTGGTTACTTAGTGATTCAGGACCCTAAATAAGCAAGTCGACTAGTGAGCTTTAGCATCACCGCTAGCCACCAAGTGATCTAGGTAGACAACTCCTTGTCAATCGTATCTCATACGACTCCTGTTGGATGGGTGGCATCACATGCCCCGGCTCCAATCCGACTTTTCCCCAAGTCCCACAACCGTTGTGATAGACCTGTCTAGATTACCAAGTGCTTCCACTGTAAGAGTCCGACTCGAACCCACCTAGTCGAAAAGAATTGAGAGCACCTCAATTTTATGAGCCCACCACCAAAAATGTCCGACTTCTGATGGTGCAACACTGGCGGGAAACCGACTAGACCTTCTTTGAGGGATTACTTTCTACCAACTATCTAATAGAGGTAAAACAAAGACATAACAATAACACAAAATAAAGAAATTATAATGTGAAATGGTATGGCTCTCTTCATGGCGATCTCCATCTCCATAAATCCTGTAATCCGAATCGTGTCAACTCTTGTCACGTGCCAGCTTACACCATGTAGCCGACTTGTACACCGACTTGCATGCTATCCGGATTCTCCAAACAGCTACACTAGCTAGTAATCCAAATTACACAGAGAATCCGACACGCAGGCCGTTATACAATAAGATGACAGCACCTAGGCTCTAGTTGGCTGACAAAAAACCGTGATACGCAGATCACGTATAGATTACACACATCACATGCACATAAGCCATACCATTCACAACATCATCCTGCAAAGACAAGTTATGCATAGATACGATATTTACCAGCATTGTGAAACTCGCAACGACATCTAAGGCGCTACGACAGGGCAAAGCCGGCGGTCCCTACGTGGACTCTGATTCGATCAAACCCTTTGATCTCATCTGCATTCCGGACATGGATTTCATCATCGGATAAAACAATTTTACCCAAGTCCGATCCGGACTCCGATTCGATCAAACCCTTTGATCTTCGATCACCGCATCTAGGTTTATGTGTCACAGTCTACCCCGATGGCGGAAACCGGCCGGTAGGGGTATGTTGTTCCACGACCTTAGCAGTTAGATCATGGAAACCAGATCATCCATTCCCCGAGTACAGTTGATCCAATCAACTTTGTACAAACCGATCTATCTCACAGATCGACCACCAAAACTACAATTAGATCCAATCTTACGCCAACCACATATCACATATGCGCGATCTCGAGCTTAAAACCAGAAGCTAACGTTCTGATACCACTGTTGGGCCACGTAGAGATAAACAAAACTTTTTCCCTACACGGTGATCCCAAGATCTAGCTCAGGTAGAAGGCCACGAGGATTACCACTAGACGCGCAGTTGCGGAATCGATGAAGCACGTCGCTTGATGCAGTGCACTCCTCGCGATCCGTTCCGGTTCCACGATCCATGATCCGTACTTTCTTCACGATCGTCGAAGTGCTGAACGTACATCACCTCCGCCGGTATCCACACGTACGAGGAGGAGCGCCGGTGATGGACTGCTATATCCGGTACGGCGGCGGCAGGACGGACTGGGGCTAGGGTTTCCAACACATGGAGTGACCTAACCTTGTGCTCTAAGGACCTGCGCCCCAGCTTATATAGGGAGTGAAAGTGGGGCTCTGCTCACTTGTGGCCCATTCACTAAAAAGGCCTATATTAGCCACTGCAAGTCTCACTTGCTGACTAAGTCCATGTCTCTATTTGGGTCCAACCCAAATAGGTTTCCTGTTTGGGTCTAACCCAAACTTGCTCCCGCTCTTAAGTGTGTGACTCGACAGGCTCATGGTAACCCGGACACGATTCCGAGTCTCACTCGTAATCGATTAGTTGGTAGCGGCTCCTAGCACAACGTGCCAACTCCCAAGTACCAATAAGTCATGACGACATACCTTCCAATGCGACTTTCATCTGAGTCCCTTTTGCCTCACGATATACTTTGTCGGACTATAGGTGAATGATCGTCATCCCTTAAATAGTCTGACTCTCTTTCTCGATCCGAAATAAGTGATTCATCCGACTAACTCTTAGTCGGCTGCCTCGGTTAACACTTAATCCGAGACGCGCATGGCCATGCTTTCCGAATCATATCTTCTAAGAGGGCCCAGAGAATATCTCTCCGGATGGAGGGGCAAAATCCCGTCTTGGTTATTCACATCATGCAGCTTGATTCTCAGTCGACCCGAACTCCGCCTTTATAACTGTCCAATGACGGAACAACGTTTGACAGAACCTAAGTCGGAGATCCTCAACTCGGATTGTGCAATAACCTCAGGTCTAAGGATTACATTGATTGAGACATGCAAATGACAACTTGTTCGTTGCATCTCAATATGGGTCAGTTCGACTCGCTAAACTCTTTAGCCGAATCCGTGTAAGTCGGAATAGCATCTCCATGCCCATGACAAGTGGAACCTAGTCATCTGCGGACTTTCACATTGGTCTAAGTTGTGTGTCCGGCACAACCTCAATGACCAAGGACAATTAGTATGAACACCATGAATATGTAGTTCCACAATCAAATCACATATTCGATGATACATATCAGCAGTTCATACATGGACCATAACCTTATGAATACACAGGAATATCATCATTCATGATTTCCTCTAGGGCATATTCCCAACAGACGTGGCCACGGAGAAGCGCAACAGGGGACGCCGAGTGGATGCTGCAGGGGCGGGCGCAGGCAGAGGTGGCGCGGTGCTGCTTGTGCAGGCGCGCCAGGCTCGACGGAGGCCGCCGAGGAGGGGTGCCGTCGATGCTGCAGGGGACTTGCGGCGGACACAGCTGCGGACATGCGGGCGGACATGACGACGGCCACCTCCGGCGCGGGACGCCAGCCCGGAGGTGCGGACACGGCCGGGCCCGGGCGCGAGGACAGGCGTCGCCAGCGCGGGGACGTGCCGGTCGGCCGGTCGCTTTGTGCCTTGCTGTGCGCACGTACACGAGCGCGGGGAGATTCTACTGCTGCTGCTTGCTTTCTAGGGTCGTGCACATGCGCGCGAGCACGGCCGGCTTGCCGTACGCGGGGAGGCGAGCGAGGGAGGCTGCTGCCGGCGTGGTGATGCACGGACGTGCGGGATGCTCGTGGACGCATGCTCGCAGATGCGGGAGGCAGAAGCGCGGACGGGCGCGCCTGCTCCAAGCCCGAACGCAATCACGCTAAACCGGTCGAGGACAGACACAGCGACGCGGAGACGGAGAGGATGACGATCCCCCGAGCGACTCGGCGAGGCGAAGGCGGCGACGACGCGACGGCCGCGGCGAGGCGAAGGCGGCGATGGCGCGGCGACCGCGGCGAGCCCCCGAGAAACATGATGGAGCAGAGTCAGTGACGACGGTGTGGAGGCGGCTAGCCCCCGAGCAACTGAAGACGGCGTCGGTGCCGATGAGAACGAAGTGGTCCCATAACGGAACTACGGTCGAAGCCGTTCGCCCCACGATGGGCCCCAACTATCATTGTATTGGGAACGGCAGTACCTGAAGAGGTTAGATAGAGGTGTGGGGACTAGCATGGAAGCTATTGACGGCGTCCGCAGGCGGGATTGGATACAAGCGAGCGTAGCTGGACGCAGGAAGTACCCAGGTTCGGAGCCCCGTGATGAGGTAAAGCTCCTACTCCTGTCGGATCTGACTATGTAGGATATACGAACTACAAGCGCTCCTCGAGCTGTATTCTCTAGCTACTGCCTTAAATGCAATGAGACCAACCGAGTATATGTGGGTTTGTCTAACTGAGCGTGCGCTAGCTAACAGGGAGAGTTGGCTCCTAGGGAGTGATCGATGGGTGCATGTGAGTCTGGCCCTGTGAGCGTGTCCCTCCCTGGAGCCTTATAAAGGTGGCCCAAGGGACATGGTGGGACCCACTTGGTCTAACTAACACTATTACATATGTCATAGCTGAGCAGTCTACAGTACAACATTGTTGAGCAATAGTAGTCTGTAGCATATGTCATCTAGTACTAGTCTTCCTGTAGCCATGCTCTTGCTTGTCCTCTTGAGAAATATCTTCATGCATGTACGTGTGGAGAGTGAGAGAAGTTGATCAAGCATGCAAAGGCCAAGCCGGCCATGCATGCACGCACGAGCATCCGGCCAAGGCATGCATGCAAGGGGCCAGCCAGCCAAGGAATGCATGTAAAGGCCATTCGGCCATGCACGTCCATAAAAGCCAGTCGACCATGCACATGAGTAGCCGGTCACGCATGCACACGCGTTGTTTGCTCGATCCTTTTCCTCTTCTTGATTTGCTTCTGCTGGTCCGTCGTCGAGTGGTGGACTTTGGAGCGTCTTTGCGGTACCCAGGGACAATCCCCCCGACAGGTACTGCATGTCATAAAGTCATTGCATCATGTTCATCATTGCAAAATTTTAGTTTTAAAATCTTTTTGCTAACACACCACCGAAGTGCATGTTCATCACTTATAGGTGACTAGTAGGGTTTTTACCTTGCATCTGCTAGAATGGCACTATATAAGAATTCTAGATGTATATGTGCGTAGAGTTTTCCAATACAAACCTGTAGGTTTTTGTTTCTCTCAATTTGGAGCAGTGGATCAAAAGTTACGACAGTTTTACTTTTGACTGAATTTCAGAATTCAGAAAGTTCAGTTAATAGACAATCTTCAGAAAATATTAAATAGAGAGAAAAAAAGGGGAAACGGTGCAGCCCACCGTGACCGGGCGGGCCAGCAAGCCATAGCGGCCCATCCGGGGCCACCAGCGGGAGCAGCGACCACAGCAGCACGCCGCTCGCGCGGCCAGCAAGCGCAGCCGCCACGGGCCGGCCCAGCAACCTCGCCCTAGCCACCCACTATCGCCGATAGGTGAGACCCACCTGTTAGCCTGTCGCCGTCGTGTTCCTCTCGGACACGAACTGCCTCCGCAAAAATCTCCAAATTTCCAATGAAATCAAACGCCCCTTGTCTGATTACCTGTGTCCCTTTATTACATACCTTCCCCTCGTCGAAAACCCTCTGGAACCCAGGTGAATCACGCATTGGATCTCGCCAAATTGCTCGCCGGAGATCGTCCGCTGCCGCCGGCATTACCATCAGTAAGGAGCTCGAAATCGAACCCCGCGCCGCTTTTATTTTTGCAGAAGTATCGCAGCGCACCGCTGCCCCTTTTTGACCCCTTTTCCCCTCTACAGCGTGCCGAGGAACCGACCGTGCGCAACCTCGTCGGAGCCACCACTGTCCGCTCGCTCCAGCCGCAGAACGCCGTCGCCCAGGGAAGCACCTGTCCACGCTGAGCACGTTTCCGTGACCGCCGCCCCTCACCGCCCCCAGTAGACCACTCCGCCTCCACCGAACACCACCAGAGAGCCGCCACCACCCACCTACGACAACATCGCCGGTGAGCACCATGGTCATCTCGTGTCAGCCGTCGGATTCGACGCAAATGGCCGATATCGTCCGCTGACCCTGGCGCTGACCACTGACCGGTCAAACGCCGCGTCAGCTGGATTCCACCCATTAGCAGGAATATTCCCCAGAGTTTCTGAGAATAGATAAAAAGGCAGAAAATATGTGTAACTTCTAAATATCGTAGAAAAAGATCCGCTGGGCCAAAATTTGCAAATAATATACCGTGGAAATCACAAAACCATGTAGAAGTTGATTATAAAATAAAAATGCATGTTCACTATACTTACTTTGCTGAGTTTATAAAAGTCTTAAAATAGTATAAAAATTATAGAAAAAGATCTATAAAACGTTTTGGCGTAATTCCTTTTGGTGCTGGCTCTAAATTGAAACATCCGTCCAGTGGTATTTTTGTATAACTTGATCAACACTGTACACATCAGAGGCTTAATATTTTGAATAAAGCCCTATTAGTTGGGTTAACAAATTGCATAAATTGTTTTCATTGTATTAAAGGTTTTTACATGCATCATTCAATAGTAATAAACATCAGAGAACATAAAAGTGCTACTAAAACCTTTATTAAGCCATCATGCATGTATTTGTGCACTTTTCTATGATTGTGTATGTTGTTTATGTGTTGCAAATGTATCGTGTAGATTGTGACGATTGCAACGCTTGTTTCTACGAGGATTGTACTCTCGACTCTTACCTCGAAGGCAAGTAGATGCTATTTAGTTAATGAATTGTCCTACTAGTTTCTCTTATGCATGTGTAGTGTATTTCTTTAGATTATGTGCAGGAATTACTATGTTATGCTATGTCCTATGTATAATGTGGTAGGAATCCCTTGTAGTTGTGCCTCTGTAAGGTAGAAGTGCTTAGACCTGCTGTATAGACGGGAAAGGGGTCACATTATGGTGAAGTATGTGCTTGTTCAAACTAAAAACAACATAATGTTAATGAAGTACCTGGGTGGAGTGGTTGGATTATCAATAGAGTGTGAATAATTGTGGGGAATGCTGCCCAGGGTACTGAGAAGGATTGGTTATCTTTGTTATAGTAGCTTACGTGCGAAACCATGTGCCGGTAAGAATGGGTGACTGGTTGGACATAGTAGGTCATGGTGATCCGAACCCAGCATAGCCAGAGATGTAGTGAATGGTAGGTTGGGACCGGTGCGCAGTGGGGTTTGGAGATCTACTTCCCGAACGGTCTTTTCTTAGACTTCTCCCTATCATCACACAATATGAGTGTGGTGGTACGAGCTGGGTTGGCCAGGTCACATGGGCAAAGTGTACAAACCCTTGTAGGGTGTATAAACTAAGTACTAAGTCGTGTCCCTGGTTACGGATGATTGAGTGGCTTGATATATAGGTTATGACATATTCTCACCCATCCTTATTTTCTAATTTCTAAAACTTGATGGGTGAACTTAATGGGTTTATGTGAATCAAATGGTTTACAAAAGTAGGATAAAGGTGTTTGAAAAGTGCAAGCTAGACAAAGATCCACTAGCCAAATAAGAATGTAGATGCTAGGTGTATTGTCTCTTTTATTTTAGTGCTACTTGACATACATTCCATGTATTGACCCTTCGGGGCTGCTACGTTTCATGTTGCAGGTTATTCCAATTCCAAGTGATCGAATATGTCGCGGTACTTCACTCGACACTTGTTCCCTTGTGGGCAATTTGAAGATGGAGCTGTTATTTTTATTTATGTAGCTACTTGAATAAAGTGTAAGCTAGCCTTCGAGCTAAGCGAAATTGTAATAATTGAATCTTCTAGATATTCGTTAATTATGACACACGGATTATTACTTTGTTATTTCATCTATGTTCTACGTAAGCCAATGAACTGATCCAGGGATTGGCATGTTGCATAGAAGCTACGGTCTTTTCAGTACTGTAGTGTTACAGATGGTATCAAAGCCCGTGTGTTGACTGCAGGATCATGACCTAGGATTGGAATAGGAAGCCATAGTGTTACTTGAGTCTATTTATAACTCTGTCTTTGTTCTTATGCCTTTTATTCTAGTAAATTCTTATCCTTTGCTATTCTCACACTTTCCTCTTTACAATTGATAGATGGGAGATGTCACCAGAGTTGAGTATGTTGAGTTCCAATCACCAAGACTCTTTGCAAGCCAGTTGGCAGAGCTCTGTTGTTGGGGGATACCCCTGGTTAAGGTCACGCCGGGGTATAAAGGCTGAGTTAGCCGAGGTACGGCACGGTCAAAGCAAGTGCTGGCCGGGTCACCTCAAGGCAGGCCGACTTACAGGGTAACCCGACCCGTGGGGCAGCTCTTTAACATTAACCCGGTCGGAATAAACTATATGCCGGCCATATTTGTCTATCACGGAGGTACCCTCGTAGCCGGGGTAGCCATGTGCTAACCGGACTACTACTTGGCTTCCAAGAGAAGGAAGGAATCTCCCGCTGGTCAAAAGATGGCTTTGGCTAGCTGTAGCGTGAGTGAAGCAAAGCAGAGGGAAGGACCAGCGGGACAGGGGCGACCAAGGTGACGCGGGCTGTGTCGGCTGACGTAGCCCATGTCTGTGACGCTTAAATGCCAGGATTACGCAGTAGGTTACGTTCAAAGTCTGGACGAGCCGTTAAAGAGAATAAAGGAGCATCTAGATTTAGTCGAGGGGCATATTCGGGGAATATGATGCCACGTGTGCCCTAACATTCTAACTCAGGCTCCCCTATATAAGGAGCACCAGGGCCTCCATAGAGAGGGATGGATCATTTTCTCTGTCTAAGGTAGAACTCCATAGCTAGCTTGTGGGGGGTAAGAGATATAGTCTCCTTCTCATGAACAGCTCGAGGAGCACTTGTAATCACCATTGATTGAGGAAATACAAGAAGTTCTGTGCGTGGAATTACCATGTTTTCCCTCCCTGGATTCCCCTAGCACTCATTGGCCCCATATTTAGCCTATCCATGGCATCTGCCGTGCCACCACCACGACAATAGGCGCCCACCTTGGGGCTAGCGGTGCTAGCAGGGGTGAAATCCGGATGGGAAGCATCTCCAACACCAGCGAGCGCGTTGTCTCCAGCCTGGTTCTGTGCTTCGGAGCGCTGGATTATGTCAGCAACAACGCAGGGAGCTTCGGCAGGCGTCCCCCTCCGCGCAACGGCATCTTCATCAAACTTGGTGCGTATAAGATCTACATCGACGTGGACGAGTCCTGCGTTCATCCGCGGCACGTCGTCGAGGGAGGAAACCACCTCTCAGCGCATCTCGCGGAGTGTGAATCACTCACCCCGCTAGCAGCGTTGAGGTCATGATGGCCGCACCAGATGCGGGAGCAAGCAAGGACCCGGTGCCAGAGCCGGAAGTCACCCCAAAACAGGCAAGCTCTAGGTTCCCTCCACTAGAAAGGCCAGGGAATGTGCTCCAGCAAGCAATAGATAGCTTAGCAATTCCAATAGCTCCTATGGTAGATCCAGCTCAGTCACAGGCCGAGCTGGAGGAAACTAGGCAGAAAATATTAGCTGGCACGAAGAAAGTAGCGGAGTTACAACAGTCCTTGAACATTACTCTGAGGGAATATGCAAAGGCAAACTGCTTAGATGGAGCAAGAATCCGAGGTAGAAACCTGATTACTGAGATTGACAAGGAGTACGAGCCTAGGCTAGGTCAGACAGCCACAATAGTAACAGGAGGGCTGGAGAGGTATAGTACCCTGGCAAAGAACCTCAGGGCAGCAAACGCGGTTGCGTCCTAGTTAGAAGGTCTAACCGGAGAAGCTCGGGAAAGGCAACAGGAGAGGGTGAACCACTTGTTGAGGGTCGCTTGCCAGCAAAACGAGGAAATAAACAAGGCAAACCCGGCGCCACCAGGAGCATCACATGTGGTTCATTTGGCTAGAAATAACCCGCCGCATCATCTCAGGGTCATAACCCTAGGAGAGAAGAAGTAAACTCCAGGAGAAGAGACAAACAAATGGTCCCCTATGGCTGGGTGAGAGCTGGAATAGGCAAAGCAGTGCAAGATGACGAAGATCGCCTTAGTACCAGCCGAGGTGAGGTCGGCCGAGGTAACCACGACCAAGGCAATGCCGGTCAACAGAATGCTGCCAACGGCAATACCGGACAGCTTGATCCGGCGAGAGCGGGGCAAAATGCACCTCGGCAGGAGAGAAGTACAGGTAAAGCAGCACACCGGCAAAACTCTTGTCCGGAGCGAGAAAGGTATAATGATGGTTATTTGGCAATGGTTAACGACAGATACCCTTGACCGGAGCACCATGTAATTGGATCAAGGATGGGGACCAGAAACTTGCAGCCAGATGATGCAAGTCTGAAGTTGGACAGGATTTATAGGTCGGAATTGATCGAGGTACAATGTCCACCTGGTCTGGCATGCTTTGGGCCCCGGATCATGAAGGAACCACCAGTGCTGAATTTTTAGTTGGCTAGAGGAACAAGGACCTACGATGGTAACACCAGACGTGAGGATTGGCTTATTGATTACGCAACAACAGTCAAGATTGCAACCGGAAATTTGAGATGGGCAGTGAGGTACGTGCCGCAAATGCTGGAGGGGCCAGCGAGAGTTTGGCTAAACAACTTGCCACCAGGAAGTGTTAACTGCTGGTTGGACTTTGAGGAGTTATTCGTTAGCAATTTGTCAAGCACTTACAAGAGGCCCAATAGGCCACCAAACTCTAGTGTTATGCCGGCAAAGGCCGAATGAGCCAGACCGAGATTTCCTGACTCGGTGGTGCAACGTGCGAAACTCATGTGAAGGAGTAATCGAATCGCAAGCAATTGCGTGGTTCGCCCAAGGCTGTAGATATGGAAGTATGTTGTGGCAAAGGCTGCGGCGGGATATGCCAACCACTTTGGCTAAGACAATCCAGATCATAGATTCATATGCTTTGGGAGATCCAACTCAACCCCGGCTAGTGTCAAGTGAGGCAAACGAAGAGTATTACAACCGATATGGCTCCGGGTTATCAAGGAGAAATGATTTCCGAGGCAAAAGACGGGTTGAACGTCCAGATTACCGGTACAGCTCGCAGCAAGTGGCAGCTATGGACCGTGATCAAACCAATGGCGGCGCCAGCCAGCGCCAGAAAACTGGGGGGCAAAACTGGCAACAGAAGAGTGAGGGGAAGAAGCCTTGGACCCCAGAGCATAAAAAGCAATGGCAGGATGGAAAGGATCGACCGAGGTATACGTTCGAGTCTATGGTGGATCAACCTTGCAAGTTTCATATGCCAAGTCCGAATAGCCCGACGAATCATATGACCTGGCAGTGTGAATGGATGAGGAAGCTAGAACAAGGTAGTCTGGGAAATGCTCAGGCACCTTGGAACGAAGCACCTCAGAACGAAGCACCTCGACAACCATTACTCACTGGAGGGAACCAACAACAACTCATGCTGCCTCCGCCACCGCCGAGGTATGAAAATCAAGGAAGGGGGGATACTGTGCATCGGGTGAATAACCAACAGCAGCAAGATCAAGGATACCGTAGAAATAAGGGGAGAAATGAATATAGGGAGCATCATCAAAGCTACTGCGTATTTACCACGGAAGAAACTGGCCGGAAAAGCTTAGAGTGTCGGCATATGGAGGTAAACGTGGTAATGCCGGCAATAAGGTACATGCCTTGGTCAGATCAAGAAATTACGTGGAGTATCAGAGACCACGCAAAGCTTATGCCGAGCCTAGGGACCTACGCAATGGTCCTGGATCCGACGTTCGTCGGGCCGAATCTTAATGTGAAATCTCCAAGGTGCTGATTGACAATGGCAGTAGCATTAACATCATGTACAAGGATACCATGCACAAGTTGGGGATACCAAAGAATATGCTGAAAGCTACAAGGACCACTTTCCATGGCATTGTGCCAGGTATTTCCTTTGAGCCAATTGGTAAGGTCCGGGTTGATGTGCTGTTCGGAACAAGGGATAACTGCCGGATTGAAAATTTGGACTTCGAAGTGGTGAATCTGGAGAACGCCTATCATGCATTGCTCGGCAGGCCCACACTGAACAAGTTCATGGCAAGTACTCACATCAGCTACCTAAAGATGAAATTGCCCGGACCAGGGGGAGTGATAACCATCTTAGGGGACTTCCGGCGTTCGATCGAGTGCGCCTCTGCTGGATCTAACTTAGCCGAGTCACTCGTGATAGCTCGGGAGAAAAGGAGAATCATGGAAGTGGCGACATTGGCTCAGTCCGTGCAGCAACATATGATGGCCCTGACCAATCCACATGGAAGTGTGTCATTTCAAGCAACAAAGGATACCAAGAAATTACCAATTGATGATCAGTTCCTAGAACGCACCGTAACCATTGGTGCCGGGTTAAGCAGCAAATAGGAAAGCGAGCTCGTCAACTTCCTCCGTGAGAATTGGGATATATTTTCTTGGTCCACACAGGATCTGCAAGGTGTGCCGAGGGAGTTGGCCGAGCACTCTTTGGATGTGAGACACGGCGCAAAGCCGGTGAAACAACCTCTCTGACGTTTCGCTAAGGACAGAAGAAAGGTCATTGGGGATGAGATAGCTAGGCTCCTTGCAGGCGGATTTATCACGGAATTACTCTATCCGGATTGTCTCTCTAATCTGGTGCTTGAGGAAAAGAAGAAAGATGACCTGAATATGGCCGTGGTATGGCGCATGTGCATTTATTACACGAACCTGAATAAGGTGTGTCCTAAAGACCCATTCCCACTGCCAAGGATAGACCAAGTCATATATTCAACTGTGGGGTGTCAGTTGTTGTCATTCATAGATGCCTATTTTGGTTTCCACCAGATACCCTTGAACCCGGATGATCAAATAAAGACTGCATTTTTTACCCCGTACGGGGCTTATTGCTATCACACTATGTCATTTTGGTTAGGTAATGCCAGAGCAACGTACCAATGATGCATGCAGAAATGTTTACATGACCAAATAGGTCGAAATGTGCAAGTGTATGTGGATGATGTGGTCATAAAATAAGGAAAGCAATACGCTCCTTGATGACATCCGGCAGACATTTGCAAACTTGAGACGGTTCCGGGTGAAACTTAACCCAGAGAAATGCACCTTTGGTGTGCCTGTAGGGAAGTTCCTTGATTTCCTGGTGTCCAGCCGAGGTATTGAAGCTAACCTGACAAAAATGAAAAAGGCAGATAAATTCACGTGGACGCCACAAGTGGATAGCACATTTCGAGAATTAAAAAAGATGTTGTCCACTGCAGCAATCCTAGCCACACCACTACCCAAGGAGCCAATGTTGCTCTATATAGCCGCGACCAACCGAGTCGTACGTGCAGTAATTGTGGTGGAACGCGAAGAAGAAGGAAAGTCGGTGCAAATGCCAATGTATTATCTGAGCGAGGTATTATCGGCTTCAAAACAGAATTACCCTCACTACCAAAAGATGGCGTATGGCATGTATATGTCAGCCAAGAAACTCAAACACTACTTTGAGGAACACCCCATTAATGTGATATGTGAGGCACCCATATCAGAGATTATGAGTAATAAAGATGCTAGTGGCCGAATAGCAAAACGGGCAATTGAGCTAGCCCCATACGCACCACAGTTTGACAGATGAACGCGATCAAGACACTGGCCGTGGCGGATTTCTTTGTGGACGGGGCCGAGATGTAATACGAAACACCTCTACCGGACTCTAATTACTGGCGAATGCACTTTGACGGATCAAAGCTGAAAGAAGGGCTGGGCGCCGGAGTGGTACTTACCTCGCCCAAGAAAGATCAACTAAAGTATGTCCTTCAGATTCACTTCAGTGCCTCGAATAATGTCGCAGAGTATGAGACACTAGTCCATGGCCTCAAAGTGGCAAAAGAAGTTGGAATACGACAGATACAGTGCTTTGGAGACTCGGATTTGGTGGTGCAGCAAGTATCTGGCAACAGGGATGCTTTGGATGCCAACATGGCCCTGTACAGTTTTCATGTGCAAAAAATAAGAGGATTCTTCGAGGGATGTTAATTTCATCACGTACCTCGGATTGAAAATGAGGCCGCTGACGTACTATCCAAGTTGGTCTCATCCCGGCAACCAATCCTGCCAAATGTTGCTTTGGAGTACTTAAGAAAACCATCTATTACCCCATCGCCAGAATCCGAGTCTATCTATATCCCGGCTCTCTCCGGGTCAGAAGCTACGCCAATGGAAATTGATTGGGAAGGCACCTGAGCAAACCTAGGGACTGCTTTGGCAAACCCGGGGAATGCCTTAGCAAGCCCAAGGACTATTTAGCCAGACCCGGTAGGATTTATGTTGGTGGATGCGATGGAAATTGATGAAGAACCATTTCCCGTCTGAGCTATACCAGCTTGGGCCAAGCCAATATTTGACTTCCTGAAAGAAGGAATCTTGCCGGATGATGAGGTACTCTCAAGGCATATCCAGAGAAGTGCAAAAGCCTATACTATTATCAACGCCGAACTATACAAAAGAAGTGTGACAACAGTGCTGCAGCGGTGTGTTGACCCGGAGGAAGGACTTGACATCCTCCGGGATATTCACTAAGGAGAATGTGGTCACCACGCACCCTCAAAGGCGTTAGTGGCAAAAGCTTTCCGGCATGGATTTTATTGGCCAAGTGCTTTGGAGCAAGTAGAGGATTTGGTGAGGAAATGCAATGGCTGCCAGAGATATGCCACCAAAACCCACCTGCAAATGTCGGAGCTCAAAACTATTCCCATCACTTGGCCATTTGTTGTGTGGTGCCTAGATATGGTAGGACCATTTAAGCCGGCTAAAGGAGGAATGACACATATCCTAGTGATGGTGGACAAATTTACCAAGTGGATTGAGTAAAGGCAATCAAGATATGTGATGGGGCAACAACAGTAAAATTCCTCAAGGATGTAATCTTGAGATATGGCTATCCCCACAGTATCATAACCGACAATGGCACTAACTTTGCCGAAGGAGCGTTTTCAAGGTTCTGCCAAGAAAAGAAGATCCGGCTAGATGTTGCCTCAGTAGCCCACACCGCATCGAACTAGCAAGTGGAAAGATCCAACGGATTAGTTCCGTCCGGGATAAAACCCTGGCTCATGGATCCGCTGCAAAGATCAGCAGGGTGCTAGATAGAAGAACTACCAGCAATACTGTGGAGTTTAAGAACAACTCTGAATTGATCAACAGGCTATGCGCCATTTTTTATGGTGTATGGGGCAGAAGCTGTGTTACCATCCGACATAGAGCATGATTCGCCAAGGGTCACCCAATACATAGAAGCCGAAGTGCGTGAAGCCCGACAAAATGATGTCGATCTGCTGGAAGAAGCGAGAGAACTAGCCTTGTCCAGATCCACCATATATCAGCAAAATCTCCGACGCTACCATAGCCGGAAAGTAAACCCCCGAGTTTTCCGGGAAGGTGATCTGGTACTCTAGTTAATACATCACACTACCGGCATGCATAAGTTATCCCCTCCATGGGAAGGACCTTTCATTGTAAGCAAAGCTTTGCACAATGATTCCTACTATCTTATTGATGCACAGCCACAAGAGAAGAACAAGGCGGATAGGTCCGGAGAAGAATCTAAGCGACCATGGAATGTAGCACTACTTCGTCCCTTTTACACCTAGCAAAGAGGTGAATGTATCCAAGTCACTCGTATGTCAGTATGTATGTCGGCAACCAGCTTATCAATGAAACTTCGGCACCCCCGACAGAAACTCGGGGACTGCCATAATAACTGTCTTTCTTGTTTTACGTTCTTTATATGTTGGTTGGCTTACCTTACCTGTACCTTAGCCGGATTAGTAGTGTATGAGCACCAATAACCCAACTCTTCGACTTTGTTGCTGTCCAACAAGAATTGGCTTCATGGCAAGCAAGAGAACAAGTTTGGAAATGCAAAGCACATGAAAAACGACTAAGGGAAGAACCTATGCACGCCGACATTTGTTATTCGGACCAACCTTGTGTTTACTTTATTCATTTCTTGCCGGATTATTTTGAGCTGATCTCAAAGTTTCAAGTATTGTTAATTCAATTTTTTTAACCTTGGACTAAAGTCAAAAAAACCGAATCAAGGTTGACGCGAGCCGAGTAAAAAATTGGGGGAACAAGAAAAGGAAACTCGATGACTTCGCCCACGATAATCCGATGTTAAAAATCTTAGTGGAAAACATCACATATTGTAGCAAAACCACACCAAGGTACTTAAATACATCTTCACTCGGCATTCCGGGGATCTGACAAATTTGGTTAAGTGTTTTATGCTTAAGGAGAAGGGGCAGAAGCCGAATCATCGGCCGGAGGTGAAGGTACTTCGGAATTTGGGGGTGGGGCGCTAGCCTCGGCCTCGTCTTCAGGGTTGGCCTCTCCATCCTCCGGATCTTCAGCTTCGTCGCCAAGATCAGAGGCCTCGCCCTCGCTCCCTTCATCTTCTTCACCTTCAGAAGCGTCTTCAAACACATCAAGGTAGCTTGGCCCCTCCTTCCAAGCATGGCTGAAGGAGTACTGGATCAGCTTGTTAGCACAGGCCTTGCGATGAGAAACGCACTTCAGATCTCTAGACCATCTTGATCCGGTGTGCATGCGGGTTAGCCGGCCCAGGTCTATCCCTTCATACCATGACATGACGAACTGCAAGGCGATGTCAGCCCCGGCTCACGTATCCGACTCACCCCACAGGTGCAGCTGCATCTCACACTCCATTAATTTGGCGATAAGAGTGGCATTTCCCTTGGGAGTGGGCTCACCGGGCCAGAGGGAGTTCAGCATCCGCATTGCGGTCGGCATGATATCTGCACCATAGTTCCTTACCAGCTCCATGTGAGCAACGAGGATCACAAGCAGATTCTCTGTCGTGTAAGGTATTGAGTCGGAAGAAGGACCTGCGGGAATACCACTTTGCTCGCGAGACCGGCTAATGCAACAGCAGCGAGAGTATCACCTTCTGGAAACTTTCCTGAGAACAGAACAGAGGAAGCAATGAGCAAAAGCATTAATCCAGAGAAAAGAGAATTGAAGAAGGGAAAGGAACTCACGGGAAATCTAGAAAAGGAGACTCTGGAGCTCGGAATGGACATTGGCACTGTTGGCCTAGAGTTTCTCATATTCAGAGGTGACCGACGTAAGTTTTACGTCGGCTTCCTCAAATAAGTCCTTGTCCTTGGAAATTTGCATTGCCAAACGCTCTTTTTCCTCGGCAAACTCTTGGTCAGCCTTGTCTAGATCGGTTTTATGGAGGTCCTTGGGCCTGTAGATTTCGGCATTTAGCCGAGTGATCTCTGAGTCCTGGAGGCGCAGCCGAGCTATCTCGTCAGCCTTCTTCTTCAGTTCATCTTGATGCTTGCGTGCTTGGTCGAGAAAATGTGTCATCATATCAGGAATATGTACACTGTCTTCAAGGGCAACTATAGTAATAAGTTAATCCGGTAGAGCAAAAGTATAAATGTCTACCGAGTCAAGAAAAGAAGCGCACAAAGATGAGGTCAACAAGACAAAATACCTCAGATTTCCTCAAGATTTTTCCGCATGATAATATTCTCAGCCTCAACCTCAACTACATAAGTAGAGTAACAAGTTTATACGGATCATGGATAAATCGAAGGAACGCAAGTGGAAAAGGACAAGTCTTGGGTAAAGAAAATTACTCTTCTTCTGGTGATCCTCTAGGAGCTTGCCATAATGGGCGCGAACGTCTTTATGGGAGTCCAGCAGGCGGTTAGTGGTAATCTGGAAAAGCAACACAAGATTAGTTCAAAGGCAAACGAAGAATAATTCAAAGTCTACAAGATTCTGGCCAAGTGGAACTTAACCCGGCTCTAGGGGTGTGGATATTCAAAGTCTACAAGGTTCGGGCCAAGGGGAACTTAACCCGGCTCTAGGTGTGTAGATATTCGAAATCTACAAGATCCGGGCCAAGTGGAACTTAACCCGGCTCTAGGTGTGTGGATATTCGAAATATTCAAGATCCGGGCCAACTGGAACTTAACCCGGCTTTAGGTGTGTGGATATCCCAAGTCTATAAGATCCGGTCCAAGGGGAACTTAACCCGGCTCTAGGTGTGTGGATATTCAAAGTCTACAAGATCCGGGCCAAGTGGAACTTAACCCGGCTCTAGGTGTGTGGATATTTGAAGTCTACAAGATCCGGGCCAAGTGGAACTTAACCCGGCTCTAGGTGTGTGGATATTTGAAGTCTACAAGATTCGGGCCAAGTGGAACTTAACCCTACTCTAACTTGGTCACTATTTGAAATTTCTAAGGACGTAAACTTAATTCTCTAGAAGCATCCGACCGAGTAACAAGTTACTCCCTCAGAGGCTTAGGGACTAGGGGACATATCTATAAGAACTCATACATATAAAGTACCATAGCGGAAGAAGAGAGTTACCTCCATCATCTGGGCAGCTAATGAGATGGCCTTAGTGGCAGAGTTCATCTGAGCGCTGAACTCCGTAGGGCCGAACTTCTCCAGCAGATCATCCTTAGGATCAAAGAATTCAGCGTTGTTCCAGTAGTTCACATACTCAAGGAGCCATGGGCTGTAACTTTCGCCGCTGGGAGAATGGCTCGCCACCAGGCCTTTGATATGGGCCTCTCGCCCAGCAGATTGGGCGGCAACAGGACTGGTATGCAGGACTAGTTGCCTACTACCTTCTGATCTGGCAGTGGAGGACCCGGAAGGAGTGCCCTTGGCTGACCCGACAGCTTTCTTGAGCTTGCCGGATGACGGAGGTTGCAGCGGAAGATCGGAGGCTGCTGACCGGACGGAGCCTGGGAAGCTGGCTAGAAGATGTCCGTGATGGACATCATTGATACGGAGGCAGTTGATGGAGCTTTCCTTTTTGGAGGCTTGGTGGAGGTTGTGGCTTCTGCTGGCTTTGGTGCCGAGGTTGGTGCTGGAGCTGATGCTGTTGTGGCTACTGCTGATGCTGTTGGTCCTGTTGTTGCTGCTAGTAGTGATGTTGGTTTTGGTGCTGATGGTGCTACTGGTACTAGTGTTGTTGGTTCAAAAGAAACTAGAGCTGCATAAAAACTTGATTGGGGCGGTGCCGATGAAACTGACACCTCATAACTGGGCGCTGGCGCCAAAGAGGAGCTAGGACAATCCGACATGGCCATATCCTGAGCTTCCCCACTACCCTCGCACCAACATTTCCCTCCGCGTGGCGAGGTGGGCTCCGATCAGGCGCAGCCACGGAGCCCTCTTCAATAGGACTGAGCGGGCGAATGTCATCTTTGCGGGGGGGGGGGGGGGGGAGAAGGGCTGCTCCGGATTGGAGAGGCAATCCCAGAGCCGCTCTAGGGAATGACCCTAGGAGCTCTAGAAAATAAAAGAACAGCAATTCAAGAAGAGAGAGAAAAACAGATAATAAGCAAAGGCAAAGGTAGAAACGAAAGTACCCCAAGAGGAAACGCGGAAAGACTTACTCATCCGAGGTTAGAGGCGCCTGAGGCTTGGGTGCCCTCCGGACCATGCTCTTGGTCGCTGGCTTGGCCAAGGCTTTCACCTTGGACTTCTTCTGCCTCTTCTTGGGCAGTGGCGCCTCCGAAGCTGCGGCCGAGGTAGCCGCACGCTTCTGGGACGGCACACGGACCAGACCACTCGTGGCAAGGGGGGAACCTCGTGGACCTGACCGGCCGGGTTAGCTAAAGATCCTGACATAAGAAGAAATGCATAAGGGAGGGGCACCGGGTCAAGTACCTCAAGAACCTCAACATCCAAGTCATCGTCATCCGGCCAATCCCTTAAAGAAGAGGCCTTACCAGAGGTACGCTTGACGGTGTCTGGAGTGGGCTGGAAAGTCTCCGGATCAGGTTCCACCCCATCTGCCATGGCACAGTCCGGCACCCACTTGCTCGCTAGCTCTTGGCCATCCTCGACTGGCTGCTAGAGGAATCGCTGAGAACAAGGCAGCAGTGGCTAGTCATCTGACACACAAAGAAGATCCAGAAAAACAGTAAGAGAGAAGTTTACTTTTGGAGGAGGGTTCTCCCAGGTGTAGGGCGCGAGCCCCCATTCCCAAGCCTTAGAGAATTCCTTCTCCATGTTGGAAATGGCCTTAACCCGGCGGTATACCACCGAGTTATCGAGCTCGAAAGAGGAAGTACGGTGGGGGTCGAGGGGACCGCTCAAGTAGCAGATCTTGTGGGCACATTTCTGCAGGGGAGACTCAGCTGCGAACGAAAGTGATCATAATATCTTCCAGCCGCAGCTTCTCCTTGAGCAGGTCCTTGATCCGGCGCTCAACCTGGTTCGCCAGGGCCGTGGGTCGTTTGGGGATGCTCTCCCAAAGAGAGGTATATGGACTCCAAGCTTGAAGGGGAGGAGTCAGATCAAGTCCTCGAAAGTTGTGTTCCGGACATAGAAGAAAGTCTGGGCCCATCCTTTGCAAGACTCGAGCCCGATGACCCAGGGAAATGCGGAGTTCTTGTGGGGAGATATGGATGCTCCACCACATTGATTCAGATGTTTTTCTTTCGGAGTAAGATTCGAATCTGGATCAACGTTCTTCTGGAGACTGAAGAATTTGATCCAAATCTCCTTAGACGGCCAGAGGCCGATATACCCCTCTATGCCGGAGGCGAAAGACGATAGAGAGGTGATGGCATAGCAGGGAGATGGTGTGGTTGCAATTGGTATGTGGAGATGAAATCGAAAAAGAAATCAGAGAAAGGAAGGAAGGAGCCGTGCTGAAAATGGGAGAGGAAAACAACGTATTCTCCTAGATTGGGAGAGGGAGAAACCTCATCGGCGGCGAGACGGCAGGCGACGCCTGTGGGGATGCGGCACATGGTGTAGAGCCAATTCAAATCGTCCTCGTAGACAAATGAACCATCCCACGCATCGCGCTCGCGGGTTTCATCTTCCTCCTCCTGCTGTGCCACCACGACGGCCTCTTCCTCAGTCATGGTGAGGTCGAGATCTTCGAGGAGGAAATCTGAGTAAATGTAGCCGGCCGCGGGGATCTTATAAGCACAGGGCCCCGTGGCGGAAATCTTGAAAAAAAGGCAGCAGCGCGGTCACTGGGAACTGCTGAGCACGGTCACAGCGGCGCAACAATGGAGAAGAAGCACTAGTGGTGGTGGAGTTGCAGCGAAGAAGAAAGGAAGAAGGGGAGCGTGCTAAGTGTGGGGAAATCCCCCTAGAAGGCCCATGCCCTCTATTTAACCGCGTGTGCGGGCGCATAGTGGGATCCTTTGCGGTGGCCAAACCGCGCGGTGTGGTCATGTACGCGGTGGAGCAGCAAATCAAGCGCCAGACACAGCGAGGACCACAGGGAGAAAAGGATCCCATGACGCGACGTGGTGTTACGGTTAACGAGGCACTGTAGTGAAGGGACGTGAACAGCAGTTATTCCTGATATTGTAACAGTAACCGGGGCAGTAAATGGGCGTGGCTCTTAAAATGAGGAAAAATGATTATTACCCTCCACGTAGGACGTGGAGAAGCGTATGGAAGAAGGAAAGGTAACCCGGATATGTGAGAAAAGACCCGGCCAGCGAGAAATAACTCGGAATGAGCCAAGGGAACATAAAAGAAGAAGGTCCGGGTTACGGATTAACTCGGCCAAAGAAGTCAAGATCCGGATGAGGGAACCTATTGTGGCCTTAACAACTAAGGTAGCTAAGACCACACCAGCTTTGGGGACTAATGTTGGGGGGATACCCCCGGGTAGAGTCACGCTGGGGTATAAAGGCCGAGTTAGCCGAGGTACGACACGGTCAAAGCAAGTGCTGGCTGGGTCACCTCAAGGTAGGCCGACTTACGGGGTAACCCGGCCCGTGGGGTAGCTCTTTAACATTAACCCGGCCGGGATAAACTATATGCCGGCAATGTTTGTCTATCACGCAGGTACCCTCATAGCCGGGTTAGCCATGTGCTAACCGGACTACCACTTGGCTTCCAAGAGAAGGAAGGAATCTCCCGCTGATCAAAATGTGGCTATGGCTAGCTGTAGCATGAGTGAAGCAAAGCAGAGGGAAGGACCAGCGGGGCAGGGGCGACCAAGGTGACGCGAGCTATGTCGGCTGACGTAGCCCGTGTCTGGTGACGCTTAAAGGCCAGGATTACACAATGGGTTACATTCAAAGTCCGGATGAGCTGTTAAAGAGAATAAAGAAGCATCTAGCTTTAATCGAGGGGCATATTCGGGGAATATGCTACCACTTGTGACCTAACATTGTAACCCGGGCTCCCCTATATAAGGAGCACCGGGGCCTCCATAGAGAGGGATCGATCATTTTCTCTGTGTAAGGTAGAACTCCAGAGCTAGCTTGTGGGTGGTAAGAGATATAGTCTCCTTCTCATGAACAACTCGAGGAGCACTTGTAATCACCATTGATTGAGGAAATACAAGAACTTCTGTGCGTGGAATCACCATGTTTTCCCTCCCTGGATTCCCCTAGCAATCATTGGCCCCATCTTTAGCATATCCATGGCATCTGCCGTGCCACCACCACGACATTTGTCGGATGCTGGGCATGCTAATGCCGATGTTCAAAGGGAGGAGGATGAACGCATATGTTCCTGGAGATCGTGTGTGGGATATCACCACTATTGTTCTTGCGGATCCCACCATACCTGACATTGAGAACCTGAACTGCACCAAGAAATACCTTACCTGGGAGCAAGGAGTGGAATCACCCATACATGGGGCATTGTCACGCCTGTGCTATCTTTACCGACACCGACTGCCAGCAGGTTTACCTTTCCTTGCATTTGGAAAGCGGAATGAGGACGGGAACGTGATGGTTACCCCAGGCAACCGGAATGACATGCCACCCCATGAGAAGCACATGGAGGACATGGAAATTAAAGCGTGGGAGAGGGAAGAGAAGCTGATGCAGCAAAAGGAGGAGTTGGACTATTTTCAGGGCACTGTGCATTTACAAGTGTATGAGATGGAAACCCTACACACCGCTATGAATACAATGGAGCAAGCCCTCATTGGTAGGGATCAAACCATAGCGGGCCTCAATGGGAGCATAGCAGAAAAGGGTTCCACCATTGAGGAACATAAGAATGTTGTGGTGGAAAGGGATGCCACAATTGTGGAGCTGAACGAAACTATTGTGGGAATTACTCAAGTTGTGGTGGAGCGAGATCAAACCATTATGGATATGGCTGCCCAGATTGCTACCCTTCAAGCGCAGCAGAACCCTCCACCAAATAATGGCAACCATGATGGAAATGATGATGATGATGATGATGCGGACAATGGTGATGGAGATGATGGAAGCGATGACGATGATGGACATGATGGAGGCAATGACGTGGAGGAGATGAGGCGAATGCCCTTGCTGAAGAAAACGAGGAGCAAGACCCAGATGAGGTGGACTTCGAGGACTCAAGTGATGAAGATTCAAGAGAGGTGTACACACCACCGCCATGGATTACACAAGGACCGAAGCGCCATCGCATGGACTCCAGGACTTATTGCAATATATTCATCAAATAGTTAGAGATGGCCCTCCAAAATTAGTCTTCATTAGGAAATTCGTTAGTCGCTATACATCGATCAATGTAAACTTTGGCACTGTTAGATTATTGTGTTTAGGATGCTCTATTTAGTACTCTGAAGTTCCTGTATTTTCTTGTGTGATTTATTAAATGATTGTTGGCAAGTTTTGGTAAAATCCGTGTTATTTCTGCAGAAGTTTTCTGCTGAATCTGCTGTATTGTACGATGTTTCATCTTTTACTGGTAACTGATAAAAATCAGCAAGATTGGTATCTGGTGCATGGTTATCTGTACTACATGCACAAAAATCATAAAAAAATACTGACGAGTTTAAGTCAGTCAGAAAAATTTGTGAACACAACTGAACTGTTCTGGCAGAATTCTTCTTATTGCTCTTTTGTTGCTGTATTGTATCTCAATGTTGATGCAAATGTTTTTAAACTATTTTGTAGTTATATACTGTTAAGATAAACACCTAGAACTATGCTTGTTGTGTGTTTGCTTGTGTGATACCTGTTTGTCATTGTCTGTAAACATATGGTTGTTGCATGAGCATTATACATGGGTTGGAATTATTTCTTTAGATTCTTCTTTCTAATCTTACCTGTGCTGAACCGCAGATGCATCCTCGCCGAGTAACTAACGAGATGGCTCAGCTCATGGCTGCTTAGGCACAGTTGACCCAGGTGATAACACAGTTCATGGCAAATCAGAACAACAATAACAACAACAACCGGAACAATCAGCCCCAGGGAGATGCTCTCACGAGGATCCTGAGGCTGAGGCCAGCTAAGTTCTCCTCTGCACCTGAGCCCATGGTTGCTCTCGACTGGCTCTGTTCTGTGAACAAGGACTTGGTGACCGTTGGTTGCGCTAATGCTGAAAAAGTGAGGTCTGCTGCTCACTTACTGGAAGGACCAGCTGCTTCTTGGTGGGATGCTTTCGAGATCACCCACCCGCTGGACACTAATACTTGTGCTATGTTTGAGGAAGGGTTCTAGACCAACCACGTCTCTGCAAGGACCATGAGCCTGAAGAGGAAGGAATTTCGCAACCTGCGCCTAACCAACCGCACCGTGGCAGACTACATAGAAGAATTCAACAACTTGTACCGCCATGCCCCTAAGGATGTGGACACTGATGCCAACAGGAGGGAGAGGTTTCTGGATGGTCTCAGAGATGAGATATCACTTCATATATTTGTGGTTTATTGCCCGACATTTCAGGAACTGATGGACAAGGCTAGGATCCTGGAAGGGAAACAATAGTAGGTGGAGAGACGCAAGAGGAAGAACAACCATCACTCCACAGGATCACACCACCGTGCTCGCACCTCTTATGATGGACACTCTAGATATTCTAGGCATGGCGGAGATGACCGCAACCACCATGGAGGAAATGGACATTGCCACGATGGTCACAGGGGCAAGAATCACCACCGTGGAGGAAATGACCACCACCATAATGGTCACAGGAGCCACAATGGTAACTCTGGGAGGAATAATTGGCACAACTATGTGAGCAAGACCTCAGCAATGTGGAGTGTTACAAGTGAAAGAAGCTGGGCCACTATGCTAGTACCTGCCCGGAGAAGATCACCAGAGTAGGACCCAAGCTTGGACCCAACCAGAAGGCGAATGTGAAACATGTGGACGTGGAGGAAGTCTGTGATGAGCCGGATCTCGTGATTGGCAAGTTTCCAATCGATTCCCATATTTCACTCGTTCTATTTGATACTGGTGCATCGCATTCATTCATATCAAGGGCATTTATGATAGACATAAGTTTACCACTGAGTCACTAAAAGGGACTATTAGAGTGAGCTCACCAGGAGGACAAATGCTAGCTAGTAAGGGATGTCGTGATCTTACCCTAGGTATTGGATCACACAGTTTCCCAGCACACTTGGTTGTTTTGGAGTCACAGGGATTGGATGTAATACTGGGCATGGATTGGTTGTCCGAGCATGATGGCCAGATAGATTGTGGACAGCGTGCCATCTCTCTCAGGACACCACAAGGCATAAAGATTAAGTTCAAGTCGGCAACATGTGTCAGGGGTGCTAAGGTGAACTCTCTTAAGGGGGTTAGCATGGCCACCGTACCCATAGTGAGAGAATACCCTGATGTGTTTCCGGAGGAGTTACCAGGGATGCCACCAGACCGTGATGTGGAGTTCCTCATTGACTTAATGCCGGGAACTAGACCAATAGCCAAGAGACTGTACAAGATGGATGTGGATGAGCTGAAGGAGTTGAAGAAGTAACTTAGAGAACAGTTGGACAAGGGATTTATTTAGCCAAGTTCTTCATCTTGGGCTACACATGTTCTATTTTTGGAGAAGAAGGATAGTAGTAAGAGAATGTTGGTAGACTATCGCTTTCTTAATGAGGTTACCATCAAGAATAAATATCCTCTACCCAACATAAATGATTTGTTTGATTAGTTGAAGGGAGCGAAGGTATTCTCCAAGATTGATCTAAGATCATGATATTTCCAATTAAAGATCCATGAGCAAGACATACCGAAGACCGCCTTCACCACTAGGTATGGTTTGTATGAGTATACGGTTATGTCTTTTGGACTAACAAAAACTTCAGCATATTTTATGACCATGATGAACAAGGTATTCGTGGAGTACTTGGATAAATTCGTAGTGGTGTTCATTGATGATATATTGATTTATTCTAAGGATGACAATGAGCATGAGAAGCATTTGCGCTTAATTATGGAGAAGCTGAGAGAGCATAAGCTATATGCTAAGTTTAGCAAGTGTGAGTTCTGGTTGAATATTGTTGGTTTTCTTGGACACATAGTGTCAGGTGAAGGAGTTGCAGTTGATCCAAGCAAGGTATCGTTAGTTACTGAATGGAAGTCTCCCAAAAATGTGGGAGATATTTGGAGTTTCTTGGGACTTGATGGATACTATAGGAGGTTCATAGAAAAATTTCCAAGGTTGCAAAGCCAATGACTGAGCTACTAAAGAAAGAGAAGAGATTTGAGTGGACAGAAGAGTGCAAAGCTAGTTTCTAGGAACTGAAGCAACGCCTAGTGACCGCACCTATCTTGTGTCTACCTGATATTCAGAAGGATTTCCAAGTGTACTGTGCTGCATCTTGTCAAGGACTTGGAAGTGTGTTGATGCAAGATGGAAGAGTGGTATCCTACGCCTCACGCCAACTTAAACACCATGAGCAGAATTACCCCACGCATGACTTGGAGTTAGCGTCAGTTGTGCATGCACTCAAGGTATGGAGACACTATCTGATGGGTAAGCATTGTGATGTATTCACGGATCACAAGATCTTGAAATACATATTCACGTAGAAGGAATTGGACATGAGGCAAAGGAGATGGTTGGAACTCATAAAGGATTATGACATGAGCCTGCAATATCATCCTGGAAAGGCTAATGTGGTAGCGGATGTGCTAAGCCGCAAGGTGTATGCTAATGGTTTGACTATGGGGGAATCACCCAAGGATTTGTGTGAGGAATTCAAGGATCTCAGATTGGAGGTAGTATCCGAGCGATAGTTAGCAGCAATGGAAATCAAGCCAACACTTTAGGATATGATAGGTGAAGCTCAGAAGAAGGATAGTGAACTAAGAATAGTAAAGGAAAACATACCCAAGGGAAAGGCGGAAGGATTTTGCGAAGATGAGCAAGGAACCTTGTGGTATGAGGATCATTTGTGTGTGCCCAACGATCAGGAAATTAGGAGGTTGATTCTCCTGGAAGCTCATGACTCGCCGTACTCCATACACCCTGGCAACACGAAGATGTATATGGACTTGAAGGAAATATTTTGGTGGGTTAACATGAAGGGAGATATCACAGAGTATATTGCTTTATGTGATGTCTGTAGTAGAGTGAAGGCTGAGCATCAGAAGCCAGCAAGATTGCTACAGCCGTTGCCAGTACCTAATTGGAAATGGAATAGAGTTGAAATGGATTTTATTAGAGGATTGCCCAGGACCAGGTCTGGTTATGATTCTATTTGGGTAGTGGTCGATCATTTGAACAAGGTTGCTCACTTTGTACCTATGAAGACCACCTACACCAGTGCTAGACTAGCCAAGATTTACATGGACAAAATTGTGTGCCTGCATGGGGTTCCCAAGAGTATTGTTTCAAATAGAGGCACCAAATTTACCTCTCACTTTTGGCGCCAGCTGCACGAGTCGTTAGGAACTAGGTTGGAGTTCAGTACAGCTTTCCATCCTCAAACAGATGGACAGACAGAGAGCGTGAATCAGATTTTGGAGGATATGTTGAGAGCTTGTGCTCTAGCTCATGGCTCTAGCTGGGATGAGAATTTGCCTTATGATGATTTTTCTTACAACAAAAACTACCAGACTAGCATCAAGACATCACGTTCGATGTATTATATGGTAAGATATGCAGAACACCATTATTCTGGGATGGTGTAGGTGAGCGTCAGTTGTTTGGACCTGATCTGATCAAGGATGCTGAGGAGAAGGTCAATTTTATTCGGGATAGGCTAAAGGTAGCACAATCAAGGCAGAAGAGCTATGATGATGCTAAGCGCAAGGAAGTGGTGTATGAGATTGGAGATCGAGCATACCTCAGAGTTCCGCCACTACATGGAATTAAGAAATTTGGGATTAAGGGCAAGCTGGCACCTCGGTTTATAGGACCATACAAGATCCTAACACGTAAGGGAGAGGTTGCATATCAGTTAGAGATGCCAGCGGATCTATCCGCTATTCATGATGTGTTCCATGTGTCTCAGCTGAAGAAATGCCATCCGGAGATGGTGGATACACCATTGTGGGACACCGTGCCACTAGATGAGGTTCAACTAGAGAGTGATTTGACCTATGAGGAGAAGCCGGTCAAGATCTTGGAAATAGCGAAGAGGTTTACACGCAGCAAGATGATCAGGTTTTGTAAGGTGCAATCGAGCCATCACACCATAGGGGAAGCCACTTGGGAGCGAGAAGATGAACTCCGAGAGGACCATCCACACCTATTTACTAGCCACGGCGAATCTCGAGGACGAGATTCTTCTTAAGGGGGTTAGTATTGTCACATCGCAATTATTAGAATTGGAACTGCATGCCTTACATGTCATTGCATCATGTTCATCATTGCAAAATTTCAGTTTTAAAAGCTTTTTGCTAAAACACCACCCAAGTGCATGTTCATCACTTATAGGTCACTAGTAGGGTTTTTACCTTGCATCTTCTAGAATGGCACAATATAAGCATTTCTTATGAATATTTGTGTAGAGTTTTCCAATACAAACCTGTGGGTTTTTGTTTCGCTCAATTTGGAGCAGCGGATCACAAGTTAGGACAGTTTTACTTTTGATTGAATTTCAGAATTCAGAAATTTCAGAAAGTTCAGTTAACAGACAGTCTTCAAGAAATATTAAACAGAGAAAAAGGGGGAAACGGCGCAGCCCACCGTGGCCGGACGGGCCAGCCAGCCATAGTGGCCCATACGGGGCCCGCCAGCGGGAGCAGCGACTGCAGCTGCGCGACACGCGTGCGCGGCCAGCAAACGCAGCCGCCACGGGCCGGCCCAGCAATTGCTCCCAGCCCGAGCCGCCCATTGTTGCCGACAGGTGGGACCCACCTGTCAGCGCATCGCCCCCGTGTTCCTCCCGGACACGAACTGCCTCCACAAAAATCTCCAAATTTCCAAGGAAATCGAACTCCTCTCGTCCGATTATCTCCCTCCCTTTATTACCTACCTTCCCCTCGTCGAAAACCTTCTAGAACCCAGGTGAATCGTGCATTGGATCTCGCCGAATGGCTCGCCAGAGATCGTCCAACGCCACCGCCATTACCGTCAGTAAGGAGTTCAAAATCGACCCCCGTGCCCCTTTTCTTTTCATGGAGGTACCGCAGCGCACCGCCGCCCCCTTTTGAGCCCATTTTCCCCTCTACGGTGTGCCGAGCAGCCGACCGTGCGCAACCTCGCTGGAGCCGCCACCATCCGCTCGCTCCAGCCGTGGAACGCCATCACTCGGGGAATCCCCTATCTGTTCCGAGCATGTTTCCGTGACCGCCGCCCCTCACCGCCCCCAGTAGACCACTCCGCCGCCACCAAACAACACCGGAGAGCCGCCGCCGCCCACCTCCGACGACATCGCCGATGAGCACCATGGTCGTCTCGTGTCAGCCATCGGATTCGACACGAATGGCCGAGATCGGCCGCTGACCCTGACGTTGACCACTGACCGGTCAACCGCCGCATCAGCTGGACCCCACCCGTCAGCGGGAATATTTCTCGTAATATACCCCAGAGTTTCTGAGAATAGATAAAAAAGGCAAAAAATATGTGTAACTTCTAAAAATCGTAGAAAAAGATCTACTAAGGAAAAATTGGCAAATAATATACCGTTGAAATCACAAAATTATGTAGAATTTGATTATAAAGTAAAAATTCATGTTTACTATACGTAATTCCCTGGTTTTATAAAAAGGCTTAAAATAGTATAACAATTATAGAAAAAGATCTGTAAAACTATTTGGCGTAATTCCTTTTGGTGCTGGCTCTAATTTGAAACATCTGTCAAGTGGTATGTTTGTATAACTTGATCAACACTGTATACATCAGAGGCTTAATATTTTGAATAATGTCCTATTAGTTGCGTTAACAAATTGCATAAATTGTTTTCATTGCATTAAAGGTTTTTACATGCATCATTCAATAGTAATAAACACCAGAGAACATAAAAGTGCTACTGAAACCTTTATTAAGCCATCATGCATGCATTTGTGCACTTGTCTAGGATTGTGTATGTTGTTTATTTGTTGCAATTGTATCGTTTAGATTGTGACGAGTGCAACGCTTGCTTCTGCGAGGACTGTACTCTCGAATCCTACCGCGAAGGCAAGTAGATGCTATTTAGTTCATGTATTGTCCTACTATATTTTCTCTTATGCATGTGTAGTTTATTTCTTTAGATTATGTGTAGGAATTACTATGTTATGCTATGTCCTATGTATAATATGGTAGGAATCCCTTGTAGTTGAGCCTCCATAAGGTAGAAGTGCTTAGACCTGCTGTATAGACAGGGAATGGATCACATTATGGTGACGTATGTGTTTGTTCAAACTAAAAACAACATAATTTTAATGAATTACCTGGGAAGAGTGGTTGGATTGTCAATGCAGTGTTAATAATCATGGGGAATGCCGCCCATCATACTGAGAACGATTGGTTCTCTTTGTTATAGTAGCTTACATGTGCAACCATGTGCCAGCAAGAATGGGTGGCTGGTTGGACTTAGTAAGTCGTGGTGATCCGAACCCAACGTAGCCAGAGATGTACTGTATGGTAGGTTGGGACCGGTGCGTAGTGGGGTTTGGAGATCTACTTCCCGAACGGTCTTTTCTTGGACTTATCCCTATCATCACACAATATGAGTGTGGTGGTACGAGCTAGGTTGGCCAGGTCACATGGGTAAAATATACAAACCCCTGCAGGGTGTAAAAACTAAGTACTTAGCGGTGTCCCCGGTTACCGATGATGGTTACGGACGATTGAGTGGCTTGATATCGAGGCTATGACATATTCTCACTCATCCTTATTTCCTAATTATGAAAACTTGATGGGTGAACTTAATGGGTTGCTGTGAATCAAATGGTTTACAAAAGTAGGATAAAAGTGTTTGAAAAGTGCAAGCTAGACAAAGCTCCACTAGCCAAATAAGCATGTAGATGCTAGGTGTATTGCCTCTTTTATTTTAGCGCTACTTGCGGTACATTCCATGTATTGACCCTTCGAGGCTGCTCCGTTTCATGTTGCAGGTCATTCTGATTCCGAGTGATCGAATTGGTCGCGGTACTCCTCTCAATACTTGCTCCCTTGTGGGCAATTTGATGATGGAGTAGTTATCTTTATTTATGTTGCTACTTGAATAAAGTGTAAGCTATCCTTCAAGCTATGAGAATATTGTAATAACTAAATCTTCTGGATCTTTGTTATTTATGATACACGGATTCTTACTTTGTTAATTCATCTATGTTCTATGTAAGTGAATGAACCGATCCAGGGATTGGCATGTTGCATAGAAGCTACAGTCTTTTCGGTACTATAGAGTTACAACAAGTATCTTAGTATGATTGAAACCCAATGTGAGAAATAGCATCTGGTTGTCAAACTTTTCTCCAAGATGATATATATATATTCTTGTTTCTACTAATGTTGTTACAAGAAGAGGTGTAGTTGTTATAGGACAATTAGGACCACCAGAATATGAAGCTGAAAAAGATCAAAAGGAAAAAGCCTTGCTCAAAGAAAGCCAAGAAGATGATACACTGGTGGATCCTCAAGATGAAACTGTTCAATAAAAACAAGATCAAACCAAGGAGGACCAAAATGATGCACAAGATGACCGTTATGGCTCTGATGCAGAGACAGTTGATCCAAGATAAGAAAAAGAGACAAGTAATGAAGATGAAGTTGTTGTAGTAGAAAAAAGAAGAATGATAAGCAGCAACAAAAGAAAGCAACTAAAGAACCTAATCCCCCACAAGAGGTAAAAGACAAGAATAAGAAAGGTGAGAAAAAACTCCCCTATCTAGATCGAAAAAAGAAAGCACCGGATCAGGTAATCTAGAATTCTTTCAAAAAGGCACTTGGTGATCTTCGTCTAGAAATTCCATTTGCGGATGCAATAAAAGTTCCCACTTATTCTAAATTCCTCCATGATATTCTTAGTATAAAGAAGAAATTACTGAAACAATTTCCATGGTGACTAGTTATCCTGCTAATGGGAAGCTATTGTCTAAATCGGGAGATCTCGGAATACCAACTATTTCATGCTCAATTGGCAAAACAGATATTCATAATGCCTTGTGTGATTTAGGTGCGGGAGTTCGAGTAATGCCATATTCACTATATAAAAGGTTAGGATTAGGGGGTATTCCCCTACTACTATCACTTTATAGGTGGCTAACAAGTCCACTAAACAACCCATTGGTATGATTGAGGATGTTCTACTTACAATAGATGAGCATGTTATTCCCACTGATTTTATTATTCTTGAAATGCTAGAGGATGACAAATTATCCATAATACTTGGAAGACCTTTCCTTAGTACCGCAGGAGCATCAGTTGATTTTGCTGAGGGAAAAATAATCTTCAATGTTTATGATGCTGAAAACATCCGGTATTTTCCACAGAAGCTAGAAGTAGGAGAAAGATATATTCCACCGGCAAAACAAGTTCATGTGGTAAGTGCCTCTGATAAGGGGCAACCCAAGGTAAGAAAGAATAGAGAAGGGGTTGAGTTATTCAACGATTCTTAATAAATGCTTACTGGGAGTCAACCCATTACATTAATAAAACAAACTAAAAAATAAAATGTTTATTACATTCCTACAAGTTTTTCACAGACATTCTTGCGGAAGAGCGCCCGTGAAGATGTATCTGTCAAAAAGTAGTACAAATATCGATTGAACAAGCGTAGGATAAGTATAAAAATAAAATTTGAGTTTTATCTACAAAAACTAGCTTAATCATTTTGTCTTGATTAAAAAGTGAATCTCCAGTTGAGGAGAAGAAGTTAGGTAGTACAAGAAATCCTGATCTATACATGCTGCTATTGGTCAACAATTTTTACTGTCATTTTTCTGTCAAAAACAAGGTGTTTTGCTAAGTTTTAGGATAAGAAAGAATTCTCGAAGAAATTGAATTTTTTTGATGAGTACTGAAGGTTTAACGACCAACTATACCGCAGGAATAAAAATTTGGGCCGTATAGTTCCGTCCGTATAGATATCGATGCCATCGTCGAATTTTTTCTCAAAGGTACTGATGGTTTGACGACTGATGTCTACGCACTTCTATTCTTGTAGACAGTTGTTGGGCCTCCAAGTGCAGAGGTTTGTAGAACAGCAGCAAGTTTTCCCTTAAGTGGATCATCCAAGGTTTATCGAACTCAGGGAGGAAGTGGTCAAAGGTATTCCCTCTCAAGCAACCCTGCAATCAAGATACAAGAAGTCTCTTGTGTCCCCAACACACCCAATACACTTGTCAGGTATATAGGTGCACTAGTTCGGCGAAGAGATAGTGAAATACAAGTGGTATGGATAATTATAAGTGGTAACGCTGCTAGAAAATAGCTTGATGGCATGTGGTTGATGTGGGAAAAGACTAAAGGAAAACTGAAATAAAGAAGGAAGTAAGCAAACATGTAACAAATCTAATTGCAAACGGTGTATCAATGCTTAGAAACAAGGCCTAGGGATCATACTTTCGCTAGTGAACACTCTCATATAAATATATTCTCTTTATGATACTACTCTTAACTACTCTCTGGTTGGACACTCTAATCGATGGTAGGGATATAACAACATACCTCAAAGTAAGCCTTTCCCATCTAGAAAACCCCACACTATCACCTTGAGTACTAGATGAGTCCAACAAACACTACAATTTCATAAAGACATCCAACTCCAAATATAACTCATAACAAGTATTTTTAATCTCTAGCCTAACTGCCACCATGGTGAGCACCCTGTCACTTTCACACACATGGGGAGAGGAGAGATTCATTAAAGCACTTGAGTAGCAGAATAGATCTGTAGATTACAAGATCATGATCTCAATAAGATCATGCATAGAGAGAGAGAGATATGAACACATAGCTACCGGTAGAACCCTTTGCCTCGAGAGAGAACTACTCCCTCCTCATCATGGGAATCAGCAATTGTGATGGAGATGGTGGTGTAGATCGATGGAGATGGCTCCAGGGGCACTTCTCCGTCCCGGCAGGGTGCCGGAACAAAGACTTTCTGTCCCTCGAATCTCCCCTTCGTGGATTTCTGATTGACCATCTAGGGTTTATGCCTCGGGAGGCTTCTTATAGGCTAGATGGCAAGGTCGGTGGGCGGCCAGGGGGCCCACACCATGCCCTGGCGCGACCCGGGGGGACCCGCGCCATGGGGTGGTGTGGCCACCCTGTGGCCCCTCTCCGACTCTCCTTCTGGCTCCGTGAGTCTTCCGGGAAAATAGCAACTTTGGCTTTTGTCCCGTCCAATTCCGAGAATATTCATTTTGTGACTTCCTAGAACCAAAAACAGCAGAAAACAGGCAACTGGCACTGTGGCATCTTGTTAATAGGTTAGTCCAAGAAATCATATGAAAAGTACTCCAAATTTGAAACAAAACACAAGAAAGTAGATAAAACCAAGCATGGAACATCAAAAATTATAGATACATTTGGGGATGTTGATACATTGCAAATGTATCTATAATTTTTGATGTTCCATGATTGGTTTTATCCACTTTCTTGTGTTTTCTTCCAAATTTGGGGTACTTTTCATATGATTTCTTGGACTAACCTATTAACAAGAGCCACAGTGCCAGCTGCCTGTTATCTGCTGTTTTTGGTTCCAGGAAAGTCAGAAAATGAATATTCTCAGAATTGGACGGGACAAAAGCCAAAGTGCCTATTTTTCCATAAGTCATCATGTGCCAGAATACGAGACAGAGAGGGGCCAGGGGGCCACCACACCACCTGGCCGCGTGGTCCAGCCAGGCCCGCGCCAGGGGGTGGTGTGGTGGCTCCCAGCACCCCCTCGGCCTCCCGTTCCGACTATAAGATGCCCTCGGCACGTAAACCCTAAGTACCCGATCAAAAATCCACGAAAGAGTCTGTAGCCACCGTCATCTCCATCCCTAGATCGGGAGGGGTCTGAAGCTCTTCTCGGCACCCTGCCGGAGAGGGGAATTCACCCTTGAGGCCTTCATCATTATCATGCAAGCCTCCGGTGTGATGCGTGAGTAGTTCATCCTTGGACTACGGATCCATGTAGTAGCTAGATGGCTGGTTCTTCTCCTTTGTGCTTTCATGTCTAGATCTTGTGATCTCCGTTCATGATCAAGATCATCTATTTGTAATTCTTCATGTTGTGTTTGCGGGGATCCGATGGATACTGAGATGCTATTTCAGATTGATTATTGATTCTATCATGTCTTTGTTATTTGTGATCTTGCATGCTTTTCGTTGTTAGTAGCTATCTTGGCCAAGTGGGTGGTAGCAACTCCAAGAGTTAGTATTTATCCTCGATAGTTGGTTCATGCCTCTGGTAATCTAGGGAAGTGACAGAAATCTCTAATGTACTAGATGTGCTGTTGCTACTAGGGAGAAAACAACAATCCTTTGTTCATAGAACAATCGTATTGTTTACTTTACACGCAGTTCATAAAGCAATAATCTATTGCTTGCAACTTAATACTGGAGGGGGTTCGGATGATAACCTGAAGGTGGATTATTAGTCATAGATGCAGTTGGATGGCGGTCTATGTATAATGTTGTAATGCCCAATCAAGTCTCAAAGGAGTCAAGCTGATTAGTATTTGCATGTATTGATTTCTCGATATTTGTCAATTGCCCCACTATAATTTGTTCACCCAGCATGTTATCTATCTTAAGGAGAGCCACCTCTAGTGAACTATGGATCCTGCTCCTTTTCTTCACATACAATCTATAAAATTTTTACTGCTTTGTGTTTACTTTCTGCAAACTATTACTTCTTTCCATTCGATATGTTTAATCCTTTGTTTTCAGCAAAACACGGTGAGATTGACAACCTCATCGCAAGTTGGGGACAAAGTTCTATGGTTGTGTTGTGCAGGTCTCCACGTTGCTAATAGCACCGGTAGTCCCTGCCAAAGCTCAGCTAGTAAAACCTTTGGGGTGTTTCCTTGCTCCTACTGGTTCGATTAAACCTTGGTTTCATAACTGAGGGAAACTTGCTGTTGTGATCATCATACCTTCCTCTTGGGGTTCCCAACGAGCTCTACATCAACCACGCACCAGCACTTTTATGGGAGAAATCTCTAAGGTACTAGATGTGATGTTGCTACTTGGGAGAAAACAACAATCCTTTGTTCATAGAACAATCGTATTGTTTCTTTACACGCAGTTCGTAAAGCAATAATCTGTTGCTTGCAACTTAATACTGGAGGGGGTTCGGATGATAACCTGAAGGTAGATTATTAGTCATAGATGCAGTTGGATGGCGGTCTATGTATAATGTTGTAATGCCCAAAAAGCACCATAAACTCCGTCCAAAATGTATCTACTTTCCCGAACACTTTTGCTATTGTTTCTCCTCTAAACTTGTGTGATTTGGATACAACTAACGCGGACTGGCGCTGTTTTCAGCAGAATTTCCTTGGTGTCTACTTTTTGTGCAGAAAATCAACTATCAGGAAATATCCCGGAAAATATGCCGAAAATCCTATTTCACCCGAAGACTCCAGGAGCCAGAATAGGAGACGGAGAAGAGCCAGGGGGTGGCCACACCACCTGGTGGCACGGGCCAAGCCAGGCTACACCAGGGGGTGGTGTGGGCCCCCCAGGCACCCCCTCGGCCTCTCTCTTCGCCTATAAGGAGCATTCTGACCTAAAAACTTCGGGGGGTTCGAAGTTTTTCTAGAAGGAGTTCCGCTCCGCCGCCACCACCAGATTCCACGAAACAGCACCAGAAACTCCGTTCTGGCACCCTGCCGGGACGGGGAATTGGAGGAGATCATCGCCATCATCATCACCATCGCTTCTCCATCGACCATCCATGGTTCCCCCATCTATGAGTGAGTAATCCCCCACTGTAGGTGTAGCATCCCAATTGTCTAACAATTGCAATGGTACTAGCCTAGTCTATATATATGCTACTTCCTACATATAATTGTTGCATCATAATTATATCGTGCTCATGTCATCATGCCACCTTGCATTTGAGCATCATATAAAACTTTTTGTGCAGAAAATCAACTATCAGGAAATATCCCGGAAAATATGCCGAAAATCCTATTTCACCCGAAGACTCCAGGAGCCAGAATACGAGACGGAGAAGAGCCAGGGGGTGGCCAACTTCGGGGGGTTCGAAGTTTTTCTAGAAGGAGTTCCGCTCCGCCGCCACCACCAGATTCCATGAAACAGCACCAGAAACTCCGTTCTGGCACCCTGCCGGGACGAGGAATTGGAGGAGATCATCGCCATCATCATCACCATCGCTTCTCCATCGACCATCCATGGTTCCCCCATCTATGAGTGAGTAATCCCCCGCTGTAGGCCATGGGGATGGTAGGGATTGGATGAGATCGTTCATGTAATGGCATCAGATTGTTAGGGCATGGTGCCTATTATCTTTTATTAGTGCTTTATGACTTTGTTGCGACTTGTTGTGCTTAATGCTTGTCACTAGGGCCCGAGTGCCATGATTTCAGATCTGAACATGTTATTGATTCATTATGATAGTATTGTTTATGGTCTTATCTGCCAGTTGTATACACACGTTGTTGTTTGGAGCCAATGGCCCCAAAGTGACAGAAATCGGGATAACCAGAGGGAATGGCTTTGATGTGAGGATCACATGTGTTCACGGAGTGTTAATGCATATTTGATGGAAGCATTGAGGCCTTGCCGAAACCTCTTTTGCTTCTTCTTGTCATCGGAGATCTCATCGCCACCATAACGAGACAGGTTCATGAAGTTTCTGATGTAGGTGTTGACATTGTTAGTGCCCTGCTTGAGGTTGAGAAACACTTCCTTCATCCTTTCCATGACAATTTCTGACAGATATTGCTCTTTGAAAGCAGCAGTGAACCGCTCCCAAGTAGGCTGAAAACCAGAAAGATCTGCCTTGATGTAATTTTCCCACCAAAGATCTGCATCTCCCTTCAGAAGGTGAGTAGCACACTTGACCCATTCTTGCTCGGGAACATCCGCAGTCATCAGCAACCTTGACACTTCACGAAGCCAGTCATCCGCATCAAGTGGCTGATCAGACACCTCAAATTGGCGTGGGTTGAACTTGAGAAAACTCTTGATGTCTCCTCGCTTGTGAGGTGGAGGTAGCGGAACAAACTCATTCCTCCTCACGCTTTCCTCGAAGCGCTGCTGGTTCTGCTGCATAGTGCCCAAAGCATTTGCAATACTTGCCAAAGCAGCCCCAAGTTCAGGTGGTATGTCCTCCTCAAAACGGCGTGGTGGTGCCATCCTGTGATTGATATAAAACACAAGTCAGTACTATAATGGAGAATGATAATAATCCAAAATAGTACCGAAATGGAATTAACCAAGATTAAAGGATGCAATTCACTGAGATTATATTAAAATATCAACAAAGTTCAAGGCAACTAGAAGATACTAAGCATAACGCACACGACTGAACAAGGAGTGTGGAACACAACTAACAAAGAAAAAATTTCCACAAATTTCGGCATTAAAATACCACTATATGCGCAAAACCACTTAACGAATCAAGATTAGTAACTCTACTAGTTCAATATACAAAAGAAAATGATAAAAGTAGTGGTATGGTCGCGACTCCATCCCTAACTCAAATCATTACTCCGCACATGAATCAGTAAAACACATATCCCAACACCTTCTTCTTAAGATGAACCTAAAGATTGGTAACTACGGAAACGAACACCCCAACAAGATAACATCGGATAACAAAGAGTAAGATAGATCGCATCGGTGTACAACGAATCAGAATAGATCGCGTCGGTTTACAAAGGCCTGTCGGTATGGAATGTACCAACAGTTGATAACCAAAAGGCAGATAGTGGTAACATTTGGATGCAACAGATAGACAAGGAATTCACACACACACACATCCTATGGTACGACGGAACCCAGAACACGTGAATCCTAGTTTGAATTTTAAGAAGAGGATTGAAAACGTTACACTTCCTTACCAGAAAAGGGTGGGTGGGTGGGTAAGAAGAAAAATGGAAGCAGTCCTACTCTCACGTTTTGTTTTTCCCTAGTATAGATAATTAACAAAATATTTGCTAGACTGACAACGACCATTTTGGCTGAGACCCTGAAGGGCGGGATGGCTCTGATACCAATTGTAACTACCTCGGTGAATTACGCTCTTAGTTAATGCCTGGATGAACGAAAGTGGTTAAAATAGTACGGTGGGGCCCAGGGCCACTCACAGTAGACCTCTCGGCCGTCCTAACCACTTTCAGTCAACAGGACAAGAACGAGCGGCGTAATCGGCAGGCGAAGGGATCAACTACATACACAAATGAGTATGTATGCAAGCCACATACAACAGTCCTCAGAGCCATTCCATCTAAAAGAAATAGAAATATTGCAACACCATACGGCAAGATCCAAATGTCCTAGATAGATATAATAATTTAGGATAGCTCCTCATACATCACACATCAGAGTATCAGGCAGAAGCGGAAAACAAGATCCGAGTACGGATAAGAAGAAAATTGGCATAAGATGCCCCATAAATAAACACATCCCGCCCACAGATCTCACGGATCCCCGTTCCCGGAATCTCTACACCGAATGATCGTTGCCAACATCATCTGTCTCTTCCACCCAGTATCCATCTTGCGGGTACACCTGTTCATCTGAATCAAACAATTTATCGTGTGAGACCCTAGGGGTACTCAGCAAGTCTTTATGCCGCTAAAGGGGACACAACCTGGGGTGACGCAATTGCAGCAAAAGATAATACCTAACAATTCTACAGATACTCGCTAACCTTCCGCCCAACCAATGATAGACGGAAGTCCGTGAATTAAAAACAACAGTTATAACAGTATAATTAAAAGATCCATCCTCCTCCTCGCTTACCAACGAGGAAGCGGACGAACAACCCCCATCATCCGTTGGCAGTTTTATTAACCATTCCATGAGTGTGGCACTATTTACTAGTCAAGTACTTAGTCAATTTGAAAGTGGTACTATAGTTATACTTGTCTATGGTCGAGAAACTGTGCTCCAAGTCATCCATAACCGCGGACACGGCTTTCAGAAAGATTTACCCTGCATGGGTGCACGAATAGCAACACACACTCGATCAACCTTGGAAAAACCAAATCAAAACCCAACGAGGCATTCACGACAAAGCAATCACAGGATTCAGAAATATTTCAGGGGGCCACCCCAATAAGCTACCCGCAACGAAGTTGGCCGGCTCCGAGACGGACCCAGGGTTTGCGACGACGGCTGTAAACGACTGGGAACCCGAAAATGTGACTGGGCTTGTCGATACCGTGAAAACGTGGCGCGATCCAAAACAGTACAGGTGCTCCTCACACAATCTTAAATAAAGCAGTAACATGGCATAACTACAGGATAGTAATAAAGCCCCAAACTAATTGTGGCCCCAAGAAATAAGAATGAATCAAGCTCTGGCTCAGGGGGTCCATAAGGCCTCCCGGATGTGGATAGTGCGAATAGTCAAGGAACATGAATCAAGTACTCGGGGTCCTACGGGACACAAGTGAGCATGAAAAACCAAGTAGCAGATATTGCCCACCGGTGCCTCTTTCGTTAGTTATCCCATTACTACTCAGGTTAAGTTCTTTAGGTACCTCATGATTCATCAGACACACACATACCCTACACATGCTTTTCTACGACTCGCATGGCTCAAACAACTCTTGTAGTAATGGCTCATGGGATGGAGGAACAAGCTTCGGTGGGGTTTAAAAGTAAAGGCTATGCAGTACTTGGGATTCAATTCAATGCATTCGCGACTCAATGATGCAAGAATAAGATAGAGGCAATAGGTACTGTATGTATGCAAGCATGTGGTAGTGCTTGCCTGGCAGCTCAGTTGAAGCGAGAGATGGATCTGGGTAGTACTCCTATAATTCCTGATAATTCTCCTGCTGGGCGTCTATTCGAAGAAGAACCAAACAAACAAGGGCCAACATAAATAAAGTGCACAAGCATATGAATTAAAATGCGACAAGCAAACAAGCATGCCATGATGAATGATGCACAATTTACATGGCATTAAAGTAGCATGGCAAAGGTGAGGGGTGAATACAAGAAATAAAGCATTTTGGCATTTATTTAACCAAGTTTTATTGTCATAAACAGTTCAGATTTTTAATAACAACATTATGCATGCTTCAATTCAGAACTAGGACTGCATAGATAGAATGGGCTCGTCGTGCTGATCGATTTAGACATATTATTTGCCCAATTTGGAGTTATAGAATTGAAGTTATTAATTAATTAAGGAAAAGGGCATTTTGTTGTAATTTTAATCATCGCGAAAATTTAAAGTGTTCAAATGATATTTTGACTGGCATATTTGAATTCCTCACATTTTTCTGATTCAAAAACATATATTATTTGTATTATCTGGATTTGTATTAGAGGCTGACAGGTGGGGCGTGGCTGGAGTGCGGGTTACGACCTGAGAAAGCGGAGGGGCTTTCTGCAATAATGCCAGAGCGGCTGACTAGTGGGCCACGAGGTACCGCGGGTTAAGAGCGAAATAAAAAGGGGGGCTTAATGTAAATTACCACGGCCCGGGTACTGTTCTTCGTCTCCACCGTCTGACGGGAAATCGGCGCGTAGCGCAGGGCGGGGGACCAAACCCAGGTCGTGGGTGTGCGCGCTGAGGGGGCTAACCAGTGCGGCGGGACAAGGGGAGTTGACAGGGAGGTAGGCGCAGCCTAGTTGGGGTGTGACGCGGGGCGGTGAGCGTGCAGACAACGGCGAGCGGCGACGCACTGAGACCGTTCGACGGAAAGAGCGGCGGCGCTAGAGCTGTACGGCGGAGAGGAGGTTGTCTAGGAGGTGGAGGAGCTTACCGCGGGTTGGTCGGTGGGGTCAGATCGGGGAGAAGCGCGGCGGATCGACGACGACGCAGACGCTCTAGCGGGCTAGGGTTTCGTCGGGTCGGCGCGGTACTGGCGCATCTGGGACTTCTCCTCCTCGACGACGCGTGCAGGGAGCAGCAGGGTGGTCGCCTCGGTCTCCCAGGCCACCTCCACGTCGTGCTGGCCGGCTAGATCGAGGGGGCGACGCGGTGCTGGCGGCGACCGGCGTCAGGTGCTGGCGACGGTGGAGAGGAAAGGGAGGAGAGGAGGGCTGGCTCGGGGCAGATCTGGCGATGCAAGAGAGCCGTGGTGCGGAGGGTAAAAAGTGAGAGAGAGGGAGGAGGTGGCGTGTGGGCACGGCAGGGAGGGGGTAGCCTCGGCCTTTTCCTCCTTCTCCTCGGGCACGTGCTAGCTCGGGCTGGGAGCAGGTAGGGCATGGCAGGGGAGGCTGCAGGTGGGCCAGGGTGAGAGGGAGACGCCGCAGCTGGGGCCAGCATGGCAGGAGAGAGAAGAGAGAGAGGAGAGAGGTTAGCTCGGGCTAGGTTTAGACATGGGCTCGGTTAGGGTTTTGTTTAGGGTTAGAGAGAGGGGTAGGGTTAGCTGAGGTGGGGCCAGGGAGAGAGAGGGGTCAGGTGGCCCTCATGGTAGAGAGAGAGATAGAGGGAGAGAGGTGAGGTTAAGGTTAGGGTTTAGGAGAATTAGGGTTAGGAGAAGAATAGAGAGGGGAGCTAGGTTAGATTTAATTAAGTGTTAGATTTTAAAGTTTGTGCAAAAGATCAACCCAAGTGGAACATGGATCTTGATCTATCTTGAGCTAAGGTGAAAGAGAGACAAGAAAGAAGGAGGGAGAAAAGAGATATGTGGAAAAGAGTCCCATATGATCATGCATGGAGAAAATAAAATAAAAGAAAGAGATGTGGGTGAGGATATGGGAATGGTGGAATGGGAGGAGATGGTTCACAAAGAAATAACCACTAAAGTCAAAGGCAAAACCCATGGAGTAGAAGGTGGTGAAGAAGTTTGCATGGCCCATGCAAAATAATAATGCCATGATTTATTTTGTGAAAACAATAATAATATTATGGCATTATTCTTATGCATTTCCATGAAGTGGAGAAAAAACCAAGCACAAGAATTTAAAGGATTTAATCCACCCCAAACTACATGAGCTAGAATTCAAATATCAAAAGAAAAAGAAAAACAAGCTCATGGTTAATGGGATGGTGGAATTATAAAGTGGTGAAAGAAAAGATAATGGAGGTGAATAAAAGATATGCCCCCAACTCAACTTGGGCATTTAAACTATATATCAATAACCAAAAACAATATCAAGAGGCAAATACAATTTATAATGCATATGAGAGAAGAACCAAAAGAAAAGGGGTTTTATATGATGCTCAAATGCAAGGTGGCATGATGGCATGAGCATGATATAATGATGATGCAACAATTATATATAGGAAGTAGCCAATATCTTACTGGACCAAGTAGCATTACAATTGTTAGACAATTGGGATGCTACATCTTATCTACAAGTTGTATACGCACGTTTTTGTCCAGAACAAATGGCCCCGAAGTGACAGAAATCGGGATAACCGGAGGGAATGGCTTTGATGTGAGGATCACATGTGTTCACGGAGTGGTAATGGTTTGCTCCGGTGCTCTATTAAAAGGAGCACCTTAATTTCCAGTAGTTCCCTTGAGGCCCCGCTGCAAACGGGCTGGCAGGACAAAAGATGTTGTGCAAGTTCTCATTACGAGCACGTATGACTATATATGGAACACATGCCTAGGATTGTCTAGTACTTGGATGCTTTATCTTATTTATCTGCAATTGCCCTATATTCTGATTGCTATGTGAATTGTCTTGTCCATGCAACGCCCGTCCATCCATCCCTATGCCTACCGCATTTGAATCCCACTTTTCACTGTTATTGTTACTACTGTGTTTACTTTACTACTATTGCTACTTTGATATTCCTACTATAAAACTGTTGCTACTAAAAAACTGCTGTGAGCAAGATTGTTTCCAGGTGCAGCTGAATTGACAACTCAGTTGTTAAGGCTTATAAATATTCTTTGGCTCCCCTTGTGTCGAATCAACAAATTGGGTTTTACTTCCCTCGAAAATATTGCGATACACCCCTATACTTGTCGGTCATCAAGACTATTTTCTGGCGCCGTTGCCAGGGATAGTGGTGTAAAAGTCCTACTCTTCCCATGGTAAATAAGAAGATACATACTTGTGGGTAACTATTGCAAATGTATCTATAATTTTTGATGTTCCATGCTTGGTTTTATCCACTTTCTTGTGTTTTGTTCCAACTTTGGAGTACTTTTCATATGATTTCTTGGACTAACCTATTAACAAGAGCGACAGTGCCAGCTGCCTGTTTTCTGCTGTTTTTGGTTCCACGAAAGTCAGAAAATGAATATTCTTGGAATTGGATGGGACAAAAGCCAAAGTGCCTATTTTTTCGAAGGTCATCAAGTGCCAGAACAGGAGACGGAGAAGGGCCAGAGGCCGGCCACACCACCTGGCCGCGCGGCCAGGTTTGGCCCGCGCCAGGGGGTGGTGTGGCCAGCCCATGCACCCCCTCGGCCTCCCCTTCCGACTATAAGATGCCCCCGGGACGTAAACCCTAAGTACCCGATCAAAAAACCACGAAAGTGTCTGTAGCCGCCGTCATCTCCATCCCTAGATCGGGAGGGATCTGAAGCTCTTCCAGGCACCCTTCCGGAGAGGGGAATTCACCCTGCAGCCCTTCTTCATCACAATGCAAGCCTCCGGTGTGATGCGTGAGTAGTTCATCCTTGGACTACGGATCCATGTAGTGGCTAGATGGCCGGTTTCTCCTCCTTTGTGCTTTCATGTCTAGATCTTGTGAGCTCCGTTCATGATCAAGATCATCTATTTGTAATTCTGCATGTTGTGTTTGCGGGGATCCGATGGATATTGAGATGCTATTTCAGATTGATTATTGATTCTATCATGTCATTGTTATTTGTGATATTGCATGCTTTCCACTGTTAGTAGCTATCTTGGCCAAGTAGATGCTAGCAACTCCAAGAGTTAGTATTTATGCTCGATAGTGGGTTCATGCCTCTAGTAATCTGGGGAAGTGACAGAAATCTCTAAGGTACTAGATGTGCTGTTGCTACTAGGGAGAAAACAACAATCCTTTGTTCATAGAACAATCGTATTGTTTACTTTACACGCAGTTTGTAAAGCAATAATCTATTGCTTACAACTTAATACTGGAGGGGGTTCGGATGATAACCTGAAGGTGGATTATTAGTCATAGATGCAGTTGGATGGCGGTCTATATATAATGTTGTAATGCCCAATCAAGTCTCAAAGGAGTCAAGATGATTAGTATATGCATGTATTGCTTTCTCGATGTTTGCCAATTGCCCCGCTGTAATTTGTTCACCCAACATGTTATCTATCTAAGGAGAGCCACCTCTAGTGAATTATGGGTCCCGGTCCTTTTCTTTACATACAATCTATAAACTGTTACTTCTTTGTGTTTACTTTCTCCAAACTTTTACTTCTTTCCATTTGATACGTTTAATCCTTTGTTTTCTGCAAAACACGGTGAGATTGACAACCTCATCGCAAGTTGGGGACAAAGTTCTGTGTTTATGTTGTGCAGGTCTCCACGTTGCTACTAGCACCGGTAGTGCGCCCTGCCAAAGCTCAGCTAGTAACACCTTTGGGGTGTTTCCTTGCTCCTACTGGTTCGATTAAACCTTGGTTTCATATTGAGGGAAACTTGCTGCTGTGCTCATCATACCTTCCTCTTGGGGTTCCCAACGAGCTCTACATCAACCACGCACCAGCACTTTTCTAGGCGCCGTGTATTGAGCCATCAAGCATTTTTCTGGCGCCGTTGCCGGGGAGTCAAGGACATCTTCACAAGGGGAGTCCCTCATAACCAATCTCTTTACTTTGTTATTATTGTTTTTCTTAGTTTATTTTTGCTTTGTTTGCTTGTTTCTTTATCAAAAACACAAAAAAATTAGTTTTACAAGTTTGCTTTCTTATTTGAAAACACAAAAAAATGACTACTCTTGAAAACACTAAGTTGCGTGACTTCACTAACACCAACAACAATGATTTTATGAGCACACCTATTGCTCCACCTGTGCCTGAAGATACTTTCTTTGAGATAAAACCTGCTTTACTCAATCTTGTTATGAGAGAACAATTTTCTGGTATTGGTAATGAAGATGCTGCTTCCGATCTAAATAACTTTGGTGAACTTTGTGAGATGCAAAAGCATAGGGATATAGATGGTGATATTATTGAGCTGAAATTGTTTCCTTTCTCTTTGAGAGGAAAAGCTAAAGAATGGTTGAATTCCTTAACTAGGAATAGTATTGATTCTTGGACTAAATGCAAAGATGCTTTTATTGCAAAATACTATCCTCCTGCTAAGATTATATCCATGAGAAGTGAAATAATGAAGTTTAAACAACTTGATAATGAGCATGTTGCTCAAGCATGGGAAAGAATGAAATCTTTGGTAAAGAATTGTCCCACTCATGGACTGACTGCTTGGATGATCATCCAAAGTTTTTATGCAGGATTGAATTATTCTTCAAGGAACCTATTGGATTCTGCTGCTAGAGGTACCTTTATGACCATCACTTTGGGTGCTGCAACAAAACTTTTAGACAATATGATGGTTAATTATTCTGAATGGCATACTGAGAGAGCTCCACAAGGTAAGAAGGTAAATTCTGTTGAGGAAACCTCCTCCTTGAGTGATAAGATTGATATTATTATGTCTATGCTTGCTAATGGGAAAGCCCATATTGATCCAAATAATGTTCCTTTAGCCTCTTTGGTTGCTCAAGAAGAGCAAGTTGATGTGAACTTCATAAGAAATAACAATTTTGGCAACAATGCTTATGGTAATAACAATTATAGGGCCTACCCTCCTAGTAATACTTATGGCTATAATGGTAAACTTGGATTACCTAGTGAAGGAAGAATTTTAGAAGTTGAAAGAGCCACTAAAAACTTCATGCAAATGCAATATAAGCAGAATAAACTATTCACTAAAACTATGGAAGAACAATCTATCATCTTGAAGAACATTAGCCATCAACTTGAGAATCTAAATAGGGAAATTCCTAGTTTACAATTGAAACTCTCTAATGCTGAAAGAAATATATCATCTTTGTTCGAAGCTCAATCTTCATTGATTAATAAAATGGCTGCTAAACCTGAAACTAATGATAATCCCTTTGCAGCTAGTAATGCTATACAAGTAAGAATTGATGAAAATGTTAGACTATTAGCTGAATTACATGCTAAGTGGGAAAGAGAAGATGAAATTGCTAGAAACATTAGTGTTTCTACTATTACCACCACTAGTGTTGAGGCTAGTAATAGTTCTACTACTTTAGATGATAAATTTGATTTTGATCTTGATGGTTGCAACATCTCTTAAGTTATTAAGTTCCCACAAAATCTTGCTAAAAGTCCTAATGCTAGTGCAATGAACATGGCCTTTACAAAACACATTACTGATGCTCTCATAAAGATTAAAGAAGAAAAGATGAAACATAAAGCTTCTATTCCTATAAAACAAGAATATGGTTGGGAACCCATCATTAATATGAAAGTGAATGACTTTGATTTCAAAGCTTTATGTGATCTTGATAGTAGTGTTTCTATTATGCCTAGAAGGATTTATGATATGCTTGATTTGCCTCCACTTGAAGATTGTTATTTGAATGTCCCACTTGATGATAATGCTAAAAAGAAACTCATGGGGAGTATTAATGATGTTCTTATTATGGTTAACAATTCCTATGTCCCCGTTGATTTCTATGTTTTGGATGTCGAATGCAATGCTTCTTGTCCTATTACTTTGGGAAGACCTTTTCTTAGAACTGTTGGTGCCATCATTGATATGAAAGAATGCACCATTAAATATCAACTCCCACTCAAGAAAGGTATAGAACACTTCCCTAAAAAGAGAGAAAAGATTTCTTTTGCTTCTCCTATGAAAACAAAATTTGGTCTTAATGCTTCTTCATTTGAGAACACTTGATTCTTTCTTGCTTCTTCTGCCTAACTTAAAGCCGTTATAGAAAAGTACTTATTGGGAGATAACCCAAAAGTTTTAGATGAGTCTTGGAAGTTATTACCTCTGTAATAACCTCTCCTTATCATTTTTATTTGCTTTTTGTGCCAAGAGTAACCTCTAATGAGAGAGAAGTAATGATTGGGAAAGTTGCTATCCCGAAATAGATTTCTGTGCTTCACCGTAAAAATTCGTGTAAAATCTCTGAACGTCTTTTTGAGGCGTGAGTTTTTGTGCGTCTGCCTCAGGTTGTTATCTAACTTTCGTTAGTTCAGCACTTTTTGATTTGAGCAACCGAAGGTCTTCGACAAAATTAGTCTTTACCTGCTAGTCTGTTTTGACAGATTTCTGCCATTTTCTGCATTTGCTTCTTGTTGGTTCTTTCTTGAGTTCTTTTGGGGAATTGAGCTTTTTGAGCGAAGTTCTACAGTAGCTAGTGTTCTAATGGAAGTTTATTTGGTGTTAGAATTGAACCTTAAGACTTATTTATCTTGAGTGCACTAATGTTGCTAATAAAGATTGTGTGAAGTTTTCTATGAAGGAAAAATTTCAGGTGTATGGAAGGAATGAGTAATGAGATGAAGGATGGACTAAAGCTCATGCTTGGGGATGCCACGCGTGTCACCCCAAGAAATATCCAAGAAGTATAAGCGTCAAAGCTTGGGTATGCCCAAGGCATCCCCTTCTTCATCAATAAAAATTCTAGGTTTCTTCCAAACACTTCATTTTTATTGTTTCATGCACAGTTGTGTTTTTCTTGGAGCGTCTTATTTTTTGTTTTCGTTTTGGTTTTTCTTTTGCTTTGATTTGCTTAGTTTTCTGAATAAATTGGTTGGACCCCCTCTTTCATACATTGGTTTGCAAATAGTTTGGTTTGGTTTGGAAAAGAGTAGGAAAGTTCATGCTTATGTGGTAAAAAGAGCTCGTTTTTGACTGGGGCCTATGCTTTGTCAAGCCATGCTTGATATTGTTTTGGCTTTATGCTTAGTATTCTTTGCTGTAGCATGACTTGTCATAAACAATTGATATTGCTTAATGTGCCTTGTATGAATCATGCGTTGTTTTAGCATATTAAAGCATAGTATAGTGGTATTCTCCTTTGATGCTTTATTTGGGTTGACTTGGCGCATGCTCACACCATGCTATTACTATCTCAAGTCACCATAGCATTTATTATCCTTTAGTTTTCAACTTGTAGTATCACTTTATGCTTTGATCAAGGATGTTTTGTCGCTCTGCATGATTATGGCCATTATTGCTCTTTTAGTTTGTCGCTCCCAGTCTTTTGCTAGCCTCCACAACCAAGTATGAGTTCCACTCATGCATCCAACTCCCTAAACCAAGTTATTCCAAAGTGTCCACCATACCTACCTACTAGCTTATGATATTCTAAGTATATTCATGCTTTTGTTTACCTTCCAAATTAAACTTGTTATGAGAAAACTAGTGATTAAAGCTCTCACGAACTTGATGGCACACTTTACTTTTCTTTCCCTTAATAAACTTATTTGTTGGGAATTAGCAGAACCATGCTTTCATGGGGAACGCTTTCAACATTGCACTTGGTACTTGTACCTAGTTTATATCATGCTCTTTTGTATATGGATGTCGTCGGTGTGAAATGAAAGGGGAGCTTGTAAGTCCATGGAGTTATGTATATGTGTTAGAGAAACGCCTCGGCCGCTTGGCCTAATCCATGCTGACATGGTGGAAACCTGCAGCGTAACCATAAGGAGCTGTCTATGAAGCATTCTTCTTATAAAAAAAGAGTCCTATATTGAGAAAAAAAATAGAAAAAAAAGAGATTATGAAAAGAGGAAAGAGAGAAAAAAGCACCATATTCCCATGGTAAATAAGAAGATTGTTGAGATGCTCGTTGTCTGCTTGCCTTGTCATTTTGATATGGGGATTCTTCCGTATCATCGGGCAAGGGGTACCCCGTTGGCGGTTCTCTATGATACACATGTACTTACGATGACAAGAACTTACCGATGACTAAACTTGAGTAGCATGAGGAGTGACCCTCGTATACAAGGGAAATGAGATTTCTAACTTATACTCTGTCAAGCATGCACACCATAGTTTGTTCACTTTAACCTTAATCACTTCAAGATGCTTATGATAAGGGCAATGAGAGGTGAAAGTTATAAGTACAATAATTTTTGGAAGCTCTTTATGAGACTTGAATCCCTATTTCCTTTTATAAAGGCCTTTCTTCCACCATTATATTGAGTCTCCACCTTCTATCTTTATGCACCTACTTTGAGAGCATACTGGCCATTCTTAGTTCTATGTGCATTGTCCCAAGACTAGTTGATTGATGCATACTTTGATATTGCTTGTTTTAAACTATTGTATCTAGTCACTCTTATGAACTTTGAACGTGTCCTATGCAATTATATTTGCTACTCTATTGAGGGACAAGTTGAATACTAGTATGATATGTTTTCTTTATGTGAAACAAACAAACGTCTTGCAAATCATTGTTATTCATGAATCTTTTGTTTGTGCATTTTCATGTTGCATCATAGTTTCTTTGTCTTATTGCTAGAACTTTGTCTTTCATGTTATGATTGAAGTACTATGATCCCAGCTTTGAATGTTTTAAAAATACTTTGATCAAGTCTTTGATGGTGCATGTCACCTCAAAAATTATTCTTTCTTTTTATCACTTACCTACTCGAGGACGAGCGGGAGTTAAGCTTGGTGATGTTGATACATTGCAAATGTATCTATAATTTTTGATGTTCCATGCTTGGTTTTATCCACTTTCTTGTGTTTTGTTCCAACTTTGGAGTACTTTTCTTATGATTTCTTGGACTAACCTATTAACAGCTGCCTGTTTTCTGCTGTTTTTGCTTTCAGGAAAGTCAGAAAATGAATTTTGTCGGAATTGGACGGGACAAAAGCCAAAGTGCCTATTTTTCCGGAAGTCATCAAGTGCCAGAATACGAGACGGAGAAGGGCCAGAGGCCGGCCACACCACCTAGCTGCGCGGCCAGGCTTGGCCCATGCCAGGGGTGGTGTGGCCAGCCCAGGCACCCCCTCGGCCTCCCCTTCCGACTATAAGATGCCCTCGGGACGTAAACCCTAAGTACCCGATCAAAAAACCACGAAAGTGTCTGTAGCCGCCGTCATCTCCATCCCTAGATCGGGAGGGATCTGAAGCTCTTCCAGGCACCCTTCCGGAGAGGGGAATTCACCCTGCAGCCCTTCTTCATCACAATGCAAGCCTCCGGTGTGATGCGTGAGTAGTTCATCCTTGGACTACGGATCCATGTAGTGGCTAGATGGCCGGTTTCTCCTCCTTTGTGCTTTCATGTTTAGATCTTGTGAGCTCCATTCATGATCAAGATCATCTATTTGTAATTCTTACATGTTGTGTTTGCGGGGATCCGATGGATATTGAGATGCTATTTCAGATTGATTATTGATTCTATCATGTCTTTGTTATTTGAGACCTTGCATGCTTTCCGTTGTTAGTAGCTATCTTGGCCAAGTAGATGCTAGCAACTCCTAGAGTTAATTTATGCTCGATAGTGGGTTCATGCCTCTGGTAATCTGGGGAAGTGACAGAAATCTCTAAGGTACTAGATGTGTTGTTGCTACTAGGGAGAAAACAACAATCCTTTGTTGATAGAACAATCGTATTGTTTACTTTACACGCGGTTCATAAAGCAATAATCTGTTGCTTGCACCTTAATACTGGAGGGGGTTCGGATGATAACCTGAAGGTGGATTATTAGTCATAGATGCAGTTGGATGGCGGTCTATGTATTATGTTGTAATGCCCAATCAAGTCTCATAGGTGTCAAGATGATTAGTATATGCATGTATTTCTTTCTCGGTGTTTGTCAATTGCCCCACTGTAATTTGTTCACCCAGCATGTTATCTATCTTAAGGAGAGCCACCTCTAGTGAACTATGGATCCCGGTCCTTTTTCTTTACATACAATCTACAATCTTTTACTGCTTTGTGTTTACTTTCTGCAAACTTTTACTTCTTTCCATTCGATATGTTTAATCCTTTGTTTTCCGCAAAACACGGTGAGATTGACCACCTCATCTTAAGTTGGGGATAAAGTTCTGTGGTTGTGTTGTGCAGGTCTCCACGTTGCTACTAGCACCGGTAGTGCGCCCTGCCAAAGCTCAGCTAGTAACACCTTTGGGGTGTTCCCTTGCTCCTACTGGTTCGATTAAACCTTGGTTTCATACTGAGGGAAACTTGCTGCTGTTCTCATCACACCTTCCTCTTGGGGTTCCCAATGAGCTCTACATCAACCATGTACCAGCACTTCTCTGGGCGCCGTGTATTGAGCCATCAAGCATTTTTATGTTGATACGGTGCTAAAGTATACATAATTTTTGATGTTCCATGCTTGGTTTTATCTACTTTCTTGTGTTTTGTCCACACTTTGAAGTACTTTTCATATGATTTCTTGGACTAACCTATTAACAAGTGCCATAGTGCCAGTTGCCTGTTTTCTGCTGTTTTTGGTTCCAGGAAAGTAAGAAAATCAATATTCTCGGCATTGGACTGGACAAAAGCCAACGTTGATATTTTCCTAGAAGACTCACGGAGCCAGAAGGAGAGTCGGAGTGGGGCCACAGGGTGGCCACACCACCCCATGGCGCGGGTCCCCCCAGGCCGCGCCAGGGCATGGTGTGGGCCCCCTGGCCTCCCATTGACCTTGCCCTCTGGCCTATAAGAAGCCTCCCGAGGCATAAACCTATATCGTCAATCAGAAATCCACGAAAAGTTCCGCAGCACCGCCCCCACCGAAGGGGAGATTCGGGGGACAGAAAGTCTCTATTCTGGCACCCTGCCGGGACGGGGAAGTGCCCCCGGAGCCATCTCCATCGATCTCCACCACCATCTTCATCGCCATTGCTGATTCCCATGATGAGGAGGGAGTAGTTCTCTCTCGAGGCTAAGGGTTCTACCGACAGCTATGTGTTCATCTCTCTCTCTCTCTCCATGCATGATCATATTGTGATCATGATCTTGTAATCTATAGATCTACCTTGCTACTCAAGTGCTTTAATAGATCTCTGGTCTCCCCATGTGTGTGAAGTTGACAGGGTGCTCACCATGGTGGCACTTAGGCTTGAGATTACAAACACTTGTTATGAGTTATATTTGGAGTTGGATGTATTTATGAAATTGTGGTGTTTGTTGGACTCATCTTGTACTCAAGGTGACAGTGTGGGGTTTTCTAGATGGGAAAGGCTTACTTTGAGGTGTGCTGTTATAGCCCTACCATCGATTAGAGTGTCCAACCGGAGAGTAGTTAATAGTAGTATCATAAAGAGAATATATTTATATGAGAGTGTTCACTAGCAAAAGTACGATCCCTAGGCCTTGTTTCTTAGCATTGAAACACCATTTGCTATTAGATCTGTTACATGTTTGCTTGCTTCCATCTTTATTTTAGTTTTGCTTTAGTCTCTTTCACGCCATCAAGTTATTTTATATCACCGTTGCCACTTATAATTATGCATACCACTTGTATTTAACTATCTCTTCGCCGAACTAGTGCACCTATAGACCTGACAAGTGTATTGGGTGTGTTGGGGACATAAGAGACTTCTTGTATCTTGATTGCAGGGTTGCTTGAGAGGGAATACCTTTGACCACTTCCTCCCTGAGTTCGATAAACCTTGGGTGATCCACTTAAGGGAAAACTTTCTGCTGTTCTACAAACCTCTGCACTTGGAGGCCCAACAACTGTCTACAAGAATAGAAGTGCGTAGACATCAAGCTATTTTCTAGCGCCGTTGCCATGGAGGTAAGGTAAAAGGTATTCACTCCGGAGGATTAAAAAGAAGAACCTCCCACGGCAAACGCCTATTTTCTGGCGCCGTTGTCGGGGAGGTAAGGTAAAAGGTACTCACATCCTCCGGTCTGAGTGCTCGAATTTTTTTCCTTTAGATTCTGCAATTTTTCTTTTTTTCACTAGTTAGGCTTAACGGAAAACAACAAAAAAATTAGAGAGCTTTATAGTATTTATCTTGAGTTAGGGCATGAAGTGTTTGAAGAGAAAATAAAAAAACCTATGGAACTTAATTTGCATGCTAATAGCAATGTTGTTAGTATGAATTCTTTGGACACCATTATTGCTAATGCTATGGAAAATTCTAAGCTTGGGGAAGCTGGTTTTGATGAACATGATATTTTTAGTCCCCCAAGCACGGAGGAGAAAATTTACTTTGATGATACTATGCCTCCAATATATGATGATTGCAATGATGAATATGATATTTTCAGTCCACTTACTATTGAGGAGGAAATTAATTATGATTACAATATGCCTCCTATATTTGATGATTATGGTGATGAAAATAATAATGATAGCCATTTTGTTCAGTTTTCTCCCACTACAATCAATAAGAATGACTATGTTTATGTGGAGAGTATTAATTCTTTTATGCATGTGGCTCATGATAAGAATGTTTCTTGTGATAGTTATATTGTTACTGTTATTCATGATGCTACTGAAAGTTATTATGAGAGAGGGAAACATGGTTTTATGTGTCTCAACAATATTAAGTTTCCCCTCTTTATGTTGAAAATTTTGAAGCTGCACTTATTTTGCTTTCCTATGCTTGTTGCTTTGTGCTTTCATGACGTGTTTCTTTACAAGATTCCTATGCATAGGAAGTGGGTTAGACTTAAATGTGCTTTGAATTTGCTTCTTGATGCTCTCTTTTACTTCAATTCATATTTCTTATGTGAACATCTTCTCAAACTATCATGCCTAACTTAAAGGCGTTAAAGAAAAGTACTTATTGGGAGATAACCCAAAAGTTTTAGATTAGTCTTGGAAGTTATTACCTCTGTAATAACCTCTCCTTATCCTTTTTTTCTTTCTGTGCCAAGAGTAACCTCTAATGAGAGAGAAATAATGATTGGGAAAGTTGCTGTCCTAAAACAGATTTCTGTGCTTCACCATAAAAATTCGTGTAAAATCTCTGTACGTCTTTTTAAGGCGTGCATTTTTGTGCTTCTGCCGCAGGTTATTATCAACCTTTTGTTAGTTCAACACTTTTTTATTTGATCAACAGAAGGTCTTCGAAAAAATTCGTCTTTACCTGCTGGTCTGTTTTGACAGATTCTGCCATTATTTGCATTTGCTTCTTGTTGGTTCCTTTTTGAGATCTTTTGGGGAATTGAGATTTTTGAGGGAGGTGCTACAGTATATAGTGTTCTAATAGAAGTTTATTTAGTGTTAGAACTGAACCTTAAGACTTATTTATCTTGAGTGCACTAATGTTGCTAATAAAGATTGTGTGAAGTTTTGTATGAAGGAAAAATTTCAGGTGTATGGAAGGAATGAGTAATGAGATGAAGGATGGACTAAAGCTCAAGCTTGGGGATGCCACGCGTGTCACCCCAAGAAATATCCAAGAAGTATAAGCGTCAAAGCTTGGGGATGCCCAAGGCATCCCCTTCTTCATCAATAAAAATCCCAGGTTTCTTCCAAACGCTTCATTTTTATTGTTTCATGCACAGTTGTGTTGTTCTTGGAGCGTCTTCTTTTTCGTTTTCGTTTTGGTTTTTATTTGCTTTTGTTTGCTTAGTTTTCTGAATAAATTGGTTGGACCCCCTCTTTCATACATTGGTTTGCAAATAGTTTGGTTTGGTTTAGAAAAGAGTAGGAAAGCACATGCTTATGTGGTAAAAAGAGCTCGTTTTTAACTGTGACCTATGCTTTGTCATGCCATGCTTGATATTGTTTTGGCTTTATGCTTAGTATTCTTTTCTGTAGCATGAGTTGTTATAAAAAATTGAGATTGCTTAATGCGCCTTGTATGAATCATGCGTTGTTTTAGCATATTAAAGCATAGTATGGTGGTATTCTCCTTTGATGCTTTATTTGGGTTACCTTGGCGCATGCTCACACCATGTTATTACTATCTCAAGTCACCATAGCCTTTATGATCCTTTATTTTTGAACTTGTAGTATCACTTTATGCTTTGATCCAGGATGTTTTGTCTCTCTGCATGATTATGGCCATTATTGATCTTTTAGTTTGTCGCTCCCAGTCTTTTGCTGGCCTCCACAACCAAGTATGAGTTCCACTCTTGCATCCAACTCCCTAAACCAAGTTATTCCAAAGTGTCCACCATACCTACCTACTAGCTTATGCTATTCCAAGTATATTAATGCTTTTGTTTACCTTCCAAATTAAACTTGTTATGAGAAAACTAGTGATTAAAGCTCTCACGAACTGGATGTCACACTTTACTTTTATTGCCCTTAATAAACTTGAACCATTATGTCGTCTATGTTGTATATGCTTGCACTTATTTGTTGGGAATTAGCAGAACCATGCTTTAATGGGGAATGCTTTCAACATTGCAATTGGTACTTGTACCTAGTTGATATCATGCTCTTTTGTATATGGAGGTCGTCGGTGTGAAATGAAAGGGGAGCTTCTAAGTCCATGGAGTTATCTATATGTATTAGAGAAACGCTTGGGCCGCTGGTCTAATCCATGCTGACATGGTGGAAACCTGCAGCGTAACCATAATGAGTTGTCTATGAAGCATTCTTCTTATAAAAAAAGAGTCCTATATTGAGAAAAAAGAGATTATGAAATGAGGAAAGAGAGAAAAAAGCACCATATACCCATGGTAAATAAGAAGATTGCTAAGATGCTCGTTGTCTGCTTGCCTTGTCATTTTGATATGGGGATTCTTTCGTATCATCGGGCAAGGGGTACCCTGTTGGCTGTTCTCTATGATACACATGTACTTACAATGACAAGAACTTGCCGGTGACTAAACTTGAGTAGCATGAGGAGCGGCCCTCGTATACAAGGGACATGAGAGTTCTAACTTATACTTCGTCAAGCATGTACACCATAGTTTGTTCACTTTAACCTTAATCACTTCAAGATTCTTATGATAGGGGCAATGAGACTTGAAAGCTATAAGTACCATAATGTTTGGAAGCTCTTTATGAGACTTGAATCCCTACTTCCTTCTATGAAGGCCTTTCTTCCACCATTATATTGAGTCTCCACCTTCTATCTTTATGCACCTACTTTGAGAGCATAGTGGCCATTCTTAGTTCTATGTGCATTGTCCCAAGACTAGTTGATTGATGCATAACTTGATATTGCTTGTTTTAAACTATTTGTATCTAGTCACTCTTATGAACTTTGAAGGTATCCTATGCATTTATATTTGCTACTCTATGAGGGACAAGCTGAATGCTATTATGCTATGTTTTCTTTATGTGAAACAAAAAAACGTCTTGCAAAGCATTGTTATTCATGAATTTTTGTTTGTGCCTTTTCATGTTGCATCATAGTTTCTTTGCTTATTGCTAGAACTTTGTCTTTCATGTTATGATTGAAGTACTATGACCCCAGCTTTGAATGTTTTACAAATACTTTGATCAAGTTTATGATGGTGCATGTCACCTCAAAAATTATTCTTTCTTTTTATCACTTACCTACTCGAGGACGAGTAGGAGTTAAGCTTGGGGATGTTGATACGTTGCTAACGTAACCATAATTTTTGATGTTCCATGCTTGGTTTTATCTACTTTCTTGTGTTTTGTCCACACTTTGGAGTACTTTTCATATGATTTTAACAAGTGCCACAATGCTAGTTGCTTGTTTTCTGCTGTTTTTGGTTCCAGGAAAGTCAGAAAATCAATACTCTCGGAATTGGACCGGACAAAAGCCAAAGTTGATATTTTCTCGGAAGACTCACGGAACCAGAAGGAGAGTCGGAGTGGGGCCACAGCCAGCCACACCACCCCATGGCCCGGGTCCCCCAAGGCCGCGCCAGGGCATGGTGTGGGCCCCCTGGCCGCCCACCAACCTTGCCCTCTGGCCTATAAGAAGCCTCCCGAGGCATAAACCCTAGATCGTCCATCAGAAATCCACGAAAAGTTACGCAGAGCCACTGCCACCGAAGGGGAGATTCGGGGGACAGAAAGTCTCTGTTCTGGCACCCTGTCGGGATGGGGAAGTGCCCCCGGAGCCATCTCCATCGATCTCAACCACCATCTCCATCGCCGTTGCTGATTCCCATGATGAGGAGGGAGTAGTTCTCTCTCGAGGCTAAGGGTTCTATCGGTAGCTATGTGTTCATCTCTCTCTCTATGCATGATCATATTGTGATCATGAGCTTGTAATCTATAGATCTACCTTGATACTCAAGTGCTTTAATAGATCTCTGCTCTCCCCATGTGTGTGAAGTTGACAGCGTGCTCACCATGGTGGCACTTAGGCTAGAGATTACAAATACTTGTTATGAGTTATATTTGGAGTTGGATGTCTTTATGAAATTGTGGTGTTTGTTGGACTCATCTAGTACTCAAGGTGACAATGTGGGGTTTCCTAGATGGGAAAGGCTTACTTTGAGGTGTGATGTTATAGCCCTACCATCGATTAGAGTGTCCAATCGGAGAGTAGTTAAGAGTAGTATCATCAAGAGAATATATTTATATGAGAGTGTTCACTAGCAAAAGTATGATCCCTAGGCCTTGTTTCTTAGCCGGCAAATGACAGGCGGAAGTTGGGGACAAAGTTCTGTGGTTGTGTTGTGCAGGTCTCCATGTTGCTACTAGCACCGGTAGTGCGCCCTGCTAAAGCTTAGCTAGTAACACTTTTGGGGTGTTTCCTTGCTCCTACTGGTTCGATTAAACCTTGGTTTCATAACTAAGGGAAACTTGCTGTTGTGCTCATCATACCTTCCTCTTGGGGTTCCCAACGAGCTCTACATCATCATTGCTCCAGCATTTTTCTGCTCCTCATTGGGTTCGACACTCTTACTTATCGAAAATACTGCGATACACCCCCTATACTTGTGGGTTATTAAGACTATTTTCTGGCGCCGTTGCCGGGGAATACGAGAGTATTCTCCAGACAAGCGAGAGTATGCGCAGTGGTGTAAACGTCCTACTCGATACTCACCGTATTTCTCACTATATTGCTTCAGGAGTAGATAAGTTCATTTCCCTAGATATTTTTAATCAAATTTATATGGGTCATTCTCTTATCGTCTTCCTAGGCAGTTTCACCTAGAGGGAACACTTCTCTATGGCTACAAGGTTGTCCCTAGCAACGGTGCCAGAAAATAGTCTTGATGACCCACAAGTATAAGGGGTGTATCCCAGTATTTTCGGTAAGTAAGAGTGTCGAAGCCAACGAGGAGCAGAAGGTGCTGGCTAGTAGTATGGATCAGGAATTCTCTGCAAATACGTAGCAAACGGATTTTTAGGGGTTTTTGATAAAGCAAGTAAACAAAGTACGAGTAAATAAAAGACAGTAGGAATAAATGCAGCAAGTGGCCCAATCCTTTATGCAGCAAAGGACAAGCCGGTTGTATTACTTAAGATGACCAAACGTTCTCGAGGACACATGGGAAGACTGTCAAGTGCTTTCGCTTCATATAGTTGATTAATCTTCTTTAGCTTGCTAACTGTTGTGTGGGTGAACCTGTGCTAATGTACCAACCCATCCAGGACTAATACATACTTGTGATTATACCCCTTGCAAACATCCGTAAGTACAAGAAAGTAATTAAGGTAGAAACCTAACCACGGCTCTAAACTCTAAGACCCTTACGTCCCTTGTGCAATGGTTTCCTAACGGGGGTTTAGGTTTCTGTCACTCCGGCAACCCCTACGATTAGTAGCCAAATACATAATGCATTCCCCTAGGCCCATATAGGTGAAGTGTCATGTAGTCGACGTTCACATGACACCACTAGAAGAAGTACACCACAACTTAAATATCAAACTATTGAATCTTTCTCAACACAACTCCACTACTAACAACATGACTTCTCCCATATCCTCAAGAACAAAACGAACTACTCACAAGACATCATATGGATCATGATCAGAGATGGAATAATGATGTATAACAATCTGAACATAAACAATAATTCAACGGTTCACTCAATAGCATCAACTACAAAGAGTAATCAACACCGGGAAAGTTTCCCCTATGAACTATGCAAGATTCAACCCAATTGTTACAGCAATATGGAGATGGTGATGAGGGTGGTGATGATGATGATGGTGGTGATGATGATGATCCCGATGAAGTCTAGCTTGATGATGGTGTTGATGGTGATGATCTCCCCTCTCCGGGCAGGAATTCCCCTGGCAGAAATCTGTCTACCGGAGAGATCTTCCTCTCTTGGTGTTTTCTGCCCCGCAGAGGCGGCGGAATCTTTCTATGGTCGCTCCCGAGTATTAGGGTTTCAGGAGGATGATATATGCCAGAGGGGAGAGGCTATAGTGGGCCAGGGTGGCCACACCACCTGCTGGCGCGGCCTAGGGCTACCCGCGCTAGGGGGTGGTGTGGGCCCCCTATGGCCCATCTCCACTCCGCCTTCTGGCATCCTTAGTCTTTTGGAAAAATAGGATTTTTCGTATATTTTCTCGAATTATTTGATCTCCACGAATTTTGCCTCCAAACAGCACCTTTTCCATCAGAATCCTGACTGCAGCGGTCCATGTAGTCTTCAACCATGCAAAAATAGATGAAATAACATAAATATCACCTCTCAATACGAAATATATCAATGAATAGTAGTGAATTAAGACATAGAATAGTGATGCACAATGGACGTATCAACTCCCCCCAAGCTTAGACTTTGCTTGTCACCAAGCGAAACTGAGCTCAATAAACATGACCTCAGGTTTATGGAGTGAAGAGTCGATAAAAGAATACAGACAAGAAGCATCACATTCATCAAATACATAGATCATAATAGAACACAACTCACTATTATATAACTCAACTTGTAATAAGTAAAGGAAACACAATAAAGATACATAAAGTAAATCATAATTGGTAATGGCAAACTTAGCTCTTGGTCGAAGAATAGTTGATAATTTGCTGGAGTTCACAAATAGCTGGTTTTCAATGATAGCTTTCAAAGTAGTAAACATCAAGATAAGAGCAATGTGCAAAACAAGGAACATAAGACACGATTGAATAAATCATCATATGAATGAATGAAACACAACAACTCAAAATACTTGCTGAGATAGAAGGGAGTAGGTTTACTGACTCAATCTACAAAGTAAAAGAAAGGCCCTTCAAAGAGGGAAGTAGGGATTGCAAGTCTCATCAAGAGCTCCCAAAAATCATGATACTTGCTAACTTTTGGCTCTCATTGCCCCTATCATAGGCATCTTTAGGTGATTACGGTTAAAGTGATCAAATATGATGATATGATTTGACAAGTTGTAAGTTCAGAATCTCATGTCCCTTGAATACGAGGGCCGCTCCTCATGCTACTCAAGTTTAGTCACCGGTAAGTTCTTGTCATCGTAAGCATATGTGTATCATAGAGAACCGGCAACGGGGTACCCCTTGCCCGATGATACGGAAGAATCCCCATATCAAAATGACAAGGCAAGCAGACAACAAGCATCTCAACAATCTTCTTATTTACCATGAGAATATGGTTCTTTTTTCTCTCTTTCCTCTTTTCATAATATCTCTCCTTTTTTTTCTTTTCTCTTTTTCTCAATCTCTATCTCTTTTTTTATAAGAAGAATGCTTCATAGATACTCGTTATGGTTACGCTGCAGGTTTTCACCATGTCAGCATGGATTAGACCAGCGGCCCAGGCGTTTCTCTAACACATATGCATAAATCCATGGACTTACAAGCTCCCCTTTCATTTCACACCGACGACATCCATATACAAAAGAACATGATATCAACTTGGTACAAAGTACCAGTGCAATGTTGAAAGCGTTCCCCATGACAGCATGGTTCTGCTAATTCATAACTTACAAAGCGCAAGCATATACGCAACATAGGTGAGCACAATGGTTCAAGTTTATTAAATGCAAGAAAGTAAAGTGTGCCATCAAGTTCGTGAGAGCTTTACTAACTAACTTTCTCATAACAAGCAAACATTTTATTTGGAAGAAAACAAGGCATATTGAATATGCACGGAAGTAGCAAATGATGCTAATAGGTAGGTATGGTGGACACTTTGGCAATATTTGGTTTTAGGGAGTTGGAAACTTGAGTAAAAACATATTCAGTGTAAGTGAAGGCTAGCAATAGTAAGGGAGCGACAAACGAGAGAGCAATAATGGCCATAATCATGCAGAGCGACTAGTAAAAATCTTTGATCAAAGCATAAAGTGATAATACAAGTTGAAAACTAAAGGATCATAAAGTCTTATGGTGACTTGGGATAGTCATAACATGGTGTGAGCATGTGCCAAGTCAACCCAAATAAAGCATCAAAGGAGAATGCTACTATACTATGCTTTAATATGCTAAAACAACGCATGATTCATCCAAGGCACATTAAGCAATCTCAATTGTTTATAACAAGTCATGCTACAACAAAGAATACTAAGCATAAAGCCAAAACAATATCAAGCATGGCATGACAAAGCATAGGCCACAGTCAAAAACAAGCTCTCTTTACCACTTAAGCATTAGCTTTCCTACTCTTTTCCAAACCAAAGCAAACTATTTGAATGCCAATGTATGAAAGAGGAGGTCCAACCAATTTATTCAGCAAACTAAGCAAACCAAGCAAACGAAAACCAAAAAGAAAAAGAAGATGCTCCAAGAACAACACAACTGTGCATGAAACAATAAAAATGAAGTGGTTGGAAGAAACCTGAGATTTTTATTGATGAAGAAGGGGATGCATTGGTCATCCCCAAGCTTTGAGGCTAGTACTTCTTGGATATTTCTTGGGGTGACACGCGTGGCATCCCCAAGCTTGAGGTTTAGTCCATCCTTCATCTCATTACTCATTCCTTCCATACACCTGAAATTTTCCTTCATACAAAACTTCACACAATCTTTATTAGCAACATTAGTGCACTCAAGATAATAAGTCTTAAGGTTCAGTTCTAACACCAAATAAAACTTCCATTAAAACACTAGATACTGTAGCACTTCCCTAAAAAAGCTCAATTCCCCAAAAGAACTCAAAAAGGAACCAACAAGAACCAAATGCAAAAAATGGCAGAAATCTGTCAAAACAGACCAGCAGGTAAAGACGAATTTTTTAGAAGACCTTCTGTTGCTCAAATCAAAACGTGTTGAGCTAACAAAAGTTAGATAACAACCTGGGGTAGAAGCACAAAAATTCATGCCTCAAAAAGACGTTCAGAGATTTTACACGAATTTTTATGGTGAAGCACAGAAATCTGTTTCGGGACAGCAACTTTCCCAATCACTACTTCTCGCTCATTAGAGGTTACTCTTTGCACAAAAAGCAAATAAAAAGGATAAGGAGCGGCTATTACGGAAGTAATAACTTCCAATACTCATCTAAAACTTTTGGGTTATCTCCCAATAAGTACTTTTCTTTAACGCCTTAACGTTAGGCATGCAAAAACTAAAATGCATAGAATAGAAGTAAGCAGAGATTATCAAGGTGAAAACATTGTTTTGTTCAATGAAATCCTTTTTTTAACAAGGTTGATCAGGTCTTTCTACCAAAACAATTTCATATGAGACAAAACTTTGTATTCCACTAATGATTATGTTACCTCAACCTTGATAGCAATGGTCCCAATCATAATAGTTTCAAATTTTTCTCTTGGTATGGGACAATATATTTCTCCAACTTGAATGCCCTCAACATGTTCAATTGAATTCAAACCATAAGTCCTTTCAATCTTCTTGGGGAAATAGACAGTATGTTCCTTGTCATTCACATTGAAATTTACCTTTCCTTGGTTACAATTGATAACAGCTCCTGCAGTATTAAGAAAAGGTCTCCCAAGAATAATAGACATATTATCATCTTCAGGCATGATAGTTTGAGAGGATGCTCACATAAGAAATAATAATTGAAGTAAAAGAGAGCATCAAGAAGCAAATTCAAAACACTTTTAAGTCTAACCCACTTCCTGTGGATAGGAATCTTGTATGCAAATAAATTCACAAAGAACAAAGTGACAGGCATAGGAAGATAAAACAAGAGTAACTTCAAAACTTTCAGCACATAGAAAGGTGTTTCAATACCATGAAAACTTCTACAATCATATTTTTCTCTCTCATAATAATTTTGAGTAGCCTCATGAATAAACTCAACAATATAACTATCACATAAAGAATGCTCTTCATGATCTACAAGCACTAGAGCTTTATTATAAACATTTTCAAAAGAATCCTCAGGAACATAACATTCATCCTCCTTTAGTAAGCATGGAGGACAATCAAATAATGTAAGGGATAAAGAGTTATTCTCATTAGAAGGTAGGCATGGGTAGCTAATCCATTCTTCCTCCTTTTGTTCATCACTCTCCTCCTCTTTTTCATCTAATGAGATTTCAGGTTCATCAATTTCTTCTTCCATAGGATACTGCAAGGCATTAGTCTCTTCCATTTGTGGAAAGCATCTATTAATATATTCAAGAATATATTCATTTTCATCCTTGTAATTATCAAATCAAAATTTAAGTATACCATAAACCTCATATTTGTAAGGTGAATCATCAATATTTTCAAGCAAACTAGCAAGTTCAAAAGCGCCCTTCCAAGCAATAAATTCTTAAATTTGTTCTGCATCATAAAAAAGTCATAAATTCCTTTAGCATAAGAAGATATGGTATCATTATCATTATACTCACATTGAAAAGGGAGGTGTTTATACCTCTTTCTGCAACGAGATTTATCACAGCAATAAGTAACATTATAAGTAGAGCACACGTTTCTAGCAATGGTATACAATTTATCAATTTGTTCCCATAAGTGTTTCCCTTTTTGTGACAAGCGGTGTTCCTTATAATAATATTTTTGATCTTACATGAACCCACCTTGCCAATAAGATTCAGTTTCAAAGAAACCAACCATTGCCAACAAGTAGGATAAAGCAAGACAATAACGGACCAACAAAAATAACAACTAGAGTAGGAACCAATTTTTTTGTATTTTTGGTAAAGAAACAAGCAAACAAGGAGAAAATAAACTTAGCTTGAACAATAGTGATTCCAAGTGGACTTGATAAATAAAGCTATGCTCCCCGACAACGACGCTAGAAAATAGTCTTGATGACCCACAAGTATAGGGGGTGTATCGCAGTATTTTCGAGGGAAGTGAAACCCAATTTATTGATTCGACACAAGGGGAGCCAAAGAATATCTATAAGCCTTAACAACTGAGTTTTCAATTCAGCTGCACCTGGAAACAATCTTGCTCACAACAGTTTATCAGTAGCAACAGTTTTATAATAGGAATAGCAAAGTAGCAACAGTAGTCAAGGAAAGACAGTAGTAACAATAACAGTGAACAGTGGGATACGAGTGCGGTAGGCATAGGGATGGATGGACGGGTGTTGCATGGACAAGACAATTCACATAGCAATTAGAACTTAGGGCAATTGCAGATAAATAAGATAAAGCATCCAAGTACTAGACAATCCTAGGCATGTGTTCCATATATAGTCATACGTGCTTGCAATGAGAACTTGCACAACATCTTTTTCCCTACCAGCCCGTTTGTAGCAGGGCCTCAAGGGAACTACTGGCAATTAAGGTGCTCCTTTTAATAGAGCACCGGAGAAAAGCATTAATACTCCGTGAACACATGTGATCCTCACATCAAAGCCATTCCCTCCGGTTATCCCGATTTCTGTCACTTCGGGGCCATTGGTGCCGGACAACAACGTGTGTATACAACTTGTAGATAAGAACAAAAACATGAAGGGAATATGCCTGAGAGGCAATAATAAAGTGGTTATTATCTTATTCATGTTTATGATAAATGTTTATTTTGCATGCTATAATTGTATTGATCGGAAACGTCAATACATGTGTGTTTAATAAACAAAAAGGGTTCCTAGTTATGCCTCTCTTATAGACTAGCTCGTTGATTAACAAGATGATCAAGGTTTCCTGATCATGGACATTGGATGTTGTTAATAACGAGGTCACAACATTGGTGGAATGATGTGATGAACATTCATCCGAAGTATAGCATTACGATCAAAGTCATTATGTTTATATTGCTATAACATCATACGAATTAATCTTTATCCTTAGACCATGAGATCATGTTAATTGCTAACACCGGAATAGTATCTTGATAACATCAAACGTCACACCGTAACAGGGTGACTATAAAGATGGGTTCAGTGCTACGAAGGTGTTATGTTGAGGCTCATGGATCAAGAGTGGAATTTGTCAATCCTGATGACGGATAGATATACTCTGGGCCCTCTCGGTGATATCACATTAAGATAGCTTGCAAGCAAGTGATGTGATCACTAGAATGTTATATCACGGGAACGAGAAAAGAGTGCATGTCGGAAACAAGATCAAACTAGGTATGGAGATACCGATGATCGAATCTCGGACATGTAATATATCACGAGACAAAGGGATTTAGTTACTAGCGTTAAAGGTTCTCACGATCACAGAAGTCATCATTGAATGTGTAGGAGTCAGTATGGATCTCCAGGTCCCGCTGCTGATTATTGATCGGAGAGGGGTCTCGATCATGTCTGCATTATTCGCGAACCGTAGGGTGACACACTCAAGGGATACCGACACCATTTGGAGCAAATATGTTTCAGATAAAGATTTAAGAAAGCGCTGGAATTATTTCAATAGACACTGAAACTGTTTCGGGTGAAATTGCTGAAACTGGTTCTGCATGTAATATTGAAATGTTGCAGGGGGTTTTATGTGAATATTTGTTAATTAAAGTAATTAACAAAATTCTGAATAAAAATAATAAAAGAGTTTTATTAAATGAGAGAGCATTAAATTTGGAGAAATTTAATGCATTTAAAGTGGAGACTTTAAAAGGGAATGTGAAGAGGCATTTTAATGTGGAGGGGTTACCACCACATGAATGGAGGAGGTGAAGAGGCACCTCCTCCATGCGCCGGCCATGAAGGAGGGGCACCCCCCTCCTCCTATAAAATGCCACCCTCTCCTTACTTCTCACACACACCTCCTTGTGAAGGATCTCTGTCCCCCTCTAATATTATTCCCATGGTCTCGGATTAGCGAGATACATGTTCCTGGTGGCTTTATCTGGAAAGGAGTTGCTACTTCTGCTGCTTTGCTGGAGCGAGGGACGGAGGTTATCGGGGTATCGGACGTGTGTGCGATCACGGATGCACCGCTGCTTTGCGGTGCTGGACTTGGTGATGCTGGAGCCGGACCTGCTGGACTTCCTCACGATCTTGAGATCGGCAAGTGTACGACTACATCAACCACGAGTTCCTACTCGTTAACAAAACTCGTTGTCTTCGAGGGTAAGTTCTTGTTGGATGTATGTCCACCCGTTGCTTTGTACCTAGTATATAGATCTTGGCGTGTAGTTCACATCGTAGGAAATTTTTTGTTTTCTATGCTGCGGACCCAACAGTGGTATCAGAGCCTGATCTATGCGTAGGTGCTTTGCGCGGGTAGTACACATATGTTTATATGTTGGCGATGATGATCATGTTATTGCATCTTCCATGTATTTTGGATATTGGTGGCATAGTGGGATGAAGCGGCCCGGACCAACCTTACATGTCATCGTACATGAGACTGGTTCCACGACTGACATGCAACTTGTTTTGCATAAGTGGCTGGCGGGTGTCTGTCTCTCCTACTATAGTCAATATCTGATTTACAACGAGTTGCTAATAACTTGGTTATCCTTGTTGTGGTTCATGTTCGTAGGTAAGAACGGTTCTATCTCTGAAAGCCCTAAGCCACGTAAAACTTGCAATTGATAAATTAGAGGCGCCTAGTTTAGATCGTTGCTGGGCTAGTGTCTTGATATGGTATTGTTGTAAGTAGATGTATGATAGATACTCTTACAACACACTCAACGTGTAAGTTCCATAGACCTTGGCCTTACACACAAAGGAATGATAGAGATCATACCACGATGCAAGTGATATAGATCAAATGCATGGACCATATCATCTCACTTTACACATTAGATGTTAGCATCTTATACTGCTAATTTGGCGCTTTCTGTAGCATTGTAAGATGATCCCTCATTTAGATATCAAGATAAAAATGTGTTGTTCCTTAAGTATGCACCGTTTTATGGATCGTGTTTCGAGACATCACGTGATGATCAAGTGTACTCGACTATACGCTTTCATACAAACGGGTGTAAGAAAGTTCTACACACGCGAATACTAAGGTTCTTACTTGGCGAGCCTAGCATGTACAGACATGGCCTCGGAACACGGACCGAAAGGTTAAGCAGGAGTCATATAGTTGATATGATGCCCATATAGATGCTCGCCTTTGAAGCTACATCAACTCACGTGATGATCGGACTTGGTGTAGTGGATTTGGTTCATGTAATCACCAAAGAGACATGAGGGATGTTGTTTTGAGTGGGAGTTCATTAGTAATTTGGATTAGTCGAACTCAATTTGTCATAAATTAAATCAAAGTGAATTTGCATAGTTTGTTGTAGTTATTGGCATTCGTTTCCTACCTTAGGCTTAGTTTTTATTTGAGATAATAGAACTATAGAATTCTGGATATTTACTTTACGAACTGGTATCATATTGTTTTGAATGTCAATTTAAAGTTTATAAGTCCTATTGCAAACTTTCAGCAAACTCTATTTACTCCATGAAGTTTAATAAGTAGTATTAAATCAAGAGTAAGAATTCCAATGTTAGTATCTAAAGTATCATGTTTGCCTCCATGATTATTGATATTCAAAAAGTTGTTTTAATATCAAGATTATATTGGAGCTGAAAATTGTTTCAGAAACCATCATGTGTGAAAGATATTGTGATATCTGAAACAATGTTTTTTGGTTGCATTATGATAGAGTATAATTTAGCAAAATACATGTTCTCATATTGTATGAGAATTTGTGAAGGATGGAGATGCTAGGCATCCGAATCTACCAAAAAGGTTTTGGGAACTGATATTATGCTTGTGATTCTTCCTTATAAGCTATAGTAGCTTGATCATGAAAGTTGTCATGATAAGGATGAATAGAAGATGTAAGTAAAATGTTTACTACACTAATAGATTACTAAAGAATGAATTTTTGAAAGAACACCAAACATTTGATGATGGTGATCCACTTCAAAGTGCAAGTCCAAAGGTATTAGTATTTGACTATATACGCTTTGTACCATGTGTCATGTTGATGACACCACTATTGATGTTGATAGATTCTTTTAAAAGAAAAGCAATTGCTGAAAGAGAATCTATAAAATATTTGGCAGAAAATAAAAGGTTGGAGATGTCCAACTTAGGTATATAGAAGATATACATGTTATGGCTGTATTCCTTGCTTGTTAAACAATGTGGTTCTTAGGTATTGGATACCGGTATTGGATACCGAATTGGTTGGTATGAAGTGTCATACAGGACAACGCAATTCATGAACTACAATGGCCTAAGTAACTAGCAAGAGAATGAGTGATGATGTTCATCGAAACAAATAAAGCCTTATTGTGTTTTTCGTTGTCATTAAACCAAGCCTTCAAGATTTGTTTAAATAATTGTTATTTTGTTCTGGTATTATGAGAACAATGGCTGTTCAAATAATTACCGTATTCCATAAAGGATGGATGAACTTTTACAAGTCTAGTTGGAGAAATCACATCCATAAATACTATTGCTAAAATTTCGCAAGACAAATGATTGAAAGATCACTTATGAAGTGACATCGCTGTTTAAATTATATTTGAAAGAAAACATGAAGTTGATGGATTTTTGGAGTCTTTGATTTTGATCAATTGACGCATGTGAGACTTTCCTCGAGATAATTGAAACTCCGTCCATAGGCCAGAGAGGAATGAATGACTAGCTTATTCGAAATTGTGCATGCTGATGTGCATAGTCCATTATGTGTAGCCATATGCGATGGATCTTTTTGCTTCATATGCTTTCTTCAAAAAAATTGAGTGAATATATCTGTATATTTACTTAATAAGGAAGAAGTATGAAACATTTGAAAGTTGTTCAAAGACTTTCAAGATGAAGTGAAAAATCATTATAACAAGAAAATAAAAGAGTTTATGATTTGATCGTAAAGGAAGGTATTTGAGTTACATGTTTAGCAAAACACCTAAGATTTGAGGAATTGTTCCATGAATTTGGATTTCCCGATAAACCATAGGAGTATGGCATATTCGAGAGATGAAATCAAACCATGTTTGACATGGTAAGATCAACGGTGTCATTTATAAAACTACCATTATGTTTCAAAGATTGAAGCTTTAGAGACTGCCGCTTTTACACTGAAAAGAGCACCATCATGATCCGTTGAAATGACACCATATAAGTTATGGTTTGGGATAAAACCCGAATTGTCTTTTCTTAAATTTTGGTATGCTATGCATAAGTAAAATGTTTACAACCAAAGTCGGATAAACATGTCTTTGTAGGTTATCCCAAAGAATTTGTTGGGAAATTCTCCATAACACCGAGGACAAAAGAGTTTGTTACTTGGAACGTCAAGTTTCTTGAGAAGGAATTTTTCGCGAAAAGTTAAGTGGGCGGACAATAGAACTTTGATAAGGTTGTTGAACCTTAGCTATATGTGCTAAGTAGCACAGCGCCAGAAAGTGTCCCGGTGCCGGCCACAATGCTCATGGCTCTCGTGATTACAAAAGGTGTGATCTCGGAGATTAGAGTTCCTATAGAACCATGTGGGTCGGTAAGAATCAAATAGTAAGATTTGATAAGCAAGTCGTTATTGTTTTGACAATGATGAACCGACTACATGCAAAGAAGCGATGATGGGCCCTGACTCCATAAAATGACTAGAAGTGATAGAATCCGTGATAGTATCCATACACGAGAAATCAAGTTTCTGAACTTGGAAGACCCTCCAGAAAGGCGTGAAGCCTATCGGTCGTGTTTGGAACTATAAAGAAATAAGACATGGATGTTTAACATCTATGAAATAGTCGACTTGTCGGAAAGAAGTTTACGACAATGTTCAAGGAGTTGACTATGACAAGATTTTATCTTTCATAGCGATATATAGTCTTGACGGATTAATGTAGCAACCACTACATATAATTTGGTATATGGTAGTTGAATAAACAAAACAAGGTTCTTCTAATAGAACGGTAACCTAGGACATGTACATGACATGGTCTGAAGGGTTTTGTTAATTCAAAGGGGCTAAAAGGGCATGTAAACTTTAATAGTTGAAGTAAGCATAGCGGAGTTGGAATCTTCACCATGATGAAAATGTTAAAAGAGTTTAAATTCATCGGAGATGATGAAGATGCTTGCATTTGCAAGAAATTAAGTGGGAGCGCTGAGACATATTTCTAATACATTATGTAGAGGACATATTGTTGACTGGAAATGATGTATCTTGTATTGACACAAGTTAAGAATTTAATTAAAATAAGATTTCGATGAAAGACTTGGGCAAACCCGGAATATTTGGCATCAATATCTATATGGATTGATTAAGGCGCAAATATGGTTGTGCCAGAAATACATATAAGAGATATTGAAAGGGTTCAATATGGAAACAACAAGAAAGGTTCTTGCTGCATGGAAAGGATTGTATCAAAATTCAAGTGTTTCAACACTTGGTGAGTAAAATCACATGAAGATTTTGATCGATTATACCATGATATGTATATATCCAGAATGTCCTATGCTCTAAATGTTATGAGCATATACCAGAATGATTCATAAGATGATCATTGGACAATAGTAAAGATATTCTTATGAGCTTTGGAAGAACTAAGAATATATAATGTATAAGTGACTAATAGTTAAAGGTAGTTCATTGTAAAGTGTTACACTGATACTAGTTTTGTCACAAGATACAAATTAAATTTATCTCAATTTAGACTATGGGTGGCACAATGTAATGGAAAGGATGTTCCATGATGGATTTGGATGAGTTCCAAAGTTGAGACATTGTGACGGATACTACAACAAAAGGCTAAGTATATAACTGCTATAGTAGCAACAAAGGAGGGCATTTGTGTTAAGTAGTTTGTTGTGTGGTTCAAAGTGGGCTAATACTATGAAGATATATTGTGTGACAATAATATCAACATATTTTGAGCCGAACGAACTAAAGGTCTCACCAAAGGACCAAATTTATACAATGCCATCTCATTTGAGAATGAGTGATGCGTAGAGACGCAAAGACATGCAAATACACACGGACCTGAAACTGTCAGATCCAAAGATTATGTTAACCACTAGCAATAGCGTATATGCAACACAACAAAGCCATAGGTGTTCAATACGCAAAGTTTTTCAAACTAGATTACTGACTCTAGTGCAAGTGGGAGACTGAAGGGAATATGCCCGAGAGGCAATAATAAAGTGGTTTTTTTTATCTTATTCCATGTTTATGATAAATGTTTATTTTGCATGCTATAATTGTATTGATCGGAAACGTCAATACATGTGTGTTTAATAAACAAAAAGGGTTCCTAGTTATGCCTCTCTTATAGACTAGCTCGTTGATTAACAAGATGATCATGGTTTCCTGATCATGGACATTGGATGTTGTTAATAACGAGGTCATAACATTGGTGGAATGATGTGATGAACATTCATCCGAAGTATAGCATTACGATCAAAGTCATTATGTTTATATTGCTACAATATCATACGAAGTAATCTTTATCCTTAGACCATGAGATCATGTTAATTGCTAACACCGGAAGAGTATCTTGATAACATCAAACGTCACACCGTAACAGGGTGACTATAAAGATGGGTTCAGTGCTACGAAGGTGTTATGTTGAGGCTCATGGATCAAGAGTGGAATTTGTCAATCCCGATGACGGATAGATATACTCTGGGCCCTCTCGGTGATATCACATTAAGATAGCTTGCAAGCAAGTGATGAGATCACTAGAATGTTATATCACGGGAACGAGAAAAGAGTGCATGTCGAAAACGAGATCAAACTAGGTATGGAGATACCGATGATCGAATCTCGGACATGTAATATATCACGAGACAAAGGGATTTAGTTACTAGCGTTAAAGGTTCTCACGATCACAGAAGTCATCGTTGAATGTGTAGGAGTCAGTATGGATCTCCAGGTCCCGCTTCTGATTATTGATCGGAGAGGGGTCTCGATCATGTCTACATTATTCGCGAATCGTAGGGTGACACACTTAAGGGATACCTACACCATTTCGAGCAAATATGTTTCAGATAAATATTTAAGAAAGCGCTGGAATTATTTCAATAGACACTGAAACTATTTCGGGTGAAATTGCTGAAACTGGTTCTGCATGTAATATTGAAATGTTGCAGGGGGTTTTATGTGAATGTTTGTTAATTAAAGTAATTAACAAAATTCTGAATAAAAATAATAAAAGAGTTTTATTAAATGAGAGAGCATTAAATTTGGAGAAATTTAATGCATTTAAAGTGGAGACTTTAAAAGGGAATGTGAAGAGGCATTTTAATGTGGAGGGGTTACCACCACATGAACGGAGGAGGTGAAGAGGCACCTCCTCCATGCGCTGGCCATGAAGGAGGGGCACCCCCCTCCTCCTATAAAAGGCCACCCTCTCCTCACTTCTCACACACACCTCCTTGTGAAGGATCTCTCTCCCCCTCTATTATTATTCCCATGGTCTCGGATTAGCGAGATACATGTTCCCGGTGGCTTTATCTGGAAAGGGGTTGCTGCTTTCGCTGCTTTGCTGCAGCGAGGAACGGAGGTTGTCGGGGTACCGGACGTGTGTGCGATCACGGATGCACCGCTGCTTTGCGGTGCTGGACTTGGTGCTGCTGGAGCCGGACCTGCTGGACTTCCTCACGATCTTGAGATCGGCAAGTGTACGACTATATCAACCACGAGTTCCTACTCGTTAACAAAACTCCTTGTCTTCGAGGGTAAGTTCTCGTTGGATGTATGTCCACCCGTTGCTTTGTACCTAGTATATAGATCTTGGTGTGTAGTTCACATCGTAGGAATTTTTTTGTTTTCTATGCTACGGACCCAACAAAACAATACTATCATAATGAATCAATAACATGTTCAGATCAGAAATCATGGCACTCGGGCCCTACTGACAAGCATTAAGCACAACAAGTCGCAACAAAGTCATAAAGCACTAATAAAAGCTAGTAGGCACCATGCCCTAACAATCTGATGCCATTACATGAACAATCTCATCCAATCCCTACCATCCCCATGGCCTACTGTAACTACCTCGGTGAATTACGCTCTTAGTTACATGCCTGGATGAGGGAAAGTGGTTACATAGTATGGTGGGGCCCGGGGCCACTCACGGTAGACCTTTCGGCCGTCCTAACCACTTTCAGAACATCGGGACAAGAACGAGCGGCGTAATCGGCAGGCGAAGGGATCAACTACATACACAAGTGAGTATGTATGCAAGCCACATACAACAGTCCTCAGAGCCATTCCATCTAAAAGAAATAGAAATATTGCAACGCCATACGACAAGATCCAAATATCCTAGATAGATATGATAGTTTAGGATTGCTCCTCATACATCAAACATCAGAGTATCAGGCGGAAGCGGAAAACAAGATCCGAGTACGGATAAGAAGCAAATCGGCATAAGATGCCACATAAATAAACTCATCCCGCCCACAGATCTCACGGATCCCTGTTCCCGGAATTTCTACACCGAGTGATTGTTGCCAACATCAACTGCCTCCTCCACCTAGTATCCATCTTGCGAGTACACCTGTTCATCTGAATCAAACAATTTATTGTGTGAGACCCTAGGGGTACTCAGCAAGTCTTTATGCCACTAAAGGGGACACAACATGGGTTGACGCAATTGCAGCAAAAGATAATAACTAACAATTCTATAGATACTCGCTAACCATCCGCCTAACCAATGATAGGCGGATGTCCGTGAATTAAGAACAACAGTTATAACTGTATAATTAACAGATCCATCCTCCTCCTCGCTTACCAACGAGGAAGCGGACGAACAACCCCCCCTATTCGTAGGAAGTTTTATTAACCATTCCATGAGTATTACACTATTTACTAATCGGGTAATTAGTCAGATTAAAGCGGCACTTTAGTTATACTTGTCTATGATCGAGAAACTGTGCTCCAAGTCGTCCATAACCGCGGACACGGCTTTCAAAAAGATTTACCCTGCAGGGGTGCACGAATAGCAACACACACTCGATCAACCTCGGAAAAACCAACTCAAAACCCAACGAGGCATTCACGACAAAGCGATCACAGGATTCAGAAATATTTCAGGGGGGGAACCCATTAAGCTACCCGCAACGAAGTTGGCCGGCTCCGAGACGGACCCAAGGTTTGTGTCAATGGCTGTAAACAACTGGGAACCCGAAAGTGTGACTAGGCTTGTCGATACCGCGAAAACATTCCACGATCCAAAACAGTACAGGTGTTCCACGCACAATCTTAATAAAGCAGTAACATGACATAAGTACATGATAGTAATAAAGCCCCAAACTACTTTGTGGCCACCAGAAATAAGAATGAATCAAGCTCTGGCTCAGGGCGGTCCATAAGGCCTCCCGGATGTGGATAGTGCGAATAGTCAAGGAACAGGAATCAAGTACTCGGGGTCCTACGGGACACAAGTGAGCATGAAACACCAAATAGCAGATATTGCTCACCGGTGCCTCTTTCATTAGTTATCCCATTACTACTCAGGTTATGTTGTTTAGGTACCTCATTATTCATCAGACACTCACATACCCTACACATGCTTTTCTATGACTCGCATGGCTCAAACAACTCCTGTAGTAATGGCTCATGGGATGGAGGAACAAGCTTTGGTGGGGTTTAAAAGTAAAGGCTATGCAGTACTTGGGATTCAATTTAATGCAATCACGACTCAATGATGCAAGAATAAGATAGAGGCAATAGGTACTATATGTATGCAAGCATGTGGTAGTGCTTGCCTGGCAGCTCAGTTGAAGCGGGAGATGGATCTGGGTAGAACTCCTGCAATTCCTGATAATTCCCCTGCTCGGCGTCTATTCGAAGGAGAACCAAACAAACAAGGGCCAACATAAATAAAGTGCACAAGCATATGATGTAAAATGCGACAAGCAAACAAACATGTCATGATGAATGATGCACAATTTACATGGCAATAATGTAGCATGGCATGGTGATGCACAATTTGGAGTTATAGCTTTAAAGTTATTAATTTAATTAGAAAAGGGCATGTTATTGTAATTTTAATCATCTCGAAATTTTAAGGTGGTTAAACAACATTTTGAATGGCATATTTGAAATCCTCACATTTTTCTAATTCAAAAACATATATCATTTGTATTTTTTTGGATTTATAAATTAAAAGTTATTTAAAACAGATTTGAATTTATTTAAAACATTTCTGAAATTATTTTTATTTAAACAGAATCGAACAAAATACTTTTTATACTCAGAGAGAGTTAACCACCGCCACAGACACGTGGGGCCAGCGCGGACTCAGCCACGGGTGGGGCGCAGCAGTCTACGTGGAGTTTTCTTACCCGAACCGCAGCTAGTCATAGCCACCGACAAGCGTGGCCAAGACCCGTGGGACCACGCGCGCGCGTCGCCCAGCCGGGACGTGACACGTGGGCGATCCCAGGCAGGCGTGGCCAAAACAGAAAAAGCACGGGGCCCGATTTGTAAAAAGGCCCGGGGAGTGACAGGTGGGCCACTGGGGACTGCGGGTTGAGGCAGGAAAAACGGCAGGGGTGTTTCTGCAAAAAGGACGGCGACGACGGACTGACGGCTGCGCGTCGTCAGCAGAGAACAGGGGGCTCGGTCGCAGTTCTGACGACGATGGCGACTAAACGGTGGCGAATCTCGCCAATCCGCAAAAAGGAAAAAAGCAGAGGGTTGTGCGGGCTACAACTTTCGTTCAGGTGGCATCGCTGGAGGAGGTCTATGGCGCGCAGGGCACGACTGGGAATAGAGGCGGACCAAGCGGTGGCAGCGACGCGAGCGGCAAGGTCAGGCGGCGTCTGTGCATGCGCTGGCTGTTCGACGGATGGTGGCGGCGCTACGGGGCTCACCAGAGGCGCTCATACGGAGGAGGCTTGCTGGAGAGGAGGGGATCGGCGGCAGCGCTCGCGGCTCCGAGCTTCGGGAACACGGCGTCAACGGCGGCACGGCGGCATCTCCGGCGACCTTTCGACAGGGTTCGCGTATAGGCCGAAGAAGAGGAGGCCGGGGAGTCCCCTAGCGCCATGCACAGGCCCGGTGGCCATCATCTCGTGCCAGCACAGGGGAAGACCGAGCTAGGGTTTTAGGTGGGGGATGGCCATGGCGGCTTGGGAGGAAGAAGGAGAAGGGAGAGGAACCTGGGCGCCTCCCAGATGGGATCTGAGGTGGAGAGGGAAAAGTGGGGTAGATGAGGGAGGGAAAGAGAGCACATGGGGGTAGTAACTTTGCAAAAAGTGAGAAGGAGGTGATCGGGTAGGTTCTTCCTCCCTCCTTCTTCTCTTTGCCTTGAAGCCAAAGAAAGGATTGGGGAGGCAGATGAGGGGTGAGACGTGGTGGGGCCTGCCTGGTGGGGAGAGAGGGAGAGAACCCGAGAGAGAAAGAGAGAGGGGGCCGAGAGTGGTTGAGCAAGGGGGGCTCGGCATGGGTAAAGAGGAGAGGGTAGATGGGGTAGATCATCATGGTGGTGGTAGGGTGGTTCGAGTGTGGCTAGGGTTAGGGTTTGGAGCAAGCACACGCAAGGGGTGGTGATGGAAAAGAGAGGAAGGTGAGGGTGAGGTTAGGTTTTAGCAAGATCAAGCCAAAAGGTGGAAGAGAGATGGTGAGGGTGAGGAGATTGAGTTTGATCTCACATGACCATGCATGGGAGCATACATAGGTGAGGGTCTTGATGCACAAGGCAAAGAAACAAGGATCAAGATGAGGAGGATTGAGTAAGAGAGAGGGAAGCTCACAAAAGAAAGGGTTCACTCCAAAAACCATAGAAAACCAAAGGAGAAAAGATGGGGTGCTTGCATGGCCCATGCATAAGTATTAAATGCTAGGTTTTATCTGGTGAAAAAAAATATCCATGGCATTTATACATATGCATTTCCAAATATGGTGTAAGGCCAATCTATGGGAAAAGATAATTGGATCCATCCCAACCCACATGAGCTAGATTAAATGCCAAACGAAAATAAAAACTCATGGGTAAATAAGGATGGTGGAATTATAAGGTGGTGACAAAGAAAGGTGGTGGAGTTGAAATAAAAGATATGCCCCCAACTCAACTTGGGCATCAAGCATTGATCAAGAACCAAATACAATATATCAAGAGCCAAATACAATTAATAATGCATATGAGAGAAGAACCAAAAAGGAAAGGGTTTTATATGATTCTCAAATGCAAGGTGGCATGATGACATGAGCATGATATAATTATGATGCAACAATTATATGTAGGAAGTAGCATATATATAGACTAGGCTAGTAGCATTGCAATTGTTAGACAATTGGGACGCTACAACTCTCCCCCACTAAACAAGAATCTCGCCCCGAGATTCCTAGGAAAAATAAAACAACACAAGGAGAGGCGGGTGCTCGGAACGAAGGTGACCCTCACGTTCCCAAGTTGATGAACAACGGAAATGGTGCGACCACTACACCTTGCAATATTTGCTAGACTTGTTGCGAGTCTTGCGTTTTGCTTGAGACACAAAGGGTTAGAAGAATTGAAGGATTGTCATGAGACAAGAAGGATAGGATGAACATAGCTCCGTTTTTTCGAGAAACATGATAAAAGAAAAGAACCACTTGTTGAAAGAATTTGAAAGGACGGTGTATCATGGATAAGAAAATATACACCGTTAGGATTAAAGATTTACCGATACTAGAGAGGATGAATCTTTGTCTCGCCGGAAGAAAGAGCTAGATTGGAGAGGTTTGAACCCTATGACAATATCATTGTATGTTCTCTTGGATTAAAGGAATGGAGGTTGGGAAACATTATTGCCTTCAAACACCAAAGTTCCTTGATATCAACGAGAGTATTGAGTTAGACCTTGTCGGATTGGATTCTTCTTGCGCCGGTAAGAACCAAAGGATCACGCAATTGAGGTGCGCGGATATAACTTCAAGAGAAAGAGGGGAATGCTAGCTTATGATAGAATCCTTAGAAGAAGTGGAATGTGGAATAAATTTGCGATTAATGGCATCGACCATAATTGGCTTTACCACAGAAAAAGAATTGATGAAACAAAGGAAGAGATAGTTTCCTTCCATCTTGTTTGGGAATGTCGAGCACCGGTAGAAAGACGAGGACAGAAAAGAGTTTGCGTTTGTTCCTACCAGATAATTAAAAGTTTTGCTCCGTGTAGAAAAGACGAGATCACCAACAAGAGATTATTGATTACTTTCTTCGAGAGAGCACTCCGGAAAACAAGGACGGAAGTAAAAGTATCAAGGGATAAAGGCCGCTTCTAACTTCTGTGGAATGAGTGAAATCACATCAATTCACCAATTCAATGTACCAGAGGGAATGATAAGAGTAGTGGTATGGTAGCTACTCCATCCCGCACTCAAAGCATTACTCCGCACATGAATAGGAAAACTATGCAACCCAACTCCCAAAACAGACTGAAGATATTAACAAGAACTCATGGAACTCCATAAGAAAACAAGGGTAGATGTAAACGATTCGCTGGATCCAAGATAGATAATGATGATGATGTTGTCGTCATGTCGGAAGATCCAGAAACTCCGGAAAGATATGAAGATGATTATGGAGAATAGCTGCAAGATTCAACAGGTAGAGAAAGGATAGCACTAGCTTGAACAGATGGATTACAAAAGATCTGAAAGTCTTCATGGCCTCCGGTGGATTGAGCATAGACGATAGAACGAGAGGGTTTCAAAAGATTACTTAACGAGACAGAGGTGAAAAGAACCCCATGTTCTTCTTGAAATGATTGAGAGAGATTTAGCAGTCTTGAGGAAATCTTCAGTGGAACGACGATGATAACTCGCCAACAAGGAAAAACTCCGGGTTTGATTGAAGATGGAGGATGGAATTAACAATGGACTTGCTGATTCCAGAATTGAAGCGATCTATTTAGCAGAATGACGTGGTCAAGATAGGTGACTTCAAGAAGCCAGAATTCACACTTTGAGAACTTTGCACACAAGCGGTGTTCTCGAAGCTTGAGAGAAAGAGACAGATGATCTTCCATGTTCTTCCATTGATATAGAATAAGAAAGCATAACATGACGATATACCACCATTGATTAACAAGATATTCCCAGAATACCAAGTTCAAGAGGCGAGAGAAACGAACAAATGCTCGAAACACTTCCTGAGCTCCACGCTCATTGAAAGATCAATATTATGAGCACGGGATCGTGTTGAAGAAGATGCACTGGCAGAATAGATTATCTGGTCCTTCGGAAGAGAACAAGAAATGCCAACTGGTTCACATCATCGATTGGATCGTCGGTTACAAAGATAAAGAGATCTTGGATAAGAAACGATGATAGCTCATACCTTAAGAAAAGCTATCAGAGGCGAAAAGATGCAATTCCCTTGTATCAAAGAGAATTTCGGAGATATGGAGTTCCAAAAAGATGTGAAGCCTGATAAACAGATGATAGACCACTGTAATGCCTTGAGAACTCCGGATTGCCAAAGATACTTGAATATGCATAGATATGATTACGATGTAACTCTATCACAGGACATAACCACCACCATCTGGAGGATTGTGTCGATAGTATTGACCATACTCCACTCATGTTAAGTGTCATATAGCTTTGCCGATAACAAAAATACGATCACAAGCATCGGATCGACACATGTTATGTATTTAGCCCAGAAGAATTGATGATGAAGTAAAACTCCAGGATTAAGCGCCGGTGACAAAAGAATGAGTTAGCATGGACATGCCGATAAAAGGAAGATAGATAATGTTTCACACACGACTAAAGAGGAGTGTGGAAATACAGATGTATCAAAGAAAAAATTTCCGCATTTTTCAGCATTAAAATACCAATAAATGCGCAAAACCACTTATCAGATAGGGATTAGCAACTCCACATTCTGTGAAAACATGCTGGAAGGAAGAACACCCTTAAGAAGATGGCACCGGTTAACCAAGAGTCGGATAGATGGCGTCAGTTAACAAAAGCCTGTCGGTATGGAATGTACCAACAATTGATAACCAAAAGGCAGATAGCGACAACAAATTGGATGCAACAAATAGACAAGGAATTCACACACACACACACACAACCTATGGTACTACGGAACCCCAAACACGTGAATCCTAGTTTGAATTTTAGAAGAGGATTGAGAACGTTACACTTCCTTACCAAAAAAAGGTGGGTGGGTGGGTAAGAAGAAAAATGGAAGCAGTCCTACTCTCACGTTTTGTTTTTCCCTAGTATACATAGCTACCAAAAATATTTGCTAGACTGACAACGACCATTTGGCTGAGACCCTGAAGGGCGGGATGGCTCTGATACCAATTGTAACTACCTCGGTGAATTACGCTCTTAGTTACATGCCTGGATGAGCGAAAGTGGTTAAAATAGTACGGTGGGGCCCGGGGCCACTCACGGTAGACCTTTCGGCCGTCCTAACCACTTTCAGAACATCGGGACAAGAACGAGCGGCGTAATCGGCAGGCGAAGGGATCAACTACATACACAAGTGAGTATGTATGCAAGCCTCATACAACAGTCCTCAGAGCCATTCCATCTAAAAGAAATAGAAATATTGCAACGCCATATGGCAAGATCCAAATATCCTAGATAGATATAATAGTTTAGGATAGCTCCTCATACATCAAACATCAGAGTATCAGGCGGAAGCGGAAAACAAGATCCGAGTACGGATAAGAAGCAAATCGGCATAAGATGCCACATAAATAAACTCATCCCGCCCACAGATCTCTCGGATCCCAGTTCCCGGAATCTCTACACCGAGTGATCGTTGCCATCATCATCTGTCTCCTCCACCCAGTATCCATCTTGCTGGTACACCTGTTCATCTGAATCAAACAATTTATCGTGTGAGACCCTAGGGGTACTCAGCAAGTCTTTATGCCACTAAAGGGGACACAACCTGGGGTGACACAATTGCAGCAAAAGATAATAACTAACAATTCTATAGATACTCGCTAACCATCCGCCTAACCAATGATATGCGGATGTCCGTGAATTAAGAACAACAGTTATAACCGTATAATTAACAGATCCATCCTCCTCCTCGCTTACCAACGAGGAAGCGGACGAACAACCCCCCCATCCGTAGGCAGTTTTATTAACCATTCCATGAGTATTACACTATTTACTAATCAGGTACTTAGTCAGATTAAAGCGGCACTTTAGTTATACTTGTCTATGATCGAGAAACTGTGCTCCAAGTCGTCCATAACCGTGGACACGGCTTTCAGAAAGATTTACCCTGCATGGGTGCACGAATAGCAACACACACTCGATCAACCTCGGAAAAACCAACTCAAAACCCAACGAGGCATTCACGACAAAGCGATCACAGGATTCAGAAATATTTCAGGGGGCCACCCCATTAAGCTACCCGCAACGAAGTTGGCTGGCTTCGAGACGGACCCAAGGTTTGTGTCAATGGCTGTAAACGACTGGGAACCCGAAAGTGTGACTGGGCTTGTCGATACCGCGAAAACATTCCACTATCCAAAACAGTACAGGTGCTCCACGCACAATCTTAATAAAGCAGTAACATGGCATAAATACAGGATAGTAATAAAGCCCCAAACTACTTTGTGGCCCCTAGAAATAAGAATGAATCAAGCTCTGGCTCAGGGGGGTCCATAAGGCCTCCCGGATGTGGATAGTGCGAATATTCAAGGAACAGGAATCAAGTACTCGGGGTCCTACGGGACACAAGTGAGCATGAAAAACCATATAGCTGATATTGCTCACCGGTGCCTCTTTCATTAGTTATCCCATTACTACTCAGGTTATGTTGTTTAGGTACCTCATTATTCATCAGACACTCACATACCCTACACATGCTTTTCTACAACTCGCATGGCTCAAACAACTCCTGTAGTAATGGCTCATGGGATGGAGGAACAAGCTTCGGTGGGGTTTAAAAGTAAAGGCTATGCAGTACTTGGGATTCAATTTAATGCAATCACGACTCAATGATGCAAGAATAAGATAGAGGCAATAGGTACTATATGTATGCAAGCATGTGGTAGTGCTTGCCTGGCAGCTCAGTTGAAGCGAGAGATAGATCTGGGTAGAACTCCTGCGATTCCTGATAATTCCCTTGCTCGGCGTCTATTCGAAGAAGAACCAAACAAACAAGGGCCAACATAAATAAAGTGCACAAGCATATGATGTAAAATGCGACAAGCAAACAATCATGTCATGATGAATGATGCACAATTTACATGGCAATAATGTAGCATGGCATGGTGAGGTGTGGGGTACAAGAATAAAGCATTTTATTATTTATGTGGTCAAGTTTTATTGCCATAAACAGTTTTGATTTTTAATAATGACATGATGCATGCTTCAATTCAGAACAAGGAATGCATAGATGGAACGGGCTCGTCACGCTGATCGATTTAGACAGATTATTTGTCAAATTTGGAGTTATAAATTTAAAGTTATTAATTTAATTAGAAAAGGGCATGTTATTGTAATTTTAATCATCTCGAAATTTTAAAGTGGTTAAACAACATTTTGAATGGCATATTTGAAATCCTCACATTTTTCTGATTCAAAAACATATATCATTTGTATTTTTTTGGATTTATAAATTAAAAGTTATTTAAAACAGATTTGAATTTATTTAAAACATTTCTAAAATTATTTTTATTTAAACTGAATCGAACAAAATACTTTTTATACTCAGAGAGAGTTAACCACCGCCACAGACACGTGGGGCCGGTGCTGACTCAGCCACGGGTGGGGCGCAGCGGTCTACGTGGATTTTTCTTACCCGATCCGTAGCTAGTCATAGCCACCGACAAGCGGGGCCAGGACCCGTGGGACCACGCGCGCGCGCGGGGCACGACGGGGAATAGAGGCGGACCAAGCGGTGGCGGCGACGCGAGCGGCAAGGTCAGGCGGCGTCTGCGCGCGCCCTGGCTGTTCGACGAATGGCGGCGGCGCTACGGGGCACCAGAGAGGAGGCGAGCAAGTCCGGCGAGTAGTGGTGGCTCACCAGAGGCGCTCATGCAGAGGAGGCTTGCAGGAGAGGAGGGGATCGGCGGCAGCACTCGCGGCTCCGAGCTTCGGGAACATGGCGTCTACGGCGGCGCGGCGTCATCTCCGGCGACCTTCCGACGGGGTTCGCGTACAGGCCGAAGAAGAGGAGGCCGGGGAGTCCCCTGGCGCCATGCACAGGCCCGGTGGCCATCATCTCGTGCCAGCACAGGGGAAGACCGAGCTAGGGTTTTAGGTGGGGGGATGTCCATGGCGGCTTGGGAGGAAGAAGGAGAAGGGAGAGGAACCTGGGCGCCTCCCAGATGGGATCTGAGGTGGAGAGGGAAAAGTGGGGTAGATGAGGGAGGGAAAGAGAACACATGGGGGTGGTAACTTTGCAAAAAGTGAGAAGGAGGTGATCGGGTAGGTTCTTCCTCCCTCCTTTTCTTTGCCTTGAATCAAAGAAAGGATTGGGGAGGCAGATGAGGGGTGAGACGTGGTGGGGCCTGCCTGGTGGGGAGAGAGGGAGAGAACCCGAGAGAGAAAGAGAGAGGGGGCCGAGAGTGGTTGAGCAAGGGGGGCTCGGCATGGGTAAAGAGGAGAGGGTAGATGGGGTAGATCATCATGGTGGTGGTAGGGTGGTTCGAGTGTGGCTAGGGTTAGGGTTTGGAGCAAGCACACGCAAGGGGTGGTGATGGCAAAGAGAGGAAGGTGAGGGTGAGGTTAGGTTTTAGCAAGATCAAGCCAAAAGGTGGAAGAGAGATGGTGAGGGTGAGGAGATTGAGTTTGATCTCACATGACCATGCATGGGAGCATACATAGGTGAGGGTCTTGATGCACAAGGCAAAGAAACAAGGAACAAGATGAGGAGGATTGAGTAAGAGAGAGAGGGAAGCTCACAAAAGAAAGGGTTCACTCCAAAAACCATAGAAAACCAAAGGAGAAAAGATGGGGTGCTTGCATGGCCCATGCATAAGTATTAAATGCTAGGTTTTATCTGGTGAAAAAAAAATATCCATGGCATTTATACATATGCATTTCCAAATATGGTGTAAGGCCAATCTATGGGAAAAGATAATTGGATCCATCCCAACCCACATGAGCTAGATTAAATGCCAAAAGAAAATAAAAACTCATGGGTAAATAAGGATGGTGGAATTATAAGGTGGTGACAAAGAAAGGTGGTGGAGTTGAAATAAAAGATATGCCCCCAACTCAACTTGGGCATCAAGCATTTATCAAGAACCAAATACAATATATGAAGAGCCAAATACAATTAATAATGCATATGAGAGAAGAACCAAAAAGGAAAGGGTTTTATATGATGCTCAAATGCAAGGTGGCATGATGACATGAGCACGATATAATTATGATGCAACAATTATATGTAGGAAGTAACATATATATAGACTAGGCTAGTAGCATTGCAATTGTTAGACAATTGGGATGCTACACCTACAGTGGGGGATTACTCACTCATAGATGGGGGAAACATGGATGGTCGATGGAGAAGCGATGGTGATGATGATGGCGATGATCTCCTCCAATTCCCCGTCCCGGCAGGGTGCCAGAATGGAGTTTCTGGTGCTGTTTCGTGGAATCTGGTGGTGGCGGCGGAGCGGAACTCCTTCTGGAAAAAACGTCAAACCCCCCGGAGTTTTTAGGTCAGAAGGCTTCTTATAGGCGAAGAAGGAGACTGAGGGGGTGCCTGGGGGGCCCACACCACCCCCTGGCGCGGCCTGACCTGGTCCGCGCCACTAGGTGGTGTGGCCACCCCTGGCTCTTCTCCGTCTCATATTCTGGCTCCTGGCGTCTTCGGGTGAAATAGGCATTTTGGCTTCCGAGAATATTCATTTTCTGACTTTCCTGGAACCAAAAACAGTAGAAAACAGGCAACTGGCACTGTGGCTCTTATTAATAGGTTAGTCTAAGAAATCATATGAAAAGTACTCCAAAGTGTGGACAAAACACAAGAAAGTGGATAAAACCAAGCATGGAACATCAAAAATTATAGATACATTTGCAGTGTATCAACATCCCCAAGCTTAAATCTTGCTCGTCCTCGAGTAGGTAAGTGATAAAAAGAAAGAATAATTTTTGAGGTGACATGCACCATCATAAACTTGATCAAAGCATTTGTAAAACATTCAAAGCTGGGATCATAGTACTTCAATCATAACATGAAAGACAAAGTTCTAGCAATAATACAAAGAAACTATGATGCAACATGAAAAGGCACAAACAAAAGATTCATGAATAGCAATGCTTTGCAAGACGTTTGTTTGTTTTACATAAAGAAAACACAGCATAGTGGCATTCATCTTGTCCCTCATAGAGTAGCAAACGTAAATGCATATGACACCTTCGAAGTTTACAAGAGTGACTAGATAAAAAATAGTTTAGAACAAAGCAATATCAAGGTATGCATCAATCAACAAGTCTTGGGACAATGCACATAGAACTAAGAATGGCCACTATGCTATCAAGAAAGTGCTCAGAAAATAGTCTTGATGACCCACAAGTATAGTCTCGTATCCTACCATGGATTAGAGTGTCCAACCGGAGAGTAGTTAAGAGTAGTATCATAAAGAGAATATATTTATATGAGAGTGTTCACTAGTGAAAGTATGATCCCTAGGCCTTGTTTCTAAGCATTGAAACACCGTTTGCAACCTCTCCTCCTCTTTTTCATCAAGGCCAAGAGACAAGCGAGGGTACGTACAGTGGTGTAAAAGTCCTACTCGATACTCACCGTATTTCTCACTATATTGCTTCAGGAGTAGCTAAGTTCATTTGCCTAGATGTTTTTAATCAAATTCATATGGGTCGTTCTCTTATCGTCTTCCCAGGAAGTTCCACCCAGAGGGGACACTTCTCTACGGCTACAAGGTTCTCGTTCAAACGCCACTGATACATTGCAAATGTATCTATAATTTTTGATGTTCCATGCTTGGTTTTATCTACTTTCTTATGTTTTGTCCACACTTTGGAGTACTTTTCATATGATTTCTTGGACTAACCTATTAACGAGATGCCACAGTGCCAGTTGCCTGTTTTCTGCTGTTTTTGGTTCCAGGAAAGTCAGAAAATGAATATTCTTGGAATTAGATGGGACAAAAGCCAAAGTTACTATTTTCCCGGAAGACTCACGAAGCCAGAAGGAGAGTCGGAGAGGGTCCACAGGGTGGCCACACCCCCCCTTTGCGCGGGCCAGCCCAGGTCGCGCCAAGGCATGGTGTGGGCCCCTTGGCCGGCCACCGACCTTGTCCCTTCGCCTATAAAGTCCTCCCGAGGCAAAAACCATAGGGCATCAATCAGAAATCCACGAAAAGTTCCGCAGCGCCGCCGCCACCAAAGGGGAGATTCGAGGGATAGAAAGTCTCTGTTCCGGCACCCTGCCGAGATGGGGAAGTGCCCCCGGAGCCATCTCCATCGATCTCCACCACCATCTCCATCGCCATTGCTGATTCTTATGATGAGGAGGGAGTAGTTCTCTCTCGAGGCTAAGGGTTCTACCGGTAGCTATGTGTTCATCTCTCTCTCTCTCTATGCATGATCTTGTTGAGATCATGAGCTTTGTAATCAAGTAGATCTATCATGCTACTCAAGTTCTTTAATCAATCTCTGCTCTCCCCATGTGTGTGAAAGTGACAGCGTGCTCACCATGGTGGCACTTAGGCTAGAGATTACAAATACTTGTTATGAGTTATATTTGGAGTTGGATGTCTTTATGAAATTGTGGTGTTTGTTGGAACCATCTAGTACTCAAGGTGACAGTGTGGGGTTTTCTAGATGGGAAAGGCTTACTTTGAGGTGTGCTGTTATAGTCCTACCAACGATTAGTGTCCAAACGGAGAGTAGTTAAGAGTAGTATCATAAAGAGAAGATATTTATATGAGAGTGTTCACTAGTGAAAGTATGATCCCTAGGCCTTGTTTCTAAGCATTGAAACACCGTTTGCTATTAGATCTGTTACATGTTTGCTTACTTCCTTCTTTATTTCAGTTTTCCTTTAGTCTTTTCCCACGTCAACCACACTCCATCAAGCTATTTTCTATCACCGTTACCACTTATAATTATCCATACCACTTGTATTTCACTATCTCTTCGCCGAACTAGTGCACCTATACACCTGACAAGTGTATTGGGTGTGTTGGGGACACAAGAGACTTGTTGTATCTTGATTGCAGGGTTTCTTGAGAGGGAATACCTTTGACCACTTCATCCCTGAGTTTGATAAACCTTGGGTGATCCACTTAAGGGAACTTGCTGCTGTTCTACAAACCTCTGCACTTGGAGGCAAAACAACTGTCTACAAGAATAGAAGTGCATAGACATCAAGCTATTTTTTGGCGCCGTTGCCGGGGAGGTAAGGTAAAATGTAGTCACACCAGAGGATTAAAGAAGAAGAACCTCCCATGGAAAACGCCTATTTTCTGGCGCCGTTGCCGGGGAGGTAAGGTAAAAGGTACTCACATCCTCCGGTGTGACTGCTCGAAGTTATTTCCTTTAGATTCTGCAATTTTGTCTTTTTGTTTCTTGTTTTCACTAATTAGGCTTAATGGAAAACAACAACAAAATTAGAGTGCTTTATAGTATTTATCTTGAGTTAGGACATGAAGTGTTTGAAGAGAAAATTAAAAAACCTATGGAACTTTATTTGCATGCTAATAGCAATGTTGTTAGCATGAATTCTTTGGACACCATTATTGCTAATGCTATGGAAAAGTTTAAGCTTGGGGAAGCTAGTTTTTATGAAAATGATCTTTTTAGTCCCCCGGGCATGGAGGAGAAAATTTACTTTGATGATACTATGCCTCCAATATATGATGAATATGATATTTTCAGTCCACCTACTATTGAGGAGAAAGATAATTATGATTACAATATGCCTCCTATATTTGATGATTATGGTGATGAGAATAATAATGATAGCTATTTTGTTGAATTTGCTCCCACTACAATTAATAAGAATGACTTGTTTATGTGGGGAGTATTAATTCTTTTATGCATGTGGCTCATGATAAGAATGTTTCATGTGATTGTTATATTTTTAATTTTATTCATGATGCTACTGAATGTTAGAGAGGGAAACATGGTTGTATGCATCTCAATAATATTAAGTTTTGCCTCTTTATGTTGAAAGTCTTGAAATTGCACTTGTTTTGCTTTCCTATGCTTGTTGCTTTGTGCTTTCATGACTTGTTTCTTTACAAGATTCCTATGCATAGGAAGTGGGTTAGACTTAAATGTGCTTTGAATTTGCTTCTTGATGGTCTCTTTTACTTCAATTCATATTTCTTATGTGAGCATCTTCTCAAACTATCATGCCTAACTTAAAGGCGTTAAAGAAAAGTACTTATTGGGAGATAATCCAAAAGTTTTAGATGAGTCTTGGAAGTTATTACTTCAGTAATAACCGCTCATTATCCTTTTTATTGCTTTTTGTGCCAAGAGTAACCTCTAATGAGAGAGAAGTAATGATTGGAAAAGTTGTTGGCCCGAAACAGATTTTTGTTCTTCACCGTCATAAATTCGTGTAAAATCTATGTACGTCCTTTTGAGGCGTGAATTTTTGCGCTTCTGCCCCAGCTTGTTATCTAACTTTCGTTAGTTCAATACTTTTCGATTTGAGCAACAGAAGGTCTTTGAAAAAATTCGTATTTACCTGCTGGTCTGTTTTGACAGATTTCTGCCATTTTCTGCATTTGCTTCTTGTTGGTTCTTTTTTGAGTTCTTTTTGGGGAATTGAGCTTTTTGAGGGAAGTGCTACAGTATCTTGTGTTTTAATGGAAGTTTTATTGGTGTTGGAACTGAACCTAGAGACATATTATCTTGAGTGCACTAATATTGCTAATAAAGATTGTGTGAAGTTTTGTATGAAGGAAAAATTTCAGGTGTATGGAAGGAATGAGTAATGAGATGAAGGATGGACTAAAGCTCAAGCTTGGGGATGCCACACATGTCACCCCAAGAAATACCCAAGAAGTACAAGTGTCAAAGGTTGGGGATGCCCAAGGCATCCCCTTCTTCAGCAATAAAAATCCCAAGTTTCTTCCAAACGCTTCATTTTTATTGTTTCATGCACAATTGTGTTGTTCTTGGAGCATCTTCTTTTTCATTTTCGTTTTGGTTTTTAGTTTGCTTGGTTTGCTTAGTTTTTTGAATAAATTGGTTGGACCCCCTCTTTCATACATTGGTTTTCAAATAGTTTGGTTTAGATTGGAAAAGAGTAGGAAAGCTCATGCTTAAGTGGTATAAAAGAGCTTGTTTTTGAGTGTGGCCTATGCTTTGTCATGCCATGCTTGATATTGTTTTGGCTTTATGCTTAGTATTCTTTGCTGTATCATGACTTGTTATAAACAGTTGAGATTGCTTAATGTGCCTTGGATGAATCATGTGTTGTTTTAGCATATTAAAGCATAGTATTGTGGTATTCTCCTTTGATGCTTTATTTGGGTTGACTTGGCACATGCTCACACCATGTTATGACTATCTCAAGTCACCATTAGCCTTTATGATCCTTTAGTTTTCAACTTGTAGTATCACTTTATGCTTTGATCAATGATGTTTTGTCGCTCTGCATGATTATGGCCATTATTGCTCTCTTAGTTTGTCGCTCCTAGTCTTTTGCTAGCCTCCGCAACCAAGTATGAGTTCCACTCATGCATCCAACTCCCTAAACCAAGTTATTCCAAAGAGGACACCATACTTACCTACTAGCTTATGCTATTCCAAGTATATTCATGTTTTTGTTTGCCTTCCGAATTAAACTTGTTATGAGAAAACTAGTGATTAAAGCTCTCACGAACTTGATGGCACACTTTACTTTCCTTGCCCTTAATAAACTTGAACCATTGTGTCGTCTATGTTGTATATGCTTGCACTTATTTGTTGGGGATTAGCAGAACCATGTTGTCATGGGGACGCTTTCAACATTGCACGGATACTTTATACCTAGTTGATATCATGCTCTTTTGTCTATGGATGTCGTCGGTGTGAAATGAAAGGGGAGCTTGTAAGTCCATGGAGTTATATATATGTGTTAGAGAAACGCCTGGGCCGCTGGTCTAATCCATGCTGACATGGTGGAAACCTGCAGCGTAACCATAATGAGCTGTCTATGAAGCATTCTTCTTATAAAAAAAAGAGTCCTATATTGAGAAAAAAAAAGAGAAAAAATAAAAAAAAGATTATGAAAAGAGGAAAGAGAGAAAAAAAAGCACCATATTCCCATGGTAAATAAGAAGATTGCTGAGATGCTCGTTGTCTGCTTGCCTTGTCATTTTGATATGGGGATTCTTCCGTATCATCGGGCAAGGGGTACCCTGTTGGCGGTTCTCTATGATACACATGTACTTACGACGACAAGAACTTACCGGTGACTAAACTTGAGTAGCATGAGGAGCGACCCTTGTATTCAAGGGACATGAGATTTCTAACTTATACTTCGTCAAGCATGTACACCATAGTTTGTTCACTTTAACCTTAATCACTTCAAGATTCTTATGATAGGGGCAATGAGAGCTGAAAGCTATTAAGTACCATAATTTTTGGAAGCTCTTTATGAAACTTGAATCTCTGCTTCCTTCTATGAAGGCCCTTCTTCCACTTTTATATTGAGTCTCCGCCTTGTACCTTTATGCACCTACTTTGAGAGCATAGTGGCCATTCTTAGTTCTATGTGCATTGTCCCAAGACTTGTTGATTGATGCGTAACTCGATAGTGCTTGTTTTAAACTATTTGTATCTAGTCACTCTTATGAACTTTGAAGGTGTCCAATGCATTTACATTTGCTACTCAATGAGGGGCAAGCTGAATGCTATTATGCTATGTTTTCTTTATGTGAAACAAACAAACGTCTTGCAAAGCATTGTTATTCATGAATCTTTTATTTGTGCCTTTTCATGTTGCATCATAGTTTCTTTGCCTTATTGCTAGAACTTTGTCTTTCATGTTATGATTGAAGTACTATGATCCCAACTTTCAATGCTTTACAAATACTTTGATCAAGTTTATGATGGTGCATGTCACCTCAAAAATTATTCTTTCTTTTTATCACTTACCTACTCGAGGACGAGCAAGATTTAAGCTTGGGGATGTTGATACATTGCAAATGTATCTATAATTTTTGATGTTCCATGCTTGGTTTTATCCACTTTCTTGTGTTTTGTCCACACTTTGGAGTACTTTTCATATGATTTCTTAGACTAACCTATTAACAACATGCCACAGTGCTAGTTGCCTGTTTTCTGCTGTTTTTAGTTCCAGGAAAGTCAGAAAATCAATATTCTCGGAATTGGACGGGACAAAAGCCAAAATGCCTATTTTCACGGAAGACTCATGGAGCCAGAAGGAGAGTCGGAGAGGAGCCACAGGGTGGCCACACCCCCCCTTGGTGCGGGCAATCCCAGGTCGCGCCAGCGCATGGTGTGGCCCCCCTGGCCAGCCATCGACCTTGCCTCCTTCGCCTATAAAGTCCTCCCGAGGCAAAAACCCTATGGCATCAATCAGAAATCCACGAAACGTTCCGCAGTGCCGCCGCCACCGAAGGGGAGATTTGGGGGACAGAAAGTCTCTGTTCCGGCACACTACCGGGATGGGGAAGTTCCCCCGGAGACATCTCCATCGATCTCCACCACCATCTCCATCGGCATTGTTGATTCCCATGATGAGGAGGGAGTAGTTCTCTCTCGAGGCTAAGGGTTCTACCGGTAGCTATGTGTTCATCTCTCTCTCTATGCATGATCTTATTGAGATCATGAGCTTTGTAATCAAGGAGATCTATTATGCTACTCAAGTTCTTTAATGAATCTCTGCTCTCCCCATGTGTGTGAAAGTGACAGCGTGCTCACCATGGTGGCACTTAGGCTAGAGATTACAAATACTTGTTATGAGTTATATTTGGAGTTGGATGTCTTTATGAAATTGGGGTGTTTGTTGAAACCATCTAATACTCAAGGTGATAGTGTGGGGTTTTCTATATGGGAAAGGCTTACTTTGAGGTGTGTTGTTATAGCCCTACCAACAATTAGAGTGTCCAACCGGAGAGTAGTTAAGAGTAGTATCATAAAGAGAAGATATTTATATGAGAGTGTTCACTACTGAAAGTATGATCCCTAGGCCTTGTTTCTAAGCACTGAAACACCGTTTGCTATTAGATCTGTTACATGTTTGCTTGCTTCCTTCTTGATTTCAGTTTTCCTTTAGTCTTTTCCCATGTCAACCACACTCCATCGAGCTATTTTCTATCACCGTTACCACTTATAATTATACATACCACTTGTATTTCACTATCTCTTCGCCGAACTAGTGCACCTATACACCTGACAAGTGTATTGGGTGTGTTGGGGACACAAGAGACTTCTTTTATCTTGATTGCAGGGTTGCTTGAGAGGGAATACCTTTGACCACTTCCTCCCTGAGTTCGATAAACCTTGGGTGATCCACTTAAGGGAAAACTTGCTGCTGTTCTCAAAACCTCTGCACTTGGAGGCCCAACAACTGTCTACAAGAATAGAAGTGCGTAGACATCAGAAGGTGAAAAATGCTTGATGGCTCAATGCACGGTGCCCAGAGAAGTGCTGGTGCGTGGTTGATGTAGAGCTCGTTCGGAACCCCAAGAGGAAGGTATGATGAGCACAGCAGCAAGTTTCCCTCAGTATGAAACCAAGGTTTAATCAAACCAGTAGGAGCAAGGAAACACCCCAAAGGTGTTACTAGCTGAGCTTTGGCTGGGCGCACTACCGGTGCTAGTAGCAACGTGGAGACCTGCACAACACGGAACTTTGTCCCCAACTTGCGATGAGGTTGTCAATCTCACCGTGTTTTGCGGAAAACAAAGGATTAAATGTATCGAATGGAAAGAAGTAATAGTTTGCAGAAAGTAAACACAAAGCAATAAACAATTTATAGATTGTATGTAAAGAAAAGGACCGGGATCCATAGTTCACTAGAGGTGGCTCTCCTTAAGATAGATAACACGCTAGGTGAACAATTTACAGCGAAGCAATTGACAAACATAAAGAAAGCAATACATGCATATACTAATCATCTTGACTCCTTTGAGACTTGATTGGGCATTACAACATTATACATAGACCGCCATCCAACTGCATCTATGAATAATAATCCACCTTCAGGTTATCATCCGAACCCCCTCCAGTATTAAGTTGCAAGCAACATATTATAGCTTTATGAACTGCGTGTAAAGTAAACAATCCTTTGTTCCAAGCATGGAACATCAAAATGAAAAAAGAAAGTAGACACAATAGCAAAATGACAGGCAGGAATACTTACCCACAAGTATAGGGGGTGTATCACAGTATTTTCGAGGGAAGTGAAACCCAATTTATTGATTCGACACAAGGGGAGACAAAGAATATCTATAAGCCTTAACAACTGAGTTGTCAATTCAGCTGCACCTGGAAACAATCTTGCTCACAACAGTTTATCAGTAGCAACAGTTTTATAGTAGGAATAGCAAAGTAGTAGCAGCAGTAAAGTAAAGACAGTAGTAACAATAACAGTAAACATTGGGCTTCGAGTGCGGTAGGCATAGGGATGGATGGACGGGCGTTGCATGGACAAGTCAATTCACATAGGAATCAGAACACAGGGCAATTGCAGATAAATAAGATAAAGCATCCAAGTACTAGACAATCCTAGGCATGTGTTCCATATATAGTCATACGTGCTTGCAATGAGAACTTGCACAACATCTTTTTCCGTACCAGCCCGTTTGTAGCAAGGCCTCAAGGGAACTACTAGCAATTAAGGTGATCCTTTTAATAGAGCACCGGAGCAAAGCATTAACACTCCATGAACACATGTGATCCTCACATCAAAGCCATTCCCTCCGGTTATCCCGATTTCTGTCACTTCGGGGCCATTGGTTCCGGACAACAACGTGTGTATACAACTTGTAGATAAGACCAAAAACAATACTATCATGATGATTCAATAACATGTATAGATCATAAATCATGGCACTCGGGCCCTAGTGACAAGCATTAAGCACAACAAGTCACAACAAAGTCATAAAGCACTAATAAAAGATACTAGGCACCATGCCCTAACAATCTGATGCCATTACATGAACAATATCATCCAATCCCTACCACCCCCATGGCCTACAGTGGGGGATTACTCACTCATAGATGGGGGAAACATGGATGGTAGATGGAGAAGCGATGGTGATGATGATAGCGATGATCTCCTCTAATTCCCTGTCCCGGCAGGGTGCCAGAACGGAGTTTCTGGTGCTGTTTCATGGAATCTGGTGGTGGCGGCGGAGCGGAACTCCTTCTAGAAAAACGTTGACCCCCCTGTGTTTTTAGGTCAGAAGGCATCTTATAGGCAAAGAGGGAGACCGAGGGGCAGCCTGGGGCACCCACACCATGCCCTGGCGCGGCCAGGCCTAGCCCGTGCCTGAGGGGGGTGTGACCAGCCCCTGGCCCTCCTCCGTCTCGTATTCTAGCTCCATGAGTCTTCCGGAAAAATAGGCACTTTGGCTTTTGTCCCGTCCAATTTCGAGAATATTCATTTTCTGACTTTCCTGGAACCAAAAACAGCAGAAAACAGGCAGACGGCATTGTGGCTCTTGTTAATAGGTTAGTCCAAGAAATCATATGAAAAGTACTCCAAAGTGTGGACAAAACACAAGAAAGTGGATAAAACCAAGCATGGAACATCAAAAATTATTGATACATTTGCAATGTATCAACATCCCCAAGCTTAAATCCTGCTTGTCCTCGAGTAGGTAAGTAATAAAAAGAACGAATAATTTTTGAGGTGAGTGTATTGCAGTATTTTTGAGGGAAGTGAAACCCAATTTAGTGGTAAGTATTCCCGCCTGTCACGCGGGTGAACTGGGTTTGATCCCCGGCAACAGCGCCAGAAAATAGCTTGATGTCTACGCACTTCTATTCTTGTAGACAGTTGTTGGGCCTCCAAGTGCAGAGGTTTGTAGAACAGCAGCAAGTTTTCCCTTAAGTGGATCACCCAAGGTTTATCGAACTCAGGGAGGAAGTGGTCAAAGGTATTCCCTCTCAAGCAACCCTGCAATGAAGATACAAGAAGTCTCTTGTGTCCCCAACACACCCAATACACTTGTCAGGTGTATAGGTGGACTAGTTCGGCGAAGAGATAGTTAAATACAAGTGGTATGGATAATTATAAGTGGTAACGGTGCTAGAAAATAGCTTGATGGCATGTGGTTGATGTGGGAAAATACTAAAGGCAAACTGAAATAAAGAAGGAAGCAAGCAAACATGTAACAGATCTAATTGCAAACGGTGTATCAATGCTTACAAACAAGGCCTAGGGATCATACTTTCTCTAGTGAACACTCTCATATAAATATATTATCTTTATGATACTACTCTTAGCTACTCTCTGGTTGGACACTCTAATCGATGGTAGGGCTATAACAGCACACATCAAAGTAAGCCTTTCCCATCTAGAAAACCCCACACTGTCACCTTGAGTACTAGATGAGTCCAACAAACACCACAATTTCATAAAGACATCCAACTCCAAATATAACTCATAACAAGTAATTGTAATCTCTAGCCTAAGTGCCACCATGGTGAGCACGCTGTCACTTTCACACACATGGGGAGATCAGAGATTCATTAAAGCACTTGAGTAGCAGAATAGAGCTATAGATTACAAGCTCATGATCTCAATAAGATCATGCATAGAGAGAGATGAACACATAGATACCGGTAGAACCCTTAGCCTCGAGAGAGAACTACTCCCTCCTCATCATGGGAATCAGCAATGGTGATGGAGATGGTGGTGGAGATCGATGGAGATGGCTCCGGGCGCACTTCCCCGTCCCGGCAGGGTGCCGGAACAGAGACTTTCTGTCCCCCGAATCTCCCCTTCGGTGGCGGCGGCGCTGCGGAACTTTTCGTGGATTTCTGATTGACCATCTAGGGTTTATGCCTCGGGAGGCTTCTTATAGGCCAGAGGGCAAGGTTGGTGGGCGGAAAGGTGGCCCACACCATACCCTAGCGCGGCCTGGGGGGACCCGCGCCATGGGGTGGTGTGGCCACCCTGTGGCCCCTCTCCGACTCTCCTTCTGGCTCCGTGAGTCTTCCAAGAAAATAGTGACTTTGGCTTTTGTCCCGTCCAATTCCAAGAATATTCATTTTCTGACTTCCTGGAACCAAAAACAGCAGAAAATAGGCAACTCGCACTGTGGCATCTTGTTAATAGGTTAGTCTAAGAAATCATATGAAAAGTACTCCAAAGTTGGAACAAAACACAAGAAAGTAGATAAAACCAAGCATGGAACATCAAAAATTATAGATACATTTGCAATGTATCAATGACCAACTATACGACGGGAATAAAAACTCTAGCCATATAGTTTGGCTGTATAGTTATCGATGCCAGTACAAGAAAATTTATCTCGAGGACAGAGAAGTTTTGATGACCAACTATACGGTGGGACCATTATGATCCGGTTGTATAGTTGCACCCGTATAGCTATGTTCTGTCATAAAGAAACCCTACTTGTCGACGCCGCCACAACTATACGGCGGGTCCTACATATCTCGCATGTATAGTTGCGCCCGTATAGTTTGGTGTGACCACTTAATCGCACCGGGGCGGCTAGGGCTCTTCTTCCTCCTCATTTTCTTCTCATATTCTCTCTCAAAACCTCTCAAAACCCACCTAGAATTCTTTATTCTTCACAGATTTCGTTCATTTGAGTTGGGGAGTCAACAGATCGGTATGTTTCTCTCCCTATCCATGCTTTATTTTCAGATTTCCATGGTTGAAACTCTCACATTGGTCTAGTGGATGAACTCAAGCGTATTTTGTTTTTCCTTTTGATTTCTCACGTTAGGATTAAATTTTTCCATGTAGAATCGTTCGTATATTATGTAGAAACTATATGCCTAAGGTTTCATGGTGAAATTTTTCAGTGCATCAAGATGAACAAAATTGGTAGCATTTTTCACAAGAGCAAGCGTAAACGTGGAGAGAGGTCGGGGCACTGGGCTGAGATCAACACCAAGTTGGCCATGGTTTCATGAAGGAGGGTGATGCCCACACGTCGGGCCGATGATAGCTTTCTCACCGCGACAGGGTTGAGGGCGGACTTCGAGCTCATGTGTGAAAATTCAAGGCTAGAACTACTCGCCTACGCAAGCCACAATACCTATGCCGAGCTCACCTATGAGTTCCTTGCCTCTTTCTACGATTACCACAGGGAGAAAGGTAATGCATGCACGGTAAGCTTCACCATGAACCAACAGCATTATGAAATAACTTTGGAACCATTTTTTGATGCTTTTGGCTTCCCTCACGATGGGGAGTCAACTATTACAAATTTATATAGCATCTCAAATGGAGAAACTTGGGAGGTTGTTTCTGTTAACAATGGCAGATAATTCTACCAGAAGAAGATGTCCACCATTCAGAACCCAACAATTCGCTACTACGCCTTGTTCCTCACCAATACACTGCTGGGAAGAGGAGATACCGCACTACAAGGAATGTGTTAACTGGTGACCCCTAATATTGGTCACTGAAAGGTCATAGTAATCCATCTATGACCTTTCTATGACCAAAACGACTAGGTCACATAGCGAGGGTCACTATAGACAAATCATGACCTTTTTTCTAAATTGGTCATGGACTACTATGACCAAAATAGATGGTCATAGCGTGCATGACCAAAATTTTGGTCATGGCACTCTGGCCTATCCACGTAAGCCAATCCTATGTGGAGTCTGACGTGGCAGCAAATTTAGCCCAGTCTAGTTTAGTGCTTTATATGGGCCAAGCCCAACAAAACTAGCCTTTTGGTTTCTCTAAGACTAGTTTTTACTGTCCAGTTATTTCATGGGCCAAGCCCAAAACTTTAGCCCATATATTTTTGGTCTGTGGCATTTTGTTTGGCCCAATATTTTCATTATTCTCATTTAAATTTATAGTAGGTCCTACATGTCAAATAGGTCCCAGGTGACAGTATTAGGAATGCCAGCAGATTAGACATCCACTAACTAATGAGGTGCAAAGAGAAACATCAAATATGTTTAACAAATAACATGCAAACAACTATTCCCTGCGATGTAGAAAACATACAGATGGTGAAAATCCCGAAAAAAATATTGATATTCTAATACTATATGTTATATACCTACATGCACAACTTAGGGAAGTAGAGAGTAATTTATACAGAGTTGTAGCAAAGGAATGGACTGACCACCATGAGTAGCAGTAACAGATGGTATCATCATGGGCTACACCTCTTCTCCACTATTATTTCTCAGATATATTTTTTAACAGATACCATAGTACCAACTTAGACCCAAATATATTTAAACACAACCTTGAGAAATCTCACCAGTTTGTCAAATATATCCAAACATAGTAGCAAAAGGTTTCACACTTTAGTAGCTCACCATGAAACTATTAACTCAAAGAAGAACACACTTTCAGGTTGAACTCAAAACAAGTTGAGCACACAACGCATAATGTTGGTCTAGCATACATAAACAATATTTTGGGTCTAGCATACATATACGTATTACACCAAATAGGATACATGCATGCAAAAACTCTAGCATTGACAATAATGCATGTAAGTCTGTTGCCAAAAACCATCTAGGATGATTACAATGAATACTAGACAGTGTAAACACACCAAAGGGAAGAAAAATCAGTTCTAATGTAAACAGGACAGAACACAAAGGCAGTCATGTGTTATAAGCTAAGCAATACTGCCCCAGATCTTATGCATGCTAATTAATACAAACAACTAGCTCACATGCTACCTGCAGAGATTTCATAGCTAGAAATAAGATTACATCCAATAGGATTTGAACCTATTACCAAAGGTTATAAGACTGATATGGTTGCAACACAAATCAAGATTACACGAGATTGTAGACATGCAATTACACGAGATTGAGCTATGGAGCATCACTACAAATATACAAGATTAAAGTTGCAGTTGTAAACACAAGTTCATAGAAATACACGATGCAAGTTCTACACGGTCGGGCCTGAGCTAGAAGATGGTGTGCTTACCTGAGGCAAAAAAGATCTGAGATCGGGGACAGCCATGGTGAGGTCCAAGATGTAGAATCCATCTCAACATCGGGTCTGACCTTGTTTATGGCATTGCACCGTGGAAGGGGATCTGGCGTCCACCAGAGGAAGGAACTAGTCCGCCATTCTATCCTGGTTCGTGGTGTTGTGGTGGACGAGAAACCCCTTCGTTGGTTCCCACGACACGGTCGGGCTCGGAACCCCTCCTTGCAGGCCTTCATCGGCGCCCCGTCCTGCGTGCCCTGGAACCCCTCCTTGCAGTCCTTCATAGGCACCCGTCCGCGTGCCCGGTCTCTATGGCTGGAGAAGGGGAGAGAGGAAGGCAGTGTCGTTGGGATGTCGCGAGAGCACGACATCGAGAGAGGGGCGTGATGGGATTAGGGTTGGGAGGATGGCAAAGGTGGGCGGCAGATCGAAGGGAGCTCCGCGGTTTTGGGAAGAGGAACAAGGGACGAGAGGGGATTAGGGTTTGGGGTTCGTCGACGTGGATGTCATCTGGAATCTGGGCGAGGCGATACGGCCACCGCGGATCATGAAGGCAGAGCCGGTGATGAGGATCCGGAGGCATCGGAAGCGGAGAGGAGGGGATTAGGGTTTGGGGTGGCGGTGGCGGCATCGGAAGTGGAGAGGAGGCGATTAGGGTTCGGATGGGGGGTCTGTTTGTGGGAGAGCGCTACGGGGTGGGAGGGTATCCCTCTCGATCTGGATGGGTGTGTGGAGGATTTCACAAAACTGCCCCTGGTTGCTTTCTGTGCTGCACTGCGGCTGTTGTGGAAATTGTAGGAGTTTTTGGTCATTTAATGTTAAAATGGACCGGGAGAGGAACAGGGAGATGAATTTTGGGTCATTGGATGGACCCAATGCGGATGGCTGAGATCTATTTCTATGGCGTGATCCGTGGGTAGTCTGACTCTCCGTTCTAATTGGTTGCTTCTATTTTGTATATTGCTTTCATGGCTTTCAGGTCAAATGACCAATGTTATAGCCAGAATCGCGACATAGTTTGTGATAATGTGCCCATACTGTACACACATGTGCATCTTGGGATGGTGAACAATGTTACAGGAGGAAGTTTTCCTTTTCGTCACACAGAAAATGCATTTTCCATTTTCTAAATGCCAAAAACAGGGTGTTTTGTGAAGCAACCACCAAATGGTTAATTTAAAATGCTACCACCATATTTTTCAAAAATATTAGACCACCTTATATAGACAATGTCACAAGTAGGATATCTCAAACCATTCCTTCCATCCCTAGCGAAAAGAACAAATTCGTGCCGAATCAGCAGGAAGTGGGTCCGGTTTGAACTATAGGTACATGATCTAATGCTCATGATTTTTTGCAAAAATCATTTTTAGACTCATAATATAATATTTCTTCAGAGATCCGATGCAATTTTAGCGAGGATCATCCCCTATCTATGAACCTTCGTGCCCGCCATTTTGAGCATAGTTTGAAAAGGGCATGAAAAATTCAAAAACGGTCTAAACAATGTAAAACCTTCGCATGGTGTCATATTATGTGACATATTTGCAAGGAAAAATACCAAACTTCGTATATTGCAAACATCTCCAAAAAACCTTCACATAAATGACATATCTTGTTCGAGGTTCCATGGCTTTCAGGTCAAACGACCAATGTTATGGCCAGAATCGCGACATACTTTGTGATAATGTGCCCATATTGTGCACACATGTGCATCTTGGGATGGCCAACAATATTGCAGGAGGAAATTTTCCTTTTCGTCACACAGAAAATGCATTTTCCATTTTCTAAATGCGAAAAACGAGGCGTTTTGTGAAGCAACCACCAAATGGTTAATTCAAAATTCTACCACCATATTTTTCAAAAATATTAGACCACCTTACATAGAAAATGTCACAAGTAGGATATCTCAAACCATTCCTTCCATCCCTGGCGAAAAGGACAAATTCGTGCTGAATCGGTAGGAAGTGGGTCCGGTTTGAACTATAGGTACATGATCTAATGCTCATGATTTTTTGCAAAAATCATTTTTAGACTCATAATATGATGTTTCTTCATAGATACGATGCAATTTTAGCGAGGATCATCCCCTATCTATGAACCTTTGTGCCTGCCATTTTGAGCATAGTTTGAAACGGGCATGAAAAATTCAAAAACGGTCTAAACAATGTAAAACCTTCGCATGGTGTCATATTATGTGCCATGTTTGCAAGGAAAAATACCAAACTTGGTATATTGCGAACATCTCCAAAAAACCTTCACAGAAATGGCCTATCTTGTTTGAGGTTTCATGGCTTTCAGGTCAAACGACCAATGTTATGGCCAAAATCGCAACATAGTTTGTGATAATGTGCCCATATTGTACACACATGTGCATCTTGGGATGGCGAACAATGTTACAGGAGGAAGTTTTCCTTTTCATCACATAGAAAATGCATTTTCCATTTTCTACATGCCAAAAATGGGGCGTTTTGTGAAGCAGCCACCAAAGTTCCAATTCAAAATGGTAAAACCCTATTTTTCAAAAAATACTATACCACCTCACATGGATAATGCCCCAAGTGGGGCATATGAAACCTTTCCATCCATCCCTGGTGAAAAAGACAAATTCCTGCCAAATCGATAGGAAGTGGGTCCGATTTGAACTACAGCTACAAGATCTAGCGCTCATGATTTTTTGAAAAAAATCATTTTTAGGTTCACAATATGATGTTTCTATAAAGATAAATTAATAGTTTAGCAAGAATCAACTCCTAGATGAAAATTTTCAATTCCAAACCCCTATTGTCAAAATCACGATTCAAAATCTCTATTTATACCTATTAAGGTTTTATATGAAAATATGTCCTTGTAGTTTTCCTAGAAAGTAAATATGTTCCATAATTTCCTAAAGTATTCTCTGAAATTTTACAAGTTCTCTGAATTTTGTTTGACTCAATTTGGAATTATGAATAAAAACTTATATAAAAATTAAAAAAGAATAAAGAAAAAACCTAGAGGTGGCTGGTCGGGTAAACCCACTAGGCAAATGGGCTAGCCCAGCAAGGCATGGGCGCTCGGACACTGCTGTTGGCCCAAGGCCAGCCCGACGATCATCTCGGTGGCCCGGTGGTAGCTCGTGTGGGAGATTAAAAGGTCGAAGTACTGCTACCTTTACAAGATCAACTTGGTGGCCTAGTGGTAGCTCGTGTGGGAGATAACATGGGATCGCTAGGTCGTGTGTTCGAGTGCCCCGGGGTGCTCTTTTTTGAGTAATTGTTTGTTGGCGATGGGTCCCTCATGTCAGTTCCGGACGGTGGGTCCCACATGTCAAAAAACGAGCACAGGGTTCTGTAGGTCCCACATGTCATAGTTGCCCCTCCTGGTCAACAGGTCAAAGCCAACATGGCAAGCAGGTCCCACATGTCATTGGATAGGAGTATAATTGGTAGTCAACATGTCAATGCCATATGGACATAACATGTAAGCATAAATTGACACATGGATATGACACATATGCAGACACATCAGGGAAACTTGACACATGGATGCAACACTTAGATCAACCTGCTGAGGTGGCGATTGGTCTTTCTAAAGTAATCATGAATAGAACCCACGACCATTTAAATTGGTCATATTCGGCCAAAATTAAGGTCATGGACCAGTAATGTCTATGTTATGACCAACTGGTGTAAGCAGGCTATGACCTTTCCGACAAAAGAAGTCGTAGATTTTCAAGGTTTGTACCCTCCCAAATGTCTTACGACCAGTTGGTTCGAAATGGTCATAGATCTATGACCAAAAAGCTTAAGGTCGTTAAGAAAAGGTCACTAGTCAACGCATTTCTTGTAGTGCTGGTACCATGGCCAACGTGGACATGGCCATGAGCACCAAGGCACTCTTCCCCAATGAACCACAAAGCCCCAATCCCGCGGATCTACTCATCCAGCACTTCCGTCACCAGAGCAACAAAAAGAAAGGTGGCATTTGCATTGGTGTATTGGTAACCCACCTTGACCATGCATTGAACATTATATTAGCTATGATGCAACCTGTTGACGACTCCAAACCTATGAATGTCAAATATTTAACTGCTTGTGGTTTCCTCAGTGTTACCGACCTAACAAGAGGCTCCGAGCATATCAGTTTGGTTATGTTGGTGATGCACATGTTGAGCAGGTTCCGTTGCGCTGTCCACAAGCCTTCACGATTATGGAGAAGGACAACTGGATCCTCACCAAGCATCAAGTGGTGGGGATCATTGCTGAATTCCATCCTGATCAAGAAGAAGAAGAAGAAGTAGTAGTAGTAGAGCAGCAGGAGCAGGATGAGGAAGAACATGAGCAGGAATACAACCTTGCTTGGGAGGGACAACAACAGTAACAAGGGGGATCCTGGGACCCATGGCCCAATCAGCCGTAGTAGGGGTTAAACTGCGTCCCCTATCTAGAATTTCAGCAGCTCAACCAGCGCATTGGGGAGATTGACCACACTCTACAAGGAGTGAATGAAGATGTGAGTGTCTTAACTCAAAACTTTAGGCACTTCATGACCCACTTCCCCGACTACTACCAGCAGTATCCGCACCAGCCGCTGAATGACGGCAACAACTGAGCCTAGCAATAGCCTAAGCTTGGGGGAGGTTTGAAAACCTCCAAACCTTGCATTCATATTTTTGTTTCTTATTTTCATTTATTTTTCCTTCTTCGAAATTGCATGTTTACTTTCAGTTTGCATTCCTAAACCAAAAATACAAAAGAAATTAGTTGTAACTTTTATTGCAAGTTCGTTTCTTTGTTTCACTCGGAGATTGCTCAATTTCAGGTGACTTGGCAATAGGGAAATATAGAGGGGGTTCGACTCAAGTACGAGAATGAAACAAGCAAGAGGAGGTATCGCATTCCTTTCATCACCTTTTCTACAACTTTAAATTGATCCTAGAATTATTTACTCGCTTGCACTTGGGTCACTCCCCACTTAGCTTGCTGTCCTATAAATTCTATTCCATTGCTAACGTCTCCTTTTTAACTTTGAAATAATGAACAATGAACTTGGTTAAAACTATTTCCTACATTTTTACAACAATAAAAAGCATCCAAAAGATGACTTGACTCCATGTTTACCCAAAGGATTTGATTTTAGAACTACTAAACCCCATTTGAGCTTAATGTAAATAGACTCGATAACACCCTTGAATGAAATTGTTTGATAAAATGGATGCTTCGAAGTAGTAGAGATTATGGCACAACTTTTTCTAATAATTACAGTAAGATATTGCTTTACGCGTGTCATTACAACATTGTCGTGCTCCATGGGGAATTATTAACTCGGTGTCCAAGGAACGATCTAAATGTGGGAAACCACTTGATTTCGGCTATTATGTTATGTAAGAGTCTATAGCAGCAATGCTATGACATGTAAATTTTAGTCTCCTCATGGTTTCATGTTCCAAGTGAAGTTGTAGTACTCCTCTAACCCACTATTGCTCAACAATTATTTATTGGCATGGTCACGAGTGTGCAACACAGTCCCAATTAACATGTTAAAATAATGGCATGATTTCTATATGAAAGGGTTGATGTTTTTGAAAAACAAGGAAATGAAAAAGGTGCTTTGAGAGTATTGAAATTTTGACATGGGAATAGATAAGTTGTTCTTAAATTGAATGTTTTTGGTGCGAACTTGAGTACTCTTAACTGATTAAAGAAACAAGAGCAAAAAGTTTTCATCTCTCAACAAAGAGAGACACCAAAAGAACTTGTTTCACTTCCTTAGCTAAAGTTTTGACACTTGCTCGGGCATTTGATTTATTTGCTAGCAAGATATACGCAGGTAGGAAGTGGACTCAGTGCAATCTTGTGAATACTTGTATGATCATGTTTAAGATTGCAGGAATTGTGAAGAAAAGAATTTGACACCAATTCGAGCTTGTAAGTTCTTTCATTTCAGTCTCAAATCTCTGCTATTCTTCCTTATTTTCTTGTCACTCGAGGGCGAGCAACATCTAAGCTTGGGGGAGTTGATACATGTGAGATTCGACATATTTTTGATGGTTTTTATTGATGGTTTTCTCCTGGATTTGATTGTTTTCTATTTTTACCTATCGCTAATACTTCTATAGCGAAGAAAACTTGGTTTTTAATGTGTGTTTCAGGTTATAAATGTCAACGGAAGGTTTTAACAAGAGAAACACCATATTCAGGCAAAAACAAGCAAGTCTATTTTTGGAAGCAATCAACGGAGGCGAACAGAATCTTTGACAAGCAACTATACGACAGGAATATTTTCTGGCCTTATAGTTCCCGAGTATAGATGCCTCCGCCTCCTCTTGTCAAAAGGGACAACTTTCGTGAAGAGGATGGACGCAAAATCATAACACATCAACCGCCATCCCATCTACAGAGGAGAAAGAAGAGATCCGAAGAAGAAGGGGAAGACATTCTTCATCTCGGTCCATGATCTTCGATCTCCTAGCCATCACACCCTCATAGCCATTACTTGTACTTGAGAGAGAGAGAAATCTTCATCTTGCAAGATTAGGGTTTGAGATTGTTTCTTCCAATCTTTAATTGTGTTGGATTACTTTTCTATTCTTATTGTGGATCCCCACGGTAATATCGAGAAGAAGTCCCTTTATTTAATTATATCAATGATGCTTTATTCTCTCATGTGTGACTAAGTTCCTTGGGTGTGGGAGATGTAAGGCATTGGTGAGATGCGATGTGCCTCCATATATTTTCCAATAGTTTGTGATTGATTTTAATAATTATACTACGTGTGCTTGACTATCTATGGGATGCCTAATGCTTGTTGTCCAATTAAGGGCCCTGACAACATGATGTTTTGTTCTACATAGATAGGATCTTGTTCGCTAGCAGACCGGCGACCCCCGAGTGACACGTGGATATCAATGGGAAACTAGTTTGACTCAGCGATAACGAGGAACCAATGTTCTTATTGCATTAGTCTGATCCAAGGAGCTTAATTGCTAAGCAACCTGAAGGATCTTAGTCGTCTAGTGATTTACCATGGTTTTGTTAACAGGCTAGTACGATTATTGAAGTTGGGATGAAATCTACCAAGAGGAGTTCCGGCTAATTATGGGTTCCTCGCCTAGACATATATTTATGAGATTATAATTGTTACACTTATCATTCATCCACCTGGCACAGTCACAATTACCATGAGCTGTATCTCCCCGCACCTTCTTTTTCATGTGCAGAAATACACAAATAATCAAATCATTCTTTACATTTATGCTTTTTATTCCTGAAGTTTACATTTTAGTTTTACTTAAATACATCAAGTTTAATCCAAATTTCATTATTATTTCCACACTTGCAGTCAATTCACTCGAAGACCTGTGACAAGTTTGAGTGTGACAGAGACTTCACTCATAAACACTTACCTTTGGGCTCCCTATGGGATCAATACCTATACTTAGAAACTAGCTACAAACGATATGTGCACTTTCAGACATAAGTGTGGCATTGTCTAAGTACATGTTTTGCAACATTTATATGCAGATATATATTAATACTTTCTAATATTTTCTTTCAAGGTCCAAGGATGAAGGGGGTGAGGAATTCGATGGTCACAATGTGTTTGGAAACAATTTGGAATTGACTTCTAACCAAGTTGCTTCCCTCAGAGTGATAGTTAAACAACACAAGTCATATATACCATACTATGTGTTCAAGATGAACAAGTCAAATGTCATCCCTGGGAAGTCCAAGATGGTTAAAATTTGTCATTTCAATATTTAAATTTTCTTATGCACACTGAACTCTAGTTAACAACTAATATTATTCTTATCCTACAATACTTTTCAGCTAGCTAAAGTAGTGCCCACCTCAACCGCTTTCTCCCAAAGGATTTACCACTCGCATCCTCCAACAATACCACTTTTTAGCATGTTAGCTTCTTCCAAGGCATAAATGATGCTGCCCAGATGACAAGCGGCTGGTCTAAGGTTCTCAAACTCGCTGGAATCAGGGAGGGGAATGTGTGTCTCTTCAGCTTTTTGAATGAGGGTCTAAAAGGCTTCAATGGTTGTGTTAATGTTCTGTAGTGAGGCCAAAAAGAATCTTGTTTATGCTGGTGTTGGATGAACCATTAATGTAATATGTTGTTAGTGAACTTGTAGTGGTAAAGAACTTGTTGTCAACCTGGTGCTCTACATGCTAAGTAATATTATCTCTATATGCTATGTATATATTTGGTTGATTGTGTGCATGTTGTTGCTTTTCTACATACTACTAAACGATGATCTAAAAATATGCTCGGTTGATTTCTCTTTTATAGTTGTGTGAAATGTACAATATGTATCAACCATGTCGATAGATACTGCACTGATTGTCTATTTTCAAATTATACTTCATTTCCTATGATTCGGAGCTAGTATGTAATATATAGACTAAAGTGGTAGATCTACACAAAACTAATGGATAGTTGCAGCGGTTGCAAGTTGGTACTGCCAAAGATTGGTTGCCGATTTGATTCTGTTTACTAGCATGAACTATTTTTCTAATTATTTAATTTCTATCAAGCGCACTGACAGCTAGGACCGGACAAAAATGTCACAAAGCAGCGTCAAACCCAGTACTACCGTGAGAGACTACGATGGACACTGAGCTGACATGTGGGGTTGAAGCACGGAGGAGACGGTCGATAGGGAAAAAATATTCAGACATGGGCCATGACGAAATTCACAACAAATTTGGCACCACACTAAATGGCAAACTGGGTTTTAGGATCCGGGACAAAATCTGCGATGAATTTTCCATGATGGAAAAAAGGAATGGCATGGATAATCTAGCTGGAGGGCCTTCAAGCTTGTTGACAAGACATTCTAGAACGTCGGGATTCCATGACGTTCTAAGGTCACGCCATTAAAAACCTCATGAATCGTCTGGATTCTTGTAGTGGATCCAACGACTAGAAGTGTTGGTATTCGCGAGACTTGATCCAATGGTCAATATTCAAAGTTATTCATACACTATATAGTGGTAAGATATGGGTGTATATTTGGTTCTTATATTCTGTATCATGTAGAAGTCAACGTTTATTAGCTACCTAACACTTGAAAATTTTGGTAACATGGGCTAGTATCTTACTAGTATGTTGCATGCGCCCTCCACGTGAGACTCAGATAATAGACGTATGACATATCATCACTATATAAATTTATAATAGGTATGGGTGTTCAAAAAATTATAAATTTCATCGACATCTATAAAGTATGGGTGTATATTTGGTTCTTGCAATTTCGATCATGTAGAAGTAACGTTTATTAGCTACATAATACTTGAATTTTTTGGTAACATGGTCAAGAGTAACGACGGAGAAGACTCGAGAATGATGAAGAAGTGTGTTTTGAGGTTTGTGTAAAATGTTCATTGTGCTAAAGACTATCAATAGAATCTTAGACATGCTAGAATGGAAAAGAAGATCCAATAGATGGAAATGTTGGGATTCACAAGTCTTAATGCAATGGTCAATATTCAAAGTTATTCATACGCTATATAGTGGTAAGACTAGTAAGATTCACGTGTGCTACACATGATACTCAGATAATAGACACATGACATATCATCACTATATAAAATTATAACATGTAAACTTACAAAAAATAATATAATTTCGAGCTACTCCAGAAAGTATCGGGTGTATATTTGGTTCTTGTACTTTAAAACATGTATAAACCAACCATCATTAGCTACCTAATACTCGAAAATTTTGGTAACGTTCTCCAAAGAAATGGGAGAGAAGATTCTAGAATGATGGTGAACTATGTTTTGTGGTTTGTGCATAGTGTTCATTGTTCTAAAGACTATCAACAGAATCTTCTAGATGCTAGATTGGAAAAGAAGATTCAATGGCTAGCAATGTTCGGGTTTTCCTGTCTTGATCTCATGGTCAATGTTCAAAGTTATTCGTACACTACATAGTGGTAAGACTAGTAACTTGCACGTGCCCTACACATGGGACTCAGATAATAGACTTATGACATATCATCACTATATAAAATTATAATAGGTAAAACTCTAGAAATCATAAATTGATCAACATCTATAAATTATGGGTGTGTATTTGGTTCTTATACTTTGTATAAAAAAACATGTAGGAGTCAGCGTTTATTAGCTACCAAACACTTGAACATTTTTGTAATGTGGCCTAGAGAAACAATAGAGAAGATTCTAGAATGACGAATAAGTGTGTTTTCAGGTTTGTGCATAACATTCATTGTGCTAAAGACTAGATGTAGAATCTTCTAGATGCTAGAATGAAATGTTGGGATTCACGAGTCTCGATCCAACGGTCATTATTCAAAGCTACTCGTACACTATATAGTGGTAACTATAAGTATAAACTATGATGATGATGTACATATTGTTATGATCTTAGTCATTAGGCTTGAAACCCAACGACCTTTCAAACATGGTAGGCCATGTTACGAAGCAAGTTTTTCCAAAAGCTGTCCATGTTATGAATCAAGTTTTTCAATTTTGGTATTGTTCGTGAAAACTAGTACACGTAAGAGGATGCCATGTCAAACTTTTCATTTTTCATCTTTTCCTTATTTTCCTTGATTTTTTCAAAACATATCAAAATTTGTTGGCATGAAAACTCATACAAGGAAGTTAAAACTTTCGGAAATCTCTTGGTGGTTTTTGATATCCTGTGTACTTGGGTGACTTATTGATTTACTGGAAATCTTATAAGCAAGCTATCATGAAAACTCATAGTTCAAATTTGTCCTAATTTCGATAAATTTTCCTAATGTTATTTGCATTGGCATTGATGGCATTCTAGGCTATATTCCTTCATTGATACTTCCTAAAAAATATCGCTTGGATTGGGGTTATGGGTGTTCTAGGCGTGCACATGAGTCACCGTAGTGACTTGGTTCACAGTGACTTACCCCAACATCTACCTTGTAGAGAGCGTGTGCAACGTTGGAAAAAAGCTATGTCTAAGAGAATCTTTATGATCTTTGTCCTATGTCTAAACACTGAAGAGGGTGAGTCTAGCTAAGTTTTTATTAGACTTGAGTCTATTACTAGACATATATATGTCAATCAAATGGCAGACAGACCCACTCGTTAGTGTATGATAAACCTTTTTTATTATTCCTTTCTATTATAGTTGTTGGGACCCCTTACATGTGCTAACGGTGGAGCACAACTGGTTTCTTGGACTTGAGTCTAAGAAAATCTCATGCTGAACAACCAACATTTGACGTTGGTTCCGGTTTTATACTAAAAACTAAAACTACTCAGAACATTTTGCAACAATTCTAGTAAATTGTGAAAGCATCGTTATTAAACCTATGAACGTTTCATCCCACTCGGATAACTACTTTGTGATTAAATAGTTTATGATATTGGCATGGCCCAGTTACCACCGTTAATGGTCATAGAAACAATGGTAGAAGCCTGACCCAACCAAGGCCTGCTAATTGTTAAGTGGGCTGGCCCATGAGGAGATTCCAATAAGAGTATGACCCTTTACTGTTTCAGCCTACAGAGGGCCCACATTGGTCGAATACTATGGAGCCCGTTAGCAGCCTAGGTCAAGTTTCTCCGATACTGTTAAGGCCTACGGTTGGCCTGTCACTGTTCTCACAAACCGTCATGGGCCACATGTTAACAACCCTTCTTTGAGAAGGTCCGTTACTGTTCTGGTATTTTACTATTCAAGCCGTCAACTGTTCAGGACCATAGGCGTCCTGTTACTATTCTGGTCTAGTACTATTTTGTCCTGGTAATTTTTTTCGGCCATGTTACTGTTCTTGTCTAGTAATTTTTTCGGTCTGTTACTGTTCTGGCTTGTTACTATTCTGGCCCTTTATTGTTTTGGTCTTTTACTATTGTCGCCCTTTACTATTGTGGCCTGTTACTATTCTAGCCACTTACTGCTCTAGCCTTTAGTGGCACCCCGCTAAAACCACTACTAGAAAATCGCTGTGTTTTTGTGCATTGCATCATCATGACCGCATGCTCATGTCATCATGCCACATTGCATTTTAGCATCGTCATATCATCATGCATCTTTTTGCCTAAAACTATTTTCTAAAAGCCTATCTTTGTTTTCTAAATATCCTTGCCTTCATTTCAAATCAAAACCCCGGCCTCTTCCTTATATTTTATTTTGTCTACAAAATATTTACAAAAGTCTATTTCAGACAAAACAAAAATAAATAAAACTATTTCTTTTCAGACCGGGGAGGCCGCCAGCCTGCCAGGCCAAAAGCCCAGGAAGCCAGCAGTCTACTACCTGACCCAACTAGACAACCCCCAAAACCTAACCCTAACACTCCCCACCCCACACACTACCCCCCGCCGCCAGCCGCATGCCACACCCAGCGCGCAGCACAGCTGGCCCCACCTTCTCTTTCCCGCCTGCCCCGCGTGAGCCAAACTGCGTCGCCCCGTGCTGCTCTTTTCTCCTGCCCACCTGCCGACCGACCGCCCCCGCCTGGCCCCACCCCTGGCCCAATCCCCACACTCCACCCTACCCTCACCAACTCCCTCCCCCGCGCGCACACACACACACACTACACGCACGCACCTGCCCGCTGGTACACGCACCCTCGTGCGCGGTACACGCCCTCAACGCCAACCGCCACCTACCCCGACCCACCCTGGACCTAGACCGACACGCTCCCGCACCCCACCTAACCACCTGGCCGCCACTCACCTCACCGGTGGACACTTACACACACGCACACCACCCTGCCTAGGGATCTCCGCCAGGACCTGGCCCCACCACTCCCTCTCTCTCCCCCGTGATTCCCCCATCCCTCTTCCCTTGGCCCACCTCGTCCGTCCCGTCCATCAAGCGCTTCTCCCCGACGCGTTCCGTCCTCCTCCCACCAACCCCGCGTCAAGCCTGTAGCCACCGCCGTAGGTGCCCTTCGGCCGCCCGCGCCCTTCCTTGTGTGGGCCGCCTCTCCCTCGATGCCTCTGGCTGCCGCCATGGCAACCCACCTCGTGGCCCATTGCTCTGGCCGCGCTCGCCTCAGCCCCTACCCCTCCCGTCTCCTTTTCCCGCACGCTCCCTCAGCCTCGTTTCCCGCAGCCACCACTGCCTCCACCTTAACCCGATGCCGCCCTCTCCTGCGCGCCATGCCGCCGCCAGGACCGCCTCGCCGGCCGCCAAGGGTGCCCCCCTCTTCCCCGTCTCGAGCCCCTCTGTCTCCGTCGACTGCCAAGCACCCCTGCCGACCCCGCCGCCGAGCTCTCCACCCCGTGCTTCCCCCCTCCGTGCGCGTCACCGATGCCGTATCCCCGCCTCTCCCTCTGCATGGCCGCGTCCCCGCTCGGCTACCTCCTCCGCCTCCGTCGAGCTGATGCGTCCCCGACCTCCCTGCGCCGCCTACCACCCGTGGCCGCCTCGCAGCTCCAAGCACGGCGCCCTCTATCGTCTTTGCGCCTAGCCGTGGCTACCCTCTATAACCACCATCCCCGCGCGTCTCATCGGCCACGCCAGGCTCGTCGCTACCAGGTCTGCATCGCTCCACCCACGTGGGCTCCCTTCTGCTGCCAGCAGCAGCCACCGTCGCGTGTGGCCTGTGCATCATGTACTAGAGCTAGATGCTTCTGTCTTCAGCCTTGCTCGCCCTACTGTCAGCGTCTCTCGGTACGGCCTGTTTTGGAACCCATAGTGGAATAGTGTGTAAAGATGGTGGCCAGGAGATGTTGGTGAGCATGTGAAGAAGGTGTGGAAACAACAAGGTGTCGACAAGACAATTCACCGGCATCGCCAAGATCTTCTCGTTGATAAGACCAACGTCGTGGATCCAAGATCGCCATCGACATCGAGGATGGAACCCCAAGGTAGACGTCAAGGGACCCAAAAAATCGACCGCGGAGACCCGAGCACCGCAACGCTTCTTCATGGACGCCGAGACCCCCGACCGAAAGATGCCCCGAACACCAAGATCTGCTTCCAAACGCTCTGACCGAGGCCGAACCAAGATCTCCACAGTTGCGACAAGTACTTCTTCTCGGATGCGATGCCTGAGAACCTGGACGCCAAAGTCGCCGACACGGAACACCAAGTTCTTCATCCCGAACGCCAAGACCGACCCGGTATGCGGACCCGACAAGATCTTCGCGACGACAAGATCGACACCGACCAGGGCGAACCCGATGATCCTCCGACGCCAAACCAAGTCCTTCGACAACCTCCGAAGACCAATCCCGCCGAGCCCGATCCCGTCGATCCCTGAACCCTGAGACCGGACCTCGGACCCCTGGAACCCAAGATCTTCCGAACCCAGATGTGTGACCCTAAGCCACTATTTTTATAATATGACATTATCAACTGACGCATATTAAATTGTTCATCTCGCATGCATATCATGTGGTTTGGGGGCATTATGCCGATTCACCTCATAATTAAATATGGAGTCTATATGCGGGATACTTTTGTCTTATTCCAGACTCCATTTAAATATGCGTAGTGAACCGATGCCATGTTCTGTCCTGTTAAGCCAACATTTAATTTGCAGGGTAGATAAATAACTCGAACCTATTAATTAATAGTCGGGACCCCCGGTTCCGCTTAATACTACCTAATTGCACCGCATCTGCATCATATCATAAGCATGTCGGATCTTCTACCGTAGTATTAAATATTGCATCCGGTGTTTCTCCTAGTGTTTGCGTCTTCGCGGATTAGGCCCATGAGTTGATGCGAGTATCAACAAGTTCTCCTGATATGAACCTTCGGCAGTGTTTCCCAGGCGAGCATCTCTTCCCCTTCTACCTATTTTGCATTTATAGTCTTTACTTCCTCCTGTTGATCTATTGCTATCCGTGTCGCGATGCTTTTGATTCCGTACACCAGTTATATCCCGTGCAGCCTCTATATTGCATTGGACACCTCCTATTACCTATGTTTGGTAGATTGCTGGCCTTGCGAGTCGTAGTTGCCTGCTCAGGTGCGGTCTCGTGTTGTCAAGTACCACAGTTATTGGAATGCTGGCAGATGTTTACGGTGGAGTTGATCATGACTTCAAATACAACTATTAAATTGCTGGGACAACTAATGAAAGAGGTACCGGTGGGCAATATATGCTATTTGGTTTTTATGCCCACTTGTGTCCCGTCGGCCCCGAGTACTTGATACATGTTCCTTGACTATTCGCACTATTCACATCCGGGAGAGTCTATGAATTCCCCTTAGCCAGAGCTTGATTCATTTCTATTTCTTGGGGCCACAAACTCGTTTGGGGCTTTATTGCTATCTTGTACTTATGCCATGCTTTACTGCTTTATTTACGATTGTGCGAGGAGCACCTGTACTGTTTAGGATTGCGGAGTGTTTTCACGGTATCGACAAGCCTAGTCACACTTTCAGGTTCCCAGTCATTTACAGCCATTGGCGCAAACCTTGGGTCCGTCTCGGAGCCGGCCAACTTCGTTGCGGGTAGCTTAATGGGGTGGCCCCCTGAAATATTTTATGAATCCTGTGATTGCTTTGTCGTGAAAGCCTCGTTGGGTTTTGAGTTGGTTTTTCCGAGGTTGATCGCGTGTGTGTTGCTATTTGTGCACCCCTGCAGGGTAAATCTTTCTGAAAGCCGTGTCCGCGGTTATGGATGACTTGGAGCATAGTATCTCGATCATAGACAAGCATAACTAAAGTAGTGCTATAAACTTGACTTAATATATGACTAGTAATCCAATTCAACTATCACGGAATGGATATTAAAATGCCAACAACTGGTGGATCTGGGGTTGTTTTGTGACATGTTGTACTTGCCTAGTAAGTATTGCAACTCCAATGGAATGTGATAAAAGTGCCAACAATTGCTGGGTTTTGGGATTCCTCAGGACAATTATATATGACTAGGAAATGTTCCAACTACAACGGAATGGTGATTAAAACTGCCCACTACTTATTCTATCAGGATGACTCATACTATCTATATCTGACTAGTAAGTGCTTCAACTATAATGGAATGAATAAAACTACCAACCGTGTGAGTTTCCTCGGCTTGACTTCCTCGTTTGGTCTCGAGGGGGAAATACCAAGATAGGTATGTTTGGTGTTAGTATCAGGTTGGATCCGAATAGGTCTTTCTTACCCCTCTCTAATAGCCGACAGTTTATCGAGTCTCTATAGGTTGTTTAGTGCATGTTGCGCTGCTGCTTCAGTCCACCATACCTATGTAGGCGAGAGCCGCCGAATTCTAGCCTCGCCGTGTACTGGCCTCAGTACTGACACTCCTCTTTTTTCCTTTGCCCTTTGTCAGCACCCCTTTTGTTTTAGCAGGTTTGAGATCGACGTCGTTAGTAGGGTTACCCTTCCAGCTTGGCCTGGGCAGGGTTATGGACGCCATTGGTTGTGCTTCAGGGCTCTTAGCCCCATTTGCATCTTGTCCGTAGTCGGACGATCTATCGTTTTCAAGGTGATTTGGATCTTTTTATTGTATATCTATATTCTGGACTCGTTGAGTCGTTGTTGTATATATATCTGTTCTGTGGGTCCCATCGAGGACTGTTGTGTAATGGTATTACTTTGTTTTCCACCCGCACGAAAGTGCCTTGTGGCCGTCCTTGAATCGTTTCTATGCGGGTTTGGCGGAAAGGGCTAAAACTTGCATAGGGCCGATTCGAGGGTGTTACAGAGTGGTATCAGAGCCCAGCAGTTACGATACCCCACAAGTCCAGCCTGTAGGATAACCTAGCTGATGGCCGAAGTAGAGTGTCAAAACTATTTTTGAAAATCGGTTGGATAGATCTGATTAGGTCTGCTTTTACTCCTTACCCTCTACTATTCTCCTCTTACCTCTGCGTGTTTTGGATATGTTCCTTATCTTTTCTTCGAGTCCAGGAATTCTCGTGGTCGGGTTGCCGTTGTACCTTCAGGGTTTCGCTTCCTCCTTTGGTAATGGTGCTTCTACATCCGGTCTTCATGCTATCTGAGGGATCCTTCAGCTGTTGAACTTCTCTTTGTTCCTTCTTGTGCCTTCTGGTGTTTTCTGACGCGCCGACATCATCTACGCCAGATCCGATGAAGATCCTACATCACTCCTTTGTTTCCGAACCTCGCTTGTTGAGATCTTCAGTCTCATTTCGACAGTTGATTGCATAATTCAACTATTCATGTACATGGTAATGTTTTGACTGCGGGATGGAGTCATGACCATACCACTACTCTTATCATTTGCTTTTGTATATTGAATAGGTGGATCCAACAATTTTACTCCATCCACGGAAGCTAGAGGTGGCTTTATTTGTTGATACCTCTACCTTCGCCCTTTGTTCCCGGAGTGTTCTCTCGACGATCATGGACAACGACCTCTTGTTAGTGGTGTCGCGAGGATCTACACGAAGCAAGAAGAATCAGATCGCCGGCTTCTTCCCGGTACCATGAGGCGGATCTCGAGGGCGAGATCCATTGTTAGTGGTGTCGAATTGTGGCACCCCGCTAAAACCACTACTAGAAAATCGCGGTGTTTTTGTGCATTGCATCATCATGACCGCATGCTCATGTCATCATGCCACATTTCATTTGAGCATCGTCATATCATCATGCATCTTTTTGCCTAAAACTATTTTCTAAAAGCCTATCTTTGTTTTCTAAATATCCTTGCCTTTATTTCAAATCAAAACCCCGGCATCTTCCGGATATTTTCTTTTGTCTGCAAAATATTTACAAAAGTCTATTTCAGACAAAACAAAAATAAATAGAACTATTTCTTTTCAGACCGGGGAGACCGCCAGCCTGCCAGGCCAAAAGCCCAGGAAGCCAGCAGTCTACTACCCGGCCCAACTAGACAACCCCCAAACCCTAACCCTAACACTCCCCACCCCACACACTACCCCCCGCCGCCAGCCACATGCCACACCCAGCACGCGTCGTAGCGCGCAGCACAGCTGGCCCCACCTCCTCTTTCCCGCCTGCCCCGCACAAGCCAACCCGCGTGGCCCCGCGCTGCTCTTTTCTCCCGCCCACCTGCCGACTGACCGCCCCCGCCTGGCCCCACCCCTGGCCCAATCCCCACACTCCACCCTACCCTCACCAACTCCCTCCCGCGCGCACACACACACGCACTACACGCACGCACCCTCCCGCTGGTACACGCACTCTCGTCCGCAGTACACGCACTCAACGCCAACCGCCATCTACCCCGACCCACCCTGGACCTAGTCCGACACGCTCCCGCACCCCACCTAACCACCTGGCCGCCACTCACCTCACCGGTGGACACTTACACACACGCACACCACCCTGCCCAGGGAGCTCCGCCACCACCAGGCCCCACCACTCCCTCTCTCTCCCCCGTGATTCCTCCATCCCCGTTCCCCTGGCCCACCTCGTCCGTCCCATCCATCACGCGCTTCTCCCCGACGCGTTCCGTCCTCCTCCCACCAACCCCACGTCAAGCCTGTAGCCGCTGCCGCAGGTGCCCTTTGGCCGCCCGTGCCCTTCCTCGTGTGGGCCGCCTCTCTCTCGATGTCTCCATCCGCCGCCATGGCAACCCACCTCGTGGCCCATCGCTCTGGCCGCGCTTGCCTCAGCCCCTACCCCTCCCGTCTCCTTTTCCCGCACGCTCCCTCAACCTCGTTTCCCGCAGCCACCACTGCCTCCACCTTCACCTGATGCCGCCCTCTCCTGCGCGCCATGCCGCCGCCAGGACCGCCTCGCCGGCCGCCAAGGGCGCCCCCCTCTTCCCCGTCTCGAGCCCCTCTGTCTCCGTCGACCGCCAAGCACCCCTGCCGACCCCGCCGTCGAGCTCTCCACCCCGTGCTTCCAACCTCTGTGCGCATCGCTGGCGCCGTCTCCCTCGCCTCTCCCTCTGCGCAGCCGTGTCCCTGCTCGGCTACCTGCTCTGCCTCCGTCGAGCTGCCGCGTCCCTGACCTCCCTGCGCCGCCTGCCACCCATGGCCGCCTCGCAGCTCCAAGTCCGGCGCCCTCTATCGTCTTTGCGCCTAGCCGCGGCTGCCCTCTGCAACAACCATCCCCGCGCCTCTCATCTGCCACGCCAGGCTCGTCGCTACCAGGTCCGCATCGCCCCACCCACGTGGGCTCCCTTCCGCTGCCTGCAGCAGCCACCGTCGCGTGTGGCATGTGCATCCTGTACTAGAGCTAGATGCTTCTGTCTTTAGCCTTGCTCGCCCTGCTGTCAGCGTCTCTTGGTCCGGCCTATTTTGGAACCCATAGTGGAATAGTGTGTAAACATGGTGGCTAGGAGATGTTGGTGAGCAAGTGAAGAAGGTGTGGAAACAACAAGGTGTCGACAAGACAATTCACCGGCATCGCCAAGATCTTCTCGTTGATAAGCCCAAAGTCGTGGATCCAAGCTCGCCATCGACATCGAGGATGGAACCGTAAGGTAGACATCAAGGGACCCAAAAAAATCGACCTCGGAGACCCGAGCACCGCAACCCTTCTTCATGGACGCCGAGACCCCGACCGGAAGATGCCCGGAACACCAAGATCTGCTTCCGAACGCTTTGACCGAGGGCAAACCAAGATCTCCACAGATGCGACAAGTACTTCTTCCCGGATTCGATGCCAGAGAACCCGGAGGCCAAAGTCGCCGACACGGAATGCCAAGTTCTTCATCCCGAACGCCAAGACCGACCCAGTATGCGGACCCGACAAGATCTTCGCGACGAAAAGATTGACACTGACCGAGGCGAACCCGGTGATCCTCTGACCCAAACCAAGTCTTTCTACAACCTCCGAAGACCGATCCCGCCGAGCCCGATCCCGTCGACCCCTGAACCCTGAGACCGGACCCCGGACCCCCGGAACCCAAGATCTTTCCGAACCCAGATGTGTGACCCTAAGCCCCTATTTTTATAATATGACATTATCAACTGTCGCATATTAAATTGTTCCTCTCGCATGCATATCATGTGGTTTGGGGGCATTATGCCGATTCACCTCATAATTAAATATCGAGTCTATATGCGGGATACTTTTGTCTTATTCTGGACTCCATTTAAATTTGCATAGCGAACCGATGCCATGTTCTGTCCTGTTAAGCCAACATTTAATTTGCAAGGTAGATAAATAACTCGAACCTATTAATTAATTGTCGTGACCCCGGTTCCACTTAATACTGCCTAATTTCACCGCATCTGTATCATATCATAAGCATGCCAGATCTTCTACCGTAGTATTAAATATTGCATCCGGTGTTTCTTCTAGTGTTTGTGTCCTCGCGGATTAGGCTGATGAGTTGATGCGAGTATCCACAAGTTCTCCGGATATGAACCTTCGGCAGTGTTTCCCAGGCGAGCACCTCTTCCCCTTCTACCTATTTTGCATTTATAGTATTTATTTCCTCCTGTTGATCTATTGCTATCCGTGTCGCGATGCTTTAGTGTCTGTACACCAGTTATATCCCGTGCAACCTCTATATTGCCTTGGACACCTCCTATTACCTGTGTTTGGTAGATAGCTGGCCTTCCGAGTCGTAGTTGCCTGCTCAGGTGCGGTCTCGTGTTGTCAAGTACCACAGTTGTTGGAATGCTGGCAGATGTTTACGGTGGAGTTGATCATGACTTCAAATACAACTATTAAATTGCTAGGACAACTAATGAAAGAGGCATCGGTGGGCAATATATGCTATTTGGTTTTTATGCCCACTTGTGTCCCGTAGGCCCCGAGTACTTGATACATGTTCCTTGACTATTCACACTATCCACATCCGGGAGAGTCTATGAATTCCCCTTAACCAGAGCTTGATTCATTTATATTTCTTGGGGCCACAAACTAGTTTGGAGCTTTATTACTATCATGTACTTATGCCATGATTTACTGCTTTATTTACAATTGTGCGTGGAGAACCTGTACTATTTAGGATTGCGAAGTGTTTTCGTGGTATCGATAAGCCCAATCACACTTTCGGGTTCCCAGTCGTTTACAGCCATTGGCGCAAACCTTGGGTCCGTCTCGGAGCCGGCCAACTTCTTTGCAGGTAGTTTAATGGGGTGCCCACCTGAAATATTTTATGAATCCTGTGATTCCTTTGTCGTGAAAGCCTCGTTGGGTTTTGAGTTGGTTTTTCCGAGGTTGATCGTGTGTGTGTTGCTATTTGTGCACCGCTGCAGGGTAAATCTTTCTGAAAGCCGTGTCCGCGGTTATGGATGACTTGGAGCACAGTATCTCGATCATAGACAAGCATAACTAAAGTAGTGCTATAAACTTGACTTAATATATGACTAGTAATCAGATTCAACTATCACGGAATGGATATTAAAATGCCAACAACTGGGGGATCTGGGGTTGTCTTGTGACATGTTGTACCTGCCTAGTAAGTATTGCAACTCCAATGGAATGTGATAAAAGTGCCAACAATTGTTGGGTTTTGGGATTCCTCAGGACAATTATATATGACTAGGAAATGTTCCAACTACAATGGAATGGTGATTAAAACTGCCCACTACTTATTCTATCAGGATGACTCATACTATCTATATCTGACTAGTAAGTGCTTCAACTATAATGGAATGAATAAAACTACCAACCGTGTGAGTTTCCTCGGCTTGACTTCCTTGTTTCGTCTCGAGGGGGAAATACCAGGATGGGTATGTTTGGTGTTAGTATCAGGTTGGATCCGAATAGGTCTTTCTTACCCCTCTCTAATAGCCGACAGTTTATCGAGTCTCTATAGGTTGTTTAGTGCATGTTGCGCTGTTGCTTCAGTCCACCATACCTATGTAGGCGAGAGCCGCCGAATTCTAGCCTCGCCGTGTACTGGCCTCAGTACTGACGCTCCTCTTTTTCGTTTTCCCTTTGTCGTCACCCCTTTTGTTTTAGCAGGTTTGAGATCGACGTCGTTAGCAGGGTTATCCTTCCGGCTTGGCCTGGGCAGGGTTATGGATGCCATTGGTTGTTCTTCAGGGCTCTTAGCCCCATTTGCATCTTGTCCGTAGCCGGACGCTTTATCGTTTTCAAGGTGATTTGGATCTTTGTATTGTATATCTATATTCTAGACTCGTTGAGTCGTTTGTTGTATATATATCTGTTCTATGGGTCCCATCGAGGACTGTTGTGTAATGGTATTACTCGTTTTCCATGCACATGAAAGTGCCTGGTGGGCATCCTTGAATCTTTTCTATGCGGGTTTCGCGGAAAGGGCTAAAACTTGCATAGGGCCGATTCGAGGGTGTTACACCTTTTTACTAATTTGGCATGTTACTGTACTAGCCTACTACTGCTCTGTCATGTTACTGTTGTGGCCTTTCACTGTTGTGGCCTATTATTGTTGTGTTATGTTACTGTATTGGCTAGTTACTTCTCTGGCCTGTTACTATTGTGGCCCATTACTGTTCTGGCATGTTACTGTGATGGCCTACTGATGTTCTGTCCTACTAGTGTTCTGGCAAATACTGTTATGGCATGTTACTGTTCTAGCATGTTACTGGTACTAGTTTCCACCTGTGGGTAGGCCCATTACATTTACGGTCTTTTATAGTTTCTGCCTTTCTGAAGCTCATGCCAATATCATAAAAGGTATATAATTAGCGAGAATCTTTTACTGTTCATTGTCGGCCCAATACAAGACGGGCTAATAAAAAAAGCCCGATATTATCCCCTAATCGAGCTGGCTGGCGCAATTATGATACCGCCTACCTCCATGTGTGGAAATCGCCAACTAAACGCCTACATGGCCTATGCGAGTTATCTAGATATTACATCAGATGCAAACTTCTTAAAACTATTACATATTATCAACTCAAGGGATAGATAATTTGGCATTTTAGTTGACAATCGAGTTGATAGCAGAGTTCTCAATTTTCTTTCTCAATCTATCAACTGCATCTCCCTTTGAGTGTGACAACTATATTGGAAAACCACCTTGAGACAAGATCTTGCAGCCCCACTTTGGTGGCGATAGCAATACTTGCAGTCTGAAACTAAGTAATAACAAGTTAATACATCAAACAAGACAAACTACTCATTTGACTTATATGACAGGAGTTTACTACTGGTCAATGGTTTAATTATTAACCAACACGTCAAACAAACTAGACAAGTAAACATGCATTAAACAAGTGTTCCTATAGTGAAACGAGCAATAAAAAAATGTGTGTGTATGGCTTAGAATTTTAGCAAATATAAACTAGCCAGGTCATTTCAATAAATATGTATATGGAAGCAATTGTATACCCAAGGATGCAAGAGATGTTGGGTGACTGGAATTTGCGCAGAGCTAAACAATGACATGCAGTTACTGTCGTAGCTAAGAATGAACTAGATAGAAATTATATCCGCATCATATGAGAACTTCTAGAGCAGGCATGCAAACCACGAATGAACTATATAGTTGAGGATAGTTTATGTCGTTGCTTAGGACGAACCAGAACCAGATATAATGGCATCGCTTATGAACCTATAGAACATGACAAACAAGCATTAGACAAGTGTGCCTACAATGAAATGAGCAATCAAACAAAGTGTTTCTTAGAATTTCAACAAATATAAACTATCTAGGTCATTTGAGCAAATATATATGGAAGCAGTGGTATCTCTTGGAATGCAAGAGACTTTGGATGACTCGGAATTTGCGGTGAGCTACACAATGGCATGCAGTTACTGTTGTAGCAAAGAATGAACCGGATAGAAATTATAACCGCATCATATGATTTCTTGTAGAGGAGGAATGGAAAACTCGAATGAACTATATAGTAGAGAATAGTTATGTTGTTTCTTAGGATGAACCAGCACCAGGTATGGAATATATAATGGCATTGCTGGTGAACCTGCCGAAGAGGTTGTGCAAACCAACATGTTTAGTGTTCCCTTTTTGAGCTTTACGCAAAGAAAAAGAAAATTGTTTGTGTTGCAACTTTTGAAGAACCAGATGGGAACATCAAAATTATAGTCGAACTAGTACAAAGAGTTTGAACGGGTACTATAGGATATCATAATGATGCCAGGGAGGAAATAATAGCAGGAACTTATCTTAGGACGAACCGGATAGATTTAGTAACTATGGAGTAGGGAATCTACACTAATATTTTCCACTGACTTTACATTTTGCAAGAACTGCACAATAGCAGGCAATTACTGTTGTATGGAGTAGCTAAGAACATGTGCATGCCAAATACCAAACATGTGCATGACTTGAAATTTGTAGAGCAGCGAATGCAAACCAACATGTCTAATGACCTTGTATGAACTAGCACGAAGAATATGTGTTCCTAGTGACTTGTATGTACTTGCACGATTACAAAAATGCAGTTCACTGTGATAGGCTTGAACCTTCTATACTACTGACAAAACAAAAATGGGTTCGTGGTTTGGTTACCTTGGTCGGAGAGGCGTCTAAGCATCATCGGTACCGTGCGGGTGACGTCCGGGTCACCGAGGGTGCTGCTGTTGTGGTAGCTATTGGCGTTAGGAAAGCAGATCTTCAACGATAGATGTCGGCTTGAGCGTGGTGGACAAGAGCATCACTGAGGCAGATCTGGTGCAGTAAATAGCGACGCTCGTGCAGCTGGTCTAGAGCGGTGGACATGGAACTCGTTGAATTAGATCTTGTCTGTGGACACCAGTGAAGGAGCTCCTGTATGGTTGGGTAGATTTCGGCGGCGGGGAAGCAGATATTGGGAGGTCGACGACGCCATAGGTGCGGTCAGTGAGACCACAACTCCGATGGAGTGGCAGAGGGACCTAGTGAACAAGATCCGATAGGGTGGGCATCGGTAAAGCTACTCTAGGACAGTGCACGAGACTACATCTCAAGTTGTTGCGGCCGTCGTGGAATTGCCGCCGGCTGGTGCGCGTGGTGGTCGTGGAGGTGAGGGTGTGCGAGAGGATCTTGGGATTTTGGTAGGGCCAGCAGGAAAAACTGCGTGAATCGGGACTATGGCGGTGAACACAAATATAATTACGATCGTGCCCCCAAGCTACCGACTTTAGCATTCCCATAGTGCGTTTGAAAAATGGGTAAAATGGGAATTTTAAAGTCAAACATTCTTGAAACGGAGGGGCGCTAAATGCTTCAAGGTCAGTGTGTGATTTTGCCACTCGAACGATAGTTGTCGTCAGGTTGAGTGTTGGCTGACGTGTGGGGCCGCGTGATCTGGGACCACGTGGGGCCGTTTTGCCAGGAACACGTTATGCTGACGTGTGGGGCCGTGCCATGTGGGAGCGTGGGGCTGGTGTGTTGGGAACACATTATGAGGGACATGGTGTGGGACCATGTGGGTGCATTCGGTGGTTACTTGCGCCCTGTCGCCTAAATTGGAAGTTTTCTTTTTTGTTACTTTTATGATTGGCCATTTTAAGAGCGCCTTTTCCCCTATCTCTCGCTAACAGTTGTGTTTTTTCCCCAACAAGGTAGCCAATCTTGAGCATCTTCTCTCTTTACTCATGGTTCCTTTTGGCCCTCGTTTTTCCCCAATCTGGTAGCAAATCTAGAGCAGTAAATCTAACAAGCACAACAAATCCATTCAGTAAACATAACATATGTAGATAAAGCAGGTAATATAGTATATATAACAGATGTAGATAAAGCAGCTAATATATGATATATAGTATGGTACTTAATGAGGTTCGACAATTAGGCCGCTCAGTAGTAGTAGCGGACAAGTTCAACACAGACAAGACAAAAGAAGCTACTTTACAGCAGCAGTAGCAGTACAAGAGCAGTGGCCCCGCATGGCCTCCGCTAGGAGGGCCTCCACCTCCACCCTCTGGCGCCTCCTCCACTTCTTGCTGCCCACTCTGACCTTGGGCGCCTTGGGCTTGATAGGGGCATGCGACCCTCCTCGATGGCCACCTTCTGAAGGTTGCGGAGGTGAAGACCGAGTGCCTGGTGCTTGGCTTTGAATCTGTGGATGTTCACAGACTCACCGCAGGTCATCACGTCCTTGGCATGCTTCACGAGGGAGTTGATGTCGATGGCGTGGATTCACCAGCGAAGACGTTGTCGTACTAGTCGGACTTCATCCTCCTCAGCACCTGACGAGTCTTGTTGTCCTTGGACTCGTCATCGCTGCTATCCTCCTATTGGAAAAAACAGTAGAGTGCAATGAGGACATAATTGAGATACCTTGATTCTCAGGATTAACTGTTTGCATAAATTAACCGATTGAGATCCCCTGATTATTCTCCAATCCCCATATCTCAAACCAAATCGAATACTGATCCCAACTACAGATCAGGGCTAGTACTAACTAGGGAATCCCTTAACTTCAACTCGAAGGACAAATAAAATAGGATTGAAATACGAACAATGGATTCATCGAAATACGAGATCTAACACAAGAGGATTAGCTACTTTTAAAATATGTACATCATAACCCTAATAATATATGATCTAGCATCCAACGATGGGAATGGGGGAATAACAAGGGAAGGGGAGAAAACCCTAGTTACCTCCGACCATGGGTCGGTGATGCTGGTGTCAATGGGATTCTCTGGTCTGATGTAATCCTCCTCTTCGTAGGGGTCCCAGCCGAGCGGGGTCTGCCCGAGACCGGCAGGGGCCTCCCCGTCGGCGGCTATGGCGGAACTGGGGACGGGGGTCTGGATGGGGGCAGCGGCTACTTTAGATGCCTTGACAGGGGCCTGTACGGGGACGGGGGCCTCCTCGTCGGCGCCCTTGGAGGCGACGATGGCCACCATGCCATTATTCTCCATCGTGGGCATGGTTGGGGTTTTATTGGGGGTTTGCAGAAGGTGATGGGATAGTGGAGACGGTTGTGTGAGTGAGAGAGTGAGTGATGAGTGAGAGGGAGGATGCCTCTATAAAGGAGAAGGGAAGGGACATTTCGTTGCACCACCGTGCACCACGTAACCGCATCCGCTACTGGATCATGCACGGCCACATGTGTCCGCTACCGCCCCGTGCACCGCGACATGCATACCATGTCACGTTTTTCCCGTGTGTCTAACCCTGGTGACTTAGTTCTACTCAGTTATACGCTCGAGTGTAACACTAGCAGTTTGGTTGTACTCAGTTTTGTCCTCCATTACTAACACTACCGTGTGCAATATACTCAGTTTTACCCTCTGGTGGCTGGTCAACAGAGAGTCAACGAATGGGTTTTAGCTAGCCAATTGAGTCATTTTATGCACAACAAATTCAAAAATATCAAAACATAGTGGCATCTACCCAGGGAGTCTTATTATTTGACTTGCCACCATATGAAATGTATAGAAATCAAGTTTTAATCAAAATCACCACTTCTCAAATCACCTACTTCTATGAAGGTTCGTGGATTTCTACTCAAGCCTCTTCCGTAAACATCCCTCTCCAAAACATAGTTTGTTTGAATGAGGCAATAATTGTCAAACTGGTGTATATTTGAATTGCTAATAGTTTGATGTATGCCAAGATGTATTTTATTGTAGAAAAGAAGCATTTTCCATTTTTTAAATCTCTTTATATTTTCTATTTCAATCCCTTTGCCAGTTTTGCCCTTGGTTTGTATGTTGTACTCAGTTTTTCCTTGGTTCTAAAGTTCTACTTAGTTTTCCCCTCTCTCTTAGTCATAAACTCTCATACCTAGGCTCATCTTGGTTGCGACGCTCTGATTGGTTGAGACAGTTGTCACGCGGATCGTTCCCACCAACCGTTGATACTCTATGATCAAGCGGAAAGGATAACCCCTATATTTGTCGGGGGTACCCCTCTATCCATGTAAAATAACAAGTTTGCCACCGGTACTTCAACTCCGTAAAGAAATGATTTTGAATACAATTTGAAGGGAAATTTTTAAAGTTGTATAATTTTTGTATGTGCAAGTTTGTGCATTACATTCCACTCTATGAAAATGATAATCTCTCAATATTTTCTTAGCATAACATTATCACGTATTAAGTGCGATTTCAAAGATTTCAAATGTGTATAATTTTCGTATATGCAAGTTTATGCATTACATTCCAGTCACTAAAAATGGGGGAGAAAATGATAATCTCTCAAAACTTTCAAAGTTGTATAATTTTTGTATATGCATGAGGCATAAAGATTTTAGTTTAGGGATCACTTTTCACGCTCTAAAACTGGTAAACTCTCAAGATTTTCCTAGGACAACATTATGATGTCCAAATTGTAATTTGAAAGTGTTCAAGAGTTGTGTATTTAGAAACACTCTTTTACATTAAGAGTTGTATAATTTTTTAATTTGAAAGTGTTCAAGAGTCGTGTCATTCTCTTAATTCTTATACATCCATCTCCCTAGATCTCAAGGTTTGACTTTCACCTCATAGATTCACTTGATTGTAGCCGAGACATTAACTCGATAAACCAATTAAATCATTGTAACGGCTCACCACCTGTATTCTCCACACCAAGCGCGCGCCTAATTGAGCTCCCGAGTTGCGCCAAATGATTGTCCACAGCAAGCGCACGGTTTCCATTGTCATCCTTCATATAGGTCAATGGGATGACACCAAACTGCGGCCAGGATGAACGGGAGGCTAGAGTGAAGCTAGACAAAGGACCATTGTCACTAGAGAAGAAGAAGAAAGGGGAGGCAACAACACGGGAGTGGGCGCGGGGCTAGCTCGGGGTCCCATCTTGCAACGAGAGCCTGGGTAAGTTGTGGGTCTGACACTCACATGGATAAGATGTGGGTCCCATGTTGATCAGTATAAGTGGAGAGAGGTGGTACCTGACAGAATGAGGCTCTACTTGTCAGCACGTAACAGCGAGGGTCCACAATGGGACCCAACTAAACGTGGCCCCACTTGTCAACACGTAACGGCAAGGCTGACGGACGACGAGTTTTAGACCGTGTGAGAGTCTCGTACAAGGAGATGGGCAAAAGTGAGGAAAAGTTAAGCGGCTAGGGAAAACTGAGTACAACTAAGGAACCAAGAGCATGGAAATATAAATCCCTTATAAAAGATGGTACTCCCGTGGTGGGAGATTTTGCCTCAAATATTTTGAAACGGAGGGGCGCAACTCATAGTTGCTATGTAATTTTTCCACTCGATTGAGATTTTGAATTTGGCTAGCGTCCATCTAATAATAATAGAAAAATGGTACTCCCCTAGTTGTAGATTTTGGATCAAAGTTTTTGAAACGATGGGTCAAGAATAGCTTGAAAGTCAGGGTGTGTGATTTTGCCGCTCGACTAAGATTTTGAATATGGCTAGCATCCATCTAATAAGAATAGAAAAATGGTACTCCCTCGGTGGGAGATTTAGCCTCAAAGTTCTTGAAATAGTGGGCAACAAATGCTTCAAGGTCGGTGGGTGATTTTGCCTCTCGACTAAAATTTTGAATTTGGCTACCGGCCAGATTATAATAGAAAAAGCTAATATAATGTACGTTATATGTCCAAGAATTCAAGTTAGAGAGTCCCATCAACTAATCATCCATGACCATAATAATTGCATAGACTGATATTTTGAATTTGGGTAGCATCCAAGCAATATTTGGAAAAAAAAAGGGTACTCCCTCTTCAGGAATTGAAGGCCAAGAGTGACATTAACTTATCATCCATAATGAAAATTGGATACCTCTTATTCAAACAGGGTTGGCGGTAGGTTTTGCCGCTCGGCGGAGATTTTTTTATTTTTTCAGCCTCCAAGAAATAATAGAAAAATGGTACTCCTTCTATATGAATTTAAGGCTGAGAGTCACACCAACTGATCATCAAAATACTAACCATATTGGCAAATAAAAGTCGATACATAATCTTCGATTCAAATGGGGTAGAAGGTAGGATTTGTTTTTCGACTAGGATTTTGAATTTGGCGGTTGTCCAAAGAAGAAAAAACCTTTGTGAGGTTCCTGAATCCAAGGCCGAGAGAGTGAGGTTTGGGCATAGGATTTTTGTGCATGGAGCACAACGTAAACAGATAAAACCATGATGCAAAACAAATACTCCCTCCATTTTTTGTTACATGGCCCAAAACACAACCCGAGCTCAGTATAAGGAACCATTTCAAAGGACCACTGCACTCACCTAACATTGTTAGGGTTCATCTTCAATTTAGAAGAGTCTCTTCATCTGTGGGCTCTCGAGAATTCTGCTGATCTCGTAAGATCTTTAACTCCGCATCACTTTCTAATGCTTTATGTCTCATATCATCGATTACTTGTCTATGCACTTCCAGTTCAGCCCATAGGGCTACAATTTCTTCCTACTAGACAAATACGTCGACTTGGACTTGGACTTGCACTTCTGCAACCTAGTATTATGCAAGAACATGCTTTTACGGTGAGCTTCATCTTTTAGTACCATTTTAAATGTTTCGAGACATTCTTCTTGGGTTTGTTCCAGACTATCTTTCCCAGGTTTTGCCATCTCCTCGTTCAATTTAATCTATAAGGTTATCAGTTGGTAGACATTGGTGAGAGAAGAAAACCTACTATAGAGAAACATGCAGACATCACATTTAACCTGTCTATGAACAAATCTTACAAGTTGGCATGGCTGGTTACGCATCATATACATAGTAGTAAAATCATAGCTATCTGATCATACTGATAAGAATTTTATCACTAACACGCAATAACAGGACTATGCCAACATGGCATCTATCTGTTTCCTCATCTCCGGGTGCATGATATACACAAGACAACTCTTTGTATAGTTGAAAACTGAAACTCACACTAGTTGGAAATCATCTACTTAAATTGAAAGGAAAACTAGGCAGCAATTCAGGAAGTGTTGCACATATAACTATACATATAAACCATTGAGGGTGTGTCATCACAAAATATCAATTAAACAGAAGACTTACAATAACACTCTTAGCAGAGGGATTGAGCCCTTCTTTTTTTCTTATCTGGCATGCCTGGAATTTTTGATGCGGACTTATTGCACCTTTCTACAATGTGGGTGAAACAAATGATCCATATATAAGAAGCACAAAGCCTCTACAAGATTAAAAACTAATTATCCTTACTATTGCGCTCACGTGCCCAACCAATGCACGAGATCTAGTTCGGTTTGTTAAGCATTGTGCGACACAGTTTCTCTTGTTTTTCTCTGTGTTCTTCTGCAAAAGCATACTAGTGATACAAATGTGCAAATAGGAATTTCGAATGTGATATGGTATCAGTCTTCACAAACGATATCATAATCTTTGGATCAAACCAGTGGTCGAGAAGATCTATCCAATGTTGGTCAGTCATAGTATGTTCCATAGGAGTTGCTTTTTGAATATACTTACTTGCCTTACCATCAAAGTATTTATTCTTTAGCATATGGCACTGCTGGCACAAAGAACAGGAGAACATGTCCATGAGAACATACTCTGCATCATCATTATCATGGTCGAAGTTGAATTTTGTCTGTCATCAAGAATGGAACAGTTGACATGTTATGTTACTTAAAAGAGAACCAACAACAAGCTTGATGGCATGTGACATAGCACCATGACTTACATGTAAATTCTGCAGTAATGAATTGTAATGGTTAGGGTTATGTTCGTGGAGCTTGAACGATGCAACGATGGGAATATCATTCCTGACAAAAATGCCTATTTCCGATGCTAGAAAAGTAGATTCTTATGGATCTTCTAGCCTTCGCTTGTCAGGCACAATAGAATTGATGCAATATCTAGATTGCATTCTAGAAATTTTAGATTCATGCTTATTTCCTACCTTTGGTCCCCTTTTCTTAAATCTTCGTGTAGCTTCCAATTCAACCGTTACATCAAGCTTGCATGGTATATATAAGGAAGCATGCATCGATAAGCCTTGGAACACATACCTTGTTTGGTGTCGAGCTGATCAATAGGTTGGTGATCATTGCTAGCTTGTTGGTGTTGTACCAGCAGTGTTAGGAAAGTAGAGGTCAAAACTAGTTAGGCTATGAATTGTTGCCGGGTATCTGGATTGGCAATTGGTGATTGTGGAATGTGTGAGATGTTATTTGCTGCATCTACTTCTATTAGAACATGTGGTGTGCCGCCAAAACGACACTTTTTAGTCTTATGTGAGTTTTCTGAATGTTTATTGTATTTCCTGGCATGTGTTTGTTTTCCACCAGTAGCATTAGCACGACCGCTTGTGAACGCTTCACGTTTGGTACCTGATCATGTATTACATGAACCAGCTGATTCCTGACACACATAAACGATACTTCAATCTATTATAGTTCTATATGTAGTTAGACGGAGATGGAACAGAATAATAGTAAGGCAAAATGTGTTGAACATATATGATGCATGAACTAGGCAGAGGGCATTGCAAAAATATTTGGTGGAATTGAGATACAAAACATGGAAGATGCAACAAATATCACCATGAAAAAATAGAGAAAGCACCTTAGGGGTGGACGAGCGACTGTACTAGGGAGAGGTCCTCGACGGGTCTAACTTCCTGAGTTAGGTATCCCTCAAAGTATTGTTCATCAACAAAAACCAATGTTGAATCAGACATTTGCCAAACATAGTTTTTCTCCCTACTAGTATCTAGAAGGGTCTGAGGTGAATCAGTTGATTCCTAACACACATAAATGATACATTAATTTGTCAAAAAGTCCTATGTAAAATGAGATGCAGATAGAACAAAAGAGTAGTAAGGCAAGATATGCTAAACATATATGGTTCATGACTAAGAAGATGGCATTGCACAACATTTGGTGGGAATTGAGGTACAACACATAGAAGATACAACAAATATCTCAATGACAAGACAGAGCAAGCAACTTGGGGGTGGACAAGCGGGTGGATTAGGGAGGGGGTTCTTGACCGGTCCATCTTCCAGAGTCAGGTCTCCCTCGGGGTTTTTTTTTGATCTTGAGGATCAAATGCTGCATCAAGAACCTAGACTTAATGGTTGGTGGTAGCTACAAAAGATCTAACTCCCTACACGTCAAGTGACCTTGCATATTTGGAATTCTTCAATAATTTGTCTTCCCTAACCTTCTGTTCTCCCTCATCAGTCGGCTGCAAAGCATCTTACATGCATGAGAAAAACAAATATCTTATGAAATTTAAGAGCGAGTTGTGTGTAGAAGAGCAAATTAGTACAGTGCTAGCAAGCAGTTGAAAGCTCTAAATGATCAATGACAGACATATGAATATACGATGGCTCGAGAAGAAATGTCGGAGTACAAGGTGCGAGAATGCAGTGAAACAAGCAATGAACTACTTTCATACATCAAATGCGTAAATAGCATAAGAAGTGTATGGCGGCAACATTTGTAACCGCGATTACACGATTTATTGTATGAAAGTAGTTCATCACTTGTGGCCATGCCTTTGCCAGACTTATGTCAAGCTACGACCTCTTGGTTTGCGGCTTAGGTGGTTTGTCTCACCATCTCTCCAGTTCCGTGGACAAGGTCGAGGAAGCAGATCCCATGTCGTCGAGTCGGGGAAATGGATCCAATGAAGTTGTGATGGCGTTGCTGAGCCAGCTCCAGCGTCGTGGACCTCGGTTATGGAGGAGCTGATCTGGTGTGAGGCAACATTGGGGAAGAAAATCCAGCTTGCTAGACAAGGGAGCTGGTAAAATGTCTTCAGTCGCTACGGTGGCGTGCCAGTGGACAGGCTGTGAAGGGGAGATGGGACAGAAGGGGGCACGGCCGTGGTCGTGCAAGGTTATCTGGAGGATTCATCCCGAAGGGCATGGGTGGTACTAGTATGTTTGAAATTTTGAGTTGTGTGGCGCGTGGGAACTAAAAGATAACCCATTTTTAGGAATGTCCTTTAGGGAGAGATGGAAATTTTGTACCGCTTGAATATTGGACGCAAGAGCCATTTCGACGGGTGTTTTTGGTGTAGAGTTAAAATTATTATTGACTGCTTGGTGGAAGATGTGATTTTGGCGTGTGTTTTGGCTCTCAATTGATTTTTTTCTACTCGATCTACCAGTATAGTCTAAAAGTTTGACTTTAGTTCCACACAAGTAGTTGCACATATTTATTCATGATAATAGGCACAAGGACATGGTCATTCTCGAACTACCTTTCATGGTAATGTGTTAATTTTCTACAAAACATGGGTCTACATATCTAAATGAAAGTGCAAAATAAGATTTCAACTTTCTCACGAGAAAATATTGTTTTTCCATTTTTAGAATGGCTAGAACGAGACCAATATACATTGTCCATATGCATCAAGTAGGTAAAATACAATTTCATACAACGTGCTAAATATATAGTTACCGTAAAGTATTGCCAGCACATAAGAAAAGAAAACATCAGGCTGACAACACAAGGAAAGTCATCCTCATTATGCGAAATAACAATCTGTTCACATGGCGGCTCTTGCATCACCTTTGAAAATCATCTACCTGCAAAGATGCGCGGTGAATCTCTGCTCGTGCTTTCACCTGTTCCAAGACCATCATGTTGATCTCATTGACATCTGCATCAGTTGAATTGGGAACACGATTTTCAGCCACTAACTTTTGAAGATCAACGACAGCATCAAGGCCATCTTCAATAGTAGAAATACATCCTTGGTTCAATTCTCTTATCTGCCAAGTGGCCGTGTCCAAATCCTTTTGGAGAAGCCAATTCTTAGCTTCGGCCATGCACCATACTTTGGTTTGGTTCCTAGAAATGGCTATATCACTAGCACACTGAATATCTATGCTGCAAACCTCCTTGGCATGGACATGATCATGCACTTGCTTCTGCAAATTGCAATGTAGTAAATCAACCAGTAAATAACACAAGCAAGATGCAACAAAATATCCATGTTTAGTGTACTCGACGAGGCCATGTTTCTGTACTAGTTATGCTATGCCGAGCGGGGCTACATCTGCATGTCCAAAACTCTTCAGGATTTGTTGGTATCGATTTTCTCTGTACTCATTTGGTAGTACATCATCTTCCATGCCATAGAAAAACATATACTAGTATGAGAAGGTAGGGCAAGAAAAGGATGAACTACTCTTGAAATAAAATGCATAACCACATCGCGCATATATGCAAAGTGGAGGCAAACCTTTGTCTATGGAGGATTGTTGGGGGTTATCATTGTGTTGTCAAGGTTTTGTACTAGTCCGAGATAACCAATTTGGCTTGAGGACTAGTAGTTTCCTTCTTTTCTATTTGAACCGATCCCGCAGTACAACAAATAGCATGCATTAGAAATAACTGGTAATGAGAAGGCACTGCAAGGAAGATATGAACTACATTCGTAAGTAAAATGCAACGAAAGCGGGCATAGGAAGTGAGCAACAACCTGCTTCTCGGCAGTACGGATTTTTACGCTGCTGAGGGGTCTGCGTGGGTTACGCATCTCTCAGTTGTCGTGGGGCGGAAGCTGACACTCTACCGTGGAGTGGGGGAAGCAGATGCGAGGAAGCAACAATGGTAGCATGGATGATGACATTGTTGAGCAGACTCTGGCAAGCTGGAAGTCGACTAAGGAGGGATGGGATAGAGGATGATGTGAGGCTTCAATAAAAGATGGATAGTAGAGTCGGTGGGCGAGCGAGCGAGGTGCCCCGTTAGTATGCAGGTAGAAAGCGTTTGCGGAGAAGTGAACAAAGGGTTAAATTTTGGGAAAGGTAGAAGGGAGGGTCCCACTAATATTCCTCTAAGATTTTAAACTAGAAGATCCCGCCAATATCACACCAAAATTTAGTTTTGAATTGCGCTTGGCTCTCCTCCCGAGTAGTATTAAAAGGAAGGCTCGAAAAGCAACAGGCATCAAATATGATGGGACGACGGAGTGTGCAACTTGTGAAGAAAGGTGGTTGATTCTAGTAAGGTGGCGGATAGATGAATTTGGGGGTGGCTGCTAGCCATGCCTCTCATAAAAAATAATTAAAACATTTCAAATTCATGTAAATACATCAAATTCGTGCAAATACATCAAATAATTAAACAAACTACAACCCACGGTGATGGGAGGCGATGTCCTTGCCTTGACGGTGCGACGTCCTGTGGTGGCACGAGGTGCTGCTCTTGCTAGGAGGGTGCGGGGGTGGCATCCCACAACGGTGGGAGGTGCCGCTCTCGCCAGGAGGGCACGGCGGAGGCGGTCCTTTGGCGACATCCCAGAACTCGAACAGGAGCTGTAGATTGCAAGCTGCATGTCGAACTCCTCCTTAGCTCGGGCGCGTCTGGATCACACGGAGGCATCGTCGCTATATCTGCGTGTCGCAAGGACATGACGTGTGAAGAGGTCGCTGAGTTCTTGTAGCCCGACATACCCTGGTCAGAAAACATGGGCAAAGATCTCCCACACGTAAGGCTTGCCATTGATTTGGTAAGCTGGCCCTCGTGACATTGGCGGCCGTGGCTCCAACAGCTTCTCAGAGCCATCGGAGGTGATCACGGCCAACTCCTTGTTGTCGGGATCACCAGAGGCGGCCCATTCCTCATCTTCGGAGTCGATGTGGTTTGGGCCATTTGGGTCGGATGGTGGTGGAAGACGGCACCCAGGCATGGCAACACTCCTCCTAGCGAAAACAGCACCTTCGGCTGCTGTGGATATAGCTGGGAAGGGCCTAAAAGTGAGCTGTGGTGGGTTGGTGTGGATATGTGGATGGAAATGGTGAACGCCCTAGATATAGCGAGAAATGGTGGGAAATATGGGTGGGAGGATTTGGGAAAGGTGGGAATGAATGGGCATGTCGCTGTGTGGCCCGACTATGGGATGCACCGGCTCTGGAAATGAAGTGCCTACCTCACTGCTAGGGCTGGCGCGTGTCATTTTCAGCTTCATATGGTGCCCTCGCTAGAACCCCTATGGGTTGGGTTCGTCTTAGGGGCGCAGGAAAACTAAACAGGCTGCAACGGCGCACAAACGATTTGGGGGGTGGGTTGGGCGTGATTTTCGGCGAGGGCGCCCCCGATATCCCTTTAGGGGGCTTTACGTCCCCTGAGTGGAGATGCTCTAAGGAGAGGACAAAAGTGTATATATGTCTAGTGCTAGTGCTAGATGAGGAAGTATGAATGGGACCCGTATACTGTAGTGAGCTAAACGGCAGAGTGAACTTGGCTTTCTTAGCTAAATGATGCACATGATATATGCATATACCAACACATTTGACCTAATTTCGGCACACGGTAGTGTAATTTAAGTGGATCAATTTAGCTACGAACCTATGAATTACAAGTAAAACATGCATGATCCGCTATGTGTGGAAACAACGCACGCTTGTCGCATTACGAGCCAAATTCTTCTGATTTTCTTTACTAGTACAAAACATCCTTGTTATCATTTGGAAAAGTGAAAAATGTTTTTTCCTAATTGTTCGAAACTCCCACAGGAAACATTGTTTACTACCCCAAGATGCACCCATCTACCCGATGTGAGAACCGTATCATAAATTATAGCTAGGGTATCGATATATATGGCCATGACCTTATTGGTTGTTCGGACTGAAACCCAAGAATGTTCATACATGGTAGGCTATAATGTGAATATGTTTTTTCTAAAGTTTTTAAAATTCATGTTTATCATTTTTCTTGGCAATTAATAATACTAGCAAAAGTAGTCCAAACGTAATGAAGTCTCACGTTTTTTGTTATACGCTTAATTTTGTTTGAATGTTTTCCATATTCTAACAAATTTATCGGTATGCAAATACTAATAAGTAATGGCATTTTTCAAAACTGTTGTTGGCCCATGATGATGAGGGCATCCCTACAATTACACCTACCCCAACTACTACTGATGATGTTCCAGCTGCTGCAAAGAAAGATCAATCCAATGAGATAAGGATTGGACCAATTACAAGAGCTCATGCTAAGCTACGTGAACAATAGGTGAACTTGTTTCTTAATGAACCTGATGTTTTAGTTAATGAGAATTTTATACTGCCTAAGTCTTTGAATTATTGTATGATCAGGTACATGGGAGAAGAAGGCAAAGCATGGAGAGAGGAGCTGAAGCATATGGAGCATGACGTATTGATCAATGAAGAATGTGCGAGGGAGGAGAGGGAGGAAGCGCAAGGAGCTATCAAAGATGAAGGTCAACACTTGGAGGCAACTCTCTGCCGCAGCAGAGAAAAGCCCCAGTTCTCTACCACGACAGGCTACCATGGCACAGAATCAGCCCGTTTGGCTACCATGGCAGGCTGCCACGACAACCAAACCAAGCCAAAGTCTACCACGGCAGAAGCATAGGTCGAACTTTGTTGGGTCGGTTTGTACCCTTAGTTGGGTGGGACCAACTCGGTTTCCACCTTAGGCTGCCGTCCACCAGACTCTTAAATAGATGGGGCACACTACTAGTTAGGTTCAGACCACGTAAAAATATTTTGGAATTGTTTCTTTCTTAGAACCTCTGGAATTACCCTGTGATCGATTTTACCAAATATAATTAATTGTGATCTGTTGTTCCACTAGAAATTTGTAGATTTCAAACTACCGTTCGTGGTCGATGGCTACGTGCGCAAGAGCATGGTGTTGTGAATATCCCACAGGGTTCGAGAGCTGTTGCATTGGCATCAGGGTTCGAGCAGCAGAGTTCATAGCTACATGCTAGTTATCTATCATCCACCATCATCATCGACAAGTTCTTTCTACGAAGATTGGGCCACCCCATATCATCTTAGTATCAGAGTTCCTCGTTTACTCGGTGAGCAATCCACGATCCATCCATAGATTAGTTCATGTTTTTCTTCCTATATAGAAAAATCCTCACAAAAAAAGTTGCCATAGCCTAGATTACATCGTATTCGAGTAATAATTGCTAGTCTTGTTCCTCAATTAGTCTAGATCTAGATCTGGTCTTCGTAGTTTTCTTTTTCTAGTCGAATCCATCCTTGTTTCCGCTGCCACCAAGCCAGATCCGATCCAAGCTAGGAGTCCTTGGTTGTTACTCTAGGCTGAGTCAGAATTAAAAAAAATTCCTACCGACTCTGCCGCGGCACAGAAACAAACCGTTTCTCTGTCGGGAGTCCCTATCTGGCCCGGATCGGACACCTACCACGACACGCTTTTGGTGTTTTTCTCTACCACGCGCCAGTTATCTGTCGCCGCTCTGCCGCGGCACGTTTTGGCCGTTTTTTCTGCCGCGTGCCTGTGCTCTGCCACCGTTCTGCCGCGATAGGATTTTGCACTGTTTTTCTGCCGCGGTACTGAAAGTTCTACCACGACACGATTTTGATCAGTTTTCTGCCATGATAGCCATACTAAAAAGTGACAAAAAATTGCACTTTTTCCACAACTTTAGCCATAGCCATTCTAGTTCATAAGTGTAGGAACTTTCCCATTGAGAGTAGTTTCCGTTCTTACAGGCTGCTCCTAGGTTTTTGGTGTTGTGCTTTAAAATTTGGTCGTAGTTCATATTAAAAAACAAAAAAGAGAATATAGCAAAAGAAAAAGCAAAAAGAGCAAGATTCAATACAAAATAAAAAGAGAAAAAGAAAAGGGGAATTTGAGCAAGAGGCCTAGTGATATCTTTGTGCACCAGTGGATTGAGCAATCTTGTGCCCGTTGACTTTGAGATTTGCTAGTGTCTCTCCAGCGTAGTGCAACACCCTTCATAGTTGCATTGCCATGTTTATCTCCACGTGTGTGTTTCTTGGGTTTTGTACAATCAGCACTAGGACTTGTTTGCGGTGTACTTAGGATATCATACATACAACTCCACCATAAATAACATGTGTGCCATGTGATCGTTCTCTATACCCTTGATATTCACTTCATCACATTAGTGCATAAGTCTTTGGTTTCATTTTGTAAAGCATCTCTATTCACTTTGGAACAGTAAAACTACTTTCTTATTAGTTGTGAGTGAGTTGTGAGTGTTTCCACCAAACAAATTTTGATTTTTGCACTAACCTACTAATCATGTGTTTGAGTGATGATGATGTTGTGTTACAGAAAAAGAAGGATGAGGAGCTTGTCAATTGGCACGAATATGAGGCGTTGAAATCCCACTTGACACGTGTGTTTATAACCTCCATAGAGGCCATTGACATGAATATCCAGGACGTGTGAATGGCAATGGATCAGAATAATAGCGCAGTCACTAATATTCAAACTCAAGTGACAACAATCAATACCAATGTCAGAACTTTGTAGCGTTCCATTCATGCCTTGATAGATGCAATTCAACAAAGGCAGGAATACTAACCCGATGATGTGTTTGAAGACAATGATGAGGGTAGTGTAGCTGATGCTGCCCCACATCATGGCAGGGGACGTGCCAATCCCCTTGCTCCTGCTTATGCCCGTGGGTTTGCTCCTTTGGGACGTGCTCAACGTGTTCCGAACCAAGCTGTTGATGATGGTTTGGGCAAGCCCAAATTTTCAATTCCCTCTTTTAATGGCTCACTTGACCCTGAAGATTATCTCACTTCGGAGTTGAAGATTGAGAAGCTCTGGCGTTTGTTTGACTATCCATAAGACAAGAAGGTTAAGCTTGCAGCGTTAGAATTTGATGGATATGCTTTGCGCTAGTGGGATGCTATTGTGCGGAATAGAAGGGAGGACAATGAACTTCCTATGATGGATTGGCGTGAGATGAAGCGCATTATGAAGGATCGTTTTGTACCCACCAATTACTTGCGATCAGTTTTTGGCAAGTTGACACAGTTGAGGGAAGGAAACATGTCAGTTTATGAGTACTACATGGAGATGGAGATGCTTATGCAACGTGCTAGAGTTCATGAGTCCCCTGAGATGACTATAAAGCATTTTCTCAACAATTTGAGGCTTCAAATCAAGAGCATTGTTTGTCATCATAAGTACGACACTATGAATGAACTATTGCACCATGCTAGAGAGGCTGAAACACAGCTAGCTGAGGAGGCTAAGTCACGTGCCAGGTTTCCGTCTACCAGCCGTTTTGCGGCCAGATCTACAACGCCCCTGATGGTGCCACCTGCAGCGGCTGCTAGTCATCCTCCACCATCGGCCAAACCTGCACCTACATCTTCTTTTGGTGCCAATGCTCGGAAGTCCACTGCTCCTGCTGCTAGCTCGGGTTCCAATATGTCAACAGCGCATACTCTCGATGTGGAGTGCCATACTTGTGGAGGTAGAGGACATTACAAGAGAGATTTCCCAAACCGCAAGGTGATGTTCGTCAATGAAGAAGGTGAGTATGAGAGTGGAGATCAGGTTGATGGTGACGCTGATTATGATGGCGAGGAAGATACTAATGACTTTCTTGAGCTTGTACCAACCATTGTGGTGTCTCCACGCATACTTAGTGTGCAACCTATGGATGAATCTCAGCGTTGCAACTTGTTCCAAACAAAAGATCTAGTTGGACCTAACAAAGCTTGCAAGGTAATTATTGATGGAGGTAGCTGGAGAAATCTTGCAAGTAAGGAGTTATGTGCCAAGCTGAATTTGACTTATTTGCCTCATCCCAAGCCATACTACATACAATGGTTGAGCAACAATGGTGAGATGAAGGTAAATCATATGGTACGTGTGAATTTTCATATAGGGCCATACAAGGATTCTATTGACTTCGATGTGGTTCCTATGACTGTTTGCCATCTTCTATTGGGTCGGCCTTGGCTTTATGATTACCATGTGCAACACAATGGCCGTGCCAATACATATCACTTGGAATTCAAAGGAAAGAAGATTACTATGCAGCCGATGACACCACAAGACATTGTGAATGATTCTCGTCAGAAGATAGAAGTGAATTTGAAGGATGACTCTGTAGATCGGCGAGATAATGTGACACCTGTTGATGATGTAGTTGAGCATAAATCGAGTGATATAACGAAAAGTGAGAGAGTGCCTAATCTTCTGATATTAGCCACCAAGGAGGATATGAGAGAATTTCGTGAGGATCCTACAACCATGCCTCTTGTGCTTATGTATAAGGGCAAGGTTTTGGTTTCTAACGACATGACCCCTATATCTCTTGGTGTCTCTTTTGTTGTGCAGGATTTTGGGGATATGTTTCCAGACGATGTACCCGCAGGATTGCCTCCAATGCATGGCATTGAGCATCAAATTGACTTGATCCCTGGTGCCACATTACCCAACCGTGCACCCTACAGGACCAATCTCGAAGAAACAAAGGAGTTACAGAAACAAGTACAGACGTTGCTGGATAAAGGGTACATTCGTGTCTCTCTTAGCCCTTGTGTTGTTCCTGTTATTTTAGTGCCTAAGAAAGATGGTACATGGCGCATGTGTGTAGATTGTAGAGCTATTAATAACATCACTATTCGATATGGTCATCCTATTCCACGTTTAGAGGATATGCTAGATGAATTAAGTGGTGCTGCTATTTTCTCTAAGATTTATTTGCGTAGTGGTTATCATCAAATTAGGATGAAAGAAGGGGATGAGTGGAAAACTGCTTTCAAAACGAAATTTGGTTTCTATGAGTGGTTAGTTATGTCGTTTGGTCTTACTAATGCACCTAGTACATTCATGAGATTAATGAATCATGTTTTGAGAGATTTTATTGGTCGTTTCGTGGTTGCTTAGTTTGATGATATACTTATCTATAGCCACAACGAAACTGAACATTGTAATCATATCCGACAAGTTTTGCAAGTGTTGCGTGATAATAAACTGTATGCTAGTCTTGAGAAGTGCACATTTGCAAAAGATAAGGTCATATTTCTAGGATTTGTTGTATCCAAGCATGGGGTAGAAGTAGATCAATCTAACATTGAATCAATTCAGGATTGGCCTATTCCCATGAATGTGAGTCAAGTGCATAGTTCCACGGCTTAGCTAGTTTCTATAGGCGCTTTGTGAAGGATTTTAGCACTATTGCTGCACCATTGAATGATTTGACTAAGAAAGGTGTGCCATTTTTATGGGGTGCAACCCACGGTATTGCTTTTGATAGATTGAAACGTTTGCTTACTTTTGCACCATTACTTGCATTACCTGATTTTTCGAAGCATCTTGAAGTTGAATGTCATGCTAGTGGTATAGGCATGGGTGGCGTTTTGATGAAAGAGCCCTATAGCATATTCTTCTGAGAAACTTACTGGTGCTCGCTTGAATTATCCTATTTATGATAAAGAATTATATGCACTTGTTAGAGTACTTGAAGTTTGGCAAAATTATTTGTGGCCAAAAGAATTTATCATACATTCTGATCATGAAGGATTGAAATATTTGAAAGCTCAATCAAACTTGCATAGAAGATTAGCTAAATGGGTTAAGTTTATTGAGTCCTTTCCTTACATCATTAAGTATAAGAAGGTAAAGGATAATGTAGTTGCTGATGCTTTATCTAGGAAGAACATGCTATTAACCAATCTTGATGTTAAAATTCCTGGATTAGAAAGTATTTGTGCACTTTATGCAACTGACTAAGATTTTGCTGAACCATATCATTTGTGTGCTATTCGAAACGCACGCGATAAGTATCATATACATGATGGATATTTGTTTCGAGCTAACAAACTATGTATTCCAGAATCGTCGTTGCGTTTGTTCTTAGTGCAGGAATCACATGCTGGTGGTTTGACGGGTCACTTTGGGCATGAGAAAACGTTGCTCATGCTTGTTGATCATTTTTATTGGCCCAAGATGAGGCGTGATGTGTACAGATTTGTGAGCCGTTTTATTACATGCACAAGTCGAAATCCAAGCTGAAGCCTCATGGTTTGTATACACCTCTGTCTGCACCTACGACACCATGGGAAGAAATTAGTATGGATTTTGTGCTAGGTCTACCTAAAACTCAGAGAGGGTCATGATTCTATATTTGTGGTAGTGGATAGGTTCTCTAAGATGGCTCATTTTATTGCCTTCCACAAAAGCGACAATGCGTCGCATGTTGCAAACCTGTTTTTCAGGGACACGTGAGATTACATGGAGTACCTAAGACGATTGTTTTTGACCGTGATGTGAAGTTCATGAGCTACTTTTGGAAGACCTTATGGGGGAAGCTGGGAACAGAGCTACTTTTCAGCACTACATATCATCCCCAAACAGATGGTCAAACGGAGGTGGTGAATCGAACATTGTACCAGCTGCTAACGACTATGATAAAGAAGAATATGCGGGAGTGGGAAGAGTGTTTGCCACATGTTGAGTTTGCATACAACAAGGTTGTGCATTCAACTACTTAGCTTTGTCCTTTTGAGGTGGTGTATGGTTTCAAACCATTGACGCCACTTGATTTGTTGCCTTTACCATTGCATGTGAGAGTTGATATGGAGGCATCAAAACATGCTGAATATGTGAAGAAGAACATTGCTACTGCAAGGAATCAAGAGAGGAAGGAATTGTTGTTCAAGCCTGGCAACATGGTATGGGTGCATCGACGCAAGCATAGGTTTCCACTACTTCGAAAGTCAAAATTGAAGCCACGTGGTGTTGGTGCATACAAGGTGTTAGCCAAAATTAATGATAATGCCTACTCGATTGGTATACCAATTGAGGAGTTTGGTCGAGTTAGCAACAACTTCAACGTTATTGATTTATCACCATATGATGGAGAAGACCTTGGAGCGTCGAGGTTGACTCCTTTTGAAAGGGGGAGATGATGAGGACATCCCTACAGTTACACCTACCCCAACTACTATTTATGATGTTCCAGCTGCTGCAAAGAAAGATCAATCCAATGAGATAAGGATTCGACCAATTACAAGAGCTCGTGCTAAGCTACTTGAACAACAGGTGAACTTGTTTCTTAATGAACCTGATGTTTTAGTTAATGAGAATTTTATACTGCCTAAGTCTTTGAATTATTGTATGATCAGGTACATGGGAGAAGAAGGCGTAGCACGGAGCGAGGAGCTGAAGCATATGGAGCATGGCATGTTGATAAATGAAGAATGCATGAGGAAGGAGAGGGAGGAAGCACAAGGAGCTGTCAAAGATGAAGGTCAACACACGGGGGCAACTCTCTGCTGCGGCAGAGAAAAGCCCTATTTCTCTGCCATGGCAGGCTGCGGTGGAACAGAATCAACCCATTTGGCTGCCATGGCAGGCTGCCGTGACAACCAAACCGAGCCAAAGTCTGCCATGGCAGAAGCATAGGCCGAACCTTTGTTGGGTCGGTTTGTGCCCTTAGTTGGGTGGGACCAACTCACTTTCCACCTTAGGCCTTCGTCCCCTAGACTCTTAAATAGATGGGGCGCACTACTAGTTAGGTTCAGACCATGTTAAAATATTTAGGAGTTGTTTCTTTCATAGAACCTCCGGAACACCCTGTGATCGATTTACCAACTATAATTGAGTGTGATCTGTTGTTCCACTGGGAATTATTAGATTGCAAACTACCGTTTGTGGTCGATGGCTATGTGCGCAAGAGCGTGGTGTTGTGAATATTCTACAGGGTTCGAGAGCTTTTGCATTGGCATCAGGGTTCGAGTGGGAGAGTTCATAGCTACATGCTAGTTATCTATCATCCACCATCATTATCGGCAAGTGCTTGTTGAGAAGATCGGGCCACCTGATACATTGCAAATGTATTTATAATTTTTGATGTTCCATGCTTGTTTTTATCCACTTTCTTGTGTTTTTCCCACACTTTGGAGTACTTTTCATATGATTTCTTGGACTACCCTATTAACAAGAGCCACAGTGCCAGCTGCCTGTTTTCTGCTGTTTTTGGTTCTAGGAAAGTCAGAAAATGAATATTCTCGGAATTGGACGGGACAAAAGCCGAAGTGCCTATTTTTCCAGAAGTCATCAGATGCCAGAATACGAGACGGAGAAGGGCCAGAGGGCGGCCACACCACCTGGTTGTGCGGCCAGGCTTGGCCCGCGCCAGGGGGTGGTGTGGCTAGCCCAGGCACCCCCTCGGCCTCTCCTTCCGCCTATAAGATGCACTCAGGACGAAAACCCTAAGTACCAGATCAAAATTCCAAGAAAGAGTCTGTAGCCGTCGTCATCTCCATCCCTAGATTGCGAGGGATTGGAAGCTCTTCCCGGCACCCTGCCGGAGAGGGGAATTCACCCTGGAGGCCTTCTTCATCACCATGCAAGCCTCCGGTGTGATGCGTGAGTAGTTCATCTTTGGACTACGGATCCATGTAGTAGCTAGATGGCTGGTTCTCCTCCTTTGTGCTTTCATGTATAGATCTTGTGAGCTCCGTTCATGATCAAGATCATCTATTTGTAATTCTGCATGTTGTGTTTGCGGGGATCCGATGGATATTGAGATGCTATTTTAGATTGATTATTGATTCTATCATGCCTTTGTTATTTGTGATCTTGCATGCTTTCTGTTGTTAGTAGCTATCTTGGCCAAGTAGATGCTAGCAACTCCAAAAGTTAGTATTTATGCTCGATAGTGGGTTCATGCCTCTGGTAATCTGGGGAAGTGACAGAAATCTCTAAGGTACTAGATGTGTTGTTGCTACTAGGGAGAAAACAACAATCCTTTGATCATGGAACAATCGTATTGTTTACTTTACATGTCATTCGTAAAGCAATAATCTGTTGCTTGTAACTTAATACTGGAGGGGGTTCGGATGATAACCTGAAGGTGGATTATTAGTCATAGATACAGTTGGATGGCAGTCTATTTATAACTTTGTAATGCCCAATCAAGTCTCAAAGGAGTCAAGATGATTAGTATATAAATGTATTGCTTTCTCGATGTTTGTCAATTGCCCCACTGTAATTTGTTCACCCAGCATGTTATCTATCTTAAGGAGAGCCACCTCTAGTGAACTATGGATCCCGGTCCTTTTCTGTTACATACAATCTACAAACTGTTTACTGCTTTGTGTTTACTTTCTACAAACTATTTCTTCCTTCCATTCGATACGTTTAATCCTTTGTTTTCAGCAAAACACGGTGAGATTGACAACCTCATCGCAAGTTAGGGACAGAGTTCTGTGGTTGTGTTGTGCATGTCTCCACGTTGCTACTAGCACCGGTAGTGCGCCCTGCCAAGGTTCAGCTAGCAACACCTTTGGGGTGTTTCCTTGCTCCTACTGGTTCGATTAAACCTTGGTTTCATAACTGAGGGAAACTTGCTGCTGTGCTCAACATACCTTCCTCTTGGGGTTCCCCAACAAGCTTATTAATACACGAGCCATCAAGCACTTTTCTGGCGCCGTTGCCGGGGAGTCAAGGACATCTTTAGAAGGGGAGTCCCTCATAACCAATCTCTTTACTTTGTTATTTTTTTTGCTTTGTTTGCTTGTTTCTTTATCAAAAAGACAAAAAAATTAGTTTTACTAGTTTGCTTTCTTATTTGAAAACACAAAAAATGACTACCCTAGAAAACACTAAGTTGTGTGACTTCACTAGCACCAACAACAATGGTTTTATGAGCACACCTATTGCTCCACCTGTGCCTGAAGGTACTTTCTTTGAGATAAAACCTGCTTTACTCAATCTTGTTATGAGAGAACAATTTTCTGGTATTGGTAATGAAGATGCTGCTGCCCATCTAAATAACTTTGTTGAACTTTGTGAGATGCAAAAGCATAGGGATATAGATGGTGATATTATTAAGCTAAAATTGTTTCCTTCCTCTTTGAGAGGAAAAGCTAGAGAATGGTTGAATTCCTTAACTAGGAATAGTATTGATTCTTGGACTAAGTGCGAAGATGCTTTCACTAGAAAATACTATCCTCCTGCTAATAATGAAGTTTAAAAAATCTGATAATGAGCATGTTGCTCAATATTGGGAAAGAATGAAATCTTTGGTAAAGAATTGTCCCACTCATGGACTGACTGCTTGGATGATCATCCAAACTTTTTATGCAGGATTGAACTATTCTTCAAGGAACCTATTGGATTATGCTGCTGGAGGTACCTTTATGACCATCACTTTGGGTGCTGCAACAAAATTTATGGACAATATGATGGTTAATTATTCTAAATGGCATAGTGAGAGTGCTCCACAAGGTAGGAAGGTAAATTATGTTTAGGAAACCTCCTCCTTGAGGGATAAGATTGATATTGTTATGTCTATGTGTGTGAATGGGAAAGCCCATATTGATCCAAATAATGTTTCTTTAGCCTCTTTGGTTGCTCAAGAAGAGCAAGTTGATGTGAACTTCATAAGAAATAACAACTTTGGCAATAATGCTTATAGGAACAATTTTGGTAACAACAATTATAAGCCATATCCTCCTAACAATGGTAATGCTTACCGAAGTTCCTACAACAATAATAGGAGTGCTCCCTCTAAACTTAAAGTTATGCTTAAAGACTTTATTAGTAAACAAATTGCTTTCAATAAAACTATTGAGGAAAAACTCTCTAATGCTGAAAGAAATATAGCATCTTTGGTTGAAGCTCAATCTTGTTTGAATAAAATGGCTGCTAACCCTGAAACTAATGATAATCCCTTTGCAGATACTAATGCTATACAAGTAAGAATTGATGAAAATGTTAGACTATTAGCTGAATTACATGCTAAGTGGGAAAGAGAAGATGAAATTGCTAGAAATATTAGTGTTTCTACTATTACCACCACTAGTGTTGAGGCTAGTAATAGTTCTAATACTTTAGATGATAAATGTGATTTTGATCTTGATGGTTGCAAGAATATCTCTGAAGTTATTATGTTCCTACAAAAGCTTGCTAAAAGTCCTAATGCTAGTGCTATGAACATGACCTTTACAAAACACATTACTGATGCTCTCATAAAGATTAAAGAAGAAAATATGAAACATAAAGCTTCTATTCCTATTAAGCAAGAAGATGGTTGGGAACCCATCATTAATATGAAAGTCAATGAGTTTGATTTCAAAGATTTATGTGATCTTGATAGTAGTGTTTCTATTATGCCTAGAAGGATTTATGATATGCTTGATTTGCCTCCACTTGAAGATTGTTATTTGAATGTCCCACTTGATGATAATGCTAAAAAGAAACTCATGGGGAGTATTAATGATGTTCTTATTATGGTTAACAATACCTATGTCCCTGTTGATTTCTATGTTTTGGATGTTGAATGCAATGCTGCTTGTCCTATTACTTTGGGAAGACCTTTTCTTAGAACTGTTGGTGCCATTATTGATATGAAAGAAGGCACCATTAAATATCAACTCCCACTCAAAAAGGTATAGAACACTTCCCTAAGAAGACAGAGAAGATTTCTTTTGCTTCTCCTATGAAAACAAAATTTGGTCTTAATGCTTCTTCATTTGAGAACACTTGATTCTTTTTCTTGCTTCTTATGCCTAACTTAAAGGCGTTAAAGAAAAGTACTTATTGGGAGATAACCCAAAAGTTTTAGATGAGTATTGGAAGTTATTACCTCTGTAATAACCGCTCCTTATCCTTTTTATTTGCTTTTTGTGCCAAGAGTAACCCCTAATAAGAGAGAAGTAATGATTGGGAAATTTGCTGTCCCGAAACAGATTTCTGTGCTTCACCGTAAACATTCGTGTAAAATATCTGAATGCCTTTTTTTGAGGCGTGAATTTTTGTGCTTCTGCCCCAGGTTATTATCTAACTTTCGTTACTTCAACACTTTTTTATTTGAGCAACAGAAGGTCTTCGAAAAAATTCGTCTTTACCTGCTGGTCTGTTTTGACAGATTTCTGCCATTTTCTGCATTTGCTTCTTGTTGGTTCCTTTTTGAGTTCTTTTGGGGAATTGAGCTTTTTTAGGGAACTGCTACAGTAACTATTGTTCTAATGGAAGTTTATTTGGTGCTAGAACTGAAACTTAAGAATTATTTATCTTAAGTGCCCTAATGTTGCTAATAAAGATTGTGTGAAGTTTTGTATGAAGGAAAAATTTCAGGTGTATGGAAGGAATGAGTAATGAGATGAAGGATGGACTAAAGCTCAAGCTTGAGGACGCCACGCGTGTCACCCCAAGAAATATCCAAGAAGTACAAATGTCAAATCTTGGGGATGCCCAAGGCAACCCCTCTTTATCAATAAAAATCCAAGGTTTCTTCCAAACGCTTCATTTTTATTGTTTCATGCACAGTTGTGTTGTTCTTGGAGCGTCTTCTTTTTTGTTTTTGTTTTGGTTTTTCGTTTTCTTGGTTTTCTTAGTTTTCTGAATAAATTGGTTGGACCCCCTCTTTCATACATTGGTTTGCAAATAGTTTGGTTTGGTTTGGAAAAGAGTAGGGAAGTTCATGCTTATGTGGTAAAAAGAGCTCATTTTTGACTGTGGCCTATGCTTTGTCATGCCATGCTTGATATTTTTTTGGCTTTATGCTTAGTATTCTTTGCTGTAGCATGAATTGTTATAAACAATTGATATTGCTTAATGTGCCTTGGATGAATCATGCGTTGTTTTAGCATATTAAAGCATAGTATAGTGGAATTCTCCTTTGATGCTTTATTTGGGTTGACTTGGCGCATGCTCACACCATGCTATGACTATCTCAAGTCACCATACTCTTTATTTTCCTTTAGTTTTCAACTTGTAGTATCACTTTATGCTTTGATCAATGATGTTTTGTCGCTCTGCATGATTATGGCCATTATTGCTCTCTTAGTCTGTCGCTCCCAGTCGTTTGCTAGCCTCCACAACCAAGTATGAGTTCCACTCATGCATCCAACTCCTTAAACCAAGTTATTCCAAAGAGTCCACCATACCTACCTACTAGCTTATGCTATTCAAAGTATATTCATGCTTTTGTTTACCTTCCAAATTAAACTTGTTATCAGAAACCTAGTGATTAAATCTCTCATGAACTTGATGGCACACTTTACTTTTTTGCATCTAATAAACTTGAACCATTGGGTCCTTCTTTGTTGCGTATATGCCTGTGCTTTATAAGTTGAAATTAGCAGAACCATGTATCATGGAGAACGCTTTCAACATTGCACTTGTACTTTATACCCCGTTGATATCATGTTCTTTTGCTTATGGATCCCGGCGGTGTGAAATAAAAGTGGAACTTGTAAGATCATGGAGTTTGTATGTGTGTTAGAGAAATGCCTGGGCCGCTAGCCTAAGCCATGCCTAATCATGGTGGAAACTTGCGGCATAACCATAATGAGCACTCTATGAAGCATCCTCAATAAAAACCTATGCAAATAGCAAATAAAAAGATCACTAAGATGCTCATTGTCAGCTTGCCTTGTCATTTTGATTATGGGATAGCTCCTGTATCATGTGCAAGGGGTACCCCGTTGGTTGTTCTTTATGATACACATGTACTTACAATAACAAGAGCTTACTTGTGACTAAAGTTGAGTAGCATGAGGTTTGGTCTTCGTAAGTAAGGGGCATGAGATTTCGGTTTATAACTTGTCAAGCATATTCTCTTAGTTGTGTCACTTTAACATTAATCACCTTCAAGATGCTTATGATAGGGGCAATGAGAGCTGAAAGCTATAAGTACCATAATTTTTGGAAGCTATTTATGAGACTTGAATCCCTACTTCCTTCTATGAAGGCCTTTCTTCCACCATTATATATTGAGTCTCCACCTTCTACCTTTATGAACTTACTTTGAGAGCATAGTGGCCATTCTTAGTTCTATGTGCATTGTCCCAAGACTAGTTGATTGATGCATAACTTGATATTGCTTGTTTTAAACTATTTGTATCTAGTCACTCTTATGAACTTTGAAGGTGTCCTATGCATTTATATTTGCTACTCTATGAGGGATAAGCTGAATACTATTATGATATGTTTTCTTTATGTGAAACAAACAAACTTCTTGCAAAGAATTGTTATTCATGAATCTTTTGTTTGTGCCTTTTCATGTTGCATCATAGTTTCTTTGTCTTATTGCTAGAACTTTGTCTTTCATGTTATGATTGAAGTACTATGATCCCAGCTTTGAATGTTTTACAAATACTTTGATCAAGTCTTTGATGGTGCATGTCACCTCAAAAATTATTCTTTCTTTTTATCACTTACCTACTCGAGGACGAGCAGGAGTTAAGCTTGGGGATGTTGATACATTGCAAATGTATCTACAATTTTTGATATTCCATGCTTGGTTTTATCCACTTTCTCGTGTTTTGCCCACACTTTGGAGTACTTTTCATATGATTTCTTGGACTAACCTATTAATAAGAGCCATAGTGCCAGCTGCCTGTTTTCTGCTGTTTTTGGTTCCAAGAAAATCAGAAAATGAATATTCTCGGAATTGGACGGGACAAAAGCCAAAGTGCCTATTTTTCCGGAAGTCATCAAATGCCAAAATACGAGACGGAGAAGGGCCAGAGGGCGGCCACACCACCTGGCCACGCGACCAGGCTTGGCCCGCGCCAGGGGGTGGTGTGGCCAGCCCAGGCACCCCCTCGGCATCTCCTTCCGCCTATAGGATGCCCTCGGGACGAAAACCCTAAGTACCGGATCAAAAATCCACGAAAGAGTCTGTAGCCACCGCCATCTCCATCCCTAGATCGGGAGGGATCTGAAGCTCTTCCTGGCACCCTGCCGGAGAGGGGAATTCACCCTAGAGGCCTTCTTCATCACCATGCAAGCCTCCGGTGTGATGCGTGAGTAGTTCATCTTTGGACTACGGATCCATGTAGTAGCTAGATGGCTGGTTCTCCTCCTTTGTGCTTTCATGTTTAGCTCTTATGAGCTCTGTTCATGATCAAGATCATCTATTTGTAATTCTGCATGTTGTGTTTGCGGGGATCCGATGGATATTGAGATTCTATTTTAGATTGATTATTGATTCTATCATGTCTTTGTTATTTGTGATCTTGCATGCTTTCCGTTGTTAGTAGCTAGCTTTGCCAAGTAGATGCTAGCAACTCCAAAAGTTAGTATTTATGCTCGATAGTGGGTTCATGCCTCTTGTAATCTGGGGAAGTGACACAAATCTCTAAGGTACTAGATGTGCTGTTGCTACTAGGGAGAAAACAACAATCCTTTGTTCATGGAACAATCGTATTGTTTACTTTACACGCAATTCGTAAAGCAATAATCTGTTGCTTTCAACTTAATACTGGAGGGGGTTCGCATGATAACCCGAAGGTGGATTATTAGTCATAGATGGGGTTGGATGGCGGTCTATGTATAATGTTGTAATGCCCAATCAAGTCTCAAAGGAGTCAAGATGATTAGTATATGCATGTATTGCTTTCTCGATGTTTGTTAATTTCCCCGCTGTAATTTGTTCACCTAGCATGTTATCTATCTTATGGAGAGCCACCTCTAGTGAACTATGGATCCCGGTCCTTTTCTTTTACATACAATCTACAAATTGTTTACTGCTTTGTGTTTACTTTTTGCAAACTATTTCTTCCTTCCATTCGATACGTTTAATCCCTTGTTTCCAGCAAAACACGGTGAGATTGACAACCTCATTGCAAGTTGGGGACAGAGTTCTGTGGTTGTGTTGTGCAGGTCTCCATGTTGCTACTAGCACCGGTAGTGCGCCCTACCAAGGCTCAGCTAGCAACACCTTTGGGGTGTTTCCTTGCTCCTACTGGTTCGATTAAACCTTGGTTTCATAACTGAGGGAAACTTGTTGCTGTGCTCATTATACCTTCCTCTTGGGGTTCCCAACGAGCTTCTTAATACACGAGCCATCACCACCCATATCACATGATATATTGGCTGCCTGGGTACCTTTAGAAGAATTTTGGAAATTTTCAAGACTAATAGTCTATCATGCTCAAATGTATTCAAATTTGACCTAATTTTGTTTTATTGACATAGATTCATGCATTTAAGTACGTGGAGCTTTAGCTTGGATGCTTGAAAATCCTTAAAATTGGGAACTGTAAGAAAGAATTGTCCACTTTGTACAAAAGTTTGGTGGGGCCATTCATTCTACTAGTAAAAATACTTGAAAAACTCACTTCATGGTATGGCATAATATACCATGTACTCTGTATGAACTTTCTTGGGTTTCAAGCCAAATGATCAAGGTCATGTACATACTATGTCTTCATCAAGATAATGACAGTGTGCCCATATTTTGGTATAGGAAGGTGCATGTTAGCATGGTAAAGAAGTAAACGTATTTTCAGAAGGAAATACGATTAATATGGTTTAGAGTTCATAGCATGTGCCATTTATTTACTGGTACATAAAGTGTTTCGACAAATTACATGTTATATTTTTCAAGCTTAATTTTCTAGTTAATTTCACCCACTCAGATGACTTTTTGTCGACTTGTCGAATTAGGTTTAAATTAATACTTTACAAGTGCGTGAGAGCAAGTTCAATAGTATGACTGATTCTTAGGTATAAAAAAGTGACACGTCAAGTATTGCCGGTCTTATACCAGCATATACAATACCTAGCAATTGAACTATACAACATGTAACATTACGATGCATCACCCTCATCAGAAAGCAAGAAGATTAAACAGTAATAAAATGAAAAAGATTTCTATACCCACTTGAAAAATCCTAAAACTTGGTAATTGTAAGAAAGCATGGTACACTTTGTCTGAAATTTGGGGTGGTGGCATTGTTTATTTATTTTTGGAACCGGGGTACTGTAGGTTCTGAAGGAGCGAGACGCTTTAATTATGCGCTAGGGTTTGTAGTCATCGCAAGGGGTCTAAGGACCTTTTTGTAATTATTATTATTACTTTTGACCCTTTTTGTACTTGTGTTGATGACTATTAATAGATCGGTTGAATTTCAGAAGAAAAAAAGTTTGCTGGAAGTAGGTCGGTGTGCCGCACCAAGGCACACGTGCACATCACCACTCTATGGATGAGGGGGAGACAAGCCGGAATGTACGCCTTCGGCTGAAGAGAAGAGATCGATGGAGGATGTCTCGTGGAGTGTACCCTATACCTCGTGTCAGCAGCCCATCATAGCTTTGCTCTAACATTTCACCGCATTCGACTCCTCCTCTTCGCTCCTCTCGCCCTGCCTCCCTTTTGGAGTAGTAGTACGGAGTAAAACTATGCTCATTTAGAGCATTATTCTTCCTACAAAGTAGGGGAGTACTTGCTTTACAGAAAAAAACATGTATGTCGCTTAGAAAATTAGAGTTGTTTCTTTTCCAAGTATTTGGAAACTCCCATTGGCAACATTGTTTACCAATGCCAAGATGTGCACATCTACTTTCTTGCAATACTACCAAATATGGGAAAATTAAACTATGATGTGGATATGTCCATGGCCTTGCTTGGTCGCTCGGCCTGAAACCTGTTCATACTTACAAGGTAGGCCAATTTTGTGAAGTGTGTTTTTTCAAAATTTGTGAAAACTCATGTTTATCATTTTTCGTGGCATGTAATACATGTAAAAGAACGCCATGCACGAGTCCATTTTTTTGACTGTATCTCTTTTTTTCTTCAAAGCAGGGTCAACTTTGTCATCATGCAAATTTTAGCAAGAAGTTGAATCTTTTAAAGCACTCGGTCGTTCTCATTATATTGACTATTTGGTGGTCAACTTCAAAAGATTTTTATAAATTTTTAAGAGCAATCAGCAACCCACATGTGGTTTGAATTAATTTGACATAATTTCAACAGACTCCCTCTGATCCATATTAATGTTCTTAGATTCATCTAGATTCAAATGTATCTAGTCATGTTTCTTTGCTAGATACATATACCCGAATCTAGACAAATTTAAGATCATTAATTTGAATGTGAGACAGTAGTGTAATTTAAGTGGGTTAATTTAGCTACAAACCTTGAAAACTCAGAGAACCTAGGAATCACAAGTAAAACATGCATGGTACGCTATGTTGTCGCATTCTGAGCCACATTATGTTGATTTTCTTTATTGCTGGTACAAAACATCCCCATAATCACTTGGAAAAGAGAGAAATGTTTTTTTCCTAATTGTTCGAATCTCCCATGGGGTACCTTTGTTTACTAGGCCAAGATGCACCCATCTACCCGCTGTGAGAGTCGTATCTAAAAGTTTAGCTACGGTATATATCGATATATATATATATATATATGGCCATGATATTATTGGTCGTTCGGGCTGAAACCCAAGAATAATGTTCATACATGATAGGCTATAATGGGAATTCGTTTTTCCTAAAGATGTTGAAACTCCTGTTCATCATTTTTCTTGTAAGTTAATAATACTAGCAAAAGTACCCCAAGCATAATGAAAACTCATGTTTTTGTTTTACGCTTAATTTTGTTTGAATGTTTTCCATACGCTATCAAATTTGTCGATATGCAAATACTAATCAGTAATTGTATTTTTCAAAACTATTGTTGGCCCATGATATATTGGCTACCTGGGTAACTTTAGAAGAATTTTGGAAATTTTCAAGAGTAATAGTCTATCACGCTCAAATGTATTCATATTTGAACTAATTTCATTTTATCAACATAGAGTCATGCATTTAAGGTGTAGAGCTTTAGCTTGGAAGTTTGAAAAATCCTTAAACTTCAGAACTGTAAGAAATAATTGTCCACTTTATATGAAAATTTGGTGAGGCCATTCTTTCTTCTTTATTCTACTAGTAAAAATACTTGAAAACTCACTTCATGGTATGGCCTACTATACCATGTACTATGTATGAACTTTCTTGGGTTTCAAGCCAAATGATCAAGGTCATGGACATACTCTGTCTTCATCAAGATAATGACGATGTACCCATATTTTGGTATAGGTCGGTGCATGTTAGCATGATAAAGAAGTAAAAGTATTTTAAGGAGAAAGTATGATTAATATGGCTTAGAGTTCATAGCATGTGTCATTTATTTACTATAGTACATAAATAGGTTGGATAAATTACATGTTATATTTTTCAAGCTTAATTTTCTAGCTTATTTCACCCACTCAGACGAATTTCCGTTGATTTGTCGAATTAGGTCTAAATTAATATTCTACAAGTGCGTGAGACCAAGTTCAATAGTATAACCAAGTCTTAGGTATAACAAAGTGACACGTGATCTATTGTCGGCATTATACTAGCATATACAATACCTAGCCATTGAACTATACAACAGCTAGCATTACAATGCAGCAACCTCATCAAAAAGAAAGAAGTTAAAAAGGAATAAAACCAAAAGACATTTCTATGCCCGCCTGATAAATCCTAAAACTTTGTAATTGTAAGAAAGTATGGTACACTTTGTTTGAAAATTAGGGCGGTGGCATTCTTTATTTAATTTTTGGAATTGGTGTACCGTAGGTCCTGAAGGAGCGATACACTCCAATTATCGCCCTAGGGTTTGTAATCATCGCAAGGTGGTTTGAGGAACTTTTGATAATTATTATTACTACTTTTGAGCCTTTTTGTACTGGTGTTGAATATTATTAATGCTCCCTCTGTCCATAAATAATGGATTTTGATTTCTCTAGATTCGAATGTATCTAGACGCATTTTAGTGTATAGGTACATTCAAATCTAGACAAAATCAAGTCAGTTATTTTTGGACGGAGGGACTAGATCTGTTTAATTTCAAAAAACGGTTGCTAGAAGTAGATCGGTGTGCCTTACCAAGGCACACGTGTGCAGTGCCATGCTGTGGACAAGGGAGATACAAGACAACATGTGCACCCACCGCTGTAGAGAAGAGATCAATAGAGGATGGATAGTGAGAGGCAGCAAAGGAGAGAGAAAACACAATTTGTTGGCATTCATAAACTACTAGGTCCATACATTTACTAATAGTAGAGTGTACCCTATACCTCGTGTCAGCAGCCCATCATAGCTTTGCTCAGGTATCGCACCGTCTTCGACTCCTCCTCTTCGCTGCTCTCGCGCTGCCTCCCATTTGAAGTAGTAGTACAGAGTAAAACTATGCTCATTTCGATCACTATTCTTCCTATGAAGTACTACCACTACAACTACTACTAGTGGAGTACTTTTCTTTACAGAAAAAAACATTTCTATCGCTTAGAAAATTGGAGTTGTTACTTTTCCTAGTATTTCGAAACTCCCATTGGCAACACTGTTTACCAATGCCAAGATGTGCACATCTACTTTCTTGTAGTAGTAACAAATATGAATAAATTGCCATAAACTATGATGTTGATGTGTCCATGACCTTGCTTGGTCGCTCGGCCTAAAACATGTTCGTACATACATGGTAGGCTAATTTTGTGAAGCAGGTTTTTTGAAACGTTGTAAAAACTCATGTTTATTATTTTTCATTGCAGGTAATACAAGCAAGGACACCATGCATGAGTCCTTTTTTTCCTATTTCTCTTTTTTTCTTTAAAGTATGGTCAAATTTTATGGCATGCAAATTCCACTAAGAAGTTGAATCTTTCAAAACTCTCGGTCATTCTCGATATATTGGCTGTCTGGTGGGAAGCTTCAAATAATTTTTATAAAATTTTAAGAGCAATCAGTAGATCACATGTGGTTCGAATTAATTTGACCTAATTTTGATAGACTCCCTCTGATCCATATTAATATTCTTAGATTCGTCTAGATTCAAATGTATCTAGTCATGTTTTTGTGCTAGATACATATACCCAAATCTAGACATATCTGAGAACATTAATTTGAATCGGATATAGTAGTGTAACTTAAGTGGGTTAATTTAGCTACGAACCTTGAAAACTCATAGAACCTAAGAATCACAAGTAAAACATGCATGGTCCACTATGTCAAGAAGCATGGCTTGGTTGTCGCATTCTGAGCCACATTCTTCTAATTTTCTTTACTACTAGTACAAAACATCCTCGTAATCACTTGGAAAAGTAATTTTTACCTAATTGTTTGAAACTTCCACAGGCAACATTGTTTACTACACCAATATGCACCCATCTACCCGATGTGAGAACCGTATCTAAAAGTGTTAGATAGGGTATCGATATATATGGCCATGACCTTATTAGCTAAAATCCAAGAAAAATGTTCATACATGGTAGGCTATAATGTGAATCCATTTTTCCTAAAGTTGTCAAAACTCATGTTTATCATTTTTCTTGAAAATTAATAATACTAGCAAAAGTACCCCCAAGCGTAATGAAGTCTCATGTTTTTTACGCTTTATTTTATTTGAATCTTTTCCATACGCGGTCAAATTCGTCGGTATGTAAATACTAATCAGTAATGACATTTTTAAAAAATATTGTTGTCCGATGATATAATGGCTGCCTAGATACCTTTAGAGATTTTTTGGAAATTTTCAAGAGTAATTGTCTATTGCACTCACATGTATTCAATTTTTGACCTCATTTTGTTTTATAGACATAGAGTCATGCATTTAAGTGTGTGTGGAGCTTTAGTTTGGAAGTTTGAAAAATCCCTAAACTTGGGAACTATAAGAAAGAATTGTCCACTTTGTACAAAAATTTGGTGTGGGCATTCTTTGTTCTTTGTTCTACTAGTAAAAATACTTGAAATACTCACGTCACTGTATGGCCTACTATATCATGTACTATGTATGAAGTTTCTTGGGTTTCAAGCTAAATGACCAAGGTCATGGACATACTCTGTCTTCATCAAGATTATGATGGTGTGCCCATATTTTGGTATAGGTCGGTGCCTTTTAGTATGGTAAAGAAGTAAAAGTATTTTCAGAAGGAAGTACAATTAATATGGCTTACAGTTCATAACATGTGCCATTTATTTACTATAGTACATAAAGTGGTTGGATAAATTACATTTTATATTTTTCAATCTTAATTTCTAGCTAATTTCATCCACTCAGACGAGTTTTCGTTGATTTGACGAATTAGGTCTAAATTAATATTCTACAAGTGCGTGAGAGCAAGTTCAATAGTATAACTAAGTCTTAGGTATAACAAAGTGACATATCATCTATTGTTGGCCTTATACCATCATATACAATACCTAGCAATTGAACTATCTAACAGCTAGCATTATGATGCGATAACCTCGTCAAAAAGAAAGAAGATTAAACAGTAACTAAAAGGAAAAAATTATATGCCCTCTTGAAAAATACTAAAACTTGGGAATTGTAAGAAAGCATGGTACACTTTGTATGAGAATTGTGTCGCTGGCATTCTTTATTCATTTTTTCGAACCGGCATACCGTCGGTACTGAAGGAGTGAGACACTTCAATTATCGCCCTAGGGTTTGTAGTCGAAGCTAGGTGGTCTGAGGACCTTTTTGTAATTATTATTACGTTTGCCCTTTTTGTACTGGTGTTAATGAGTATTAATAGATCGATTTAATTTTAGAAAAAAATGGTTGGATAGCACATCGCCCAACCACCCTCTCTCCCTGGTCATATGGAGTAGCTGGAGGAGCCATGCTTCCTATTTAGTTCATTACAACTTTGAAGTTAAAACTTAAACAAGGTTAACTAACTTATTACAAAGAGTCGTATGATGAAATCCAGACGGTACTACTCCCTCCTCTCGGAATATATGTGGATATTTTGCTAGATTCACGTGTATCTATCTAGACAACGCTATGATACACGCGAATCTGGATAAATCTCTGACATATATTTCAATATGGAGGGAGAGCATCCTAGCCATGCATTGAATGTAACACTATCAGAGACCGGGTGCTGACACCACGGCTAATGGAACCAGCTTCTCGAGGTGTTAAAGAGGTGTAGGCGAAGTGGGTAATATTTGCTTCTCTTATTTTTTAGGGGAAGATGACGGTGTTTAGGTCTATTTTGACTATGTCAGGATGATCTCGTTTTAGACAGTGTTGTTCTCTTGCTGCATTTGTGGTTTAGAGCGTGAGGAGCAACAAATGGAAGTTGATACCAAGAAACTGAAGTGGTTTAGCAAGAAATTTATTGCCATGTTTAGGATCATGTATCACAAAGCCTTCTTAATCGTATAAGTTGTTCTTGTGAGTGATCTGTCACACACTTTTTTGTTAGGTTATTTTTCCTTGTCAGATACAACATGAGGCCAAGGGGGAGTCTGTTCCAAGGAAAGAGAAGATAAAAACTCTCTCCTTTCACTAATTTAATACATTTTAGACTTTTTCTAAAACACATGTATGTAGACATGTTTTAGTGCGTAGGTTCACTCATTTTTAAGTGTATCTAGTCTATTTTGAAATATCTAAAAGGTCTTACATTCATGAACAGAGGGAGTAGTAGTCTATACCCAGCTGTCCAAGGATTAACTAGTTAGGGTTGAGAGCTTCTGTCATTTCGATACACAAACTCTAGGCTACACGTACTTGCCATAAATTCACCACTTCCTCAATAATGCTGAAGTTTTTTGGAGTACATAAATTTGTGGAGACAATTCATGGGAGGATAGTTTTCTCATCAAGACTACGTAGATTATTATCAGTAATATGTTTTTTTTAGAAAATAGGGTCTTTCCCTTATTCCATTTAAGAAACCACAACCACCATACATTGTTTCATGACATCAATCCGGGGGGACATCACCACAATGCCCCAATAAACACATAGCAAAATGGTAGATGACTATGTTCTGTCAAAAACATACAACTCCATATAACAACACACTACAAACAACATACCTAACTATAGAGAAACAACATTGACCTTGGGGAGTCCACAAGGATCCACCATCATCCACCGGCTTGAGTGAATCCGCATATAGGTTCTTGGCCAAAGATGTAGTCATACTCACCAAATCATATGTCTTCGAGTATTTCAAGGGCCACTCCACCCAACATCCAAGGCCTTGTTATCTATGTGATGTAGCTTTCCAGCTATCTCCTTCATTCAAATTCGGGCCACATGTACAGAGGGGGGCTGACATGCAGTGCATTCCAGCATCTTGATTATTCACCCTTCTTTCCTCTGGACATAGTAGTTTCCATCGAGCAAGAGTGTATGCCACTCTTAGGAACAACACCTACATACCATACCAAGTAGCTTTATTATAGCACATATCATTCCTTACTTTCCACAAAGACCATAACATAGTAGTATGGACAATATTAGGTACTCTATGTGTTTTATCAGACAACCATAAACTAGAAACAGATAACATGAAGAATGTCTCCCCCTTCTTCTTCGGATCTCCTCTTTCTTCTTTCTGGATGGTGTGGCGGCTGTTGTGTTGTGTTTTCGCCCTTGGTCCCTTCACGTAAGTTATCCCTTTTGACGAGCCAGAGGCAGCATCAACTATATGTTCGGAACTATACGGCTGGAGAAATATTCCCGTCGTATAGTTGCTCGTTAAAGCCTCTGTATGCTCCCCTCGAGTGCTTCCAAAGAGAGACTTGCTTGTTTTCTCTATAATATTGTGTTTCTCTAGTTAAAACCTTCTATTGATATTCAGAACCTGAAACACACATTAAAAACCAAGTTTTCTTTGCTACCAAAGTATTAGCATTCGGTAAAGCTAGAAAACGATCAAATCCGGGAGAAAACCATCAATAAAATCCATGAAAAATGTGTCAAATCTATTAGCTATCAACTCCCCAAGCTTAGATGTTCCTCGCCCTCGAGTGACTGATGACCCACAAGTATAGGGGGTGTGTCGCAGTATTTTCGAGGGAAGTGAAACCCAATTTATTGATTCGACACAAGGGGAGCCAAAGAATATTTATAAGCCTTAACAACTGAGTTGTCAATTCAGCTGCACCTGGAAACAATCTTGCTCACAGATAAAGCATCAAAGGAGAATACCACAATACTATGCTTTAATATGCTAAAACAACGCATGATTCATCCAAGGCCCATTAAGCAATCTCAATTGTTTATAACAAGTCATGCTACAGCAAAGAATACTAAGCATAAAGCCAGAACAATATCAAGCATGGCATGAAAAAGCATAGGCCACAACCAAAAACCAGATCTCTTTACCACTTAAGCATGAAATTTCCTACTCTTTTCCAAACCAAACCAAACCAAACTATTTGAAAACCAATGTATGAAAGAGGGGGTCCAACCAATTTATTCAGCAAACTAAGCAAATCAAAGCAAACGAAAAAGAAGACGCTCCAAGAAAAACACAACTGTGCATGAAACAATAAAAATGAAGTGTTTGGAAGAAACCTAGAATTTTTATTGATGAAGAAGGGGATGCCTTGGGCATCCCCAAGATTTGACGCTTGTACTTCTTGGAAATTTCTTTGGGTGACATGCGTGGCATCCCCAAGCTTGAGCTTTAGTCCATCCTTCATCTCATTACTCATTCCTTCCATACACCTGAAATTTTTCCTTCATACAAAACTTCACACAATCTTTATTAGCAACATTAGTGCACTCAAGATAATAAGTCTTTAGGTTCTGTTACAACACCAATAAAACTTCCATTAAAACACAAGCTATTGTAGCACTTCCCTCAGAAATCTCAATTCCCCAAAAGAACTCAAAAAGGAACCAACAAGAAGCAAATGCAAATAAAGGCAGAAATCTGTCAAAACAGACCAGCAGGTAAAGACGAATTTTTTCGAAGATCTTCTATTGCTCAAATCGAAAAGTTTTGAACTAACAGAAGTTAGATAACAACCTAGGGCAGAAGGACAAAACTTTACGTCTCAAAACGACGTACAGAGATTTTACACGAATGTTTACGGTGAAGCACAGAAATCTGTTTCGAGACAACAACTTTCCCAACCATTACTTCTCTCTCATTAGAGGTTACTCTTGGCACAAAAAGCAAATAAAAAGGATAAGGAGCGGTTATTACTGAAGTAATAACTTCCAAGACTCATCTAAAACTTTTGGGTTATCTACCAATAAGTACTTTTCTTTAACGCCTTTAAGTTAGGCATGATAGTTTGAGAGGATGCTCACATAAGAAATATGAATTGAAGTAAAAGAGAGCATAAAGAAGAAAATTTAAAACACATTTAAGTCTAACCCACTTCCTATGCATAGGAATCTTGTATGCAAATAAATTCATAAAGAACAAAGTGACAGACATAGGAAGATAAAACAAGAGTAACTTCAAAAATTTCATCACATAGAGAGGTGTTTCAATACCATGAAAACTTCTACAACCATAGTTTCCTCTCTCATAATAATTTTCAGTAGCCTCATGAATAAACTCAACAATATATCTATCACATAAAGCATGCTTTTCATGTTCTACAAAAACATAATTTTTATCAAGCTCAAAAATAGTAGGATTAAAACCTTCAAACCCACTTTTAACAATTCTATAACAAGATGACTGATCATTCAATATAGTACCATCGTCTAGAGCTTTATCATAAACAATTTCTAAGCAAAACTCTTTAGTACCATGCATCTCGAAGTTAGGCACAAAAAAAGGATTGTCACGGATAACATGAGCATAACATTCATCCTCCTTTGGTAAGCATGGTGGACAATTAAATAATGTAAGGGATAAAGAGTTACTCTCATTAGAAGGTAGGCATGGGTAGCTAATCCATTCTTCCTCCTTTTGTTCATCACTCTCCTCCTCTTTTTCATCTAATGAGCTTTCAGGTTCATCAATTTCTTCTTCCATAGGATCCTGCAAGGCATTAGTCTCTTCCATTTGTGGAAAGCATCTATTAATATATTCAAGAATATAGCCATTTTCTTCCTTGTAATTATCAAAGAAAAATCTAAGTATATCATAAACCTCATATTTATAAGGTGAATCATCAATATTTTCAAGCAAACTAGCAAGTTCAAATGCACCCTTCCAAGCAATAAATTCTTCAATTTGTTCCACATCATAAAAGTCATAATTTACTTTAACATACGAAGATATGGTAACATTATCATTATACTCACATTAAAAAGGGAGGTGTTTATACCTCTTATAGCAACAAGATTTATCAAAGCAATTACTAACATTATAAGTAGAGCACACATTTCTAGCAATGGTATACAATTTATCAATTTGTTCCCATAAGTGTTTCCCTTTTTGTGACAAGCGGTGTTCCTTATAATAATATTTTTGATCTTCCGTGAACCCACCTTGCCAATAAGATTCAGTTTCAAAGAAAACAACCATTGATAGAAAGCATGATAAAGCAAGACAATAACATACCAACGAAAATAACAACTAGAGTAGGAACTGTTTTTTTTGTATTTTGGATAAAGAAACAAGAAAACAAGGCGGAAATAAACTAAGCTTGAACAATAGTGATTCCAAGTGAACTTGATAAATGAAGCTATGCTCCCCGGCAACGGCGCTAGAAAATAGTCTTGATGACCCACAAGTATAGGGGGTGTATCGCAGTATTTTCGAGGGAAGTTAAACCCAATTTATTGATTTGACACAAGGGGAGCCAAAGAATATTTATAAGCCTTAACAACTGAGTTGTCAATTCAGCCGCACCTGGAAACAATCTTGCTCACAACAGTTTATCAGTAGCAATAGTTTTGTAGTAGGAATAGTAAAGTAACAACAGAGTAATAGCAATAGTAAAAGTAGAACACTAGCAGTAAACAATAGGATTCGAGCACGGTAGGCATAGGGATGGATGGACGGGCGTTGCATGGACAAGACAATTCACATGGCAATCAGAACATAGGGCAATTGTAGATAAATGAGATAAAGCATCCAAGTACTAGATAATCCTAGGCATTTGTTCCATATATAGTCGTACGTGCTCATAATGAGAAATTGCACAACATCTTTTGTCCTGCCAACCCGTTTGCAGCGGGGCCTCAAGGGAACTACTGGCAATTAAGGTGCTCCTTTTAATAAAGCACCGGAGCAAAGCATTAACACTCCGTGAACACATGTGATCCTCACATCAAAGCCATTCCCTCCGGTTATCCCGATTTCTGTCACTTCGGGGCCATTGGTTCCAGACAACAACGTGTGTATACAACTTGCAGATAAGACCAAAAACAATACTATCATAATGAATCAATAACATGTTCAGATCTGAAATCATGGCACTCGGGCCCTAGTGACAAAGTCAAAAAGCACTAATAAATGATACTAGGCACCATGCCCTAACAATCTGATGCCATTACATGAACGATCTCATCCAATCCCTACCATACCCATAGCCTACAGCGGGGGATTACTCACTCATAGATGGGGGAAATATGGATGGTCGATGGAGAAGCGATGGTGATGATGATGGCGATTATCTCCTCCAATTCCACATCCCGGCAAGGTGCTAGAACGGAGTTTCTGGTGCTGTTTCATGGAATTTGGTGGTGGCGGCGGAGCGGAACTCCTTCTAGAAAAAACGTCGAACCCCCCTGAGTTTTTAGGCCAGAAGGCATCTTATAGCCGAAGAGGGAGACCGAGGGGGTGTATGGGGCGGCCAGACCACCCCTTGGCGCGGCCAGGTGTCAACACCCGGATTTTTAATCCCAGATGCCTATTATGCCATACATCGCAATCCCAGGATTACCATTTTTGTGAGACATAACAAATTGGATATCACAGTACATCATCCATTACAAACCATAAATAAGGTCTTACACAAATAAGGATCTCATGATCCCGTCTTAATACAACAAGCAGTGGACTAAATATTAAGCGTAGCGGTGGGGTCCATCTTCAGGGGCACAGGCAATGCTGACGAAGGCAGATAGTCCTAGTTATCATAGCTGTCCTGTTGACCGTCTTCTTGGTAGTCTCCTTCATAGTCTGGCCATAGGAATAGCCAGGGACAAAAGCCATGAGTACTCTTTAAGTACTCGCATACTACTACTAACAAGTAGGATAGTTCTAGTGTAAATGCTAACTCTAAGTTTAACTATAAAGTTAAGTTGGAAACCTAAGCTGAGTTTAGAAGCAAAGAAAGATAAAATAAAGTTCTGGAATCACTTAAGTTGGGAAGCTAGTGTCATAGCCACAACCCTGTTGTGGTCAAGTCAAGATTCATCATTCAATTCATAACTCATTTTGAAAACATCTGACAATGAAACAGTATGGCCACTCCAACTGTCCATAACCGCGGACGCGGCTATTCGAATAGTTTGACACTCTGCAGAGGTGGTACACTTTCACCACAATTTTTGATACATCTGTCAGGGATAACCCTGAATCATCATACTTTTGTATGCAGATATTCAAACATAACCTTTCCTTTACACACCCTAGTATAAGCACCTCTCCTATGAGCATGGCCTCCCAACCATGACCATCTGTCAACTTGGGCACTGCATAAGTGGACAGCATTGAGAGGTAGCCTCAGCTCAAACCTCTCCCGCGAGGGAACTAATACTAATGCATATAAACTTCCGGCTAAGCCTTACCCAATTCAGGTATTGTGGTTGTACGGTAAAATTGGAATGATATCGCATCCAAATCCAACCATCAGTTTTGTAAAAGGGCTAAGGCTCATGTCTCAACATTTTCATCATTATAAACCCTTTGTGTTTCGCAACACATGTCAAAACATCTCAATAGAATGACTCATCATTCCAAGGTTTTCACAATTCATTTTCACCAAGTGTTCCCATCTAAAGTGACTCAAGTTTTGATTTAGCTCTAAGCTACTAAGTTAAGAGTGTTCACTAAGGTGGGATGCTAATCTCAATCTCATGCCATAGAATGACATCTAAGGTTATCTAGATAGGTCAAGTTTTATACTTTTTATACTACCTTCAAAACAAGTAAAGGACTTTGGTAAAGTAAAGAAAGTAAAGCTTGAAATTAAATATTGGACTAAGCATAAATCCAAATGGTATCACCAAAGCATGCCTAATGCCTTTGCTTAGGTTATCTAGTTTGCAAGGGTTAGCTTGCATTGTTAAGGATGGCTTGCTAGTATAATACTTGCAAGTGTTAGCTTGCATTGTTAAAGATGGCTTGCTAGTATAATACTTGCAAGTGTTAGATTGCATTGTTAAAGATGGCTTGCTAGTATAATACTTGCAAGTGTTAGCTTGCCTTGGTTGGTGCAGTGGTTGAAGTTTTCTTCCTCCTCTTGATAGCACTCCTCCTCCTCGAAAGCTTGGTCGGTACTATCGTCTATAAATACACACGGAGTACACAATCACCAAACAATACTTAACTAGTATACTTAGCACTCTAAGGCACACATTTGATGATATATTACCATTACAAGCATCACAAGGTTTTATTAACTAGTTTCATCATTTTTATTTAAGAAAAGTAATTTCTACTCATTGAAAATAACTAAGATTTAATATTCACCACTTAAAATATGGGCTCATGTGGACACATGTCCTCACCACATATTCTAACATGTGGGAATGTGATTTAAGGGTTGGATCACATATTAATAAGTTTAAGTTTAGAATTTAATGATTTAAAGTGACTAGAAATGCCTATATAGCATTATTTTGGTACTAGTCCAAAGTCACTGCATGCAAACCTTAATATTATTACATATTTAGCTAGGTATGATTAAATGTGATTTTTGAGAGTTGGAATAAACTCAAAAGCTATTATTGTTGATTTTATAAAAATGTATGAATGTGCAAAAGCTTCTGTCTTGTTATTTTTACTAGGAGAGATCTCTAACTCTAAATGAATTAAATCCAACGGGCTTGGATAGATCTTTTCAGTAGCTTTCTAAAAAAATTAGAATCACTCAATTTGGTTTAGTACATCTTCCTAAATGGATTTTTTAACTAAGGGACAGAAGTGAGTTCCAACTAAAATAGAAAAATCCATATTTGAAATCATGGGCTAGCGCAGGAAAGAAAATGGGCCGGCCCAGTGGTGTTCCGCGGCGCAGAGAACAGCTGACAGGGGGTCCACATGTCAGTGGCTCTTTAAACGCGAAGCGGTATAGGGCAACATGGACCGTTGGATTAAAACGACGATCTACGGCTGTGGCTTGTCGTCGACGACGGACAGGTCACCGGCGAGGTGTAACCCTAGCGGCTCGGTGGGGGTCTGTGGCAGCTTACCGGGGCTCCGGCGAGGGTAGGCGAGGCGGGCAAATGAACAAGTCGAGGATGGCAGTTCTCTTGGTACTGGCGGTGTCCCGAGAGGTGGCCTTGATCAACGCCCCCCTTCTTCTCCCTCCCCGGCAGACTCCGGCGAAATTCCGGCAAACGGTGGCTCGCCTTGCTCCGGAGATGGGCTGGAAGGATCAGTGGAGAGAGGGGAGTGAGATGGTGTGAGGAGTTTGTGCTGGGGTGGCCTCCTTTTATAGGTCGACGAGGGGACCGACCGGTACGACGGCGAGCTCGTCGGTGATGTTGCTACAGGCTGCTAGCGGCATGGGCTAGGTAGGCGGACGGTGGCTTGCCTCCTGGTGGTGCTCTATGGCTTGAATGCACGGCTAGGGGCGGTGGCGTTTGGTCGGGAGCGTCCCGCGCTCTAGGAGACAGAGGCGGTGCTCGACACGGTGCACGGTGACTGTGGGTCGCGCGGCGGCGCACGGCCATGTCTAGCAGGTCAGTGGGGTCGAGGCGGAGCGGCGTGCGCGGTATTGGGTCGAGGGGCGGTCTGTGGTATGCTGGTGGTGAGGGCGCTCTAGCACGCTCTGGCTGTGCGCAGAGAGAGTGGGCAGCGGTGCTGGAGAGTGATCCAGTGACTGGGGGTGATCGAGGGGTGGACATGGAGGTGCGGTAGGGTTAGGCGAAGCTAGTGGTGGTGCTGGAATGGCGCAATGCTGTCCCTGGGGCTCTGCCCTCTTCTAGCCGGCGGCGACCACAAAGTGGCGGCGCTCCACTACTGCTACTGCTTAGGGGTAGGCCGGTGGGGTGCTGGTTGGACACAGGGGGGGCAAGAGTGATCAATGCAAGGCAAATGGCTCGACAAGAAATGATCAAAATAGTAATAGTTAGGCTAATGGGATTCTGTCTGCAAGGTGTTCGACACAATGGCCGCATGAACTAAAATTTTGAATTTTGGGCTGAATTTTGGTGGAGTTGTTGATCACATACTTGAGCATCTCTGTTTTCTTGGGTTTTGAAAATGAAGTTCAGTTGAGTGGTTCTTGAAATAGTGTGATCTTGATACCTACACTAGATTCAATTTTCAAATGCCATTTAAAATTAGTGTTTGCAAGTTTTTGATAGATCACAAAGTGGGCCTTGGTACATCACTACATGTACTATCAAGGGGTGCAAAGATCCACTTTTGTTTCTGTTAAGAATTGAGTTCTAGGAATAGCCAAAGTAGGCATGGTAGTTAAAATGGCACAAATGACCATTGGTTTATTTTATTCATTTTGATTTGTTTTTCTTTGGGATTTGTTTGGGAATGATCTAGATGATGTTTATTTCACCTAAGAATCACTTTACAATCAATGGATCACTTAATCATGGAAATTCAAAACAACTCCTATTTAAATGCACACACATATGAATGCTTTAATATTTTTAATTGGAAAAGTTTTTGTTAACCCTAATTTTGATGATTTGGATCATGATAACCTTGGATTAGAGTTTTGGGATGTTACACCAGGCCTAGCCCGCGCGGCCAGGTGGTGTGGCTGGGCCCCAGCCCCTCTCCGTCTCATATTCTGGCTCCAGGTGTCCCTCGGTAAAATAATGACTTTGGCTTTTGTCCCGTCCAATTCCGAGAATATTCATTTTCTGACTTTCCTGAAAGCAAAAACAGCAGAAAACAGGCAGCTGGCACTGTGGCTCTTGTTAATAGGTTAGTCCAAGAAATCATATGAAAAGTACTCCAAAGTGTGGGCAAAACACAAGAAAGTGGATAAAACCAAGCATGGAACATCAAAAATTGTAGATACATTTGCAATGTATCAACATCCCCAAGCTTAACTCCTGCTCGTCCTCGAGTAGGTAAGTGATAAAAAGAAAGAATAATTTTTGAGGTGACATGCACCATCAAAGACTTGATCAAAGTATTTGTAAAACATTCAAAGCTGGGATCATAGTACTTCAATCATAACATGAAAGACAAAGTTCTAGCAATAAGACAAAGAAACTATGATGCAACATGAAAAGGCACAAACAAAAGATTCATGAATAACAATTCTTTGCAAAAAGTTTGTTTGTTTGACATAAAGAAAACATATCATAATAGTATTCAGCTTGTCCCTCATAGAGTAGCAAATATAAATGCATAGGACACCTTCAAAGTTCATAAGAGTGACTAGATACAAATAGTTCAAAACAAGCATTATCAAAGCTATGCATCAATGAACAAGTCTTGGGAAATAAGGAAGAATAGCAGGGATTCGAGACTAAAAACTAAAGAACTTACAAGTTTGGATTGGTGTCAAATTCTTTTGTTCACAATCCATGCAATCTTAAATATGATCATACAAGTATTCACAAGATTGCACTGAGTCCACTTCCTAACCACATAGATCTTGTTAGCAAATAAATCATAGGCCCAAGCAAGTGTCAAAAGTTAGCTAGGAAAGTGAGACAAATTCTTTTGGAGTCTCTCTTCGTTGAGAGATGAAAACTTTTGTTCTTGTTTGTTTAATCAATTAAGAGTACTCAAGTTGGCACCAAAATATTCAATTAAAGAACAACTCATCTACTCCCATGTCAAAATCTCAAGACTCTCAAAGCACCTTTTCTTTTCTTTTGCCTTTGAAAAACTTCAGCTCTTTCATAGAGAAATCATGCCACTATTTTTAACATGTTAATCGGGACTGTGTTGTGCACTCGTGACCATGCCAATAAATAATTGTTGAGAAATAATGGGTTAGAGGATTACTACAACTTCACTTGGAATGTGAAACCATGAGGAGATTAAAAAATTTACCTGTCATAGCATTGATGCTATAGACGTTTACATAACTCAATAACCGAAATCAAGTGGTTTCCCACATTTAGATCGTTCGTTGGCCAGCGGATTTAATAGTTCCACATGGAGCACGACAGAATTGTAATGACACACGTCAAGCAATATCTTATTAGAAAAAATAGTGGCATAATCTCTACTACTTCGAAGCATCCATTTTATCAAACAATTTCATTCAAAGGTACTATCGAGTCTATTTATATTAAGCTCAAATGGGATGGAGTAGTTCTAAAATTATATTCTTTGGGATAATCATGGACTCAAGTCATCTTTCAGATGCTTTTTCTTGTTGTAAAAATGTAGGAATTATTTTTAACCAAGTTCATTGATCATTGTTTCAAAGCTAAAAGGAGACACTAGCAAAGGAATAGAATTTATAGGATAACAAGCTAAGCGGGGAGTGACTCCAGTGCAAGCGAGTAAATAATTGTTGGACCAATTTAAAGTTGCAGAAAAGGTGATGAAAGGAATGTGATACCTCCTCTTGCTTGCTTCATTCTCATATTTGAGTCGACCCCCCCTCTATGTTTCCATATTGCCAAGTCACCTAAAATTGAGCAATCTCCAAGAGAAACAAAGAAACGAACTTGCAAATAAAGTTACAACTAATTTATTTGTATTTTTGGGTTTAGGAATGCAAAATAAAAATAAACATGCAAATTTGAAGAAATAAAATAAATCAAAAGAAAAAATAAAAACATGAATGCAAAGTTTGGAGGATTTCAAACCTCCCCCAAGCTTAGGATATTGCCATCATTTGGCGGCTGGTGCGGATACTGCTGGTAGTAGTCGGGGAAGTGGGTCATGAAGTGACTAAATTTGTGAGTTAAAGTACTCACATCTTCATTCACTCCTTGAAGAGTGTGGTCGATTTCCCCAACGCGTTGGTTTAGGTGCTGGAATTCCTGATAGGGGACGTAGTTGTACCCCTACTGTGGCTGGTTGGGCCACGGGTCCCAAGCTTCCCCTTGCTGCTGCTGTTTTCCCTCCCAAGCAGGGTCGTGCCCTGCTCATCCTCATGCTCCTGCTCATCCTCATCCTGCTGCCCCCCTTCTTCATCTTCCTCCTCTTCAGGCTAAAGTTCAGCCATGCTCTGCATCACTTGGTCCTTCGTGAGGATCCAAGTGTCCCTCTCCACAATCGAGAAGGCTTGGGGACAAGGCAACGGAACCTTCTCACCTTGTGCATCATCAAGATAACTAAATTGATAGGCTCGGAGCCTCCGGTTAGCTTGGTAAACACCAAGGAAGCCACAAACAGTTAAATACTTGACGTCCATTAGCTTGGAACCATCAACATATTGCATAATAGGTAGTATAATATTTAATGCATGGGCAAGGTGGGTTACCAATCCACCAATGCGAATATTACCTTTGGTCTTGTTGCTTTGGTGGCGAAAGAGCTGGATGAGTAGAGCTGCGGGATTGGGGCTTTGCGGTGCAGTGGGGAAGAGACCCTTGGTTATCATTCCCATGTCCGCATTGGCCATGGAACCAGTGTCACCTCTTCCTAGTAGTGTGTTGGAGAGGAACAAGGCGTAGTAATGGATGGTTGGGATCTGAATGGTGGATATCTTCTTCTGATAGAAGTTGGTGCCGCCATTAACAGAAATGACCTCCCAAGTTTCTCCGCTTGTGACGCCATAGAGGTTAGTAATAGTTGGCTCCCCAACGCGGGGAAGCCAAAAGCATCGCAAAATTGCTCAAAATTTATTTCATAGTTTCGTCGGTTCATGGTGAAGCTTACCGTGCATGTATTACCTTTCTCCATGTGGTCGTCGTAGAAGGAGGCAAGGAACTCATGGGTAAGCTCGGTGTAGGTGTCGATGCTTGCGAAGCCAAGTACCGTCAACCCCGCCTTGTTGCACTTGAGGTCGAAGTTCGCCTTCAACCCCGCCACGGTGAGAAAGCTGTGGTCAGCCCAATGTATGGGCATCACCCTCCTCGATGAAACCATTGCCAACTTGGGGTTGCGCTCGGCTCGGGACCCCGAGACCGAGTCCTCACCCGGTTGGCATTTACTCGAACGAAAGAGATTACCGATTTTGTTCATCCTGATGCACTAAAACATTTCACCATAGAACCTTACGCATATAGTTTCCATATGATATATGAACGATCCTACGTGGAAAAATTCAATCCTAGCATGAGAAATCAATAGAAAAACAAAATAAGCTTGAGTTCATCCACTAGATCAATGTGAGAGTTTCAACCATGGAAAGCTGAAAATAAAGCATGGATAGGGAGAGAAACATACCAATATGTTGATTCCCCCACTCAAACGAATGAAATCCACAAAGAATCAAGAATTCTAGGTGGATTTTGAGAGGTTTGGAGAGAGAATATGAGAGAAATAATGAGGAGGGGTGAAAGAACTAGACGCCCCGGTGCGATTTTGTTGTCGCACCAAACTATACAGGCGGCTGATGTTGTTCCGCTCATGTAGTTGCAGCGCATCGCCAACTAGGGTTTCTTTATGCGGAAAATAGCTATACGGACACAACAATACGGCCGGATCGCAATGATCCTGCCGTATAGTTGGTCATTAAACCGTCTGTCCCTCGAGATAAATTTCTAAAACTAGCATCGATATCTATACGATCTGAAATATATGGCCAGAATTTTTATTCCCGCTGTATAGTTGGTCATTAAACTCTCAGTAACCTTTGGGATAAATTTCTAAGAGAGGAATCGATATCTATATGACTAGAGCTATATGGCCAGAATTTTTATTCCTAATGTATAGTTGGTCGTTAAACTCTTAGTACTTTTTAGAAAATTTTGTACGAAGGCTTCGATATCTATATGACCGGAGCTATACGGCCGGAATTTTTATTCCCGCCATATAGTTGGTCATTAAATTCTCTGTGTCTTCAAAGAAAATTTGTTGATGGCAAAGATATCTATACGACCGGAACTATATGGCCGGAATTTTATTTCCCGCCGTATAGTTGGTCATTAAACCATCAGTAGTCATCAAAAAATTTCTATTTCTTCGAGAATACCGTCTTATCCCAAAACTTAGCAAAATACTTTAATTTTGACAAAAAATTAATTGTGGAAACTATCGACCAACATTAGCATATTAAGAGCAAAATTTTAGCTTTTGTAGATGAAAAACTCAAACTTTTATTTTTATTCTTATTATATACTCATTCAATCGATGTTTCTACTACTTTTTGACAGCTGCATCTTCACGGGCACGCTTCCGCAAGAATGTCTGTGAAAAAAGTGGTGGGAATGCGATGAACTTTTTATTCTCTAGTTTATTTAATTGAAGAGATGGGTTGACTCACATTAAGCATTTTATTAGGAATGGTTGAGTAAATCAACCTCTTCTCTGTTCTCGAATTCTTACCTTAGGTTGCCCCTTATCGAAGGCACTTACCACATGAACTATTTTTGCCGGTGGAATATATATTTCTCCTACTTCTAGCTTCTTTGGAAAATACCGGACGATTTCAACAATATAAACATTGAAGATTATATTTCCCTCAGCACAATCAACTTATGCCCCTACAGTACTAAGGAAAGGTCTTCCAAGTATTATGGATAATTTCTCATCTTCAGGCTTCTCAAGAATAATAAAATCAGTGGGAATAACATGCTCATCTATTCTAAGTAGAACATCCTCAATCATACCAACGGGTTATTTAGTGGACTTGTCAGCCATCTGTAAGTGATAGTAGTAGGAGAATACTCCCCTAATCATAACCTTTTATAGAGGGAGTATGGCATTACACTAACTCATGCTCCTTGATCACAAAAGGATTGTGAATATCAGTTTTACCTATCGAGCATGAAATAGTTGGTATTCTGGGATCTCCAGACTTAGACAATAGCTTCCCATTAGCAGGATAACTAGTTACCATGGCAACAGTTTCGGTAATTTTTTCTTTCTACTAAGAATATCGCGGAGGAACTTAGAATAGGTAGGAACTTTTATTGCATCCGCAAATGGAAATTCCAGACGAAGGTTACTAAATGCCTTTGTAAAAGAATTATAAATTACCTAATCTGGTGCTTTCTTTTTTTGATTTGGGTAAGGAAGCTTTTGCTCACCTGACTTATTCTTGTCTTTTACCTTTTGTGGGGGTTCAGGCTCTTTTGTTGCTTTCTTTTGTTATTGCTTATTGCTTTTCTTCTTTTCTACTACAACAACTTCATCTTCCTTGCCTATCTCTTTTTCTTCTCTTGGATCAACCGTCTCCGCATCAGAGTCATAATGGTCATCTTGTGCATCATTTTGATCCTCCTTGGTTTGATCTTGTGTTTCAGTTTCATCTTGAGGATCCACCAATGTATCATCTTCTTGGCTTGCTTCGAGCAAGGACTTTTCCTTTTGCTCTTTTTCACCTTCATATTCTGGTGGTCCTAATGGTCCTATAACAATTGCACCTCTTATTGTGACAACAATAGTAGAAACAGGAATATCTTTATCATCTTGAAGAAAAATTTGATAACAAGATGCTATTTGTTCACACTGGGTTTCAATCATACTAAGATACTTGTGAAATAATTTTATTTATTGGCCAATCTCATCATAATTTTTTGTGAGTTCCGCCAAAATCTTTTTGTGTTTTTGAAAGTGCTTATGCAAGTTATTATGAGATTTTACTTGTCGATGTTTTAATTCTTGAAAAACTTTTCTAGTCTCATCTTCCTCAGTTGAAACTTCTAACAAATCTACTTTGTTTTCCTTAACAAGTTCAGAAGGTATACCTTTTTCTTTCATCGTTTTGCGTACTTCAGGCATAAGATCAAGAGTTATCCAAAATATCCCTTTTTCTAGCTTAGTGCCAAAATCAGGATTATATATAGAATTATTCTTAGCCCTAGTAGACATCAATTCCAAACATTCTTTAATAGTTAAAGTATTTATAGATCCTCCTGCTGAGAAGTCAAGCAATTCTCTACATTGAGTATTAAGACCGTGGTAAAAAAATGGAAAATAGTTGCTTTAGAATAGCCATGATTAGGAATACTATTGATCATTCCAAAGAATCTTTCCCAGGCTTGGTGGTAGTTTTCTCCCACGTTCTGACTAAAGCTGCCTATATTCTTTCTTAGTTCAGTTACCTTTTTAAAAGGATTAAACTTGTTTATGAATTTAACAATGCAGTTTTCCCAACATTTAATGTAATAGCGAGGAAGAGAATATAACTAGTATAGAGCTTTACCTTTATGAGACCATCGAAATAATTTTAGGTGAGAGAAATCTCTTGGCAAACCTTTTGGTCCAAGCGATGTTATCACATCATCGAACTCTCTAATATGTCTTGCTGGGTCTTCATCTTGTCTTCCATTTAAAGCTTTTTCCTGCAAAATTTTAATAATTCCACCATCAAATCGATATTCCCTAACTCTAGGATTAGGGAATTCTATTGGTTGTTTAAGAAATTCAGAACTTGGAGCACTGTATTCTCTGAGAGTTTTCTCATGTTTCATGGGAGTTGTCATGTAAATAGACATGGTTTTCATAATATCACTCAGGTTTTTCAATAATTTATTCGCGCATTTGAGTAGGCATGCACTCAATATAATCGGGTAGATAGGTCCTACCAGAGCATGTAGACCCTTTGTCTCCTAAGGCGAACATTTTGTAGTAGCAACACCTGAATTGTCAAAAGACAAACACTTAGTGCTTAGCTCCCTAGCAACGGCGCCAAAAAATAGCTTGATGTCTGCAAGTGCACAGATCATTTGTAGCTAGTTTCGAAGTATAGATATCAATACCACAGGGAGCCCAAAGGTAAGTGTTTATGGGTGAAGTCTCTGTCGCACCCGAAGTTGTCACAGGTCTTTGAGTGAATTGATTGCAAGTGTTGAAATAAGAGTGAGTTTTTGATTAAATGAGAAATATTTTAAATAGAGCTAAAATGTAAACTTCAGAAATATAAAGCATAAAAGTAAAGAGCGACTTAGTTGGTTGTTGTTTCCTGTAGATGGAAAAAAGGCGCGGGGAGTTTCAGTTCATGGTGATACTGACTGTGCCAGGTGGATGAATGATAAATGTAACAATTATAATCTTATAAATATATGTGTAGGCGAGCAACCCATAATTAGCCGGAACTCCTCTTGGTAGATTTCATCCCAACTTCAATAATCCTACTAGCCTGTTACCAAAACCATGGTCACACACTAGTAGATTAAGACCCTTCAGGTTGCTTAGCGATTAAGCACCTTGGATTGTACTAATGCAATAAGCACAGTGGTTTCTCGTTATCCTCGAGTCTAGTAATTTTGCATTGATATCCCGGTGTCACCCGAGGGTCGCGGGTCTGCTAGCAAAAAGATCTTATCTATGTAGAACAAAGCATCATATTTTCTGGGCCCTAAATTGGACAACAACTATTAGGCATCCCACAGATAGTCAAGCACACATAATATAGTAATTAGAATCAATCACAAACTAATGAAAAATATATGAAGGCAAATCACATCTCACCAATCCCCTACATCTCCCATGCCTAAGGGACTTACTCACACATGAGAGAAGAACGGATGATCGATATAATTAAATAAAGGGAATTCGTATTTATATTACTGTGAAGATCCACAATAAGAATCGAAAAATATCCAACAAAATTCAGGATGGGAAGAAACAATCTCAAACCCTAGTCTTGCAAGGTGAAGATCCCTCTCTCTCTCTAGTACAAGTAGTGGCTATGGAGGTGTATTGCCTAGGGGGTCGAAGATCATGGAGCGAGATGAAGAACGTCTCCAATTCTTCTTCGGATCTCCTCTTTCTTCATTCTGGATGGTGTGGTGGCTGTTGTGTTCTGTTTTCGCCCTTGGTCCCTTCACGTAAGTTATCCCTTTTGACGAGCTAGAGGCGGCGGCAACTATACGGCCGGAACTATATGGCCGAAGAAATATTCCCGCCATATAGTTGCTCATTAAAGCCTCTGTATTCTCCCCTCGAGTGCTTCCAAAGAGAGACTTGCTTGTTTTGTCTCAGAATATTGTGTTTCTCTAGTTAAAACCCTATGTTGACATTCAGAACCTGAAACACACATTAAAAACCAAGTTTTCTTTGCTACCGAAGTATTAGCATTAGGTAAAGCCAGAAAACGATCAAATTCGGGAGAAACCATCAATAAAAGCCGTCAAAAATGTGTCAAATCTCACAGCTATCACCCGCTCGCTGGACACGAGCCAGCAACAGCGCGTTTCTACAGAACCGCAACGCCCAATGACCGTGTTCCTCCCTTTTTCCTGGCCGTTGTTGTTCTCCTCTAGAGAGAACCTGCACATGCTCACGTAGAGGGTAGTCTTGGCTGTCCATAGCATCTAGCAGCGCGCCAATCGGTGGCCGATTGACCTCGCCATCGCCAGAAGTTTGCCAGTTTTTGTTGTCAAAACTGAAGACTTCCGTCAATTTGTACCCGGCTAGTTTCCCTCAGTTCGTCCATCATTTCCGAGTGCTGCAGCCTTGCTTCAACAAGACTACCTTAACGGAAAGTGAAGCTCGTAAGTTTCTCTGCAACTTTGCTTTTTGCGACCACGCGTTTTACCCAGCGGTTTGGTTGCCATCATCGTTCAAAGTAGAGCTCAGCTGGCTCAGTTAGAACCTTTTCTTCAGATCGGATCGAGTGTCCAGGAAGGTGTTGTAAATAGCCCCTCTTCTATTTTGAAACAGCAACCGGTAGACCCTATAGCCCCACCTGCCATACTCCCAACTCGTTTTACAGAAAGGCACCCAGCGATTCTATTATTCCACCCCGTTGTCCTTGGCTCGCCCATGTGTCGTGTCCGAGCTGGCCGCGCGCGTGAGTAGACCCACAGCTCCCCGGTCCCGCGTGTCTGTGATGGTGAGTAAGGTTGGTCCGTGTAGCAAAAGCCCTGAACAATTTTCTAAATAGGAAAAATTTCAGAATATTGTTTAAATAAAATAAATTCATATCTTTTAAAATATTTAGAATTTGACAAATTTTTTGAATTGAAATATGATTCAAATTCAAATACGAGTTCAAACAAATTTACCAATTTGACCAGAGTCAACTCTAACTAGTCAAACTTGTGACTTTTGACCCTTCTTAATATAATTTGGTTTGAATCTTGTTTTAAATACATATTTTCCAAATAATACAAATGATATATGTTTTTGAATCATAAAAATGCCAGGAATTAAAATATGTCATACAAAATAAGTTTTGAGCAATATAGAATTTCAAAATTATTTAAATGCTAATAAATGCCTTTATCTTAATAAATTAATTAGTTTAATTCCGTAAATCCAAATTCGACAAATAATATGTCTAAATCGATCAGCCCGATGAGTCCGTTCTGATTATGTGTTCCATGATATGAATTGAAGAATGAATCATATAAATATTCAGAACTGTTTATGGGAGTAAAACATGCCTAAATAATTTAATAAAATGCTTTATTATTGTTTCCACACCTCACCCGTTCCATGCTACGTTATACCATGCAATTGTGCCTCATTCCATCATGGCGTACCTTGTTTACTTATTACAGATAATTTATATGATTGTGCAATGTATTTATTTTGGCCCTTTATGTGTTTGGTGTTTATCTGGACAGACGCCAAGCAAGGGAATTATCAGGATAACCAAGAGTACTACCCGGATCCCGATTACCCAACTGCTGATTCGACAAGCAAGAAATTCCCCATGCTTGCATGCATATAGTACCTATGATTCTATCTTACTATTGCATCATTGAGTCATGATTGCATTAAATTGGAATCCCGAGTACTGCATAGTCTTTACTCTTAAACCCCACCGAATCTTGTATCCTCAATCCTATGAGCCATTACTACATAAGTTATTTGGGCCATGCGAGTCGTAGAACTGCATGTGTAGGTTTTGTGCGAGTCTTTGTATAATCAGGTACCAAGACAACTTAAAATATTTACTAATGGGATAACTAAAGAAAGAGGCGTCGATGGGAAATAGCTGTTATTTGGTTCTTCCATGCTCACTTGTGTCCCGTAGGACTCCGATTACTTAATTCATGGTCCTTGACTATTTGCACTATCCTCATTCGGGAGACTCTATGGATTCTCCTTCGCCTGAGCTTGATTTGCACTTTATTTCTTGGGGCTACAAACTAGTTTGGGGTATTATTACTATCATGTACTTATGCCATGCTTTACTACTTTATTTACGATTACGCATGGAGCGCCTGTACTTTTTAGGAATTGTGACATGTTTCTGCGGTATCGACAAGCCCAGTCACACTTTCGGCTTTCCAGTCATTTACTGTCGTCTACACAAACCCTAGGTTCATCTCGGAGCCGGCCAACTTCATTGCGGGTAGCTTAGTGGGGTTACCCCATGAAATAATTTATGAATCCTATGAATCCATTATCGTGAGGCCTCGTAGCTTTTTATTTGGTTCTTCCCGAGGTTGATCGTGTCTGTGTTGCAATTTGTGCACCCCTGTAGGGTAAATCTTTCTGGAAGCCGTATCCGCAATTATGGATGATTTGGAGCACAATTTCTTGATCATAGACAAGCATACTTAAAGTACCGCCTTTAATTTGACAAAGAGATGAATAGTAAATAGTGGAATACTCGTGGAATGGTTATTAAAATTGCCAACGGATGGGATGTTCTTCCGCCTTCTCGTCGGCAAGCGAGAAGGGGGGCGATCGGTGTTTATTTATGTTACTCATATAAGTGTTGTTTCAAATTAATGAGAGTTTGTCCATTTCTGGTTGGGCGGATGTCTAGCATGTCTCTATAGAACTGTTTAGATATTATCTTTCGCTACATTTGCATCACCCCCAAGGTTGTTCCCTTTAGATGCATTAAGACTTGCTGAGTACCCCTAGGGTCTCACACGATAAATATTTGGTTCAAATGGATAGGTATACTCTCAGGAAGGTTACTAGGTCGAAGAGACTAATGATGGTGGCAACGACTGTCAGGTGTTGAAATTCCGGGGATGGAGATCCATGAGATCTGTGGGCCGGATATGCTTATTTCAATGACATATTATGCCAATTTGATTCTTCATCCATACTCGGATCTTGTTTTGTGCTTTCGCTTAATACTTTCATGTGTGATGTATGAGGATATATCCTGAACTATTATCTCTATTTAGGATATTTTGATCTTTGGCGTATGGCGTTGAATATTTATGTATCTATTGTTTTTAGATGGTGTGGATCTAATGTCTATTGTATGTCGCTAACATACATCCTCATTTGTGTATGTTTTTATCACTTTACCTGTTGACTACGCCGCTCTCTCTTGTCCTGATGTTCTTGAAAGTGGGTGGGATGGTTGCCGATACCGTGCCCTTCTCCACGAGGTGGCCCTACTATGTGTGGTTGTGTGGCCCCATGGTAGTACGTCCTGTCTACTTTGGGTTCATCTAGGCTTGAGATTAGAGCGTAGGGTCCGAGGTATTACAGTTAGTATTAGAGCCATTCCGCCCTTCAGGGTCTCTGCCAAGATGGTCGTTGTCAGTCTAGAAAATATTTTGGTAGCTATGTATATTAGGGAAAAACTAAACATGAGAGTAGGATTGCTTCCATTTTCTTCTTACCCACCCACCCACCCTTTTTGGTAAGGAAGTGTAACTTTTGTCTATCCTCTTCTAAAAATTCAAACTAGGATTCACGTGTTTTGGGTTTCCATAGTACCATAGGTTTTGTGTGTAATTCTTTGTCTATCTGTTGTATCGAACCTTGTTGTTGCAATCTACCTTTGGTTATCAAATGTTGGTACATTCCATGCCGACGGTCTTATTTGTAAACCGACATGATCTAACCGACTCTTTATAAATCGATGCGATCTATCTTACTCTTTGTTAACTGACGTGATATAGTTAGGGGTGTTCGTTCTTTAGCTGCTAAATCTCTTTCAGATATTCTTAAGAAGGAGAAGAGTTGGGTTGCATGTTTTTCCTATTCATGTGTAGAGTAATGCTTTCAGTGCGGGATGGAGTCATGACCGTACCACTACTCTTATCATTCACTCTTGTACATTGAATAGGTGGAATTGCTAATCTCTATTTGTTAAGTGGTTTTGCGCATCTAGTTGGTATTTTAATACCGAAATTTGCGGAAAATATTTGTTTTGTATATTTGTGTTCCACACTCCTTTTCAGTCGTGTGCGATATGCTAACTATTTTCTAGGTGCTATGAAATTTGCTTGATATTTTAGTATCATCTTAGTAAATTGTATCCTTTAATCTTGGTTAATTACATTTTAGTGCTATTTTGGATTATTAATAATTCTCCATTATGGTACTAACACAATTTTTTCCATCAATAACAGGATGACTCGCCTCAATGACGATGATATCATGGGTTTGCTAGAGCTTGGTACCGCGCTTGTCAGTCTTGTAAACACTCTAGGGACTATGCAGCAAAACCAACCGAGGTTCAAGGAGAGTGTCTAGAGAAATGATTTTGCATCACCTCCTCCACCTCCCTAGCGCGGCAACATGAAAGACTTTCTCAAGTTTTATCCGCGGCACTTTGAGGTGACCCTCGAGCCACTAGATGCTGATGATTGCCTCCGAGAGATCACGAGGTTGCTGGATACCGTAGATTTGGCTGAGCACGACAAGGTCAAGTTCGCTACTCACCTTCTACGTGGGAAATCGCTCTTTGGTGGGAGATCTATCTAATATAAAGCCCACATGGATTTCAGCCATCATGGGGGCAATTCACTGATTCTTTCAAGGAACGGTATCTGCCTAAAATTGTCATGGAACGAATGAAGGAGGTGTTCCTGAATCTCAAACAAGGCAACGACAATGTTAACACTTATATCAAGAACTTTGCAAACTTATCTTGCTATGGTGGCGATGAGGTTTCTGATGATAAGAAAAGACAAAATAGGTTTCTTCAAGGGCTTAATGCTTCTATCAAGTATGCTCATACTCATACTACTCCAAGCTCTTTGCTCAAGCTTCAACAAGCAGCTTTTCAAGAGGAAGCAAGTAAATAGGCTTATGCTAAATCAAAGAAGCACATCTGTGATACTGGTGGTTCCTCTTCTGGGCCTTCTCCTTCTAAGCGCGTATGTGAATCCGTGATACTGCACCGCTGCTCCCTGCTCCTCCAAGACCGTCAAGCTTCTCGCCAAGGCCACCATACTCTTACAACATCGCTCCAAGGGGCTACAAGAACAACTACCCAATAGCACCATATGATGGAGTTCCTGGATAGTCTACTCCTCGCCCGAGTGGCGCTTGTTTCACGTGTGGTAACACTGGACACCAGCATTGGAATTCTCCAATGAACAGCAATGCTCTTCCTCCACCCCCTCCAAGACCTACTTCGACTACAGTTGCCTACGCACCTACACCATAGGCTCTCAACATCAACACCAAGCCCGGGTCTGCTGTTGCTCGTGCCAACAACATCAACATTGTTCGAGCAGAGCATGCACCTAGAGTTGTGATGGGTATGCTTCCCGTAAACTCTATTGCTGCACGAGTTCTATTTGATTTTGGAGCATCGCATTCTTTTGTATCTCACAAGTTTGCAAATGAGCATGAGTTGGCTATAGATCCTTTGTCACACCGTCTCATGGTTCAATCTCTGGGCTCAAACATGAGGGCTTCAAATATCAGTCAGGTCAATCAAATTCAAATTGGTTGTTCTTCAATTTTGGCTTCCTTGATTTTGCTTGGCAATTCAGATATTGATGTCATATTGGGTATGGAATGGTTGAAAGCCAATGAAGTTGTGATTGATTATGCTGAACCCTCAGTCTCTCTGGAAATTCCTGAAGGACATATAGTCTATTCTCCAAGCAAAAACTCATTATATTCAGCTCCACTCCTTGGTTGTCCAAAACATTGATGTTATGGAAGCCTTGCAAAGTGTCCCAGTGGTTTCTGAGTTCCTAGATGTTTTTCTAGACGAGCTACCAAGTATGCCTCCTGACTGAGAGGTCGAGTTTGTGATTGAAATTGAACCTGGAACCGCTCCTATCTCCAAGCGGCCTTATAATATGGGTCCTACAGAGTTGGCCGAACTCAAACGGCAGCTTGATGAACAAGAGAAGTTGGGGTTTATTCAGCATAGTGTTGGTCCACGCAGAGATAAACAAAACTTTTTCCCTATGCGGTGATCCCAAGATCCATCTTAGGTAGAAGGCCACGAGGATTACCACTAGACGCGTAGTTGTGGAATCGATGAAGCGCGTCGCTTGATGTAGTGCAGTCCTCGCGATCCATTCCGATCCACGATCGTCGAAGTGCTGAACGTACAACAACTCCACCAGTCTCCACACGTACAAGGAGGAGCGCCGGCGGTGGACTGCTAGGTCCGGTATAGCGGCGACAGGACTGGACTGGGGCTAGGGTTTCCAACACATGGAGTGACCTAAAAAACGTGTGCTCTAAGAACCTACGCCCCAGCTTATATAGGGAGTGAAAGTGGGGTCCACTCACTTGTGGCCCATTCACTAAAAGGCCTATATTAGTCACTGCGAGTCTAACTCACTGACTAAGTCCATGTCTCTATTTGGGTTCAACCCAAATAGATTTCCTGTTTGGGTCTAACCCAAACTTTCTCCCAGTCTTGAGTGTGTTACCCGATAGGCTCATGGTGACCCGGACACGATCCGAGTCTCACTCGTGACCGATCAGTCGGTAGCGGCTCCTAGCAGAACGTGCCGACTCCTAAGTACCAAAGAGTCATGATGACATACCTTCCAATGCGACTTTCGTCTGAATCCCTTTTGCCTCACGATATACCGTGTTGAACTATAGGCGAATAACCGTCATCCCTTGAATAGTTCGACTCTCTTTCTCGATCCGAGATAAGTGATTCATCTGACTAGTAAGAGTGTATCGCAGTATTTTCGATAAGTAAGAGTGTCGAACTCAACAAGGAGCAGAAGGTGCTGGCTAGTGGTATGGATCAGGAATTCCCTGCAAATACTTAGCAAACGGATTTTTAGGGGTTTTCGATAAAGCAAGTAAACAAAGTACGAGTAAATAAAAGACAGTAGGAGTAAATTTAGCAAGTGGCCCTATCCTTTATGCAGCAAAGGACAAGCTGGTTGTATTACTTAGGATGACCAAACGTTCTCGAGGACACATGGGAAGACTGTCAAGTGCTTTCGCTTCATATAGTCGATTAATCTTCTTTAGCTTGCTAAGTGTTGTGTGGGTGAACCTGTGCTAATGTACCGCCCCATCCAAGACTTAATACATACTTGTGATTAAACCCCCTTGCAAAAATCCATAAGTACAAGAAAGTAATTAAGGTACAAACCTAACCACAGCTTTAAACTCTAAGACCCTTACGTCCCTTCTGCAATGGTTTCCTAACGGGGGTTCAGGTTTTTGTCACTCCGGCAACCCCTACGATTAGTAGCCAAATACACAATGCATTCCCCTAGGCCCATATAGGTGAAGTGTCATGTAGTCGATGTTCACATGACACCACTAGAAGAAGTACACCACAACTTAAATAACAATCTATTGAATCTTTCTCAACACAACTCCACTACTAACAACAAGACTTCTCCCATGTCCTTAAGAACAAAACGAACTACTCACAAGACATCATATGGATCATGATCGGAGATGAAATAATGATGTATAACAATCTGAACATAAACAATAATTCAATGGTTCACTCAATGGCATCAACTACAAAGAGTAATCAACACCAGGAAAGTTTCCCCTATGAACTATAGCAAGATTCAACCAATTGTTACAGCAATATGGAGATGGTGATGAGGGTGTTGATGGTGATGATGGTGGTGATGATGATGATGATGATCCCGATGAAGTCCAGCTTGATGGTGGTGTTGATGGCGACGATCTCCCCTCTCCGGGAAGGAATTCCCCCAGCAGAAATCTGTCGGTGTTTTTCGCCCCGCAGAGGCGGCGAAATCTTTCTGTGGTCGCTCCCCGAGTCTTAGGGTTTCGGGAGGTTGTATACGCCAGAGGGGAGAGGCTAGAGTGGGCCTGGGCGGCCACACCACTCCTAGGCGCGGCCTAGGCCTGCCCGCGCCATGGGGTGGTGTGGGCCCCCTGTGGCCCTCCTCCACTCCATCTTCTGGCATCCTGAGTCTTCTGGAAAAATAGAATTGTCCATATATTTTTCCGGATTTTCTGATCTTCACGAATTTTGCCTACAAACAGCACCTTTTCCATCAGAATCCTGACTGCAGCGGTCCATGCTCCAAAAGTCATCAACCATGCAAAAACAGATGAAATAACATAAGTATCACCTCTCAATACAAAATATATCAATGAATAATAGTGAATTAAGACATAGAATAGTGATGCAAAATGGACGTATCAACTCCCCCCAAGCTTAGACTTCGCTTGTCCCCAAGCGAAACTGAGCTCAATAAACATAACCTCAAGTTTATGGAGTGAAGAGTCGATAAAAGGATACGGACAAGAAGCATCACATAAATCAATACATAGATCATAATAGAAGACAACTCACTATTACACAACTCAACTTGCAATGAGTAAAGGAAACACAATAAAGATACAAAGAGTGAATCAATAATTGGTAATGGCAAACTTAGCTCTTGGTCGAAGAATAGTTGATAATTTGCTGGAGTTCACAAATAGCTGGTTTTTCAATGAAAGCTTTCAAAGTAGTAAACTTCAAGATAAGAGCAATGTGCAAAACAAGGAACATAAGAAACATGAATGCATAAATCATCATATGAATGAATGAAACACATCAACTCAAAATACTTGCTGAGATAGAAGGGAATAGGTTTACTGACTCAACTACAAAGTAAAAGAAAGGCCCTTCGCAGAGGGAAGCAGGGATTGCAAGTCTCATAAAGAGCTCCCAAAAATTATGATACTTACTAGCTTTCAGCTCTCATTGCCCCTATCATAGGCATCTTTTGGTGATTAAGGTTAAAGTGACACAACTAAGAGGATATGCTTGACAAGTTATAAATTGAAATCTAATGCCCCTTACTTATGAGTACCGATCCTCATGCTACTCAACTTTAGTCACGAGCAAGCTCTTGTCATGATAAATACATGCGTATCATCGAGAACAGCCAACGGGGTACCCCTTGCACATGACATAGGAGATATCCCATAATCAAAATGACAAGGCAAGCAGACAGTGAGCATCTCAGCGATCTTTTTATTTGCTATTTGCATAGGTTTTTATTGAGGATGCTTCCTAGAATGCTCACTATAGTTATGCTGCAAGTTTCCACCATGATTAGGCATGGCTTAGGCTAGCGGCCCAGGCGCGTCTCTAACACACATATAAACTCCATGATCTTACAAGTTCCACTTTTATTTCACACCGCCGGGATCCATAAGCAAAAGAACATGATATCAACTAGGTACAAGGCACCAAATGAAGTGTTGAAAGCGGTCCCCATGATACATGGTTCGGCTAACTTCAACTCATAAAGCGCAAGCATATACACAACAAAGAAGGACCCAATGGTTCAAGTTTATTAAATCCAAGAAGTAAAGTGTGCCATCAAGTTCGTCAGAGCTTTAATCACTAATTTTCGCATAACAAGTTTAATTTGGGAGGTAGACAAAACAAGAATTTACTCGGAATAGAAATAATGCTACTAGGTAGGTATGGTGGACACAAATGGCAAAGGTTTTGGTTTAAGGGAGATGGATGCACGAGAAGAATTCCCCCTCAATACAGGTTTTTGGCTAGCAAGGCTGGGTAGCAAGTAGAAGAGTTGAAAGAAACAAACAAACATACAAATGGTAAAGACAAACATGCAATCTTCCTTGGAAGCACAAAAGAACTTAACTAGGGAATACTAAACTTATGAGCAAATCAAGAAAGAAAGATGATGAAATTATTTTTCTCTCGAGTACTTCTATCTTTTTCTTTTCAACTCTCAAAAAGGGTGTTGCTACTGACCGAGCCAGGCTTGCCAAAACCAACTAAATTAACTCAATGATCCCAGAGTGCTACCGATATAAACAACAAGATCAATTATATAACCACGAATTGAAAACTAATATAAGCTATGCAAAAGAGTGAATGATAGAACTTCTCATTAATATTCCATAACGAAAACTCACACTAAGGGATACAAATCTAATGAGAGAGGGGACACTTCCATAATGCAAACCATACTACATAATAACTCCTCTATTCATGATATGACTCTACTAATAAGGTAAAAAGAATGGAAGATAGTGATATGATACCGCGGCACTCCCCCAAGCTTGGAACAAACCAAGGGGATGTCAAACCTGATGACGAATCACTCCTTTGGTGGTGGTGGTATACTCTCCTCTTCATCCGTCTTCCAGGGTAAAGGCTTCCCATCAACAAAGGACATCGTGGTTTCCAACATCCTGAAACTTGCAGCAGCACTTATGCGTTTAAATCTAGCCTCATACTCACAGTTTTGATTTTGAACGTCATACAACTGTGCTTGCAGTTCGTTGGTTGTTTGGCGGAGTGAGAAGACTTCGTCTTTGAGTTCAGTAGTCTCCTTTTGGTGCTCGGCGATGAGTTCGGAACAAATCTTATGGATGATGTCCACTTCGTGCTCCGCCATCTTCCTATACCTAAAGACTTCTTGCTCTAGTGCTTCCATCCTGTCCTCCAGACTTCCTTCACCTTTAGGGCCTTGAACCTCCTTAATCTGGACCTCCCCACCTTCGAGCAATAACTCCTTGGGATGAATCTTCAATTCTCTCATGTATGGGTTGATGATATCCTCTAAAGAATCTCCTTTGTATGATCCAGAGGAAGATATTGTGGCTCCAAATCTAGGATTCTACCTGACAGAAACAGATCGAAACAAAAACACGACGGAAACACGATATACGAACCTCGGGGGATCCGGGGGGTTATATATTACGAAGTTTCATATTAAAAGGAAAGTACTGGGAGAAAACGTGTCGGAGACGGAGTCCAGGGTGGCCTCACCACCTGGTGGCGCGGCCAGGGGTGGGCCCGCGCCATGGGGTGGTGTGGGCCATCCTGGCTTCGTTTCCGTCTCTTTTCCGCTTCGTAGCTTTCCTTATTGACTGAAAACTGCAAAAATATAGTTGGATTCTATTTTCGCGGAACTTTTCTTACCAGAACTATTACCTAGTTGGAAACGGACTCTGCAGGTCTCTGAATTTGGTATTGAGTGGATCCTTCCGGAGTCATGACTTGAATATCATCGATATCTTCATCTTCATATACTTATTACTTGAGTCATAAAACATTTCTCTTCCTTGTTACACCACTAGTAATGCACGTGCACGCACGTCTCAAGTCAGTGTTTATAATATATATACACTGAAAAAATTTATGATAATAAAAATAGAATTTATAACCTACTGTGCTAGTTCGACTGTGCATTCCCATGACCTACTGCAATGGTTATATCATGGAATTATACAAACATTTTTTGGGTAGCACACTATCTTATATGCTAGGCAAAGCTTATTTTCTTTTCTGTACTCACATTCTTGTACGTTAGACGAAGCTAATTTCCTTTTTTTCTCCCATTCTGTTGTCCTAGTCAAGTGCTTTTTCATGGAATAAAGTTCCATCTTAGTACGTGCTTCCTGCTAAATCGTCTCTCTTCACATTCTGTATTTAACAACAACAGTAATTATACAAAGAAAATAAGATATAAGAGATACATTTACTTCAAGCGTACACATGCATTTGATTTAAAAACATTACATTTTTCTTTTGCAAAGGGTATATTGATCAAGTAACAGGATTACATTTCTTCTGGTAAAGAGGCCGAATCTAGTTTGGACCCGATCGGATGCCAAGTAGCAGTTCTAGTGGACATAATGCCATAGTTAGCATGCATGTTTGTTCTCACAGTGAAAACAATGCATAAGACTAATAGACATGTCATAGTAATTAAATGGAAATCAGTTTAAGCTTCAAACATGAGATGTCAGCATAGTAAAATCTAGTAGCTCATGAGGTCCTCAACGGTTATTGCTTTTCTCAAATTATTATATTTCTCACGACATTACTCAAATTCTGTTAAGAAACCTACCATCTTAATAGAGGCAACCTAGTATATATATCATAGTGAGTATGAAAAGGTACCCAAGAAAAATAAACAAAACAAAATGGTTACGAATGGGACAGAGTTATTTGATACTATTTCTAGTATCTAATTGAGAAAATAAATATTCATAATGATAGTTAAATGAAATACAAAATACTGAATAGACAATCCATACTAAACTCACCAAAATCTGCGAGTTGCCACTATGTGCTGCCCCTATTACGGTCTCCATCTGCAGTTATTTGTTTCTTGGTTATCAGTGTATTTTGGAACTATATTCGAAGGTTTCATACAAAACACGTTAGGATGTACTGAACCGTGAGAGGTATTTTGCCAAAGGGCCAGAACACTAAACATGTTGAGTCGTAGGTTTCATGCATCGAGAAACTTAATGGGGAGAAGAAGAGCACCAATTAAGGGTCAATTGCAAGACTGGATTTTTTCTATGAAATAAAACAAAACGGATTTTTCTATGAAATAAAACAAAACTACCATGGAAACACAAATAAATGAGATATGGTATCCTGGGTGAGTCCACTCACCCACAAATCCACGAGCAGAACGTCTGTCTCTACATGTCCACCGACACACAACAGACTTGGTTGACCGGCACAACTTGTCAGCCGATAATGGTGCTATCAAAATCTTCGGACAAGGTAGCCACTGGTTCTGCGAACACCAGTACCATCTGGACGTTAGCCTTAGTGAAGCCAAGAATGTTGATGAGACCCTTTATCTCTAATTTAAGGCAGGTAATATTCTCATCAAGGTCATCATCGTTCTACATGGGAGGAATAAAAGTAAGTAGAATGTTGACAAAATTGAGCTCTGAAAAAATGGTAGCATCGTGTCACCATGTATCTCAAATCTCTCCAAAGATTGTCTCTTCCCTTCCCAAAATCTGCTAGTAAACAGGATGGACATTGTCTAGCTATCTAGATAAAAGAAGCGAGCTAGGGGATAGTAGCTGAAATGTAGGGGATAAAAGAAGCGAGCTAGGAGATAGTAGCTGAAATCTAGGGGATAGTAAGTTTGCTTGTTATTTTCTCAATTACGTTAGCTTGTTGCTGCATATACTACATATATTCTGCTTGATATTTTTTCGATCAGCAGCAGGGACATTTATTTGATTCTCTCTAATTATATGATGTGAGTCCCTAATTCCGTACTTCCCGGTCACATGGCCCTCCACCAGATGCACAACGGCAGATTCACAAATCTCGAATCCCACTCCCAGCCCAAAGCAGAGCAGTTCAGATCAGGCCGCCGGCCGTGCGGCATGGCTGCACCATGTATATTGTAGAAAACGCAGCACCTATGGCTAGTACAGCGGAGCTCGTGGAGGCATACCTAGTAAGGCGACACAGCAATATATCTTCTAATGGCTCCCTCACCTGCATCTTGCAAGGCAATCAGGCATCAGATGCAGACTCTGGATGCATCATCATCAGTTCGTTAGGTCGCGCTCCGGTGCTGGATGCGGACTATCAAGGTCTCCTCCTTCATTCTTCTCATGCAGCGCCAAGGGGCAGCCAACAACGGGAGAGTTTGGGCCGTCGACGAATTAAGATGGGCGGGGCGGTTGTGCGAAGGCGAGAACCGGAAAGAAGGAGTCCGCGCTATATGGGGGGTTGCGGGGTTGTTGTGCGAGATAAGTGGTATGTCCGACCCTCCAAATTGCTAAGTGTACACGGAGATCCGATTAGGCTAACTCCAGCTGTTAGATTAGGTTTGGTGGGCTTGATCTTGCGGTTTTAATAGGTCTATGTATGTTTTACGGGGTACATTTAGCGAAAGTCTTGTTTGCTCTTTTATAAGTAATAGAGATTATCCCCACTTCCTGGAAATTTCTTTCACACAAAACTTCACCCAGTTCTTATTAGCAACATTAGTATAAGTGAAGTGATAAAACCTTTTGAGTCCAACTTCAACTGAAAACCATCAAAACATAAGCTATTGTAGCAACTCCTTCCGAAAACCCAAAAAGAATTCAAAAAGAAAGTCGAATAAAGAAGCAAATGCAAGATTGGCAAAATCTGTCAAAACAGACCAGCAGGTAAAGATCAATTTTTTCGAAACTCTTCTGTTCCTCAAATCAAAAAGTGCAAAACTAACGAAAGTTAAATAACAACCTGGGACAGACGCACAAAAATTTACAGATCAATCCGATATACAGAGATCTCTCACGAATTTTTACGGTGAAGCACAAAAATCTGTTTCGGGACAGCAACTTCCCCAAATCTTACTTCTCTCTCATTAGAGGTTGATCTTGACACAAAAACCAAACAAAACGGATAAGGAGCGGTTATTACAGAAGTAATAACTTCCAAGACTCAAAGAAACAAAAACAAACATAAAGCAAAAACAAATTGGGTTGTCTCCCATAAAGCTCTTTCTTTATAGCCATTAAGATGGGCATGATAATTTTGAAGAAGCTCTCATAGGGATATGAATTGAAGTGAAAGAGAGCATTAAGAAGCAAAAACACACACACTTTTAAGTCTAACCCACTTCTTATGCAAGGGGATTTTGTAAACAAACAAGTTATTAAAACCAAAGGTGTCGTCGGATTGGGGACAACTACGCCATGAGGGGGTCCTCGAGGCGTGCGGAAGAGAGGGGTGTGAGACGTACGGTGTTCCGGGACGGTGAGCACACAAGTTTACCCAGGTTCGAATCCACCGGCTTTGGACGGACCCTACTCCTACTAGCAATCCAGTAATACGGCAGAGCCGGAATATGGGTTACAATAGTATCGCCTGTGCGAGTTGAGGGTCTAAAGTATTGTGTGTTATCTGGTGACCTAAAGGCTCTCCCTAGGACGGCTTATATAGATATCCGGCGTAGGGTTTACAGGAGAGATCAATCCGGCTACGACTAAGAGTTGGTTACAGAGTATATCTTGAACTACAAGTAACATTATGGGCCTAAGTCGGTAAGTCTTCTGGGCCTTCCCGTAGCCGGATTGGACTCCGTCTTCTCTCTCTAACTGGGCCACCCGTGAAGCAAAGCTCTAACCCGAAGTGGGCCACCCTGGTCAGTGAGGAACTGTGAGGATACCCGGAAAGTATATCCCCAACAGCAGCCCCCGGAGGCCTCCAAGATCCAAAGTCGGATTTTATCATCGTCTAGCTTGATCTTTGGCTTGCAGAATCTTGAAGGGTTCCTAAAACTTCACAACAAAAAATACGATCCGGGTCTTACAAGTAAGTCGGACCTTTCAATTGGTTAGTTGGATTTTCCAGCTCGCTTTTTAAACTAAGCCGAAACTTGGTCTCTAACGCCACCTGACACAAGTATGGTCAAGTCACATCATCTGACAGATGTTCCGTTAGCACGACCGTTGGTGGGTCCGCGGTTCGCGAAACCAAGGCGCCGTTTCAATGCGTGCGTGGAGATCGAGGCGACGCAATCATCGCGCGGGCCCTCCCCAGTTCTTTCCACGACGCGTGGCGGTTACACTGTAGCGTTTGCACGAATCTTAGCACAGGTAAGTGTATATAAGGGGTTTAGATTTCTTCTTCTCCTCTCCACCAGTCCTTTGCCGTTCCTTCCTTCCCAATCCTCCTGCGCGCCCAGAGCCTCCTCGCCCTCCTCCCACAGAGCTCCTAGCGCCGCCACTTTAAGGTCACCTTTTCCACCGGAGAAAAATGGCTTCCTCTTCTTCTTCCTCTGGTTTGGCGGCGGCAGCGGCGGCGGCGTCGGCGGAAGCAGCTGCGGAGAAGGAGAGTTTCCGGGGAATCTGGATCCCCTGCACCCTCGACGAGGCAGGCCTCAAGGACATGGAGAAGGAGGGGCTTCTCGCCGCCGGCGACTGGCGGACCGGCCTCAGCGAAACCGTCCCCAACCCGCGCGAGGGCGAGCGTGTCCACTTCGGCATCCATCTGGACCGAGGTTTGTCCTTTCCTCCCTCAGAGTTCTTCTCCGAGATGATAGATCATTATGGAGTTCAACTCCACAATCTTCTTCCCAATTCTCTTCTAGAAATGAGCGCATATGTTGTGCTTTGCAAGGGCATTCTCGGCATTAGGCCGAGTTTGCTTCTATTCCGGTACTATTTCCATGTCCGGAGAAATTCCATCACTGCCGGTGTTCCTTATATCACCGGTACCATTAGTTTTTCTGTTAGACGAGACCGGGCCTATCCCAAAATTTCTGCCAGTGACTCGGTCAAACAATGGCCAGCCACTTTCTTCTACCATAGGGATATTCCGGCTCCCGGCACCGGCTTTTGTCGACGGAGCCGCCACAGCCCAGCCTTCCTGGGACGAGGCTGCTCCGGCTCTCACCGACAATCTGATCCTCGCTAAGAGGCGGATCGAGTATTTGATCAAGCACAAGGGTCTGAAGGGATCCGACTTGGTCCATTGCTGGGTCTCACGTCGGATCCAGCCACTTCAGTACCATGGGGACAGACTGATGCACTCCATCACGTCTTCCAAAAAAGATTCCCTCCGCATCAGCCCGAAAGCCTACACCGCCCAGGGTTACATAAGCTAGATTAAGTGGCTGATTAAGAGCGGATCGAGAGGAAAATTCCGGAGGTTTCTCTGGACATGCACACGACGGAAAACCCCGTAGTGTCGGTAAGCTTCCATCAGTACACCTTTTATGTGTTTCAATCTTTAAATTATATACTGCAATGCTGATATGCTTTCCTGTTTTCAGCTTGCTGACCTCCCCGAGTCGGAACTTGCTCCACTCGAAGGATATCCTCCTGACTTTTCTCAGGAGACCGAAGTAGTCCCATTGCCAGATCTTGCGCTCAAGAAGCGTAAAGCTCCGACAGTGGCAGTTGGCACAAAGGAGGTGCTAGTCGTGAAAAGGTAACCTTTTGTCACAACATTTTCGCCTTTGTACTTTACTCAAGTTTCTTTCCGAGATGTAATGTTTTCGACTTTACTACTTTCTCAGAGCAAAATCAATCATCAAGGGCAAGGGGAAAGGGATTCCTTCGAAGCCCTTGCAAGAAATGAAGCTTACCGTAGCTTCCCCTGCCACGGCTCCTCCGACTCCTGCCCCTCAACCTTATACAACACCGGCGATTACTCCTTCTCCGGTTGTTGTAGAAGATCCGGCTCCTCCAACGGTGCATGTGATCCTTCGGTCACACACTGACGTCATCGTGGGTGCGTCAGCTCAAGATAAGGGTGAACCCTCTTCGGGTAATGATCCCTCGGCTGAAGTCTTTGCCGACAACCGCCTCAGCAATCCCGGACTTGCCAAGTTTGGCTTGTCCTGGAAATCTGCAGAGGAGATCCAGCGGCTGGCCAGGCAAGTCTTGGACAAAAGCCATCTATCCCCCGAAGAGGAAGTGCAAGAAGCAGAGGACGTCAAGTTCTCTCACCTTCTCGCTCAAGTCCGCCTTCGCGATGGGAGAATCAGGACTGGCGAGCTTCCAACAGCCCTAGTAATTCCTCTTACCCTCGCCGAGAAGGTGGCAGCTGAAGTCAATGCGGGGTTAGACAAACTCACCCGCGAGCAATATGTAAGTCGGAATTCCAACTCTTGTTTTTACATTATGTTATATCATATCGTCTAGCCCCCAAGCATGAAGTAGGGTATAGAAATCCGAGTTTATGCTTTCATTAGGATGCCAAAGAACGAACTAGTGTAGCCCCCAAGGCTCGTGCTGATATTTAGCAAAAAATATTAGCCCGAGTCTTAAGTAGCTTTCTGACTTTGGGTATTCTGACTTACAGAAAGTATGTTCCTATAACCAGGAATTATTAACCAATGTCTGTGCTAAGCGGAGAGAGATAAAAGCTCTCCGTCTTAAAAATGCTGAGCTCAAGGTAGCCAAGGATGAAGCCGAAGGTAAACTTTCCGAGATTCAAACCTTGTCTTTTGCTTTTTTCAATGTCGAATTTTTCTGAACTGTTGTTCTTTTTGATTTACAGCGTTGGTGAAACAATCCATCGCTATGATTGAAGAGGCCGAGAACCTCAAGACCCTAGTGGTGGAGAAAAAAGGACTTCGCCATGAGCTGGATAAGCTCAAGGTGGATCATGAAAGGAGCATAGCTCAAGTCCTTGAATCCTCCTCCATGACCACTGAAGAGCGCGATCGCAAGATTGCCGCTCAAGATAAAGTTATCTCGGACCTCAAGAATGAGCTTGGCAGAGAGAAAGATCTCTCCAAAGCGCTCCGGGCTGAACTCCAGAGTCTCCGGGAGGAGAAGACCAAGATCGACGACGTCATTCTTGGTACGTTACATCTATCTGATTTATCATTTCTTCGACTTTCATCAATGTCGGATTTACCTTGACTTGTTCTTTGTTTAGGTCCACTGAACTTGTCGGATTCTTCCTCCTCCGAGCCCCGCACCCACCGGCTTACCCAAGTCACTGATATTTTACAAGACTTCCGCCAGTCTATTGAAGACATTGGCGAGTCTCTGAGGATTCCGGACATGCCAAGCATGTCGGATTTTCAGGTGCGGGACAAGGCCAAGGAGATGCCGCAACTCGTTCGGGACTGGAAGATGTCCTACGCGCGGACTGCTGCGCAGAACGCTCTCACCATGGTCATGAGCCACCATGGAGATATGGCAAGTGACCTGAGGGTACTGCAAGGTAGACGAAGATGGCCAGGAGCAAGACCTTCAAGCCATCATGCACTCCTGCGCCAGATATGGGTGCCACGTAGCTGATCTGACCAGCTACGAGATCCCCTTCTTCATCCGCGTAAATACCCCGCCACCTCCTCCAGAAGAAACCGAAGAAGTTTCCGACGATGAACGGACCACCTCGGATCCGGACATCTCGGAACGATATCAAGGCGGAGTAACCAGCGAGCCGGCAGCTCCTTCATCTCCTCCTGCATCATAGACCACAAACTTATGTATTATTCTGTGAAAGAACATGATGCGCTTGTAAATATTAAGTACTATGACTTTTGCTAGTGCTAAGTTTTTTATCTATTTAGCACTTTTGTCTTAGAATTTTTGCGTGCCTGAAATGTTTTCATAAGCACTTGAAATTTTTCCGTCTCTACTTATCGTTTATCTGGCTTTCCGCCTCGTCCCTTTCGTGAGCCGGCTAAACCTTCCGCCGGAAACTTTGCCGAGCAACGAAGCTCAATTGCTAAACCAGTTTAAACTCGGAAACAAAGCCGGCTTCCAGTACAAAAAATTCACTACTCGGAAGATACCCGCATCCAGCAATCAGACAAATAACCAAAGTAAAGACTAGAATTTTTAGAGTTATACCCGAAGGTAGCAGTTTTAGAATCGGAAATCTAAACCAGAACGAACATGAGCATAAAGTACTTTCAAGCATTCTGGGATTTTCGACTATGACATGATCATTAGGAAATAAGATGGTACCAACTTCTCGGAAAAACATTGAGGTAACCAAAAACTTTTATTTCTCACAGAACATGTACATATTTATAATTACAAAGAAGGATAAACTAAGAATAAAAGGGACGTAGCTGAGCAATATTCCATGGTCTATCTAACTCATCCGGATTTGTACTGCCTCCAGCTCTCTTTCTATTCTTAGTAGTAGGTCTTTCTTTGACTGGCCTCATGTTAGTTAAGTAGTACGATCCATTGTGCAATACTCGACTAACTAAAAAGGGTCCTTCCCATACTGGGGAAAGTTTGTGCTTTCTTTGTTGCACAAGCCGGAGAACCAAAACACCTTTATTGAAAGATCTAGTTCGGACTCTCTGGCTATGATACTTGCATAACTTCTGCTGATAGGCTGTAGATCTCATTTTTAGCAATGAAGCGAACTTCTTCGACTAAGTCGAGATCATTTTGTCGAGAAATCTCGGCATCCTCTTCGATATACGCGGCCACTCTAGGAGAAGTATGAATTAAATCGCTAGGAAGAACTGCTTCTGCACCATAAACCAAGAAGAAAGGTGTGTATCCTGTTGACTTGTTCGGAGTTGTTCGTAAACTCCAAATTACAGAGGGTAATTCCTCTGCCCAAGCCCCCGCAGCACATCGTAGTGGTGCTTCGAGTCTTGGTTTCAAGCCTTGTAGAATTAAACCATTTGCTCTTTCGACTTGTCCGTTAGCCTGTGGATGTGCGACTGACGCAATGTCAAGCCGGATATTTTGCTCATCGCAGAATTCAGCCAGTTCTCCCATGGAAAAGTTACTCCCATTGTCCGTGATAATACTATATAACCATACCGGATTATAACATCCTTGACAAATCTTTTGGCTGTTGCTCCATCACAACTAGTGACAGGTTTAGCCTCGATCCACTTTGTGAATTTGTCCACCATCACTAAGAGGTGAGTGAATCCACTTGGGGCTCGTTTAAAAGGTCCTACCATATCAAGCCCCCAGACCGCAAAGGGCCATGTTATAGGTATTGTTCGCAGCTGATCAGCCGGAACATGAGCTTGCTTGGCGTATTTTTGGCAGCCTTTGCATGTCTTGACCAAACGTTCGGCATCTGCCTGAGCTGTAAGCCAGAAAAATCCATGTCGAAAAGCTTTTGCCATTAAAGATTTGGCTGCAGCGTGGTGACCACACTCGCCTTCGTGGATTTCCCTTAAGATTTCCACTCCTTCTTCCGGAGATACACAGCGCTAAAAAACCCCAGAAACACTCCGTTTATGGAGCTCACCTTTAACAATAGTATAGGCTTTTGCTCGTCGAATAATCTGTCGGCTCAACACCTCGTCTTCGGGTAATTTGCCATCTACCAAGTAATCGAGGTAGGGTTGAGTCCGGCTGGGAATTACAGCCAGAACTGCTATCAAAGGTGAGTCAGATTTGGTCGGATATTCCTCATCTACTCCCTTTATCGAGGGAACTTTGAGGTGCTCTAAAAATGCGCCATCCGGGACCTCTTTCCGCGCAGAGCCTATTCGAGATAATGCATCTTCTTCCTCATTTTCTGCTCGAGGGATGTGTTGAACTTCAAACCCTTCGAACGATTTAGATAGATCATCCACGACAGCTTTATATGCTGCCATGTGCTTATTTGCATTACAAATATCCGAGACTTGCCGAGCAACAAGATCCGAATCTCCATAACACATTAAACGTCGGATGCCAATATCCTTAGCAATCCGGATTCGATGCAACAGTGCTTCATATTCGGCAATGTTATTTGTCGCTGTGAAGTGGATCTGCAACACGTATAAAAGTTTATCTCCTTGGGGTGATTTGAGCACCACGCCAGCCCCCGAGCCCCCTCAAGCCTTAGACCCATCGAAAAAGAGGGTCCAACATTCTGACTCAGGGAGGACCATGTTCTCCTTGGTCTCTGTCCAATCAGCGACAAAGTCAACAAGGATCTGGGATTTGATTGTTGTCCGGGGTTTGTACTCAATATCCAAAGCTGCAAGCTCTATGCCCCATTTGGCGACGCGTCCTGTGGCATCGCTATAGTTGATTATATCTCTCATGGGAGCCTTGCTCACCACGGTAATTGGATGCTCCTGAAAATAGTGTCGTAACTTACGAGATGCTAGAAAAACACCGTAAGCCAACTTTTGATACTGCGGATACCGCTGTTTTGATTCTGCCAGGACCTCGCTGACAAAGTACGTCGGACGCTGCACCAGGTGTTCCTGATTTTCTTCTGGTCTCTCCACTACCATAACAATACTGACAACCTTATTTGTCGCAGCAATGTAGAGCAACATCGGTTCCTGAGGTTCCGGCGCTGCGAGGATAGGAGCAGATGAGAGTACTTTCTTCAGGTCTTGTAGTGCAGCTTCTGCTTCGCCAGTCCAGACAAAATCCTTGCTCTTCTTCAGGAGTTTGTATAATGGTGCGACTCTTTCACCAAGCCGGCTTACAAATCGACGGACCGCAGCAATGCAACCAGTTAATCTTTGTACGTCCTTCAGGCGAGTTGGCCTGGAAATGTTGAGAATAGCCTTGATTTTGTCACGGTTTACCTCTATGCCTCTTTGAGACACGATGAAACCTAACAATTTTCCGGCTGGTATTCCAAAGAAGCATTTCTTCGGGTTAAGCATGATGTTGTATTTTTGTAGATTGGCGAACGTTTCCTCCAAGTCGAAAATCAACGTTTCTTTCTTTTTGGACATGTACGCGATATCATCGACGTATGCATGTACATTGCGTCCGAGTTGATCATGGAGGCAACGCTGCATCGTGCGCTGGTACGTAGCTCCTGCGTTCTTCAGCCCGAAGGGCATCGTAACAGAACAGAAGGTTCCGAAGGGGGTTATGAATGAAGTTTTGACTTTGTTAGATTCTTTCATCCGGATTTGGTGATAACCGGAATATGCGTCGAGAAAACAGAGGAGTTCCGAGCCTGCCATAGAATCGATAACTTGACCAATTCTAGGCAGAGCGAACGGATCTTTTGGACAAGCCTTGTTCAAGGCAGTATAATCCACACACATCCTTAAATTAGTGGTGTCCTTTTTAGGGACCATTACAGGGTTGGCCGACCAATCAGTATGTATGACCTCTTCTATGAATCCGGCTAACTCGAGCCGTGCTAGTCCCTTAGCTATTGCCTTACGCTTTTCATCACCAAACCGTCGTAAGGACTGTTTGACGGGTTTAGCGTTCGGGTTTACATTTAGAGAATGCTCGGCAAGCTCCCTTGGTACTCCGGTCATGTCAGATGGCTGCCATGCGAAGATATCTTGATTTGCTTGGAGGAACTTGACGAGCGCACTTTCCTATGCGCTATTTAGGCCTACGCCTATCTGGGTCACCTTGGAGGGGTCATCTTCCTTCAACGGCGTGGTCTTCGTCTCTTCTGATGCCTTGAACTTCGGATTTGGCTTTGTGACCTCCTTCTTTGTTGCGGGCATCTCGGATGGATCTATGCTCTTCTTGATCTCCTAGTACTCCTGGGCGTGCAGCACGGCTTCGGCAAAGGCAGCATTTCCATCTTCGCACTCTCGCGCCTTCTTCGGGTCTCCCCTGATGGTGATCACACCGTTGGGACCTGGAATTTTCATCATATTGTAAATGTAACACGGACGAGCCATAAAAGCCTAGTAAGCCAGATGTCCGAATATAGCGGGGTATGCGCTCTTGAACGGGACCACTTCGAAGGAAAGTGCCTCCGTCCGATAATTCTTTGGAGTTCCAAAAGTAACATCCAAAGTGATCTCTCCTAGGGAATTAGCTTGTCTTCCTGGGACAACTCCGTGAAAGATCACAGAGCTATGGTTCAGCTGTGTTTCCGAGATCTTCATCCGGCGTAGTGTTTCGACATAGAGAATATTGATGCTGCTACCACCGTCCATGAGGGTCTTGGAGAAACCATAATCGTTAATAAGTGGATTGACGATTAAGGCGTATTTTCCTCGCCTATGTAGCTTGGGCGGATGATCAGCACGGTCAAACGTTATTGCCCCTTCCGACCAGTCCAGATACTGAGGGACAGCCGGAACTGTTGTGTTGAGCTCGTGGAGAACTGCTTTCTTGACCTTTGCTGGTTGAGATCCGAGGAAGGTGACGTAAGTGTACTTCTTGGTGGGAAAAGTTTTCTTCCCTTCCGACTTGGGATTTGAAGCATCGGCTTACTCCATGTCGAAATCTTCCTTGGTCTCTTTGTCCTTTTCGGGATTTTTCTTTCCCTTCTTCTGCTTAGCTTTGTAGCCCGCGGTATCATCTCTCTTGATGTCGTCATTAAAACGACACTCAGAATTGGTGTGGGACGAGCCCCCATTGGCGTCCAAGTGATGCACACATGGGTTATTGGCGATGTCGGCCCAAGTGTAGGTTTTGCCTGGTTGTTTCTCTCCTCTACCTTGGACCCTTGATGCCCCACGGCCACGCTCGCGGCCTCCGCCACGTCCTCCTCGTCCTCCAGACCCGGAAACAGTAGTGAGGTATTTTCCTTCTGAGGTATTTTTGCGCTTCTGAGCTTGTTGCTTTGGTTGTTTTGCTGACTGAGGCACAGCCAGGACATTCAGTAATCCCTCTGCATCGTCGTCAGCATCTGCATACTTGCTCGATGTTTCTATCATCTCTCCCAGATCAGTAACCTTGTCACACTTCAAGCGATGGCGCCGTAAACCAATTGGGAGGCCTGCGATGAAAGCTTCAATCGCAGTTTGATCATTTACTCCTTCACAGGAGTTCTTGGTGTTAATCCATCATCCGAGGTAATCCCGGCAAGTTTCTCCGGCTTTCTGGGTGCAACGCTGTAGGTCTCCAACCGTATAGGGCCTCCGATATGTGCCTTCGAAATTCCGAAAGAATGCACTTTGTAAATCATACCAGTTATGGATGGTGTTCGCCGGAAGTTCATTGAGCCATGATCATGCCATCTTCCGCAACATAAGTGGGAGATATCGGGTTGCGACCAGGCTGTTTCCGCCTTTGGCGATGCAGCAAGCTTGGAAGAAATCCTGTAACCAGGTGTCTGGCCGAGCAATGCCGTCGTAGGCTTGGATATGTCTTGAGATAGCAAATCCTTCCGGGAACTTTGTAGCTCTGATGCGTGGTCCGAAGCATTTTGGGCCCACGTATACATCATCGTTTTCGTAGCGCCGAGCCTCTATATTGGAGTTGATCCTGTGCCTTGCGTCGTTCGGGGATAGGGATCGTCCTAAATGTCGGTTCTGGCTGCGGTGCCTTGGAGCCGGACTTCGGCTTTTTCCACCACCTCCTCCGCCATGTCGTCCTCCTTGACCTCCTTGGGGGCTGTTGTGATAACTATGTGGTGGAGAGGGTGGTGCAGCTGGATAGTTTTCGGCTGATCGCCGGCCTCCGTCCGGAGTATCATTATTCCGGCTCCGGGGAGGTTCTTGATTATGACGGGCCCCCTGCTGGCTTGTTCCAGCGTGGTTTCCATCGTTCCTTCGTCCGTCGTTCCCACCATGGTGAGGCTTAGCCAGACGGTTTTCATGCCTAGGAGGTGGCATTCTTTGACGATCCTCCTCCCGACGTTTCTCTTTTTCTTCTCCCTTTCGGGAAGGATTCCTCGGATTTAGTGCAGTGATCGCGTCTCTCTCGGCTACTGGAGCGACGTTGCTCCAGTTATGTGTAGCTCTGCGGTGCTATCCCGACGATCCGGTTCTTGAATAATTGTCTTCCCTGCGTTCGGGGTGACGATACTGCGCCCGAACGTAGTGGGATCTTACGTCAGCCCATGCTAGAATTGTGCGACATTGGTCAGAATCCGAGACCAGCTTTTGACTTCCAGACATGGCGACCTTTTGCTGCTCCAGTCCCTTATTAAGTAGCTTGATACCCAAACGTATCTCCTCTGGTCCTGGATTAGCTGATAGAATTTCGCGAGCTGCCACGGTATTTTGCACTGGTGTTGGGTAAACCCAATCTCCGTTGCTATCCTTCTGTGGCTTCCCCATCTCATCTCCAAAAAGGACGACACAGACTCATGGGAATTGGTTGTCATCTATGTGATGCTTCCGTGTCTTCTGATGCAGACGGGACATGTACTCCTTGTTTGACATGCGCTTCTTCTCTACCTCGATGTTTTTGGCTTCATCAAGGAGTTGTTGACGACGCGCTTCTAGGGCCTGGGCCCTTTCGTCCAGCTCATCTGCAGTAAGTTCTACAGCTATAGGGATAGGTGTGGTTAATGTAGCATCGATGAGTTTACGCGCACCTTCAGTGATCATGTGTCCATCCACCGATGCTTCTTTTTTCGGCTCGTCTGGGATAAGTGCTCCATCCGAGTCTTCTTCGTATTTCTCGGCGATTACCTCCTCTGTGAGGGGGTCTTTTGCCGGGGTCTTGTTCTTCTTCTTTGCCTTCTTGGCAGCGCCGGTAGCAAAGACGGCTTTGGGTCCGTTTCCCGGAGTCAAGCTCTGATCGGTACTTTCGGACATCTGGACCTCAGGATTATCCCCGATGTCCATGTCATCCTGTGCTTTGGGAGTGTGTTCCCCGGATCCTTCATCCATGGCTTCTCCTTCTTCTGCAGCTTTGGAGTTGTACTCCTCTTCGTATTCCGCAGAGAACTTTAGGAAATCTGCCGACGTCATAGATTCATCCGAGGATATGGGAACGTCGGCATTTGTTCCAATTGCCTCTAGCTCTGAGTCGATGTTTTCTCCAGCATCGGAAGAGCCGGATCCGAATCCAACATATCCGACGAAGTGCGATGCGTGCTTCCTGAGGTACCTGCGGCTTTCGCGATCAGCCATATCGAAACTTTTAATGGTTTCGAGGATTGCATCTGCACTAGCGCCTTGCAGTATCATACGTCTTAGTGTGTACCTGAGGAAAGGCCTGTCTGTCCCGGCATCATCAGAGCCGGAATCAGTGTCGGTGATATGCTCCTCCTAGATTTCGACTTTCACGGGTGGGTCGATCTGGGATCCGGCTTCTCTAGGCAGATCCACTCCAGATTCGACTTGGACCATGAGGTCTTCTTTAGGCTCGGATTTCTCCACTATCCCCGCAACTGGTGCGGGCTGGATTGGATTAGGGTTTTCTGAGATCCGGAACTCTGCTGCCTTCGCGGACAAAGGGGACCTAGAAGATTCTTCTACCTCTATCATCACCGCTGGGGTGGGTTGGGCAGGTTCAGCGAAACCGATGTAAACATCGATATCGCCAAAAGACATGATAGTATAGGCAGTCACGGCCTCCCTAGCCGGAATCCAAGTCTCGTCGAGAACGATGAGAGGGACGTCGCTGGCGTAGAGGATGCGACCGACGGTGATGGTCTCGCCGATTTCGATTCTTGCAGATTCCGCTCGGAACGTAGATCCGAAGCTCACTTGCCCCATGGTGGGAACCAACTGTTGTCGGATTGAGGACAAGTACGCCATGAGGGGGTCCTCGAGGCGTGCGGAAGATAGGGGTGTGAGACGTACGGTGTTCCGGGATGGTGAGCACACAAGTTTACCCAGGTTCGAATCCGCCGGCTTTGGACGGACTCTACTCCTGCTAGCAATCCAGTAATACGGCAGAGCCGGAATATGGGTTACAATAGTATCGCCTGTGCGAGTTGAGGGTCTAAAGTATTGGGTGTTATCTGGTGCCCTAAAGACTCTCCCTAGGACGGCTTATATAGATATCCGGCCTAGGGTTTACAGGAGAGATCAATCCGGCTACGACTAAGAGTTGGTTACAGAGTACATCTTAAACTACAAGTAACATTATGGGCCTAAGTCGGTAAGTCTTCTGGGCCTTTCCGTAGCCGGATTAGACTCCGTCTTCTCTCCCTAACTGGCCCGCCCGTGAAGCAAAGCTCTAACCCGAAGAGGGCCACCCTGGTCAGTGAGGAACTGTGAGGATACCCGAAAAGTATATCCCCAACAAAAGGCAACTTGCCTAAGAAAGCAAAAAAACTACAACATAAAAACTTTCATCATAAAACGAGGAAACTTGATATTATTGAGATGCATAAGAACACTTTTCCCTCTTTCATAGTAACTTTCAGTATCATGCATAAACTTAACAATATAGCTATCACAAGTACCATCATAGCACCGATCAGTTATTCTAACAGAAAACACAGGAATACTAGCTCTCATAACACTACTATGTGAAACAATATTAGAGGTATCCTTACAAAGGATAGTGTATTCCTCTTTCTCATACTTAGTAACAAAGTCTTTCACATTTGCTATTATAGGTTCATCAACCATTTGTTTATCAGGTTCAACAGCCTTATTCATACTTTCATCTACCATACTAGCCATCATAGAATGTTCCTTTACCTTAACTGGGAAAGGCATTTTCTCAATATAAGGTTTAGGTAAAACATGATTAGCAGTATAAACTTCAGTATTTCTTGCAGGAACACCCTTAGCAACATCTTTATAAGGTTCATGATACTTATTCCACTTCTTTTTAGGCACTTCAATGTAAGAAGCAAAATCCTTAAAATAAGAAGCAATAGCTTGAGAATCTAGACCATAACCATTTTTAATATTTTGAAAGTCATCAGTTCCCATAAAAGCTTGAATGCATTCATAATCATAATTTATACCTGACTTTCTACCTTTGTCATGCTCCCAAGCTTTAGCATTGTCTTGATACGATCTAGAAGGTCCCATTTAGCCTCTTCTTCCATGCGAGTGAATGATCCAGCACAAGAAGCGTCTAATAAATCCTTGTCATGTAGAGGGAGCCTTGCATAAAAGTTGTTGATAATAATATTGTTGGGGAGCTCATGAATGGGACATTAGAGCATTAGTAACTTCAATCTCCCCCAAGCTTGAGCTGTACTCTCTCCATCAAGAGGCCAAAAGATGTACATTTGATTCCGATCTTTATGAGTCTCACTAGGAGGAGAAAACTTTGAGTAAAAGAGAGGCACTATTTCCTCCCATTCCAGAGCTTGACCATTCTTCAGCAGCTTATACCATTCCTCAGCTCTTCCTTTCAGTGATAATGAGAATAACTTCTTCTTAACTTGATCTGTAGTAATACATGCACACTTGAACAAACCGCATAATTCATGTATAAAGAGTAAATGATCACCGGGATGGACAGTTCCATCCCCAACATAATAGTTATCCATAACACGATCAATAATTCTTGTAGGTATTTTGAAAACATCTTTCTCAGCAGGTGGTGGCTTATCTACTACCTTAGCAGTGGTAGTAGCATTACCAAATAAGAAACTCAGCGAATTATCCATAACAAAAATAAAGCAACTAGCAGAAGTAAACAATACTCACAGTAGAAGTTTCCTTTACCAGTTCCACTCTCCAATAGCGCTTCACTCCCCGGCAACGGCGACAGAAAATAGTCTTGATGACCCACAAGTATAGGGGGTGTATCACAGTATTTTCGATAAGTAAGAGTGTCGAACACAACGAGGAGCAGAAGGTACTGGCTAGTGGTATGGATCGGGAATTCCCTACAAATACTTAGCAAACGAATTTTTAGGGGTTTTCGATAAAGCAAGTAAACAAACTACGAGTAAATAAAAGACAGTAGGAGTAAATGCAGAAAGTGTCCCAATCCTTTATGCAGCAAAGGACATGTCGGTTGTATTACTTAAGATGACCAAACGTTCTCGAGGACACATGGGAAGACTCTCAAGTGCTTTCGCTTCATATAGTCGATTAATCTTCTTTAGCTTGCTAAGTGTTGTGTGGGTGAACCTGTGCTAATGTACCACCCCATCCAGGACTTAATACATACTTGTGATTAAACCCCCTTGCAAACATCTGTAAGTACAAGAAAGTAATTAAGGTAGAAACCTAACCACAGCTTTAAACTCTAAGACCCTTACGTCCCTTGTGCAATGGTTTCCTAACGGGGGTTCAGGTTTCGGTCACTCTGGCAACCCCTACGATTAGTAGGCAAATACACAATGCATTCCCCTAGGCCCATATAGGTGAAGTGTCATGTAGTCGACGTTCACATGACACCACTAGAAGAAGTACACCACAACTTAAATAACAATCTATTGAATCTTTCTCAACACAACTCCACTACTAACAACAAGACTTTCCCATGTCCTCAAGAACAAAACGAACTACTCACAAGACATCATATGGATCATGATTAGAGATGAAATAATGATGTATAAAAATCTGAACATAAACAATAATTCAATGGTTCACTCAATAGCATCAACTACAAAGAGTAATCAACACCGGCAAAGTTTCCCCTATGAACTATAGCAAGATTCAACCAATTGTTACAGCAATATGGAGATGGTGATGAGGGTGCTGACGGTGATGATGGTGGTGATGATGATGATGATCCCGATGAAGTCCAGCTTGATGGTGGTGCTGATGGAGATGATCTCCCCTCTCCAAGAAGGAATTCCCCCGGCAGAAATCTGTCTGCCGGAGAGATCTTTCTCTGTCGGTGTTTTCCGCCCCGCAGAAGCGGAGGAATATTTCTGTGGTCACTCCCCGAGTCTTAGGGTTTCGAGAGGTTGATATACACCAGAGGGGAGAGGATGGAGTGGGCCAGGGCGGCCACACCACTCCCAGGCACGTCCTAGGCCTGCCCGCACCATGTGGTGGTGTGGGCCCCCTGTGGCCCACCTCCACTCCATCTTCTGGCATCCTGAGTCTTCTGGAAAAATAGAATTTTCCGTATATTTTCCTGGATTTTCTGATCTTCGCGAATTTTGCCTCCAAACAACACCTTTTCCATCAGAATCCTGACTGCAGCTGTCCATGCTCCAAAAGTCATCAACCATGCAAAAACAGATGAAATAACATAAGTATCATCTCTCAATACGAAATATATCAATGAATAATAGTGAATTAAGACATAGAATAGTGATACAAAATGGACGTATCAACATACCTTCCAATGCGACTTTCGTCTGAATCCCTTTTGTCTCACGATATACCTTGTCAAACTATAGGCGAATAACCGTCATCCCTTGAATAGTTCGACTCTCTTTCTCGATCCGAGATAAGTGATTCATCTGACTAACTCTTAGTCGATTGCCTCGGTTAACATTTAACCGAGTCACGCATGGCCATGCTTTCCGAATCATATAATCCGAGAGGGCCCAGAGAATATCTCTTCCGATGGAGGGGCAAAATACCATCTTGGTTCTTCACATCACGCAGCTTGATTCTCAGTCTACCAGAACTCCGCCTTTATAACTGCCCAGTGACGGAACAGTGTTTGGCAGAACCTAAGTCAGAGATCCTCAACTCGGATTGTGCAATAACCTCAGGTCTAAGGATTACATTGATTGAGATATACAAATGGCGACTTATTTGTTGTATCTCAATATGGGTCAGTCCGACTCGCTAAACTCTTTAGCCGAATCCATGTAAGTCAGAATAGTATCTCTATGCCCATGACAAGTTGAACCGAGTCATCAGCCGACTTTCACATTAGTCTAAGTTGTGTGTCCAGCACAACCTCAACGACCAAGGACAATTAGTATAAACAACATGAATATATAGTTCCACAATTGAATCACATATTCAATGATACATATCAGTAGTTCATACATGGACAATAACTTTAGGAATACATTAGAAATAACATCATATATGATTGCCTCTAGGGCATATTCCCAAAAGCCTCCCACTTGCACTAGAGTCAATCATCCGACATCACATGTCTAGGCATCTAATGCCCATAGCTCTCAGGTGCACCTCATGCTTCGGCTGTGGAAGTGGCTTTGTCAACGGATCCGCAATGTTTGCATCCGTGTGTACTTGCATAACTTGATATCACCTTGATCCACGAACTGGCGAATAAGGTGGTACCGCATGAGTATATGTTTGTTCTTCTGGTGTTATCTAGGTTCCTTGGCTTGTGTGATAGCACCATTGTTGTCACAATACACGTCTAACGGATTGGACGGGCCCTGAACCACACCAATATCCATGAGGAAATTCCTCAGACAAACGGCTTCCTTTGCCGCTTCCGAGGCAGCAATATACTCAGCCTCTGTCGTAGACGCAGACACAGTCTCTTGCTTGGAACTCTTCCATCTCACAGCCCCTCCGATTATCACAAACACATATCCGGATTGCGAACGAGAATCGTCCGAGTCGGTGAGATAACTCGCATCCGTCTAACCCCTTACACTGAGTTCATCCTCACCTTCATAAATCAGGAACATATCCTTAGTCCTTCTCAAGTATTTAAGGATATTTTTAGCCGCTTCCTAGTGGATCTCTCTACGGTCAGCCTGGTATCTGCTCACAACACTTAGAGCATAGGAAACATTCGGCCTAGTACAAATCATAGCGTACATGATGAATCGCACTCATCCGACTTCGCTCATCAGTTGTCGAAGGACACTGAGGTTTGCTAAGTTTTACACCATGGGACATCGGTAAGAACCCCGTCTTAGACGATTCCATGTTGAACTTCTTCAGCACTTTGTCCAAATATGTACTTTGACTCAATCCAATGAGCTGCATTGATCTATCTCTATAGATCCGGGTTCCTAGTATATAAGTCGCCCCGCCCAAGTCTTTCATTGAAAAACTCTTTTCCAATGATTCCTTGGTGTGTTGCAACATCTAGACATCATTTCCAATCAGTAATATGTCATCCACATATAAGATCAGAAATTTTACTTTGCTCCCATTAAACTTCTTGTATAAACAAGAATCATGATCACTCTTGATGAAGCCAAACGATTTGACTACCTCATCAAAGCGAGTATTCCGACTCCGAGATGCTTGCTTCAACCCATAAATGGATTTCCGAAGTTTGCATACCTTGTCAGCATTAGACGGATCGACATAACCCTCGGGCTGTATCATATACACGTCATCGGTTAAATTTCCATTAAGGAAAGCCGTCTTGACATCCATCTGCCATATCTCATAGTCGAAATAGGCTGCTATAGCTAACATCATCCGAACATACTTAAGCATCGCCACATGCAAGAAAGTCTCATCGTAGCCAACTCCTTAAACTTGTCAGAACCCTTTCGCGAAAAGTCGTGCTTTATAGATAGAAACGTTTCCATCCATATCAGTTTTCTTCTTAAAGACCCATTTGCACTCGACGGGTCTTGCATCGTCGGGCAGATCATGCAAGTTCCAAACTTGATTTTCATCCATGGACTTTAACTCGGATCTCATGGCTCCAAGCCATGACTCAGAATCACAACCCACCATCGCTTCCGAATAAGTTGCTGGCTCATCACTGTCCAACAGTAACACATCACGAACAATTCGCAATCTGGACGATCTTCGCAGTGTCGGTGCAGTTGTCGGCTCAGGTACCACGACCGGCACAACCTCCAAGGTTTTTGTCGACTCGCTGCTAACCGGTACCTCTTGAATTTCTTCGAGCTACACCGTGCTCCCACTGTCTCCCCGATTGAGAAACTCTTTCTCAAGGAAGACACCGTTCCGAGCGACAAACACTTTGCCCTCTTCTCGGTTGTAGAAGTTGTAGCCCAAGGTTTCCCTCGGATACCCCATGAAAATACACTTATCCGACTTGGCCGTAAGCTTGTCCAACTGAAGTCACTTGACAAATGCTTCACAGACCCAAATCTTAAGGAAAGTCAAACTCGGCTTCTTGCCAGTCCACATCTCATTCGGTGTCTTCTCTACCGACTTTGATGGTACTCTGATTAGTGTGAATGCTGCAGTTTCTAGACAATAACCCCAAAATGATAAAGGCAGATATGTCTGACTCATCATTGATCGTACCATGTCCAACAAGGTCCGATCCCTCCTTTCTGACACACCGTTTCTCTGCGGCGTTCTTGGAGGAGTGAGCTGGGGAACTATTCCACAACTCTTCAGATGGTCATCAAGCTCATGGCTCATGTACTCGCCTCCTTGGTCTGACCGAAGAAACTTTATTTTCTTGCCGAGTTGATTTTGTACCTCATTTTGGAATTCCTTGAACTTTTTAAAAGCTTCGGACTTATGTTTCATCAAGTAGATATATCCATACCTACTCAAATGATTAGTGAAGGTAATGAAGTACTCATAACCACCTCTAGTTGTCGTGCTCATTGGGCCACATACATCACTATGTACTAGTCCCAACAAGTCGGACGCCCTTTCACAACTCTTTGCAAAAGGTGTCTTAGTCATCTTGCCGAGTACGCATGATTCACATGTCTCGAACGACTCCAAGTCGAACGAAGATACGAGTCCATCATCATGGAGCTTCTTCATGCGTTTCCAACTTATATGACCAAGCCGACAATGCCAAAAGTAAGTCATATTCAGATCATTTTGTTTCAACCTTTTCACATTTATGCGATAGACAGATTCACCTTCAAGATTCAAATTAAATAACCTGTCCTAGACGAGTGCAAAGTCGTGAAACATATCATTCAAATATAAAGAACAACCATTATTCTAAATATTCGACTCATAGCCTTGTCTCATCAAACATGAGGCAGAAATAATGTTTCGACTAAGCACTGGAACATAATAACAATTATTTAGCTCCATTAAGAATCCAGAAGGTAAATGAAGTTGCATCGTGCTGACTTCCAACACAGCGACTCTCTCTTTGTTGACGACTCGAATGTCAACCTCGCATCTCGCCACGCTCCTAGTTCTTACCAGTCCCTGGAACGAGTTGCAGTTGTGAATAACTGATCCGGTATCATATACCCAAGAACTATTAGGTGCATTTGCGAGATAGATGTCTATAACATTGCAAACAAGCGTACCTGAGCCGGAAGTTACACCTCCACTCTAGCTTTGTCAGCCCGATAGTTGCTGCAATTCCTCTTCCAGTGGCCATCCGCCTTGCAGTAGAAGCAAGTGGATCTGACTGCAAGAAATGGCTTAGCCCATGAGGAAGCGCTTTGGACTGGGTCCTCGGCCTTACCTCCCGACTTAGCCTTCTTCTTCTTAGTCCAAGAACTCTTCTTGAACTTAGCCTTATTCTTCACCATCAACACTTGACTGGCGCCTTTCTTGAGATCCGCCTCAGCCTGCTTGAGCATCCCATGTAATTCAGCGAGCTTCTTATCCATACCATGCATGTGGTAGTTCGATATGAACTAACCATAAGCACTAGGAAGAGAGTTCAGAATTATGTCTGTAGCGAACTCTTCGCTAATGGGGTAGCCCAACCTTTCCAGAGCCTGCACGTAACCAACCATCTTGATCACATGTGGACACAGTGGATTGCCATCCTTAAGCTTGCAACTCAACAAAGCCTAAGAGACATGATACCTCTCAGTCTTTGCCTGAGCTTGGAACATACTTTTGAGGCTTTCGATCATATCATAGGCCTCAACATTCTCGAACTCCTGCTGCAAGTCCGGTTCCATGTGAGCAAGCATAAGACAGCTAATCTCCATGGATTCATCACAAATCCGACGGTAGGCATTGCTGGCTGCGATAGTCCCATTCTCATTCGGCTCATCTAGAAGTGGGTTGTCTAGGACATGGTCCCTCTTTTCTTGCTTGAGAACAATTCTCAGATTACGATACCAGTTGGTGAAGTTAGTTCCATTTAGCTTATCTTTCTCTATGATGGTTCTCAAAGAAAAAATGGAAATCTGAGGGAGACTGCTAGGTGCCATTGATCTACAACAGAAAAATATGCAAAAACACTTAAGACATGTATCCATAAAAGAGCAAGCATATTAAACATTTTAATACTTATGCTCCCACTAGAACCAACACCCCTCGGATGGTTACTTAGTGATTCAGGACCCTAAATAAGAAAGTCAACTAGTGAGCTTTAGCATCACCGCTAGCCGTCAAGTGATCTAGGTAAACAACTCCTTGTCAATCGCATCTCATACGACTCCTGTTGGACGGGTGGCATCACATGCCCCGGCTCCCATCCGACTTTTCCCCGAGTCCCACAACCGTTGTGCTAGACCTGTCTAGATTACCGAGTGCTTCCGCTGTAAGAGTCCGACTCGAGCCCACCTAGTCAGAAAGAATTAATAGCACCTCAATTTTATGAGCCCACTACCAAAAATGTCTGACTTGTGATGGTGCAGCACTAGCGGGGAAACCGACTAGACCGTCTTTGAGGGATTACTTTCTACCAACTATCTAATAGAGGTAAAACAGAAACATAAACAAAACACAAAATAAAGCAATTATAATGTGAGATGGTATGGCTCTCTTCATGGCGATCTCCATCTCCACAAAGCTTGTAATTCGACTCGTGTCGACTCTTGTCACGTGCCGTCTTACACCATGTAGCCGACTTGTACATCGACTTGCATGCCATTCGGGTTCTCCAAATAGCTACACTAGCTAGTAATGTAAATTACATAGAGAATCCGACACGCAGGTCGTTATACAATAAATGACAACACCTAGGATCCAGCCGGATGACAAAAACCATGATACGTAGATCACGTATGGATTACACAGATCACAAGCACATAAGCTATACCATTCATAACATCATCCCGCAAAACTAAGTTATGCATAGTTACGATATCTACCGGCATTGTGAAAACTCGCAATGATATCTAAGGTGCTACGACAGGGCGAAGCCAGCGGTGATAAACAAAACTTTTTTGCCTACGCGGTGATCCCAAGATCCAGCTCAGGTAGAAGGCCACGAGGATTACCACTAGACGCGCAGTTGCGAAATCGATGAAGCACGTCGCTTGATGTAGTGCAGTCCTCAAGATCCGTTCTGATCCACGATCATCGAAGTGCTGAACATATAGAACCTCCGCTAGTATCCACACATACGAGGAGGAGCGTCGGCGGTGGACTGCAAGGTCCGGTATGGCAGTGACTGGATTGGACTGGGGCTAGGGTTTCCAACATATGGAGTGACCTAAAAAACGTGTGCTCTAAGCACCTGTGCCCCAGCTTATATAGGGAGTGAAAGTGGGCTCCACTCACTTGTGGCCCATTCACTAAAAGGCCTATATTAGTCACTACGAGTATAACTCACTAACTAAGTCCATGTCTCTATTTGGGTCCAAGCCAAATAGATTTCCTGTTTGGGTCTAACCCAAACTTGCTCCTGCTCTTAAGTGTGTGACCCGAAAGACTCATGGTGACCTGGACACGATACGAGTCTCACTCGTGACCGATCAGTCGGTAGCGGCTCCTAGCAGAACGTGCTGACTCCCAAGTACCAAAGAGTCATGACGACGTACCTTCTAATGTGACTTTCGTCTGAATCCCTTTTGCCTCACGATATACCTTGTCGAACTATAGGCGAATAATCGTCATCCCTTGAATAGTTCGATTCTCTTTCTCGATCTGAGATAAGTGATTCATCTGACTAACTCTTAGTCGATTGCCTCGGTTAACATTTAATCGAGTCACTCATGGCCATGCTTTCTGAATCATATCTTCTGAGAGGGCCCAGAGAATATCTCTCCGGACGGAGGGGAAAAATCCCATCTTGGTTATTCACATCACGCAGCTTGATTCTCAGTTGACCCGAACTCCACCTTTATAACTACGAAGTGATGGAACAGCGTTTGACAGAACCTAAGTCAGTGATCCTCAACTCGGATTGTGCAATAACCTCAGGTCTAAGGATTACATTGATTGAGATATACAAATGATGACTTATTCATTGTATCTCAATATGGGTCAGTCCGACTCGCTAAACTCTTTAGCCGAATCCGTGTAAGTCAGAATAGCATCTCTATGCCCATGACAAGTGGAACCGAGTCATCAACCGACTTTCACATTAGTCTAAGATGTGTGTCCAGCACAACCTCAATGACCAAGGACAATTAGTATAAACAACATGAATATATAGTTCCACAATCAAATCACATATTCAATGATACATATCAGTAGTTCATACATGGACAATAACTTTAAGAATACATTGGAAATAACATCAAACATGATTGCCTCTAGGGCATATTCCCAACACATAGCACTTCCTCTTGGGGTAGCCCAACAATCTTTGTGAAGAAGCGAGACCGGACTGATCGACTTTTTGTTAAATACGTGCCCTCAATGAAAAAAACATCAAGAATAAATATCCCCTTCCGCGGATCAACGATCTCTTTGATCAGCTCGCAGGAGTAGTGGATATCATCAAATCAAGATTCACAAGGAAGATGTTCCTAAAACAGCTTTCACAACTCGGTATGGCCTATATGAGTACACGGTCATGTCCTTCGGCCTCACCAATGCTCCCGCTACATTCTCAAGGCTTATGAACTCAGTTTTCATGGAGTACCTTGATAAGTTCGTGGTAGTCTATCTCGATGACATCCTGGTCTATTCCAAGACGAAAGAAAAACATGCGGAACATCTCCGTTGTATTCTTACCAAGCTTCATGAGAACCGCCTCTATGCAAAGTTCTCAAAGTGTGAATTCTGGCTCACTAAAGTCACCTATCTCGGCCACATCATTTCTGCAAAGGGCATTGTTGTCAACCTAGAGACTATCCGGACGATTATGGAGTGGATCCCTCCTAAAAATGTCAAAGAAGTCTAGAGTTTCTTTGAATTAGCTAGCTATTGCTGCCGGTTCGTTCATAACTTCTCAAAACTTGCTAAGCCTCTGACCGATCTCCTCAAGAAAGGAAACAAACTTCTTTGGTTATCGGCGTGTCAAGGAAGCTTTGAAAAACTCAAGGAAAAGATCACCTCCACACCTGTCTTGATTCCTCCAAATATGTCAAAACCGTTTCGGATCTTCTGTGATGCCTCTCTTCAAGTACTTGGTGATGTCGTCATGCAAGAAAAGCAAGTCATTGCTTATGCTTCCTGGAAATTCAAAACCCATGAGATCAACTATCCAACACACGATCTTGATCTTGCAGGAGTTGTCTTTGCTTTGAAAGTACGGAGGCAGTACTTGCTTGGAAACCGTTGTGAGATCTTTCCTGACCACAAAAGTCTGAAGTATATCTTCACGCAGTCAGACCTCAACCTTCGCCAGAGGAGATGTATTGAGACCATCAACGACTTTGATCTTTCGATCAACTACACTACGGGCAAAGAAAATGTGATCGTTGACGCCCTCATTCATAAGGGATATGTGAACAACCTCATGGTGGAAGAACAACAACCTCTCTTGTGCAAGGAATTTCCTCAACTCAACCTCGAGCTTGTACCTCAGGACTACCTTCACAACTTGATAGCTACCCCTCTCCTAGAAGAAAAGGTTCGCTGAATTCAACTTGGTGATCCTTACACTAAAATCGCCATCTCCAAGATTCAATTTCCGAAGTATGAGCCTTCCACCTTGATGACCAATGCACTCTATTATTTAAGCACCAGATGTTTGTTTCGAAGTATCCAGGCTTGAGAGAGCAAGTTCTTAAAGAGGCTCATGATTCTATTCTTTCTATCCACCCTAGCAGCACTAAGATGTATATGGACCTGAAAACACAGTTGAAAGGACATTTATTGTCCTAATCTATTTTGGTGTTCGTTAACAACACTAGGATCATTTTACTGTGTGTTAATGTCTACAGGTCAATCTAATGAAAATAGAAAATGCCATAACATAATGGGAAAATCCCTGGAGAAAACTGAGGTTTTTTGAAGAATCCAGACCGGAGTCTCCGGTGTGGTCCGGAGTTTCCCCAAAAGTCCCCACAGTGGACTCAAGTTTTAGGCCAGGGTCATTCTATGAGGGGGTCCGGAGACAGACCGGATGTTGGCCGGAATCACCGGTGTGGTTTCTTGGACCAGAGTTTTCGGTGTGGAAACACCGGAGTATTCGATGTCTCTGGTCCGGAGTTCCTGCCAAAGTCCCCAGAGTGTGCGTCAAGGCAAGGCCTAGGTCATACAGTATGGTGGTCCGGAGATGGACCGGATATAGGCCAGAGTTTTCGGTGTAGGCTGGAGTGTCAGGTCCGCAGGACCAGAGTCTCTGGTGTGGAAGGTCTCCAACGGGCAGAAAACGGTCAGCAGCTGTGGAGGCTATAAATAGAGGACCTCATCTTCTACCTCTAGTCGCTCGTTCCAGAAAAGAAAATCATCACCATTAGAGCCACAAAAACTCCAAGATCTCTTCATCCAACCTCCCAAAGTCGCTGATCTTTGGGGAATCGACGGAGGAAGCCTTGATCTACAGCTTCACCAAGAGAGGTCTTCATTTCCCCTCATTCACTTCAGGGCCCCTTGCTCTAGGGTTTCATTGGAAACCCTAAGCCTTGTTTTGGTTCTTACAAGCTTGTCTTTGATTGTTGTGACAGCTTGCTTGGATTTGGGAGCCTCCAGTTAAGTTGTGGATGTGTGCCTTGAACTTGTTGTAAGGGTGTCGGCTACCACCTTGAAGGTTGCCGATATAGTGGAAGCGTGCATCGATCCCTTTGGGATGAGGTTCATCAGAGAACAAGAGAGGCCTCTCGTGGTGTTGGTGTATTAATACCACCCCCTCTCCAAATGCAGACATACGTCCCCTCAAAAGAAGGGAACTGCGGGAAATAAACCTTGGTGTATCCACGTGCTTCCTTTTAGTTACTTATATCCTTTACCGCACCTTACTTTATCTAGTTCTTGCTTAGTTAAGTTATGCTAGGGTGACATATTGGTAAATTCACTATAGTTTCATATATAGGGAATTTACCTTTGGGTCAAACCCTAATTTGAAAAAGGACTAAAATTTGAAGTAGCACTTATTCACCAGCCCCCCCCCCTCTAGGTGCCCTGATGTCTATGCATGCTTCTGTTCTTGTAGACAGTGTTGGGCCTCCAAGTGCAGAGGTTTGTAGAATAGCAGCAAGTTTCCCTTAAATGGATCACCCAAGGTTTATCGAACTCAGGGAAGAAGTGGTCAAAGGTATCCCTCTCAAGCAACCCTGCAATCAAGATACAAGAAGTCTCTTGTGTCCCCAACACACCCAATACAATTTTCAGGTGTATAGGTGCACTAGTTTGGCGAAGAGATAGTGAACTACAAGTAATATGGATGATTATAAGTGGTAATTGCAATCTGAAATAAGAGTGGCAGCAAGCAAACATGTAATAGGACTGATTGTAAACGGTGTTTCAATGCTTAGAAACAAGGCCTAGGGATCATACTTTCACTAGTGGACACTCTCATATAAATATCTTCTCTTCATTATGCTACCCTAAACTACTCTCCGGTTGGACGATGTAGGGCTATAACAGCACACCTTAAAGTTCGCATTCCCTATCTAGATAACCCCTCACTATCACCTTGATCTCTATATGGTTCCAACAAACACCACAATCTCATAGAGACATCCAACTCAGATTATACTCATGATAAGTATTTCTGTAACATTATCCTAAGTGCCACACGGTGTGCACACTGTCAACTTCACACACGTGGGGATAAGAAGACATTAATTAAAGCACTTGAGTAGCATAATAGATCTACTTATTCAACTAGATTACAAAGCTCATGATCTCAATAAGATCACGCATAGAGAGAGAGATGAACACATAGCTACCATAGAGCCCTTAGCCTCGAGAGAGAACTACTCCCTCCTCATCATGGCAGTCAGCAATGGCGATGGAGATGGCGGTGGAGTCGATGGAGATGGCTCCAGGGGCACTTCCCTATCCTTGGAGGGTGCCGGAACAGAGACGTTTGTCCCCCGAATCTCCTCTACGGTGGAGGCAGCGCTGCGGAACTTTTTGTGGAATTATGATCTTCTCTCTAGGGTTTTCATCTCGGGGGGTTTATATAGGCGAAGAGGCGAGGTCGGTGGCCGCCCAAGGGGCCCACACCAGGGCCTGGCTTGCCTAGGGGGCACACCACCCTATGGTGTGGCCGCCTCGTGGCTCTCCTGTGTCTCTGCTTTGGACTTCTCTGTCGTGTCGGCAAAAATAGGAACTTCGGCTTTTGTTTCGTCCAATTCCAAGAATATTTCTTTACTAGCTTTTCTGAAACCAAAAACAGCAGAAAACAGGCAACTAGCACTATGGCATCTTGTCAATAGGTTAGTTCTACAAAATGTATAAAAATGCCTCAAAGTGTAGACAAAACATAAGATAGTTGATACAAAACAAGCATGGAGCATCAAAAATTATAGATACGTTTACAACGTATCAAGCATCCCCAAGCTTAACTCCTGCTCGTCCTCGAGTAGGTAAGTGATAAAAAGAATAATTTTTGAGGTGACATGCACCATCACAATATTGATCAAGGTATTGTAAAACATTGATAGCTGGGATCATAGTACTCTAACATAAACATGAAAGATATAGTTCTAACAATAAGACAAAGAAACTAAGTTGCAACATAAAAAGGTACAAACAAAAGGTCATGAATAACAATGCATTGAAAGACATTTGTTTGTTTCACATATAGAAAACATAATAAGAGTGGTATTCAGCTTGTGCCTCATGGTATAGCAAAACATAAATGCATAGGACACCTTCAAAGTTTATAAGGATGACTAGATACAAATAATTTAAGAACAAGCAATATCAAAGTTCTGAATCAATCAACCAGTTTTGGGACAATGCGTATTAAACTAAGAATGACCACTATGCTCTCTCAATTGGTGCATAAAGATAGAAGATGGAGACACAGCATAAATGTAAAAAAGAAAGCCCCTTCAAATAGGGAAGTAGGGATTTCAAGTTTCATAAAGAGCTTCCAAAAATTATGGTACTTATTAGCTTTCCACTCTCATTCCCCTATCATAAGCATCTTGAGGTGATTAAGGTTAAAGTGACACAAATATGAGGGTCTGCTTGACAAGTTATAAGTTGAAAATCTCATGCCCCTTGCTTACGAGTACCGAACCTCATGCTACTCAACTTTAGTCACAAGTAAGTTCTTGTCATTGTAAGTACATGTGCATCATGGAGAACCGCCAATGGGGTACCCCTTTCCCATATCAAAATGACAAGGCAACAAACAATGAGTATCTTGTTGGGGATATACTTTCCGGGTATCCTCACAGTTCCTCACTGGCCAGGGTGGCCCACTTCGGGTTAGAGCTTTGATTCACGGGCGACCCAGTCAGGGAGAAGAACAGAGTCTAATTCGGCTACGGGAAGGCCCAGAAGACTTACCGACATAGGCCCATAATGTTACTTGTAGTTCAAGATGTACTTTGTCACCGACTCTTAGTCATAGCCGGATAGATCTCTCCACTAAACCCTAGGCCGGATATCTATATAAGCCGTCCTAGGGAGAGCCTTTAGGGCAACCCTTACAATAGTCTACAATCTCAACTCGCATAGGCGAAACCCTTTTAGCCCATATTCCGGCTCTGTCGTATTATTGGATTGCTAGCAGGAGTAGGATCCATCCAAAGCCGGTGGATTCGAACCTAGGTAAACTTGTGTGCTCACCGTTCCGAAAGCCCATACGACTCACACCCCTCTCTTCCACACGCCTCGAGGACCCCCTCATGGCGTACTTGTCATCAATCCGATGACAGTTGGCGCCCACCTTGGGGCAAGTGAGCTTCGGATCTATGTTCCGAGCGGAATCTGCAAGAATCGGAATCGTCGAGACTATCGTCGTTGGTCGCATCCTCTACACCAGTGATGTCCCGCTCATCGTTCTTGACGAGACTTGGATTCTGGCTAGGGAGGCCGTGACCACTATAGCATCCCAATTGTCTAACAATTGTAATACTACTTGGTCTAGTAATATAATGGCTACTTCCTATATATAATTGTTGCATCATAATTATACCATGCTCATGTCATCATGCCACCTTGCATTTGAGCATCATATAAAACCCTCTTTCTTTTGTTCTTCTCTCATATGCATTATTAATTGTATTTGCCTCTTGATATTGTATTTGGTTATTGATATATTGTTTAATGCCCAAGTTGAGTTGGGGGCATATCTTTTATTCAACTCCATCACCTTTCTTTTCACCACCTTATAATTCCACCATCCCATTACCCATGAGCTTGTATTTCTTTTTATTTTGATATTTATTCTAGCTCATGTGGGTTGGGTGGATCTAATTCTATAATTTCTTTTGCTTGGCCTTTATTCCACTTCTTGGGAATGCATAAGAATAATGCCATGTTATTATTTTGTTTTCACAAGAATTTAAACATGGCATTTAATGTTTTGCATGGGCCATGCAACCATCATCATCACCATTTCCTTCCTTTTGGTTTTTCTTTGCTTTGAGTGGAACCTTCTCTTGTGAGATCTTCTCTTTTTCTCTCTTCATCTCTACCTCATCAAGCCACTCTCACATGTGTAATGCCATGCATGGTCATGGAAAATCCTTCCCATCTCCATCTTTTTCCCCCACACTTGATCAAGTCATGATCATGCATCTTTTAATCCCTACACACTCCCTCACCCCTTCATCTTGACTTGATCTATAAGCATGTTTAAAAACCTAAAAATTCTAAACAAAACCCTAACCCTAGCTTCCTTTCTTATCCTCCTTTCTAAACCCTAACCCTAACTACCATCTCTCCATGCCGAGTACCTAGCTCCCTTCCTCTCTCATTCTTCCTCTCTCCTCTCACCATGTCAAGGTGTCCCCTCTTCCTGCCAGCAGGCCCCACCTAGCTACCCCATCTACCCCACCCCTAGCTCTAGCCATGCCGAGCATGCCCTAGCTACACCCTAGCTTTCCCTCTCCTCTCTCCTTCTCTCTCTCTGCCGAGCTAGCCCCATCCCGAGCTCCTCTCTGCTATCCCACCTGCCAGGCCCTACCTGCCCCAGGTCGAGCCCTAGCTTGTGCACGCGAGGAGGAGGAGGAGGAAAAAGTAGCCGAAGCCACTTTATCTCTGTCCGCTCCCACACGGCCCCTTCCTCCCTCTCCCTTGCTTTATCCTCCGCCCCACGACTCCTCTGCCTATCCCAGATCCCCAGGTCCCTGCCCTGCCCTCTCCTTTTCTTCTTCTTCTCCGACGCCATCGTCTCTCGCCGGCCACCGCCAGTATCGCCGCCTACTCCTCGTTCCTGCTGGCGTGCGCGACGTGGAAGTGGTCGAGGAGATCGAGGAGGACCCTCTACTTCGCCCCGTACCCGCCAGCGAGGAGGAGGAGCACCAAAATCGCCAGTACCTTCGCCGCTCTGCCACAAACCCTAGATCCAGGACGTCTGCAACCTTGCCGCTCCGCAGCTCCTCGCCTCGATCTGAGCCCTCCGTTGAGCCCGCGGTGAGCCCCTCTACTGCCTAGACATTCTCCGCCTCGTCGTAAAACCCTAGCCGCGGCCAGCGTTTCACCGAGCACACTCAGTGCGCCGTGGACGCGCGCGTCTGCACGTCGCCGTGACGCACCGCGACCTATCTAGCCGCCCTTCCCCCTCCTAACATCATCCCCAGCCTGTCCCAGTGGCTACCGCCTCCGCGCGCACGCCCAGGTCCCCAGATCGAATCCCCACCGCCGCGCGTGCTATCGCCGTCAGTTTCGTCAGACCGTGGAGAAGATCCACAGTGCGCGGCCCCATTTTTGCAAATACCCCCCTGCTTCTTTTGCTGCCTCAACCCGCGGTACGCCAAGCCCCACCAGTCAGCCTCCCGTTGCATTTTACAAAAAGGCGCCTGCGTTTTAACCGGCTCAACCCGCGCTCCAGCACGTCCCACCCGTCAGCCGCTGCGGGGTTCGGCCTTTGTCACGTGGGCCCGCAGCCGCTGGCCCATTTATCAGTCGCAGAGGCTAAGTACGCCGCGGTGAGAAAAGCTTTTCCGTGCGCGTGTGTCCCAGCCAGCAGCTGGCCCACCCGTCAGTGGCTGTGGCTGGGTCTGGCCGAGTAATAAAAGTTTTCCTGTTTAGCTGTTTTATCAAAACAAATTCCAAATTGTTTAAATTCAAATTCAAATCAGATTTTAAATAACTTTCAAATTATAAATCCAAATATTACAAATAATATATGTTTTTGAATCAGAAAAATGTGAGGATTTCAAATATGCCATTCAAATTATTGTTTGAACACTTTAAATTTTCGAGATGATTAAAATTACAAATAAATACCCTTTTCTTAATAAATTAATAACTTTAATTCTACAACTCCAAATTTGACAAATAATATGTCTAAATCGATCAGTGCGACAAGCCCGTTCTAACTATGCACTACTTTTTCTGAATTGCAGCATGCATCATGCCATGTTTAAAAATCAGAACTGTTTATGGCAATAAAACTTGGGTAAATAATGAATAAAATGCTTTACTCTTGTATCCACACCTCACCCATGCCATGCTACTTTAATGCCATGAAATTTGTGGATCATTCATCATGGCATGCTTGTTTGCTTGTCGCATTTTAATTCATATGCTTGTGCACTTTATTTATGTTGGCCCTTGTTTGGTTGGTTCTTCTTCGAATAGACGCCCAGCAGGAGAATTTCCAAGAATCACAGGAGTACTACCCAGATCCATCTCTCGCTTCAACTGAGCTGCCAGGCAAGCACTACCTCATGCTTGCATACATATAGTACCTATTGCCTCTATCTTATTCTTGCATCATTGAGTCGCGATTGCATTAAATTGAATCCCAAGTACTGCATAGCCTTTACTTTTAAACCCCACCGAAGCTTGTTCCTCCATCCCATGAGCCATTACTACAGGAGTTGTTTGAGCCATGCGAGTCATGTGTAGGGTATGTGGGTGTCTGATGAATAATGAGGTACCTAAACAACTTAACCTGAGTAGTAATGGGATAACTAATGAAAGAGGCACCGGTGAGCAATATCCGCTATTTGGTTTTTCATGCTCACTTGTGTCCCATAGGACCCCGAGTACTTGATTCCTGTTCCTTGACTATTCGCACTATCCACATCCGGGAGGCCTTATGGACCCCCCTGAGCCAGATCTTGATTCATTCTTATTTCTTGGGGCCACAAGTAGTTTGGGGCTTTATTACTATCCTGTACTTATGTCATGTTACTGCTTTATTAAGATTGTGCGTGGAGCACCTGTACTGTTTTGGATCGTGGAATGTTTTTGCGGTATCGACAAGCCCAGTCACATTTTCGGGTTCCCAGTCGTTTACAGCCATTGACACAAACCTTGGGTCCGCCTCGGAGCCGGCCAACTTCGTTGCGGGTAGCTTAATGGGGTGGCCCCCTGAAATATTTCTGAATCATGTGATTGCTTTGTCAGGAAAGCCTCGTTGGGTTTTGATTTGGTTTTTCCGAGGTTGATCAAGTGTGTGTTGCTATTCGTGCACCCCTACAGGGTAAATCTTTCTGAAAGCCGTGTCCGCGGTTATTGACGACTTGGAGCACAGTTTCTCGATCATAGACAAGTATAACTAAAGTACCGCTTTTAATTTGACTAAGTACTTGACTAGTAAATAGTGCAATACTCATGGAATGGTTAATAAAACTGCCAACGGATGATGGGGGTTGTTCGTCCGGTTCCTCGTTGGTAAGCGAGGAGGAGGATGGATCTGTTAATTATACTGTTATAACTGTTGGTCTTAATTCACGGACATCCGTCTATCATTGGTTAGGCGGATGGTTAGCGAGTATCTATAGAATTGTTAGCTATTATATTTTGCTGCAATTGCGTCACCCCAGGTTGTGTCCCCTTTAGTGGCATAAAGACTTGCTGAGTACCCCTAGGGTCTCACACGATAAATTGTTTGATTCAGATGAACAGGTGTACTCGCAAGATGGATACTGGGTGGAGGAGACAGATGATGTTGGCAACGATCACTCGGTGTAGAGATTCCGGGAACGGGGATCCGTGAGATCTATGGGCGGGATGTGTTTATTTATGTGGCATCTTATGCCGATTTGCTTCTTATCCGTACTCGGATCTTGATTTCCGCTTCCGCCTGATACTCTGATGTTTGTTGTATGAGGAGCTATCCTAAATTATTATCTCTATCTAGGATATTTGAATCTTGCCGTATGGCGTTGCAATATTTCTATTTCTTTTATATGGAATGGCTCTGAGGACTGTTGTATGTGGCTTGCATACATACTCATTTGTGTATGTAGTTGATCCCTTCGCCTGCCGATTACGCCGCTCGTTCTTGTCCCGATGTTCTGGAAGTGGTTAGGACGGCCGAAAGGTCTACCGTGAGTGGCCCTGGGCCCCACCGTACTATTTTAACCACTTTCGTCCATCCAGGCATCTAACTAAGAGCGTAACACCGAGGTAGTTACAATTGGTATCAGATCCATCCCGCCCTTCAGGGTCTCAGCCAAATGGTCGTTGTCAGTCTAGCAAATATTTTTGGTAGTTATGTATACTAGGGAAAAACAAAACGTGAGAGTAGGACTACTTCCATTTTTCTTCTTACCCACCCACCCACCCTTTTCTGGTAAGGAAGTGTAACGTTTTCAATCCTCTTCTAAAAATTCAAACTAGGATTCATGTGTTCTGGTTTCCGTAGTACCATAGGTTGTGTTTGTGTGTGTGTGTGTGTAATTCTTTGTCTATCTGTTGCATCCATATGTTATCACTATCTGCCTTTTGGTTATCAACTATTGGTACATTCCATACCGACAGGCCTTTGTAAACCGACGCGATCTATTGTGATTTGTTGTATACCGATGTGATCTATCTTACTCTTTGTTATCCGAAGTTATCTTGTTGGGGTGTTCTTTTTCGTAGTTACCAATCTTTAGGTTCATCTTAAGAAGAAGGTGTTGGGATATGTGTTTTACTGATTCATGTGCGGAGTAATGATTTGAGTGCGGGATGGAGTTGCGACCATACCACTACTTTTATCATTTGCTCTTGTATGTTGAACTAGTAGAGTTACTAATCTTGATTCGTGAAGTGGTTTTGCGCATATAGTGGTATTTTAATGCCAAAATTGCGGAAAAATTTTCTTTGTTAGTTTGTATACCACACTCCTTGTTCAGTCGTGTGTGTTATGCTTAATATCTTCTAGTTGCCTTGAACGTTGTCGATATTTTAATATCATCTCAGTGATTTGTATCCTTTAATCTTGATTAATTCCATTTTGGTACTATTTTGGATTATTATCATTCTCCATTATAGTACTGACTTGTGTTTTATATCAAACACAGGATGGCACCACCACGACGTTCTGAGGAAGACATACCACCTGAACTTGGGGCTGCTTTGGCAAGTATTGCAAATTCTTTGGGCACTATGCAGCAGAACCAGCAGCGCTTCGAGGAAAGCGTGAGGAGGAATGAGTTTGTTTCGCTACCTCCACCTCCTAAGCGAGGAGACATCAAGAGTTTTCTTAAGTTCAACCCACGCCAATTTGAGGTGTCTGATCAGCCACTTGATGCGGATGATTGGCTGCGTGAAGTGTCAAGGTTGCTGATGACTGCGGATGTTCCCGAGCAAGAATGGGTCAAATCTGCCACTCACCTTCTGAAGGGAGATGCAGCTCTGTGGTGGGAAAATTACCTCAAGGCAGATCTCTCTGGTTTTCAGCCTACTTGGGAGCAATTCACTGCTGCTTTCAAAGAGCAATATCTGTCAGAAATTGTCATGGAAAGGATAAAGGAAGTGTTTCTCAACCTCAAGCAGGGCACTGACAATGTCAACACCTACATCAGAAACTTCATGAATCTGTCTCGGTATGGTGGCGATGAGATCTCTCATGACAAGAAGAAGCAAAAGAGGTTCCAGCAAGGCCTCAATGCTTCCATAAATATGCAATCACTCATGCAAGGCTGGCGTCTTTTCTGGAACTCCAACACACAGCTCTGCAGGAAGAAGCAAGTAGGCAAGTGTTTGAGGAGTCAAAGAAACACAGCCGTGATACAGCAAGCTCTTCTGCTATGACAGCTCCTTCTAAGTGTCGTGTCTGGGTTCCTAACACCCCACCGTCGCTCCCTGCTCCACCAAGACCGTCAAGCTACGCGGCAAGGTCACCAAACTCCTTCACTGCGGCTCCCAGGGGCTACAACCACAACTACCCTGGAGCGCCTGGCGGAGTCCCTGGCTACGTTGCTCCACGTCCACCTGGTGCTTGCTATACTTGTGGAAACACTGGGCATCCGCACTGGAATTTTCCAATGAACAATAAAGCTCTTCCACCACCACCTCCAAGACCTGCGGCAAGTGCTCCTATGATTCGTGCACCTCCACCTCGGGCTCTCAACATCAACACTAAGCCTGGGTCTACGGTTGCTCGTGCCAACTGTGTCAACGTCGCTCAAGCTGAGCATGCACCTGGAGTTGTCATGGGTATGCTTCCTGTTAACTCAGTTCCTGCACGAGTTTTATTTGATTCTGGTGCTTCACATTCTTTCGTTTCTCACAAATTTGCAAATGAGCATGAGCTTGTTATAGACCAGCTGGATAAGAAGTTAATGGTTCTTTCTCCCGGGGCAAGATTGTTATCTACCAAGATCAGCCATGGCAATCAAATTGAGATTGGTGGCTCTTCATTTCCGGCTTCTTTAATTATTCTGGGCAATTCTGATATTGATGTTATCTTGGGCATGGATTGGTTAACAGCAAATGCAGCTGTGATTGATTGTGCTGAACGTTCGGTTTCGCTGAAAATTCCTGAAGGCCATATAGTCTATTCTCCAAGTCTGACTCCTGCAATTCAGCTTTATTCTTTGGAGGCTCTGAATGATGATGCTATGGAAGGTATTCAGAGTGTTCCTGTAGTCTGCGAGTTCCCAGATGTTTTTCCTGAAGAGTTGCCAGGTATGCCTCCGGATCGTGAGGTTGAGTTTGTCATTGAACTTGAACCTAGTACCGCTCCTATCTCCAAGCAGCCTTATAAAATGGGTCATGCTGAGTTGGCTAAACTCAAACGTCAGTTGGATGAACAAGAGAAGTTGGGTTTCATTCAGCACAGTACTTCTTCTTGGGGTAGCCCAACCATCTTTGTGAAGAAGCGAGATAAGACTGATAGACTTTGTGTTGACTATCGGGCACTCAATGCTAAAACAATCAAGAATAAATATCCCCTTCCACGGATTAATGATCTCTTCGATCAGCTAGCTGGAGCTGTGGTATTCTCTAAACTTGATTTGAGAAGTGGTTATCATCAAATCAAGATTCGCAAGAAAGATGTTCCTAAAACAGCTTTCACCACCCGTTATGGCATGTATGAGTATACGGTCATGTCTTTCGGTCTCACCAATGCACCTGCCACCTTCTCGAGGCTTATGAACTCGGTTTTCATGGAGTATCTTGATAAGTTCGTTGTGGTCTATCTGGATGACATTCTAGTCTATTATAAGTCAAAAGAACAACATGAAGAACACCTTCGGTGTGTCCTAAACAAGCTTCGTGAGAACCGCCTGTATGCAAAGTTCTCCAAGTGTGAGTTTTGGCTGCCTCAAGTCACCTACCTTGGTCACGTCATCTCTGCCAAGGGTATTGCCGTCAACCCAGAAACTATTAAGACAATTATGGACTGGCTTCCACCCATAAATGTCAAAGAAGTCCGGAGTTTCCTTGGTTTGGCCAGTTACTACCATCGCTTCGTTCAAAATTTCTCAAAGATTGCGAAGCCTCTTACCGATCTCCTCAAGAAAGGCAAGAAATACCTTTGGACTCCTGCATGTCAAGCAAGCTTCGAAACACTCAAAGAGAAGCTCACTTCCACACCAGTCTTAGTTCCTCCAGATACATGAAAGCCTTTCCAGATATTCTGCGACATATCATTGCAAGGATTGGGTGCGGTCCTTATGCAAGAAAAACAAGTTGTTGCTTATGCCTCTCGACAGTGGAAGACGCATGAGATCAACTATCCTACACATGACCTCGAACTCGCAGCAGTTGTCTTTGCTTTGAAAGTATGGAGGCATTACTTGCTTGGCAACCGTTGTGAGATCTTTTCTGATCACAAGAGTCTGAAGTATATATTCACACAGCCGGATCTCAACCTTCGTCAGAGGAGGTGGATTGAAACAATCAATGATTTCGATTTGACCATCAACTACACTCCGGGCAAAGCCAATGTCATGGCCGATGCTCTCAGCCGAAAAGCTTATGTCAACAACCTCATGGTGGAAGAACAACAGCCTCTCTTGTGCAAGGAATTCCGCAAGCTAAACCTTGAAATTGTGGATCAAGGGTATCTTCTGAACCTTCTAGCAACACCTCTCTTGGAAGAAAAGGTCCGTTCCATTCAACTTGGTGATCCTTACACTAAAAAGATCATCTCCAACATTCAGCTTCCGAAGTATGAGTCTTTCCACGTTGACAACCAAGGCACTCTTTTCTTCGAACACCGGATGTTTGTTCCGAACTACCCGGGTTTAAGAGAGCAAGTTCTCAAGGAGGCGCATGATTCCGTTCTTTCTATCCACCCTGGCAGCACTAAGATGTACATGGACTTGAAAACACAATATTGGTGGCCTGGTTTGAAACGATATTGTGCCAAGTATGTCTCAGAGTGTGATGTTTGTCGCAGAGTTAAAGCTGTCCATCAGAAACCTTTCGGTCTTCTACAACCATTGGAGCCTCCGGAATGGAAATGGGAGAAAGTAGAGATGGACTTCATCACTAGTTTTCCAAGGTCGCAGAAGGGCAACAATGCAATCTTTATGGTCATTGACAGGCTTTCCAAAGTAGCTCACTTCTTTCCAGTCAAGGAAACAATTTCCGCAATTTAGTTGGCTGAGCTCTATATCAACAGAATTGTCTCTCTGTATGGAGTTTCTCTTGAGATCAGTTCAGACCATGGAAGCATCTTCACTTCCAAGTTCTGGGGAAGTTTCCAAAATGCTTTGGGAACAAAATTGAACTTCACCACAGCTTACCACCCTCAGTCGCAAGGACAAGTTGAAAGGATCAATCAGATTCTGGAAGATATGCTCCGTGCTTGCGTTATCTCTTTCGGCATGAAGTGGGAAGAATGTCTTCCTTATGCTGAATTCTCTTACAACAACAGCTTCCAGAAAAGTCTAAAGATGGCACCATTTGAGGCTCTCTATGGTCGCAAATGCAGAACTCCGATTGGTTGGTCGGGCGCAGGTGAAAGAATATTGTTTGGCCCCGACATTGTAACTCCAGCGGAGCAGAAAGTTCACATCATTCTTGAAAACCTGAAGATTGCTCAAAGTCACCAGAAGAGCAATTATGACAGAAAGCACACGGACATGGAGTATGTCCCTGGTGATCTCGTTTACCTTCGTGTCACTCCCATGAGAGGCACGCACCGCTTTGGTATCAAAGGAAAGCTGGCTCCTAGATACATCGGTCCTTTCAAAATTCGTGGAAGAAGAGGAGAAGTTGCTTATGCTCTTGAGCTCCCTGAACAACTCAAAGTCCATGATGTTTTCCACATCTCTCAACTCAAGAAGTGCTTCAAGGATCCCGGCAGGACCGTGGACCATGAACTCATCAATCTCCAAGAAGATCTGTCTTATCAAGAACACCCCACAAAAATTCATGGAGTCGCAGAAAGAAGGACTCGCAACAAGTCCATCAAGTTCTGCAAGGTGCAGTGGTAGCACCATTCCGTTGATGAAGCCACTTGGGAACGTGAAGATGAGCTCTGTGCCAAGTATCCTACCCTCTTTGAGTCTTCTTCTTCTTCCTAGAATCTCGGGGCGAGATTCCTGTTTAGTGGGGGAGAGTTGTAGCATCCCAATTGTCTAACAATTGTAATACTACTTGGTCTAGTAATATAATGGCTACTTCCTATATATAATTGTTGCATCATAATTATACCATGCTCATGTCATCATGCCACCTTGCATTTGAGCATCATATAAAACCCTCTTTCTTTGGTTCTTCTCTCATATGCATTATTAATTGTATTTGCCTCTTGATATTGTATTTGGTTATTGATATATTGTTTAATGCCCAAGTTGAGTTGGGGGCATATCTTTTATTCAACTCCATCACCTTTCTTTTCACCACCTTATAATTCCACCATCCCATTACCCATGAGCTTGTATTTCTTTTTATTTTGATATTTATTCTAGCTCATGTGGGTTGGGTGGATCTAATTCTATAATTTCTTTTGCTTGGCCTTTATTCCACTTCTTGGGAATGCATAAGAATAATGCCATGTTATTATTTTGTTTTCACAAGAATTTAAACATGGCATTTAATGTTTTGCATGGGCCATGCAACCATCATCATCACCATTTCCTTCCTTTTGGTTTTTCTTTGCTTTGAGTGGAACCTTCTCTTGTGAGATCTTCTCTTTTTCTCTCTTCATCTCTACCTCATCAAGCCACTCTCACATGTGTAATGCCATGCATGGTCATGGAAAATCCTTCCCATCTCCATCTTTTTCCCCCACACTTGATCAAGTCATGATCATGCATCTTTTAATCCCTACACACTACCTCACCCCTTCATCTTGACTTGATCTATAAGCATGTTTAAAAACCTAAAAAATCTAAACAAAACCCTAACCCTAGCTTCCTTTCTTATCCTCCCTTTCTAAACCCTAACCCTAACTACCATCTCTCCATGCCGAGTACCTAGCTCCCTCCCTTTCTCATTCTTCCCTCTCCTCTCACCATGCCGAGGTGTCCCCTCTTCCTGCCAGCAGGCCCCACCTAGCTACCCCATCTACCCCACCCCTAGCTCTAGCCATGCCGAGCATGCCCTAGCTACACCCTAGCTTTCCCTCTCCTCTCTCTTTCTCTCTCTCTGCCGAGCTAGCCCCACCCCGAGCTCCTCTCTACTGTCCCACATGCCAGGCCCTACCTGCCCCAGGTCCAGCCCAAGCTCGTGCACGCGAGGAGGAGGAAAAAGTGGCCGAAGCCACTTTATCTCTGCCGGCTCCCACACGGAACCTTCCTCCCTCTCCCTCGCTTTATCCTCCGCCCCACGACTCCTCTGCCTCTCCCAGATCCCCAGGTCCCTGCCCTGCCCTCTCCTTTTCTTCTTCTTCTCCCACGCCATCGTCTCTCACTGGCCGCCGCCAGTACCGCCGCCTACTCCTCATTCCTGCCGGCGTTCGCCACGTGGAAGTGGTCGAGGAGATCGAGGAGGACCCTCTGCTTTGCCCCGTACCCGCCAGCGAGGAGGAGGAGCACCAGAACTGCCAGTACCCTCGCCGCTCTGCCACAAACCCTAGATCCGGGACTTCTGCAACCTCGCCGCTCCGCAGCTCCTCGCCTCGATCCGAGCCCTCCATCGAGCCCGCGGTGAGCCCCTCTACCGCCTAGACATTCTCCGCCTCGCCGTAAAACCCTAGCCGCGGCCAACGTTTCACCGAGCACACTCAGTGCGCCGTGGACACGTGCGTCTGCACGTCGCCGCGACGAACCGCGACCTATCTAGCCGCCCTTCCCCCTCCTAACAGCATCCCCCGCCTGTCCCAGTGGCTACCGCCTCCGCGCGCACGCCCAGGTCCCCAGATCGAATCCCCACCGCGCCGGGCGCGCTGTCGCCGTCAGTTTCGTCAGACCGTGGAGAAGATCCACAATGCGCGGCCCCATTTTTGCAAATACCCCCCTGCTTCTTTTGCCGCCTCAACCCGCGGTACGCCAAGCCCCACCAGTCAGCCTCCCGTTGCATTTTACAAAAAGGCGCCTGCGTTTTAACCGGCTCAACCCGCGCTCCAACACGTCCCACCCGTCCGCCGCTGCGGGGTTCGGCCTCTGTCACGTGGGCCCGCAGCCGCTGGCCCATTTATCAGTCGCAGAGGCTAAGTACGCCGCGGTGAGAAAAGCTTTTCCGTGCGCGTGTGTCCCAGCCAGCAGCTGGCCCACCCGTCAGTGGCTGTGGCTGGGTCTGGCCGAGTAATAAAAGTTTTCCTGTTTAGCTGTTTTATCAAAACAAATTCCAAATTGTTTAAATTCAAATTCAAATCAGATTTTAAATAACTTTCAAATTATAAATCCAAATATTACAAATAATATATGTTTTTGAATCAGAAAAATGTGAGGATTTCAAATATGCCATTCAAATTATTGTTTGAACAATTTAAATTTTCGAGATGATTAAAATTACAAATAAATACCCTTTTCTTAATAAATTAATAACTTTAATTCTACAACTCCAAATTTGACAAATAATATGTCTAAATCGATCAGTGCGACGAGCCCGTTCTAACTATGCACTACTTTTTCTGAATTGCAGCATGCATCATGCCATGTTTAAAAATCAGAACTGTTTATGGCAATAAAACTTGGGTAAATAATTAATAAAATGCTTTACTCTTGTATCCACACCTCACCCATGCCATGCTACTTTAATGCCATGAAATTTGTGGATCATTCATCATGGCATGCTTGTTTGCTTGTCGCATTTTAATTCATATGCTTGTGCACTGAGTACTACCCAGATCCATCTCTCGCTTCAACTGAGCTGCCAGGCAAGCACTACCTCATGCTTGCATACATATAGTACCTATTGCCTCTATCTTATTCTTGCATCATTGAGTCGCGATTGCATTAAATTGAATCCCAAGTACTGCATAGCCTTTACTTTTAAACCCCACCGAAGCTTGTTCCTCCATCCCATGAGCCATTACTACAGGAGTTGTTTGAGCCATGCGAGTCATAGAAAAGCATGTGTAGGGTATGTGGGTGTCTGATGAATAATGAGGTACCTAAACAACTTAACCTGAATAGTAATGGGATAACTAATGAAAGAGGCACCGGTGAGCAATATCCGCTATTTGGTTTTTCATGCTCACTTGTGTCCCATAGGACCCCGAGTACTTGATTCCTGTTCCTTGACTATTCGCACTATCCACATCCGGGAGGCCTTATGGACCCCCCTGAGCCAGAGCTTGATTCATTCTTATTTCTTGGGGCCACAAGTAGTTTGGGGCTTTATTACTATCCTGTACTTATGTCATGTTACTGCTTTATTAAGATTGTGCGTGGAGCACCTGTACTGTTTTGGATCGTGGAATGTTTTCGCGGTATCGACAAGCCCAGTCACATTTTTGGGTTCCCAGTCGTTTACAGCCATTGACACAAACCTTGGGTCCGTCTCGGAGCCGGCCAACTTCGTTGCGGGTAGCTTAATGGGGTGGCCCCCTAAAATATTTCTGAATCCTGTGATTGCTTTGTCGGGAATGCCTCGTTGGGTTTTGATTTGGTTTTTCCAAGGTTGATCAAGTGTGTGTTGCTATTCGTGCACCCCTACGGGGTAAATCTTTCTGAAAGCCGTGTCCGCGGTTATTGACGACTTGGAGCACAGTTTCTCGATCATAGACAAGTATAACTAAAGTACGGCTTTTAATTTGACTAAGTACTTGACTAGTAAATAGTGCAATACTCATGGAATGGTTAATAAAACTGCCAACGGATGATGGGGGTTGTTCGTCCGCTTCCTCGTTGGTAAGCGAGGAGGAGGATGGATCTGTTAATTATACTGTTATAACTGTTGGTCTTAATTCACGGACATCCGTCTATCATTGGTTAGGCGGATGGTTAGCGAGTATCTATAGAATTGTTAGGTATTATATTTGGCTGCAATTGCGTCACCCCAGGTTGTGTCCCCTTTAGTGGCATAAAGACTTGCTGAGTACCCCTAGGGTCTCACACGATAAATTGTTTGATTCAGATGAACAGGTGTACTCGCAAGATGGATACTGGGTGGAGGAGACAGATGATGTTGGCAACGATCACTCGGTGTAGAGATTCCGGGAACGGGGATCCGTGAGATCTATGGGCGGGATGTGTTTATTTATGTGGCATCTTATGCCGATTTGCTTCTTATCCGTACTCGGATCTTGATTTCCGCTTCCACCTGAGACTCTGATGTTTGTTGTATGAGGAGCTATCCTAAATTATTATCTCTATCTAGGATATTTGAATCTTGCCATATGGCGTTGCAATATTTCTATTTCTTTTAGATGGAATGGCTCTGAGGACTGTTGTATGTGGCTTGCATACATACTCATTTGTGTATGTAGTTGATCCCTTCGCCTGCCGATTACGCCGCTCGTTCTTGTCCCGATGTTCTGGAAGTGGTTAGGACGGCCGAAAGGTCTACCGTGAGTGGCCCTGGGCCCCACCGTACTATTTTAACCACTTTCGTCCATCCAGGCATGTAACTAAGAGCGTAATTCACCGAGGTAGTTACAACCACCTACACCATCATGTCTTTGGGTGAGATCGATGTTTACATCGGC